>WQNJ02000084.1:28328125-29688750 GCA_016584745.2 Phylloscopus trochilus trochilus
AGATGACCTGTATTTCCTTATTTACCAGCAAAAACCCCACAAAAACGCAAACGCAAACAGATACACCGTACTTGGCAGCCTGTATTCCATCAACCCTGCAGTGCAGATGGAGAGAAGAAATATGTGAGTGGAGCTTCTAGTTTGATTGTTCAGATCTTTCTCATGACTGAACAATGAATCCTCAATGCAATCTTTTCCTGTAATCTTCTGCTTGTATGAACTCTACTTAAGTGGAGCCGGTCATGTTGCATGATCTCATTCAGACTGTACGGTATCACGAAGAACTCAATTTTAAAAGTTTTTTTTCAAAATAATACCATTCAAGCCAAATACTGGTAATTTAGGAATGTTTTCATCATCAGAATACAAAAAAAACCCAAAACCCCAAACTCTGAGAAAATGCAAGAGACAAATCAAGGGAAATTTCAGACTAAACTATCTCTGTAACCAAGGGAAGTAGATTTTTTTCTTTCAATAATCCAGAATTTGTATGGCTTTGTAAAGATGTTTTAGTTTACTTTTGTCACGTAAAATAACATACCAATAATCTATGTGATTTACAATTTCCCCCTCCTCCTTTTGTTTCTCAGGAATTCCCAAATCCTGTTTCATAATGTATAATAAACAGTTATAAAATGATACCAACATGATAATTTCAGAGAGATATTAAGAACCCAGTGCTATAAAAGTCAGTTTTCAGAGAGTGCATGTTTGCAGTGATGTACAAACACACATCACTTGTTTCCTTAATTTAGCCCTTTGTAAGTATTGCACCTGGTTAATAAGGCTACTGTCTATTTTCTTCTAAGACTAAAAATTACACATAGGCAACATCATTTGTGGCTTAAAAACATAGTATTCCTAAAGTTTTTAGGTAAACACAGTTATTTCCTTGCATACTTAGAGCTCCTATGCCTCCGTTGCCTGAAGCAGTGCTGAGCGTACAGGGAATACAGATGGAACAAGGGAAATTTATTTCATGTGACCTGCTTATCATATTTTTTTGTCAGTGTGCTCAAGTAAGTTTCTTTGAGCTTGATGTCAAATACACACCCTTTACAAACTTAACCAATGCTTTCACATGCTGAAATGTACAGCTGAACTTGTCTCTTTTTCACCTTCCCTTCTGCAATGCAAAAAATCATAATAAAAAAGAATTCTGTAAATTTGTCTGGTCTTCTAAACACAACATAAATTGCATAAATCCAGGGAAAGGTAGATTGTCCCACAAAGTGCAAATTTCAGACAAAGCTATAGGAGTATCTGCTCTTGCCAAGGCCTGATTTCAGAGGAGCTCAAAAATGTGTGCCAAACTTTAGGAGCACGAGGAGTCTCATCAACAAATTCCACAAGTGGAGGTAAACACATATTTGAGTGCTCTGATGAACCTAAGCCTGCATTTTATTCTTGTAATACCAGCAGTTCTATGTCTGTGCAGTTGTACATTGTAATTAACAGACTATGTGCTCCCCTTCCCTGAAAGATTTGTTGGCATCACTTTAAGAATTAATTACTACAGTTAAACACTGATACTAAAAATTCTGATACCATGTAAGTGCTATTTACATTTGTAGTTCCTAATAGTAAAGATGCTGATTTTTATTCACGTCAGTATACACATTTGGGAAGTTACAAAACAGAGTACCTGGACACAGGAAAAAAGAATCGATAGGAAAAGATTATTATGGATCTAATAGGAGTTTTCTGTGTAAAAATAAAGCAAAATTGAGAATTTGCAAAACTTGTGGAATTTCAAATTCCTTGACAGTCCAATTCAAAACCTTGGGTTTACGGAAGCTGATACCTTTGCAGATATGACAAAAAATAAGCAGTGACATGTTTTAATTTCATGTAGAACTAGCCCTTTGTAAAGTGCAGTACACAACTCTCCAGGATATCACACTGACACACTGCTTTTTTGCTTGCTGAAGTAATTTGGTAAGAAGTAATTCAGTTACAGACTGAAGCATGTTTTGACCAAGCAACTTCGTAGACAAGAAGCCCTTATATTTACACTAGATCCTGAAAAGATTTACACAAATGTATAGATTTACATTATAATTAGGTTATGGTTTAAGCTAATTTTCTGTATTTTTATATAACTTTTTTTTTTTTTTGTATTTGGAACTTCCTAAGCTACAGCATTAAGTAAGATAATGTTCATCAATTAGTGCTTCATTCTAATTTTAATAATTCAAGTAGTGACATATTGCTCTTTTCATTTTGCCTAAAACAGAAAAAAAAATCGTTTTCTTAGACATCTTCCATTCAAACAAACTCACATCCTGCCTTTACAGCCCTCTCAAGTTCCCTGAGGAAATCTGTTTCAACTATTTTCCTTTTTCCTATCTTCCAGAGGCAGCTTCTTACAAACAGTTTAGTAACTTTTGTTTATCTGGCCATTGCCATTATACATCATATATTAATTGATGCTGGGCATCACATACTATGTTAAGGACTCCATAATCAAACCTGAATCTTTAAGAGGATTGGCAAACAGTAAATACCAACATTCAAACATTTTAGAATGTTCAAGCCCATCTTTAGATTTTAATTACATAAAGGATTCAGATTTAATGCTGAAAGAGCATTTATATTGCTAAATTTATTTCCCTCAAGGGTATATGAGAGATCTCACATTCAGATCAAATACAGGAGAAACATTCTAAGTGTTAAGATGTGCCAAAAACCAGCAGAACACCAGCTTGTTACTAAATTTATATCTTCTATTTCATCAGCTGAACAAATTCATGCTGTAAGTGTGAGCAAACACCAGAGCAACCTGTACTTTCTTCTGGCTGGTGCCATCAGAAACAGGCTGATTTCTGTTCCCAGGTTCTTTCTGCATTGCTGTTACAAAAGGTCTGTGTGAAGCACAAAGAACATGATGAGTGCTTTCTGTATTGAGGAATAAGCTCAAAAAGTTGCAAGTGGAGACACACACCTCCTTAAATCCTGCATTTGGATAGAACTGAGAGCATGATCAGTGTGAAAGCACTGTAGTCCAAGACGGAAAGAGTGGTTCAAGTGGGCACTCTCAAGTGTAGGTGTACATGGGCTGTTTTGCAATCCTGAAGATTTTCCAGCTCCATATGGATGCAAAGAAAGGCTGCTCCCATCTAGCAGATAGAGAGTGTATTTAAATGCTCAGCTTGATTTCTGCCCATGACTTCCTTCTATGTATTTTCCAAAGGTGCCATAAAACTCTGCTGAACTTAGAATGAAATCTACACTCTGATACCTTACACCTGCTTGGTCACCGACTAGAAAAACCTGACAAATGCAGATTAAAGCCCAAACTCCATACTGCTCTCAGTTCCAGTTGTTACCAACTCACAGGAAGATTGAATAGAATATAAATCTAGGATCAAGATGAGGCTTTACAAATGTTTCTGTATCAAAATACTTCTAAAGAAAAGGTGCAGCATAACTTTCTCCAGCAGATAGCTCTAACTTTGAACCAATAGAAGGAAGCCTCACTGGCAACCTCCAACATCTCTGCAAATGGTTAGCAAGCCTCTCATTCTATGTCCTGTTTCCAAGATCATGTTCCAACACACTCACAGGCAGCAGAAGAAAGAAATCACTTTGTAATGTGACACTTATAGCGATTGTCCTGGACTCTCAACAGGGTCAATTTAGCTGGTCCCAGGCCACAGCAAGCAATAGAACACCATCCCAAAGTACTGGATCAGAATGAATGACAAAATGAAGTTAGTGCCAAGAACATCTGGAACACTGCATGGTGCTGGAATCTACTGTGCAGCTTCTACAAGAGCTTTTGGCTAAAGCTTTGCCTCCTGTTGTGCTGCTAATCATTATTGTGAAAAACAAAACGGAGAAGGAATAAAGATGGTGACGTTGGTGATAGCCAATAACTGCAAGGAACTTGTAGATAATTAGGTAGCTAACATTCATACCAGGCTAAAGATTTGGGAAAAGTAATCCAACAGACAGGCATTCTGCTCAGCTTATTCACACAAGCAGGGCTGACCTGCCAACAGGTACATGCTAGGTGATGACTGGTATTGGTTAAAAGTGTAATCTTGCAAATTGGAAGAGAAGTTTTAGTCACTTTGCATCTTGTATATCCTGTTGTGTTTGTGCAAGGCACTAGAGAATCAGGCACATTGTTTTGTGTGGAAACCGTTTTATGACTAAGATGATCTGAGTTTTAATGTTCAATAGCTTCATAGCAGAGCAGTTGGAGCACAGTCAATATTAAAAATTGCCATTAAAATATTCCACTTCTAAAATTATCTCATTTTCCAGATCTTTTGGGAGGTGGGGTGAATGGGGAATTGGGAGATAGCTTTGTTCTAACAAGGAAACTCCTAAAGAAAAATATTAGGGATCAGTACGGTTGATTTCTGCTCTAATACTGATGCTGGCAAATTCTGTTACCTGCATCAATACTATTAACAATAAAACAGACCCTTACATTTTTACATCACATTCTGGCTCTTGACAGAGATGAACCCACACCCAAATCCCTGTAGCACATACACACTGCATGATGTGTTCAAGACACTCTTTCCAACTTCTCTGGGGGGTCAGAGACAACGATCTACCTACCCCCGCAGAGAAACCGAAGACTGGAACTGACATGTAGTGACGACAATAAATGACCACAGCACTCAGGCTAGCTCTTCCTCAGGAGAATAGAGAAATCTGACTGTTTTGGACTGGTCAGTACAGAAGTGTGAGCTAAATCAGGTATTAGGAGGACAGCGACACAGCCCGAAGCAACACCGAGGCAAGAGACTGAAAAACGGATGTGATTACTCCAGATTATGATCAGTACTGCCAGCAGAAGGAAGGCTTAGCTGACATTTCTCTTCTTGCTGGCTGTGTGAGGATCACGAAGGGGATCTTGGCAGGCGTTGAACTGCCCGTGCAAGGTGAGTAAATGGGAGTTCAAAGCACAAAGGGACTGCAGAACACTCCGCGCGTGGCCAGCAGCCGGGCTGTGGCCTTGGTTCAGACATGGTACCTCAACAAGTGCCTACTTATGAATCAGGATGTCACAATCATAAGATCCAAAACTGATTTAATATAAACTGCTGATTAAAAGTTGTGTAAAAATACCGCTAATTTAGCTTTGTCCTGGCAAATGCCTTCTGCTCTCTGCCTTGTTAACACCAACTTTCCCTCCAGTTTTGATGGTTTGTGGCTTTAGTTCTTTATGTAATCCATATCCAATTTGTACCAAAGGGCAATCTGGTCTGGCAACAAAGCCATTCTTCTGTGCAGAAATTTATAAAGAATAATCTTATTACAATAATTAGTAAAGTGCCCTTGGGAAAGGTGCTCACAATGCCATGACATTATAGAAACAAGATACAATCTGATACATTATTTTCAAAAAAATCCTCCAAAGCAAAAAGGAGGTGAACAACAAATATATAGGCAAATACTGTTAGTCCAACAACAGTTGAATTATGGAATGCTTTATAGTCTTGGAGTGTTTTTAAAATGGGAGGCGGGGAACGAATTGGCACGAATACTTTGGGAAAGTCCCAATTTTTTTAAGTTCTATCAAAGTCAGTACACCATCAGCAAGCCCAGTGTTTCAAGATGACATATCTATGAATTACTATGAGGTATTTTACTGTGGAAATTGAAAAAATACAACATGTAAAGAAAATCCATGTTTTACTAAGAGGAAAGAAGATAATACAGTGTCTATGTATATCCACTGACCCTTAGTGTCTTTTTTTATGTTTGTAAAGAAAACAGTCTTTCTCTTCCCTGTTAATTTCAGATTTTATATACACATATAAAACGATATTATATATAGTTTTACATGTATATACACACATACATACAAAAATACTCATACACACTCATATGTGTATATATCTCAGGGTCTTACTGGATTTCAGTCTGTTTTTCTTTTTTTTTTTGTGACTTAAGAGATCACAATTGGCAAAAAATCAAGTAATTGAATGCATGCAAGCATATCTTGCCACTTGTGCATGTAAATGACACAATTTGTAAATAACTGCAGAAATAGCATGCTCAAATTAGGCACCTGATTGCCCAATTAACTCGTTCACAGAAAATCAGATGTTAACCTTCAGTAGCTCCTATTATGGATTCTTCTTTTCATGGTACCCTATGGAATCCACAGTGTATATTCCAAACAAATGCACCGTTATTTTGTGCTTTTACATAGACACAAGCAGCACTGCACACTTAATAAAGCTATCAAGTGAACTTTGGACCAGATTTTAGAAAGTTGTTTTGATATTTAGAAGTCCTCTTATGAGAATGAGCCAGCTTAAACAATTAAAAAATGCAGAAAACGATTTGGTCTAATTTCAATTGGTTCAAATGTTACGAAAAAAAACCCCCAGGCATTTGTGGCCCTTCATGCCTCTATTAATAGGCAAAGTTTTGCTTCTTTGTGTCTTTGATTTTCTTTAAGGTGTCTGGTTTTCTTTAACAGGCAAGTATTATTTCGCCATATACATTCACTTCCTAGTAAATCCTTCCTTTATTTTTGCATTGAAATAATCATTAATTAACAGTAATTTGATACAAGTGGACACAGAACACCAGGTTGCCGCATTCCAGTGTATACCTCCTAAGGGACAGAGAAACCGAAATACCCAAATCAATCCAAGTACTGCAAATAGAGAAACTCATTAATTTATGTATCAAAATGAGTTAAGAAATGGTCTTTTGCCACAAATATGTTGCTCCTTTGCTGTTGTACTTCTTTCTCTGAGGTGATGTTGTGGAAAGAGGATATTTTCTTTACCAATTTTTTGCATCAAATAAATCTTAGTAGCTTTAAAAGAAAAAGCTGAATGAACCATTATCTTAACAACAATCTCTGGAATAAGAGAAAAGGAAGCAAAAGCAGAACTGCTGGGCTGGATCATGTCCCTGAATTAGGTATTACCTATAATCATAGTAGCTGCATTTACCAGTTCTTCACAGGCCTTCTGCAGCTACAGCTGTGCTGGTCCAACTGTTCATCCCCCCTCAGAAAGGGGAGAGTAATAAGAAAAGCTACTGGAAACCCCTTATATTCTTGTGAGTTTCAATCAAGCATCACTGTATTTCTTCCCTCAGACTTCTCGTGACAGTATCTGCTGGTGACTTGCCATTGCTGCTTTTCTTCCTCTAGAGGGTCAAAATCCAATTTGGTACTTAAATTACTTTGTTCCACTCCACTGGTCTGTGCCTCTTTTAAAAATCTTCCAGGAGTGCTGCTTGTCCTTCTTGCAAAATCAGCTTTGCTTTTCTCCTATAAACAAACAAATGAAAATCCCAACTCTTCCCCACATGCCCTTTTCAAAAATATAATCACGATCATTTGTATCAGGAGAATTATTTAGCAGTCTCCAGTCTTAGTACAGCTTTTGTTGAGAAAACTGTAGCTTATATGACTCTGAAGTGTTTATTAGAAAGCTTTCAAAAAAGGATCTTCGTTTCAGGAAAAGAAAAATTGTTCAGTTTAGCAAATACAGATGTTCACAGCAGAAAGACTGAAATGGTTAAAAATGATCCTAGGGAGCAAGCAGCTCACAGAATTAGCAAAATAATTAACTTTTTCCTGTTTTTTACAGAAGAACACTAATAGCTGCTCTGGTTTCCACACTTACTGAGACAGATTTTGTTGTGTGGTCTTGGTTTTGTTTTTTTTGTGTTTTTTTTTTTTTTTTTCTCTATTGCTCCACACAGGTTTTAATTAGTGCTTCTCCTTGGCTACAAGTGCTTCATTTTGAAATACAAAGCTCTTTAAAAAATAAAAAAATAAACAAAAAACAAACCACCCCAAAAAACCAAAACCCCCAACAGCACATCACTGGAGAGGAAAATGGGAAGTGATACAGTGCAGCTGCAGCAAGCTGCTGTCCTCCCCCTCCCCAAATCCTCTGCATAATTTCAATCGTTAGTCGATGAACCTTTGGCAGGCCTTCTTCCATCGGCAGGCAGTGCACCACATATCTCTGTTCTCCATCCCATAGACCTTCCGACACTTTTTCCCCTCCCCTCTAGGCTTCCTGTCAGAGAGAAAGGGAAGCTCGTTAAGGAGATGCTTTAGTAGTTTTGCTTTTCACCCTAAGACCAAGACAACAAACTCAATGGAGTGCAGGAGGCAGAGAACCCATGGCCTTTCACGGGATTTGGGCCGTTTTTGTTCCAGCTTGGAGCTGATGAAGTGACAGCCACGTGTACGGCCATGACTCCATCACTGTCAGGAACCAGGCCTTCTCTTTGCATGGCTTCCACAGCTTCTGCAGCAGCTGCTGAGCCTGCTCTGCTCCTGGGATGATCCCAGGAACATAGAGCCCTGACTTTAGCCAGAAACTAAACCTGGACTGGCCACATGAAGTGCCAAACTGTAATGGGCAGTCCCAGCTGTTCCACAATACAGGCCAGGCCATGTCAGGCTAAAATGCTGCACAGCTGTGGTAAAAATCTTTGGAACAGCTCAGAGCAGCAGACCCTGACCACCAGCAGGTATCAGTCATGCCAAGGCAGAGAAAAGCTACCAGCTCCTAACCCTGCTGGTCCTTCCTGCAGTTTGCTGTGAGCTCACTGACTGAAAAAGTGCGTGGGAAGTTTTAACCCTTGCTCTCACTTGCAGCACATCCTTGTATGTACCTTCTCTGTGGTCCTCAAAGCCAGCAAGGGGGGCAGCACCTGCTCTTAAAGCTGTAACCAGTGACCTGTTTTCTATTCTACAACCACTCTCAAAAGATCACAAGTTTAGAAAATGATCCAAGTAACTGTTAAAATGGATTTTTTTTATTCAACACACAGCAAGATAGCAAACCTGAGGAGCAATGCTTCACCAAGTAATCCAACATTCACTACTGCAATGTCATCTGTCCTGGCATCTTTATTTAAAATAACTGTACCAACAGAACTGTTTAATACCTGTTTTACATGTTGCATGGCACACATGGGATTCCTCTCTTGCATACCCACATATTTTCTGATTACCAAACATTAATTAATGGACACAATCCATAAATTGGGAAGATCCCAAGTTTGGTTTGTAGCATATGCAATAATCTGAGAGTCATGAAGAAAATGAAAAGCATGAAATCTTTTTGTCTCATTTTAGAGTACAGTCACCCTTAGGACTATGAGAAATAAGGAGTTTCTTTATGGTAAGAAATTTAGCATTACAGTCTGATTTTTTAACTAACATTTTTAACACTTTAAAAGTAGATTCTGGTCAAGTATCAATTAGATATAATGGTAATGAATGCAGCTTATGTCCAGGAAGACATGGCATAAAAAGCTTTGCTTTGATCTAATTCACTGTAAGACAGGGTTTCTTACATTTCAATAGAAGCCAAATACCATTCTAACTGAATGGTGATAAACACATAAGACAGCCTTTCAGGGAAAAGTGCAAAGTCAGACAGTGCAGCTGAACTTTACCTTTGATGGTAGCGAACAGAAAAATAGGTTCTGAACGCTTACTTCGAAGAGCTCTAGCAAGAACCTGCCTATCAAGTGCAAACAGGGCTGGTGGTGGGCTTTTTCTGTTTCTCTGGCCACTGACAACTTATTTACTGAATGCCCTCCAGGTTGTGAGGCTGTAGTGTCAGCAGGAGGTAATGGTCCCATACCTCAAGCCAAATGCTACTCTAGGCGGTGATGCAAGAACTGTGTGGGACTGTTTCTGCTCTCCACTCCCTGCAGGACGATTATGGGTTGGTGAGACCTGTCAATACAGACAAAAAAGCTGCTTACAAAGAACATACACATATGAATGCAGTATAAATACTTTTTCCCAGAAAATGCAAATTATGCTGCATGGTGGCAAGGATACCCAGGAAAGATGATTATATAACATACAAACGTAATTAAGCTATAAGTCTATTTAGCATTAGGTATGTTGCATTAGCTTCTCTTTGCTTCCCTGTATTTCCAGTCATCCTCCCAGAGCAACCCAAAATATAGATCAGCATCACTGTAGGTTTTGGAAAAGACAAGAAACACATTCATTCTTATTTCAAAACTCTGAATAGCTCTTAGGAAAACCTTCTCCAATTTAAGTAAAGAAAATAACAGGAAAAATAAACTGTCCAGTGCTCCTACGAAATAAAGCGATGTCACTTGTTGCTCCTGTCTGTCACTTGGCACTCTTTGTGGAGAGACACCCTTGGAGAAGAAGGTTTGTTGAAGAGCACTTGGAATAGGGTCCCTCAAGGTTTAAGAGGCAGGGAATGCAATGCAGCCCTTCTGATCAAAGTTGCTAACAAAATCCTCTCCTTACTCTGCACAGTAAATCTTTTCAGCAGGTGTCCTCCTTGTGAATGTTTCCAAGGGAAGGGTGCAGTTTGGTCTTCTGGGACTTTCCAAAGAAGTCTCCTACATGAGCATGGGGCTTGGCAACATCATTCAAATGATCACATGGCATAAAGCTTGGCCTTAAATAATACCTAAATTATTTTACTATGGTCTTATTTTGCTCCTGTGTGAAGGCCATGACCACTTTACATCTAAAATACCAGAAAAAAAAAATCTGAACACTCATTTTTTTCTTGTATATTGAATATAGCAAGTTTCATTTGGGCATCTAGTGCCCAGTCAGCCTCCTGCTGCTAGGAACTGCAGATATGGTCATAGCTCTCTGCACTGCTATGACTCTTCCCTCCTGCCCTTTTGAAGTTCTACAATATCTGGAAGAGAGGGAACTGACTGACCTCACTTGAAGAGAATTACTGTATGTGCTTTGATTTTTGATACAAAGTCTATTTTAAAGCTACTCCATAGTAGCAAAAACTAATGCTTGTAAATTGAGTGCAGATACTCTTTCAACTTTTACTCTTGGCTAGTAGCAAGAGAAATTTTTGATTTAACTGCATATGTGGCTCACGCTCTGAACAAACTTAGACCATTACTGATATACCAAATACACCTGCAAAACTTGGAAGAATTTTTTTCTTTCTGCCAGCTTACATATTTTGTACATCCAAAGACCACACTAGCTCCTTTTGTTCCATCCCTCCAGAACACTGAGGGCAGATTGTTCTCTGCTACTTTTTTTCCAAATTTTTATCAACCACTTTCCTTGTTTTACCTAAGAATGAGTCAAACACTGAATACAAAATGCAAAGCAATAGCACTTCTGTAGTATTTGGCATTTGCCAGGCACTGTACAGTTTCCCAGTCATTACCAGTAACCACAGATTTCCAGTCATTGTGCTAGGGTTCAGAAACATTTTAAAAATGAGAAATTACTGTATGTTTACCACTAGTAACTGACACTCAATATATTATCTGCCTGTCATTGAACAGAAGAGTATTTGGATGGCCTCCTATGTTATATGCAATTATCTTGCTTACTTCCAAATAGAGATCGAGCTGGAGTAGTAATTGCAGCGTGTGGATTCCTCCCCCGCATTCTCCTGAGAGGGTCTCTACACAACAGTTCCACAGACTGGCACACCAAGGCAGCTTACACAGCACTGAAGCTGAGCTTTAGTGTATTTTGATAGGCTTTGCAGCAGGTCTAAACAACAGCAGTCAGCTCCCCCCTGTAGGGAACACTAAGAGCAGACTAAGAGCAAGCCCTGAGAAGGCAATCCATGCCCTTGGAGGCTCTTCATGTCTGAAGCGCATGCACAGTAAAATAACATTGTTTGTTTGAAGCAAGGACCTGGTGTTTCCAGTTACAGCTCCATGTACCTGACAGCATTGTCCAAACACTTCTTGAACTCTGCCAGGCTTGGTGCTGTGACCACTTCCCTGGGTAGCCTGTTCAGTGCCCAAACAGCCTCTGGGGGAAGAACCTTTTTCTAATATCTGAACTAAACCTCTGACACAACTTCAGGTCATTCCCTCAGGTTGTGCTCCTGGTCACCAGAGAGCAGAGATCAGTACCTGCCCCTTCACTTTCCTTAACAAGAGTTGCAGATTGCAATGCTGTCTCCCCTCAGCCTCCTCTTCTCCAGGATGAACAGACCAAGTGACTGTGGCCACTTCTCCTCCCTTATGACTACAAGATGTCCAAGTAAATGCCTGTGTTTAGATGTGAATTCTCCTGAGCCTAGAGCAGCCACATACTGAGCCCAACTGATCCAGCAGCACATATGGGTTGTTTTGAGGTGCTCAGTTACTTGCTGATAAACACACCCATATTCACAAAGGCCTTTCAGTGCTGCTCTGCTAAAGACTTTCTGAAAACAAGGATTTAATGCAACTCATGGTGTTTGAACACCCCAGTTCCCAGGACAGAAAGCAGGACGTGCCCAATGTTATTGAAATTCAGTGTCCACAGGAATGAAAGGGGGAAACACTACAGTATGTCAAAAAATAAATGGGAAAGGAGACTATATTGAAAATATATGCACTTTTCCAAATCTGTACCTAATCTTTTCCTGCTCAGTGGTTTGTCCAGGCCAGAAAAGTATTCCAAGGCCATTTCAGAAAACTGCTTGCTTAAATAGAAGGGTCAAAATAAAAGACAAAAAGTAATGGTTTTGACTTACTCACCGAGGTTGCCTTAGATTTATAGATTTGTGTGTCATCTCAGGGACCATATATGTCACAATTGCGTGAGTTTGTTATGCTGGCTCTGTCACACAGTCTGGCCTTAAACAAACCCCATCAGAGAAGGGGAAAGTCTGAATGTGAGTGATGTACCTACACTCAGTGTCACGGGGGAATTGCCAGACCCCTGATTTTGTAAAGCAATATCTAATTTACTTTGAAACAGACATAAAACTTTAATTTAACATACAGGCATTTAACATAAATGTGCATTTGCACCCTCACTTACTGCACATAATTTTTCACTGCAGGCGAGCCTTTGTAATTCAAGAATTATCACACTGATGGCAAAGTAGTCAAATGTGTGCAAACCTGGAAGATTTTTTTCTTATTATTATTTTTTCTTTGTTACACAGCCTAATAAATGTTGTTAGAGCTACAATGGCAGTTCACATAGTTCCCTGAGCAGCTCATAATTCTGCATCACTGCTTCCTCAGGTTTTTGTATTGGGATTACTTTCAAATTGTACTTAAATCATCTCCATCAAATTCTCAGAAAGTGATTTAGCATTTCCTAAATTCTATGGAGAACTCTCCACTCTACAGTCGCAGATCAGTTTTGTTGCCGGAACAAGTAAACTCAACTTATACGTGTCTAATCCAGTCCTCTCAAATGTCTGTCTGATCTACAATGTGACTAATTGCATTTCTAGATTCCCAACACCAGTTTCTGCTATCCCACAAAAGGAGCCAGTTTCATAATTACTCCGTATCAACCCCATTGTTGGGAAATCAAATTCTCAGGGAACTTTGCAGATAGCACACTCTGTCAAGGCACTCTTGTTGAAATTGCTGCCAGCATGATGTCTTTCACTGTTAGTTGTTCCTTGATGGAATGTAATAAATATTCATTGGCAGAGTGCAGTGTAATTGATTCAGTCACTTTCATTTTTATCGGCTCTGCAGGATGCCACAGCCTCTGCAGAAAATCTCCAAGATTTGCCAAAGGTTGACAGTAAGAAGCTTTGGAGATTCAGTTGGTGAAGAGAAGGGAGGGAAATAGTATCTCTTATCGCCTTGTCTAATATTCACTGTCAGGAGAAAAAAAAGCTATATGGTTCTTTGGATGAGCAATGTGCCTTATATAACATACTTTAAAAATTCATAAATTCATGAAGTGTAATATTAAATGAGATGTTATGATATCAAAAAGGTTTATGATTAGAGAATATCAATTTATCACAAAAACAGTGCTTTCCAATAAAATGAGGATACTTTTCATTAATATTTATTTATATTCATCATAGAGAAGATTTCCCATTACTCATAAACAGTGATTTGCATTTACTTTCAGCAGTCCCCACACCAGACACTAAAAGCTGAATCCCTCACAACTCTTCATAAAGGTTTTTTATACCCCCCACAGTACCACACGTACACTGTGGTACATTTAGAATCACTGCAATTCCGTGTTTAAGCAAGTATCACATTTCTGCAGTCCTGTTGATGCCTTAGGATTTTAGCATCAATGTTCATAGAATTAGGCCTTGTACACCAGCTTTTTCGAAAAAAGGGTCAGTGTTGAATTTCCATCTAATACATCCTCATTAAAAAGCTGTCAAACTGCAATATGTATCAATAACAAAATGCAATAGATACTGAACACATTTTCTGTACAAAACAAGATTTTCCAGCTATCAGTAGGGGCTGCACACTTGTAGCCTCCTAAAATGGGACTTTGCATTTCATCTTATTTTTCTTTCAGTTGCCTTTCAAAAATGCTTCATCTTCAGTGTTCATTTAGCTAACAGTCCCACTGCCTGAATCCAACTGGCCTGTTAGCATAACCATCACCAGGCTGATTTTGCATATAGTTTCTTAAGAAATCTCTTAGTGGCACAAAAAAGAAGCACATAGGGCCAGGCTCTGCACCTACCAGAATGTTCTTTTGTAAGCATATAGTTCAAAAAATATATACTACAGATACTACAGATTCAATTGTCTGCTTGTAGACACTGATGCAAAAATAATCTAACTGTGCTGATAAGAGAGTTACAAAGGCATTAAAAACAGCCATGCTGGCAAACTCAGGCACGAGTTTAATTTGTTTCTTTTTGGTATCTGTTATGTCACATTTACTTCCATAATTACATTGTGAAACAAAGCAAAAAGATCTAAAAACCCTTGTTTATCCCCCTCTTTCCTTTTTTGCCGTGCACTTACTGGAATGCCGGTGAAGGTAACTGGAGGCGACTGCCAAGAGATACTAAAGCTACTGCCATTGGGAGTGAATTTTGCTGACCCTGGAATGTTCACCGGAGGAGTGGCCTGTGTAAAAAGGAAGCATTATTCCAGCAAGAAGAACCATTCCTCTTCCAAAGCATTTCAAAGGATATTTCATACCTTGAAACAGTAAATCTGTGAGACATTTTCTAAGGTATAAAAGTACTCTACGGTGACAAGCATTTTACCCTTGTGAGAGGGGTAATCATGGAAGGGACAGAGTTATATATATACACCACTGTTCCTAAACCTTGTTTAGAGAAAGATGATTGCTCTCTAAAGAATCCACAGAAAACCCTTAAGAGCTAGATCTGCTAAACAAACAGACAAAATCAAACATCACATACAAGTAACTTTTAAAATAATGCCAGCAAGAAGCAAAAACTATTGATCTCTTGTTCCACAGTGATAAACACGGCCATACTTAAACTCATGGCAATTGTTTTACACAGTTTTAGTGTGGATAGCAACACTTCTTGGATGGAAACGATTAACAGTAACTCTTGGCCATTTCTCATTCATCAGGCAAATGTTAAGAGTCATCCCAGTTCAAACAGGTTTTCCTATTAAAAACGAGGAGCTGTAAATCATCCTTTGGATTAAAAAAAAAAGTTCTTGAAATACTAAACTAAAGCAAGTTTTTGAAGGATTCCTGGGCTCCTTGAACTCCTATGTTCTTCCCATCCAGACTGAAATACCCAGTGCTGCCCTGGGCTGCAAGTGCGATAACCTGAGCTTAGACTGTTGAGCATTTTTCATCTTGTGCCTTTCCTTTGGTTTTCTCACCAGATTATGAGTTTCCATGAATCCTTCCCTGCCTCTTTTTGAATCCCATTTAATCACAATCACTAAAACCATTTTCAGAATCACGAAATTCATAGCTGTGTAGCTACCCTGCCTAGCAGGACCATGAGCAGCCAGCATGAACAAAGGCTCACTTTGACCCTTGAATTTCAAACTGTCACCACAGAAAAACCCTCCTTGGTTTAAACTTACAAAGAATTTGCTAAAATGAGTTTTCACTTCTGCCTTTCAGTTGATTGTATGTGACAGTAACACAATACACTCATTTAAGCAGTGTTTGTGGAAGGGAAATCCTAGGTGCTGAAAGCCCGCCTGTAGTTCCACTGTAGTTAAATTTAACAGGTACAGGCAATAGTTTTGTAAAGGAACATGAAGTTTAAAACTGACGGAATTTGCATCAGTGCTCAATTCCTTTTTCTCAGTGCCTAAATATCTACCTCAGACATGATCAGACTTAGACAGTCAATCACCTTGTTCACTTGTTTCTCACATGTGCATCTTTGCTCATCAAGCTTTTTCAGGCTAACAGTTAATCTCTTCCATAAGGTAAGCAACTATAACATTACAACCAACTGAAGAATTTCTATACCCTAATCTCAACTTGCTTAGAGACCTCCATCTAATTGCCAATCAAAATATGTTAATGAATAATTTGTATTTGTTTATTTGTGCCATCATTAGCCTTATATCTGAAATAGCCTGTGCTCATCTTCTTCCCCTCCCGTGCTTGTCTTCCCAGGCAGCAATTCCATCCTCTTCTTGTCCCTTGGTTTGCCTGAGGTATCAGTCCCATGGCTGGTGAGCTTGCCCATGTCCTCTCTGTGCTCTTTCTACTTCTTCTGGTTGGAGCTCATCACATCGAACTTGGCTGACCAGAAATCTAACTCAGGACTTTAGCTGAAGTTATACGGGGGTCTTGTATAACGTAACCCTGTCTCTCCCAGATATTTCTTAACCAAGAGAGCTGACAACTATTTCCCCCCCGCCCCCCCCCAGCTCTGTTGTTGGCTCACAGTCATTCTGTGCTTGATTAAATAACATAGATTTCCTTCTTACATAATTTTCTAACTACTCTAGTTTATGGCAGAAAAATCTCATTAGTTCCTTAGATGCAGGACTTTGCATGTTCTGACATTAAACTACATCCAAAACTTATTATTCTTAAGATCACCCAGTCAGGTAAGCCTGATCTATAACTCCCTTACTGCTGATGTCTCCCAAGTTTGTTATCAGTGACATTTATTATAGTATTTGTGTATTACCAAAATTATTTAATGAAAGTGAGATCAGGGCCAAGAACAGTTTTTCACTTAACTCCACTAATGGCATTCAAAGGCCCTTTCAAAATAACTCACTGCTACTCTCTGTGACTTTCCAGCTCCTTCTCCTACACTAAATTTAATCTCTTGCTTAACAAATACTGACTATATGCTTTAAGATCAAATGCTCTCCTTAAATCCAGAAGGTTTTGTTCTTTTGGTTCCTATGTTGTTCTAGCATCATCTTTCTCTGGGGTTCCCCCAGTGCATTTTGCCTCAACTGCTGTACTTTCCAGCATTTCTCCAATTACTCTTCTAAATCATTCCTCACCCATAAGACTGGGTCAGGGAAGAGCATCAGGAGTTTCCTTATTTTCCTCATATCTCTCTCACTACAAGTAGTCTATTTGATGTTTTCCAGTCATAGAGGAAATGGCAATTAACAGATCTCTTTAGGATTCTTGTGACCGAGCTTTGGGTTCGGTATTTTTTCCCCCGGCCTTTTTTTTTTTTTTAACAGGAATCCTGTGACAAACAATATTGAGCCTCCCTTATCCAAGTTCCTTGAGCTGCTCCCAATGAAGCAATTTCCACTTTCTACTCTGGTTGGTGAGATCTGAATCTCTACCCTGCCTCCTGGCCTTTCTTTCAGGGCTGAAGGGATCTTGGCAGAGGATGCCACTGAGCTTCTCTTACAGAAGCTGCTTCCTTTGCCAGGACAGTCGGAATGTCTGAGCAGAGACCCTGCCTCCTGCTTCCAATTAGCAAGCTGTGAACAGAGTGGACTGTGTCATTCCTCACTGATGAAATTAAGCACTGAATCCAGAGAAACCTGAAAAGCCCACAGGGCTCAGGCACTTGTAGTCTTGTGTCATGAAATACATCAATTCAAATCCAATTCAAGGACTTTAAACACTTCAATTAGGATTTCCTTAGGCAAGTGCTTTACTCAGAGGCTGCTTATAAAAAAGGGTTGAGTGGGTCTCCAAACAGCAGGGCAGACTGTCATGACTGCAAATCCCAAATGAAGCAAAACTTGCCATCAGCCTAGACTTGCTGCCTCAATCTCTGAGGCAGGGCTTAAGCTACGCTGAGAAGCAAGTGTTTCTCCTAGCTGGTTTTATCAGTCCCCAGGTTGGCATACTACCAGCTTCTACTTGCAGTACCAAGCTTCCACCCATGCTTTTCAACATGCACAGAAGTCTAAAACAAGCCTGTGAATTCTCTATCGCTCCCTCTGACCTTTTAGTAGGTGTGCTCCAAATACACCACAAAAGTTTTATCTGTGCAATGCTATATATCATAGTTATTGCATCTGATAAATCTAACAGAGTTAAATTTAGAGTTCAGCTCTCCAGTGCATACACAGGTCATGGACCACACTACTTCAAAGCCTCTCTACCTCTTTTTTCTTATGGTAACCAGACCAAAACATGTCAAGTTTTAGTGCAGTTTTATAACTAATACTTTCTGTGGAAACTTAGCTGGAATGTTTTAGGACAGCAATTTATGCCATTTGAAAAGCATCACCTCCAAAGTAGTAAGATACCATATTTGCTTTTTCATTCTTCCTGCTCTACTTCACAACTGCAAACTGACATCTCACACTGTACAAAAAGAGGAAATGAATTATTCCTGGCATCTCTTGGGTACTTGACATTTCAAGCAGAGCTTGTACTTGTTCAATAAAAACAGGGCTGAAATGAAGACTCTGGGAGGGATTTGGCTGACTGGATGGGAAACTTTACAATGCAGGAAACCCCATCTGAGCAGGTCACCTTGGGTTCTCCTTACGGTCAGTGAAAACTGAACTGATGTAGATAGTGTTGACAGATCAACTCTTCTCAACCTGAAATATGCACCTATGTGTGGTTAGATAAATAGCAGCCCAAAATCCACCAGCTGTGGTGGGCACATAAACAAAGAAAGAAAAAATGAGCTCAGAAGGATACATTTCAGTTTAAATTTAAAAAATGCCTTTAACTGCTCTGAAAACCTTTCAACCCATTAAAACCCAAACATTGTGATGTGACATTTCTTTACACATTAGTGACATTAGTGTAATCCCTGGAGCTCATACCACTGGTGTTACCTGATAAGCATGGTCCGTGTGTACGAGGTAGAGGTTGGTAGGAGCTGAGCGGCTCAGAGGTGTCATCAATTTAGTCTCGGTTTTGGCACAGGAAGTTTCAGGACGGATTGCGTCTTGGGTGGGAAAGGAAGGAGGAGATGCTAAAGATGGAGAGACTGGGGAAAGACTGCTTAAGCCATCAGCTACTGAGTCTGTGTTGAGCCTGATTTCTGTATAGTAAAAATCTTCCTCTCCATCACTGTAGTCAGACTCTCCTACACGTCTGTATCAAGAGAAAGAAGTAAGAATTGATTGAAAGCAAGAACCCCAAGGTGAATTTTAAGTTCTAGATACATGAGCAAATATATTTATATTGTCAATAAATTAATATTTGCAGTTTCAATCCTTCCTATTTCATTTGCATTCTGACTGCAGGTAAGGGGAAGAAGAAAATCATCTAATCTGAAGGAAAAAGAAGTAGGAATTACTTTTTTCCCCCCTCTGTGTTCTTCTTGACAAATTCTTTCACCTTGGAGTAGATGCTTGACTCCTTCAGATCAAGCATCAGCTTCTCATTTGTAACTATTGTAAAGTTAACAAGAATCTCAATGCGCTCTGCCTTTGAAAGTCACAGCAATGATAACAGACACGACAAGATATACTTCACTCATGCTACAGCAAACAATATGCGATCTTATCAAAAGTTACTTAATTATACAAAATATAGTTACAGCTGCCATCCATAACTTTCTCTAATGTAATGGAAGAATTTGCTAGAAAACAGTCTCACCATGCAACTTACTCAGACAGAGAAAGCACTCCTACGGGCTGGCTTGCTACAGCCAGGACTTTCTGGTCCTGCTCTCCAGAAGCAGAATTACTGAAGAAGGGCATGTAGAAGGTTTAATTGCCTGAAAGTTTCATCTGATGTGCATTTGAGTGTAAATGCTAACAGTGAAGCAACCCAGTCAAAGCAGTAGCTCCCAGGACACTACGCATTATCTTGAAGTCCGAACCAGAACTTGTTGAGAGAACATAGGTCCGCAGACTTGAAAGGTTCTACCAGAAGTACCATCCATCAGAATGCAGCCAGTCACTCACCAAAACGACTCTTTCCAGTAAAGCTTTTAACTCCAGCAAATTCCAGAAAGGTTTTGCTACTTACTTCTCCCTCTCCCATACCACAAGGAGGACGTCCCCATAATGTAAAGCACAAATCAACATTCCTAACTGCATTTTGAGAGACATTTTCTCTGTTTCCCATAGCCTTACTCTTAAGCCCAATGGTAATTTCTGACCTCTTCAAGACCATCCTGAGCTTTCTTGTGGTGGCTTTAATTTTTAATCTGTAGGTAGCACAGACCTACAGAACAGAGACATATTTTCAGGGGAAGACCGTGATTCCCCACTGTAACTATAAATGAGACAGGTGCATCACTCAGTGAATTGCACAGGAGAGTTCAGTTGCAAACTAAAGCTCTGAAATGAACTTGTGTCCTAAAAGATTCATTTACTTTTGCTTCTACTCCAAGTAACATACATGTGTGTCCTGGTTTTGTTCTGGGCTGGAGTTAATTTTCTTCCAAGTAGCTGGCACAGAGATGTTTTTTGGATTTCAGATGAGAAGAGTGTTGATAACACACTGATGTTTTAGTTAATGTTGAGCAGTGCTTACTCTAAATCAAGAACTTTTCAGTTTCCCATGCTCTGCCAGTGAAGAAGCTGGGAGGAAGCATGGCCAGGACAAAGGGATATTCCATACCACAGGATGTCATGTTTAGTAAACACACTGGAGGGAGTTAGCTGGGAGGTGCTGACCACTACTTGGGGACAAGCTGGTCATTGGCCAGCAGATGAGAAACTGTAATGTGCATCATTCATTTCTCTCCAGTTTCGTTTCTCTCTCTCTCCCCCTTCCTTACAAGTAGTAGAGTCATTACTATTACTATCAGTTATTATCGGTGTTTTATTTTGTTTAAGCCATTAAACTGTTCTTGTCTCAACCCATGAGGGTTGAGACTCTTGAATACTCTTTATTCCTTTGATTCTTCCAGAGAAGGAAGGGGATACCGAGTTATCAGCTTTGTGGTACTTAGCTGCTGACTGGGTTAAACCATGACAACATGCAGCTCAGCTTCCTTTTATTTTGACGTTTCTTATGCGGTTTGTGGTTCTGGTGGGCTTTTTGGCATTAACATTTCTTTTGGCATTAACATTTCTTTTGGCATTAATTCAACTCAGAACTGGCACAAGCACCTGACCTGATGTGAAACAAAGCTGAAAAGTATTCATGCAAGACCCTGAACCTGTCTACCATAGAGTGTCATCCTGGACGTGATGTGCAGACAGCACATATGATGTAATGGCACTGAGCTGTGCAGCTGACAGGGAAGTGCAGTGTGACCTCAAGCTCCATTTGACCTTCCAGCAAAGTTGACAGGATTTCAGGAAAGAAAGTGCCTCACTGTTGGAATAAGTGTTAATTCACCTTGATGCACTATTCTGCAATTTCCTCACAAACACAGGGATATGAGACAGAGAAGCCAAGGACAATCCAGTTCATCTCTCCAGCCAAGGGCAATTGCTCCTCTTCTATACCAAATCCTTTAGAGTCTCAAAAAGACTAGTCTCTTACCCAAGGTGAATGGTCCGTATGTGTTTCTGAATCCCTGCAGCTGTGCTCAGTACCTTCCCACAGTTCTTCCACAGGCATTTGAACATCACCTTCATGGAGTTCTGAAAATGATGAGTAAAGCAACATTAGTTGTATGGAAGTTGTATGGATACTAGGAAAAACTTCCTCCCTAAAATGGTTGTCAAGCATTGGAACAGGTTGCCCAGGGAAATGACTGAGTCACCAACCCTGGAGGTATTTAAAAGACTTGAAGATGTGTTGCCTAGGGACATGGTTTAGTGCTGGATGTGCTGGGTTAAGGGCTGAAAATTTCTGTGACTCTGTAATCCTAAACTACCCAACCCAGATAAAATGTTATGAAACACTGTGAAGATTCAGAGCCTTTGACTCCAAATATGTAATGATCTACTAATCTCTTGTCAAGTGTGTCACCCTACTGAATTCAAGAGAATTCAGTGAAAAGCTGCAGGAGCAGCTTGTGGCTAAACTTCACCTCTCTCTGTTCATTGGCAACACTTCCATTTTAAGTTTCAGTTCCTCTACTAAGGGAGGTAGATGATATAAAAACTTCCAATACGTCTTTCAAAAAAACCCTGATGAGGACTTCTCACTTAATCCAAGGCACCTTCTTAAATTAAGGTCTTTCCAAAGCAAGCTTTAATGAATGTTTCTGCTCATGATATTTGCAGCACAAAAAAATATTATGCCAGAAAAACATAGCTTCTGTTATGTCAATATTTGCCATGAGCTGGCACAACCTGCTTTTGTTTCACTCAGAAGCTGCTGTGGAACTTAATCAGACAAGAGAATGAGAAGTTATCCATCTGTGTTCAACATTTTAAAAAAAATACAGGTAAAATCTCATTTAAATATTCCTCTTCTATTCTGTAATATAACTTCATTGATCCCCACTGAGTTATTATGGATTTAGAGCACAGCCAACAAGGCTATCACTAGGCCAATCTTCAACATTTTGAAAACTCTGGAGAAAAGTAATCTTAAAACAACACAGATGTTACAGGCTCTAGAGATACTTAATAGCTAATTTTACCCCAAAACGAAGTTGATTTTGTAGAGTTTAAATAAAAAAAGAATCCTAAATAGCTTGTAATTCTCAAAAATAATTTTCTCTATTATTAAAGAGCGCATTATTAACATGATGAAAAGCATCAAAATACTGTATTATTATTTTATAATTTTAGTTATATATAAGATTAAATTAGTATATTCATATAAAACTCAATTTTAAAAACACAGGGGGGAAAAAGCACATTTCTAGTGTTAAATACATTCCACTGTGCCCTGAACAAAAACTGACTTGGTGTTTTCCTCGATTTGGACCCTTTGGAACTGCATGCCAGTAGATGGTTTCAGCATTTGCTAAAAAGATGATGATTAGAATACAACTTAAAAAAAATCTCAGCTGATGGGCTTTTTAAAATACAAGTTGATTGTAGAAGCATGTTCTACAGTTCCCTGCAGTCTAACATCTCCTGTTTTAAAGTATGAATGCTTTGAGATTCCAGGTACCTGATCATATTGGTTGTATGAAAAACTTCTACTTGGAATAAATTGCACATCACTTGCCCATTTTTAAATTTGATAATACAAGTATCAGTCAAATAGATACAGAACCCTTTCTTTTTACTCAAATTCAATATAATCTATCTAGCAATTCTGATTCATACTTTTCTTGCTTCCATAATATAATACTAAATACTATTACCAGCTCAAAACACACACAACCAACCACCAACTATGTCAACAAGATGAAGGCCATGTTTAGAGCTGACACCCTTGGAATTCCAATATGATACCATACGTGTCTTCATGAGCAGAGAATGGTTTAACATCCATCCCCAGTTTGATGGTAAAATCAGTCTCCTAGCTCCACTGTGGTTTTGAAATTATTGTCAGTGGCAGGAATTTGCAAAAACCCATGCACTTTTAACATAATCAAGTGAAAGCTCACTCAATAGAAATAAAGAATATGCTTATATTTCTTCCACTTTCTTTCCATAAGTTACCTATTTGGGTTAATGTTTTTATTTAAGACAATAATGAAACATAAATGGTTTGGTGAAGAATAACTACCTTAGAGGAAACTTTTAAGCAAATAATAAGGTTACCAATCACTCTATTTCTAGGTTTATTCCTTCTGACTTTTGCAGCCCTGAAGAAGAAATAACCTGAACATTTTTGTTTCAGCTTCTAAAGGGGCTAACTTGTACTCAGAAGAAGTACCATGCTGGAGCCAGAATAAAGAAAAACCTGCAGGAAAGCAAGTTAATTTATAAAACCAAGTTTGGCATGGAATGTTACTGTTTATCTAAATAAAACATTTGCCATACAAAGCAAAATCCCTGTGAACCAGAACAGACAGTGCAATAGACCTGTGGTGGGTACATAAATAGAAATATTTGAAAGCAAGTTAGAAAACAATAAAGATGGCAGCTGCAAACCCATCTGTCTCAACTGAGCAGTAAGAGTGGTGCTAACAAGATGAAGGTTAACCAAGAAGTAAAAGGCAAACCAGAACACTTCTGCATTCCTACTCCTGTCCCACACACCCCCAAATGATCTCTCTGTTTAGTGCAATGCTCAGCTCCAACTTCTAATTTATTGTAACAAAGGTGTCCTCCAAAATACTTTTTTCCTTCTTAGCAAGATGCACAAACATTTTCACCCTTTTCCCATGGACAAGGGAAGAACCACATGGGTCAGCTTCTGGCGCAAGAGGATAAATCTGAAAAGGTTTAAACAATCATTAAAACTTCCTGCTGGTGATGAAGCAATTAACTGTCTCAGACTGAGCCAGAAACAGATTCACTAAGGGAATAAATTCTCCAGTTTTTCTCCTTACAAAAAGCCCTTTACATCTTGCTATGTAAAATCTGTCCTGTTGTGTTGGGAGGGAAGGAAACTTGGACTAGTGCCATCTCTTTGTTTTCTTTTTCTTCCAGAGAAGCTTGCTGGCTAGCAATGGTGCTGGTTTGGGGTTAATTTTGGACCTTTTTTTATGTCATGTTTTATTTAGCCTGCTTTTGCATTCCAACTGAGGATAAATTTGGCTAATGCTAATACTATATCAAAAGCCATTGGGTTTGAGCTCTTTCTCTCCCTTTTTCACTCCATATGTTTGTGCAGAGAAACCTTCACAGTATTAAGGTATCTGACATGCTGTCAGACAAACAGCACTTTCAGGGAACAAGGAGTATTAAGGCCATAGTCAGTTTTTGTGATGACATGTAAAGGCTGCCTGTTGCATCCTGCACACAGAAAATTTGTCAAAGTAGGACAGAAATCCCTTGAATGGCCAGAGGCAACACCTTCTGGAAATCACTCTAGTGTTTTCTGAGCAGGAGGCTCTGTAGCACCTCACCATCTGGCAGGAAATATGTGGTGCTGATGGCAGCATGTGTATACAGGAGGTGACCACGTTGAATGAGACACAGTGACTAGGCGAACTCCCTATGTTAAATGGATGCCAAGGAAGGATACACAAGCAGAGGTATTTGGGTGACCTGTTCCTTTCTCACAACAAAATAAGCCTACCAACATCCTATCTACCCGTGGGTATGGAATTTGACATGAGGCTAACCTTTCTCTTCCTAGGAATGGGTTCATCGAAGAGAAGGTTGCTTGTTTCACCTTCATCAATACCATCATCTGGCTGGGAAGGTGTCCGAAAAGCTTTGAAGCTATCAGCTGACAGAGGTGGAGATGGGGTGGATGGGTTGGACTGGTCACTGGGAGCGTTCCAGCTCCAGTATCCACTGCTGCTGGTACTAGAAGGCACAAATCCTCCTTCTTTCCAAGATCCATTCAGGGATTCTGTCAAGAACAACAAAAGCTATTATTATTATTACAACAGTATCATCGCAATAGGGCCAAGGAGCTCGTTTTTGGTTTAGATGCCATGTTGGTAATCTGCACATTCAGTAAAGGAAAGTGAAAGCACTGGATGTAGAGAGGACAACCATATCCAACCCACTGCTCACAAATTACATATTCTACACTTGATTTTTTGTTTTATTTAAAACAAACAAACAAAAACAGCTAAGTATTTTTTCTAAAAACAAATGTTGCATTTGAAAAGATAATCTGTTTTGAAACATAAACAGCAATAAATATCATATATTGCATGCATGATTTAAGGAAAACATTTAAATTGACCTTTAAAGGTCCCTGCAAACCCAAACTATTCTATGATTCTAAATACATCCTCAACTTTCAACAGGATACATGACTCTGGTGCGGCACCAAAGCAAGCTCCAAGCCACCATATGGCCAACAGGAGATCCCCTGGGAAGGGGATCTGAGCCCCAGAACACTAAGCAGCTCCACAAAAACACGATTATCTTCTCAGTACTAAAACACTAGAGAAAACCATTGTTACACTGTGTTCTTACAATCTCTCAATACACATGCCTCTGCCTAATCTGAGTCTCTACATGAGGTGGAATGTATCCCTTGGGATATACAAGTGTTCAAGCATCTGGTTCCCGCAGTGGAACACACAGACACTGGATCACCTCCACACCTACTCACTGGAGGAACTGCCTCCTCAGTGCTGCAGTTCCCCTGACATTACATGGTAAGAAGACACTCGAACTAACAGCCTACATTCTGCAGCACCATGGTGGGAGGAACAGCACTGCCTGTGCAGTCTGAGGCACAGCTTGAGCCATGCTTCACATGCAGAGGTCCTCAGGCATGAGATGCTGGCATGTCACTCTTGCCAGTCCCTAAAGGGCTTCTGGCAGCAGAGGACTATGTAGGTCATCAGCTCAGCAAAGGCATGGCCCGAGCACATCCTGGGTGCAGCCACAGACAGCTCTGCCAGAACCCTCAGGTTCTCAGAGGGTTTGGGCAAATGCACAGGGATGGGTGGTTTAGGTGTGGCTTTTCCCTAACTCAGGCACTGGAAACTTTTCCAAATGACGCTGTAGGTAGGTGCCTGAGTATTGTGCCACACCTGACTTTGGAACTGGCAAGCAAATAACATCTTATCTGTTCATGAAACAATATTTAAGTGTGAGACAAGTCCTTTCAAGCCAGTGCCTGTATTTAAAAGATCTGCAGAAATTACTCCTTCCTTCCTTCTCAATTTCTTACAGATAAATTTAACTAATGATATCGCCAAGAAAGTGAGCTATCAAAAGCTTACCCCAAACTAATGAATTTTTGTTTTTTTTCTCCTAATTCAGTTGGTTTTGGACAAACTCCTTAACGACTAATATCAGCTGCTCAAAAAACCAGAACACAGTGCCCCCTTGAGTAGGCAGCAGTACTGATTTACTGATCAGGACCACACAGCATAAATGGAATTGACCTCGTCTTTGGAAAAGGACATACATATACATTTCTGGTAGCTCCTAAGTTAACATATGAAAATGTCATGTTTTGTCTCATGATTACAACCTTCATTTACAGTAATGAAGGTGGGTTTTGTTTCTTTTAAATATTTGGTGCTTCACTCTTGCACCAAAGCAAAAAATACCTCTGGTATCAACTTGTGGCCTTAGCATAAAATTTCCATGTCTTCAGAAAACAAAGGAACACTCTTTCAACTACTACTTTCTGACACACTTATGGTGGTACTTTGTATTCTCAGTGTTTACAGCTTCTCCTCACCTTGCTGAGAAAGAGATGTAAATCAAGAACATTTTTAAAAGAGCATGGAAAAGACTGAATGAGGTTGACAACAGGAAAAAACCAAACATTGGTTCTTATTCATACTAACAAATCTGTCAATGTAAAGTTTAATATATAAATAAATGCAACTTACTCTTATTTTGGGGCTCTTTTCACGTTGCTGGAGTTGCGTGAAAGAGAACCAGACCAAATATTATTTAGCTGCAGAGAAACAAGGGCCAAACTCTGATCCAGTTTACATGGGTGATCATTCCCAGGAATTCCAGCATAAATCTGATTTTAATATTAACGCTGACGTTATTTTTTTACTTTTAGGCAAAATTCCATTTGTCTTAACAAATGGTCCTTTAATTATATTGATACTTGCCCTTTTTGGAAAAGCATGTAGAAAAAACTAATCACTAATACATTTGTTGCTTGTATTACTAGGATCAGAGCCTAGCCTTGCAACACCAAATAAGCTTTAAATTATCAAGTCTTCACACTTCTATTTAAGTCTTTAGTAAGCCTTGACTAAGGTAAAACTAAAATACTCAGGGAGAAGGTTCCCAACACCAGCTTCAAAATCTTGTCTGTGACTGCTGAAAACACATGAATTACTTTTTCAGGCTAGTCTTCCCAGATTTTGGGAAACAAGCAGACAAGCTAGATGAAGAAATATCAAAGAGCACTCAGACTATGCTAAGAAATATCAAAGGCAGTTAAACAGCCACCATTTGCCCATTAGCAATTCAAAAGGGCTTGCTTGGAAGATCTTTCCAATCAACAGCTGCAGCTAATGTGCACTGCTGCCCCTGACAAGTGTCACCCGCTCACACTGTCTGAGGTGGCAGATAATGCTTCACCCACAGCAGAGCAGCTCCCCAGGACAGGGATGCAGCAGGGGACAGGTGTGCCCTGGCCACACCCAAATCCCTGCCTGCCACATCAGGCACAGATCCATCTTCAGCTGTGGTTTTGTCTGTGAGCTAAGCAGCTGCAGAGCAGGTGTGCTTTTACCCTGCTGCTGGCCTTTCCCAGGGGCTGGCAACATTCTGTCCAGGGATGTTACTGCCTGAGGTTTCCCAGGGTTTCTCAGAGCACTGGCACTCCAATAAACACTTCTGGCTTTTTGGAAAGCACATGAACAAAGGCCATGGGTGTTCACTGCCAGAATTCCAACTAAAAGGATAAAACTTACATTTTCTGAAAATAAATGGGAAAACCACAGCAATGACATTTGCTACGAAATCCTTTAAGAATATAATTCAGTGGATCATGCCTGTTCCCATGAAGAAAAGCAAGTATTCTTCAATCTTCCAATTACTGACAGTAGGAGAGCATCTAGTATTTTTTTAGCAGTTACAAGTAAGAAAAGTCAGTCATACAAACAATGCTGAGGTACCCTAACAAGGCTATGCTAATTTAAATTATTCCTTAAAATAAAACAGTCCTAAAAATTTATTGTAACTCCAGTCAATCTTGCATGTATCAATTATATTTCATTACCAATCTCTTCACTATCTGAAACTTTTTATATTTATTTTTGTGCATCTTCTGCTATACCATGAATGAAGTAGTCTTTAAATGAATTATGGATGTGACTGAAGACCATCAGAGAGTTATACACAGCACAGGAATTGGAGGTGCAGAGAGAAGCAGAGCTCTTGCTGTGCACATTGCTACTGCACGGCCTCTCAGTCAAGGGCTGTGATCTGGAAGTTCTTTGCCTTATTGTGGCTTTGGGTAAAATCTGACCTCATTTTCATGGAGTGGATGACAAGAACAACTGCTACCATGTCTCCTGGATATGGCACACAGGACATGGTTCAGATGTGAACGTGGTGGTGGTGCCAGGTTGATGGTTGCACTTGGTGATCTTAGAAGTCTTTCCCAATCCTAACCATTCTACAACTCTAGGACTGTGTGTGTGCAAATGCAAACAAGCTCTTTGAAAAATTAAGTGTTTCAGTGAGGTCAAGAGACTTTTTGAAGTGCTCATATCCCATTTATGGAATGGGCCATCTCCCATTTCATAAACTAGAGCTGCTCTACAGTTAAAGAAAATGTTTCCTTTTATTTCTGCCAGTGCCGTGCCAAAAACTTTGACTAGGCTGGAGCAAAGCTCAGTATGATCCCCAACATACCAGAAGACAGCCACTCACCATCTGTTCTCCACCACGGCCACAACTGGAAAGAAGCCCCCCGATAAAGGGCCCTGGCACCCCTTCCCGCAGCCCCTGGCTCCAAAGCTTACCGTTGGGTCGGACAGGAGGGCTGCGGACCAAAGGGCTGGTGGATAAACTGGTGAGTACCATGGCTGCTGTTACTTTATCCATGTCCAGTTCTTCCGAAGATTTCCTGAAACACAGTGAGTGAGAGGTAGGAAACACATCCAGAAATATTCCTTCTCTTTCTGTGAATTTTTTCCTCTTTTCTTAATACCAGCCCAAATCCTAAGCCAGCACAGCTTAGTACAGTACAGCACAGTAACAAAAACAAGCTGCTGCACAGAGTTCTCCAAGCATTGGTCTTCTGGCAGCCTGAGCATACCAAGAGGCTTCTACGAGCAAACTAACTCAGTGTAAATAGGAAAAGAAATGGCAAAAGAGAATACATCTTTATATAAAATTTTCAGGATTATTTTGACTGTCTATAACTTTGTTCCTTTTTCAGTTTTCAGAATTCCAGCTATTCATATTCTTAGTGTGTTCTTAGTGTGTTATTCTAAGTGTGTTCTTAAGGTGGTTTTCTTTTTCTTGGATGAAGACACAGGAGATGCAAAATTGGGTGAGATTACTAGCAACATTAACAACATATATTAGCTTCTGTAGGGTGAAGGAAAACTGTGAACTGAAACTAAGGGATATGAGTTTGTTGCTTCTGCTTAACACTATTAATGTTCCCATACTCTCTCCAAAAGACTGTTCCTAAATTTTTCCTGGTTGGATTAAAAACCAAGTACTTTAGGTAATTAGGAAACTGGCATAAAAATGGTGCAGGAGGGGTCGGAGGTGAGGGGAAAGAAAGGGAGAAAGGGAGAGAGGGAGAGAGAGGGAGAGAGGGAGAGAGAGAGAGGGAGAGAGAGAGGGAGAGAGAGAGAGAGAAAAGGTTGTTTTGCAGGTGTCAGGTCAGGCCTGAACCAGCATGATGGCACAGAGGGGTCCATTGCTCCCTCAGCTGGTTTTGCTGGGAACCTGTGTAAGTCAGAGGAGAGGAGGACACAGAGAAGGGGTAATCAAGGAAAGGAGAGTAGCCAACTTTCCAGGGAAAGGAAGAGAAGATTTGGACAATGGGGAATGCCACCAGGAACCAGGATTCAGTGATCCATTGCTCAAGAAGTCATGAGGGGGCTTTTTAGGCAATGAAGGAATTTTTTTTTTGTCTGTAAAAATTATATTCTGTCTTTTTTACCCAAGAGTAACTCTCTCACAATGTACAATTTCTGAGGAGTCAACACACCAAAATAAAACTACCAAACTCACTACATTTAGCAGACTTTTGCTTTCCATTCTTGTGGGTTGGAAATCCTTGTGGGATTTTCACCTTGTGGGTGGAACCAAAGCAGACAATTTTTTGGAAACGTTTGCTTTCAAATATATGACTAATCATCCAAAATCACCTTCTTAATTCCTAGAGATCAAGTTAATTTTGTCCCTACAAAAGGACACTTCCCCCACCGTATTCTGGTTTCTGGTCTCTGGAGATGTCTCTGTGCCTTGCTAGGAGCTCTACTGAACAGATCAGGTTGAGCCTAATTTAAAGTCCAAGATAAGAAGTGGTCAGCTACCTGCTGTTTTCCATCAACTGTTGGTCAGTAAATCACCAAGAGGAACAGGATGTGCTGGGTGCACTCCCTTTTCTGGAATCCTATCTCACCCATCAGGTGGAAGGTTCATTAACTGAAAACTACTACAGTCAAAGGCTTTTGATATTTCAGTGAGCAAACCTTGAACTTGCCCATGAAATGTTTCACAGCTGCTTTCTGGCTGATGCAAGGACCCACAGAGATGCTGATGAACACTCTCCCACGCCACACAACAGCTTAACTCTCACAACTGTCTTTTGCAACACATCAGTGCCTGGAACTGAAACACTGATGATGGTTCCTGCTGTGTTCTGATTATATCTGTAGAAACACTTCTTTCCTCCAGCCAAGGCTTTTGCAAAGAGCACAGCAGCCATATGGTCACCATCAAGTACTGGAAAGGTCTCGGCTATCTGCTATAATAAGCTGAATCCTGAATCTGTCACCCATTAGCTCCTCATGCCTGCAGAGGAGTGTTTCACACAGAATGCCAAATTCCTCTGGGCTCAGAAGACCCTTCCTCGGGGTTGACATGGAGATGCTACACTTTCACAAGACCAACACTGCCAGATGATTTTCCAATTACCTAATATCCCAGTACGAAAACCTAGATTCTGAGAAGGCTTCACCTGCTCTGTAGCCCACTCCTGCCGGACTACACCATCTCTGTGACTACCCATTGTGAATGAAACATTACTATCTGCATTTCTGCAGCACATGAGGACAAAATGAGCAAAAGTTCCTGATATGATGGAGAAGCTGATCCCTAGTGTTCGCAGTCAGCCTTCCAAAGAAGGCTTTTCTGTGTGTGTGTGGCAACAGGACTAACATGTTCCCATCCAGACCTCTGCAGAATTGCAAAATCACACTACAGCAGTTGTTGCAAGTATTTGCCAAGTTGGTGTCATGATGTCAGTCTAGGCCCAGAGCTAATCCCAAAGTTTCCCCAAGTAGTTTATAACTAACTTTTTCTAGTTCTGATTTTTTTCTCTCCTCTAAAATGATAAGCATTGCTGTTTTGAAAATCTAACCCTTGCTCCAAATAATTTTACAATGTCCTAAAATTGTCAGCATTGGCATCTGTGCCTAAGGTGAAAGTTTTTACAAGTAGGCAAAGAATAGGAATAGTCATGAGAATACTTGCCATTTCTAGCCATGCTAAACCACACTCTTGCAATTACTGGAAACCCTTTTTCTTCCTGATCCAATTCAACAGGCTAACAGCCCAAATAAAATGAATTTTGGATTTTTTCCCTGCCCATTCTGAACGACAGTCATTTTTACTATTTACTGCTCCTCAACTGCATCCAGCAAACAAGAACACTCTGCTCATATTTCCCAGCCACAAGAATTTTACCAACTACAAGTACTGGCTTATGTGACTCTGCTCCATTTTTACAGTTTGGCTCATAAATGTAAACACACATATTTCATATATCACTCAGCCAGTACTGCGGCAGCAGCAGTCTTTGAGAAACAGGCAAGGCATAAAACTGAAGACAGCAACCACTTAAGCCATCTGCATTTAGTCAGCATCACATGTGAGTTGATGCATTAAGACTGTCCCAGTACTTTCCAGCTTTCTCTGCTGGAAAGCTGAACCTGCACACAGCTGTTCAACACTATTTGGACTCAGAGGGGAGAATAACTTGCTCGTAACGCATCAATTGTTCCCAAAACATTTATCCCACCATTGCTAAGGCAATTTTCTGTGGACTGAAATCATAAGCCCTGATGTTACTGTTAGGTGTAATGAAATTTAAATCAGTTGTAGTATCATCTACTACATCAACTATGAAGATTTCTTCTTTTCTCTAACCTCAAATCCCAGTCTCCAAACGCATCTCCCAACTTCTGGATGGATGTAATTGTGTCAGCCCACTCTGCATTTGAGAACCAAGCAGTTTTGGATCCTTTCTTTCCAAGTGTTTGTAAATCCAAACACACATAATAGTTGAATTACAATGAATCAGCAGAGATATCAGCAGTACAAGTTACAGGTCCTTGGAGGCAGACCTTGTACCACGACCCCAGCTCTCTTCGTTTCATGTCTCCCTGCCTCCTCAGCAGGATCCCTGCAATATGCTAATCTAGCCAGCCTGACAATTAAAAGTGTCTTTTTCTTTAACAGTCAAGGCAAATCAGACTACACTTACTCTTGATCAATCCTTTCCTTGATTTTGCTGATGAATTTATTGCTTTTTTGATAATTATTTATGATTGTTAACCAACCATCACAGTTTCCCTAGTCAAAGCTCTCTACAAGGACAGGCTGGGTTTAAGCTCCAAAAGATGAGAAAAAGAGCATCCAAGACAAGTCCAAGGCTATGCAAGTGTTCCAAATCAATGCAACATCCAATTTCCTACTGTCTCATTTCTTCTGCCAGTTCCTGGCCACTGTTACCTTCAAACTCCCTACTAAATATTAGACCCATCTGGACACACCTATATGACAGTTCTATTTTTCCTCTATTTTTTAGGACTTGCTCTCACATACATCTTTAGAAATACATTTTTTTTTCTAGTTTTTAAGTCTTTAGAGTACTCTTTATTACTTGCTTGGCTTAGATCAAAGAATCTTTCCTCTTGGAAAGACTGCATTTTAAGTCAGTACTTTACCCAAGCATATTTTAAGGGTACTGGAGAATATTCTTAGAGCAGAGAAACTGGTAGTGGTAGCAGGTGCTTTTGATAAAATTGACCCTATTGAAGAGCACAACCAAGTTTACTTGAAGCAAAGTAAAAAAAAAAATCATTTTCCCTGCCCACAATTTCAAAGCTTTCAGTAAATTCCCTGTCCAGAACCCTCTGACCCCAGTGCAGCAATGCTGAAAGCAACAAGGCACTGGTTCAGTGTGCTGAAAGGGCTCTCCTACACTCCAGAGCTGCACCAGCACAGCTTGAGTGTGGGCCAGGCAGTGTTTGCTCACCAGGGCTCCACTCCCATCAAACAATGAGAGGGACAGCAGCATCCTGCAGCTGGCAGGACCAGGCTGCAAGGGGGTAGAAACAGCAGCACCAGGAGAGGAGCCCCAGGGAGGGGAAAGAAAATGATATGTGCAATTACTCCAAATGGATGTTGGCTACAAAAGTTGATGGTCACAGAACCAACCTTCTTCTCTAGAATCACATCCTCTGCTTTCCAGCATTGTTGAGCCAGCCTTTCCTTACCCTACTTTATAAAGAATAACCACCTGAAGCCCATAGGACCTAAATGTTCAGATTTACAAAAAGCCTAACATTTTCCTTTGTTTTAGCAGCCATGGGCTTATCTGTTTCTTACTGCTAACCTCACCAGAGGGATACAATAATAGTAATAATAATAAAAAATTAACTTGGATTGAAATGAAGAGAAAGAGTCAAGCACAAAAATGCTGTTATTCCATGTTAACTGTCTACTGTCCTCCACCCAAATTTCAGCTTATGATAGTGGTTCACCAATACACCTGGATCTTTTGTAAGAAGTTTCACATACATACATGTGCATTAATAAGCTATAACTGGGACAAAATAACACTATATTTAAATTGCTCTCTCCCTCCCAGTCTTACATGAGCTAAATTCTCATGAGACATCTGAAACCTGAGTCTGACCACTTGGCTATAGCCACATCACACTGCTAATGTCATACTGAGTACTGCATCAATACTGATAAACACGTTGTTAGAAGCTTCTGACACCAAAAATATGATCCATCATATTAATATGAATCACTGTAATCACTGTACTAGTAATAACAGAAGCACTTCTGAAATAAAAAGAATAAATTATATTTTACAGGTAAAAGAAATATTTTTTCATTTTCTTCAATTCATCATTAAAGGCAAAAACAACATCCTAACAAGCAAGAAAATCCATGTACATGGCCCTGACTCCATGTATCTAAAGTAACTACAACCACTCTTCTAAAAGGAGTAAAGATCTGCATCAAGCTACAAAACATTCTTACTCCATACAATACTTTGTATTTACCATAATACTTGGTTAACATATACCATCTCAAAATACTGACAGTACAGATAAATTATCTTACTTCTTGCTCTTTTGTTTGTTTGCTGATTATGGAGATTAAAAATTACTCACTTGCCACAGACAAAACCAAAAATTACAGAAAGAATGATACAAATAGTCCAAGGTCTTCAGCATTCTTTAGTAAAAGCCATAACTTTCACAATAAAGCAATAAGCAAAGGGAAATATTTCCAAATATTATATTAATACAGCATAGTACTAGAATGATATATCTCAGAACATTGAGAGTATTACTTTTAATATTTAAAAAGATAACTGGTATTTGATATTTAAAAGAGAGATACAATAATAACACACTCATTAGATGTTAGGGATTTCTGCCTTTGCTCATTGTGGTCAAACATAAAATTAACATTTTCCACACTAACTTTATATTTGCAGACTAATTCATATGCAGAATGAAGGGTCTTTTTTGTTTCTGCTGTACTTGTTATACACAAGCAGTGACTAGAATTAATTAAGGTGAAAATACAAATATAGGAACTTTTCTTCTAAAAAAACATATATACCTGAATTTCTTAAGGAAAAAAAGAAAATGCATCAAAGACCATCTCAAAGTTGAGATGGTCCTCAACTTTGGCCTCTCCTCCTGGCCAAGCTAACAGATCTTGTGACTCAGTTATTCAAAGGGCCTTTGGAAGTCTAGCTAGTGTGTTAGAGCCTGGGAGCACTTGACAGAGTCCTCAGTAACTGAGCCACTGACTTTCCACTTGGACTGTAATGGCTTAAAGACAATAAAAAGTCTCTGCACATCAGTCCTACGAGACAGGAGACATTCACAGAGTGGTTCTCAGCATCCTGGAGTAGAAAATACAGTTTAACAGAACTGAAGAGAAAGTGGTGTGTAACGCAGGCAGGTTTCTCAGTGTCTTTTATTTGAACTTGCATCAAGCACTGCTCCACAAAGAATGGGCCTGTTTTCACAAACACATATTTCTCTATTGTCTCCATTTTCACTAAACCCACTAAAACCTGACAGAAGAGAAACCACTCATTTTTACAACCATTTTGTAGATGGAGATATCCAAGAAATTGCAGTCTTTGGTTCCAAAGGTTGGTTGATGTACTCTCCCACACACAGGGCTCTCCCTTATCTCTCCCTCTGCTGCTCCAGCCACCTCCTCAAGCTAGATGGCTTCCCAAGCCTGCTGTGACCCCAGGAGCACCTGGAGCAGTGTTTCCCAGTGCCCTCTCCTCCCTGCAGAGCTACAGCCCAGTGATGACATCCTGGCTGCCATGGAGGCTACCACCACACCAGGCCTCTCCAGGAGTGCTGGCAGAGCTGCATCAGCAATAAAGGGTGTCAACTTTACTGTGATTTCTCTTGTCTGATGTAAACACCTCCCATGGACATGTTCTGCCCCTCCTGCCCCCTCTGCAGTCCAGTGGCAGGAAGAGCTGCTCTGCCCCCTAAGTCTCTCCAGAAAAGTTCGCTTAAGTTTTGCAAAACAGATGGAAAATGCCTTTTTCATAGAAACCTTTTTATTACTGCTTTTTCAGCAACTTGTCTGACTTCCTTAAAGATAACTGAAATTTCAAACCTATCCCTGTGGAACCAGGACTGAACTCTAGATCTTGCTATCTGATTTACAAAATATGGGATACAGTGTGCTGGGAGTGGGGAGGGAGAGGATGGGTAGTAAAATGCTGCTCTCATTATTGGCTGGTGATAAGATCTCCAGTTTTAAATGCTCTGCATAAACGGGAACACTGAGGCAATCCAAATTCCACACTGGGAGATAAGCTCAGTTTACAGGACAACTTATTCTATATATTGAAAAAATCAATCCAATGAATAATTTTTACTTTTCAAGCAGTTGCAACCTATCAGAAAAACTTATCTGGTGAAGAGCCCTTGGGGCAATAACTGAAGCTGGAGTATGGCACAGAAATTGTCTGCTTCAAAACAGAGCAATCAAATAAAGGGTAACCTCTTGAAAGATTATGAGTGCAAAGCAAAAATTAAATTAAGAAAGAAATAAGAGAACCCTGCAGAGAACAGTTTTCCCTTATTATCATCCACAAATCTTGAGGATTTTTGGGGAAGATTTTCTGTTCAATTTTTTCTACTTTAAAAGCTACTTGCTGATGCAACAAATAACCCTGTCTGCAAACCAAGTCTCAAAAGTGCCCTGAAGCAACAGACAAGTTATCCCAAATTTTATCCAAAGTATTAATGTTCCATCCCTTTCCTGCCTGTGCCTTATGCCACTGTTCTAGTTTGTTCACAGGTACATCCCCACTCATGAGATCACTTTGATAGGGCACTGTTTACAGAAAGAAAGCTTCACACTTCTGATCCTTTCCTCAGGGAAAGGGGTGGACCACTTGCTCAATACAATACAAATTACCATGCTCAAGATGAAAAAAGATGGAAAAGTAAAAAAAAACAAACATGAAGTCCATAAATTGTCCTTAATTTTTGAGAAGAATGATTAGCTGGAGATATCCTTACAGCAGATGCTACAGGAACTTAAGTCTTTCCCAAAGTAAGAGAAAATGCAACGTCAAAAATGTTTTGCTTTTCCTTCTTTCCCCCTTATCTATTGCAAACAGCATGATTCCCCACTGTATGAATTTCTGATATTCCCAAAATATGTTTTATAATATTACTGCATGTACACAGTCCTAATGCACATACATGGGTAATTTGTTTAGCACAATTTGTCTCTAAAATGTTGCTGTAAGTTAAGTTTAAAATAATACTAATTTTTTTTGCTACACATTAAAGTATAATTTTTTTCTAATAAAATATAAATTGATGAAACACTTGAAAAAACCTGCAAGTCCTCATCTCACCAAATCAAAGAGCCACAGGCATGTTGTTCTGTTGCTACATATATCTACTAATGTGAACAAAATGGCAAGCACTTTGCTGAAATCAAGTCAGTCTCAAAAATGACCCAAGGGTCATTGTTTATTTTCAATATTTACATGTTATTCTTTCTGTGCTTTCCAATTATTTGGAAATATTTTTTTTCAAGCAAGAAGCAAAGAGATTTGTAAATAAAAAGCCACTGACTACATTATTCAGGAGACAAAGAGTACCTTGTAGCAGGTTTGATTTAGTTACTTCTGCAACTGTTCTGTTGTTTTCAAGCTACCAGAATGGAGAGCAGAAGCTCCAAGCTCATCATCACTTTATTTGCTATGACATCAACTCTTATCAATTGCCTTTTTATGTGAGCATATCCAGAATTTCAGCATTTCTTTACATCAAGCTCCTTCCATGTTTATCAAGGCACAGTTCAGGATACACCCCAATGCTGAGATGTGAAGGAGTTTTGGAATGAAAATGTTTCAGTCAGCCAGAGATCTGAGCTATGTACTTTACAGCAGCCCATGGAGTTACACACGAGAGACACAAAGTGAAGCCCCCCAGGCTATTCCAGTGTCAAGAAACTGCCTTTGCCAATTTTATGCCACGATGACTCAGAAGACAAGCTGATGTTCTGACAACACACTGGAAATGTGTTAAAAAGCTAAAGAAGGCCTGAGTCCTTCTGTTTTAGGAGAGTGCTAGATTACAGACTGAAATAGATACCACCACATTAAAAATACATTGTGAGGTAAGCATCACCATCTTGTATACACTCTACACCATATAAACCTGTTTTGAGTGACACACAGTTTACCACTAGGTCTTTCAGATTTTTCAGATAGGTTGCTTTTTTGTTTTAAATCTCACAATAACAGATGAGAGGTTTCTCTTGTTTCCTTAGCACCTGAAACTTCAACTGGACATTTTGAACTGTGAAGTATCACCACCAGACAATCTCCAGGCCTAACCAACACAGTGTTTTTAACAAGGGCACCTAACTTTGAAATAATTAGGGCACAAAGCCATCTCTTCACCAAACCATCTCTTATAAAGAAGAAATACATTAAATCAAACATTCATCTTTCTTCTTGCTTTTTAAACAACTCTTCAAACCTTTCAAAGGTCCAAAACAATTTCTTCCAAAAAAAGAAGCCAAATACAACCTTGTAGATAGCTATCTCCTCATCCCATGACTTAAACTTTCGCTGAACAGATAACTAAAGATACATTAAAAATTACGGCTATGAAAATAGACACTACAAAACAACAAGATTTAAGCAGATGAATGGACAGTAAGGAAACACACTGAAGCTTCTGGGAAGTAGGACCTATCAGGCATGAGCCAAAGATGCCTGACACTACACATCCATGTCAAAGCATGGGGTTGCCAGCTTTCTGTGGCTGAGCAAACCATCTGCACATTTGGTGAGTGGAGAAGTCGGGACTTTCCAAGAGCACCATCGCCTGCATGTACACTGTACAGCATGTGCCTACAACTGTCAAAGAAATCCCAGGCAGGAATAACTGCACCAAAATTTATGTATTTATGTACAGCAGAATAGTATCAACAAGAAAATGAGAAAGTATGGACCATCTAGACTATCTGTTCCAGACAGCAGCCAGTGTTCACTGATAGCACATATTAGACTCCATGACCATATATATTTCTTCACCACTCAACACTAATTACTGCACTGAAGATGCTCCTCCTTAACACCCCACTGAAGATAAGTTTAAAATAATCTCATGTAGAAGGTCCATCTTTAGTCTGCAAACAATCAGAACTGTTTCTGTATTTCCCAGCTCAGGATGTTCTCTTAGGGTACAATTTTTTAACTGATAGATGTCTGCAAGGAGCAGTAGTGGCAGATTAGTTATCTTTCTTTTTTCCATTTGTGTAGTATTAAGTGGCCAGCATCCCAAATAATGAGAGTTAAAAACCCCAACATTAGACCTAGAGCTTTCCTCTTAAACCATACCATGGGTACAAGTCCCAGTATGAAAAACAATGTTTCACACACAGATCTGGTGATGTTGCAGCTGGGAATGATCATTCTTGCTGCAGTAGCATGAACTGAAAACATTTGTCATGGCAGGAAAAACAGTACCATGCACCACTGCTTTGCATTACGCTGTACTAAGGCCATCAAGCAAGATGCCACAGTTCACTTAAACTATGTAACATTATAGTCTCAATATCAGAACTTCAGATATATCTTAAATTAAATAAGCATTTCATCTTTTACCCCACCACCACCATTTAGACTTATTCACTTATAAACAGTTCTAGCACCCAAAAAACAGTAGCATGAGTGATGATTTGTGATACATATGGATAGACAGTGGTTCCTCTTTAAAGCTACTGGGAAGTCACTTAGTCCCTCATGAAATTTCTGAGCTCTGGTTTCTCATCTTTGATTCCCTTCTTTGAGGGAAATTTCTCAAAGAAATCTCTTTTAGAGAGAGATGTCAATGAAAAACAAACAAAAAAAACCACCTAAAAACCCAAAAACTAAAAAAACAACAAAACTAAAACAACCCCCCCCCCCAAACAAAACAAAACAAAAACCCAAAAAACTCCACCAAAAACAAAAAAAAAAGTTATTATAGAATGGCCTGGGTTGGAACGGACCCTAAAGATTGTCTCGTTCTAGTGCCCTTGCCATGGGCAAGGACATATTTCACTAGACCAGGTTGCTCAGAACTATGTTGGTTATTTTTTTAAAACACGTGCAACAATCCTGGTGGAACAAATTGGACCTGAAGTTAGAGCCTGACCCTGTAACTGAGAAAACTGTGACACAACAATACCAAACCATCAAAAAATAAAGATTGCATAGTCAAGCAGAGGGTGGAAACAAACAATTTGAGAGCAGAGTCTTCCCTGTAATTTGTTTCCAAGCAGTTTACCTAGGACCTGTAATACCATTATAGGAAATAACCAAAATATATATTTACATTCAGAGTGAAGTAAAGGCAGAGCTTCATAAATTATCTGGAGATATGAAAATAAACATGGGTTAAGAAGTCCTGTGAAACTTATTTTTGACATAGCAATGTAAATGTACAAGATGGTCAATTTAGATAGAATAAAACCGAAGGGAAATATCAGGAATATTTATAAGTACTCCTGATCTAAATGTTTTTCCAAGATGCTTTTTACATTAAACATTCATTTTGCTATAAAATATGTTTACTCTATGAGTCCAGGGCTTTTTGTTGTGTTTTTGTTTGCTTTTTAATTACTTGAATGCTTTGTTTTGGAAAGAATGAAACCGCTGACATAATACGTGGTAGATGAAGAATGCATTTGGCTTAATTCTGCTGTCATCTTCAGTGTTCTTGTTCTGAATTAAACCTTTTTTTTTTTGTTACAAGAAACTACCAAAGCTGTGGCCTGCACGTATCAAAGAGAAATTGAGAATACACCACCCAGCCTCTGGTTAGTACTAGGTCCAGCTTCTTCTCCAGTTTGTTCTGCTAGACTGAAACACTTCCTTGGTAATGTATGTAATTGTGTTAGAAGCGGTTTATAAAGCCAAAATACAGGCTGTACTCAGTTGCTGAATATGTTCTTGTAGTTTTCAAATCAGGTAGTAAAACCTGCTCACCGCCTTTTTTTTTTTTTTCATTACTGTTTTTGTCTAAGAAAACACTGCTCTCACAAATATTACAAGTGATAATTACCATGACATAAAACAGCCAGTCACACATTGTGGGTCTGGTGTTATGTTCATGACTTCCGTGAAGTTACTCCTGCTGCTGAGAGAAGTGCAACAACAATCATAACAGTCACCAAAAGAAATCACACAAAAAATTACCTTCATTAACATCTTCACCACTTTCCATACTGTCCTACGCAAGCAGTATTCTGTATTAAACTACAGATGCATGTTGTAAAAATCTACTGAAATGTCCATGTTACAATTGATACTACAAACCTTATTTCTGTTTCCAACTATCGAAGACAACACAGACTTTAATGACAAAGAGGCATCATTTTCCATTATAGAATTCAATTCTCTTCTTCCTCTCAGAAAAGAAGTGGACTGTTTTCCACTATTAGTCAACAAAGTACAGCATTTTCCATCTTGTTTTTTTAATTATTTTCATACAATTTGCAATGGTCTAATGATCTAGTTTCTCTGTCTTCAGATCACAAATGTGGAAGTGGAATGTACCACACTAATGAATTAGAGTATTTATAGTCAGAGAGGCACTGACATTTAAACGTTTAGCTACAGTTATTTAAGGAATTCTCTCTGTATGCAACAACAGCACCCCTTTCTTCCGAATGGAGTCTCAGAGGAGCACTGTCATTAGTTTACTCTTAAAATTATACTGGCTAGAAACACAGGCTTGGAGAGCTGGGAGAACAGCAAATGCAGGCACATTGCACACTGTCAAGCAGATTATCCAGAGTTTCCATAAATTCAGACATCCTCGCCCCTCATCTTAGTCCCTGTGTGATGCTCTGCTTCTACACTCCATTTTCTTCCTGACAGCAGACTCCCCCTAGTATGCCCGTCTTTTTCAAAAACCATCACAGAATTTCAGGGAGAAAAAACCCCCTATGATTTAATGAAAATTCTAAGGTTAAGGCAAATAAAGAAACAAAAAAATCTTTTCATAAAACAGATGAAAGGGAGAAGCTTTAGCCTGTGAGCAGCTGGCAGTCAGGTTTTGGTACCTGCTTAACATCTACTTTCATCAAGTCCTCTCTGCAGTCCTGAATAACCACAGCCTCCTCCTTGCTGCTCTCTGGGGAGCCTCTAGTTAGTGTGCTAGCTACTTTGGACAAAAGAGACATTGCCTTCATGGAAAATGAGTTACTTCTTCATGAGACACTGAAAGCAGCATTCACCTGACAGCAGGTTTTAATACAATACAAGCATGAACACTTCCACAGCAGGATTACATTACTATCCTGTAGATACACTGTATTTTGTCCAAACTGGAGCACTGCAGCTATACACTATCTTTGCAGAACACTACAGCATTTTCAAAATTTACCGATTTTATTTAAAGAATAAGCTATCTTGAACATCCATCATTTCTGATTGTTTTTCCCCACAGAAGACTGAAGGTGACTGAATTTATGCTTTCTCCATTGCACATCTCAATACAGATGTACAAACTGCAATGCAGCTCCAGTGGAGCTGAAAGCAGTCTCATCTCTACCACCACCCTTTAGCTTTTAAAATACATAAACCATATAATTTCTTTCTTACTTCTTTTCCCTTCAACAATATTTTCTTATACACACCCAACCCTGACTCTCCCCCTACCAAGCACAACTCGGCAGGTCACTAATTCCCCTGGCTAGCTTAAGGTAATTTTTGCCTTATTTCATCTCCAGCACAAAGCCCTCATATAACTTGCCACCAAGGAAAAGATGTAGTAGGAAAGTACTCCTGGATTCCCACTATGATCTTATTGACACAAGTCACTATGGAGAAGTGTCTGACAACTTGCCCAGCAAAGAGCTCCTCCTCTGGGCAGTGGGAACTGCTCTCTATCCTTTATGTGACAGGATTTTGCTGTTTGCACTGAAGCTCTAAACAGATGAGGAAATTTAGGCCTGCATCTTTCTTTAGAGTATGCTGGGAGTAAGGAAGCCCAAGTGATACCAAGTGTATCTTAGAAGGGTGTTTCATTTTTTCAAACAAAGACAATGATACCCTTATAGCCCTGATCATTGTGGTTGCAGCTTCAGTAGCAGGTTCAACTCACCCCCTGGTCTGCATTCTCACAAAGGTATTGATCTTGGACAGCACACATAGATCCCTTCCCAAAATATCTGTATGCTTCAGGCACTACTCCATACAGACAAAACGATTAAAAGTGTTTGTCTTGAAACTTTGAGAACCATGGGTCTCGCAACTTAGCCAACTAAAACAGATTTAAACCATATTTGTGACAGTTTGGCAAAAAAAAATCTGGCATTTCTGTGCTTCAGGGATGACTGCTAACCATGAAGAAATACACAGCAGAGCCATTGACTACAACAGCTGGACATTTTTACTCAAGCTGTGATAATGTACACGATCAAATTGGGGCAAAATAGGAACAACAACAAAAAAGAGCACATGTGCATGTGCACATAAAACTAAAAGAGTACAATTTTATGACTCAAATTCTTTTTTGTTGTTGTTGTTTTACATTTCATATTCCATCCTCTTGTGTAAGACCTTATAGTTAAATTTTTTTGTTCACTGATTGCGTATAAAATAAGATAAAGAATCGTGCACCTGATGTATATTTGTCCTTCATTTTAAAGGAGTATCTTAAAAAGATAAGCGCTAACTTAATAAAGCCAGAAAAAAATCAGTCGCGTGTTTGTGTCTGTATATGATCCAGAAATGGATTTCCTAACAAAGGATATTCAGCTATAAACAGCAATATGCAGAGCATGATAAATCACTTTGAAGCAAGCATCTGTAGCAACACAGCCTCCAAAGAACAGTTCACTAGCAAAAGTATTATTAAAACAATAACACACGCTTTCAGACTGATTTCTCTTGGTCTCAGTTTGCAACCAGGGACTTGTTCTGAAGATCTGAAGATAAACTCAAGGGCAGACTCTGCCTGTGACAGTTCCCGTACGCCCGCTCTCCTGCCTGCCCTCCCTGCTCACTGCTGTGCTGAGGGGATGCTCTGTCACAAGGGATACATCAACCAGCCGACCAGCAAGGCTGTTATGCAACGCGTCCATCTGTGGTTCCTCTGCTGGCATTGACTGCTCGCCTCAGGAAAGCCAAGAGTGTCAGCAGCCTTGCTTTGTAAAGACTCTCCTTGTTCTTTATATAACTCCAACAATGACGTTTGTGTGACTCCTCGCTGCCATACCTGGCTCATGAAGAGCAGTGCATGGAGTCCTGGCAGTACAACACCAATTGCATTGCCCCTGGGACTGCAGAACTGGGAAGTGGGAAAATGCCTTTCCAAAGCAGAAACCCAGCAAAAATAACCACAACACCCAACAGAACAGGACATGAAAATGCAACAGCTTAATCCCCAAGCATTTTATTTTACCTGTCTCTTCATCCAGGCTGACATCTGATGACCAAGCATGTTTCTAGCTGAGCACAGACCCAGCCCAGGAGGAGAAAGAGAAAGCTGCTCCCTCCTGCTCCCACTAGTCTGTCAAGTGGCCCAAGCATACCAGCACGAGAATGTATAAGACTCCTACTGATTTGAACTGGTCTGGTTTCTGTATTTCTGCCCAAACAATGGAACTGCTGGTAACTGTGAAGATTTGTCCCCAGTTAGTGGTGTTTAGCTAAACACACTCCTAAGTAATACCTACATTTTAGCCAAAGGTGAATAATTACAAACCAAAGATTTTCAGCTGGATAGTCCTGGGTACAAACACATGGCCAAATAAAAAAAAAATAAAAAAGCTTTGGCCAACTTCCATAATTCACACCTTCCTTCAGCATACCTCATTCCCAAGCAACATACCTGAGACAAATTTAAATATCTACCTATTAATGTCAGAAGAGACATTGTACACTATATACCTACATGTGTTTGGCTGTTTAAACATATTCATGTGCTGTCAACTTCAGCAGACAGATGTTTTTCTATGCAGACTCAAGAGGACCATGTCTGAAGCACTTTAATCACTTGACGGTGTACGTTCTATCAAAAATATTATCTTTCAAAATACTTAATGGAAATCTAAAGCAAAATAGAACTGTGTCGTTGCATGTGTATCCACACTCATGCCTCTTCTAGAATAACCAGTAATTTGGGACACACAACCCAACACAGCATTGTAAGGACCAGTTTTTCAGAAAAGCCTTTCGGTGAAGATTTTCTTTAAAAAAGTTTAAAAAACCCCAAACATCATTGCAATCAGTTGCTGCAATCAGACAATGTGATCAATGTGATCAACACAGCTTCATGTATCACTCTTAAATCAGAGAAGTGTAGAAGTAAAGCTGCCTTCACATTTCAGCCTAGAGGGCATCTGAGTTATTCAGGGAAGCCCAAATGTCTGCCACAATTCTACTGTGGCATTATAACAGCCAAGAATTCAGATCAATTGAATGCAATAATCAAAAAAGCAATCACAGCCTTCATTTTTTAACTAATCTCCTAATTTTTTGTTCCACAAGAATAAGCAGTTTCTTCTTCAGTTGATTAAAAAAAAATAGCATTATTGAAAGAATCAAAGAAGATTCACTAGAATCAGAGAATATGCAACTTTAGAAGTTGCCTTCACATAAACTTTCACAAGTAACTTAAGCTTCGAGTAAAATGCAGCAAGTAAAGGCTGTATTCTCACTAAATGTAACATGGAACCATACTCCTTTAATGTGTGCAGTATATTCTCTAACACTGCAAAATGTTTGCAAAAGTAATATCCTGTATTTCTGAGTTGTTATGAGTGGGTTGGGGGTTATTACAATATCAGTCAAGAAAAAACAGCATTTGCTTGAAAAACTGGTAGAAGAGAAACTGCTATTAAAGAGAGAGACTTCATCCAATGATTTCTGGCAAGTATCTGCATAACGTCTGTTCCCAAAGCTAAATCACAGGGACAAAATCTGTGGGGTCAATATTTATTTTTGTTAACTTAAGCCTCACTTCAGCTTCAACTTCTATGAACAGAAATCTGTAAAAAACAAACATTTAGAGAAGCTTTTTTGCAGCCAGCATTTTAACTGTACTTTAAAATTCAACTCTGGAGTTGCATTCTCCCAACTTTTTTCCCCATGGAAGTTTTTGTCAGACGAAAATCATGCATCTTAAAAGATGACACTGCATAGCTACACATGTAGTCCAGAGGATTTCAGCACATCTACTGATGGCATTCTTCCACATGAGACTCCTGGGAGAAATGTAGCTGAAACTTTGTCTCAGTAGCCCACTCTCCTCCATACTAAAGAAAAAAGCAGACCTGATAAAAGGGGTACTCTTTTTGGCACCCATACTTGCATTCAAGAAATATTTCATTAAGTTATATGTTGCCTTTTTCTCCTTTTAGTTAGAATATAATTTGACAAAGGAAGCTTGACAAGGTGAACCTTAGCTTGCTAATGTGGAATAATAATTGATGGCATAATGCCTTTTAGAATTCATTTATAGGGGGAACAAGTATGTGGTTATTGGTGGAAAGTGCAAATAAATACCTGCTCCACTCAGTAATCAGCTGATGGCACTGGTGACCTGCTACTTGGTTTAATTTCCATTAATTTTCCAATACTCCCAGCAGGGAACACAAAAGATTCAACAAGAAACTTCCACAAATATTTGGCTCCTTCACCCAAGCAATCCTTTTTCCTGTGCTTTCCACAGGCTTTAGCCACATTTAAGCTAAATGTGCTAAAATCCATGTTTTTGCACATGACTGGCTATTCCAAGCCTCCTGGAAACAACCAAAACATAGGGTACCAGCAGCGCACTGCATGGTATGTTTCAAAAAGTTCCCAAATCAAACAACTCAAATGGTCAGCTAATGAAAACTGCATTTTAACTGTGCATTTTCTTCAAGTTGTCATAAATATCAAGGATCTAATCCTGTAAAATATAGTTTACATTAGGAATTCTACCAAAATTAATCTTCTTTTTTCCCCTCTAAAACCAAACCTCCATCAACTCAGAAAATGCCTCTTTGGCATTTATTATAGGATTAAAATGTATCAGTATTATGTTTTAAGCACTTTAGGGAGTTTGATGTATTACTTAAAATGTATTTATTTATTTATTTATTTATCTATTTAGGTAAATTAAATGCAGAATTAAGCAACAGCTAAGTGGATAAACCATCATGCATTTCTAAACCAGGAGAAAATGCTCCCATTAATTTAAAACACCATTCTGCAAACTGAGTACTAGAAATGGCCACATGCAAATGTGCATGTCAGGTCACTCTGAAACAGTTGTTTTCAAAACGTGAGCTCCTGAAACAATAACTAATCAGGAGCACAAATTAAAATACATCCACACAACAATATTTATTTATTTATTTATACACACACAGACACACAGTCAGCTCCAAGTTAGCAAGCTGAAGTCCCCTCAGGGAAGGTGTTTGGTGCTGGGGAGAAGGCAGCACAACAGCACTGCTGCTTTCCATTAACATGACAGCTCAGGATTAGGCCTGGGCAAGGGACCACTGGGCCAGCTGATAAAAGTTCAAACTTGCACCCCTCATCTTCCAGACAAAGCTCTTACAACTGCAGGAATCTGGAAATCTCAGCTGCATCTCAGGAAATCAAAACTCAGCCCCAAATTTAAAAACTGCACCCTGCTGAGTTTGTTAATAGACGAAACCAAGTGGTGGTTCTCCTCCTTCTACCTTCAAACCCATCTTCTCCCATTACACCTATAGGCAGCAGTATCTTTAAAAATACAGAAAAAAATATAGAAAAAAAATTCAGATGACTTTGGTAACAAATCTAGGACATCCATGCCTGTGTTTAAGCTTTTAAATACAGTAAAATATTGCCTCCAGCTCGATTATTTAGCTTCCTGGGTACAAAATGGGTATAGCTGAAAGCACTGATTATTCTCACTCTCCCGCAAGCCACATGCAATAACACTTGATTTGTAGTTTCCATATGCTTAACTACTATAATTGAAGGATGTTTTCCAGTCACAGTTCTGAAACGAATTTGTATCTTTATCAAGGCTAGCAGGAAAACAGCACTACCTCTCCCTCTGCACCTCCCTGACGAAAGCTCCACATTTTATTCTCAGTGCCTAGAACTGTGTGCTTGTTGGTACAGCACCCAAGGCTGCTCCAGCTGTAGGATCTGCACTGCAAGTCTTGGTTTCTCTCAAGAAGTTCTTCTCTCACAGAAACCTTTCACATTTGGAAACAAAATGTCTTTAACGCATCAGTATGTTTTAGAATCTACTGCCATAAGCAATAGGTATGTTTTTAAAACACGCCTTTTGAGGATTTTTAAAACCAAAATACATGGGATACATGACACTGAGCTTCAGTGAAAGGATGGGTTAGAAATACATGCAGAGCTGCCTGACACAGGGTGGGATTCAGGTGCTGTATGCCTGCACTCCTGTTACTGTCAACAGAAACCTGGTCACAATAACTAGCAAAATACAGGACTAGATGATACCAGCAGGGTTAAGCTTGGGCTTGCATAAATTTAGGTATCCAGCATCTCTGAGATGCTCTTGCATACTCTCCTCTGTCCCCCACAGTCATTAGCTGCTGTCACAGTCACATCTAGGGCTCCACACAGGCATCTCAAACACCAGATGGAACCTAATAAGGCACTGGATGTTTGTGTCTGGCCAACTCCATTTCCCATTTCGTGTTTCCTTCAGGGTAAGATGAACTGAACTCAGAGTCAACTGGCCTCTATATTGAGGAAATATATGAACTGACCACAACAGCTTACACAAGACTTATATTCAACCCTCTTAAAAGAAGATTCCATTCTTAATTAGTTTTTGCAGTATAGCAAAATAGTCCCAACCTTAGTTATGGAAAGGCAAAAGAGCAAAGGAGTTTGCCCAGCATCAGCTACAACCTCCACAATCAGTTGGTGCCACCAATTCAGTAGTGAAACCCAGAGCAGATGCCCCTTCTTTGTTACTCCTGGAACCAACAGCACCCCCAACAGCATTTCATAGCAAAATCTACAAAACAATTAATTAAACTTTACTTCCACAAAATCAATGTGTGGGCTCGTCTCAAAACTTCTAAATCTGGGCAGCAGGCTTATTTTTGGTTTTGTCTCCGAACACAAAGATTAAGTTCATCCTTGAGCACAGCTGTACAAAACATGCTGTAAAACACTGGCAATTAAAAAGTGTTTATTGAAGATTATGGTTTTTTTACAGAGGGACATGCTGGGTTGTTAATGCTGAAGTAATTTTGAGTTCACCTCTGAATAAGTGTATTTTGGCACTGCTCCCATTCATAGTGTGAAATTAAAAGGTTACTATTTTGAAAATATACAAGCTGGCATGTATACAATTTGTCTGTCACAGATAAAGCCTATAAGGCTTTAAAGACTATTAGGAAGCCAGCACTTAAACTGTAAGTCTATTTGCTTTTCTTCAGACTTTCCTAATGCTCCTGGAGTGGGAGAAGGACAGAAAGCACTATCAGGCTCCAAGCTAAAACATTTTATAGGGACTGAAGAGCTGTTACGTGCTGCCTATTCTTCTAAAATATTTTCATGAAGTTGAAATGTATCCTGTGTCTTCATCTGTTCAAGTTATAGAGTCTACAAGAACTACACAGTCCTTCCACACCTTCAGTAGTAGTTTTTAAAAAAAACCTACCTGTGGTATTCTATACAAAAAATATTCCTTTCTCTTCAGAGAAGATAGCTAATGCAGGATTGCCATGCTCTAACAGGCTGCAGTAATTTTTGGAAAACAGTGACTTTCTTACTGGGCCACTTTTTGGTGAATTGACTGACAAACCAGACTGGCCTTTGGACTGAGCTACTTCCTCCAAGCAACACATCTTTGAGTATTATTGCCCAGCAAATCATTCATCTTTTTCTTCACTTACAGGATATTCAGACTCTCCCCAGAACCCAAACACAAATATGAATGGGGGACACAATGCTTTTAGAGCAAACCCACTGCTTACTCAAACTCAAACCCAACCTCTATTTTATTTCATATTTCCCTATATTTGTATTGCTTACTGTCCTACAGCTACCAAGTCAGATGCATCTACAAGTGGCTAAAGCACCTCACATCAGGAATGAGTAAACCTATAAGGCTGTTACAGACAGCAGCAATAATTAGAGTTCAGAAGTACAGCAGTTCACCCATCCTCATCTCAGAAGGCAGGTTGCATTAAACAAGGTACAAGGTACCTAGAAGAAACCAAAATAATGCTGAAGATTTATCTTGCTTCTTAGAGGGGTCCTGAAGTATTTCCAGATGCTAGGCATAATTCACCCTTTGAACATGACATCTAAACCTAGCATCTTAATCTTTAGAAATAACTGTTAAATTGCATTTCCGAGGAGAATTTCTCTGATTTCTAAGTATACAGATGCAGTAACACCTCTAGCCTACAGCCAGGCAGGAGGCAGAGTACAGCTGATGCAGCTCCCAGGTACTCTAACTGATTTTCAAATGGCTGCTCTGACCCACTTGCAGAATGGCATGGTTTCTAATGAACACCCAGGCTGGATCATGAGACATTTTAGGAAGCCAACTTCCTTCACAGCGGAAACAGAATGTTGGGTTTTTTTGGTGGGTTTTTTTTTTTTTTTTTTTGTTTTGTTTTTGTTTTTGGGTTTGTTGTTTTTTTTAATTTGTATACAAAAAAGCTTACCCTATCTTATATTAAACACTGCCAAATTCCTTAAAATAGGGAAAGGTAAATCTATTTACTTCTCAGGTACTTTTTTAGTTTCAGGTACTGTGGGTTATTTAAAAAAAAATAAAAAAATAATTAGTCTTAACATGGACTCCAGAAATAGAACATGCTTGTTTTTTTCTAACAGCCCAAGTTTAAACTCCTACTAGAAATTAAAACCCAGTTATTGAGGGGAATATTGCCAGAGCTACACTGCATCTAAACAAGAAACATATATACATGTACCCATTAGGTCTACATATGCACCTTCCACAAACAGGCAACTCAGATTGCTGCTGCAAACTAGTAGTGTAAAAATGTTAAGGAGTGGGAATGGGGGGAGAAAAAAAAATACCTGCTTATCCTTTTGGGAATGGCAGACATGCCATTCTCGAACAACACTGTGGAAGCAAAATAGAGTTCACTCTTTTGTTTTGCACTGATGCTTGTTTTTATTTAGTAGAAGCTCTCATAGCTCTTTAAATAATTCATAACGCGGTGCCTGTTGTTCAGTTCAAGGAGGGAGCCTGGAGAATGTTAATCAAACCAGAGATGAATTGGCACAGCTGTAAATCTGCAAGGCCCCTCCCCGATGAGCTCATCCCCTAGCACTGCAAATTAGAATGACATCATGCTTGCAAACCGCGGGTGCACTCACACTGCTCCCTGTCTCCTCCTCCCTACACAGGATTTCTCCTACTTTTTCATGCAGGTTTTTGGGTTTTTTTTCCCCCCCAAAAGATCATTATAGTGAAATACGTAGGTAGAAGGAACAGAAGCTGGAGGACCTGCAATAAAATCGTGGGGTTTGTCCTGTTATCTGTCACAGGTCCAGCAAAGACAAGGAAGATATATCTTTCTATTTGGAGAAGAATGAAAACTGCGTATTTATCAGTCCAGCTGAAAAAAAACACTTAAAAACATTAGAGACATGCCTTTGAATAAGATCTACAAGTACTTTACAAAGTACCACTTCTGTTTGCTTTCTCATAGAGCATGCAATTAGATGACCTTTGAATCACAAAAATACTCTCAAAACCTCAGGTCTCAAAGAGATACATTTAAAAAGAAAATGTTCATACAGCCCTGCTATTGGAATCTCTCATTTTTCGAACCCTGTTTCAATTAGTCATCTGACACTTAAGGCATCGATATAAAAATATGCAACACAAACAAATAATCAGAACCTATTAATACCTATTAATAATGGGTAACAGATCAACTAAATAAACACTTAATAAAAAGTCCACAGAAATAATGCATGGGAAAACAATTTCGATACAAACCTGCAGAAATCCAAGGTGTTTTCCTATTTGTCCATGAACAGAGGGGCCAGCTGCATTTGTTTACTACTTTTATGAATGTTAGCCAATGCCCATAACAAGCTTAGTAACTTCAGAAAGTACAGTAAGCATTAATATTAACAAGCTCATTTAGATCTATTTCATACTCTTCAATAATTAAAGTTATTATTTACTGGAAAATTTTATAAAATTACTGATTGCAGTAGAAAGCCCAGCTCAGCTGTCTGATGCAGCCAGCATACCACTCAATGAAACTAAATTGGAAACACCTCTCAGTCTCATAGCATCCACTGGTCTGGTAAACAGCCCACACAAAGATCAGGTTTCTTTCTTCTCACTGAGTAAGGACATACTATATAAACTCCCATATGAGAATATAATCTAGGGAAATTTTTAAACCTTATCATCACATATCCCTCAGAAAACACATAAAAAGTATGTTTTCTGCAATTTTGAAATCTTACCTTTTTTTTCCCCTTTATAGAAGTCTTTATAACAAACAACTGAAGTCAACAATGCCCAAAGCTAAGTAATGTAGTTTTAACATGCAGTATTATCTTTTAGTCCAGATCAAAAACAAGTTTCTGCTTCCTGTGAGAATGACAGAATATGGCTGCAGGAGGTTTACAGGTTTGCTTGTTATATTTCCAAACTCCTGGACTTTCTGTGCTTCATGCTGCCTGTTGAACTATGCTAATACCCATAGTTTGGAGAAAGAAACAAGGCACACAGTGGTTCTGAATGATGTCTGAAGAGCTTTGGAGACAGCAATACAGAGGAGCATTGAAACAAGTCTCTGAAGGAAAAGAGTATCGCTTCTTAAATGCACAGGAAAAATAGAAAATGAGAAGAAATCAAACACAGACAAGCTGCAGAAGCAGCACACTTGACAGTGATGAAGCACCCAGGGCAGCAGGATGCACCAGAAGTCATTACCACGTGGCCTAAGCCAAGATAAAAGATGTGCCACAATACGAGAGATCTCCCAGACAGGCAGGAATCATAGCTGCTCCCTGGGGAACACAACTGGGGTATTTTCAGAGTGATATAAATGCTTGAGAAACACTTGAAAAAACCAAAAAAATTGGTTAGAGGTCACATGGAGAGGAGCTGCAGAGGGGCAAAGGACCATTACAACCCGACACAACCTGCCTGGTGTGAAGGCAGAGGGGGAAAAAGGTCCAACTCTAAGGTTAGAGGACTTTTTTAGCTTAGAGAACTTCAGTACTACAACTTTGAATAGCATTTTTAGTGTTGAATACAGTGTTGATGTCATTCTGGACTAGGACCTTTTTCAGATACCAAGAGAAAAACAAAACTGAAGCGGTTCTTTGCTCAATAAACTGTGAACTAATTCTCCCATTAACAAGCAGGACATCTTGTTTCTCCAAACTAATACAAGTCCCAACTACATTTTCAGATATGAGGTTAAGAAACCTAAAATACATACACTCAGAAAATAGTAAATGCATTAACCAATCCGTACTTTAGCTATAGACTTTGGGACATGTACAAACACAGGATGCCATAAAACAGTGCCTGCACAAATGCTTAGGCTCTTCCCTCAATCTCCTATTCCAAGGAATCCTGCCTAGCCTTCCTACATAAACAGCTGCACATTGATACACTCAAAATTTCAGAAAATAAGATTTTAGCAGAGGAAAAAAACCACAAGACATCCCTTCTGATCCAAATGCAGATTGTGAATCTTGTAAACAGACTCTGTATTATGAAGAATTGGAAATCTCCCATGTTAGCATCAAAGTCTTTGGCAATTAGCCCCCAGATCCAAATTCTGTAGCTTCATTCTTCCTCAGTTTGAGGAAACATACTTATCCTTCAGTACTTACTTGTAAAGAAAAAAACCAGCTTGTACCTCTCCGTTCTCCATGCTCCCCCCTGCCCCTACTCCCCAGTCCCCAGCTGGCTACTTGGGAGTTAACATGGACAAAGTCTAACCAGAAATTTTAGAACGTTTAGATGAAACAAAAGACTGTTTGACCTCTCTATGCTATTATTTTGCTGCAGAAGATGGTAAAAAAATGTGCCAGTAATGCCTCTGCTTAAAAAAAGAAATTTTAGATCTCTAATTCCAGAAAAAAAAAATTAACCTAAGCTTTTCTGCATTTTGTTTCCATCTGCACAAAACAAATATTTAATGCAATTTAGTGACTAATGGTAAAAAGTTTTAGCCCTTAGTACTTGATAGGCCTCTTCAAGCAGAAAATATATACATGAAGAGTTACAATATGGAAAAATTCTACTGACATAGAAGACTTTATTTCTGTGGCTTTCAAAGGATGTACAGAATGACACCCACTTGGACAGTCAAAATGATAGGTGCATTTTCATTACTTGTTATTAATCTTTTTAAAATAATCTAATTTTGTAAAAGTTATTCTGAAAATCTATGGAATATAAAACATCTTTTCTGGGGACTGTGTACAGGCAAATGCAATTTACAGCAGTTTAAAGGATGGTCTATAAAAACCTTCCAGAAGTACCATAATTACATGCAAAACTTGCTTATGTGGCTTTTTTCATAATGGGATGTGTTAATTTACATTTCTTTGATCTGCATAACACAAGCTCAGAACCAAGGACTGCTGCCAGTTTCTCGCAGGCAGGGATCTAATCTATAAGATGCAAGATGGGCAGGTGCACCAACACCAGCTGCAAAAAGAGGCATGCCCAAAACCAGAAGAGGGAAAGCTGTGGTGTAATATCAGGCAGAAGTGGCACTTCAAGGAATATCTAAAGATCTCTGGAAAGATCTGGTTGTGCAAGACATGGAAAACACACAGCTGGGTACAAGGAAAATATATAGAGAACATGCAAGAAAAGGACTTCTGGATGAAATAACCAAAAGACTTCAAGAGCTATGATGGTTAGATGTAAACAGAAGTGGACAAAAAAGAAGGATAACGAGGAAAGAAAGGGCTATGTGCCAGGTGGAAGTAAAATCATGGCTGAGAACAGAATTTTCATCCCAGTGTAGGTCCCAGTCGACTAGGAAACACATCCAGATGTGAAAATGGGAGGGAACAGATCCCCAGGATACAAATATGCAATCTGTAGGACAAAGCTCTAAGAGACACAGAAGCTCCAGCAGAGATGCTGAAATGCCAATGGGCAGAGCAGAAGGGCTCCCTGGCTAGTTCTGGATTTCAGTAACCATTAGAAAAGGCAAAATTGCAACTTCTCACCAGACATTTGATTTTTCTTTTACAGTTTCTCTTTGATGTGCTAGTGAAGCACTATTAAATATTACTAATAAAAGAGCAAAGTGAAAATGAGCTCAGTTCTTGTGCTGGCCTGGTTAAACAGGGAAAATCACTAGTTCACCAAAGTACAGGTCTACTCAATGTAAAACACAATCAAATTACTGTTGGTAATAAATATGCTTACTCTCCAGTTAAATAGCACAAGCATCATCAAGAGAAAGCTTTCTCTGCTCTTCTAAGCTCTGCATGTCCCTAACATCTGCTGTAAGAGAAGGTTCATACTGGTTAAATGCAGCTTTTCCAGTTTCAATTAAGATAAGGCAGTACTCTGTTTGGGGGATCACCATTACTCCAAACTTAATACAATATCTGCTGCTAGATAAACCACTGCAGGACACTCATAGACTACTTCAGACCATCACATCAGTCATTTACCACAACATTTTCTTCGGCTGATTTATCCCTGCTTCTTTTGTCTAACAGCACACAGTCAGTCATATTTCAAACACAATTTTGTTTTCTTTGGCTCAGAAGCTTCCATTATGTGGACTAAAAACGATGAGTTTATCTAATGAGATTAGAGTCTTTTAAGTATTTTCATGCTAGTCAATCCTTACGATGGGATGCTTAGTTTGGAGAGTCTTGCTGAACAAAATCAAAGCACTGCAAGAGACCAGCAACATATGGTGTAGGAAGCACTGATGCTGTAACAGAGCCACTTCTACCACTGTGACTGTGAGTGGCATGTATTCTTCTGTAGCACTGTTTATTTATACAGAAAGTATATATTTATGCATACTTAAAAATATGCACACATGCTCTACATCTCATTTTAACTTTCCCACTTCTAGTAATTCTTCATGTAGCTTAGGTTGGTAAGTGTGTAAGTGCTGAGAACAGTACACATGCTTTGAATGTCCCCATCTCATAGTGGCAGAGAAATCATCCAGCTCATTCCTGTGGCTTGAGCTGTGGAGAATATCAAACACATGAACATGTATTCTCTTCCCCAAAAATGTACACTCTGCTATTTACTTTTATATTTGGATGAGGTGCAAGGGCTTGTATCACAGATGCTAAGCTCTTCATAAAGAAAGCTACAATGAAAGTGAAAGAAGATGCTTTTATTTGTTTAAATCTCAACTGCTATCAATCACACTCTTCTGTTTGAAGACCAGTAGGACTGCAAAATGGGCTTTAAAGCAAATAAAAACAAAAAAATCTCAGTTCTTCATTGCCAGACCACTGTTAAAATTTGCCATTTAACACCTTGTCTGGACTGACCAGAGAGACTGGCAATAACTTAAAATTGTTATGGTGCAGCAGGACAGAGGGTCAGAATGTACTGTCAAGGCTAGCAACTCCCTTGTGTCAACCTAGACAATTCACTTAGCCCATCATTTTCAGAAAGTGGATGATTCAGTTTGATAAATTCATGTACAGGTCTCACCACAAAACGCCTGGGAGAACTGCAAGTCTGGAGGCTCAGCTGCTTTAAAACCACACTACATAATTTGTGTTAAACACCCAAAGATAAAAGGTTTAAAATAAACAACATTTTCAGAATACATGCTTTTGACCATCATTTGAATCCAAATATGAGAAGATAAATTTAACATCTAAGAGAAACCAAGGACTTTTCCAAGGTCATTTGGCATTTATGGCAATATATGTATTATAATATGGCATTTATTTTCCAAGGTCATATGGCAGGAATGGCACAGATTTTTTTTTTATAAGACCTCTTATGGAGCATGAAGGTATTTTGCTTTGTGTTTGGATCAGGTTTTTCCTATTTTTCAAGTCAACTTTGAGGCAGAATTTTGAATAATGGACTTTAGGTGGGAAGCATAAATGGGGAATAAAAGTCAGAAAGAGAAGCTGCCTGTTGGGAATTAAAAGAAGGAAGAGAGGAGGGCTGGCTGTCAGGAAGTCTCCACTTCTAATCCTAGTACAGCCCCTGACTTGCTGGGCAGCCACTTCCTCCTGTATTGCTTCTTGAACATCTTTAAGTGGTTTTGCTTAGTGTTCACAGTTCAGAGCATGTTAGTGTCTACACAGCACGAAATCATAAAAATGCTGTACAAAGAGCTATTCTTTTTACTGTCAGTATCATTGCTATCCTATACACACTGAAGCTGACCTTTTTCCCTAAAACAGTCATCTCTCTGTGCATGTCTGAAGTTCAGTTAAAAAGCAAAAAATCATCTTTCCTAAATTACACAGCACATTAATTAACTGTGCTGCAGTACATAAGTACATAACTGTGTGCAGACACGGAAAAGGGAAAATAAATGGGAAACGATTCACAGCAAACGTATTTAGTAAAGCAGCCATTCTCAGAGCGATTAATTCCTGGAGGATGTGAGTTTCAACTGCATGATGCACTTGCAAATACCTGGGTAATGGTGCTTCACTTTTAACAGTGGGTCATCTGTTCAACCATTCCCAGGTCTAACTTCAACTCACTTCCCACAGAAGACAATAAAAGCATTTTTGGATGAGGGGAAGGGAAAATATAAGAGAGACCCTTGAGACTTATCTAAACCAGAGACTTTTTGAATTCATGTTCACAAGGCTTTACAGATATGCATATATATTTATCTATACTATACACACATATATGTGCTTACATAAATGTATGCTTCATCAACACTGTTTTGCAATCTGGAGTTTGTCAAAACCTATCTAGTGCATCACCATTCAAACAAATAGTAATCAAGTTTCAAAGCCACACAGATGGATGGTTGCCAACTTCCCTGTTCCTTCAGTGTAAAACAATGCCTCTGCTTTATACCTGCTGTAAACAAACTGTGTTCAAAGCGCTGAATCCTCTAAGCAAGCCTCTCTCACTCCAGCAGCACTCTGCTGTTGGGAGCCCACAAACATTTTGGGGAACACAGAAGTGAGGAGGTGGAGGCAGAAAGCGCAGCTGAAGCATATTAAAGATTATAAAAAAAGAGACTACTCAGTTTAAATTGCAGAGCCAGCAGTGGCAATAAGACTATTGCTCTGCAAGCCAATAACATATATGCCTTCTCTAAACTAGTTTGTTTTGTGCCATTCTTTGGTGGATAAAAGTGCTTTTCTTGGCTTCCAACCATACATGAACTACAGCAGATTGGGTCAGAATTGATTTCCACAGAGGCTGATGGCATTTTAGTGTGCACTTGTCAGTGCTGGATTCAGTTTTCAGAACGGGTTACTTCTATCAGCACATAAAATGCCATCAACCTCACCTGGTTATTCTACTCACTAACCTCACACTGGTACTGAACCAGCTGTGGAGCTCCTCTAATACTCTCCTCCACTATTCTACCTTCTGTGCTAAAAATGGAGAAAAGAGGCAGAAGGGAGAAAAATAATAATAAAACCACAGAAAATACAGATGCTTAAAAGGCATGATCAACAAAATTCCTCATGAGCAACACAGAAACCACAGGCATCTTTGGTTCCTGCTAGTGACGTGCTCAAGGGTTTCTGCCACTGTGTGTCTCTGCTGACTGGTGTCTATCTCACTCCCATCCCAACCCATCCTAAACCTGAACCTCAGCTTCCCAGAGGGTGCTTCAATCCCTTGCCCTTGGCAGAAGGCCAGAGCCTGAACGTTTATGACACAGTGTAATGGGATGATCACCCATGGTATGCTCATTTTATTCATGCAACCTATATTAAATAGCAATTGGATATAAGGTCTCCCTTCCGCTATGTAAAACAATGGTAGAGAAAATAAAGAAATAAATATAAAGAAGGGGTTATATTGTTCTCCATGCCCACTGGAGTATGTGGAAGAGGCAATACATGCAAAAACAATGAACATTTTAGCTGTAAGTGGAAAAAATTATAGCAGAAAAAAAATTTAAATCCTGGAACTGACTGCCCTTCTAAAGGATGACCTGCCAACAGGTACAGACTTTGAAGAACAGATTAGACAAACAGAATAAAGGGGTAGATATTACTGATCTTGCATGATCTATATGCCCCATGGAAGGTTTTTAACCTATAGCTATTCTATTCCAATGCTATAAATCATATTATGCCAATATCTATCATATCTTCTAAACACATCTCTGAGGCAACAGTATTTAAGCTACCAGTGTAGTAAGTGAGCAATTATTTGGCATAGATGATGGTACAGGAAATATGGCAGTACACCAGAAATAAAATATGCAGTCATGCATATTCTAAGCGATAGAGTTTGGGCATATTTTTAAACAGAACATGGTATGAGTTTAAGGTTGTTAAAATCTGTTCAAATATTTTCCATTAAAACAACATCGATTCTCGCTATCAACAAGGCAAGGCTCTGCAGTAAGTATCCATTTTGCCATCAAGATAAACCCTAACATAAAGAGTTTACTCTATGTACACATACACAGATATGTTTCAAGGAAAATCTTTATCAGTTACCACCTAGATTTCTGTAAAGTCTCTTATCAATTCCATAACCTTTCCCTGCAAGTTGGGTACTGCAGATGATGGTCACACCTTGCTTTCACTGAAATCAACTAGGGAGGCTGCAAGGCAGCAGAGTCCCTTTGCCTCAGCAGAGCAAGAGCAGCCCACTGTGTGTACCGTGGCACTGCTCACTCCCATCTCCAGTCCCTGTCTTCTACAGGTAACTGCCCGACAGGGTTATAATGAACAACACTTCCCAATAGCCTAAAAAGGGCCTGGTTTTGTGTGCTGGGTGCAAGCAAGGTACCCTTAAGCCCATAAAAGATGATTTCCATTACAGATATCCACTCACATTTGTGCAGAACTGTCATTGTCTAGAGATAACTCTGTGTGTTTTGTCTCACGTATAGCATGAAAAACCCAACTCATTAGACTTAGCAATATACACTGACAAAACTGGTTCAGGAACAGAGGAAATGTGTTCATAATGGTTGTTCTCCAGGCTTTTGGCTGTCTATCCCTCACTTGGCTTGTGGGGATTGGTTTGGGATTTTGTGTTTGGCGTTTTTTAGGTGTGGTTTGTTGTTGTTGTTGTTTTTTAATTTATTTATTTGTTCGTAGTTAGAAAGATAAGCTTCTTCAAAGTCTAGTGTTCTCTTTAGGTTGTGCTGTTTACAGAAATGAGAAACAATTTGTTCCTCGCTGCTTACATAAAGAAAATAATGTGCATGTTGTTTGTGGCCTCACCACAGGCATTACGCAGCAAATTTTAATTATCCTGTTGGTGGTTTAGTGTTGTGTAAAAACATATCCTAGCATGTATACACATCTGCCTATGCTTATTAAAATCTGTTAGTTTTGGCTAGCTCACAGACATGAAGATACTTCCTACTAACCAAAGCAGATTTTGAACTTTTGTCTGTTGCTCACTGCTCTCTCCCAAGTAAAAACTGGATATAATCATATACCAAGTGTTGATAATTTCATGAAAATAGTAGCAAAAAACTTAGGACTGGGTTAATATATGCAGTTAGCCAGATACGCTTTTTTCCCCAGCTACTTCCTTCCCTCCAAGAGCTTGCACAGCTCTCAGAAGCCTTCCTTCACAACGTGGTGGGACATGGAAAGGCCGCTTGGATATTTTCCAGGCACACAAATATACTTACTGCATAATATGAGAACTATGTAATTCTTTAATTAAGCATAATACAACATATTCCATACATGGTTTATACAATACATCACAGAAGTGCAAGAGGATTTGAGGTGTATCTTTTGCAGTGGAAGAAAAAAATTTTCCTCACTGGAACTAAAGGGAATGCTTTAGAAGAGTGACTGTGAAAAATGCCATGTATTTCAAAGAAGGTGAGGTTTGGAGAGTCGCTGGTGATCTTAAGGGATTGCTAGAGAAGAGGCATACCCACAGAAGGAACTTGGGCAGAACAGGTGGAAGGAGGAGAATACACAGATAAAGATGGGAGGCTGCAGAGCCCAGTGAGCCAGATCTTACAAAGCAGGAAGGCACTCTAGGCCAGTTGCTTTCTAAATTCCCATTATATCAAGGCATACTAGCGAGCATTTAACTGAGGCAAGCTTTAATTTTAAAAAGTAGGTAAGAAAGGTAGAAACACACAGAATTGCTGTGTATTTGCCCCCAATATAGGAATGAACACAAGGAGCACTTGTTTTCAGTTCTGAAGTCCAACTTCATGATTTTATCTTCCATATTTCCTGTTTCTGATACATTTGTAGCAAATAAGCAAGCCATCCTTCTAAGACCACTGAGAGGCAAGTAACAAGGGTCAACAGTACTTTAAAAGGTACTAATGCCACTGAAGTACTGTGAATTGCAGCCCTGTTAGAATGTATTTTACCGGGCATCTACACTAAAAACTACCCAGAGGAACCAGAGTCTCCTCAGCTGTACCCAGGCAGCCCCTCCATTTTGGGGGGGATTTCTCTGTTGAAATGAGGCCAACATCTCCAACTGCTCTGGCTTAGCTGCAACCATGACTGAGGGGCAGCAGCTGCTGAGACCTCGATCCTTGTCCCATAGAAGGAGGCCACAGATGGATGGGAAGCACTGGTAGGTGAGACATCTACTGAGCCCTCATGATTTCCTTCACAGCAACTGTAATTTTCCCTGCCTTTCAAATCCAACTCTTCACTGCAGAAATGCTGTCTCTCATATTCCTCTGCCATAATAATGACAGGCAAACTCAATTAATACTGTGAGCAGTTTGGATGTCTGCACAACAGGTTGCCAAAAAAAACCCAAAAAACCCCAAGGGGAAAAAACCCAACCGAAAATAACTAAGAACATTTGTTGCATAATGTAATTCAAAGCTTCTATCTGTAGGACCAGTACAAGACATGTTTATTATGTCTTAAATCAAGATGTGCAAGCTTGTTTTTGAACTGCTTTAGTGTTAATGATTTATTATACGTGCAATATGTAAGACCCATATTATACATTCAATGCAGATTTTCTCTTCAAGCTTCTTACTGAGACCAGAACATAATAAAATGACAAAATTGTGTATTCCCTTGCAAATAATTTCTTCAGAGATCAGCAAGAGAGTAATTTATCTTCCTTTGTAATACCCTGAATTTCTGTCAACATCATCATAAAATATATACCACAAAATACAGTAAGTGTAACCATAAGTTTTTATGTGACAAATTTTAAAGAGCTTTCAACATTGATTAGATCTTTACTACTGCCATTATTATTTCTGTGATCTAAAAGTACTCTAGATAGGTACTTGAAGAAGAAACATTAATTTAGAAAGATTAAATAAAAGACATTTCTCTAGAGGTGAACACACAAGTATGTCACCAAACAAAAGCTTCCTCCCAATTTTAAATATATATATATATATATATATATATATATATGTGCAAGTATAAACATCCATAAACATACTATTTATTAGCTACCCTGCACTTACTGTGAAACTACTCATGTGTAATCTTGGTGCCAAGGGCTCAGTGATCCCCATAAAAGCAACCATCATTACATAAAGTAAATTAAGCAACATTGAGAAGCAAGAGATAACATAAACATTCCCCATACTAACAGCCTTTCTGTTAGAGAGAAAACAAAGCATTTAGTCCAAGAGGGCACTGACAATGGTCCATGACTTCAGCATGAAGTCATGAAGAGTTAAGCTAGGAAAGAGCAACCAAAACACTCTTTCTAAAGCATCAGCACGGGCTTAGAAGTGACACCAAACCTTTTTTTCACAAACACTTTTCATTAGAAAGAAATATCAAAATAGGCCCAGCACACCTCTTCACCATCTTTTCCCTCCTCACCCAGCCAAGTGAGGAATCTCCTCACACCAAGCCATCAGGTGACACTGCAGTAGGTGGCACTATGTGTGTGTATAGGAAAGTACTAAGTGCCTCTCAACACCTTATGTCACTGCCTGCCTTCAAGGGAGGAATCAATTGGACATACACAATGAAAACAAAAGACGTGATCCAAATTAACATACACAGCAGGGAGCATAAGCTTGGGAACACAGGATGGGATGAAGAATATCCTTCACATCCAAAATTAAGACTACAAAGTACTTAACAGAGGTTTTCCTGGGGAAAGCATTACCTAAACACATGCTCTACACCGCATTATAAAGCTGATTATAACGACAGTATGTCTGCTACTAGTGGAAATATCACCCTCTGTTCTTCCTCAAACAAACAGCCATGACATTAAGTTTTGGGTAACAAACCAAATCGAATTAGGAGCAACAGTTACAACAACTTACAATACAAGAACAATTTACTAAAAGCATCGATTGGCTGTTGACTCCATTTACCTTCTGGAATACTGCCACTACTATCAAAAAATACATGTGTCAACAGAGCAGCAGCCCCAGTGCAGTATGCTGGTGTTGATGCTGCAGAGGACAACTGTTTTCATAGGGTAACACAGCTCAGTTGTCCAGCCATTTGTGGACTTCTGGTAGAGAAGGAAGGACAATACACAGATACCTAGAATTTATATAATGCCAAATTAAGGGAACACTCTGCTACTGTATTTTGGCAATTTTATTCTATACTTTTCCCTCAGCTCCCCAAGGAATTTACCACATATGCAGCCACTAAGAGAGAATGTTTTATCCCAAAATGAGAAACAAACAAATGCTTCTAAACATCGGTTTTATGCAGAGTGTAAACATATATTTGCTTGAGAATGTTAAATATTTTTAGCAAAATTTCTCATCTAATTTCATTTTACTCTTTTGATGAAAGAGCAAAGAAGCAAAGTGCTTTGCAATGAACCTTCTCTGCTGGGACAACTAGTAGCAGAAGTTCATATCCTAAGCACAGTTTCTCCCAGTCCTCTGAAGATGCTACTACCTCTGTTCTGGGCACTGGGTACCAAGCACAGATGGGCTGAGGTCACAGCATCAGATCACCTGCAGGAATTCTTATGACAGAATTTAAAATAGAGACCCATGCAAAATTGCAAAGCTGTTTATGTATTAAGCTTGACTATCATACTTGAAGAACAAAAACTATTTTTTATTGCTGGTTTGAGAAAACTGTCATCAGGTTAAACTTTTGCAAGCTTCCAAAGAGCAGTTGTTCATCCAGATATGGAGCTAGGCTTCCCACAAATAGTACAGGTGTGGTGCAATACCATGCTACTGAGTGCTGCTGCAGTAACAAGATCAGATGGCATCTTTTTTGAAACACTGACAGCTGATCAAAACTTGTAGAGGCTTCACATAGACCTTGTGTATCTAGCATCACTTCTGCTCCACCATGTTCTCACAATGATCTGGGATTTGAGAGGAAAGAGTTATAGACTATATTAAACTATGCTGATTAGTAAAACCACAGAAGAACATGGGGTTCTGCTTCAAATAAAAACCGCCCTTTAGAAAAATCTAGTTTACACACATATCCTAATCTAAACACTGATATTTTAAAGTGATTAAGTGCTCTCTTCTTTGACAACACCCTCATTGTCACAAAATCTGAAGTGGTAATAGGCAAAACAGGTATCTGATGTGTATAAATAATCAAATAAATGTTTCTTATGGTTATTAATAAAGGACATCTTAAAACAGCCTTCCTTTTATACAAATGGGTTATACAGCTTACATACCACATGAATAAGAGTTATAGAAGTTTCACTGTAGTACAGTTGTCTTAGGCATACAAACAAAATATTTATAACTCGTCATACATACATTGCAAGCATATAACTATAAATGGAGAAAAGCAACACTTTCTAGCTCCTTTTTTCCAAATGTGTAAAATGAACATTTTCATGCATATGATGCTAAACGAGTTGAGACAAAAACTTCTAAAAATATTTTACAAATAACTGTCAGTGATATGACTTCTTTCAGGAAGGGAGACTTTGTGGTTTTGACAACCTCAGTGATACAACATCAAATACCACTGAAGAAACTAGAATATTTTAATTTTATAGCATTTACATGAAAGTATAGCTATGAACATAGCTATGATGTGTGTAATCTGTGTAACTATATATACAGTAGCCCATTCTTGCACGTTTTTCACAGATACACAAGTTACAAACCATGTACTCATTGACTGTTTTCTTTTTCTCAGCACAGATGGCATTTCAAGAGGAATTTTTTTGTGCCACAGCTAACACAAACCACAAAGAAATTACTCTTATTGAATATTGCCTGCTGTTGAAGAGTGTTTTGAAATTACACTCCATTTTTTAAGGGAACTGAAGAGCTGAGAACAAGCCGTGCATTCACATCAATGGCTAACACAGAGAGCAGCAGTGCTGACTGAATGCAGCTCTTCACGAACCAGCACCTAATGGTTGCTGCAGATTAGGGACACATTTTTCCTCTGTGCCACTTTTGAGGAATTCATTGAAATTTGTTTTGTAATGAGATCGCTGTCTGTTGGCAAGTTCCATCACACAGATAAAATTATGTTGCCTTTTGTACTGTCTACCAGTGGAAGAAGATTTTTAAAAGTAGGTATACTTTGACAGATGAAGACAAATCTTCAAAGCAGTGCTTTGAAATACAGCATTTCCTGGAGAAATGGGAAACTTATTTATACTTGTGTGTGTATATATACACACATGCACAAGCAAAGCCTCCATCTGAAAATAATAATTACCTAAAATAATATGGACTCCAATGTCAGGCAGTAGAACAACTTAGTTTTACCACACTTAACTGTACCATCAAATATTCACACATTTTACTTTTCACTGGGTAGCAAGACCACAGTTAAAAAACCAGAAACTAGCACTGGCCAAAAATCCAGATGGCCAAAGTCACCAGCTGATGTTAAAGTTCCCTCTTCTAACATTAATACTATGGAAACCTGGAGACAATGAACTAAGAAGTGATGACCAGGTGCTATAGAAGGTCCCACCAAAGAGTCACTTTTTCATGAGAAGTAAGCTTCAACTGTATCCTTGTTAGGGCTATCACTGTTAATCCTGCTCTCACAGAATCAATTATGGTAAACCAGGCTCAAAAGCCACAATCACACATAGTTGCTATTATGCCCCATTGCATGAGAATCACTATCAAAAATGAAACATCTCAAGTAAAGAACAGCAAAAGCACATTCCTTTATTCAGGAGATAAATATTCCTTCTGCTTTAAACATTACTGGGAAAAATAACTCAAGAGAAATATTAACTAATCCAAAATTTGTGCTTTAACAAGAAAATTACGTTGGTAAAATCCTGCTGGATAGGCCACCCAGCATATCCAAGACAAGTGATGAAAATAAATTGTACTGGTCAGATAACTGGTTCCTCTAGAAGCTGCAACTGATTGAACATGATGGTTGTGGAGACGTCAGTAACACAGTCAAGTATGAAATACCTTGCAAGTGTCAAATCTGCACACAGCATAGCACAAAGGAGAAAAATTAGGGAACTGACAAAGGCCCACTGAAAAATAAAGATATATTATACACAGTTTCACAGCAAATTTTTCTACAGCTAGGAATGCTACATCTCTTTCAATAAACGATCCTATCCAGCATATTGCTGTGGCTCTCTAGAAGTGGGGACTTCTGAATGGTAATTCCTGAGTCCATGCCATCAGCAAGGAAATACAAGCTTATTTATAGCAAGCTTAACCATCCCAGTGGTCAGCCCTAAAATGGGACAGCCCTGCTCTGCTCCTCAGCATGTCTGAGACTTGATGCATCTCACCACTCAAAAGTTTGAGTTTCCAGCAGTTTGCAAGCTGTCTGGAATGCTGTTCATCTGTCTCAACATCATGAGAAGCTGGTTCAGCTATCACAGCCACTAACACTATGCACACCCAGGCAACTAATCTGAAGATGGCCTTCCAGATGTGCAAGGTGACTTTTGGAGTTGTGGTTTGGCTCCATGGAAACTACCTGCAAAGCTTTTACTAGCAATTTAATCTACCTTTTCAAAGAAGTTTCTGCTACTCTGCTTTTGTATACTGCAGGCACATGAAAGGCATCCAGAGCTTAAAGGATATCAACAGTCCTAGAATGCAAAGGAAATGCAGCACTAGAAAACAGCATCAAGAAATACATAGGTTTTTACTTCAAAATATGCTAACAGACCCATTCTCTGATTGCTCTTTGGATAAGACTTTTTTCCCCATCAACAGTTTGATCCTAGAAGGCACTGCACCATTTTGTAGGAGACCATGACAAGCAGTTTACTATCACCAATATTAAATATAATCAAGCTCTACTGACTGACTGGGTAAAATTAAATCAAGCTGCACACATATTTAACTAAACAAGTGTAGTAAACAAAGCAACAATTTACAATTTCAATAACTCGCTGGTGCATATATTTGGAGAAGCTGCTTTTAAATGCATGGTATTGGAAACTATCAGAATTCTTACTGAAGCTCTGAAATATGGGAATGACTCTGGGACTAGTTTCTGTTATACAAAAACAACTATTATCAAAGTTTCTAAGTAGCATGAATGTACAGAAAATGAAACCTAAGAAATAGGAGAACTCAACCTACAGGATTGTGAAAAAATGGGAGAAAATATCACAACTCCATGAAAAGCTATTGGGCTAGCAGGGAAACGTAGAGGGCTCAGAAGCTCACAGAGCTACAGTCAGTAACTCTAAAGCACAGCATGGTTTCTTGGCCTTTTGTTTTCACCCAATTAGGCTGAAAATCCTCAGCAGCCAACAAACAGTTCATGCCCTCTCAAGTTGCCCCATCAATCCCCTCAGCGATAATTGTGAGAGATACAGGAAAGAAGCTCCCCCAAGAAAACTGAGGACAAGTCTAAAACAGACGGAGAAAAATAATAAAAGACAATCTCTGAATAAATACCACCCCTGGATAAACAGAAAAGCACAACTTAATTGTCAGGTTCTTCTCTCTACAAGCAGATTGGGAAGTCCTTCCAGTGAGGTTATCATAGCTAAGCAGATACTGCTTTTGATCTTGGAGTCAGGCTCCTGGAGAGTTTTGGCTATGAAAATATGCAAATGTTTCCATTGGAATGCATGGTGCATAATCAATCATGCCCAGCAGGCCTTACAGATCAACAACACACTCTAATCAGAAGGCTGCCCAGAGCTATGTTCCTGGAGAGACCAGGCAGGAAAATCGTTTAAGGGTGAAAATACATCACCATCTGTACTATCTCTTTATAACGATGGTTAGGAAACATGGCTGAAATTCATTTTGCCCCAGCTTTCTGTAGTTATTCTACAGACACCTAAAGATGTGTCATTAGGAGAGAGAGAATTCCTAGAGATATTTCACTTATTTCATGTATTTTTACATTAAATTATAAACTAATTAGTAGATAAAATATAGGTACAGGAATAAAAATCAATTTTACGGTAATAGAGCAGCTTTTTTAATATAAAAGAATCAAAAGATAGCAAAATCCAATATATTATTGTCATGGCAAATGTCACTTCTTAACAGCAGTGAAACAGAAGAGCACAGCAGCTAGGGTTTATTGCACAATAACTATTTTAACACTATAAGAAAGTGTTTAAGCAGCTGATGTTTAGCTGTGGCTTGTCCTTTAGCAGCACAAACTATGTAGAAAAAGTTAGGCAGTTAGAAAATTTATCTTTTATTCTTTTCTTCAGAGACAACCGAGTATAGGAGGCCTGGGGAAAAGGAGGATGATGTATCAAGATAATACAAATTTCACTATATGTTCAGGTCATCTAGCAGAAGACTAACAAAAGAAAATCTGTCTATTTCTTCAAATGCACCTACCCATCAGAGGGGTAGAAGTGATGCCTGCCTAGTGCATTCTGGAATACCTGAAAAGACCTCCTCTGACTCTAATGAATTTAAGTTCTGAAGGGTTTCCAGCTATCATTGGTCAAAACACGTCAGTTTTAAAAGGCTTTTAACACCACCACCCTTTTTAGACATTTATTCTCACATTTTACTCAAAAAAAGGAAACTTCATCCCCTGCTCTCCACCACCCACCCCTCTATCCTCATTCTTCCAAGAGGTAGAAGCCATTCCCTGTGTACCTGGCCTGCACTAGGTCCCTCCTCACATCCTCAAACCCACTGTGTATCAGTAGTCCAGTCTCTTTCATATCGTTCTTACTGACATACTTTGAAAGTATGTGTCCATGATGGCAAGCAACTGAAGAAAATACAAATGAGCAAGGTCCCATCAACTTCCACACCTCCTCCTACTGGGGACATCATCTCTGATTACATCTGACCTCTACAGACGTAGCTATCTGAAATACTGGCAGACCTGGGCTTGCTTCTGCTCTCCAGACAAGGTGATTAGTCCCACAATGATAGCACTCTCTTTTCACAAAATGGTCCTTCACTACTCAGATCCATGGCTGTGTTTGACTGCTGCTGTTTGAACTGGAGATGAACCAAAAGTGTGTTTTTCTCTCTTCTACAGATAACATCTCAATTCTCAGAGATAACTGCAGTTCAAAGCCAGACTCCTTTTCCAAGACTACAGCCCTTTATGCATCAAAACTGACAATAAATTCAATATTTAAAGGAAAAATAAAGAATTCAAGTTTCCTCATTATATCAAATAATTCACTTGCTCAAGCTGAACAGTTTCATTTATGCTTATCTGCATTTCAGAAGAAGGAACACAATTTAGCTCAGATAAATTTTGTTCGAAATGACCAAACAAAGAAATCTGAAAAGGGAAAGAATTAGTGCTGTTAACTGTCATTTCATTTCTTGCATTCCAAAAATAAAAATCATTATGAAAAAGTCATGATCTTCTCCTGTCTTAATCCAAAAGACACTTCCAGTACAGGACATAACATAGAGAGAAACATCTGTAGTATCTTCACAAGATGAAATAAAAATGTAAACAACGAACTAAAAAATTCTGCATCCAATAAAATATTTTACTATAATTTCCAAGCACCTGACTACCAATCACACAGAACACCAAGAAGCAGTTAAGATATTTTTGCATTTCTAAAATTTCAGAATCTATAAGCAATAATGAAAGCCCTGAAGCTGAATACCTCCAAGAAACATTATGTTGGTGTTTTGCTGAACCATTAGTTATTTTAGATACAGTGCTTCACAAAGATTTCCATTCTTATTCACTGAGATCCTTAAAAACAGCTAAGAAGGGATGGCCTTTGTTTCATTTTGTGGTCAAAGCGAAGTATATTATCCACCTCTTAACAGCTCTTCTGCAAACACTTTTCAGAGTGCTTTTGGACACACTAATATGTCCCTGCTAATAATGAATCTGAAACGATGTTAAACTTGTGTCTCAAAATCACTTAAATATTGTCATGGGTTTAGTTGGATACTGCAAAACCTAATCTTATCTTTCACTTCGACATCGGAAGTAAAATGGGTTCCACTCAGTTCCACTAAGGTTTGAAAACAAAATAAATAGCAAACTTCATTTTCCCTTATTACTACATATACCCTCTTTACAAAAAACCCCCAAATTTTTTATTTTGTAAAGAAGGCGTATGTAGCAATAAAAAATTAAGACCATATTAAAGCCCTTATTTGTCCCACGTAATTGTAAACGTTATCTGATTAATTCAAGATGACCTTTTACAACTGGGTATAACAAATCTGTGAAGGAGGGTGAATTTTCTCATCAGAGGAGAGGACAGTTGACCCGGTGAGGCCTGCCAGGAGGTAGAGGAATGAGGAATTCACCTCTGGGGAACATGCAACTCTCTCAGCACAGTCCTAGACAGAAAACTGGAAGGGGCCTAGAATGAGGCAAGAAAGTTTACATGTATGGAGTCTTCTTGGAGAGCGTGACTTAAGAGATCAAACTGTGCTGCCAAGGAAGAGAGACTGGGTGCTCCCCTTCATTACAACAGCAAATATTTAGGAAGATCTCTAAGCCGAGGATTAAATGTTCTTCCCATCAGTTGTGGACAAATGGCCCAATAATTTACCTCAGCTTCAAAGCAAAACTTGAGCTTGACTAGAAATCCACAGCAAGAATGACAAAAAATGTTTATTATGCTATTGAACAAAAACTCCAGGTTTCCTTCCTGCTTCACCTCTTTTATTCTGCTAATGCAGGAGCTCAATCTGCATGTCTGAAAACACACAACAACATAACACAGTAATTTTTATGCTCCCAACAATATACATGCAGATGGAAAGAACAACTTTAGAAGACACCTTTGTAAGTGATCTTACTTCCTATCACCTTAAGTATCCTGTGCTCAAAACTAGTGTCACAATTAGCCTTAAGAACGTATTAAAGATGTTTATTCATCCTCTTTTCCAGCTCATTGGGGAAAAAATATTCATCCTTCCAAGGAAAGATGATCTCATAGCTATAGAAAATGGGAGCTCAACTACTACTTCAAGTGGACTATCTACATGAAGTCACACAAAAATACACTTAAACCCTGTACCTTAGTGGCCTGAGTTGTTAAACAGAAATGCTAACATATGGTTTGAGCAGAAGGTTAGCCTAGGTGACTTCCTGAGGTCCCTCCTGACCTACATTTTCTTATGATCCTATTTGTTTTGAGACACACAGGCTGAATGAGAAGAGTGCTCAAACATTACAAGGTTGATTACTAGTGAAAATCTCAAATAAGTATCCTAATATTTTCAAGGTTTTAATATGTAGCTTTTTACTACATATATATGGGGGGGAAATCCTGTAAAAATGCTTATGGATTCAATGCAAGTGACATCTATGACAGCCAGAGAAAAACATCAAGTCATCCCGTTCTGGATGATGTGGTAGAACCTGCTGTGGTTACATTGGTTTTCAGAAAGCCAACAAACCAAAAAACTAAACATCTATTTTGACTACGATTTTTTAAGGTGAAATCATAAACTTGCAAGGCCTTTTACTGAATTATGTGCAAGTAAATTTACCAGGCAGATTAAGCAGAATTTTTTACAGACAGACTGATGCTAACATGAACAGGTTTCTTGGGTTGCCATGCAAGATGTAACCAAAAGTTCGTATTCTATTGCCATCTGTTGAAACCGGTTGGGGAAGTGTTTTTCTCTTCTATGACCCACTCCTCATAACTCTGGGGGGGAGGGGGCGGGTGTCTTCTGTTAATGGGCCCGCTGTTGAAACCAGGTGGGGCAGTGCTCCTTATCTCTTCCACAACCCATCCTCCCTCCAGGGGGATATCTGCTGTTGATGGGTCATTAAGGCTCACCACATGACTGATAAAATCATCCCATTGTGAGATGTCCATCCAAGAGGAGGAGCCAAGCATTCCTACTTGGATAAAATCTGAGATTCAGAACACCAGGGCAGCCTGTTTCCACTGGACTCCCAGAGGAAGACCAGACCCATCTTATCACCACTGGACCTTTAGAGGAACACTACACCCTTCTACAGGATCACCTTTGCTCCAACAGAACCACATCTGTCACTCCAGGAAGACTTGATTGGACTGCTACCAACACCCTGACCAACAGGGTGTCAGGTTGCTTCCTGACTCTGTCAGTGTTTTCTTTTGTTTGTCTTTTTGTACTACTACATTTTTATTTTTAACATTCCTAGTAAAGAACTGTTATTCCTATTCCCATATCTTTGCCTGAAACCCCCTTAATTTCAAATTTATAATAATTTGCAGGGAGGGAGTTTACATTCTCCATTCCAAGGGAAGCTCCGGCTTTCCCTGGCAGACACCTGCCTTTCTAAACCAAGACAACAAGAAAAATAAAAAGCACTTGTCATCTTGCAACACAGAATACCCAATGAATATAATGTGTCTGCAAATATGATAGTAAAAAAAATTTGAAAAATAAATTGCTAGCAGGTAAGATGATTTTGTGTCTAATTTAGAAGATTACTTCTCAGGGTGAAGCTGAGTCAACAATCTCTTCCCCTTAAGACACATCCTCTTCTTCAAGTATCACAGCTGCAGCACATTCTAAAAGCAAAAACAATGCAAAAGTGATACAAAGTCCTACTCTGCAGATGCTCTCATTTTCTGCTACTGGTGTTTTTAATTTCCTGGCAGACCACTCAAACAGGAAGGTTGTGACAGACTTTGGACTGCCTGGGCACAAACACCAGTCTTAGCAGCTCATACTGCTGTTCACCAAACTTGTATCTAATATCCCATTAACAAAATGGCAGGGAAGAAAAAGGAATAAAACTTAAAAACAAAACACAACCAAAAAAAACCAACTCTTCTTACCTTGCTGGAGGCACATCAATATTTGAAGAAACAACCTTGCGCTTCTGTTCCAGAAGACAAACAGAACGAGTGTTTTCCTTTTCATATTCATGAGCTCTGTTTAGTTTTTTGGTCTCTGCTGTTTTTAAATCTTCCTCCTTTGTGGTGAACAGGAGAAACTGTTGGTCTGGCAGTTTTCGACTGATGTCACTTTTTACATCCTCCTGTTGAAATGCATGGAAGGTCATTTCACGCTTGATGTTGGCTGCCTGAAAAATTGAAAGCAATTATTAAATTCTCTTCTAATTCCCCTAAAATGAAAAACAACACACTACTCACATGCATTTACTTCTAAATAATTATTTGAATTAGTAAACACCATTTCTTTATCCTTCATAAATTCTGAAACTGCCATTAATTTCTCAAAAATGTTGAAGATCATCCAGGAAAAAAAGTAATTTTTGTCCATTTGATAAAACTATCAACCTCTTTATGTTAAATCAAAAAAGGTATTTGAATTAGAATGTCAGAAACCAGATTATAAACAACATATCTTTAATGCACACACATCTGTGCTGCATAGCTATGCAAAAGAAATCTGGTAGCTGCCTTCCTCCTAAAATTTCAGGAAAAAAAGTCAGAATTTTTCCGGATTAAACATAACCAAAAAACTAAAGTGCTTCTTACAGCCACATACTGGATTCTTTCAAAGCTGTATTTGTAAATGAGGGATTTTCCAGGAGCAGAAAAATAATTTGCTATGATCCAACTCATCTGCCAGAAGGCAAAGTGACAGCGGCAGGATCTCTGTGAGGAGCCCATCCAGCAATCGTGAGCAGGGACACACACCCAGGAGCAATGCCAGGTGGTCTCTTTGCCTGCCAGCACTTCCCAGACCTTCACATCTGCTGCTTCCCATAAGAAAAGACTTCCCAAGCAAACAGGAGTCTTAACAAACATACTACCTCTCTGGCATACAATGTGCTGGTGTTTATAAAGCAAACTATTGCAGGGTTGCAGGGAAGACCCTGAAAACTCATCAGAACCAAGCCACTCCATCTTTCCAGCAAGCAAAACAAAGCACAGGACCTAGATTTTCCTGCAAAATCCATTCCCTGGCCAGCTACACTTCCCCAGCTTCACAGGGGCACACCTATCTGTGAGGCAACCCTCCAACCAACCCAAATAGCCAAGCAAAACACAGCCCAACAAAGTGGCAGCTTCTCCTGCCTTGACCAGAGGTACTTCCACACCACATGCACTTGGCCTGGAGAAATTCAGGTGCCTTCTAGAGCTGGCAAACTGGATTTTAAAATATTTATAAACTATTGCTGATCTTTACAGTGGAGATATGCAAGCTGTATTGTCCTCAGATAGCAAAGGTGTCAATAAACTGAAATTCCTATGTCAACTTTTCCTACTTATTCCTACTTTTCATCATCCAAAAAAAAAAAAATCAATGTATTTGTGTATATATTTATGCATTAAAATATACTCCTCTCTCCACACATCTCTGTTTGTAGATTGCAAACCTTGGCAGTTATAAAAATGGTGCAAGCAATTTTAAGTTCAAAGGAAAGACATACTTGCCAAAGTAATTTTGCTGTATTCTGTAAAGTGTATCACATCATTAATGCATAACTGTTTAGGAGTGATGATTTAATTGTTTCTAGTGCTTCCACTAAGGGGCTTTTAGCAGTTGCTTCAAGAACAAAACAAGAGTTATTACTCCATGAACATAAACAGTAGAAAGAATTAGACATTTTACACTTCTTCACACACAGATGACACATTACCAAGAAAATCTGCCTGGAAGACAAAACAGTCAGCATGTGATCACACAGAATTAGGAGAAAACATATAAACAACACAAACTGAATTATGATTTAATGACTTTAAAAAAAAAAAACTTCTAAGATTTACAATAAGCCTTTTTTTGAGTGCCTGAGAATCTCTGAGAAACTGAAGTGCTGAGTTGCCCTTCAATTTTCACTAAAACTGACTTATAAGTAATGCACTAGAGTAACAAAAAAGCCTGAAAATACCCAAGTTATGGGTAATTATGTAATGCCCAACAAGGGTTTATGTAAGACCTGAATTCCATCCCCTCCACTGCTGCATGGTCTTCCCTTGCATGACCACACCTCCCTTCCTCCCTGCCCAGGATTTCCACCTCATCCGGTGCGGAGGATGGTTCTGCGCAGGGAGCAGCTCCACCCACTGCGCATGGCAGGGGTGCTGATGTGCACAAGGACCAGGCAGCACCAGCAACTGCCCCCTTACCCTCTACAACCCTCAGTGTAGAAAGCACCGAGAGCATGGGAGAGCCTCCTTCATTTCCTTTTCTCCAATGCCAGACTGAATTCAGTTTTCATCAGGATGGTTTTAATTATTCTTCTAATGGACTAAGTGCATGACTTTACCAAAGAAGAAAAGGTATTTTTGTCTTCTATTTACAAAATTGTAGGATTTTACTCAGTTTCAGCAAATGTATTGTGCCATACATTGAGTTTTCTTTACAGACCTAAGTAGTGATGGCAGAAGGTTGCAGGCTCAGACTACAGCTGCAAAATAAAGCCAAAACCACAAATACCAGAATACTTGTACTATGATACCAGACAATCTGCTCTTATATCCACATCCACTTCAAACACATTTCATATGTCAAGATGCCACAATTAATAGACAGGCCCATGCACGCATATGGAAGTGAGGAAAGACAAAAATCACAGAGCAAATGCTCAGATTGCAGAAGCAGCTTAGGTTCTTCAGCCAATGGCCAGGAAAAGCAGAAGACCAAATCCAGCACTTAGACTAATTCTCTTCCTCTCCTTCAGTTTTTAACAGACACTTGGAAATAATAGCTTCTTTCCAAACTTTCCCTTAGGAGTGACTGAATTTCTGCTTTAGAAGCAGGTGACCATGAGAGAAAACCAAGACTTTTCCTTGGTGGGCTTTCTCCAGTAGCTTTCTCCTACTCCACATGCAGCTTTTCGATTTTAATTCATCCATGTCTATGGAAGCCATTTCCACTTGAGACACCTGCCCTGTCTGGAAGCGTATGATGTCTTTTGCTGGAAATCCAACTACTGACACAAGCAGCCATTGATGTGAGGAGTGCTGAGATAACAGAGACAATATCCAATATATCTTTCCAGACAGTTAACTGTTCTGCCATATTCTATCAGTAACTTTTTTTTTTTTTCATAGATCCTTCATATTCTTTTATCTACTGGAGTCTTGTGGTGGTCCTTCAAGTCCAGAATGTTCCAGCAAAAATTCTGTGGAAGATCTAGTCCAAGCTGTCTAGCCCTGTCTCACAGACAGACAGAAGGTAAGACTTGGACACCATTTGATATCAGCTTCCTTACAATACTTCACATTTCTCTATCCTTTGCTGTTCCCAAATTCCATGATTACATTATTCCCTAATGGTTCAGCTTTTCTTGTCATCATACCTCCAAATTTGCCATCTTATTGCCTTCAGTATCAACTGCTGGCAAAACTTCTGTCTTGTCCATGCACTTAATGAATTATCAGTCATACAAACCACTTGATAATAGGCTGCTTTTCTATGCAATTCACTGTGTATTTTCACCCTTAAGCCATTAGCAACCTTCAGCTTACTTTCAACAGAGTCCTTTACAACTTGGCCTCAGGCAATCAACATCACTTGGAAGTTCAGTCACAGAAACAGGAGCTATAAACCACCTGTAAAATTAAAAAGCTAGCTTTGTTTCTCTCTGCAGTTACCTCCACCTGCTTTTGTCAATTCCCCCCACATCACTATTGGGCAAGGGAAACTTTTGATACTCTGCTCCTTGGAAACAACTATATTTACCCAAGCCTTCCCCAGTGGAGCTCAAGCATGGGGCAATGCCAGAGCTGAGGTCTGATGCGGCATTATTCTTTCAATAATCATCCTGCAAAAACTGAAAACCATTTCGTGCTTTGGTTTCTAAGTAAAAACTTTATCAAGAAAGCCTTTCAATTTCTGTTTCGAAGTTGTCAAGACAATGGTATATATTTAGATTGAGGGTTTTACTTTTAAGTTAAGGGTTTTACTTAGAAGCCTGATTCATTATTATTAAACGATAAAGTTTAATAACCCATGTGACAGCTAAATGATTAGCACAGTTACTATTTTCAGCAATATATTAATAATTTTTCATTGCAAAACCTACTTTAACCTGCCTATAGAAAATTGGTAGTGTTTTGTCATAACCAAATTGCTGGTTCTGAACTCCACATCAAGACCGCTCATTGCAATGTAAGTCCTGTTCAAAACAAGCATGCTTGACACTGACAGAGGAACTTAAAGAAGTTTTTCACTGTTCCTTACAAATAATGTGCAGGCTGCAATTTTTCAGTAGTTTAGGCCTTAACTTACGCGCAGTCAAATTCTGCCCTACCCAAGAGCACATCCTGATAAGACGCTGACATTGCAGCCAAACCTCAGTCTCCTCCAATTTCAGTTAAATTTCAGCTTGCATTTTTACCCTGAACTGCAAAAAAAATATTGATCAAAAAGACAACTGAGGCACTGAATTGCCTGTTCAAAGGATCAGTGAGCACTAGAATAAGTAGACCTATCACATTTATATGGAAACAAAGAGACTCAGATCTGACAGATTATGTACGTCAGCTCTTGAGTACAACCTGACTGGACTTTACCATCTTCCCCTGCTTATGGTACACTGGTGCTTAAAAACTGGAGTTATTTATTATCAAATAGCTCACTAGCATTGAACAGGCATTAAGATATCTGTGTTTCCTATATAATGGAAAGCAATAAACTCCCAAGAATATTAGCATTATTTGCCTCTATGTGACCCTGTAGTAACTGTATGGAAATATATCTTCAAATGTAAAAACTGACTCCTACCCATGTCCTTTCAAATCTATTTTTTTGGTGCAGAACCTCTGGATTCAGGTGGGCACAGCAGGAATAAAAATGTAATTTTTAACAGGCTTTGTAACAGACTACACAGAGAGATGGAAATACAACAAACTATTGAAAGAATTGCAACACCACATACCATGCCTACTTTGCTGACAGTTTTATAAACAACTCAAGAGCTGATTTCCACATGGCAGCTGCCCAGCACAACAGAGCACTGCCTCCCACCCCTCTGTGACTCGATGCAGCACCTTCCATGAAGCTACGCCGATTTACACCAGATGAAGAAGATCTTACCACAGGTGTGACTGCATCTGCCTGCCAAGAAACAGGCCTGCAATCACAGCCTCGGCAGAGAGAGGCTTGCAGCTCACCGTCAGGCAGCACAGCAGTGAGAGCCCAGCAGGCCCCTTTACCTTCTGGGACACTGGCTAACTTCTCTTTCTCCTCATAATGTCTGCTGGGATCTGGAAGGACTATGCACACTTTGAATCTTATAGGACTGTGTAAATTAAATAATATTCCTACTGTAGCCTGTTTTGTGCCATTATGTTTTGTTCATACAGATAACAAAGCTAATTTTACAAAAAAAAGCAAAGAAGTACCTCTAAAAACCAGTAAAACTGTTTTACAAGGGTGAGGCAAGTATCTGTAGAAAAGCTGACTGCATCCAAAGCTCCCTATAAACAAACACTCTAGTGGAAATACATTTTGGGAAACTAGCTTAGAATAATCCCACTTTATCTTAATAATCCTGAAGCCATTGTCATGTTTCCATTTTTGTACAAACTTCTTTTTCTCCCTCAATCCATAAAGCTGTATTTCCTTTACTTCACTTACAGACCACTGTAACTGGACTCCACTCCGGTGTCACTTCATTCCAAAACAAGATCCCTCACAAGCCACACTAGGCTGTTTTCCAGAGTGGGGAAGGCAGGGCTGGGGGGTGGTGGTGGTACGTGTGTGGGGGTGTAACATGCTAATTAAAAAACACATATCAAAAAAACCCACCCCACCAACAATCACCCAACTCACTGCTCCAATTCAGACTATTTGCATTGTCTATAGATAAATAATGTTAAGTTACCAGTGAGTCCTAGGCCTATGCACAACATTAACACTACATAGTTGATAAAGAAGACACAGTTTTGGATGTGGATTTTTGATTTCCATCGGATTTACTATGTAAGCAGTTGATCTAATTCCATCAAAAAACTCTTTAGATTAAACACCAATTAAAAAACCACCAGATTAGACAGATTAGCTACAAGAGGGTTTAGCACCAGCCAACCTGCTGTATAACTCTACTGCTTTTCATAAACAGTTTTTTGATTCTGGCTTTGTGACCACCTCTTTCCATTTTCTGAAACAGACTTAATCATCCTAAGTGTTTGGGACTGCCAATAAAACTCCCAACTGGAAAGAAAACAGAAGTTCCAGAATTTTATTTTTTTTTAATTAAACAAGGCTTTAGCAACATTTTTGATCCATTACAGAACAAACAGGCAGCTCAATGGGGAAGTAAAAGAAGGAATCAATATATTTCAGCCTAGCATGTTAATGGGAAACAAGAATGAAATGTGTATATGTAACATGACATACATTTAAAATGTTCAGCCAAAACAAGAGCTCAATAACTGCAAGGCCCTTTTCAGACCAGCCTGAACAGCCAGGAGATGCTCTAGGAACAGGGATAAGCCACTTTTCTCAACAAGAAAGAAATCAGGAATAAAGTTCACAACAGAACACAACAAGCAAAAATGAGAAACACCAAACCTGCTACCAAAATTAAATGCAAGTAAAAAATATTTAAATTAAATCCCTGGAAGGACAAAGATTTTTGGTTCACTCATATTGTTTCGTACAATATTTCCAGTTCAGGTTCCTGTAACAGAGGGGGGTTTTTTACATAAAAAGGCTCTAATTTTTGACATTCTAAAACAGTATCCTCACTGAAAGGAAAGAATGCATCAAATTTCCATTTTGCTAGAAATCTCTATTCATACTGGAACACAAAGAGATAAGACAGATTCTAGTAATGATGCTTGGAAATAATCTGCCCTGAATTTCAATGTATTATTACATTTTCGAGTATACTTTGCATTTAATTACTCGCTTCACCAGCAGTTGCTCATTACATATAAATCACATCAATCTAATCATTCTAAGCATGTATAAATTGTTGGTCTCTAATAGTATAGAAGATAATGCATTTTAAGGTCACTGTAAGTGTTCTTTACAATATATAGTACACATTAATGTACAGTAATGTACTATTCATCTTCAACCAGGCTAGGACAAAGTCCCTATCTTCATTTGAATGAATATAGAAAACTATCCACAAAATATATTTTCTATGTATTAAAACGCAATTCTAAGCATTTTAAGTTGCCTGGATTCACAACAGAGTGTTATGCAGCAAGAACTGGAGTCAGCAAGAAGTTTCTACCCTCCCATCATCCTTGCATGTATATCAGCACTTACCTGACTAAACCTAACTCACCTACAAAACCTGCACCAGTTTAAGGTGTTTCTGAGTTATAGTGAATATACCCAGATGAACGACAGAAACTTTCACTTCCACATTTGAAATCCAGTACCCACCCAGGTACCCACTGTACCCCAAATAAAACTACCACTAACTTCTGACATCTGAAATACTGCACTAACTGGCACAGGAAGCATAAATGTTATTAAAATTGGACAGAAAGGTCTTACTAAGATTACAAGGGGAGGTGGCAAGGAACACTGGAAATTCATGGTCCTTCCCATACACCATTTTCAGGTCTGAACAAAAATTTTTCAGATATTTGTGCCTTTTTCTCTCCACCACATCAACAAATGCATGAAGATGTGAAGTATGATACCTTTCTTTCCCGCCCCATATACAGGCATAGTAAGTTCCTCACAGAAAAGTACACGATGTAACTTCTAACATTACCAGACACCAATCAATAACAGTTACCAAATTTTAATACTAATTACTGAAAGTGTGCATCTTTAAAATTTGCTTGCAATGTTTTAAGTCTCAAAGAAGTAACTCTGTGTTCTGTGTCCTGGCTATGCTGCACACACAGGGGTGTGACCTGCAGTCACCACCCAGCAAACTTGGCTACCTGGGCTTCAACTAGACATTGGCCCCCAGGCTTGGCATAGCTGGCAGGATCTCAGCAGAGCTATTTCAGCCCTGTTCCCCTTTTTGTAAATAAAACAAGTGTCTGAGAAACACACTGCCTCTAAACATCTAAAAATAGAGACACTACCTTGGAAAGGCTTAAACAGGAGGAAAGTGGAGGGTCATAGTTGCAAAAAACACATTCATTTTTTATTTATGAATTCTGTTCCTTCAATCCTCGCCAAGCATGCTCACCACTGAGTGCTTGGTACTCCACCATGCTTTTAGCAGGACTTGCAGGCCAGGGATGGGCACTCATAATTGCCTTCCCAATTACTGGTTGCACAAAAAGTGAATTTAAAATTAACTAAACCAATTATCACTTTTTTTCTCACAAGGACCTACGTGCCTGGCCCTGCAAGTGGGAAGGAAGAGTTCCTGCCAGGCAAGAATATACTTGGGTCTTGCTGGTCACCTCTGGGGAAGCTTAAAAAACCCTGGAATAGGAGACAAAACTAAGCAGGCTAATGTGGGCTAGCAGGGAAGTTCAAATAAACCTTTTTCTTTTCTTATTTCTATTGCACTACTAGATGCACTTAACAAGCTGCAAGTAGTGAGCAACATCACACCAGTTCCCACTGCACTGACTGAAGTTCTGAAACCTCATGTCAGCGTATTTTTTATGATATGCCTATGAATATCTATTTTCTATTAAATGGTGATTTTACTTTTAAGAGATGCAAAAAGGGTCCTAGAACCCAGTGGTAAAGTACCTACTGTCTTTGCTGCCCCTGATTTTGATTTTATCTAGATTAAAAAGTTGTACACAACAGCTTATGTAGCTTAATAGAGTTGTGTGTATGGACTGTCTTACTGATATATCAATATGGCCTTTATTAGCTGAATTTCATGTGCAAATAAAATATCCTTTAACTATTTCAAGACCTTTGCTGAAAATATACAAGACATTCTCCTTGTTTCTCTCTTCATCTATGAGCTGGTGGTCTGGGATCAGTAAGGATGGCAGCAGCTCAAAGAAGCACTGCCACTTCTATAATCTCATTCAGGATCAAGCAAGTAAGAGCTCACAAAAATCAAACTATAGAGGCAGAAGGGAACTCCCCACACTTAGTAGAAAGTTTTGGAAATGCTACCTCACTGTTCCTCAGTAAAAAAACTTTGATTGGTTCATCTGCATTTGAAAGCCCTCCTCCTCTTGACTGGATAGAGATGTACAGCAGGATATTTTTAGTGAAAATAAAACTAGGTTGGCTTTATTTTCAAGATCTATTGCAATTAAGATGGATAAGGCATGAGATTTCTGAGATCAAAAGTTATTGTCTGACTTTGAAAGTAGCCACACATGAGACGAGATACTGCAGATCTTGGATCACTTAAAAGGCTAAGGAAATGCAATCCATTTGCCTTTACAACCTAGGACTTCCCTCTTCTTTATTTGTTTGTTTAAATTTAGGCACTTCGGTGAAATTAAACCAAGGTAGTTCACACATGTATGCAACTGTTTTACTTCTGAATAAATAGGTGCTGTGAATGAAAGGGCCAGTGCTGATCCCTGATGCTGAAAGCCTGGAGGAGATATTGCAAGACAAAAAGTAAGCACAAGCCCTTATTGCCTCTAACAGATCTTGAGCCTGCAAGTAGAAAGCGTGATCCCTCAGCGATCCCTCAGCAGAGTAGAACACACAAGAAGCACTGCCTCCAGTAGCAGATTCTCCCAAGTCTGGGTTCAGCTCGAGATAAAAACATGTAGCAGTTTTTTGGTTCAGATTAGGAGAGGTGCCAAAAGATGAGTTTATTTTTGTGTCTGACTATACAATAAACAGTATCACAGAGTTACAACTCATTACTCACAAGCAACAGAATAACATCAGGAAAAACTTGCAGAGACAAAAGGGGACCTTTTCCAGCTGCTCCAGAAAACAGCCCTCTATCAAACCACTACAGTGATGTACTAACCTCAGGGGAGAAAAGCCTTCACAAAGAACCTGAAGGACCATCAGGCCCAAAGGTAAGCACAGTCCAACCATGGCTTCTCTCTTCTAAAGGATGAAGGCTTGCTCCATTTCTAGCCATCTCTTTCTCCATATGCCTCTCCTGGCTGTCGCATCCCATCTTTTCCTCTGCACTACCAAGATACTTGGCAAGCTCTTTCTTGATCACCATAACTGAAGGACACCACAGAGTCTACAGACACTGCTGCACGTGTTTACCACTGTTTCAGTAGCCCACAAAAGCACACAATAAATTCTGGCACAAGCACAAAGCTGCCCATGAGTAACTGGGTGCTGGAAGACAGACAGAAGGACAGAGAGGGGAATACTTTACCCTTTCTGAAACTGATGAAACATAAACTCCACAGACTCTGTCCGTTTCATCCAGTGCCCAGGCACAAAGCGCTCTATGCTACCCATGCTGCTGCTCCAGCAGATGGACCTACCAGCATGGAAAAAGCATGGAAAAACACCTGCAAGACCAACCACTTCTCTCTTGCTCTGAGAAAGTAAAGACAATTGTCTGAAACAGTGTTAGTCACACATGCTGAAGCAAAATATCAATATAAATCCTTAGCAACCACCAACTCACCCTTATTAATTTCACTGTTTTTTCTGTATAGCTCTGTAAACCAGATGTGAATGGCTTTCCATGGCATTATGGATCACCACTGACCTAGACCTAAAGGCAGCAAGGACTGCATCACAGTGTTCTCTTTAAAGTATTTTAAAGTAGAAAAATTAGATTTTTGTCCTCTGGAAATACTCACATTTCCCATCATTGCATTACAGAAAGAAAATTGTTGAGAAAACTGAGGTAAAAAGCATTTTTGATCCAAGGAGAGTTTTTTTTTACACCTTTCTAAAGGGATATGCATATAAAAGATCAGGTTGGCTCAAATGTTTATCTTACCAGCTTTACAAAGTCCAGTTTATAGAAAGTGATTGTACAATTTTATCTCTATATCAGTATGATGTAGGCATCAGCCACCTTATCTACTGAAGCAGAAAATAAAATTTAAGTAACCATCCAATCTTGATTGCTCGTTTTAACAGCACAACCCATCTAAAGTTCAAATAATCTTTTATCCACCACGTAAAAAAATACATTAAAGATGGTAAAACACTGAGCTATATAATTTCACACATCAGTATCTGATCACTGAGGCATTTTACTTTCCCTCTGATTCTGTGTTTAGTGATCATAACAGTCTTTTACAATTATTAGGATCACTATGAAAAGCTTTTAGACTACTAGTAGATTCACACTTGTGTTCAATTAATTGGGCTGAAAATCCTAAATCTGCTTAAACTAGCAGGACTTTTCCATCAACTTCGGCTGGGTCAGGATTTTATGGAAATTACCCTCTGTATGTTTTGCAAAAACACACATAAAAAGATCTGTATTTTTATTCAAGGTTCAAGCAACAGAAGTTGTTCAGTTTCTTGTCTTCATTAGTTTTGTTGTCAAACAACAAATACCACCCACACATGTACTTTTTAATACAATAATACAAATGTCACTGCAATAATCATTTGAGACTGGAAAGTTTGGCAAGGTGCCAGAGTAGTGAAAGTGATCCCATCACAGATTGTTCAGCAGCGGCAGTGCTAACATTAAATTCCTATGTGCTCTGTTCGGCAGCAAGCTACAGTGAAAAACATGAACACAAGTTCATGAAATTAAAGCTGATTCCCAGAAGAGCTAATGAATGTTCTTCTCATTCACCTTATATTTCCTGTTCAATTTTTGTAAATAAACAAAAACACTTAAGAATTTCTCTTTTAACTTACTGTCCTCCTTTAGTCTTTGGGCTGGCCTTAAGCTGCAGTATTAGTCAAGCTGCTCACTATTTTTAGAAATAAGCAATTCAATAAATCACTTGGAAGTATTATAAAGCCAATGGGGACTCATTCTGAGGGAATTAAAAAAAAAAAAAAAAAAAGGCACCATTGCTCAATCCACAGTCGTATTTACAGAGCAGACACCAGCAAGGACCAGCATGCTCCTGGCTGGCCAAGCAGCCAAGCTCTCATCTTTGAGACACCGATTTATCCCACAGTCTAGTAAGAGCTCTCTGGTGCTCTTGTAACACTGGAATTTCTAATCTAGCAGCTGGAAAAACAGAGTAGGACTTGAGGGTTCAGAGCTGATTTACAGGACTTCTCTGTAACCTTGGGTCTGAAGAAAGCTTGGAAGAGCACAGGATCAACAAAGGCACAGATGGTCTGTGCATCTGCACTTGTCACAGGATACATTACAAATGTTAATTACCAGCCCATGAAAAGCACTTTCTCAATACTTAGTTTTCAGATAAAAAAACCCCAAAAACGTCACTTCTATCCCCAGGGAAGTACAGGCTGGCTGGTCAGCCCCACCTTGATCCCTGGGAAGGGATCACAAGACAGGGAGGAGTGGGTGGTACACCTGACAGTCATGCTGCCACCCAGAGAAACCTTGACAGGTTAGAGAAACGAGCCAGCAGGAACCTCAAGAAACCCAGCCAGGGGAAATGTGAAGTCCTGGACTTAGGGAGGGACAATCCCGGGCACCAATTTGTGCTGGAGGACACCCAGCTGGAAAACAGCTTTGTAGAAAAGGCCCTGGGTTCCCAGTGGACACCAAGTTGAACATGAGCCAGCAGTGAGCCCTTGTGGCAAAAAGCTGAATGATGTCCTGGGCTGCACCAGACAAAGTATTGACAGCAGGTGGAGGAAGGTGATCCTGCCCCCTCTACTAAGGCACTGGAGAGGCTACACCTGGAATGACAGGTTCAATTCTGGGATCCCGAATACAGGAAAGATATGGACACACCAGAGTGCAGCAAAAGGCCACTAGAATGATTTCAACATGGAGAAGAGAAAGCTTTGGAGAAACCTCATTACAGCCTTCCAGCACCTCAAGGAGACGTATACAAAGGAGGGAGAGGGACTTTCTATATGGGCAGATAGCAACAGGACAAAGAGCGACAGTTTTAAAATGAAAAAAAGGCACATTTAGAGTAGCTGTTAGGAAGAAATTCTTTATTCAAAGAAGTCCAGAGAAGTGGTGGATGCCCCAGCCCTGAAGTGTTGAAGGCCAGGTTGGGTGGAGCTCTGAGCAACTTGGTCTAGTCAGTGAGTGACATCTCTGCCCATGGCAAGAGGCTTGGAAATAAATGATCTTTAAGGTGCTTTCCATTCCAAACTGTTCTATGATTCTGTGATTAAGAGACTGGATTATCTCTCCTATGAGGAGAGCTGGGACTTTTCAGCCAGGAGAAGAGAGAGCTTAGGGGACTCTTAAAAATGTCTAGAAACATCTGAATGGAGGGAACACAGAGCCAGGCTCTTCTCAGTGGTGCCCAGTGCCAGGACCAGAGGTGATGGTCACACACTGAAATATAGGAAATATAGGAAATATAGGAAATATATTCCTCTGAACATCAGGAAACACTTCTTCATTGTGAGGGTGACCCGGCACTGGAACAGGCTGTCCACACAGGCTGTGGAGTCTCCCTCTTTGAAGATATTCAAAACCCATCTGGACATGGTCCTGGGCAATCAGCTCTACATGATGCTACTGAAGCCAGGGGCTTGGGCCAGGTGATCTCCCAGGGTCCCTTCCAAACTCAAACATTCTGTGACGGAGACTGAGCAACACATCTCTGTCCACAGGTATGTACTGAATACCTGAAGGCTGTCAACTGATCACTCTCAACTGACCTCATTCTAGACTGAAAAGAATATAGCAAATAAAGATCAGAACTGTTAGTGGCTTCACTTTTATGTAGTTACAGTTTTCTAATACAATTCCTTTTAGATGCAAAGTGGTTTCGTTTGGTCTATGTCCAAAAAATTACAACAACAACAAAATTACATGAAAAAATCCTCAGCAAATTAGTTCCATTCATTTTTTTTATTAGGGGAGAGTGGAGGAAAAAATACTATCGTTCTTTTCACCACTCCCAGCCCTGCATCCAATAATCCATATTACATATAAACTCTTAAAATTTTTCAAAAGGAAGTAAGGAAAAAAATCCCAAGTCTAGCCATGAGTTTTCCACACCAACTTCACTAGACAGATGTTCACTCAAGAACAACAAGAAACTGAACAAAGTCTGAAATTTAAAAATTAACTAACTTTATCGACTCACAAAAATATGGCTAAGCTGCTGGTGTTTATCTGCCTCTCTTGTCTCACCCTTTAGTTGTTCCTCACAGTCCATCAGTGTTCATTCATATGTTACTCTTTGCAGAAGTGGGCAGAGTAGGATCATGCTTGTTCTGAGTTTATACACAGCCTAACCTAACAGGCTCCAAGTTCAGGACATGAGTTCTGATGTTCTAATAACTAGCAGTATTTATAAAAATAACATTATCATTATTAGTCTGAAAGGAAACATTTAATTTTCCTCTTAAGTTCCTAATGTGTCTTGGAAGGTCTCTCATCCACTAAGCAAATCTAGTATTTGAAGCTTGTATTTTGCAAATTCTTCTTAAAATAATTTGCACACACATATGAAAGCGAAACTAAATAACACTCTGCTAATCAAGCAGGAAACCCCACTTTTTCTGTCCAGAGTTAGTATATAGTCCATTCAAACAGCAAAGCTAAAAGTCTGATTTAAAGGACAGCAATAAATTCACACCTTTAGAAAGGAGAAAAAAAAAAAAAAGAGTGAATTCAATGAAGCTGAACAACACATAACTAAAAGGAAACTGATTTCTTGCACACAAGCTCCAAAGATACTTCTGCATCCCATATACCACACAGATGTCTTTATCTTTAAAAAACAAAAAAGGGTGAAAAAAATCAACCCAAAACATAACACACCACAAAAACCGTGTCCAAAAGCATAATTTTTCATGCACTCCTACCAATGTCTGCCACCCCCACTCTGAAAGCTCTGGGACAGACAGGGTCCTTACTTTGCACCTGTGGTAAATTTCACTTCACAAGGTGGGTAAAACTGAGCACAAGGTCAAAGTCTAAACATGAAGGTAAAATCTTGCTTACACTGCTTGAGATTTTCTATTCCTCCACCTCCACTGCACAGCTCTCTAGGCCTTCAGTTTTCCAACTCTTCATCACTTTGGGGAGCTATGTATTTGCAGGATGAAATCCACTTCTGGGAAATTCATCCTTCTGAACTATGAAGAGGTGCTCACAAACAAGCCAGTATCTGGAACAGGTAGTTCCATGGGTGAGGAACAGGTCCAGCACAGTCAACTGGATTAGGAATGTCCTGTGTCCATATTCTTAGCCTGGGGACAGCAATTGGGCTGGATATAAACTAGCAACTCGACTGAGCTGAATGGAAGTAAGCCCTTTACTGTTTGTAACAAGAGAGAAAACATTGCAACATGCTGGCATGTCATCACAAGCCCATGTTCACTACTAGCCCACACTCTCAATCATAGATAGCACTCTAATGGTTTACAGACAAATTAGCATAACTTTGCTACTTGCAGTGAGGTTTTCTTCTAAGTATCTGATAAAGTAGCATTGGAGACTGCTGATGGACCCTATTTCAAAATTCCTTTCCCCAACATCAAACTCAGCAGCTTCCACAGACTGCATTAACCCCAGCATGGTACTAATGTTTGTGATATCTGAATTAGGCTGCATACAAAAGATGAATTAAACAGGACTGCAACTTAACCCACGCTTCAAGACAAAGTACTAGCAATTACACTATTTATACTTTTTCATCTCATTTCAAATGGCTGAAAATCCAAATGCAGCCAAAGCAAATATAGGCTGCACAAAAAAAGTTTCACATGCAAAATGAGTCTGCATAATCAGCACCTTGGTGTAATTCGTTTCCATACAGAGATTAATGAACTAGTTCTGACAAAGTAAGAAAACACAGCACTTCTCAACAAGGCTTTACAGGCTCTCCGAGACTCTCTGGCTATTCTGCCATTACCCACCACACACAGCACCCTCCTGGCCTCTTCCAGCATGGTAGCATAGCAGGGGAGAAAAAGCAACAAAAAATTCTCCAGTGCTCTCCTCCAGGACAGTTACACAGCTACAGCAACAAAAGACACAATTTTGTATCTTCCCCATGATCACCTGTCTCTCTTTTTCATGTATGTTCTCTCTTTCCATGACTTCGGAAACTATAATATTTATTTTTATAAAGTACTTCTTCCTCTCTATCCCCATACTTAAGAGTGAGGGTCAAAACCAGACTACCAAAGGTGCACCCACACAGTGGACTTCTTTCTGAAGCAGAAAATATAGCTGTAAGACCTAACAGCACTAGTACTTTGTTGACTTTGTCTAGTGGACCAAATTCTCAGCTATCTTTTAACAGTATTAATTCCATTGCTGACCCTGTGATGCTTTAATCCATGTCCACAGAAGTGACTTTGTCACAAGCCCCTGAAACCTCTAGCTTTAAAATGCCATTCCACCCAAGGGCACAGACATCAAGTGTACATGTGAATACACACCAGAACACCATGTGATGCTTCTTAATTGCATTATCCTGATAACATATACTGCAAAACCCGGATCACTTTGCTTTCAAGTCCAAATAAATTCTGAAGCTCATTAAGATTTCTCTTACTATGAAGAGTATTGGTCACTGCAACAATTTATGCCATCTCTCAGGAGCAGACACCCCTTCAACATACTTTTCTCCCAGTCCCCAATTCCCCACTGGTCTGGGAGTCCAGTGCTGCTGACACCATGCCACTTCTCCATTTGGAAGAAATTCCATTTGACAAATCATAACCAGATTGTGCCAGTCCTACTACCCTCCCAGTGCTGTGCAGTTGTACTTCAGTATTCATTTTATGCCTCCTTCTCTCATTAACAGAAACACAAAGCGCTTGGAAAGCCCACCTTCCGACACACTCAGGGCCACATAGCCTGAGCTACTTTTGGGAAGTACCGTTGCAGCTCAGTTGCTTCAGGCTTAAAAGCACTCAGAAACACAATGCCAAAGGCAAAGAAGTTTAATCTGTTGCTTTAAAATTACTTGGAAGAACCCTCCCATTAAGCTTTGAGAACTCCCACACTAATGATCTCTAAAGAAATAAACTCTAAAGAGATCAAAGGTAATTTATTTACAATGTTAAATTTTAAGCCCTCGTAGTTTATAATACTCAAAAGTATAAACAGAGAAAGCAGAAACCAAGCCGGTAATGACAGTTAGAAACATTCCTCTAAAGAGGGTAAATACGTGCACCTGGTTATCAGTGGGGACTTGACAGTTTATTATGTACACTAAAAGTAGACTAATAGACTAATATTACTACACTCATCTCACCTATTAGGTAGGTTTACTATTCAAGGAAGTATATATACGGAAGCACAATATTTTTGTATGTACACATGCTACTAAGTGTAAGGCAGAAATACCACCAACCTCTAACAGTCCTACTACTTGAAAGCATGTTGAGGGTTGACAAAGAAGACAACATTAGACAAAGAAGACTCCCACATTATATGCAGATTATACCTATGTAACCCAATTAAATTTCAGTTTATTCTGCTCCCCTTGAGAATTTCACTCTTTTTTCCTATTAGATACATACAGGAAGTTCTTCTAAGCCTCCTCTACTACTTAAGGCTTTCATTACTAAGGGGAGAATGATGGGACCAGAAGCCCATCCTGGTGTTCTTTCTCCTAAGGCTACCACTCAAGTGTCAAACGTTGGTTCTGTAGCAACAAAGTTGTTGCAGCCTGTCAGGCCTCAGTACCAGGTATGGTCTGACCCAGACACCATAACCACAACTCATGGTATTTGACAGACTCAGTGAAGAGCTACAGGCCCAATGACCCAGCTGTGTCAGACTGAGTCTCTCAGTGCTGTAACAAAAGTAATATGGGGATAACTTGCACTTCTGCTGCTATTTTCCTCTGTGTGGTGTTTGTTTTGGATTTGTTTCCTTCTTTTTCTCCCATCTGCGGATACAGGAAAGATCCCAGTGGTAATACAGCACTCCTAATTATCCAACCTTGTACTCTTATTAAACTATTATACTCTATTATACTCTTATTAAACTAACTATACTCTTATTGAACTATTACCTAGATTGAAAAACATAAAAGATCAATTCAAATGGGTGCCCTTTAAACTTTCATACACTTTTTTTTTTTCCATAACCAGTGCAGATCTATCACACGAATCCTCTATAGTACTATACATAGATTTAATCTTACGATCCTGGTTATCCCAAGAGAAAAACAATTACAGAAAACGCTCCATAATAAAACCATTAAGCCTGAATCTGCGGGATCTCAGCCAGTGGGTGTGTTCATCAGGTTGTTCCAAACCGCACCGATTTCAGCGCACTGCCCGCGCACGCTTCGATGGGATTTGAATCGGGCCTCTGCACAGAAGGGCTGCATTCTTAAACTTTCCACAGGTCTCGCACCCAGGCCTCCTCGCCACGGCCACCCGCGCCCGCAGGAGCCCTGCCCGGCCCGGCAGCTCGCACGGCCCGCAGGCACAGCTCTCCGAACAGCTCTGCGCACACGGCCGGGCTGAACATCCTTCCAAGCCCCGCCACACGCGCGCTTCACCCAGCCAAGTCTCCACTCCCAATGCTCAAACTCCTTCAGACCCCGGAGGCTTCCCCACGCCCCCCGCCCGCTTTTAGCCAGCCGCCCCCGCTTCGCCTGGGACTTGCTGAGGGCCGGCCGGCCCGCCCGCCGTCGGAGCCCCCCGCAGCCTCCCGGCGCCAGCCCGCTCCCAGCCCCGCCGCGAGCCCCAGGCCGCCCCCGGCGCTGGCCGGCCCTGCCCGGGACACCGGCCGGCCCTGCCCGGGACACCGGCCGGCCCGGCCCGCCTCACCGGCCCCGCACCCCCGCCCGGGCCCCCCAACCGCCCCCGCCCCGCGCCCTCCCGGGACGCACCTTAAGGCTCCCCCGGAGGGGGCCCTTGCCGTGGCCGGCCAGCGCCGGGGGGGCGCTCCCCAGGCCGCCCTCCTCCTCCTCTTCTTCCTCCTCCACCTCAACCACCACGTCCTCGTCTTCGTCCTCTTCCTCCAGCGCCGCAGCGGAGCCCTCCCGCCGGGGCGGCCTCCAGGCGCTCTCGGGTTTGGGGGGCCGGACCGCGTCCACCTGCGGCGCCACCGCGCTCAGCCGCCGGCTGCCCATGCTGGAGCGCTTGGCCAAGCGCCGCGCCTGCATGGTGCCTCCGCCCGGCCGGTCCGGCCCGGCCGCCTCCCGCCGCGCTCAGCCCCGGCCGCGGGCAGCGGCCCCGCCGAGGTGCCCAAGGGGCGGGGGCGGCGCTCACCGGGGGGCGGCGGTGGGTGTGTGCGGCGGGCGCGCCGCGGCCATGGGGGCCCGCGACCGCGGCCAGGCGGGCCCGGAGCCGGCGTGGCCGCCCCGCCACTCGCCCACCTGCTCCCGGCGCCCTCCTCCTCCGCCGGCTGCCCGCCCGGCCCGGCCCGGCTGTCGGGCGCAGCGCGCGGTCCCCTCCCGCTCGCCCTTCCTCGCCGCTGCCGGTCCCCGGCGCCAAAACCCGGACTGGATTCCCGCCGGCCGCGGCTCCGCCAGGCGCGGGGCGCTGGGGCCGCGCTGCCTTCGCCCGGAGCGGCGGGCGGATTTCGCTGCCGGGCGGATTTCGCTGCCGGGCAGGCCGGCCCCCGCCGCCCACTCGCCTCGCCCCGGGCGCGCCGTGCCTGGGGAGCGGCGCGCCGGGCCGGCCCTGCCCCCCGTGCCTGCTCACACGGCGGGAGGGCCAGGGGTGCCCGACCGGACATTGCGGTGCTGCAGCGTGACCAGAGAAGGACAACAAAGCTGGAGAAGGGTCTGGAGCACAAGTCCTGTGAGGAGTGGCTGAGGGAGCTGGACTTGTTTAGCCTGGAGAGAAGGAGGCTCAGGGGGGACCTTAGTGTTCTCTGCAAGTCCCTGAAAGGAGGCTGTAGCCAGGTAGAGGGTGGCCTTTTCCCTCAGATAAGTAGTGACAGGACGAGAGGATATGGTCTTAAGCTACGGCAGGGGAGGTTTAGGTTGGGCATCAGGAGGAATTTCTTCATAGAAAGGATGTTTAGACATGGGACTGAGCTGCCCAGGAGAGGTGGCGCAGGGAATCGCCGTCCCTGGAGCTGCCTAAGGAAGAACTGGAGATGGTGCTTGGTACTGTAATTTAGTTGACACGGCGGTGTTCAGTCATACGTCGAATTCGACGATCTCAGACGTCTTTTCAAACCTAATTGATTCTGTGACAACCTCCACCTGCAGGACAGGCTGCCAGATTTCTCGGGCCTCAGTAAAATAAAATTATTTCACTTCTCACCCTAAAAAAAGATAAATTAGGAAAAAGTTGAACTTTTGGAAGAAAACCACCCCGAAATGAAGAAATTGTTTGGGCTTTTTTCAAGATCAATCATTGAAGCAGTGGTATCCATACCCTGTTGAGAAGAAAATTATCTGGAACAGTTAGGAAAATAATTTCCGGTTTAAATTCTGTGCTTTAAGCTTTAATATCTTTCTGAAAAGCCCTTTAAAAAAATTAAAATAGTTTCTAAACAATTTGAAGTTACTGTGGCCAGCATTTAAATTTGCTACAGGCTTCTATGCCTTTTATTAATGCCTCTTGAGATTCAATTATACTTAAAGATTGTCCCGTGCTTTTCCTAAACTCTCCTCTATAAGTCTTAAGTCTACATTTACATGTTGTTTTTGAGCCGTATGTATATTCTTTTCCATCTACAAGTGAATTACAGTCATTCCCTTCTTAGTGTTCAGTACTTTTCTCCCTGCACATTCTGTTCTAGAGGCCTGCCAACAGGCCAAATGTACACATATTATCAGCATGGGGCCAAGCTTCATCCTAGGTTAATTCATCCCTTTCAAAAACTAATGGTATTTTTTATTCTGGAATATAGCATACAGCATTTTTTAGGCAAGAAATCAAACATAATACAGTACCCATTCTTAGAGAAATACTGAAGTTACTTTTTATGTCAAACTATGTAAGTTGTTTGAATTCTCTCACCCCAACCCACAAACCAGTTGTTTTCAGTCATCATTTCAAGGTTTCCAGAGGTCTGGGTCAACAAAATTGCTGGCAAATTCTGGCATATCAGGGCTTCCAGCAGTTATTTCCCCACCCCTCCAAAAGTGTCTTTTCCAGATGTTTTGCCCATGCTTTGACCAGCTGTACTGCAATGTCAGCTCAGCCCATCTCAGCAGAACAGCAGCCAAAACTCCTGGTACATGCTGCCACAAGATGTTCTTTTTTCCTGCCACTACATGTGTACTTAGCTTCTTGACACCTGGCGGAGCGGATCACTCATAGTTTTTTGAAGCTGATTTTGCATAAAGAAGAAATCTGTGGAAGGGGAAAAAAAAAAGTAATTTTTTTTTTTGTTTTATTCCTATGTTGAATGTCCAGATTTAAAGCTTATGTTTGACATAATTGAGTTACGCTTAGGTTTTACCTTAAACATTAATTTCAACATGAATTTCAATGGTAGTCATAGTTCCTTATACCTTAAAGGCATGTAAATAGAATCATTGCAATACCTCCTAGTCTTCAGATTATTTGAAACTTTTTGTATCATTTGAATACTACCTGAATCTAATTGTGATCTTCCCTAGTGGCCTGTGTTCACAGTTCTCTGAATTATAATTGTGTTATAAGGGTCCCATCCCTCTCTGCCACATACTGGAATATATATTGAGAGACTACGCAGCAAGTGTGTTATCTCTGAATTGGACTATACATGCTAGCATGAACACCACAAATAACAGAAAGGAAACCAAAGCATCTCTTGCAGAAAACAGTGGTGATAAAGGATAGCTGGGCTTGTACAGGCACATCTGTTAAACTCCCATGACAGCTCACACTTCAGCCTCTCTTTGAACTCCCTATTCAGCTTTTTTTGCCAGGTTTGTTCTGGGACCTGCTATAAGGTACATCTAACTTGACACCTCTCGCCCCGAGGTTTGGTGGGTGAACATAAAAGCAGAGATTGTTAACCAATTATCAGGCTTTTAGCTGTCAGTTCAACAATTGTTTCAAGAATTACTTAGCTTCCTGTTTTTGGAGCATGGTGGCAGGAGGCAGAGAGGCTCAGGCAGGTTCTCAGAAATGCACAAAACGTCCCGGGCCTGCCTGCCTGCCTGCGGGAGAATGCTCCATCCCCCAAAATGCTGCCTCTTCTCCACAGGACTCCACCAGTTTATGACCCATCAGTTCTCAAAGCAGAGCAAGACAGCGTGTGAGCCCTACAAGAGCTGGTCAGGGTGACAGAGGAAAAGTGTAACCAAATTCTATTGGAGGGAGAGGTGCCAAAATAGTTTTGGGGTCCAGAGGGAATGACAAATCCAGAGTTCACTAGGCTGATGGCCAGGGCAGTCCCAGGAAGGGGTTTAGAGAAGACTGACTTTCCATTAGTAATCTGAGCTGCTAATGTTTTTTACTCTCTTTGGGTTATCAAATGCAATGAGAAGCCAGTGTTGACAACTCTACAACAGATTGGTTAAAGATTTCTAGCACTTCTCAGGCGAGCCAGATTGGAGCTGTAGTAGGAATAACTTCTCTCACAATATTTGATACAAACAAAAGATAGAAATGACTGTTTGCTCCATTTCTTCCAGTCTGTCTGACTTGCAGTATGAATGGAACTGAAGCTAACCCTTGCTGTCCTTCCAGTGCTTCCCAGGGGAGCTTAATTATGGAGGAAATCAGGCAGTCCTAGATACACTCTTCTTCTATAGCTTTACATTCACAAACAGTTAAGAGTCAAGCACAGGTCATAATGCACTATCACACGTCAACATTTTTTTGCCTGAGACTCAGTCTTAGCACTTTTGGGTGATCTGCTGAACAATTCTGGCCCATAGCCATGGTCTGACATCAAGTAAATTCTTGTGATACATGGGGTAATATGGTATCACTTAGCTCAACAGAGATATCTCATGATTGTACCACAGCATAATATGCCTCTAACATAAGTACAGGCTCTGGCTGGAATAAGAGCTGTTTACATGTCAATGATTTCCAAGCTTATTAAAAGTTAATGTGCACATCCACACTCCCTTTACGTACACAGCTCTCCAACACAGCAGAAATGTTTCAGATGCTTCTTTGCCTCTAACCTTAACAATCAGTTCATACTTCCAAAAATGAAATTTCTCTCTCTAAAGACATATGAGACAATTCGAATGATAAGTATACATAAGCATATATATCTCCCTCTAGAAGTTCTTCTAGAGCAATCTGTGAAAGTGAATTACACTGACAGCTTTTCAGTTCATCTTGAATAATTATTGTCTAACCACTGGGCAGTCCTGGGCACTAGTCAGAGAAAAAAAAAATCTATCTTTCCCTAGCACTGCCCTAACTACTCTGTGCTGATTAACATCATGCGGAGTTGTCTTATCATACATATTTTTCCCAAACATTTCATTTAGTCCATCGTTAAGTATTCCTCAAATTCTTAATATAATTATTTACTGATCTGTTTGACATTTTGTTCTATTCAGCAGCTGCTACTGTGATCATGACTGCAGGCAAAGCTTTCTGACACCACATCAAGGGAACAAGTTCCTTTTACTTCAAAAAGCAGAGATTTTTCTGCAATGCTGAAGGAGGCACTACTCTGTAACCTCCCTGCTTGCTGGTGCCAGAACTGCTTCCACCGGGGACCATCACTCAGCAATGCAGCCTGCAGCGGGGACCAGCACTTACCCACAGCTAACAAGCACTAGTACAGATGTGCTTTAGTTTGCCTCACAGGAGCAGGTGGCTACATCAACAGCAGGCACTTTACTGGACCACCCTGAATCCTGCCTCAGCTAGCTCTCCTTTTTATTTTTTACTCTTTCCCCTCACTTGTTTTAATATGCCTTCAAGGAAAGAATACATTTTTTGTTATTTTCTTTAATATCTGAATGTTTTTCCCCTCATCCATGAATGCCAGCTTTTTATCACCAGAGGCAAGATCCCCCCTGCTCCTGCCTCCTCCCAGACTGATGCTAGGCTTCAGTTCTTGCCTTTAAAAAAAAATCTAGCGGCAATACAAAACAAAGAAACCCAAAATTTACTGCACATTTAATCACATCTTTTTCAAATATATCCTAATCAACTAGTCATTCACTTTTCACTTTTTAGTGTGCAACAAATGTATTTGTTTGAGCTTTGGTATTCAAACCAGCATGTGCACTAACTGTGTGTGTGTTCCACTTCCCCCATAATCCCAGGCATTTGAGCCCCTGCCAACTTCTTTATTCGGGGACCTGCCTTCTCCACACTCCCTTTGTAAACTTTGCATTTGTTTTGCTTTCTAGTGATCATTGAAGTTCTCACTCCAGCTGGGAGGACAGCCAGGCACCTTCAAGAACAAGGGAATGATTGACAATATTAGGCAGAAAATTGTCTACCAGATGCTGCTCAAAAGGAGAGGTGGCAACCTCCCGACCCCCTTCTCAGTACGCGAAATCATCGCTTCTGTGACACGCCTCTGCCCCTCTTGTCAGCTGAGTGGGGAGCACAGGGTCACTTCTGCGTCTGGCTGTTGTGCAGTAAAATGCCACCCTGCAGACAAGGCTGTGCCTTCTGCGTGAAGGAGGTCCCAGTGCCAGCCATGCTTTGGAATGAAGTGGAAAAATTCACCAGACATTACATATTACTTTTCAGTTACCACTCTGAAATACTGACTAGGTCTGAATAACCTTACTGGCATAAGAAACGAACAGAATTCCAGACAGTCCATCCTTTGACTGTGAAAGAATAAACACAAATCAGACCTGCACGACTTTTTAAAAACCCCTCCCCAGAGGTCTTCCTGTTGTCATTAGTGCTTTAATACAATTTACATGTTTATGTCTCTTAAAAGGTTTTGTTTCCACCCCTGAAAAGAGAGGTCAGCTCACTGGAGTTTCATGCTAGTGCTAATACTGACTATGGTTCCCCTTTTTACAAATTCACTAGACTGAGAAAAACAATGCAAGACTGAAATAAGACTAACATTTTCCTACTTAATTAGCTGACTCCACATAAAAATAAAAAAAGAAACCAGAGAGAGAAAACACTTTTTCTCAACAAAAGCAGTGCAGGACAAAAAACCGCAAAAACGTCTACTCTGAGGGCAGGCACACAGGACACATAGGCCTCTAAAATTCAAATGTTTGAGCACAAAATAGAAATAACCACATATACATAGCTGGGGTTTCCATACAGAAACACACAGAAAAAGCTATATGACGGAGTTTCTATGTTGTTTGTGCTAAATCATGTGAGGTAACAGCAAATGTGTGTGAGTGACAATCCCTGAAATGACACCAGAATTAAAGGAAGGATATAGGAAATGAAAGATGATAATTGAAATGTTATTTTAAGCAAATGTATTCATTAATTGTCTTAATTCAGGTGGAACTTCCCCTGCAAATTAGATTAAATATATACTAAGAAAACTGCAAGATTGGCATGTCAACTTCCTCCTCCTCAGTGAAGTGTCAAAGTACTCAGATTGATTCTGAAAGTCAAAGCTGAATTTGCAGAGGTGGCAATTACAAAGAAAATAACTAGCTTTTCCTTTCAAAATGAACAAATTAGATCAGGCACTCAGAAAAACATAAATACTACAGGACCCATAAAACTTCTTTTAGACTCACTTTTTACATGGAAACTCCTTTGTAAATCTTGTTGGAAGCAAGAAAAAAAGGAAGACTATATAGCTCCCAGTCAACACCAGCAATAAAAATATTTACACCAATAAATTAAGCAACAGGTATGATTTTAATTCGATCATCCTGCTACCTATCATTAGATAGTTTTATTTGCATAAATTCTTTATCTCGGAGATGAATACTTTCCTTTGAAAAAAGGCACTCCACCTTTTTTTTTTTTGCTTGCATACCATGCTGACAAGGCTCCAAGTAAACACCACTAACTAAAATTTAAGGGAAACACCAGATAGCCAGATAACTTGAGGATCACCCACACCTCAAGGATTCCTTCATCAATCAGCTGCAAGCCAGTTCACTAGCTGGGGAGGAGACATTTTCTGTGTTGTACATGCTCCTGTTTTCAAATAGTGAGTGCAGTGGTTGATAAAAGCTAACTTTTGGTGCTGGTGGAGTTTTTCGTTTGGTTGGGTTTGGTTGCTTTCCTATTTTTTCAGGGAAGGTCCCTGAAAAAATTGGAAGTCACTCTGGAGGGTCTCCTTCCAGTCACCTCCTTGGGAGTGCTCAGGAAAATGGGCAGTTTGGATCACCCACTCTTCCCTAAAAGGCTGAACGAGACCACAGCAGACTCTTCGTTCCGCTTAACTCGTCCGTCCTCCTCCGGATCAAGCTGTCCCGTTCTCCCTGTGGAAACGCGGCTGACCTCTTTCTGCCTCTCCCACCCTGCTCTCCTCCAGGAAGAAAAATCCCGAGTAAACAAACAAGTCACAGACTCTCGGAGCTGCAGAGGCACAACTGAACCGGACTGCCATGGAAGCGGGCTGTCCCCGCCGGCTCCATGGTCTCGCCGTCACGCCGCTGCTGACGGCCCGCTCTCCGCACCGCCCGGGGTGCTGAGGGCCGGCCGAGCTGCGGCAGCCCCGGTTCCGAGCTGCGGCAGCCTCCGCTCCATGCTCCCGCCCGCGATCCTGTTCGGCTTTTGCCTCGGATTCCTGCTGCTCCTGCCGGCGGAGCGCGGCGCTGGCAGAGCGCGGCGGGCCCGCTGCCGCCCGGCGCTGCGCGGGAGGGGCGCGGGGAGCGCGGCGGCGGCGCCGGGACGGCCCCGGCCCCGCCCGGCCCCTCGGAAGGGGCGGCCCGAGGGCTGGGCCCCCGAGAGGGAGGGAAGGAGGGAGGGCCGTGTCCCGGCAGCGGTGGTTTTTGCGTATTTCCTACGCGGGGCGGAGGCGAAGGCTGGTCCCGGCTCCGAGCAGCCCCCGGCAGCAGCCGGCCCCGCTCTGCCCCTCTCCGCGGCCCCGTGCGGTTCGGGCTCTGCAGTGATCGCTGCCACCGCGGGTTATAAATAAACAGCGCCAACCCCACGCCGCTTACGCCTCGGAGGGTTGTGTAAGACTTTCGGCTTCCGTAAAAAAATACCGAAATAAAGCCATTGTAATCTTCCTCTGTGAGAAAAAAAAAAAAAAAAAAAAAAAAAAAAAAAAAAAAAAAAAAGTTCAGAAACATTTATACAAGAGCTCAGAAATCGGCAAATGTGTAAAACGACCCAAATTTGGATCCGTCACACCTCATGATTGTTGAGCTAAGATTGGTAAGCAGGGAGCCTCAGAGGTGAACGCGGTTGGGACATCTTGTACTCGAGCAGTTTACCTGCTCTACAGGCACGATACAAGTGTTAGCGTGTACTGCTAAACACGCAGTGGGATTTGGGTGCAGTACATACACATGATGTGAAATGCAGTCAAGGTCACGGCTAATGGCTGTGGCAAGTTCAATTCAACTGCAGCAACCCCCCGGGAAACAGGAAAAGGTCTTAAATTCCATGTGCTAAATCTCACTCATTTCTCTTCCGGGAGATTAGGGCTTTGGTTTTGTTTTCAGAGGGAAGATGTTGTAAAAACAAACAAACAAAACCCAAACAAACAAACAAAACAAAAACAAAAAAACCCCACCAACCTGAATTTTAAAGTGGTAGTATTTTAAGCGTGGTTTTTTTTGTGATTATCTTTTCAACTGTAATGTTTTTGCTTAAATTTCTAAGTATTTTAAATTAATTTTTTGGTTTCTAAATGCTTGGGGTCTGTTTAGAAACACTTCACCTCTTCTGTTCTGCTGGCGTCCTTTGGTAGAGGTGTGTTGTATTTTATTCTCTGGTTTATGTAAGCAAAAAGAAAACATTGCAGGTCCTAACATGTTACTAGAATACAAAGGTTTCAAGTGTTTATAGAACAAACTTATTTGTGTATATTTCTTCTTTCTTTTTCATTTGAATGAACTGTCAAGTCAGGCTTTATCGTGGCAGGAATGGAGCTGCAGGAAGGAGCAGAGCAGGGGAAGAAGCCAGCACAAGTCTTCCCAGAAGCTTTTTGTCCTATTGGTATGGAACATATTTGGCCAAAAGGTGCTAAAACAATGCACAAGTTTGGTGTAGATGGCAAGATAAAGAGTTTCACTTGAGCTAGAGCTAATGAAGCATCTACTGCCTTGTCTGAGTTAGTAATTTGGAGCACGTTACTTGGATAAACACAAAAGTGGAAAATGAAGGCAGAGTGAAACAGCTCAGGGAAGCAGAACAAAGAAGGAATAGGAATGGCAGAGGATGGTTCCAGTCCCAGAGGAAGGACAGCAGAAGAGCGGAAGGGCAGGGGGATCAAGTAGTAGAAATAGGAGGCTACTCCAGGCAGTGAATAATAGCAGAGATGTGTATGAAGCCAAGAATTTTGTTTCTAATACTTATATCCTCACAATTTCTTCTTGAACACAACTCTTCTTCATGGACAGCTTGCTGGGGTGGAGAAGGACTAGACACCTTGTAAAAGAGGCTTGGGATAATTACCCACGACACAGGTAAGTGTACTGAAGATACCTGATGCAGCTGTTATTAAAAGTTTGGATCCTTTTCCTTTTGTGCCTCAATTTCGTGGTCACATTGCTCTTTGTGCTGCTCAGTTCAGCTGTCTGCAATATCCAAATTTAGGAGACTTGGGACCTAGATTACCATTTTGCTCAGGTTTTTACAGAATAACAGCACTGATTTTAGAGAAGAATTAACCTCTTCTGCCACAGAGCATTAGATGAACAGCCTGCTCCATGAATTATTATGTTGAATGTTTTAATTTTAATAACTAAAGTGTAGCATAGTTCTTTTAAAGGGGAGATTAGTTAACTGACACCACCTAACCTTGCTAGTTATCTGCAAGTAGATTACAGAGAATGATACTCCTTTGCACAAGCATTTTGCAAATGTTCTCCTTAGTTGTACCCTTTATTTTGCAAATTGCAGACATTGAGATGAAGGGTCTATAATTTCCTAGCTTGCCTTTCTCTTGGAACACTGGTGCTGCACTGGCACGCATCCACTTTGCTGTGACTTCATTTGAATACAGCAAAATCTTTATTATGATGAACAAAGGGTTGCTCTCTGGTCTGCTTTGAATCTCAGTCTGCTCATGGAGATTAGTGGGTTTTGAGCAATGCCAAGTCACTAAATATCTCCGCTTCACTGATCTCAAAGACATTTGTGACAATGGATTTAGTAGTCGTTTTCATGCACATTCTTGCCTTTAAATGGATACCTTAGTAGTTCTGCTTCTCGTTGCTATTAGATTCTCCATTTCATTCAAAAGGATTTATATTCAAAGCTTCTCTTTACTCATATGTTGTTGCTTTGAGATACATAAACACATTTGTTTGTGGTTTTAATCCTTGAATACAACTCTCCTTCACCTCTTTGCTTTTATTTGCAAATTGGGGTTTATAGTCATTCATATTACTAAGAAATACCTTGTGGCTAAACAAATGTCTTATATTGATGTTTATCATATTGCTTCTGTCAATGCATTCAACAAAACCTTGTGTAATAAAGCAGGATCCTGAAATTACAAATTTTAAATTTTCTCAAAGACTGCTGGTCAGCCTTTTTCTCTTTCCTGAAAATTTCTGAAGACAAGGAGTATTACTTTATCTTGATATACGAGACAGAAAGTGATGAACCCTTAAAAAACACTTGGTTAAATTTTCCAGAAGTGGACAGATTCCAAAAGTCCTGTGTTGCTGCCAGATCAAGCAGTAGACTTCTCCTTTAGTTGTTCCAGGAAAACAGCAATTAATCTTCAAAGCTGGGTTTGATTTCAGAAAATGGATGAGCACAATGAATTCCTTATTAAACTGATGAAATTTACTAAGCCGACTTCCTTAAAAAAGTAAAAGCAAAAGTGTTCAGAGCTCAGTTTACAGAAAACTCATATCAACCAGCACAGACATAAAATAGATAAAAGAAGTATTAAGAAAGGCTGAAAAAAACCCCAGATAGACCTTGGTGGTTGTTCCTCTACAATGAAGTTGCTCCTAGTTCAGGATTTGGCTGTTGTACTCCCAAGCCACGCACACCAAAGGATATAATTTATTTGTAATATTGCAGAAACTTTTTCTGTGTGAATCTTTGAAGATTAGTCCTACTCAATATCTTTACCTGCATTCCAAAGGCCTGTACTGTCCTCTGAAGTACAAATTCACACTGATGAATCCAGTGGGTCAGCCAGGGCCTTTGCTCCTGTACATAACACACTCTGACATCAGCAACACAAAACCAAAATGGGTCCATAAAAACCTTTCAAGAAAGCTGTGTCAGTGCTGTGCTACACTCACAGCAATAAGCCACAAAGACTGTGTTTAGGGGGAGCAGCCTGTCTGAAAGAATTGCTGTCACTTCTCTTTCTCCAAGTGCCAGATCAGCCTGAGCTGTGAGCCACTGATCACTTCCACCTGCTGTTCATGATGTGGGTCAGGAAAGATACCTGGCCATGGGCTATTCAATCTAGGGCAAGGTTCACTAAAGGTGCTGTCCAAACTGCCACCCAGCAATGTGAGGTCACCCTGTATCATTACATGCCCAGGGATGTAGTAAATCTTGTTAGGTGGGATTTGTATCATTATAAACTGTTAAAAAAAATGGCTCTTGTTTTTGTACTCAAATTGACATTTTGCTGCATTGTGACCCTGGTCTTTCCTTCTCAGGTAGCCACTTCCAGCTCTTCTTACCAGTCCCAGGGTTTCTACATGCCTGTTTTCAGCTGTGCTCCACGGGGATCCCATCACCTTTACAGATTTACATAGCTTCCAGCACAAATGTAGTTAAAATATCTTCCAGCTATCAGCATTTCCATTCCAAGGAAAAAACCACAGACCTCTAACCCCTGAATTCTAATCATGTCCTAGACACCTTGATTCTGCTGTTTTGACCTGGCCTGAAGATGCCAGCAATGGAAAGAGATATTACTATTTTGCTGAGTTTCTTCCCTCAAAGTGTAGTTACAAGCCACAAGTTTTGCTCACAGACATGTGCCAACAGGCACTAGGCCTGTAGAATTTTTTCCATTGATCAAGCCTGAATTCCACTCACAGTTACAGTCAGGGAAGCAGCTTCCAATGCATGCACAGAACATTTGCTTGATAATGAAGAATTTTAAAACCTGTCCATGAAACTCTGTAGTACTAGATGAAGCCAGAAGAATTGTTACTGTATCTGCCCAAAATTCCCACTGCAGGAAAGAGCAAGATGATTGAATAAAAGGCAAGATTTTCCAGTTTGCCTGTCAGCAATTATGAGGAACAGGAGATAATGAGGAAAAAACTAATGGCATTAATTTCAGACCAGAGTGGAAAAAAACCCAAACAACCAGTGCATGATTCATCATAGGGCTAATACTCTATAATGATTGATGATTCTGTAATCAGAGCCCACATAGAGAGAAACAGGCTGTAAATTAAATGGTGTATTTCACAAATGGTTTGGAATTGTAATGCGATGATCAAGAATTTGCAGAGAAAGACTTTATGCCCCTTTTTAACAAGCTGCAATACTTCTAACAGAAATAATTAGGGTTCTGACAATGTATTTGTTTGAATGAAGGATTGAGTTTGACAATACAAAATAGCCTGTAATCTGCATGCCACATGCAGCTTTCTACTGACACAGAGCCTCATGGTCTAGTGCACTAGCATTCACAGCAAATTAGTCTCAGTTTTACTGTATTCCTTAACCACACCACAAGTGGTACCTAGAGAAATAAAGTTGTTTTACCAGGTCACTGCAAATTGAATAGCTCTTACAAGTGAAAAATAAGAATGATTCAGTGATAGACTTAAAGTAAGTTTTGAAGTATGTCTCACTATGGTTTGAACTTTTTTTTTGACTTAGTAGTAAGGAAAAAGGAGGAGGAGAAGGAGGAGGAATCCATTTCTTCTTTGCTTTTGAAATCCCCAGTTTGGCAGGCCACTGGCTTCCTCAAGCAATTCACTGTAATTCCTTCCTGGAAAGCTTCCTCCTCTCCAGAAGTAAAGCACCCCTCTTAGTTCTCCATAGAAGAGGAAAAGTGCATGTTGAAAGTAGATTACAGCATTCATTTGGGGAGATGAGTAGAATTCTGGTTAGGAAACTGGACTAACATGAGAAAACATGCACCAAAAAGTCCATGTCAATTTGAGCTAAACAAAACAACTTTTCCTTTTGGTCAAACTCATCTATATCCAGCACATGGGCAGATCAGCCATGCAGCACACACAATGCCTCTGACACCTCTAGGAACCACAGGATCCGTTGCAGCCTTTCAGAAAATTTGAGTTATCCATGAAGTTTTGGATGTATCTTGCCTGTGTTCTGCATAGCATGTTCTATTTCAGAAATCCCACAGGCAGCAGCCCTGATTCTTTCTAATGTTAGGTGTCACAGTGCTGCTGACCTCTTTCTTAAGGCAGTCTAAGATGCTCTATAACTACCACTTCTCAGACATCCTGAATACAGTTTTTCAGGAGCTCATCAGAAAACTGGATAGTGTTATCAACCATCTCTTAAGCAGCTGATAAATAGGAAGGGATCTTACATTCTGTGATTGCTTGTGTGATCGTACAGTCTAACAAAACACCATTTCTGAGTTACTGAACCCTTTTGGGGGTCAGCCTGATTGTTTCAGATGTAGAGGAAGGTAATTCCAGCAATGACTACTTTTGGGCATTCAGAAACTGTTCACAGAGAAGTCTGAGTCTCTGCTCAGGTTGGGGCAGTCTTTACCAGTGGCATCCATACTAGTGAGAAATTTATAAGCCTTGTTAATACCTTCTTTTCTTTTTCTGTTTTAATCATGATTTATAACAAATTTCCTAGCTCTTAAATACAGGACAGAGTACTTATAACATCTTGTCCACTTGTGGTGGTGCATTTGAGTCAGATTTTTTACTGGTGCTGGGAAGGTGTGTGTTAGCATGTGGAGGAGATGAGACACCCATTCACAAGAGCTGTATTTCTTGGCTAACTTTTACACCAGTCTGGTTATGACAAGAAATGAAAATGTGTCTGCACAGTAGCTATCAGCGAGGGTTTCAGTGGCTGTCCCCAGGCTTGCAGGAATGAGCATGTGACAGCTGTGAAAAGGGGCACAGCGCAGGGTGACACAAGCTCCTGTCTATTGGCCTTGATTTTGATAATGAAGCTGGTAGGGAGAATTTGCAATATAACTGTATGGTTCAGTGTTTTAAGTATTTTTTTTTTCAATATTATTTTGTGCAAAGTTTTTCTCTTGTGTTATGCATATAAACTTGCATGCACATTTATCTGATGTGTGTGTGATGGATTATATGGCTGGGGGGTGCTGTGCTGTAGCCATGTACCAAGCCATCTTTGAGGGTGAGGGTACTGACAAGAAGAGCACTCCCCATTGCTTCACATTTTGCTGATTTCTCCACAGTAGCAACATCACAGTAAGATGTTGTATTGCTTAACCCATTCCCACAGAAGTTCAGTGAGAGTCAAAAACCATTGGTTTTGTCCTGTGACCATGTGGCCCTCCCAGGTGTGCATCAAGTAGGGGAGATGGACCTTTTGTGGAGAACATGAAGATGTAATGGTACAAAGTGCTTCTATCCCCTGTTAGCTCCCAAATGTGGCCAGCCACTCATGGTTGCCCCAGAAAAACAGTTTCCAGCTACTGCACCAAAAAAGTCTCCTTCCAGTGCTAAAATCAGTGGTCTCAGGCATGTTGGTAGCAACAACAGATGTGACTGCACGTGAGCACAGCAGACCCAAAATGAAATTTGGGCAGCCGCCAAAGCTTACCCTAAAGAATCAGAAATTAGAGAAATATTTTCCAAAGTGAAACAATCTTTTAAAATTTAATCCAAGGAGGTATCTACTGTGCTTTTGACTTGTCATGAGTGTTTAATGCTCTCATGACAATTTTAGGGCTATAGACAAATTTGAGGGGTGTTGAGCCAACACTTTTCACACGTATTCCATTTATTTACAGTGCAGCTTGTTTTGTGCATTGCCTACAAAATTATGCTTCATAGAAGAAAAGCCTGGCAACATGAGGGAAATTGTTGTAAACAACCAGAGTCAACGCTCCAGTCTGTGTACAATAGACATGCTAGAACTCAAAATAGCACCAGAGGGAAAAAAAAACAACCTCCCTTAACTAACAGTAAGAACATTGTTTGTTTTTAAGAAACACTGAGCTTTGTTTTCAGTTTCTAGATTAAGCCTAGTTGCCAAAAATGCCTTTGTTACTGCCTAAACCAAACTCAAGTTGGGAAGCATAGTCAATAATTATTTCAATTAAGAATGTACTGTCAAAAACCTAAGGGTGGGAATGCAAGAAGTGAACAGTTGTTCAAAATTAAAAGCCTCTTCCTCTCCCTATCCTTTGCCTCTTTTTTTTCCCCCTCTGGTATGGAAATTGCAGCTTTAACGAACAGCAATAGTAACTGAGTTTCTGAGAAAAACTAAATTCAAAATGGAGAGCTTTTGGCAGCAGCCTCCCTCCCCCTCTCTTTGAGATCCTTAACACATGCCAAAATTTTCCTCTTAATGCTTGCCAGGGCTATTGAATGCTGAAGTCACCATTTTGAAGTTAAAACCTCCTGGAACTCTGAGACATCTGTATGGAGGGTGCTTGCTGCCCTGCACATCTGCCAGAACCCAAGACTGAAATTCAGCTTTGCAATCTTAGAAATGAAAATTATCCCAACTGCATTCTGTCTCCCATCGTTTCTCTTCCCCTCCTCTTCCCCTCGATGCTCTTCCACCCCATCAGGCATTAACAATAGAGTTTCTTGTACCCTGCAGTACCCACCTTCTTCCCATTAGGAACAGAACACTTGGCAGTCTTCCTGGATGCCCATGCTGGTCCAAAATTGTCTCTGGGACACATGCCTTCTTTTGTGGTCACTGGAGTGAGGGGTACGTTCCTTGCAGAACAAATATTACTTCAGTAAAATGAGCAGGAACAGAAGTTGTTCACTAGTGCCTGTTCCTACAAGTGGATGCCCATTGTATAAACAGTAAAGCTGCTAAAGCTGTCCAAGCCCATGGATTCTGGTGGTTGCCTCTCTTCACATCCTTTTGCTGCTAAATGTTCATCAGAGACAGAAATGTGTTAGGGAATTAGGCAACTTAATGGCAAGTTTTTTTATTTCTGCCACAACAGGGAGTACAATTCTTAAATTAAACAGCCCTGAGAAAAGCTATGAGGGGCCCCCTACATAAAAGGAAGAAGAGCATTTGAAGTTCTGGACCCTGTGGAGACCACTGATGCATTCAGAGCCAATCATGCTTGGCTTGCAGCTTTCTAGGAAAAAGAGAACATTTTTTCTGTATGGTGAGGAAAGGCAAACATGCAATAGCACTTACTTGATAGGCCTTTGGTGCCAAATCCACAAGCTGGGTGTAGTAACATGGCAGATGTTGGCAAAGTCTGTCTGATGAAAATTCCTTTAATTTTTTTTGCCTACCTTTAACTATCTCTGTGTCTGTGAAGAGTAAGTAGCAAGAACCCTTTGTGATGTGATAGCATTCTCATTCTTTTCCTTTGTTGCAAATGTGCTTTACAGAGGAACAGATGAATTGACTTAATCATGAATTAACTACACTTCAGATGGCACTGTGTGGCTATCAGTGCTGCAACTTTCTTCTTCCTGCAGCATGAAAATTGCATGTGCATCACTGGAGACAAATCCCTCAAGATGCAGTTTCTGTTATTATTACCGAAATACCAGAAGGAAATCTGAACTTCAGCATTATCCATGAGAGATGTCCTGGCCTGACCAGATACTAATCTCAAATGAGTTCAGCACTCCTCTAAATCAGTTCTGAATGCAGCCTAAAGCGTACCCAGCACTTTACATTTCCCACCATACTATAATGGAGCTGACACATGCTTTAAAGTGTTGGATTTCTGCAGATTTGCCAAGAGGGCAATGGTGCACAAATAGAGATGTGTTTAACTGAAAGGACATGTGCTCCCCATACGGATGTGGTCATGGTTGCTTAGTCTCTGAATGAGTTCATATTGCACTTCTCCAGAAGAGAACATGTGCTAAGTATTTCTTCGGGCTAATTTTTTCATGCTACAAATAGTTGTCATCATCTCACCCAGCACACAGGTTTCAAGACACAGGCTGTGAGAACATGCTGGAACGGTTTGTGTCTGTGAAAGATGATTGCCAGGAAGTACCTGCCTATCCTACACTGGGCAAGGAAACCCTTAATATCATCCTCTGTGTTCCTCAGTGACTACCTCAAGCAGTTTGTTCTCAGTACATTGCCTGTTGGAGGCTCCTTTGAAGTCACCTAACCCTGTTGGTGGTGTAGGAGACCCAAACACTCAGCTCTTATTTTGTGGTAACCATCTAGGGCTATAATAGCCTCACAAGTAGCCTCCATACATATTAAAGTGTTTTGGGATTTGGTTTTTTTTTTTTGAAAGCAAACAGCTTGGGTCCAAAAAGGAATAATTTGTATTTTGAAGGGGTCTTTTTAGGTTAACCTAAAATTACTTAATTTATTAAAAACGTGCCTGTACAGCCACCCCAGGCACCAAGATAGTAACTTTTGTTTTAATTTTGTCATATATGGGGCTGAAATGCTCAAGTTAACCCCCAAGTGTTCTCTTTGTAAAAGGGTTCCTCTTGCTGTAGCACCTTATGGTGGTGTTGCCTCCAGCTCACACATTTCCAGTGGGAGAGTTCTGTCTTCCAAACTCTCTTGTTCTGTGAACCACACAACTGACCACAAACAACCAGAAGTCTGTCTTGAGTTTCCGGCCAATTTTCACTATAGGCCATTGCTTGGACAATTCCAAGTGGAAAGGTGCATAAGAGCTTTGACAAGGGCAGTTATGTGATCTCAAGCCTGTGGTTCTGTCTTTTCCTCTCCCCTTGACACCCATGCATACACATACTTAAAGAAATACACCCACCCATTTATCTCCCTTATGTGGGGTAATTACCTGGGGTAATTGTGGCCAAACCACAGTGCTGGTGCAGAGACACAGAATTTCCCTCTGCATGGGTTTGCTTGGTTCTCTGCAGGCTCGTGAGCTGAGGCTTGGAGCTGGTCCAGCCAAGACCAAGGCAGGAGCTGTGCTGGGGCAGCTTAGAGGATGTTACCCCATATGCCAGAGCCAGCTGTATATTCTGATAACATGGGCTGCAAAAGCAGGATGTGCCTGGGCTAGGAGGCTTGCCAGACACCACGTGTATTGGAGAACACTGTAGATGAACCCAGGGGGACCCAGTGGTAGTTTGGGAACCATGGAAAAAAGTAATCTCAGTGTTTAGAGTATCATTAAAAAAAACCTATTAAAATGAACAACAGAGAATGGACTTTACTCCCACTTTGCACTCATCTGCCCAAGGAATATTTTAGCTGCAAATTATAAAGAACATGATCCTTGTCATCTTATCTTTCCACTTACCAGTCTTTATAGTGTCAACTGCAGACATGTCACAGACAAGTGGCAATCAACATCTTTCAATCATGTACCAAACCTTCAAGTGTTACCTAAGCTGCTAAACTAGAGGGAAAGAAATCTCAGATTTACAAATACCTTCACATGCTTCATACAGGTTTGTGCTATTTTTTATGCTTACAACTACTGAGACAGTTTCTGGGGGCAAAAAACCCCACACCTGATTGAGCAATTAAAGTAATTGCAAATAAGGTCACAATACTACTTTTCCACAAATATCCTCTAATTTGGTGAATGAGGTGGCTGGATGGGATCTGCTTGAAAGAGTCCAAAGGGATAAGGCTTTGGAGGGATCCAAGAAAGCTGATTGATATTTGGGCTTCACCTCCTCCAAGATCAACAGGGGTCCATCTTAAGGAGCAGGAAGTTGGGCAAAAATGCCAGGAGACCTGCATGGATAAACAAGGAGCTTCTGGCAAAATTAAAACACAAAAATGAAGTATATAGAAGGTGAAAGCAGGAACAGAAGACCTGTGAAAGATACAGAGACAATGTCCAAGCAGGCAAGACACACAAAAGCCAAAGATCATCCAGAATTAAATCTGGTGAGGGGTGTCAAAGGCAACAAGAAGGTTTTCTGTAATTAGATCAGTCACAAAAGGCCTAGGGAAAATGTGAGCCTGCTGCTGCAGGTGGCAGGGGCCCTGGTGACACAGGACATAGAAAAGGCTGAGGTACTGAATGCCTTCTTCACCCGTCTCTACTAGGAAAACCTGCCTTCAGCAATCCAAAGACCTGGAGACAGAGGGGAAGTTTGAAGCAAGAAACACGGATGTGAGGTGGAAGAGGATCAGGTTAGAGAATACTTAAGCAAACTGGACATGGACCCCAGTGGGACGCACCCAAAAATGCTGGCTGGCTGAGGGAGCTGGCTCATGTAATTGCATTTTGATTATCTTTGGATGATCAGGATGACTTGGAGAGGTGCATGAAAACTGGGGGAAAGCAAAAGTCACTCCTATCTTCCAGAATAACCTGAAGGAGTACTCAAAGAGCTCTGTGTTTGAAAGACAAGCTACTGACGACTCTCTTCTCCAGTCTGTGACAGCCTCAGCCCTCTCTAACCTAGACCACTAGCGCAGTGCTGGTTCTGCTGCTGGGTTGCAAGATTCATAGTATTACTTGGAGCAGCAGCTGTTTGCTTCCTTCAGAACCCATCCAGACTTCATTTTGCCCAGATCCTTGTTTTCCTTTGTACTTTGCTGCTGAAAATAAGCTGCAGGTGAGAAATCAGAAAGACCTCTGAACGCTAGCTTGAGTGCCAACCTTCAAGTATCTGCTGGTCAAGGCTTGGCACTCTGCTGGTTGACATGCAACCTAAGTGCAGCCTTAAAAAGTTCAGGTTCATATTTGTTTGTTTGTTTCTACAGGCTCCCATAATTTTCTAGAACAATTAAAGAAAGAAAAAACCAGGGACTTTCAGGATAATCTGACTTCTGTAGTTCAGCCAACCCCTTAACAGAATTTTGTGGCATAAAGGAAAACCAGAATGCTAGCCTTAGAGTTTTGTCCTTGCCAGATTTTAAGGATTAACTACATAAATGTGGAGCATGTATGTGGTTTTCAAAATAGGTGACACAAACCTTTTGCATAATAGAAATAGTTCATCAGTCCAAATTAGAGATTGCTACCAGATCTTCTTATTTTTATTTCATCTTGTGGCAAACTGAAATTCTTAATAATAATGATCCTCATTATTATTATGTTATCCTAATAATCCTTAATTACATTAACTGATAATGGGATTTACATGCCATTTCAGTCACATCTGTAAATGTGCAGATCTTGACTACTTTGGTCAATAAGCTCTTTAGCAGGAGCTGTTTCAGAAGAATCTATTGTAGCTCTAATATGCTTTCTAGCACCACGACACACACAGGATCCCTGTTTTCTGCCTGAACTGACAGTTCTCTGTTCTTGCCTATCAGTCCTTCCACAAAGGCTGCACAGAAATTCCAGTCGTGTGAGTTATACGAAAGGTCAATCTCATTTATGTAATAGCCAACTGAGAAGAAGTAGTGCTAAAGTATCTTGCCAGCTCCAGTGCTAGGAAGATCATGTCACCGCAGTTTTGGGCTTTTGAAACAAATCTGTCAGACACGTTTTCTACGAAGCAATGTCAAGCCACTCTTTAGCTCCAATGCTTTCTAGTTCAACATAATGCTATGCTCCATGAACACAGGATGAACTGTGAGCCTTTGAGTGAATATGTACCCAATTAAAAGTAAATTGTCAGCCACACTTCACAGGGACTAATTCCATTTTAAACACCAGGTGTCACTGCAGTATACTCCTTATTCCTATATCGAGCTCCCATTAGGTTAAAGCTTTACTTTTAAGTGATGTCAAAGCTCATGGAGAACAAAGATGCTTGTACTTTCTGTTCCCAAGTGTGTGCATGCAGCTATATGATTAGCCTGAATCTGGGCAAATTGTTCAATACTTCAACCAGCCACATTTATAGTTCTGTGTGGTTGGCCTCAAACCTGAAGCTAACCATGGCAATAGAGCTATTTTATGGCTGATAGCAACTGTTCACAATGAAGAATCAAAAAAAAAAAAAAAAAAAAAATCTGTGAAACAGTTCTCTTGATAATAATGCTGCATGCATTTTTTTTCAGAAGAACAGCCTGCATTAGATAATATTCAACAGTTACTTAATAAAAAATTTATATCAGATTGCATATTTTGCAGCTTCTTGGCCCATGAACAAATGTTCAGTAAAAACCAATCTTCTTTTACACTTACCAGATCCTGAATGGTTTTGCACATGAAATATCCCTTATTTTTACAAATTCTCTATTTGACCTATAACCTTGTATCTTTTGAGTATTAAAATATACTTAGCCAGATTAAACATTAAAAAGCCATCACTTTGACAGTGAACAGATACTACTTGTCTGTCTCTGTCTAATTTCTTCAGCCTCCCAGCATGGGGTAACTAATCCCTGTCTGCACTGTGAATTTTCCAGGAACCTGTTCACCAGTAACTACTTGGTATTTCGTGGGTAAAGCTGCTCTTTTCCTATCTGTAATTAAAGATAATGAGGAGGAAGGTGCAAGTCATGGAGAGTGCCAGCTCCAAAAGCTTAGGTACTATTTCAGCCTCATGCTCTAGTGTACAAAGGAGCCTTGTTCCAGTGACATGCTTAAAAGATGACATTTCTTTGTGTTAGACGTCCATGCAGAATCTGTGTTACATATTCACTGCTGGTCCTAAGTCACATGCCTCTCAAGTGCTTCGGGATGCTCTTAAAAGTGTTTCTACACAAATGAGTCTTGCTACTGACAGAGCAGTGCAGCAAATGGATGGGGAACATTACCTAGAGAGCATCTATAACAAAGGAAAAGGAATCAAATGCCACGGCAATTTCAGAGGATAATCCATAGGGCTGGTAATTGCAACTGTAAAAATGCTGAGGGCTGCACAACTTTGAAAGGCTCAAACCCAATATTCTTACCTGCACTAAGGAGCATTCGTGGCAGTCCCTGCTTTAGTCAGAGACAACTTAAAATTGGTGCTGTTTGTGTGCATGCTTGAATCTTGACAGGATTGTGGCTTTGGGAGGAGTAAGGTGCTATATATCACAAAGAAGTCTTAGTAGTTCTTGTCAGATAATTAAATCAGCACAAAATTCCCATAATAGAATTCTGTAAAATAACGCAGGTTTTAAGACCTGCAGGATGAAGTGATTGCAAGGACTGAATAATATATTTGTTAAGAAAACAACAAAAAGAGGCACGGGTAAAAACCAACCAACAACTAGAACAAAAGACAAAGTTTATTTATTGTGGTTTATTCTGTCTGGCTTTTGAATTTAGATATAGATTTTAATCAAATTACTTTTGCCAGGATTTTTGAATTAAATTCATTGCAATGTAGCATGTTTCCCACTTGACATCATTTACATGGATTTCCAATAAATTCAGGAGTTATTTGCAAATATAATAACCAGAGAAAATGGCAAAGCCTCTTTTAAATACTTTCAGAGAATACAGTTCAGAATCATATGATTTTTTTTCTGCATATAAACAAGTAAACATTAGGATACTGCTGTACATAAATAAAACCTTCCTTTTTTATTATTGACCTATGTTCTTACATTTAGATAACTGCTTCATATGTTCATGTAGCTTTTTTCCCCCAGAAATATTTACATAAAACTTGTCTACGTTTATAGTAAATAACCATAATTGCCTACTGTGCTTTCAGCAGCCAAAAGCTGAATTGGCTATAGAAATATCCGATGAAGATTCTTGGAACAAAGGTATGACTAAATGACATCAACTTGTGTATACTATTACAAAATATTGAGAGGAATTTAATGGCATTTGTTAATTTACAAAATGCAATTTAGTGTTGGATCTGAACCTGCTCTAACAGTAGGATAAGCCCTGAAATTACAGTTTATGCAAAACTACAATTTATGGAACATACATTCTGCAAAACTACAGTATTTCAGTGTTTACAGTGGTATTGATAAAAGTATTTTGATTTCAAACAGGTAGCAAGCCAAATAACCCTTCATGTAGCAAACAAGCCTTAGTTAATGCCATCTCAGAAGTCTGCATGCATTGACTCCAGGTGTACGTGGCACAGTCGTTGAGTCACTGAGCTGCTCCCACTGCCTACAAAGCTGAGCTTCACAGTGTATTCAACTATATCCACACTAAGATAGACAGGGCAGTTTTAAGCCCCTCTTTTCACAAGCTCATACTCTTCTGAGGATGTTTTGCAGTTCTGTGTCAGTGATCAGAGACTTAAATAGTTGTCCAGAAAACACTTTTTGTTGCTAGAACACTATGTAAGAGAACTTTGCTCAGAGATATTCCAGTAACACATTTTTTCCATTATAAAACAATGGATAAAATAAACACAAGTGTCTGTATTTACAAATTCTTATCCACTATGTTCTTAGTATGTAATGTTCCATATGTAAAGCAATTTTATGCTGAAGTTCATATAGCACCCAATTTTAAGTGACTCTTACTGAGGCATGATTTTAATAATTAGCTATTAGACATAATTATCCATAAAACTATTTTTTGTTGTTCTTACAGAAGTCATATCCATTCACTAACATAAAAGAAAGAAAATATATTTCACTGAAAATACAAATAAAAGTACCGATCACTAAAGCAAACTTCTAAACTCTTAGGGCCCAATCCTGTAGCCTTGGCTCATGCAAAGAATTCTATTTAAATGAAGTAATGCAGTTAGAATTGGGGATTTTGTTTGTTTGGGTTTTGGTTTTGTTTTTTGCTAAAAACCCCATATAATGCAGGTCCAGACCTACACATGGTACTTACTTTAGTGCATTTATATTTGTCCATGTTGGGTTTCTAGTAGAATAAAAACACATATTTAGAATTTATTCATTTCAGTTCTGTTGATACAGAGGCTTGATGAAAGATAATCCAACTGCATCACGGTTGGGTGATGACGACTTGCTCCCACCTCTCTATTTGTAGAGAATACTGAGAATAAACAATGTTATCCATCTCTTGTGAGACTCTCAGCAACTCATCTCTTTACTGTAACCTTTTCTACTTGAAAAATCTTTTGAAACAGGTTGTCTCTGAGATGGAGGAAGTGTAAATGAAACTCAGCTATTGTTACTTTACCTCCTTCTTCCTAGCTGCTGCAGTGGGCTGTACCTGTCTTACCCTGACAGTGAATGCTCTTGTGTGTGTCTGAAGGTGGGCTCTTAACACACTTTCATCTAGAAAGACCGGTCAGACTGAGGAGAAGCTGCTCACATCCCCTTCCTTATGCTAAAGGGGTTGGGACTGTGAAGCAAAGAGCCATTCCTAAGTAGTCATTGCCACAGAGATGAGTGAGGATGAGATGATGAGATGAGATGAGATGAGATGAGATGAGATGAGATGAGATGAGATGAGATGAGATGAGATGAGATGAGATGAGATGGGCCCTGCTGGAAATCATGAAGGTGGTACATGCAGAAATGCAGGAGCCACCACAGTGGCTCATTTCAAAGACCTGTCTGCTGGTAGGATACTCTGAGGAGACTTGGTTATGTGACCTTTCTCAGTCTCAGATACAAAGAGCAAATTGCAGCATCCTCAGACAGGTGAGAAAGCAGGTTCTTGTGCTCTTAGATGTGCCTTTAATAATACATTTAAACATTGTGACAATTCACATCATACATGTGTCTTTGAATGTCATGTGAGTGCTTGCAAGCGACAGAATTTCTTGCCTTGAAAGAAAGACCTCCACAGTTGTCCTCCAGACAGGATGTGATTACCTCAATACATCTGACTCAAGTCCAGGCTCCTGAATCTCACAGGCACATTGAAAAGGTCCCACTCAGAAGTGTTAATGTGATGCAGTTTCTGTGCCTTCTATACTGCTGTCATTTCACTAAGGACAAAAGAGACACTCAGATGGTGACGGCTGAGCATAGTGGGGAAGAGCAGTTCCATAAATAAGAGAGTAGTCCAAATTCTACCTATGCTGAAAGTTAAAATATGAGTTAAAATCGTTCTCTTTTTTTAGGTATTAGGAATTGAAAACATCAACACTGCCTCCTTTTTTTTTTTTTTAGTAATAAGATTTGTAAGGTTTAAGCCCCCCTCCCCAATATAACAAGATTAAAAGGACAAGAGTTGGTTGTATTGTTCGTAGTGAACAGCAGGCATTCTGAAATCTCAAATGAAGCATTTTGAAGTCAAGTGATACTTACATACCTTATAAATAATCTAAGCCGATTGTTGCATTATCATAAACTATAAGAAATAACATAGCTGCTTTCTAAATGAAAAGAAAAAAAAAAAGTATTTTCTGTACAAACACATACTAGTTAAAATTAGCCAATGAATTTGCAGAGACAAAACCCTTGTCAGGCTGTGCTATTATAACAATAACACCACAAATGAAAACCAATATTTAGGAATGTGCATGGCAAGAGAGCACCACATACAGTAGTCAAGTGGCTGTGCAATAACAGTGAGCATCTTTACCTTTACAGAAACATCCATATTTTTAGGCACTTTGCAATCATACTTGTAGTGACTATCCTTCTGGCCAGTTTAAAACTGAAGGCCTCCAGAAACAAAGCCTTGCAGCTTGTAAAAACAGAACTGTAAGATTTTTATTACCCATAGACTGGGCACAGACCAATGGGTATGTAATGCAAAGATAATCTGTGCATTTCTATGGAAATTAGGGTGCTAGAGTTAAAATATGTCTACATTGTGTAGACAACCTTGCTGACCTTTGGATTATATGTAAATTAAGTTTAATCAATTAATCAATGGGAACCTTGTATTACAAATAAATTGTCATTGTTCTGCTGTTCAGGAGAAAAGAGCAGTACCTACTGTATGTGACATCCTAATGCACTCCTGGAAAACCACCACATAGGCAATTAATTTGTTTAATACATTTTGTAAGCCTGGGATATTTTATGCTGACCAACCAAGGGGGTTCCCTCTCTCCTTGAAGAAAGGGAACCCCATATTTTTAGCTTTGTGATGTTCCATTTGCAGCATTTATCTTTAACACAGTCCTGAACAAGTTGCTTGCCAGCAAGGGATATATATTATATATATTTTTTTCTTTTCTGAGGCAGAGATCTGCTCTGGCAATGACTTCAGCCACCACCATCCCAAAAGAGATACTACAAATCAAATTCAGCACCAGGACATGAAATCGTATTAACAGTAATTAAGTTCCCTGCTCCCAGGAAGAGACCTGCCTTTGAAAGACTTCAGCACACCACCAAAGGAGCATTTGTCAGGCTAAGCATCTTTCTGCATTCTTCTGTTTTGCAGCAGATTATCACACCAAATTACTTGTGAGGCACATAAAAGCCTTGTTCAGGCATACTCCAACCTCAAAAAATAAAACTCATCTGAGATAACTGGTTATTTGCCTAAGAGCAAAAGTCCCTCACTGGAGTGTGGTCCAAATTAAAATGTTTGTTGCAGAAACAGATTTCTTCCAGTCACATGGCAAACAACTGTATATGCACAATAGGAGACAGAGAAAAGTCCTTGAGCTGGGCTATGATGTTTCCAGTCCCACAGTGCACAGGTGAGAGTCATGTCTCTGGCTGCTTCCCAGCCAAGTGGCCTGGCCTGCATGGCTGCTTTTGGAGCCCCGTGTCCCAGCCCAGGCAGGCCTGTCACACGTGGTGACTGCACTCTGCTCCAGGGACGGGCCAGCACTGCCAGCTTTTGTGGTCAGGAGTAGCACAGTTAACACTAAGTTCTGGGAAGCAGACAATACCAGACAATACCAGAGAGAGCACTCTTGTCTCACAGCTTTACATGTCAGCTTTCAGAAAGCACATGCAAACCATTTATCCAGCATCTCATAAAAGCACCATTGAAAGGTTGAACAGAGAGCACCGCGTAGACAGAATTGTGTTCAAAACAGCAGACAGGAGCTGTTCAGGGAACCATGGAGAAGCATGCAGCCCAGAAGCATCCCTGCAGGATGGATTCCTTGAAGGCACGATAGATGAAGGCTTGGAGAACAAGGCAGCTGGTCGTCAGCCAGTTGAAACTATGGGGATGTCCCACCTCTGGGTTACTCATGAATATGAATCCCCACACCTACTCATCCCTCACTCCATGGATCCTGCTACATGTAAGCAAGCCTGCAATTTATATTAATAGAAAGACTGTAGCAACAAATTGTTCACAGTTGACATGAACACCACCTCCCTGAATGCCTAGAACCTAGGTTCTTCAAAAGAAGACTACTAATTCTTATTGCAAAGCTTAGTCATCATAGCTACATTACTGGGCTTTTTAATGGATGTTTGTGAGTGACTATTGCTATTGTAGGGCTAACTGAGGTCCAGTACATTAAATGTGTCTCTATAATAAAGATGCTTCCAACTTGGGACAAGTGAACGTTGGGGTCGTCCCTTTGTACTTTTGAGTTAAACACATACAGTATGGAAAGGAGTATGGAAGTACTAGCTACTTTGTGGAAAAGGCACTATAACTGATCTAACTGTGGTAATTAGGTACATACATGTCTGTGCTACAGGTATCTGCAAAGAATTTATTTCTCTCTGTGACTGAGAAAGTTATTCTACACTCATAGTAGAAAAGGATGACTGGTTTACATATTGGATTAGCACTGGTTTAGGTATGTGGTAAGAACAACTCTCATGGGAGACACAGATTCATGGAAGAAATGTCTGAACTGCATTTCCTACTTTCTACCAGTTCCCAGAGGGAAATAAAAAAGACTTCTTCATTAGTGCAGCTATATATGCATTACAGCTTCTCTTGGCCTTACTGTGGCAATTTGATGTGAGATCTTACTGTACAGTTGTGCCAAAAAAAGAGGCAAAGAAATAGACTGTGAAGCTTCCCCAGGAGAGATCACCAGGTAACAAATACTTCATTTTGGATGTTGACATTTTTTTTAGGGATATGGTGAAAGAGTTAAAAAGAGCAGTAAAGAGGCAAGTAGAAGAGACTCCCTTTTCTTTACAGTCAGATTAATCTCTTTGGGGATTACTGCTGGAAAAATCTTTCTATCAAATATATTAATGAAAAGGAAGCACTGATAACAGTTATAAAGGAACACGTATTACTTCTGGGAAGAGGGAACTAAACCACAACCTTGATTCTTTGTCAAGAAATGTAAATACTCACTTACCATCCTCAGACTGAGTTCTAAAATATTTTCCTTTAGCATTAGACTACACAATGGAGATTGCAGGAGAGTTATGAATTCCCCCATACATCCTTGTTCAGGAGGGTAATTCTTTTTTTGCAGCTCTTAAGGTCAGTGTGTGTGGGTCTCAAGGCTGAGGGCAGGTAGACATCCCAAAATCAGCAATCCAAAATGCTAACTGCTTCTCCATGAGACTGAGGTCTGATGGACCATTAAAAGTTTGTGACCAGCCTGAAAGTCATTTAAACAGGGAGGAATGTTCCACTGCCACAGGACTGCAGACATGGTACCAGCTCCCAGTGCAAGGTTGCATGAGACAAGTTAAAAACAGAAACCAAAAAAAGAAGAGAAGGGGAGGAAAATTTTTCTTTCACTGTGAAAAAGGGAAGTCTAGGGGCTCTCACAAGCCGTTGTCAGAACAGAGGAAAGAAAGGATGGAAGGACTTGTGTCCCTTCCTACAAAGCAACATTTCTGAGCTGGCTATGAAAGACAGCAGAATGACTGGACAGTCCTCCACCATCCTTTCACCTGCTGGTCTCAATAGGGGTTTTTCTAGAGTGATGTTTGCTTTTCTTCTTTTGCACCTTAAAATTTTACAGTCAAGAATTCAGTGCTACTCTTTGCAATTGACATTATCTCAATGTATCTTTGAATTGGTCTTGAAATTGAATCTAGTGAACCTGGCAAACCTCATGTTCCTACTGTTTCTCCAAAAGCAGTCATCCATGTAAAGGGATAACTACATCTTGAAATGTATTTGGGAATTTCAGGAGTTGAGGTATGCCTGCCATTAAGCTGCAGGAGTCAGACTGAGGACAACATATGTAAACTGGTACCCCTGAGCAAGGAACACACAGCAAACACATAGTTAAAGACTAAAGAAATTCTCTAGACTTACTATAACAAATCTTCTGAAACATGGTGCATCTTATCTTTGGCCTTAAACAGTGTGAAGCAGAAGGAGAGAACATTCAAAGGTGAACTTCATGAATTCACATTCAAGGAAACAGAAACAAAAACTTTTATAAAGGGAAAAACTCCAGAAAGCAAAACCAGTCATCCTTCAAAAGCACTGAAGTGGAAGCAAAGGGTTTGCTGCAGCTGTCAAAACATGGCAGCATGGGCAAGACCAGGATGGACACAGAGTGGTCTGAACTGCTTCTCCTCCAAGGAAAGAGTCGCAGACCGAGTGTGCTGCACTGTCACACAGGGCCAGGATCCACAAAGTTTGAACCACCCCGTGAGCAGAGGCTGACTGCACAACTGCTCTGCTCCTCAGAGCTGTACTACTTACAGGCAGAGCCTGTAAATCAGCACACTTCCTTCATTTATGAAGCTATTTCTAATAAATGTCTATAACCAGATCTGTGTTTGCTCTTTGAAGTACCAAATCACGTTGAACGCTGACCAAGGATCTGAGAAGGGCTCAACCTTCAAAACCCAGTACCAATTGAGCTGAAAGTAAACCTGTTTTGTTTACTACAAAATAAGCCAACCTCAGTTTATGTACTGTTTATTTTGAATTAAAAATAAACTGCTCTTCAAGCACATGCCAGATATTACGTACGTGAATGCTGCCAAGCTTGGACTGTAACTTATACTTGTGTCCAAATTCCAAGTGTATGCTTATATACATGGGGGTATGTGCACATGCATGTCACACAGTGCTAGCTCTTTACTGTTGGACTGTTCTTGTACCATTGTACTGTTTATTGTATTATTCTTGAAGAAAAAAAGTACCAATCCAGTACCTGCTTATTTCATCCAAGCACTGTACTTTGTTTTTCACAGTAACAGAATAACTCAGCATTTTTGAAAAGCCAGTGGCTTTCAAACTGCTTGTCAGAGGCCCAAGAAGGTCTTGGTTGCCCTCCTGCTCCTTTTACTAAAAGAACAAGGAGGACCAGTGGCTATGCCTGACTAAATCCCACTGTCCCTTTTGCCTCTTTCTTGCCCTTTGGCAGTGTTCTTTTACATAGACTCCATGATTTTAGCTTAAAAACAGCAAGGCATGTTCCACAGCCCTGCTCAAGGAGACAGAAAAAACCAACAAAACAACCCCAAAGCAATTTTCATTTATCTACTTTTGAAATAGGAAAAAAATCTAAAAAATAAAACCAAATAAAGCCCAAATAAAGAATGGGATTTCTCCTGTTACAAACCCCAGTAAGTTAATTTACAAAAACTTTGAAGATGAAGAATTCATTGTAAAAAAAATATTATCCACTCAACACAGTACGTAATTTTTCCTATATAAGAAACTAGACAAACATATTAAAATATTCAAGTCTTTAAAAGGGGCAAAATTCTGCAAAAAAAATTACCCAACACTACTAAGGTTAGACTACACATTATGCCAATGCATTCATTTGCACAACTTTTTGCAACATGACAATGGTCTGGGGTGTGTATGTGTAGGTGTTTATGTCCATTTGAGGGAAACAGTGCAAGAATGCTAAGGGTGATCATTGCCATTTTAAAGGGATATTTCACAAATAATCAAACAAAACCCCTACAAATACCAGTACACATCTCAAATACTTCAAGTCACGTTCTACAGCCCTTGACATTAAAAAAAAAAAAAAAAAGAAAAAGCCAGCAGAATTAATTCAAGTACATTTGGAGTCAGTCCCTTGTGAAGTGCTGTTGCTTGCACTTTAGTTGCAGTGAATGTGGACAGAGCTCCCCAAAAGACACAGAAGTGAGTGCATCTTCCCCAGCCCTGCAAAGTGGGTCTGAGTTGAGGTACAGTTATCTGTAGTTTGCTCAACATTGCAGATGCCAAAACTTGAATGAAAAATTATGCTTGAAAAACACTTTGAAGAAAATTACATAAAATAATCTCTTAAAATGAGAAGCTAGTTTTGTGTAAAGGTAGTCTTTTTGGTACGGAATCCTATCAGGACGACAAGCATGGCACTCCTACCCAAATGACGTCTGCCTTGGAGCTAGTATAATAAAGAAACCTTTACGTTGTCCTGGTCATCCTTCTGACCTGACGTACCCTTTCCCAGGAGCCTTCATCCACCACCCAGAAAAACCAGCAGGTATCACACCCTGGCTGAAACGTACATTGCTTCTTCACAACTTGTGTTCCACACTCAGCTTTGTTCCTCAAAAGGAAAAGCACTTCCCTCTCCATGTTTCACCTGCCCTTTGGAAATACCAGCGGGGAAGTGTGCTGCCGGAGTAGTTAAAGTCTGGTGAATTCCCTGTGGTGCTGCAAGTCCCCTATGCTCTCATAGTCATTCTCTCCTGAAAGAGCAGTGTGGTTTGTGTTAGGCACAGACAAGGTCCTGTCCTCTTCTTGGCTCACTGACTGGATAGCTTCATAGTCCGGCTCCAGCTCCCCGTTTGGTCTGTCCGCTGACTGAGGCACAGTGGTAGAATTCAGGGTGTTTTCAAAGTCCTTCACACTTGCATAGAGGCCACTGCAAACAGATGGGGACCTCTGAGATGCAATTTCTTGAATGCAGGTGTAAGGAGAATCCAGTGCCTTGATGGCTTGTCCTGGCTTACTCACAGATGAGTACATGGCTGAGATCTAGGAAAAGAAGACACCTGCTGAGCATGAAGCATGGCGTAAAGCTTGTGCACCAGTCTGTACCCTTCTACTACAAGGATGTTGGTTATTTGTTGGAAAAGGCAGGATTTTCTGATAAAAATAAATCCTTTCTAAAAGGATATGATTTTTTCCTTGAAAAAAAATGTAAAAATTATTTCTTACAAATCCTTCCTTTTCTGGCATGCATTTATAAATCAGTTTTCTTTCAAAAAAAAAAAAAACCAAAACAATGCTTTATAAAGTAAATTTATAAATGTGAAACTTAGGTGAATATAAAACCCTGGTGAGAAAATTAGAACTGGGCAAAAGGGAATGGCTTTGTGAGCAGGAACTCTTGCAAGTTTTGCTATGGTCCTGAAGTAAATTTGGACTCAATAGGGAGAGAGGCATCAAAGGGATGATCAGACTGAACTGCTGTAATGTAGGAGAAGGATGCTGTCTGATCCTTAGGGCTTTAAAAATGATTATTGTTACTATTTTTAATGGTAGTGGCTACTTTTCTGCTTTTAGAAACACTGCAATAGAAGAATAGTTAATTTTTTTTATAGGCAGGACTAAATAGGCACCAACACTTGTGAAGACAACATTAAAAATCTGTAGATGAATTACTCACACCAGATAATAGCAAATAGTGCCAATACTGATATGCAAGGTCTGCTCTGTTGATTATACTCTGCCTACAAAGAATTTCTCAGGCATTGAGTATGTGAACTTTAGACTGGAGACCGAAACTCCTCAGCTGTAAACAGCAGAAAGGGAGCCAGCGTTTCATTCCTAACTAAAAATTCCCTCTGGTGAGGTGGAACACTTCAACGAGTGCATGAAAGGGGCCCTTCATGAAAAGGTGAGGAGAAGCCCACATCCACACATGTCCCTCTGCTCAGGGATTACCTGGGCTGATGGCAAGCACAGCAATCTGTCTCAATTCCCTCTCCCAGACCAAATGGATACTAGCCCTTGCACAAGGCAGATGCCTGAAATTCCCTGCAAGGCTTCTCTGGTACCCAATATCACGATGCAACATAGCCGTTCTATTACATTTAAAGACTTTCCCAAACATGCAAGGCCACTGTGGGTTTGTATCAAGGCAGTTAAAAGAAAAGATTGGCATGAAAATGTTCATTACCATTAGGCAACACAGACTGAAGCAGATGAACCAGACCATTTCTGATAATTCTGGGATTTTTTTTTTTTGTGTGTGTGTGTGTGTGTGTGTGTTGTGTGTGGGGTGGGGGGAGGTTGGTTGGTTGGGGTTTTTTTTGGTTTTGGTTTGGTTTGGGGTTTTTGGTGCTGGTTGGTTTTTGTTTATTTGTTTGTTTAAGAGGGACATTGACTTGGAGATGGCAGTACTTCTTACTTTTTACTGATTTCAGCTAACCAAACAAAAAATGGCTTTTCTGCTCATCTATACTTCAACTCTTCTCTCAGTATTAGATTACATTAACCCAGTTCAAGATCAGGTTATTAATTAATGTCAGGGAATGCTTCTCCCAGCAGAAGGCATTAGCTCACTTAGCTCATTGCCAACTTTGTGTTTACTTTTATGTCCAGATAACATATTTATAAATGGCAAGGGTGTACTGGAGATGATCACAAACAGCCTTATTTATGCTTCACTTTTCTCTTTGTTTAGCTCTCCTCCATTTATCTGATCAACAGACATTTTAAAGAACAGTTTATGTTCCAGTGCTTTTATTGTGTTTCAGTTTACTTCCCAGAGCCCCAGACACTTTGGAAGGCGGAGCATATGTTTCAAAAGGCTGCTGGTTATTCCTCTTGAGAAGATCTTGTCATCCAAATCAAGAAATTACCCTAACAGTTAGGGTACCCTAACAATCAACTCATTGTGGCCTCCTATTATTTTCTGACATCATTTTTAACCTATGGGCCTGGTACAGCCACGTTAGAATACTTCTGATTTTAGGAAAATGGCATTAGTAACTCTGTGCAGAGAATCTTGGGCTTTCGTTTTCCCTTCACACAAGTGTCACCTTTCTTAGAAGCTGCTTAATCAAACAGAACTTATGCTAATTTCTGCCTAAAAATTGGTCTCTAGTTAGTTACTGAATTTCATGCAAGAAACCTACCTCATCTTCTGTAAGAGATGGATCTTCCTCTCGAGACTTGTAAGACACTGAACTAAGCCTCTGTATAAAAGGAAGAAAGAAAGAAAATAAAAGGCTCATTACCCATCAACAGTGTGAAATCCATAACAAAACCCTCCCATTATAATCAATACATTGTATTTTCTGGTCATTTGCTCTCAAGTTCCATTATACATAGCTAATATCCCCACTATTTAGAGTGCTTCTCTGCAGATAAAAGCCCTGAGGTTAGTAAAGCTTTTTAATGCATCTGCTCTTGCCCTGACCTGAAAAGAGTAAAACCAATGTAGCAGTTAAAACAAACTGCACCACTGTATCCCTGCTTTTACACTGCTTATGAAGTGTCTGCAGAGGCTTCTGAACAATTAGAAGTCAGCTGTTGTGATACACCAGTTGCCCTTTCATGGGATTTTCAGATATGCTTTTAGATGACAAAAGAACAATACTCAGCTGACACCTTCTGGATGCTTGTTACCCTTCATTCTGTAGATCCTGGATGTGCTGCATGGGAGAGCTGTGTCCTCCACTATCCTGGAATGCAGTCTCTGTGCAGAGGTGCTCAGCAGTGGCCTCACAACCACTCAGACCTGCTGCAACCCACCCTGAGCTGCAGCCAGGTCAGTCACTGAAGGATGGAGAGCTTGGTTTGGTATCAAGTCTAATTTCAAGCATCTAAAGTACTCTGTGTAGAACAGGTCATGAAGCACTGGGGGAAAAGCATTTTGCTCTTACAAAAAATGCCTTCAGACCTTTACGACAACGAAGATCCTGCTGCTACACAGCAGCTGTGAGATGCCTCCTTCCTGGGGCAAGAAGGCTTTGCTAGACTCCTGCTCCACAATGATTCAGAGTGAGCCTTCCAGCACTGTAAAAGGCTGTATTATGGACTTTCACAAAACTTCTCCAACAAAAATACTTCATACCACCTCCAGTGCAAGCCAACATGGAGGACTACAGCTATTTTTAGCACAGTCAATTAAATACCACTTCCAGGCACACAGAACTTGTTTTCTTTTTTTTTTTCTCAGAGGCTTACTGTGAAAGATTCTTCCCTCCTTCCATTTTCTGGTTGTTTTTACTTCTGGTAAATACCAAACTTCAGGTTCCTGGGCACTTCTGACAGACCCTGGCCCAAAGCACACTAAAGGTCTGCTTGTTGCTCCTGAAGAGCTTCACTCACACTAACAAACTACCTTACTTCTTTCTCACAGACTGGAGAACAGTGCTCTTTAACCTGTGTTTTGTTTACTTAAAAAAAAAAAAAGGAAAGAAAGAAAAAGTTCAAATATATTTTGGCTTTGTATTAGATCTGCTTTACTACGGCAACCTAGTTTATTTAGTCTTTCCTATCTGCAACACTATTTTTTGTGCTGGGGAGTAAGCTACTAATTTCATCATCACACATTAAAACAAGCATGTGCTCATAAAATTCTTCAGTGATTTTTCTGTCATCAGTGTGTCTATAAGCACCAAGTGTCAGGACCCCTTTTACAGTTTCCCACTCAAGTACTGATAAATACCCCAGGGTGTTTGCCATCCTGTGCTATTCCCCTGGATATAGCATTCTTTTTTCTAAATGTGAAGCTTGTGACACATCAATTTTGGAGGATATTTTTATCGTGGAAACTCAAAAAAATCTCACTTGCCCCTAAACTTTTTGTACCTAGCAACATTTTAAACTATGCTGAAACCTCAAGAGTAGCAACACAAACAACATGTGTCCTTATTTGCCTTCCACCTTCCTTTCATTCCTCGACAGCACTTGATTTTCTGCTCTTTGGCTCAGCTGCTGCTCCTGACTCAGGCACAAGAACAAGAAGAACATTCTTCTCTGGTGCATTTGTAAGAGATGCTTTGCCCATCCTCAGGCTGTGCAAGACTGAAATCAGATGGCAGCAGCTAGATGGAGACACAGAGAGCATTTCTACTGGTGCTCACTCTGGAAAGACCTGGCTGAAAAAGGAGATCCATACTTCCTTTTTAAATAAAAGAAAGAACTAAAGAAATCTATTCTGCTTTTCCAGTATTATTAGAAGAACTATGCTTAAGGTTTTGCAGGTGACAGAGGCCTGTAAGAGGTGTGTGCTATTAAAGCTGTCTTTTCTTCACCAGGTCCTGGGCCACAGCCAAAAACCAGTTTAGGTAAATTTTCATTCATTGTTGCACATCTGTCTCTTAAAAGGATGCTTTTTTGTTTTCCTGCTCTTATATATGGGAATGGTCTCTGATTTGGTCCACCTAGGTTGCTTTGCTTCAGGGACTGGCATGGGCTGGGGATCACCCTGGCTGCCCTCTTTTAGGCAGTGAGACTGAAACAGCTTGATACAGTCTGTTCTCTCTGCTGGCAGGTACAAGCCTTGTTTACACAGGTGCCTCCCTGCCTGTCCCTTCCTTGTGCCTTCATTATAGTAAGGGAGACTTGCATGACATACACACAACCTCTGTCTTCATCAGGGCCAGGGCAGAAAGTTGAAGAGTTTGGGATACAGACGTCGTGCTAAAAAATCAGCTAAGTAGACTCACAGAAGAGGAAGCAAATCCAGAAACACCTGTGGGGTCCAACTGAAAGAGTTATCAATGTAACATTCATTTCCATGAACATCTTGGTTTTGGTTGCCACATTGAAAAAAAACAGGCATTGCTCTCCATTGCTTGAAGCAGCAAAATAAAGGGGAAAATTATCATCATCACAACAGAAAAACAGTCCCACAGCCACCTCCCCCCACAATGCCAACAATAATGACATTTATATATTCCATCAATTACCATCTCCAGCTCTGCTGCAGCTGTAGCTCTCAAGGACAGGACAGGCACACACCTCGATGCATAATGCATGTACCCAGCAGCGAGCACGGCAATGATCTGATGCTGCCCAAGATTCAACTCGGGGTGCCTTCAGCTCTGAATAAATTTTAATTAGACAAACACCTTTTTTCTGGCACTTAGGGGACTGCATGTGTCATCTCTTGATTAATCCTTCAAAACCTGAACCATTTTAATCAATTCCCACTCCTTGCAGTTACTGACACCACATACACGATGTGCTGGGGAGCTACAGAGCAGCAAAGGCTTCTCTTTGTATCGGTGCCTGGGAAATACAATTAGTTTCTGCTAGTCTTTTCACACCTGCTAGGAAAAATGTCACTGGTATGCAAAACTGTTTATCTAAAAGTTTAATTAGAAATTACTTATGGCTGGAATGTGGGAGGGGGAAAGTTGCTGGATTATTGTTGACAATCACATCTTAATTTTTTACTTAACAAGCTCATTATTTGTAAAAATGTGCATTGAAGAGTCTTGCTAAAGAATTTTTATACTGCAAAAAGTCTTCCATTTATTCATTGGCTCTATTGTGCTTTACAAGGTACATGGTTACTTATTTATCTAACAAGATATTCTTCTGCCTTCTTCCTGGATTACTAAAATTCTTCAAATAAGAGAACAACCAGAAACAAGTAGCAATACTTCAGCTCTGCTGTGATTTTTCACATAAATGTTTACATGAAAAAGTCACATTGCATCTTAAGAATTTCTTTGAAATTTTCATCAATACCTACCTAATATTATTTGATAACTTGGACACCAAAAATCTGCTAAACCTACAGTTCTTTCATTCACAATTAATAGGAAGATATCTAAACAGTCTGAAAAATGCAAACTCAACAGTTTATGAAAAGTCTCTGCTATGATCTGAAAGCATCCTTAAAATGACTTCTGGTAAAAAACTACAAATGGGGAAATAAACTCTTGAAAATGTCATAATTCTATTTTTCAAGGGATTCACCTCAACTTGTTCCTAGGGAAGAGGCATAAGCTGCTGAGAAAACGTAACTTTTGGCTGTGACTTCAGCACTTAGAAATTCCTTACACTCTGTTTATATGTTTTATCTGTTTACATACAGAATTTGATAAATATAGAAGCATACAGCTGCAACCGCTCTCTCTTTCTAGCCCTCTCTCCTGCAGCAAAAGACAAAGAGAGTCACTTTGAGAAGGTGCCCAACACTTGCACAGCTAAGTCTAGGCGGCCCAATGAAAGAGGCACATTTAAAAAAGGACATCCACCAAGGATGCCCCCCTCTCCTTTTCCTAAGTTGCAGTTTCTTTAGGAAAAAAAAGAAGTGGGGGCTTCAGAAGATGATATAGATGCTGATAGATATACTGGATGGCCTTTGTAATAGCTTCCACAAGTATAATACCATCAAACAAAGGAACAGAGGCCTCCTATGCAATTCCTGGATAATATTTGGGAAAAGCCTTTTATAGTGCATAGCTGCAACAATCAAAAATACAGGCAGCAACAGAATGAGCATATGTCTCTAATGCGAGGATTATACTATACATTGTCATATTTCCATTTACAGTCTTGCTTCATCTTGAGTGGGGTTTTTTCCTGGTTTTATTTTGTTACTGAAAAGTAAAATCCTCACCCACCCATATGTTCTCTATCATTATTTGGCTGTTTGATGAGGACAAATATTTGCAGTATTTACCTTTTCTGGTTTACTTGCTCCTTCTGTCACTTCTTCTTCCACTTCTTTTTCTTGCACATTCTCATTTTCATCAAGAAGTTTCATGGGTACTGGAGGGGGAAGCTCGTCCTCTACATCTGGTGTGTTGTCAAGAGGACTTTCTGAATTTGCACTTTGGCGACTCTTCTTATTTCTGTCAACAGATGCATATTCTGCTGACTCAATTCTGCACTCAGGAATCTGATTCTGACCTTCAGAAACTGTCAGTGATTTCTTGTTAGAGTTTCCTTCCATGCTGACTACTGCTCCAACATCTTTAATTTCCTTCACAGTTTCATACAAGCAGTCTTCAACTATGTTCTCCTGAGAGGAGCTGTCTTTCAAGACTTCATAAGGCCCTTCCATTCCAAGACCTTGATCATTTTCTGCATTTCTGGATGAGATGATAGTTTCCATGGGGTTGTTAGGGGGAATACTGGGTAGTTCCCGGCTCTGGTGACATTTTATAGACTTCCCAAGACTATCCTGTTGATCTAGTAGATCAGATGTCTGTACTTCTTCATAAGGCTGGATACAGGCAGCTGTGCTGTCCTCAGAAAGAACTAAAGAAAATTACAGGCAAGTATTACAAACAAAGGCATAACTAAAAGGTGTGATTTGGTACTCTCTACATAACTTTGTTTTTATGACATGCTGGAAAGGATAAATGATACTAATGCTTGGAAATGCCTAGTGATTAGCATGCTTTTTGCTTATCAAAAGGTTTCAGTTACAGGCACTCTACTGGTAAAATATCTTTCTCACAACATCTAAAATATTCTGTACACCCCCAAGTCACATTATATTGCAACAGCATTCACTGTCAGAGCAGGGGGTGGGAGGTTAGCTGTGCATGGATATTCAGCTGCCTTGTACTCAGTTTCACTGAATGATTACAGAGTGCTCAGTAGTCTCAGATGGGAAACAGGTGGGAGGCCTCAAACCAAGTGCCTTAAAAAAATCCTTGTTAGACTTTCCTCTTTGCATTTCCCCATTCTTTGGAAGCAAAAGGAAAGCGTTCTTTCTTCCTCCCTGCCATCCCTCAGCTTGTTTAACATGCTGGCCAAATCCTTGTTGGATTTGCACTTCGCTCAGCCCTCCCTGCACGCTACACCAGAAGCTCCTCACCGAAGGCTGAGCCATACTTCTCTTAGTCTCGCAGCACATAATGTAGGTTGACAACCTACTAACGAGCTGGCCATATGCACCAGAGAGAAGACTAGACTTCAGAAGGTAGTGTTAGGCAGAACATGTTGTTTTCGGTCCCAGAAATGGGCCACATGTCATTGTCACTAGAGGGTATTAGGGACTGAAATGTATGGGGCTTCTCGTCTTACACCACACGTGTGACATTTGCGTGCATTCACGGGCGTACACAAGCATGTTTCAAGCATGGTAGGTAGCTTTACCTCACTCTATTTCTTTAAAAAATCACTTCTGAACAACTTTTCCTAGTACAGTTCCTAAGGCACTGTCTCAACAAAAACAACCCATTCTTCTGTGTCCTTCAGTGTGTTTGACATGGTGACAGAAGTGCTGCCAAAGCAATCAATGCCCTTGAGCTGGTGGTTGCCATTAACATTGCTTTCTCTTGTGTTCAGGGCATGCAGACACATCAGCACCTGCAGTGAACCATACCCTGACTGCAAAACTCAGGACAAAACTGGAGGTCTAAGATGATAATCACTGAATGGGAGATGGGAGTTTTGCCTTTCTGGTCCTTGATTCTAGGGATTGCTGTGCTGTGCTGAGCACCCTTACAGAACCCAGAAAGCACACACCCCATTCGGGCTGGAGGGGATAATCAAAAACAATAAGACCTCAAGTTTCTGTGCTTCTGTGGTTATGGCTGGTAGCACAGAAGGGGTTGGTGTAGCTGGAGGATTGGGTAAAGGACAATAAGACAATGCTGGCAGGTTGGGTAAAGGAAAAAAACCACAGCATTTGATGGTTCTGCTTCCATAGCCCTGCCCCTGCTCCAAAAGCTAGCAGAAACAGTAGTAAAAAGAACTAGTAACAAAAAGTGCGTAAAGTGTAAGAAATTCAAGCAACAGGGATTCCTGTTATTCAGAAGGGTTATTATGCAGAGTGTTAGCTGAATATAATATCAGACAGTCTGAAAACTGTCTGCTGGTTGATAGCAGCAGCTCTGACAGCTGCACATGTGGTGACTCATGGCAGAGAGAAATGCTTCCATTCTGCAGGGTTCTGCTCTGCACATCAAGTCCCTCAGGGAATCACACACCTACACACACAACAAGCCAATGGATGGGAACAGCAATTAGCTGCAAAAACAAAGTTTAGAGATTACTTTGGATGCTTGTCTCTAAAGGGTAAAGTCTGAAGAGCTTAGCCTCTGGTTGCAGGAGACGAGGAGAGAGCTGTAAGCTGGAGCACAGCCCCTGGTGTTGGTGTTAGTGTGAAGACAATTGGCTCCCAGTGGCTCTGAGCTGAGAGTGAGTTTATTTTTAGATGCAGCCGAGTAAAATATTTTCCAGTGATACTTCAGGGTGAATTATTTTGAGTGTTCAGCAAAGCAAAGACTAAAAAAAAAAAAGAAAGGAAGCCTATTTATGTTGCCTGTTTTCTAAAATCCAAAAATAAAAGTGACAGCACAGCACAGGACTGTGATCCAAAGCTGTAATCCCTGGAGGAGGACCTGAAGTATTTCTACAGCCTCCTGGAGCACTTTTGAAACTAAGGTGAAACTCCATCTTCTGGTTTTATCCCAGTTCCATAGCTTACCAAGATTAGAGAAGGCCCATTCTCTGCCTGATGACCTGCTCAATCTGCAGGTATGGCTTGGTGACCCAGACCTGGTGGCCCAGGAGAGGACCTCAGCACCTCCCAGTGTTGGCTGGTGTGGAGGACTGGGAGCAAGGGCATAGGGCTGTGCCAGAGCACACCCAGTAATGAAGTGGAGATGCAGCCTAAACGACCGCAATCTCCATGAGATGATCATCTCCACTGACTTCCCAGCAAGGCAAACGACCTCATGGCATTGTCTAAGTTGGTTGTGAGTTCTGTGTGATCTGTGTCAGGCCTGCAGAGGTGTGCAGAGTGGCCGGAAACCTGAAAGCTGAGGGCTCACCAGGGTGCAGCTAAGGTGGGAGCTGTGAGCCCTGGGGCGGTGCCGCTGGCTCATCCCACCCGCAGGGGCTGCCACTACTCACCCTCCCCATTGCTGAGAGCTCCGTTCTGTTCACTGTTTGGGGGAGGCTCCGTGGCTGAACTTGTGATGGAATGGCTGAAAACCTCCTTCTCGGAAGGCTGCAACACAAAGCAGTGACCACTGGGTCAGAACAAACCTTCACGTGAATGCACATGCAACAACTTCATTCTCATCTCCGGAGCTCTGACCCACAGGTATTATTGCCAGGAGAACCAAACCATGCCAACTAGATTCAAAGATTTAAACGCCTGTGTTTACAGATGTTAAAAAGAAATAAATGCAAAGATGTCCAGAGTGATGTCCTTTTCAAGCTTTATGGTAATAGACATAGCTATGGCTTTAACCCATGAGAAAACAGCAGCTGACAAAGGGTACACTGCCCTTGGGCTGCAAATCAAGTGAAGGAAAGGCTGGAGTACAGTGACAGCAAGAAAGGGCACTGAGAAAGTGCAGATTATCAGGATCTACACAAGTTTTCCTCCTCTTCCTGTTCTGCAACTTTTAAAGTTTCCCATGCTCAACCATCTCGAAATTCCTGAGCTGTTTTCTAATCTGCTGTATTTTGCAAGAAGCTTGGTACAAACCAACCACAAGATAGACACAAACTGCAAAAAATAAATACTTACCACATTCATCAGATTTTCATGATCTCCATTCTGATTTTTGGCCTTCTTTTCCCTTAATGAAAAAGGCATGTGAATTTTTACTACAAATTATGCTAATATACAAATGTCAATCATTCACAGACCTTAGGCTCCTGCAGGGAACAGTACTGTGGTTCACAATAATGTTCCATTGAAAATGGAATAACTGAAAATTATTACAGGAATTGGTATGATCTCTGTGTAAAAACACCACTGAGGCAGAATGGTGATAAACATAACTGAAGAGGTACAAAGAAACCACAAAACCCTTCTTCTCACTCAGTGTAAGATCACAGTGAGAAGTGACTAAGGATAATTACAATATAATGAAAATAATTATGTAGAGACAGGACATGGGGGAATGGCTTCAAACTGAAAGGGAGTAGGTTTAGATTAAATACCATGAAAAAATTCCTTACTGTGAGGTTGGTGAGACAGTGGAACTAGCTGCTCTGAGAAGCAACTACTTGTGGATGTTGCATCCCTCCCTGGCAATGTTCAGGGCCAGGTTGGAGGGGGCTCTGCTCTACTGAAACATGTAGTGCCCCATGACAGGTCACTAGATGATCTTTAAAGTCCCTTCCAATCCAGGCCATTCTATGATTCCATGATAATAAAAATATTATTCTTCAGTTTAATCGTATCTGAAATTCTCAGATATATGTTCTGGTGGCAGACTACTTAGGAAGTCCCTTAAACTGTGTCAGTAAAAAGTGTGTATCCTATTAGGAATTAAAAAAGGCCAACAAAATCCAGATAACTTCCACTAAAAATGCTAGTCAAATTGATAATAAGCATAAGCAGTTCAAAAAGGTGTACAGATTTCATAGCAGCAGGGGTCTGCATTTTTTAAGGAATCCCACTTCCCTGGGTCCTTTACAGGAGTCTAAGTATGGATCACATTTCCAGTTTTTACCATTTGGGAAATACAGCTCTTATTCAGAAATACTGCAATAAAATACGAACTTAAAATAATGTTAGTCCTTCCCCTAGATGAAAAGTCAAATAAAAAGGTGAGAAAATATTGACAATAAGAAATTTTTGCTTCTTCTAAAGTCTGCAGTGAACTGTACTCCCATATTAGCAACTGTTAGAATTCTATCTAATTGGGAAATAACAAAACAGCAAGTAAGCATGCACCAATGCAGAGCAGAGAAAGTTAAATGCTGGATTTCCTCTCTGGAAGTTTTTCTGACTCTGATATTTTAGAAAGAGCAAATTTTATTTAGTTTTCTATGTCCTCATCCATTTTTGAAGGGTAAGCCAGAAAGAAATTCTGTACAATTGCATTTATGCGTAAACAACCTGTCCTACAGAATGACCTGAAACAAAAGATACTATGTCCGAACTAGCAACATAAGAATGTATTAAAAAACATCACCAGAATACTCCAGGCAATGTATCTCTGTAACTGCAAAGATTACTCAGTGGTTTAACCCATCTTTCTAGAGATGTTTCAAGGATTGGTATGTTACAAAACAAAACAAACAAAACAAACAAAACAAACAAAACAAAACAAAACAAAACAAAACAAAACACAGAATTATAGAATCATTTGGATTGGAAAAGGCCTTAAAGATGATACACAGTACCTAAATGCAATGTTTGTGGGCTAAAGAATATTTAAAATAGGCTTTCTACTTCTAAATAATTTTTTAAAAAAATCTACTATTTTTACACAGATATCACAGGAAACTGTGACAATACTGAAGTGTCAACTTACACTTTACAAAAGTGTTTCTCCTGAATCACATGAAATAACATGTTCTAACTTAGGCTTTTTAGAGTTTCAACCAACTTTGGGACCTGTTTTTGCCCACAACTCGTTTTTTTTGCTTGGTGGGCATTAGATAAATCCTGCTGTAAAACAGGGCTTTCCTCTGGAGACACATCTTGTGTCAACGCAGTGCATTTTATGGCTGCACAATTTCCTCAATGTTCTTGAAGCTGAAGGGATGAAAGCACATGCTCCTTATAGGCATATGCATCCAAACTGCAAGATTATGCTGCTGTATTGGATTCCTCCCCACCCCCCCATTTACTTGGCTGATTCAGCTGTGCTGGCAAAATATAGCAATATGGACCCCAGCAGTCCTCATGGCAAAGGGTCTGACTGCTCTGACCTGTGATAGGGCACCATGGACAGACTGCAGGCTGCCCAGCTTCCCTGTGCAGTCAGCAGGGCTCAGCTTACATGTCATGAAAGGAGCCTTGAAACATGCCTAAACAAAGTCAATAGAAGTGCCTGTATTGGTGAAATTGAATCCTCTTATGGAGAAGAAAGTAAGGATAAGGTATAAGGCATTAATTACTACCACTATTTGATCCTTACTCATTTTTGCTTGAAAGGCAGGATCAATACTATATTCCCTATACTTCAGGAATGGCCATAGCAAAGCTGAAGTACATAATCACTTCCCTTTCCTTTTTGCCTATATTTTTTTTGTCCTGTTTAGCCCACCTAATGTTCTCAGTTTCATCTTAGGGATGTGATCTGCGTAGGGGAAACCATTGAACAAGCACAATTGTGTACTTCCTTCACAGCAAAAAGAAAAATATTAGATTTTAGCATGAATAGAACTGTTCAAACTGAAGTTTGCTCTATAAACTACCTTTTTTTTTTTTTTTAATTTCTGTACCTCAGTCCTCAGCATTTCCTGCTAACTATTTATACATGAAACTATGTTCCAAGTGAATCAAGAACCATGAAGCCTTACCCATTGCAGCTGGAGCAAAGGAAGATGAGGAAGGTGAGGAACAAGAGTGTTGTCATGGCTGCCAAACTTCCCCACAGGATTACGTGGATCTGTCCACTGCCTAAAAAAACACCCTCTAGCCCCATGGTACTAGCAGGAGCTGGTATCACTTGGGATTGAAGAAGTTACTCCTTGAAGAAGACTGACATCTGTGCTGCATGCACCTTCTGTTTCTGCAGAAGAAAAAAAAAACCACAGAGGTTAAGAGAAATTTTGAAGATAATGAATCTGACAGCTACAAGTCTGGCAGGAGAGATTTTCAAATGCAGATCTTACGAAAACCAGTTTCAAGTACAAGCCAGCCAGCCAAAGAGATTTTCAGCTACATTTCTGACAGTAACATAGAACAGATTTGTCAAATATTAATGCAAGCTGTTACCTATCTACAATCTCAATGTGAATAAAAGGTAGTACAGCATCTCTGAGCTTGTATTTTCAGGAAAAGATTTATAAATCTACTTTAAGGGACAGAGTAATCTATTTTGTGGTTATATTTTTAACTTTCATTGAAAAGTGAGCTTTCAAAGCCAGCTACAACTTCTGCAAAGTTAACAAGCCAGAAAGAGAGCTGGAGAACTCTCAGTCTCTTCTTCCTGCACGTGACTGGAGGCTTAAAGTGAAGTGACAAATAAGCTAGGTAAGTCTCTGAAAGGAATACCACAAAAATCTTTCTCGCAGCAGGTAAGACCCAGTCTTATTTCAGTGTGACATGATTATTTTCTTAATAGTATGTCTGGAAAATAACAATACTGAACAGTCTTTTTTAGCTTCTCCCCACCTAAGTGTGCGAAAACAACAGATCAAAGTAAACAGGGTGTTTTTTAAAGAACTTGAATAAATACAACTTTTGCTTCAGCACAGCAGCCCATGGGGAAGACTCCTGGATAAACCCTATTTGTGACATATAACTTTTGGTATACAATATATTCTGAAATTCTATACATATATTTAATGCAATACATTGTTGACATGGCAAAATTAAAAAGAAGTTGTTAATTCTTCACTGCTGAAGGTAACAATCTCTTCATAATTTGGGAACAGGTTATGCAAATCCTATTTACAGGCTTTCAGCCTGACTTGATTAATAAAAACTGAACTAGAATATGATGGCTAAGAAATCAGCAGATAGATTTTGGGAATGAAAAGGTAGCACAAATATAAGATTGACAGTGTCTAAAGCCACTAACGGCTTACTTAAATGCATATTTTTTCATAGATTTCTTTTTTTTGGTATAGGAGATACGTATGCACGTATATTTATTTCTTTGTAGCAGAAGGATCCTTTGTAAAAACAAATTCAATTAAGTACTAATTGAATACAATTGTATACATACTTGTATACAAAAATGTATCACCATTTTGTTACTAAAATCTTGTGAGAAAAGAGTTTATTTCCAGAGAAAGACCATTTGGGTCAAAGCAGATCTGAAGATTTGAAGAGAAGATACTTAATGACACATAACAACTAAGTTATGTGACTGGGTAGCTTGGGTAGCTCTTACAAGTAACATTTCTGTTCCTGCATAAAATGGACTCATTAATTTCAACCATCCAGGATCAGACTTCTGAACACCTTCCAAGAAGAACCTTACTAATTTATCCACAGTGGATAAAAGCTTTAAAAAAAAACCAAACCCTTTTCCTTTAGATAATAATAGCATGGATATAAATTGAAATGGGAAGAAACAAACAAAAGATGGAAAAAATTGCTGAAAATACACGTTCCAGTAGTTAAATACTTTTAGTTTGGGCAAGAAATAAGAAAACCAGACATTGTGTAACTTCTCCAAACCCCTAAGTACACAGGAAGAACAGGTGCCACACACCTCGGCAAAGTGCATATATCTTACTGGTAGCCCTGAGCACTCACACCCAAGAGTCACTGCTCTTCAGTGATGCCCATTGCCAAGCAATGTGCCTCTCTGGTTATCCTGGCAGAGCCTGAAAAATTCAACATTTAAAAGCAGTGGCAGATCACTCTAAAAATTACGTATACAGCAGACAACACAACCCTGCCTCATCCCTACTTTAAAGCCCAGGTTGGGTTAGCTCTACACTGAGTCACAGTCATAGCACTGACTGTGAAATGGAGAGACCTTAAGGGAAACTGAGTCAGATTTAGTCAGGAGAAAACTTGGTGTAATGCCCACAAAGACCTCCGTGATGCAAGGGCACTGTGCATGGGTATGGATTCCTGTAAAGGTGATGGACTGTCCTCATCCAGAAAACATTACAAAGCACACTGTGCTGGCTGCCTTAGATAGCTCCAAACCCCTGATCAGATGGTTGAATAGAAAGTACTTCCTTTTTAAATTTTCCTTTTCTTTTTTGTGAATTTTCAAAGACATTTTCTGCCCTGCTAAAACTAAAAAAAAAATTCTTAAAAAATCTTTTTGTTTCTTTTGTCCAATTTCTTTGCCTTCAAAACTCCCTAATTTTCTTTTTTCCCTTGGAAAAAATGATGAAATGAAAATGGAATGCAAAAACAAAGGAAATTGAAAAAAAAATTTTTTTAACCTTTTTTGTTCTCTTTTCTTCCTTGGTTTTCCCAAGAAATAAAAAGAATGCAAATGAAAAAAATAAACCATTTTTTCAGATATTGAAATAAAGGAGAAAAGAAAAAAAATAAAGAGAAAGAAAGAAAGAAAGAAAAAGAAAGAAAGAAAGAAAGAAAGAGAAAGAAAGAAAGAAAATAGGGATTTAATATCTTTTTTTTAAATAGAAATACATTTTCTTTAGAGCAGACACAGACCTGTCTTGAAAGATATTTAAATTAGAAGACTAAGTAATGTAACTTAACCAAATACTGTAAGAAAAGCAGGGTTTTTAAAAATATATTCTAAATATATATTCTTAAGGTTCCAGGACTTTAAATAAAGATAATATTTGAGCTAAGGATACATGGGGAGCAGACCCATGGAAAAGCTGCGTCTTTGAAGGCTTCAGTACAGAGTTAGGAAGTGTTGGGATGAGCCAGAGCAGATGGAGTTCAGACTGAACTTCAAAAGGAGTGAGATCAGAAACAGTCAGTCAAAGAAGACCTCTACATGTGATGTCAGGAGTGAAGCACAAGACTGATGTTACACATGAGACATCCCACCAGGCAGAAGTCAAAATAGCAAAGAGAATGACCAAGGCCACATGTAGTTAATTTACAGGAAAACAGCACGAAGTGCATTGACTATATGCTGAGAGAAAGAGGTCAGAAAAGGACAGAAAAGCATAATGCACTTGAACCAGGGGAGGTGACTGGTGCAGACACCTGTGCAAGCAGAACAGAGAAATAACTAGGAACAGACTGACGACAGGTGAATGAAGGAAGCTGAGCAGGCAAAACGTGACCAGTGATTCCTCTTCGCTCCCTGAAAAGCAGGAGTTTAGTGTAAGTTCTAAAGGACCCAGCATCTGCTCAGCACACATGACAACCAGAAGTAAATACAATTATAACACAAAAACGTCTCAGTCTTCCAGTACCTCAAGGGGACCTACAAGAAAACTGCTGAGGGGCGTGTTTAAAGGGCATGTAGTGATAGAACAAGGGAGAGTGGCTTTAAACTGAGAGTAGGTCTAGATTAGATCTCAGAAGGATTTTTTTTTTTTTACAGTGAGGGTGGTGAGGCACTCAAATAGGTTGCCCAGAGAAGTTGTTTATGCCCTATCCCTGGAAGTGTTCAACACCAGCTTTGATGGAGCTCTGAGCAACGTTGTCTAGTGAAAATTGTCCCTGCCCTGGCAGGTGGGTTGGAACTGGATGACCTTTCATGTCCCTTCCAACACAGGCCATTCTATGATTCTATGGTTTTAGATTCACCTTCTGTGAACCCTTATCAAGTGTTGGCATCAGAGGGCTTACTCCTTCTGTTTAATGCCTCCCAAAAAATGAGACTGAAATAGTATTCACTCAGGCTGGTGCCTTTAACACAGGAGAGTTTCTGGAATGCTTGAAGCCGGACCAGCACCCATCAGCTGCCCCAACCAACCCTGGAGAGAAACCTGGCAAAGACATACATTGAAAACACAACTGCCTGAACTCCCTCTGCTTCCACTACGTGAATTCCTGGACATTAAAACATTAATGCCTAATACCTTGGATTTAGGGGATGCTCCAGAGGCTAGCTTTAAAGATAAACTTATTTGAAATCATAACAATGGAACAACAAGCAGCTAATTTCTAAGAGTTCTCTGACAGCTGAAATGATTAACTCCTGCTTTTACAATAGAAAGTGATATTGTGCTGCCCTCTGGTGAATCTCTCCGTTTGGGGACTGGGATTTGTGGCTCTTAGGAGGGTGCTTCAGAACTTGGTACAAACTCTGCTGCTACAGATGGAGTTCACATGGGGCCCTTCATCTGTCAGGCTCAAAACAGTCCTACCTCCCTTGGAAGTCTGTCAGACTCAAATAGTTCAGCCTTGGAGGCAGACACTGCTGAGACAGAATAGTGGTCAGTGGAACTGTTTGGGGTTTTTAAAATGATTTCCTTGTGTGACAACCCTTTAAAGATGAAGATTTCTTCCACTGTACCCTTTCCACAGAACTCTCCAGACAAGTTGTTGGGGATGCTGAACTCCAAAAGAGAATAACAAACAGGGAAAGGCCTGGAAGACATGGGTGAGAAAACCCGGTTATTTCATATATTAAACAATAGTCTACATTCACATTTCAAAGTTACTACCAGTTTAGAAAACTAATCTTTACACTCTATTGGATAAAAATTCTTCTTCTTGTGGAAGCTTCTTTCTTTTTAGACATCAATATTTGCCATTACTGAAATACATATGATAAATTATGCCTGTAGCCATTCCTCAAAATTGCACTTAAATGCCCAATTATATTTGTGGTTTCAGAATGACAGATATTTTGTTGCATAACCCACACTTTTATGGTGAATAAAGTGTTATTTTTGCTTCCGGCTGTTGCAAGAATAAAGCAGAGCTGAGGCAGTTCAGCCTGACATGATGATGAGGCGAATGCAATTTTGGTTCCAAAAAAACTGTATCTGGAGTGAAGCAGATAGAGAGGCTGCAACTCTGGGGAGCATATAAAGTATAAATTTTAACTGGTGGGGAAACTGCTGCAAAAGTTTGGAGTGATACCCGAACACCCTTGAAGACTAGCATCCAAAAGACCCAATGCACTTCAGGCCCACGATCTGGCCAGGATTTTCTGAGCAAAGTCCTGCCTGAGTTTATGGTGGTACATGTAAAGGATGTGCTTGTGATAGGCAGATGCCATGCTCTGGTGTCCTGGCAGGAGATGGCAGCGTGTCACTCTCCCACCACCTTCCCCTTGACTTCTGGGTTTAGAGCAGCTTCATTCATGTCCTGCTGCAAAGAATGCTCAGCCCACGCCTTCCAGAGGGAAAAGAGTGGGAAATGTCAACAGCTTCACCTCTCTGGGTTTCTTAATGAATTATAGATGGAGCGTAGGCAAGAGACTAAATTGTTCTGACAACTGAACAACTTTGAATGTGAGAAGCCAAACGCGACAGGACAGGAGAGATTCATGGAGGCTGAGGGGATTGTGGCTCCCTGTCCGGGGCTGTCAGGCTGTGTTTGGCTAACGGGGGCACTGCCCAGGTGCTTCATCTGCTCACCCCCGAGCTTTGTCACAGGACTCCCCTGGGAACTGCTCAGCCTCCTACTGCTCTCTTCCCACTGCCACCCCTCCGGCTCCCTCTCAGTGTAAGAGCCTTTCATCTTCTGTTCTTCTGTCTTGGTTAGGAAAGACAGGTGTCTGCTAAGGAAGGCAGGAGCCTCCCTTGAATGGAGAATGTAAACCCCCTCCCTGAAAATTATTATAAATTTGAAATTAAGGGGCTTTCAGGCAAAGATATAGAAATAGGAATAACAGTTCTTTACTAGGAAAATGAAAATAAAAATGCAGTAGTACAAAAAACCCCCCACTGACAGAGTCAGAATACAACCTGACATCTTGTTGGTCAGGGTGTTGGGTAGCAGTCCAATTAAATCATGGCTGCAGTCCTGGAGTGATAGTTGTGGTTCTGTTGAACCTTCCTGTAGAAGGGTGCAGTGTTCCTCTGAAGGTCCAAATCTCAGTTTATATCAAGGTAGGAATGCTTGGCTCCTCCCCTTGGGTGGACATCTCACAATGAGATGATGTAATTTTATCAGTCATGCAGTGAGACTCAATGGCCCATTAACAGAAGATATCCCCCCTGGAGGGAGGATGGGTCATGGAAAAGATAAAGAACACTGCCCCACCTGGTTTTAACAGATGGTAATAGAACACATACTTTTGGTTACATCCTGCATTGCAGCCTAAGATATCTTCCAAATCCTGAAAATACACTTTCTCTATGAAGATAACATCCTACAGGAGACCTGTGGACTTACCTTGCTCCCACTCCAGAAAATTCCCTCTACAACTTCAGACCCAGCTCAGGCACCAGCAGGCAGAGTTTATCTCTAAGGGCCCAAAGATTGAGCATATCCCTTGTGTGTGCCCTCAAGGCCACTCTAAAGAAAACATCTGAAGGCAGGCAATCCACAACTCCTGTACCCACAACAGCTCACACCAAACTACACACCTCATTTAGTGAAGGGGGAGGACATGGCAGCTGCATTTTGCTCAATCCATAACCATTTCCATGTCAGGACTGTTCTCTGCATGCAAATACATGGCACTGGCAGGAAAATGCCATTTGTGCTCCTGATTCAACCCTTACATGTAGCACTATGCTGATCTGTATTAAAATGAAATCAAAGCACCCTTCCTTCACTCAACCAACCTTCCTTTAAACCACTTGATTTTAAATTGAATGTGTTTTCTGACCTTTTCCACTATGTGGCCTAACCAGGCTTTAACTGCAAAGTATCTGGAGGCAGCTCCTGAGTAACTTGCCACAGTTAGTGGATTCCTGACAGCATAACCCGATAAGGCATTACACACATATTTAAGGACATCATCAGGGCTGCATTTGTTCTTGTGTGGGCAAAATACTTGGGTCAAACTTTTCATAGGTATCTCCTACTGCAAGTCCTGCTTTGGGACCTGTCTGCAGAAGCTGGCGGGAGTTGTGCTTTGAATATTACGGCTGAGTCCATTGCAGTAAATGATACACATTGGAGATAATTGTCTTGTACAGCCCAAGCCCACAATTTTATACTTTCTTATTCTCCACGGAATGGTGGTTGTATCCAGGAATGGTCCCTGACCAGAGCTAACTCCTGAGTGGTGCATGGGATTTGTTTTGGGAAAGAGGCCTTTGACTGCAGCCAAAATTATGCTTCAGGCTGTTCTAACTTGATAAAACCACATCTTTTGTGTTTGAGACTGGACATCTGATAACAGCAGGTCCTTTGAACCTTAATCCCCCTGGACTAAAGATCTTTCTCTTCTCTCAGTACTCATCCACCACAGAACATGTTCAACTTTCTATCCACTCCAGCTCCTCTTTCTTTCTCAGTTCCCAGTCCTCTTTGCTACCTGAGGCAACCACCTCTGCTACAGGTAACAGAGACTACATTAAGATATCAAAATAGGAATAAGTGTGCATGAGAACCTAATAAAATAAAGATGTCAAAATTTTATCAAAAAGAGACATTTCAGATAATTCTCAGGCATTGTCACATTAAAACAGAAGATACTACGGAACAGCCTGAATACACAAACATGATCCTTGCTTTACATCGGTATTAAGTGAATAAGAGCAATTGCAATTAAATGCTTCTGGAGACAGTAGGCAACAGGATTGCTGTTTGGACTGAGGTGTTGGACTGAGGTGTAACACCACGGTGTTACTGGAATCAAGATTGTGAAGTTTCTTCAAAGACACTTAAAATAAGTTGTAAAACATATCTGTAATTGGTTGAATTGCTGTTTCTGCGTCTGCAATGGCTTCTTTTGGCTTCTAGCTGTCTAAATGCAGATCCAGTACTGAACTACAAAACCTTAAGACCAAGATTGCCTTTCTCATGCAGTACCTAGTGCATTTTGCTTTTAGAGTTCCTATGCACTAAATCAGGATAAATCCTTTCCTACAACAGGTTAAAGCTCTTCTGGTGCAGTTGTGTTTTGAGCTGCTTGGCTTGCTAGCATCAATTTACGAGAACAGTTCAAGACAGACACATCTTATTCCAAGCAGTGAAGACCAGATGTGCACATAATTAAGGCCTGGTCCTGAAAGCTTGATGCTGCAAGGAATTACTGACATGGACAGAGCTGCTCTTGCAGGCTGTCAGGCAAGCCTTGCAGAGACTGTGCATGCCATAAGCCCTCAAAATAGTTCACGTTTCTGCTTTGTGAAGCAGCAAAATAGTAAGGTTCTGATCTAAAGGTTCTCATCTACAGGTTCTGACCTGTACCTACTTCTTCAGAAATCATGGCTGGTTTATCAAAGGATGTGTCTGTTCTATAATGCAAAAACAGATCTAAGACAAAACCAAACAGTCCCAAACCACTGGTCACTTCTAATGCCTTCTAAAGCCTTAATATCCTCTAGAGAGAAACCAAGTCCTTCTGACTTCCTTTCTGTGGCACTGCAGAAAAATTAAAAAGCCTCTTGCAGCAATAAAGGCTGATCTATGCCATAATCTGCATTCATACTCTAAGCAAGTCATTCATGCCTTGTCAGACCACGTCACCTCAAGGTTAATGTATTCAAAGCTGACCTGACTTCTCCTACCACTCTTTCCTTTCTATTCCTACTAGAATTCTAGTAAGTCCACACAAGCTTGAAGTGCAGGCAGCCTCTCCTTAGAAAGAAAGAAAATTGGGAAAGTGGAAAGAGTCAGGAAAAGAGTTGTAGTATGAACAATTAAGCATGTGAATTCAAGAGCTGGCTTCAAGACAGGGGAATAGTTTTCTTAAAATGGTGGAGGATTTTAGAAAATAAGAGACGTCACTAGCAAGGTTTCATAGCAGGCTGTAAAATTAGATTTTCAAAGGAAGGTGAGCATAATTGCATGTGAATGTGATTATGTTCCCGTGAAACACAGTCTGCATCCTGGGGTTAATACACGTGCATAATTATGCACCTAACCTGTCACAGAGCTATCACATTTACTTCCCACATTCACAAGGTCTTTCTGTGTATAAACCATACACTCACAAATCTCTGCCAAATGCAGCTTCCATTATAAATCAGGCCTTGAGCAAAGGGGTTTGTAACCAAAAACTTACAGCTCACAAATTCATTCCACAGTGGCTAATAAGGTTCCCCCTATTCCACTACCAGCAGTACAAACCTCCCCAGGCACAAACAGGGAGAAGGGGAGTGCTGAGGCCACAGCTCTCAAATGCAGAGAGCACTGGCTGGGTTTGGCCAGCTGCTGAGGAAGAAACCCATAATGAAGCCTCTGTGCAGCAGCTCCTAGGAACAGCACCACATATTTTCCCCAGGCTTTAGCAGCCAAATAATGACTGTCTCGAATGCGACAGCAGAAAAGCTTTATCTGCTGAGTGACCATGCCAAAGATTACAGCTTAATTGTAGCATTATTATGTTCTTTCCCACACCCCCACAATATCCCATATTGCTTTCTGGCTGCAGTGAGGTAATTAGACCATGATTACTGCATACTTTAGAGCATATAGAAATGAAAGCTGTCTTTGTGTTTTCCAGCTCTGACACAACTACTCCTGATAGCTTTGCTTTTCCTGGAACTAGATGCTCTCTCATATTAAACAAGGCCTGTTTATAATTGCACTTTGCTGTTTATTAATTCTAGAATGCCAAATCCCCTTTCAGTTTTTGCAGTGCAACCACATTTTGAGCAATCCTTTTGCGAACTCAGGTAACAATAATGGAAACTGACAAATTCCCTCTAGCCTGGGAAGTAGGCACATACAGAGTTTCCCTCAGTCATCTAACCTAAAAGACCTCTAAAATCCATGGCAATTGTACTTGTTCTAAAGCTGGTGTTTGAATCAGGCCCATGAAACACAATAAATAGATAGTACTTTTCCAGAGGCTACTTCCAATTTCTACAGGACCCAAACCATATAAAAATACAAAAGGTTGCAAAAAAAGGAAAAGAAAAAAAAAAGAGAGAGAGACTCCTACTTGGAATGAGATTCCACTTCTGCATGGTTACATTTCTGAAACCAGGCTTTGGTTTACTCAGGTGCTATCTACAGGGTCCCACCTCTGTTCCCACCCCCATCTCACCTCTGTTCCTCTGTTCCCATCACAGGAGAAGACTAAATGACTTCTACTGATACTAAACTTTTAGATTGCTAAAAGTTTATTACTTATAGTGAGAATAACTCTACTTAAAATGAGAAATTAAAAAAATATCTTGTATCCAACTGTCAGGATGCTACAGCCTTTTAATGTGCCTTGAGTGAGATGCACCCCCAGAATGAAGCACGTGATGATCATCCCATTTTTTTTAAAATCAAAGTAATTTTAAATTGAAACAGTCCAGATTACTGAGTGCCAATGCTATCATAAAATCTATGGATATAAATGTCTGGAAGACAGGAGTGTTCCACGGAAGCTTAGTGGTGGTCCTTGGAGGTAGAATACAAATTACATCAGAAGAGTCTGTTATATTTAACATTAAGTAATCTTGAAACAAAAGGAATTAGTGAGAATTGAGCTGTGTGATATCCCACTGCAAAAGAGGCAGCAGTGATTGGTGACAGATCAATTTGAAGAAAACAGCGGTCCCGTTACAATGTGTTTTGTATAGGTGTGTAGAGCTATTTCAAGCCCAAATTTCATTTCACTTTAATTGATTCAATAAAACAATTTTTCAATTTCCAGCATTTGTATCTTATCAGGAATGTCAGCTTTTCTTGAGAATTTGGTGTATATATGGAGAGCATTCTTCATTGCTGGAGATCGTCCCTGACTTGAAGATTTTACTTTTTGTCAAGGTAAGACCAAGACAGCACGTGAGAGAATCCCTGTCCAAATAACTTCCTTTTCATGAAAAAATGTCCAAGACAAAGAAGAATTTGGTGAGTTTGAATTGAAGAGTTCTTGCAACTTATCTAGGAACCTGGTGTACTACCCAGCACTGCCTCTCCGTGATCTTTGTTTTCTCTAAGTTGGAAACACAGCCACGTGTTCCTTGAGTAAAGGTGCCATCTTAACTTCAATCTTGTAAAAATAATCTAAACTGGCTGCCTGTATGCTCTACATGATCAGTAAAGACTCACTTCTTCCTGTGGAGAGAAGAGTACCTTCAAAGTTAGCTGTGAAGGTCATTCCTCATCTCCTCTGACAGACCAGTGAACCATCAGACACCCAGAATTAGGAGAGGAGAATCTATAAATCAGGGACAAAACCAGGGAAGGTTAATGTGTGCTGACCCACTGGGAAGGGCCTCAGATGCACTCCACTGAGTTGACCTCCTTGGCTGAGCCATCAGACCAGACAATGTGGATAACAAAGCCTTTGGGCAGCGGGAGCAGCCCTGACAGACCACACCTTTTCACAGCCTCACGCTGTGGCACAATTTCATTGCAATTTCTCCCTGAGACCAGCATCATGACATCATTCTGTTCTTTCAATTGGAAGCAGAGCTGGGGTAAATGAAAGCATCACTTGCTTTTGACAGCCCAGAATATCCTGTGGATTCACCTCCCCACTGAGCCAGAGGCAGTGTCCTGCTTGGCACCTGCAGCAGCATAGAGCACAGAGGCAAAATAAACCCAACTCTGTCCTGCCCCCTACACCAAAGATGTGACATGTGATGCATTTTATCCACCTTCTCTCCTGCTCTGGAGAGGGAAATATAAAACTCTGGGCTTGATCCCAACAGAGTGAGGCAGCAGAAACTAATCATGAGTCCTGCAGGAGTGATCTACGAGCTGGGTACCGCCCCCCTTAACACACCCAAACCCCTTACTGCCTCATCCTGATGCACAGCAAATACAATTATAAGATCTAATCAACTGCAACTAATGTAATTCTGAAAGTCTTCACAGCTAATGAAAACCAGGTCTTTCCCTTCTCGATTTAATTGAGATGTTTGGTTCACACACCGTGGAAAAGAAACCCTCCATAAAGCTATGTATGAATATTGCATTTACATATCCATCCTGTCACAGTATTGGGCTCTTTTTACTGACTGCTGGCTATTACATGGTAGGAAACTATCTGTGAAGGTAAATGGACTTCAGAAAATAAATACTTTCTCACACTGTTTCAAGGGAAACCTCCAATCTGAGTGTCATCTACTAACTACAGACACTTTGTAGTCTGAACTTGGCATAAAAAAAGCATTTGCTTAACATGAATAAATCATGATCCGTAGTAAAAATATCCTCCTCTTGCATTAAAGCAAGAATCAGAAGACAGAATTTGGCCTATAGCTTGTAAACTCAAATTTGTTGAATAACAAATGACTAAAGAAAATCCCCTTTCCCTCCTTCCTCCAGGTGTTCTTCTTGTTGCCTGTTGGCATCGGTTTTTCTGCAGTTTAAGCATCAGTAATGCTTTGAGACTTCCCCTACCTCTGTGCTTTCCTGTGTTATCTTTAGCATTATTTTCACAGGAAGCCATACAATATGGGGAGCACTGCAGAGAAAAAGATAAATCCATCATGCCTCCTGCAAAAAGTTTTGCTACTACCTTGAGTTACAAGCTGCCAAAGCATGATGACAGAGAAACAATGGCTGGTAGGCAGGATAAGCAGACTGTCACATCACTTCATGCAATCAATGACCAGCTGGGCTTTGCTTCTTTCAGGTTTTTCTGCTGTGCTGACCCAAATCATTACTTTTCCCCCACAGAATGTAGTCTTGTTAAGGCTTTGAAAGAGAAGTCTGAGATTTGATGAAAGCCTGTCAGGATACAGGATAACTGCTCTCCAGGGACAGTCAAGACAGACCAGGTAAGAACAGTCTCTCACCAGTGATGTGTGAGGGAAGAGCAGATAGCAAGCTCCAAACCCTTGTCTGACTGCTCAGCAGTAAGCACGTGTCATGCCCACTGCAGCTGAGAAGAGGCTTCCAGCTGTGGGATGTGAGCACAGCAGGCACGTGCACAGGTGCTGGGGGCCTGGGCCCACACCTGCATGCACGCTCACCACAGGAGCAGGTCCTGCCTCTGCTCCTGCATGGCCAGGAAGCCTCCACCTCTGCTATCCTGCCTCCTCTTGGCACCTTCACCCACCCTCTGCAACCCACCAAACCGTGTTCTTCCTTCCACAACTGCCTCCTCCTCCTTTCCAAAGGCCACACCAGCGCTGCCACAGTGCCACAACTCCATGAGCTGCCATCAGCTCTGCATCCACCCTGAGGCTCAGTGCTTCCAGAAGAGAGCACAGCCACCTTGACTATTCACTGAATATTTCCCAACCTGAGCAGCCTTTTTGGTTTATCACTTCTCCTTTGAATTACTTTTCTTTAATAATGTACTGATCAAACACCCACATAAACTCTTTATAAAGCTGCCAGTACTGATAACAACATATATTGATTACTTTGGTTATGACCATTAGTCTCAGGATGCCCAAGTGGTGAAAAAAAGTCATGTCAGAAATACAAAGAGCAGATACCAAGAAATATATGAAAACATTCAGAGAAAGAATGGAGTGATAAGAATTAGGCAATAGAAGAGCTCACCTAAAATGTGTTAAATAGCCTTAAGAACTATACCAGAGACAAACATCCAACTGTTATAATACCCTATTCAGGTTCCATTCTTCTGGACCAAGGAGTCTGGATTTCATCTGCTTTATTCTTTGAGAAATGTGCCATGCTCAGGCCTCTTGCAATACCTCCTGAACATGGCTCATTTTAAAGGATAACCTGATGCTATATGGTGAAAAAAGCTTTTTTTTTAATCCTTTTTTATCACTTCAGGACACAGTTTTATTGCAAAGCAATCAGATCCTGCATAAGGAAACAGTTTTCAAAGAAACCATTTATAAGTCAAGAGAGTGACCATTAGTTATTGAAAGCTGAAACATTTACAGGTTCGTTTGATGGCAGTGACAGCAAACTAATTTTTCTTTTTGTTGAAAATTTTTCTTGACTGCCATGACTACCTGGCAAACTGCCCAAAGAACAAAGGTCATCTAGCTCTGCATTTACTTAGATTCAATATCAAATTTATGTGCTACTCTCAGAAAAACGACCATGCCATCCTTTTAGAGAGTCCTTTTTGAATTTCCAGCTGACTTGAAACATATGATTGCAGATGTTAGTTTGGGACAGCTGCTAAACTACATGCTTTGCTATGTATTTCCATGAGTTATTCAACCAACAGGAGAATTGCAAGACATAGTTCATCTGGAAGAAAGCAAAAACAACAGAAAGACTCATCATGCTACCCCAGTTTCACAAGTATAAAAATAGCAGAAGGTGCTAACAGATATTATGTGGGTAAGAATGAGAACTGGATTGGTGTTGGAGAATTTATTCTTAGAAAATCCCTCCTTTTGGAATTGTTACAGGCATGCACTGACCCAAATAGATCATGGCTCCTATCATTCCCTAGTGCATGCGAACAGATAAAATGCTGACATGCACCAAAAAGGTTTGGGGCAAAACAAAGCAAGCACAATCTGCACGGAAACTGCCAAAAAAAGAAAAAGCACAGCAGCTGGTACACAACTGCTAATAGGCAAAGACAGCACTGCTGGCAAACGCAGGTGAAGCGAAGGAAAGGAAAAGGCAAAATGATGTTGGGAAATGGTGTAAGCCCAAAGAGATGGAGAAAACAAGCCAGCTAACATAGGGTCCTTACTGCTGTCTCAGAAGGACAGTCATTTCAGCCATTTCAGGGTACACAATTTTTTCCACTGGGCTGGTGCTGCCCTGTGATCAAGCCTCAGGGCCACTGATGTCTGTCTGGTGCAGCTTTCTGACTTGGCTCAACTGGCCAGTGGCTGTTTGGTGGCTATGCAGATAAGGCAGGACGACAGGGAGACCACAGATCAAATCCACAGTGTGTCTCACCAGCTAAGTTACAGAGCCCAGCACAGCAGGAACACGTGCAGAACTAGTTTTCTCTCCTTCCTTCCTCAACCCTTCCGTAATTTTTTTAATTTCTTCCCAACGAAGTCCCAGGCAGCTCTGCAGGCTCAGTGAGGTGTCACACTTGTGGCAGGGTATGTGGGAGTCACCCACCCATTGTGAGGTGTGAGATGCCCAGGCATGTCTATGTGTGAGTGACGTGCCTCAGCCTCCTGTGTTTCCAGGGGTACCAAGCAATGGTACAAGGACAAAGGATGCAGATAACCAACCCAGGAGGATGCCATTTAGTTGCCTGAACACTGGCAGCTAGAACCACCTGAGCTGCCTAAAGGCATCCAGGGTGTCTGGATGTTTATGCAGGTATGTCCACAGAGATGAACAACTTGATGCATGAACTGCAGGAGATTTGTGTCCTGCTGGAGGGGCAGATGAGGGCCAAAGGGCACAGTTTATGGCAGTTCAAACACCATCCAATGCCCTCTCTTTAGACAGGAGAAACCTGCACCTGGATGAGGTCAGCAGACTTGGCACAGGACCAACTCTCACGCTTCTCAAATAGCTATTAAGGAACTATTAAAAAGGTACCAGGGCACCTCAAATGGCACCAGCTGCCTCTGCATGAGCAGCTGAAGGGGGCTCTGATTGCCACTGACTATAATGGGGCCTGAAGGTGCCTTGCAGATACTGGCCTCAATTTAGGAGTTTTCAGTTGCACTTGAATCTCACACCAGTAGTGCCATGCTTTACTATTACACAGGCACAAACATCTTCCTCTGAAATCAATTCCTACACAAAGCTGAATGCTCTTAGCACTAAATCCTTCTCAGAAAGCCATAAGGATTTATTCAGGGATGAAACGTTTTAGTCTAACACCAGAAAAATACTTTTCTCCATGTAAAACAATGCCAGACCATCACACTCCTTCCTGTTGGCAGGACACAAAATTAATGTCCCAAATTTGAGAAACGTTCACTATCACAGACCCTGTAATGTTTCATTAACTGATGATGCTTAGAACTTTGGGTAGAAAAGAAGCAGATAAAACAACACAAATCTACTCATCATATGAATATTTAAGACCCCTCTGCTGGAGCATCAATGTGTGGGCTCGTATCAATATTGTGTTTAATGCCCCTATGCAGCTACTCAACACATAAAATTAGCAAACAACTATCAAAGGACTTCTATTCAGGCAAAAAAAAAAAGTTCTTTTCCCTTTATGAACATTTTTAAACAAAGTGTTCTTTTTTCCTGTAATTTTTCCCCATTAAAATTTTATGTTATTGCAAAGAGATGGAAGGCAGGGAACTTCTGGCCCAATTTTGTTCCAAATTTTCTTGTATAGTAACTGGAGGCAGAATTTTGTTGTCTCTGTAGAATTATGTACAACTGTAGATTTCCTTTTATTTAATGCAACATTAACATACAGATATAGAGACTCAAATATTAAAACTAAATTACAGGCAACACTTCTCCAATTAGCTCATGTAAAAGTATAATAAATAATTAAGCCTCTTACTATCCAGTTAAAAAGACCAGCAACATTTCTAAAGCTACAAGAAAATGCTGAGATGTTAAGAAAAATAAACAATACTTCTACTGCAACAGAAAGCTCCCAAGAATCTCAAAAATTTGAAGTCCAGTCATGGACTTCTTTTGTAGGCTATTCTTGCTTTGTCTTTAATACTGGTGTGCTGTTACTAATAAAATAGCTAAGTGTCCTGCAGATAGTGCTGAGGACTAGTTACTATTTTCTGGAAGTAAGTTGCAACTGAAAATGTCAGCCTTCAAAGTAAATCTGCCGAGACTGAGTCTCTTCCCAGAGTAAATCTATTACACGTCAGTAAATAGATGAGATATAAATAAAGTAGGAGCTCTGCAGAGTGTAAATCAGGCATTGCCACCATATTAAGAGGCTTATGGCAATGTTACTTAGCAGTATTTGTTTTAAAGTCTCAGCAGGCTTGTCCTGCTGAATGTTTTGTGTAAAGCCATCTGCCAAACAGGCAGAATCGATCTCCGAGTGTGTCCTGCTTGGTTTGTAAATTTACCTACTGTGACTAAGTACATAACTCATTATTAAAAACAGTCAGACCTGGTCTTTCCTGAGGGTAAACTAATGTTTCTCATCATCCTTAAAAAAACAGCACGCAACATGAGATAAGGAATCAGCAAGGCATTTAAATAAGAGCTGATATTTGAAAGACTCACTCCCGTGGCCTGAATCAACATGCAAACACGGACTCCCAATCATCTTCAGAAGATAATTATAATTCATAATTGGCACTTAAAAGCGTTTTCTCGGAGCTGTGCAAATATTGACTAATTAGCCACACCAGAATCCTGTGGGGTGGGCAAGCAGGTATCTTTATCTGAATGAACTGCTGAGGAATAAAACCCCAACCCTCACCTGCTGCAGGGGATGAGAAGGTGGAGAGGTTTCCAGCCCCATTCCCTTCGCCCAGCCCATACTGCTCCCACCACTGACATTTTTCCTCATCTAGAGAGGGGATGAGATGAGCTCTGTACTAGCAGAGCTCTGGAAATAATGGACAAACCTCAGATCGTTAGCTTAAGTCCCTTAAAGCAAAAGGGAAAGGTATCCAAATGTCAAAATAAAGCCTGAGGATTTGATACAAGTACATGCAGTATTTATATGAGGATGGTGGCCTCTTCTGCTGAGGAACACTTAAATAATGATGTACTGCACAATTATGGCTTATTCTTGGAAATAAAATATTACACTGGTGCTTGTAATTAAGCAGTAGGAAAAGGGCTCCATATGTATGGAGTAAGACACTTCTTTACTTAAAATTCAGAGAAATCTTATTATTCACTGTGTGCCCAAGATTAGGCTGAAGAAAGTGTGGTGTCCTGTTAGAATCTCCAAGAGGCTCTACCTTCACCATGCAATAAAATGCACCAGGCAAACAGTATCTTCAAGATGGTCCTAAAAATGGACTGAAGATCCTTGCAGGCCACAGCAGCTAGAAATAGATACTGAATACATCCTCCAGTAAATCCAGCTCTTTAATTAAATTTCCTATAGGAAAGCAATGATTAGTCCTTAGTACCTCAGGTTTTCTGGTTTAAACCAGCAAACACTAATGATGGCTTTACTCTAGAGCTTTGTTCTGAATCACCACATCCAGGGGCACAAACAGGCCTTTTCCAAATAACTGCATTATTACTGTTTACAATGTACACAAGATAGGCAGCAAGAACCATTTTTATTTGGTGTAATCCTGCTTTGACTATTGAAATAATTGGTCATATGTTGTGTCTAATTTCAGCTACAATCTCTTTAGGGCAAGGATTGTGTCCCTGTGGTTTTGTAAAGCCTCATTCACAGTTATAATGGTGTATAAATTAAATAAATAATGAGAAATTATGAACTGTGGGAATTTATTCTGCATTTATCAGAAATTCCAAGTGAGGATTTACATATTTTTAAATGGATTTTTTTAAAAGATCTTCCACAGATCTGGTTCTCTCGTCTGTTTTAGAAATTGGGAGATGCCTTTCAACTGCAGCAAGTATTTAGGTAAGAATAATAACAGGAAAAAAACAGGTTAGTGTGGTGACTGGTTGAATAATAAATCCAGGGTTATTCCACTCTGAAGCTAATTCTCCTGCATGGTTCATGTATAACAGCTTCTGAGACAAGCAGGTTTTCATCCTTGGTAAAGAGCATTAAGATGATGGTATTTTAACTACTGCATTAATTATGTACTCTGAGCAAGGCTAGACAAAACAAATAGGAATAGAACAGAACTGGATGCCTTAGTGAGCAAAATTCATTTAAAAATGCCCAAACCAGAAGAGTACAGATTAGGTGGCTTGGGCTGCAGTATGATAAAAAAGCTTCTGTGGCTCAGAAGCTTTGGAGAATCATGAAACAATTCAATAAAAAAATTAGTATTTTATACATTTGGCACTCCCAGCCACTAATCCCACACGAGTTCCCTAAATTCTGGAGCAGGGGCTGGGGGATCATGGCCACAGCAAGAAGCACACTCTCCACAGTAACAAGACAGTCTTAAGCCAAAGCAAGTCTATGCTAAAGCTCTGTAATGCTATATCACATTTTTTTCTGTGTGTGTGCGTGCACTCATTCTTTTTCCTTTTCAGGAGGAAGAGAAGGAGGGGAAAAGCAAGAATTTTTATCTCAATAAAGAAGTATGTTCATGCAAAGAAGCATTCAGCTCGCTCTAAGGAGTCAATGAGCAGCTCAAAGGACCTCAGGACCTCTGCTGGGCTCCCACACCTGGACCTGGCAAGTTGGTGGGAACACAGGGTGACTCGGGTCAGTAAGAATCAAAGACAAACACTAGAGTGAGTGCCTCTTTCCGGGTTCCCCAGTGTACACCTACAGTAGGTAAAACACAGCAATAAAGTAAAATAAGTCAGCTGTGTTATTAGAAATGTTAATTGTCCTGGCTGGCCTTTTGCTCTGAAAGACCTGCAACTTCACAAGCCTATAAGGTGAGAAGTCTGGTCCTCACAGCCTGAGCATGTGGGGACATGCCCCATCCTTCAATATGCCAACCCAAAGTCACCAAATGCATAGCTTTTCTCATTTTCCTCTTTGGTTAACAGAACTAAAACCTGCAAAGCGAACAGCATGTGAAGTCAACTCTGTACACAAAGATGGAAAAGGCACTGATTGGCACAGAGTTAATAACATGCCTCAAAATGGCCATTCACCCTCAAAAGACATTAGCATGTAATAGCAGCTGCTTATCCTCTGAGTGCAGATGAATATTGGAAAGAGGTGCTGAGAGGCTTTGTCCTAGAATTACACGTCACTGGTTTAAGCATGATGTGTGGAAATTATTTTAATTGCCCGTATTAGTCCAGGGCTGAAATGGTCTGGTGCTGTTAGGAGTGACGCAAATGCCTTTCTCTGGTCAGGGTGTTGTTTGAGAAGAACATGTATGTACCTCAGTGTCTAGAAAGCCTCACCACAACATGAAACTAAAAAAAAATTTAAAAAAAATCCCAGTAAAATAGCTTTGAAAAATATCACCTAGTTAATGATAGTTTTTGACTGCCTCACATATAAAGATCCAATTTCTTCCAAGTATGGGCACTGAAAGAGCAAGAACTATTATTTTTGAGGTAAATGTCACAGTTCAAATGTCACAGACTATATTACAGACATTCACAACTCGCTCTGAGAAAAAAAACAACTTACACTGTTGTATGAAGGTTGGCAATGATCACAGTGCTAATGACCATGAGAGAAATACGAGATTTTTTTTTTAAGCATCATTATCTACTGGCCTTGAGTGCTAATCAAAACAAGGACTGTAATGCCTGCTTTAATGGGGTTTGTCTCAGTAATGCTCCTAAATGGAATAAACTATATTAAATCCAGACAAGCTACAAAGAGAGAAAAATGGCAAAAAAAATACACTGAAAACTTAAAGGTTCTTTTAATCTATTATTGAGTTACCATCCATGACAGTCACAGTTAACAGTGGTTTTGTAATCCATTTGTGAATTGTACAACTAAAATAGAAATGTTGTTCTCCTTCAGCTTAAAACAACAGACTAAATAAGACCCAAACCAACCCACAAAATGGCCTGGCAAAAAGCATACTAAAACAGGCTGCATGTCTATTTTCTTCTTTAAAATTCAGGAAAGCAACTCCTCTGGAGCTTTTTCTCAAAGCAGAGGGAATCCGACCCCACTGAGGTGGAGGCAGAGCCGCACGTAAGCTGAGCCTCTGCGCACCACACGAAGGATGCTCTGGGAAGACAAAGGGCCCCACACTCTCCCTCACTAAGCCAGTGCTGCAGGGACAGGCACTAACTGATACCCATGGCCCTTGGGTCATCCTCCTAATGTTTACAGGAAGGGGCACTGAATGCCAGGTAGATGAATTGCCATCCTCCTCCTCTGCCTTGTTCCTTTGGCCTTGCTCATCCCTCCTCTGCATACTGCTGACCAAATGCACAGCATGCTGAATTTCTTCAGCTTGATACCTCAGGGGATCAGTTATATTTGAATTCTCCAAAAGCAATTAAATTCCTCAAATACCCCTGATGCATTTGTTTTGCTGTATTTTTCACACTGTGATGGGAAGGATGCACAGCAGTTGAGGGGGAATGCAGACTATAGCATTTTGGGCAGATTCTTCAGGAAGAGTTGACAATTTACTGATAAAATGACAGCCAAGGTACAGAGTAGTGACACTTTTATGCTCATTTAGATGCAAGAGTGAAATATTTCTAGGGGTCCAGTTTTAAAAGGATGGATTAGTTCATGGTGTACATAAAAAGTAGGATCATGCATCTTATCTTGAAGAAATTTTCAATAAAGGTCTTTACAAACTGAAGCTGTAGCTAAGGGAAATAAAATTCATTCTGTAATTAATGAGTTCCCCCCAGTATTACAGAGAAAAAATTCCTGTGGTTTTATTGCTTTTGTAAAATGCTTGTTCTCCAGCTCTGAAGGGACTGTGAAAGGTCAGAGGTGTTGAATATACATGATTTATAAAGTCCTCTGGGATGAGATGTGCCATATAAATATAAAATATTATTAGAGCATACTCTCTTTAATTCACATACACTGAAATGGAATTGGCTGTGCCACAAGAGCAAAACTAAGAACCCAAGTCAGTCTGATGACAGCAGATTGTCCAAGGCTACTGACAGTCCAAACAGCAAAATTACGGATAAATTAATTTCAGACACATTTACCTAAAGCTGAGTTACTGCTATTCATCTGGAACTGGTTATATGTAGATATGAATGTGAAGACTGTGTTACACAGAAATGACTGAACAGGCAGAGATCGTAGACTGCTCTGTGCCATGATGAAAAAGGGGCTTCTGTCAAAGCTGTAGGCACAGGAGCAGCCCATGTAGCCCATCCACCTTCTGCAGAAACTCTGCCTTACACAAGTCTGTTCTCAGGTGTATGCCAGAGATGCTTGGGATGCCGTGGTCCTCACATGCTTTGTAAAGTCACACTCAGATGGCATTTTCAGCCTCAAAATATGCATTCTATTTACCCCTGGCTTTGACAGAGGTTTGAAGATTTGAACCTTGAGATTTGTTCACCTCCAGCTATATCTATCCAAAGAGGCTTCCTAAAAAAACAGTCTCTCAGAGAATTGGGTTGGAATGAGTGGAACTGGACTAGCAGTCCCATTCCCTCTCGGGGAAGCATAAATTATACTTTCAACCCACTTTTTGGGATTGATTCCAATTTCTCTTTTTCTTCTGTCCACAATAGTCTATACTTTAACACTACAATAAATAATCAGTTTGAAGTAGACTTCAAAATATTGTAACAGCTGGAGCAATGACATTCTTACTTGACTTTACTGTAAATGGAAAAATTCCCACTCCCCCCCTCAAAGACAAAGATTGCAGATCATATTCCGAATTCTTTTCAAAGCCTTGGCCAAAAGATATCACCAGCACAGTCTGTTCCTCTTCAAATTATTACTCCCACTCTTGCTGATTCTTTTATCTAACTCCTTTCTGCCCCAAAGTTTACAATCTCCTTCCAAAAAATTTTCAATTGCACTTCCTTTCTCTTAAATTCCCTCTCTCATCAGCTTTCAAATACTGTGACTTTATTTTAGAAAAATGATGCTGTGAATTCAGCACTACAGAACTATCTGTTCCTACCTTTTTCCCTGTGCTAAAACAGTGAGTGTAATTTTAAGTACTTTAAAAAAGAAAAAGGCACAATGCCCTTTAGCAAAAGTATATGAGCTTCCTGCTCATAAAGGAAAAAAAAATTACATTCTTACTTTTGACTGTATTAATGCTTTCCTGTGAAAATTGATACATCTGTCTGGGAGATAAAGAAGATTTGGATTATCTGTATTCAAGAGAATAATTAAAAGAAGTTATTGCACAAAATGATTAGATTTTCTGGCAACACAAGTTTGATTCTGAGATAATGTTCAAGTTATTCTCATCTGTGCAGAACACTTCTCATCCACACAAGAGGGGCTCTTAATTTTCTCCTTAATTTTCTACTGAAAAAAGCCATTGTATTTTCTCTTCATTGATGACGTTTAATATTCGATTTCTTCTACTTTCTTTAGATAATAGATTTGCTCATTTGGCTATAGCTAAATTGCTGTAGTAGTGGCAGACAATGACACTTTTAAGGCTACACTATACATGATTAATCTTTGCTCTAACTGAGAACGTTTATCATCTGGGGGCTACCCCTTCTGTTTGTCTTTTCCTTGTGTTTTCAGTTCTCCTTTCCTATCAAGGAGAACAACAAAAATCATTATGGGTTTTTAACCTAGGGAATGACATTTTTAGCTCTGAGGCCTATGTGTAAATGTAAATTTCCAGCTGTTGGAACAAAGAAATACCAAATGTGAGGCAGATGTTAATATTTTATCCATTGTTGGTAATACAAGCAAAAATCAACCTTGAAAAATCCCCCAGCTATTCCAATAATGAAAGCTTACTGTTTGGGCATTTCCATGTCTCTGTGTCTTCAGAAATAAGATCTACCTAGCTTCTTGAAATCCATGGAGCCTAGACAAATCCTCTGTGTCATTTCTTCTTCTTCTGATATTAACAATTCAAGGGCTAGAACATAAAGCCAGTGAAATCATCTCCAGATGTTTCTTCTGCTTAGCGATTTGATGAATGCTCAAAGACCATTTACTGCACAATAAAGTCAAGTGGAATCTGGGAAGATTCTGGATCCTATGCTGTTTTTCAGGAGCACATTCAGTATGAAGAGTTAAACCATGTGTTTGGTTTCTATCAAGCACCACTTGAACATAAGTCTTCATGCACTCATGAAGCCAGTTTAGGCAGAACTGATGAGCAACCACTGTGAGCTCCCTAAGAACTCTGCTTTCCTTAGAATCCACTGGCTGAAGAGCCACAGCACATCTGTAAATGCAATAAGGTACTTCTTGCTGAATCAGTATATTTGTTGCTTCTACCATCTTCTAACCCTTGAAAACTTCTGAACTGACTGTCCTGGCATGATGGACACAACCCACAGTCAGTGGCATGGAGGAACATGGATATTCAGAGCATACTTACAAGTTGAGGTTTCCCTCCAGAGAGTCTCCAGCCTTTGTTTAGCCCTCACCATAGCACATCATTTATCTCTCTCATCTCCCATCATCCTCCCCATAGACCTTGGATCCCCATGAATCCTGGTAAGTCCTTCATTCTAGCATTAATACAGCAGCAACTTCTGAATGGCTTGTGTCAGGCACATTTGTGTTTGTAATTCCTTTCACACTAGGCAATTCATTAAGGGCTCTGTTTTGATTACCAAAATGTGTGAACACAATTTTGTATCTCATCTATACAGGGTCACTCCTATGTCAGCTCGTTTCTGACTGTGACAGTCTTTTCCCATCCTAAAGGCAAAACGGTGTTTACATTTGGTTAGTTAAAATATTTACATTACACATTCAAATGATGCATTTTCCCAGTGACAGGGCTCTCCCTGGTATTTCCTCCTGTACCTACTATGCAGCGGAAATGATTAAGAAGAGTATTCTGGGTGTCTCTAAACAAGCAGATTAAGGAAACACGCAGCACAGCTGTACTATGCTAACACTGCGAGGCTTTGTAATATGCATGCAGGCTGTGTGAACTGCCTAGCATGAAAGCCTGTCTTTTAGGACCCCAAATCAGAAGAGTTCCATATTTCCTCATCAATTTATTTCAAATAGATTCTTCATTTATTGACAAATTATTTGGTCACTCAGTGCATGAGGCAGAGTAAAACATAAGCCCTGGAAGAGCAGGTGAGGATGGTGCTGTTTGCTGATCATCAGTCTGCCTGTGGATAAAAGCCTCGAGTGCACCATGTCTGCAGGGGAACAGAGATGATGGGGACTGCTACCCAGACAGAGAAGAGTGTAGAAGGAAAGGTGACACTAAAGCTGGCAGGGGAAGGCCATGAAGTGACAGTATTTCTGGGAATCACAAAACACACTGCACACTCCTGTTTCAATGTAACATTACCAAGTCGAATAAACACCGCGAGTGATGCTGCACCAAGAGGTCCTCCGAACACACAGCACGAGCCTCTCCCCAAAGGGATGGTTTGAGGCTCATAGGAGAGAAACTGAAATTCAACACCATTTAAGACACATCATCATCTACACTGTAAATCGTTAGTCTTGCTCATTTATTTGTTACACCAAACAAGGGAGAATCATATGCACGTCTCTCTGAGAAGAAATTAGATAGAGTGTAGCAACTTCTCACACAGAAACTCTGCAGCAATGCAAAATTAAGAACTTAAAGAACACACCTGAGGTGTATTCCTTACCTTATAACATCATCCACACAGGTCTTCATACAGGCTCTCCCAGTGAGGAGGCAAAAGCTTCTGGGCTGAAAAAACAACGAAGCACTGGTTAAGACATTATCTCAAAACCCCTGCCTGTGCTTATATCCAACTCAAACTCTGCTGCATCTTTTAGTTTACAGAAACATATACAATAGACTGAAGTCGACTTCGTAAGCAAAAGCTATTTATTTTAAATTGACCCTGCCCACTTAGTGTCATATACTCTGAAGGAAATGGGTTATAAAAGTCTCTGTGTAAGTGAGGCTTGCAACATCTAGTAAACAAACATTATGCGGGATTATTTTGTGTGGGACATGTATTTACTCTGCTTTTTTAAACTAACAGCAAATGAAACTTTGTTTGCCAATTAAAACCAATCAGTAAAAGAAAAGTAACAGGCTGTAGACCAGTATAAGGCAGTATATTCAAAATAACAAACAACCAATCTTGATTTAACCTAAGAGCCTGTGTGGAGGGAGTGAGTAGGTTCATTACCTGCCCTCCTGGTGCCCAACCAGCCCCACTGCCAAGCAGCCTGAGGGGTGTGTTGGGATTAGTGGGCAGGACACTCCTGCAGAAAGGGGATGCCAGAAATCCCTGGGCTGAGGGGGCCAGGATAAACACAGATTCTGCATTTTGAGCCAGCAGCTTCACAATTTTATTTCAGCGCTTTGAAACGTGATTTCCTTTGGCCATGCTCGGGAATACAGAGTTTGCAGCTCCCAGCCTCTGGCTGGCCTGCTCACAAAGCCCTGCCGGTTTTGGCAGAGGAACGTCCAGGATGATGGGCAGCGGCTGCCGCTGTCACCAGCAGGATGTTTTCTGGAGTTTCTCCTACAAGGCAATGTGTTTATTCTTTGAAACAGTTGCTCCCTAAAGATTAAAACTGAACAGAAGCACAAAAGCAGCGTGTGTCCTCTGGGGCTGCTACGTGCCATCGGGCAAACAGGAGGTAAGAGCTGCGTTCTCCCAAATTACACAGAACAAACGGCGCTGCACTGGCAGAACGGAGTAAATTTCTTCAGTACACAACTGAACTGCCCTCATTTTAACCTCTTCTTAGAAAAAAACCTTCCAAACACCACTTGTGTTATTAAGAGCTCCAGATTTAGAGTTGTGTGGGGGGTCTTCAATGCAGCTGAGCCTGTTCACCCCAAAAGTGTGTCAACCTGGGCACAAAAATGATCAACAGACACAAAGCTTGTGCTTTTAAGACCATGTTTGTTATCATCCCCAATTAGCAGTAAACACTCTCAAAAACAGACTTAACAGCCACAAAGAACAGACAGCAATATGAACAGCAAACACTCAGACAAAATGTATCTTTACTTAGAAACTAAAAAAATAGTCATTCAAAACTCACTAAAATAAGATTGAAATATTAAGAGCTCAAGAGAAATACTGGCACAACAATGAAAAATCTGTTTGGCACAGTCTGTGTAATCATAGTTATTGCAAGGTGGCTGGAAAAATAAATGCAACAATGATTTTTCTTTCTGCTGAGGTATGTGCAACAAATATTAATTGTTTACCACTGTAAAAGATGCATTGTACTCCAGGGAGTACCTTGAGGGGTGAGGAACTGTCTCTGGTAATAAGAAGTATTTACCTTGCCTAACGGCTATATATACGTATCTCAATGTGTTTCTATTAGCAGAATTAATTTAATATTGCATAAAAACAGTAACTTTTGGCTTAAAAAGTAAGATAGAGAAGGAAACTAAATAGTCTTTTCTTCCTCTGGGGAACACATACAGATTTTCTTAATCCTGGTAATGCACACTAAGCCCACATAAAGGGAAACAGACAAACTTCAATAACCCTCAACACGATGCCACCGCATTATTTATTCTCCTGCAGAGTACAGAGGACTTCATAACTTTCCTCCCTGTTGTATCACTCTTACTTTAATAAACAACCAAACAGCAGCAATGGCCACTATCTTATGCTACTCTAAAGATAAAAATATTACCTCTGATTAACAAGGACTCCTCATCCTAGACCTTCTTTGCAGAAGATACCAGGAGAAGCTGTTTTAAACTCCCTCTGAGTGTTAATGCAGCTCTCAGAGCTGCTCACCCCAGTCCCTGGGCGCTCACCGATTCCGTATGCAGGGCGCAGATCCCACCTTCTCCGGCTGCCAAGCGGGCACAGCCTGCGAACAATGCCGCCTCTGTCAGCCCGCCCAGCCAGCAGTGAGTGGCACAAAGACACGCTCATCCGCAGCCCCGGACCCCTCTTTTCTTCTCCTTCTTCTCCTTGGAGTACAGGGGGATGAGAAGGAATGGGAGAGAAATGCTTATGTGTTTGTGATTAGCCAAAGCTCCGCTGTGTCCAGGAGTGGTGAGACTGTCAGTGCACTGCCCGGGCGCCTGGAGAGGAGACGGAATCTGCACTGGCAAGAGCACTCCCTGCCTCGCTTCACACATTTTTGTTTCGGATCCGTGGGTGGTTGCATGAGCAAGCAGCCGGAATAGGGGAGGAGTTAGACAAAATGCAATTTAGGACTTGGAAGCCTTGTCTGCCTTTTCGAGAGGAGGACGAAGAGGCGAAATCACACTGCCCTGACAGAGCAACCTGCCCTTCCCACCCCACCTGCCTCTCCAAACTTCCCGGGAAAGCGCTGCCTCTCCCTGCCCGGCCGTCACCCCTGGACAGAGCCCAGCACAGCAGCTGCTCTCGCCCCCCCGGGAACCAACACCCGAGAGCCTCTGAGCACGCTGGCTGCTCGCTCCTGCCCCACAGCATCACCGGCTTAATTCTCAAGGAGGCACGATGCTTCATGAGCAACTAGAGGATGAAACAATAAACGACATCCTCAGCAGATGTTTACAGCTGTCACTAGGCAGAGGAGGAGACAGCCAGCAGCTTAAATCTCAGTTTTCTGCAAAGATTTCCTTGGAAATCAAAGAGGCAAAGCCAAAAGCCTCTTTAAAACCAGATGTCCATAGTTTTCTTGTTTTGAAAGGATTATCATGTGCATATATTTCAGGCAACTTCAGCTTTGTTTTCCTTCCTATGAGAAAATGAAAAGCAATGTCTGGCTCAAGATGAGACAATGATTCTTGCTGAAACCAGTCAGAATTTTGGTTTAATTCTAATATTCCCAAGCCAAGCTGTATGATAGATGTGAGATGTTTCATGTTCCTCCACATTAATTACAGTTCAGATCTTAAAACATTGCAAGTGAATGGAGCAACTAGCAACACTGTGTTCTCTTCTTAAAGTAAATACCAAGGGACACACAACCCTTGGGTGCAGCACAGTTATGAACTCATTCCAGTCCCTGATGAACCATTGCAGCCTTACAGTATTTTCCCATGCAATTAGTATTAATTGGTGACTTGCTGGCAATCTCCCAGGGGCCCTATCTCACCCTTTTAGCCAGTCCTACCAGATCAGCCTTGAGATGATCATCAGGGCTAGGCAGTCATCCTGCTGCCCCACCTCTCAGGGCTCCTTCTTGCTCTTATATTTCTGGGGACTTTGGCAAGGGTTATCTTGAGTAACAAACAATCAAATAGACACCTCTTCCAAATGAATATATTTGAGTTTGTAACATGAGACTGCAAAGTAAGAAGGTGGCTTCTAGAGGGAATTTACAAGCACTTTAAAAAATATGTTGTTTCGTGTTGTATCCCTCTGGGGAATGGTTTACCCCAAAAGAAGCCCCAAAGCCTGTAACTATGTATTTTGACCCTACCTTCTCACCTATCTCTGACCAATTGGCTTGGTGCCAGCTATCTGTCCTGGGACAGAGGGTCTAGATAAACCCATGCTCTTCCTTGTTTGGCCCCTTTTTTGCCCCTGGGACCCCTTCAAGAATAAAGCCTTGGAACACCCTGAGGTAAGGAGCCTCTTTTGGGTCTCTTTCCCTATCTTGAAGTCTTCCTTGCCCAAAGCCCCCCAAATCTGAGCTAGCAGCCCGGCCAGGAGGGCAGAGGGAGGGAACACTTCAGTTTTGAAGCATTTCACTGAAGTTAAACTCCAAAATAATTTTCAGGAGAATGAGCAGCAGTGCTCAGTTCAGTGTCTAGATAGTAACAGACCTGTAAAACTCAGCATCTTGTACTCAGAATTAAGCTGATACAAGACAGCTGTAAATGAGCAATCATCTCTTCTAATTTTATTATTTAATAACAATTCTTAAGGATTTCCTCTTATCTATTAGTAAGATAAAATTTGTCTTAAGCATCTTTTCAAATGGACTTAAGCAGGCTCAGGAGTGCTTTATATCAGCAGCACCCCACAACTCCATGGCAATACATAAAATCAGATGTTCTTTAACTGAACATTGTAAGAATGTTCAGTTAAAGAACATCTAGAACATATTTCAGAGCAGCTTCCAGGTCACTTTCACAACATGAATTCCTTTTTGCAGAATTATGTAAGTAATCTCAAACCTTTAGAAACTGGTGCTCAGGTGGTTATTCAGAGTCAAAAGGATGCCTGAAAAGTGTGCAGGGGTCAGCCTACACACCACTCAAGAGCTAGCAAAGGATGCAACATCTAATGGTAAAATACATTAGGAAATGCTTGTGGCCAGAGGCAAGCAGAACTACTTCAACTAAAACAGGTCAAGTATAATCAAGAGCAATGTCCAACAGGGCAGCTTTATTCCTTCTCCTTTTTCTGCTTCCCCTTTTTCTGCTTCTCCTATGTTTCCAGTCCACATAAATCAGTGTTCCTCAGTGTTACTCATATCACTTTCGTCTTTTACTGTACAACATTTAGAAACCACAACATACATAGGTGCCTAAAAATGTTGTATTTTGGCTTGGAGGTAGTTAAGAACACTAAAGATGGTTATTTCTCTTGGAAATCTCGAGTCTGGAGTGGAGAAGCCTGCCTGTGCCATCTCATTTCATCTCTAACAAGCTGTACCTTTAGATTTTACTTAAGGGATCATGTACTTAGTGTATATAAACTCAAATGTGAAAGCCAAAACTCTTTACACTGGTCAACAGATGTAGAAAGATTTATCACTTACATATAAGTTGTTTATATGACATGGCTCATGGATTTTCTTCTTTGGAGATACTTCTTTTTCCGAATCTTTGTGATCCTATTTGATTTGCATTTTTTTAAAGACCTTACTGTCTTTTTTTCCCCACATCTATGGCAAGTAAAGATCCAGATATTATTTGTCAAGGCCCCATGAAAAATGAATTCTTTCAGACTATTCTCACAAATACTTTAGAAGTACAGAAGAAAACTTTACTTTCACTGGTGTATTTTCCTAGCAATTCCAGTAACTTGCAGTATCTTTGGATGTACACCATTGTTGGGGAGGATGAAGTAGCTAGGCCTTGTAGAGATAATTTAATAGTAAAAGACTCTAAAACTATGAAACCCACAAGAGGGGTAGAACTAAAAGCAAAGTTTGAGCTTTGAGCATGGGACAGGAAGAAGGTGATTAAGCAGCTGAAAGGCCTTGGCTGGGTGGGTCAGTGACACCCCTGACAAGACAAAAGGATGAATGAAAGGCTGCGCCTTCTCAGGTATCAGAGATAAGGTGGGTTTCACAAGTTTTGGTATGTAGAGTAGTATTATAATGTTGTAGCTCCCATAGGCTGTATGTAGATTCTGTAGGTTTTGTATCTAGAGGTGATTGGTTAATGTTCATTAGCATATTCACGATAGAAGGGGTTAAAATGGAATGTAACAGAGAGTTCGCTCTCTTTTTCCTGCCTTCCCTTGGACTCTGCACTGGATCCCTGGACCCTCTTCCCTAGTCAGGCTGCATTTCCACGACCAATAAACCACGTGTTCTAGAGAATCCTGATCTTCAGGTCATCTCTCTCTCGCCGGGCAACAAGCGTCTTCTCTAATACACCATCAATCTGAGATAGCCCTCACCTTAGCTCTCAAAGTGTATAAAAGAATATTATTCAGGACAGCTTAGGTGGCAGAAGAATTCTGTCATTCAATGGAGGGATGGATTAAGGAACCACAGAATAGAAGTTTCAGAGAAGAACTTCTCCATAAAATCATGCAAGAGGAAGGAGCACAGCACACATCCTCTGGCAGGGACAGGAAGGTGCCATACGTGTCTTTGGAGGTGTAGAAAAACTATCAGATTTCTTAGTATGATGAAAAATCTGGTTTGCTTACAGGATTTTAAGAAACACACGTGTCCAGGCTCCCACTTTACATCTACAACTAAAAGAAAGAGAGACTCAACATTCAGCTTTCAGAAAACTCAAGGCCAAGAGATTCTTTCTCTAAATACATATGCCAAGACTTAGCCACTGCCACTCTAATACCCTGATAGCAAATTCAATCTTTACAAATACAAAGCAAACATCTTTAAACAAATTATGAACATCTCTGGCCATACAGATAAGACTTACACTTGTAAATTACTTCTCTAAATAGGTGTTATATCAATTCTCCAATGAGTCCAGGATAGATGTGTTCAGCCTGCATTAGGTGATAATGAAGTCTGAACCCGAGAGATGTTAGTTAAATTTGGATTAGCTGTTGATGAAAACCAACTGGATAACACTGCTTATTCTAGACTCCCCTCAGTTACAGCTTTCCCAGTCAAACTTGTCACAGCTGTTCCTTCTTTCCAATAGCATTACTTTCAGGGACAGTTTTATTTGTAGTATTATGTGGCTTTGGTACATCAACCTCATCAGGTCCTTCTACTTGCCTGAGACAGATGCCGGATCATACCAGGTCCTCCCCATCTGTGGGAGACTAAACACAAAATTACACTTAATCAAGCAGCACCTCTGGCTGGGAGCCTGTCAGAGCTGGGAAGTGCATATCTCCTACACATGCTGAAGACAAATACACACCAGATTGCCCCCACTGCTAAGAGGTCTGTATTTCACTTTGCACTATTGATCAAACTGAAGTGTTTTACTTGGGCACAGATCATTTGGAGCTACACTCTGTTCTCTGCTAAAAGCTCTTTAACTCTTGACTAACTCAGGTCATATGGACTTTTAGTTTGGCATAACTTGAATGTGTCCAAAGCCCTTTCTCAGACAGACAAGTCAAAGCCTTACAAAGATCTGACATCTATCAATATAATCTAAGTCTAATATTCCATACTGCAAGAATGCAAATAATTTTCTTAAATACTTTTTCTTATGTAAGTTGGTTTGCAACATTACAGTACTTATGAACTACTACACATCCAGCAAAGTATTTAAGAATAACTGAGGTAATTTGCAAATTTACTTCTCACCTGTCTGATAAGCACTGAAAGTGGAACTGAAACTTTCACCTCATCTGAGGTGAAGGCATTTGAGCATGGCTCTTTGGTTTCCATTTGTACCAGAATTTCCAACTGTTTTTTCATCCACGTACTTGATAGATTTGGGCTTATTTCCTCCAGACAAGACCAAATGTATCCAATCCGTTACAGTCAAGACTAAATACTTACATATGGCTTCCTAATGTTACTCATTAGGACATAGATGGCTGCAAATGTGCTTCGTTCGACTTCAGCTGTCTTTTATTCTTCCCTGCAGCTTGCTCATTTTTGTTAAAAATGAAGATTCATTTTCTCCTCTTCCTAATTTTCAAATTTATAAGGCCCAACTATTCTATGAAAAGGGTTTTTTACACCATTTAACAGGACCAAAGTCTTGAAGGAATGAGATTTGTTGTTGTTGTTGTTTAATCCTCTCCTGCATCCACCCGCTTTTCCTGTTTTCTACTCCTTAATTAAATTTCAGGTCAAAGATCATTCTGACCCAAGATATCCAAATGTTTCCAGATTTGGCTAAAAATTGCGCAAATCCATTATCCTATACTGGATATATGTCATGTCTAACCAGGAGAAACTCTCCTGAATTATTTGAACACATGGACAAGAGCTGATTATCTAATCAAATTGCTAAACTCTAATGCACAAGGGAATATATTTTATTTAAAAAAAAATCAAATATGATTAGAGTACGCTTAAAATAATTGATCAGACTATAAAACACTAGTGGGCAGAGGTTCTGGAAGTGGAAGTGACACCCCTCTAATCAGGAAAAGCCACCAGAAGATATAAATTTATTTATAAGGGTTTAATTTTGAGATTATAAGTGCAAGAGACAAAAAATGACATCCTCCTGTAATTTGTTGACAAGCTGCAATAGAGAGAAGCTTTGTCACTGCTTCATCACCATCCATGACTGCTCTGCATCTCGCCTCCAATGGCTGACTTGCATTTCTGAGTCCCAATCCTGCCAGACCTGTTTGAATTATCTCAGATCTTCTGCCATGAGTAGTGGCATCCTACTCAGCAGAGGCATACCAGATAAAACTGTTTGTGCTCAGGAAACTGCATCACATGAAAAGTAATTATTAAGATGTGAGTTTCTCTGCACAAGCATTTGCACAAACTACACAAGTTCTCTTACCACAGCCACTGCCACATAGAAACTGTGGAAGCACATTTAAGTATTGCAGCAGTGACAGAAATGTCCACAGCATTTACTGATTCATAAAACAAAGAACATAAAAAACAAAAAAAAACCTCCCCCAAAACAAACAAACCCCTCCCCCATTGCAAACCTTTGTTTAACAACAATGAATTGAGATAGTGTGAATGCTCAAAGTTTAATTTCAGGAAAAACAGGATGGGATGTAGACTCTCAGCTAACTGTTCTTGTTCTCTTTGATTATCACTGTATCTTTCAGAGTGAAAACTGGTTCATAAATCAGGAAAAACAAGATGGACAACCTTAGACCCAATCCAAACAAAAAGCTGGCTAATTACATCAAGAATTTCTTAATGCAACTAAAGCTCTTTGTGCTGTCCTCCTAACAGAGGACAGAACAGTGAGCTGGCTGCCCCTGCACCTGCTTCATGTGACACTAGACTGAAATCTATCAATGTTGCCCAAAGTTTGACCTATGTTTCTGGTATAAAAGTAAAGCAATCCTAAAGGATCTGCTGACCCCTCAGATTCAAACAGCTTTTGAAGCAGGTGGACAACAGACCACTAAGATGTGGTGTTCCCACCTTCTTTCTGCTATTGTTGTTGAAGGATTTTATGCGTTTTTCCTGGACTCCACACTACCTGTGAGAGATCAGACCTGTTTTTTATCAAATATTGTCCTTCAATACTTTGTTCTCCCTTGGAGATACCTGACACATATCTGAGAGCCTCACCCAAGCTTGGTTTACAAGACTGAACTGAAAGAATTTAGAGACTAATTAGAAAGGAATTTAAAAGAGCCTATCTTTCAAGTGTCTGATAAAGTCAGTCTTACGAAAGGGTGCTGAGAAACTGGGCCCTGCCCTGACTTTAAAGTATACTTCAAACAATCACTTCTGTGAGTCAAGTGGCCCAATAAGCCAGAGGTGTCTGTCCACCAGGGGAGTTCCATAAAAGCACTCAAAGTATCTTCTAATAAAGACTTTGCCCTGGTCACACAGCAAGGCTGTGACAGAAGCTGATTGGTTTAGGTTTTTTAAAATAACTAATATCAACATAATGAAAGCTATCTTGGGCATCAAGAATACATTCCAGCTAGCAAGTAGAGGCCCAGATTTTGGCATGTACGTTTTTTTCAGGTACCACCAGCCTTTGGTACATGAAAGCTACCTGCAAGGGAGACTTGACCCTGTAACACCAAGGCTCTACAGGAGCATGGCTCAATAGAGCAGGTGCTGCCAAATGAAAGGTGCTGAGGCAGAGCACCACTGGCCAGCCTTCCCCTCCATTTCAGCAGGTGAGTTGTGCAGATAGGTGTCTTTTGGGTGCCACCACCTACCACCCTCCTCCCGTGCATGGGAGGTGACATGTGGAGTGGACTGATGCACAGAGAGTGCAGAGCATCACTGCTCTGACCAGTCCCAAAAAGGAAGACTCCCCAGAACATTTGTATGTCTCTTTTAAAAATGATCTTTTAAATCACTCTGCCAGCGAGAACTGAATATGATGTTTAAAGGAAACCTGCAGTAATTTGTGGATGATAAGATTTTTTTTTTTAACTCTTTGAATGTGGCTTCTTCATTTACATGAGTGGCTGAGACAGCTAGAGTGTTAGTGTGCATATTCACCACCTCCAGACTCCACGCTGGACTAAATGCACTGGAGAAGACAGTAAACAGAATTTCCTGTGCCAACTCATTGAACTGGGAGATATGCTAACATAAAACCCTAAATCCTAGAAATGCGATTTGCTTAATCAAGCAAGCCTTGCCAGAAGATGTAATCACACACCACAGAAGATTACATTAGCCTTTTAGAAAAAAACCCACACTTAACCAACTCCTGAAATACTGCTTTGGTATTTGCATTAAATCCATGCAAATTGTATGGGCTTCAGCATGTGTTTTCTCCCACACCAAAGCAGCCAGATGGACAGCCAGGGATGTGAGAAAAATATTTTCTGCAAAGCCTGAGGGGAGATGAACAAGAAAAGAAGCCCCCATGTGCTTCTCCCCAGATCCAGTGCATACATCCCACCCCCCCATACTGTGAGCCTTCTTTTCACAGAGACCCCTTCCTGTGACCATGGAGAAAGCAGTGGCCTGGCAGCCAGTGGGCAGCACTCCTGCCAGCACCTCAACCACAGCCAGGAAATGCACTGGGGTGCTCTGTGCTGTGTCAGAGCAGAAAAGAGTCTGGGGGTCCCCACCTTCGCTGCCCTGCCATCCAGCAAGGCACTGGGAAGAGGGGTCACCCTGAGGCATAGCCATCAGTTATTGCAACACATAAGGTGGCTTTGTATAAATAGCTTTTGTTCCACTAAAATTCATCTGCATGAGCTTGCTTCCTTCCTAACAGTTGTTAATGGATTCCATTACAGTTTTTGTCCTTTTCCATGTACATTCCTCCCTCCAAGAAGAAGGCATAGGAGCAGCTGCAGCCAGCTGTGAGCTCCCCCACTGGGATCCTGACTGCTGCCTCTGAGGCACCAGTGACAGTCCCATGATGATGGAGAGCATCTTAACTGCAGACAAGATTGCTTGCTGCTGCTGTGGGAATCTGGGCAGCAAAGCATTGCTCACATTCCAGCCAGGGACAAAATGAGTGTGCCTTACACACTGCAAGGAGAATCACTTCATTTGAATTCAGTGGGGCAGAAGAAACAAATTCATCATGTAGAATGTTTAGGAAAGCCTCACCCGCTTTGAAGTGTTTCAGGAATAATGTTTAACAACAAATGGTAATTGTACCCTCCCCACCTTTACTTTTAATAACTGAGGAAGGGAAAGACAAAACATTCATTTTCCTTTTCCATATTTAAAATCCAATTTTTGGGTGGCTGTTTGCATCCTCTCTGCATTAGACACCAGAATTCACCATGAGTCAAAGCCTGAATATCTTTGCTTGGACAAATCTCCTAGGAACATCAGCATGGAAAGCATGCCCTGGGAAACAAATCAGTACTTCCTGACATGGGAAGCATCTCAGCCAAAAATCTCAACTAATGTGGATCTCTTCATTGTTTTATTTTATAGAACATAAAGAAAGTACACTCAAATAAAGGTATATCACATGAGCATGTCTGGTATTTCACATGTGCAGTCACTTCAAAACTAAAACCCAGACGTTAAGAATGTGAAATACCAGACAGGTACAGGTATTGTCCAAGTGATCCTATTAGGACAGAGATGTAACTGGGCTGGCAGATATACTTTCAAAAATTACAGGTCTTGTACACACAGAAATCTCCTTACCTCTCTCCATCAAACAGCTTTTATTGCTTGGTTAGTTGATTTTTTTTAAGTTCAGTGTTTCATTTAATTCCAAATCCTGATAAAATAAAACTTATTTTGCTTGATCATAAGCTCATAAAACACAAGCAGAGCTTAATGCAAAAATGTGAGTAAGTTAAGCAGTCATTTAGATATTTACTCATTTTAACAGGGGACATGATTTGCAGTAATTTAATGTTGCAAGCAAGCACGGGAGGTGTCAAATGCTTTGGCTTTTATGTTACTCCTTAATGATATAATAATTGCCAATAGATCCTTAAAAACGAAAAACACAACAACAACAACAACAAAAAAACCCACTCACCATGCAATTTGGGGGTTTTATAACATTATTTAACAAAGGGAGAGCATAAAAGGATAAGGGCCTGAAGTCATGCCTCCAGGCAAAGTACATATTTACCACCCACTATAAACTATGTGCAAAACCACTGTTCACGGATGCAAAAACAAGACCAGTCAAGGTCTGCTGTTACCTGTGACCTACCTTCTCTGAATTCTGCTCCTGCTCTTCAGCCAGCCCTCTGCTGCAGCTGCATCCCTGTCCTTCCCCTGCCTACTGCTCCAGCCCCTTTCCTCTAACAGCATTAGCAGTACATCTCACAGCACTGCATATTGCCTACTTGATTCATCATTGAATCAACACTACATAAATCCCCCAGGCAGACCAAAGCACTGCTGCGTTAATGCTTCCATCTATGCCACAAAAGCATCTTTTAAAACACCTAGAAAATTGGTAGAAGACCATGGTTTTGTTCTTGCAGCACTCTAGCCAGGAAGTGGTTAAAACCAAGGTGAAAAATCACAGCAAATAATGTGAAAGACTGTATTCCCATCATGTTTGCCACTTCCAATCCTATTTTTTCCTATATAAGATTTTGTACAGTTGCCCTGTTGAAATCATCAGGAAGACTCTGGCTTTTCTGCAGGTGGAAAAGGCCAGAACCTGACCCTGTGTGCAGGAGCAACACCTCTTCACCCACCATGAGCCTGTGGTGCTGCATCAGTCCTTTATTTCTCCAGACATGCCTGCTTAGGGAGAAGCTTTTACAGGAATTGTTTTGAATACATTCTGTCCCACAAGCATGCAGCCAAAAAAGTTTAAACCCTGCTCTTGACATAGTCTTTTTCAATACAGATGGGAGTTCACAGGAACCATTTGTCTTTCACATTTGCCTCAGCTTTACAATTTCCATTTGCTCAAGACCTCTTGTCACATCTCATTCTTATTTTAGCGCTAGCCCTAAAAGAGTTACAGGGATGATAATTTTGACTTAGCATCATCTTCCTATCCTCAATTTGCCTTAACATAAAAAGGACAAAAGAAACAGCCCTACCCCTCCATATAATCTTATGTTCTCTAATAGTATCTGAAGGGTGGACAAATATATGAGAACACGAAAGAGTTGCACAAGTGCAACTCCTATCACTGCTAGGAGTCCCTCTTCTGTGTTTTTCTGATTTGGCAGTAAACTAGAGACACACCAAAATGGTGACAATGAGCAAATAATTCCCTTTAAAAAAGCCTTGTAAGGAACATTAATTTGATAGTGTTAAAGTTTGTCTCTTAAACATGCAATTCTCTCCTGAAAGCAGATAATGTTAAGTAAAGTACTGGAAAATGAAGTGGCTTAGGATTATACACAGTCAGTTGGGCTTTCTCTAAAGAAATACTACACAGACCCTTTACAGCCTGTGAAGTTGAGTTTCTAGAAGCCAAAAGAAGCAGCTTGGAGTAACTGAAGGCTTGTGTCAAAGGACAGCAGCAGGCAGGACCCCACACAATGGGACTGCATTACAACTGCTCTAATACCCTCGTTACAAAAAAGGGCAGGAGCAATAAATAGGAATTAAAGGGAAGATTAATTCCCAGTGGGTTTTACAGCTAAGAGGCATATTATTGGGGCAGCAACACCAGACAGGAGGTGTTGATCCCCATGGCTAGCTTGGTCACCACTCCAAACTGGACCTTGACTCTGCAACATCACAAGCAGGACACCCTGTGAACGCTACAGAGGAGGAGGCTTTGGAGAGCTAATGTGGAAAACCTATAACAGAGCATGCCTCCTTCAAATAACCTCACTCGAGGCTTTAGCATTTGAAAGGAACAAAAATAAAAGCAAAGAAATGATACTAGCAATGCTTGACATCACTGTCAAGAACTGGAATCTACTATATAAACTGAGAAATTTTAAATGCAAGAGTTTAGGAGTGCAGAAAGAACTACGTGAAATCAGAACAAAAATGTCTTGCAACAAAGCTACGAAGAGAGTAACAAACAGAACTGGCAAAAATATTGGTACATTCAAAAAAATAAAACTATATAAATCATCAAGTTCAAATTAAAACTTCTTAGCTACAAGTATGGAAAGAAATACAGCTACAAGGAAGAAAAGAAAGCAAAATGGACTTAAGAAATGTAGCTATGCTAAAATAAAGTCGTATTAAATTCTGTGCAAGTTGTGAAAGATTCTTTGCCTTTTTTTTTTTCTTAATTTTTTTTTATTAAATAGTAGAGCTCGCCATCTGTTTGTAGACAGCACACAACAGGAGCCCTGAAGTGCTGAAAAAAACTGTACCAGAAAGCCCCATGCTCACTCTGGTATCCCATAGCAGAGCCACACCAAGTTCAGCTCTCCGTATGTCATTGAAAGTGTTTCCAAGCAAACCAAGCAGTTCTGCTTGGAGAGCCTTGGGATCCCTGAAGAGCTCACATGTCTCCACCAGCATCATGCCCCTCACAAATCCCAGCAATCAAGGAACAAATCCTTTTGGCACTAAGCTCACCTAGGGCCTTACCAATCCATCCACTCTGTCCTGCAGCAATGGATGTGTCCTTGGATGTGACCCCATGGCACGCATGGTGTCTCATGGACAGGCCTGCCTTGGGGGGCTGACTGCCTGGGAGGGCTTGCTGGAGGGGAAAAGCCAGGATGTGCAGAGAAACTGAGTCAAAAGTTCTTCCCTCATTCTGCCCTGTGCAAGGATCTGAATCTTCAGTTTTTCTGGCAAATTGCCACCTTTTTATTTTTTATCTTCTCCACCCTGAGCACTGCTACTGTGAGTGCTTCCAGGATGAGGAGGCTGCCACCATATCAATATTCATCAAGGAGATCCTGAAGAAAATTCATTTATTTTTCAGAATTATTACAGTTAATTGGAAACATCTGCTACAACTATCTGTAAGCCAAAAGCATCCCAATCTATTAGGCAGTCTCTGCAGGAATATCCACTCTGTCGTTTCTGGATAGGTTTTGCCAACAGCATCTTTATTGTCAAAGAAAAGACACCATAAGACTAATCGGCCAAATGCAGAGTTTAAATTGTCTCTGCTCATTTTCACACAAAGTAGTAACATATGTTGTGCTGTCACAGCTGTGAAAGATATTTTCAACTCCATGTTGGCTTTTAACTGCTTTCTTGCAGTGAACCAGGTCAAAGAGTTTTGGGAACAGTGCTCCCCTCAGATACCCAGTAGCATCCTTAACCTAATAGAGTGCTGCAGTGAGAATACCCAAGCAATCAACATTTTACATTCGTATTGAGATTAATGTCAATATATTACATGAATGTAAGTACATTATTTAATGTCATGTGAATGTTAAGTATTTGTTGAAGTATTTATGTGAATAAAGGATAACTATTTGAATGTCCAGTGGAAAAATGTTCCCGTGGGGATAGAGTGCAGCCTAACTATGAAGTATTTGCAAATTCCGATAAATATTCACTGAGACCTAGTGAAAATCTGAGCTGGAACTTACAAACATAGAATTTCTAAACAGGTTGTCAATCATAATGAAAAATGTATGTGCAGACTGGATTTCCTAAGTATTATTAGCCTTCTATGTAAATCTGTTGTAATTTTTTTTTAATAGGTTGAAATGTGAGGCATGATCATTTTTAGTAAAAAGATTCTGTCAAAATTGTGAATTATTAATGGAAATTACAATGTCAAATTTCTTTTTTAAGGAAAAAAATGAACAAGACATTCATACTGAGGAGTGAAACATGGTTGTATCTCTGGTGAAGTGAGATGAATGTTTATACTGTAGACGTTGCCCATAACAGCTGGAGATTTCTTACTTGTCTGTATGAGGCAGCATGATGGAAAAATTTGTTAAAAAGGTAAGGAGTAATAACTCAGAACCTCCAAAGACATCTTTGAAGCAGATGCTCTTCCCTGAGATGCCAGACTGGGAAACCTTACTCAGGAAGAGGAAAAAAAAAAAAAGTACTGAGATTTTGAGCCAGATTTTTTTTTTTTATTAAAGTACCATGGGTAAAATTTTCACACAGATGGTCACTATGAATTCTCATCCCAAACCAGATTAGAAATAGATTTTCTTTTTACACAAAGAGCAGAAATCAATCTCCTGTAATGTAATCTTCTTAGGTCCTTGCTTACCCCCAAGGGTAAGAAGAACCACAAATTCCTTGTTTATGAGTGTGGGAACGTACAATTGTTTGTCGACACCATTAAGAAGTTTCAAGTCATGGTGAAAGAACTTGCACACATCAACAGACAGAAAAAATGAACTGTGAAAAGCAAGAAGACCACGTAATGTCTGGATACGTATTTTCATTTGGCAGAATTGTGATGCTGATAGCAATAATGAAAACATAATAAGGCCTCTGACTGAAAAAGCAAGTATTCCCTTATTGCCTAGAACAGAATGGTTCTCACACTACATTATAACTGCAGCAGTTATTAGGATGTGAACTTCTGGTCCAGTTTTCTTCCTTCTATGTAATAAGGTTATAAGGACCTTCATCACTTCATCTCATGAGTTTGAACTAACTGGCTTCAATTTTTTTTCTGCCTTCCTCAAGAAGAGACAGGGATGAGGCAGGCAGTGATTATCAGTGAATATCAAGAGATATTAAGTGAATAAACCCATGAATCTCAGAGTTCAGGTTAAAGTTCAGTGCCAGTTAAGAAGTATTTTTGAACCCTCATGATACTGCTATATAAAAATAATACAACTGCTCTGCAATTTTAAGGCATAATCAAGTAGAAAATCATAGAGTGAAGTGTATGGTCCCTGAGCACATTCTATGGTCTTTATGCCATGAAAAATAAAATCCTTTCATTCGTTTGGACCGTGAAGCAGCTTTTTCTCAGAGAAGCAGTAGACAGTGGGCAGTGCCACAGCTTCCTCTGTCCCCTTGGGGAAAGCCCTGATGAAACTTTTCTGGATTCAGTGCAGAAATGCAGAAGCTGTAGTCACAGGGAAGTGGGAGATGTGCCATTTCTGTTGGTATTAAACAGAACTAGATGACAGAAGGAAAATCACACATTCTCATCTGTAGCATCAAATCACTCTTGATTCTCATGTTTGTTGGCTTGCCATGCTGCACGTCTGACACAAAAGCAATCTTACTCTCAAAGCACAGTAAATCAGCAAGTAAAATTCTTGGAATAACAACACTGAAATCTGTCCAATACTTTCCTAAAAATGCGTATTAAATCTGCCTCAGCTATGGAAACTTGATTAATGTGTTTAATATATTTGGAAGAAATAATCATTCATGTCAAGGGTAAACAATGAGAGCATGGAAAATGGGTGAGAACAATATGGAGGGGAAAAAAAAAAGGCATCAGATGCTCCAGGATACAATCCCACTACCAATAACTATTGTCATGGCTAATCCAAAATGCAATATGCTTTAAGAGGAGAAAACTGTCATCTCCACTGTGTGATAGGTAAGGAAAAATGAGCATTAACATATGAATAAATGAAACTAATGAGCAGATTTTCTGTGAAATCTTAAATTCTGCTTTTTCAAGACTAGGGAGAACAGAAACAGTGACACATGGTTTCTCCCGAGATCTACAGAGGCCAACAAACCTCAAAGGAACACGTGCAAGGAGGGAAGATGAGCAGCCACAAGAGTGGGGAAGAAGCAGCAGCTGCACCAACCCAATACAAGCACCACAAGCTCAGCTGCAGGCTGATCCTGAGGCCCAGGATCACCACTCACCACATCCTCCTCTGACACTCAAGCTTCCTCCTCAGTGCACCAAGGTCCCCTCCCAATGGCAGTATCCAAGCAGCAGAGAAACCACGCTTTGGCCAGAGCACAGTGACGGTACCTAAGGGCATATGCCTACCCTTGGCATCCTGTGCTGCTGGAAGGTGGCACAGCAGAGCTCACACCTACCCACAGTGTGCCTGGCATGGAAAGCCAATTCGACCAAACAATCAGTTTAAGAGCTCCAGCCTGCCTGTGCAAACTGCAAAAATGTGGGACGTGGCACTTACCATCAGGACACGGCTCCCTTGTCTTCTAAGAGCAAAACTTATGTGCTGTAAAAAGGGATTTTTTTCTATTTCTCTGCAGGCAGGCCAGTATTTAGGTTGTGCTTATGAGCAGTGATGGCTGATCATTCAAAGAGGAGCAGAAACTCAGCACATTGCCACAGCAGCAAAGGGCCTGGGCTAAGCGGATGTGACTGACAAGCATCCCTCCAGGAGCTGCCGAGTTTGCTCTCTCCAAAGTCTCCCCCTTTCCTGCTGTGCTGCAGCTGCGTGCACAGGAACACATCATCCTTCCCGCTGCTCGCACTGCACAGACACAGACACCACTGGGGAATGCTTCAAACACATGGAAGCAGCTAGCAATTTAATTAAAACATCCACACACAGAGAGGCACACGCACATCCCATTCCTCAAGAGAAACACCTCAAATAAATGCAGGAGCACAGGACTGCAATGAAACTCACAAGTCCCTTCTATGAACTCCATGATGCTCCATCCTAAAGCAGCTCTTTATTTTTACCTCTGCTACACCTGTCAATGAGCCTCAGGGATAATCAGGGACTGTTTTTTATTGCCTGGCCTCACTTTACCCAGAGTAAAAAGCACGGCCTTGCACTTTGCACCATTACATTTCATGCCACATCTATCACACCAGCTCAGAAGAAGACATAATCCTTGTATGATGCTATGATCCTCTTCGGAAATGCCAGTGACTCTTACCTTTGAGTCACCAATAAATTCATAAGAATTCTGTCACCTGTCAAATTCATAAATATACTACTGCTTATTTATGACAACGATAGGAAAATATTAAACATGTTTCATCTCCTTTGAGGAATTTAATTAGCAGATTCCCTTTAGCCCAATACTTCCATTTTAAGATGAATATTGACATCTCCTGTTTATTCAATTCTTTACATAATTAAAATTTCTTCCATATATCTTCTTTTTCTCCTGCCATATTGATAGATCTCCATGTGGATACCACATTCAAATTCTTTATCAAGACTGAGATGAATCACATCTACTGCTTTTATTTAGCAACAGAACTGAAGAAGATGAAACAGCTAACCTTGGCACAAAAATATTTATTAGTATTTTTTTATTTTATCCCATTTTCCATTAGCTTTCCTGACTTTATGATGTTGTTCAACATTGGTTCTAAAATATTATGTATTCTAGAGGTTGGCCTAACAGGCTGTTATTTTCCCAAATCCACTTCCACTGGCACCGTTTCAGAATCTGAAGTTTACATTTTATATTTCTCTTTCTCATGCCCCAGCGTTCAATATATTCATTAAAAAGTCTGCAATCTCATGTAACAAAAAATGGCTTTCCAGGGAGGAGCAAAAATGCTTTTTAGAAGCAAAATCTGACAACCTCTCACTGCAAGCCTCTAGAAAAGAAGTGAGCGATATTGTTTCTCTGCCTTGTCCCTGAAACTGCACTGCTGTTTTAATGTTGCACTGCACTGGTTTTCTTCAACAGCTAATATGGGAAAGGTGATTCCTTTTAAAGAGGCCTCCCAAATCAAACCTAAAATCAAATACCTCCCCATAACTTAATAGACTAAAAAGGTCAAGAGTCTCTTCACCACAAAAGCACTTGTCCAATTCTCAATAGGAAATTTAATTTCTGTCATGTGGAGCAAATGTGTACAATGCAAATGGCATTCAGAAACTCCATTGCACTTAGAAACTAAACCCACTTTTTGCAGCTACTGCTTTAAACATCATCAGAGTCTGGAAATGAAACAAAGCCTGGTCTCATTGACATATTCCTGCATTAAATATGAACTCCAAAAAGTGAGCTTAAGTGCGTTTGGCCACCAACTGTGGAACTCTGCTCTACCTTCCACTGTACACTAGTCTACAACCTAATTAATGGCCCTCCAAATATTCCAGATATCTGCTAATGTTATGTACAAAGATGTAATTAGAAGAGTGTGTGAACACAGATATGTTTGAAAAAAAAGAGAACAAATGTGCAGCTCCAACTGATATTGTTATTAACTCGTTCTCAGTGGCAGTATCATACACCGGGTTAGTGTAAGGTTAATGCATACCCCACACTGTGACCTTTCAGACTGAATTTAATTGCATCCCTACCAACGATATAGCAAAATGATAAGGTGCATCCTGATTGATTTTCTTCCTTGCAGACCACAAGAGCTCATTTCAACCAAATCCTGCCATTAAATTTATGGCACAACTGAAAAGGAGTTTTAAATTATATACACCCTAATCTAATATTTGAAACTGTTATATCAAAGACTCTCTCCATTATAAGCTGCAAAATCCCTATTTGCCTCTTCTGTAAACCCGCCACACTATGTACAGCATTATCCTTCAATTGTTAGCGTGCTTAAAATGTGTGTCTAACACTGTCAGAGCCATGCTGTCAAGCGTTAAAGAGCACTTTTAGGCACTCTGCCCCTGTAATCCTTGGGGACTTCAGTAACTACAAGTCAGGGGAAAATCAAAGTAAAGAGAAAAGACAGGTCATCATGAACCTAAGTGCAATGTAATCTCGTGATAGACATTTCCACTCTACACGCACAACGTAGTTAGGTTCTACAAGAATTTTACTATCTCTACTTCAGTAAAGCTGGTACGAGTATCTTTGTTAACATACGAGTGCACAGTGAAGCACCTGAACTGGAAAATTTTGTCAGAATATTTTATACACTGTGATTACTGTATAAAACATTATATGCCTCATTATAGAAGGGTTTATTCAAGACCTAGTGCCTTTTGTTGGATAACAACTCAGATTTTTTGTAAATTTTTCATGATTCTTTCAAATAAATTTTTGGTGATATTTTCGGATATTCAATACTAAGACTATATTCTGCATTAGAAATGCCCATGGGAAACTTTGACATATGTGTCTGTTTTTAAAGCAGTTTCCACTCACAGTGGATCAAAGTAACAGCCAACCACGCTGGGATTTCAGAGGTCTTTTTAAGGAGGTGTTGGCAGGCATATTCTGTTAGTACTGGATAGGAGTTTCAGCTACTGCACTCAGCATCATGGTCAGAATGGCTCATCTGCATTAAAGTTCTGAAGAGTACTGTGCACAGCTGAACCATCACTTAGATCACTTGCATTTAGAGGAACAGAAACTTGGACGAGACCCAAATTATGGCAGACCTAATGTCTCATTTGCCAGCAAATCATCTGTATCAGAAATTACTTTAAATGACAATACTAAAATTGAATTTGTCCCGTGTTTAACATGCCCATTAAAAGGAAATCCTTCAATGCCATTCACTGAGGCTCAGATGCAGGGAGTCAAATGATCATGTGGTCATGGTCACAGCTCACCCTCAGCAGTATCCCTGACTCTGATGACCTGCAAATGCTGTGGAGTCAAGGAGGAACTTCCCACTCAAAAACTCTCACCTTTACAGGTGTGTTCTAGTTTCATGAGTCTCTGATGCACAGTTACTGAGATTGCTAAAACAGCTTGGCCTACAAGAGAATTTGTTACTTTACCATGACTCAATTTTAACTTCATAGCAAGGCCATACCCAAAGCCATACTGGAGCCTCCTGAAGCCTTCAGCCACCCCTAGCTTCCCTCAGATGACCCTCAGGAAAAAGAACATGGTGGCAGCAGAAAGTTGAGGTGGAGGCTAGTGAGTTCTGAGGCTGGGTGAGCTCTGCAGAGCTTTCAGCAAAGTCACTGCTCTAGCAAAGCAACCTCCTGAGAGCCCACTGTGAACCCCAACACTGAATTTCTCATTCAATTCATCAGAATGCAAGTGCAGTGTGAACAACTCTACCAAGGCAAAGACAGAATTAGCCTCATCACACATGCACCAGCATATGTCTCTCTCAACATGCACTGCAAAATAGATACTGAATGGAAAACAGATGATTTTTAACTTCCTATTCTGTCTACCGGTAAAAAAAAAAATCTCAGAATCCTGCATATCTTCATGTAAATTACTGTATTGCAAAGATAAATATCAAAGTTATGCAAGATTCTAGATAAGTAGAAAGACTTAAAAGAACAAGGAAGAAATAAAAACACCTACAAAACCCCCAAAGACAAAGAATAAACAACAGTTTATTTGTGTTCCCAGGAAAGTCCTGGAGGCAACTTTCTATGTATTGAGAGCCAGCTTAAATAAACAGCTGGCTTTTCTTCTTTGAATATTTGGGGAGTCTGCAATTTTTCTTTCTCCTTTGAGAAAATAAACATGAAAAACAATGCAGGAACAACTTCACACAGGAGAAGTAAAGAAATTCAAATATGACCTAGTTATAATTATAAATGAAATTTTGGCCATGAACAATACATATGAAATTTTGTCAGGTGGAATGTTTGCCAGCTACTCTTCCAAGCAACAATCGCAGAAATCTACCTGTGTCGCTTCCTTGTTGATCTCCTTTCCCTACGCTTCATTTAATGCATTTCATGTGGCTTTTTAGTTTTATTCCCATATTTCTTAGTCTTACCTGAGGCCCATTCCCTGCTAGATCCTGGGGCTCTTCTTTGGTATCCCAAAATCTCGGCAGAGGACTTGCTGGTATCTAACATTAGAGGTGCAGAGTCTCCAGTCAGCCTTAAGCTGCAGTAGTTTTTTCTACTCTGTAAAGCCTGAAGGGATAGTACTTTTCCTTCCTTGTTAAATAGTAAACATTCCCCTTCCAGTGGGCAAACAAATTATCTTCTGTTGTTTGTAAAGCCACTCAAACAATACTCTTGTTTACCTTTATAAATGTATTTGTGCTGCCCCTAGTCTAGCTCAGGGAACCGAGTCGAAGGTGGTGCAGCTGACGCACAGCAGGCAGGAGTAAATGCCTGAACACCCAGAGAAATCTCTGCCCAGCAAAGTGCAGAAACAGTCACTCTGAGTTTGGGCTAAGATAGCAGCAGCAAACTGGATCTCAAGACAGTAAGTATCATTAGTAAGCAAATTAATTTTACTCATCAACTCAGCAGAAACATGGTTTTCTGCCTCCAGGGGAGGGTGCAATGTGTACTCATAAATGACTGTTTATTCAGATCAACACTACTGCTGTATAAATTCCCCACCACCACCACCACCTTACACGAGGTATTTCATGATCAAAGTATTGAAATCAACCCTGCCAAAGCAACACTATTGGAGCAGTCAAGTTAAGCGCAGGCACGTTTGAAGGATCAGATCTTAATGAGGTTTTTTCGTTGTTTTTTTGGCATGAATACAACAAACACTTCAGCACAAACAACTCTGCCCATGCAAGGTACAGAGGTCTGCTCATGCAATTAGCATCTACAAGCACAAATAACTGTTTGTAAGAATCAAACAAGTCATTCAATATTATTAGCTTATTTCATAAATAGACTAATTACTTCTGAAATAGCTGCTTTCTTAAACTACATGGCCGATATGTAATCTGTTAACCTTAATTTACCAGTTTTCATTTAAATGAATCCTATGAATCTGACCCAACCTCATTAAAACCAACAAATGTCGCAAAATCTTTGCACATGGAACTCAATGCATCCAAATGAAAACCAGTCTACTACTGACAAAAAGGCTGAGAGCAAACCAGTGCCTCTATCTTGGTCATCACAACCTCAACTGTGTGATGTGCATCGGCATACACCTTAGAAAATGTAAAGCCTGCTAACTCGTAGGGTCTTGCTGAAAATGTGAACACATCCACTGCTCACACTGCTTCGTTTAAAAGTTGTTTCTAAATTTATTAAATGCAGTTTGAAACTGAAGGTGACTGAAATGTTTTGCACTACTATGTCACTTCCTAAGAAAGCTGATGTTAGAAATATTTCCCAGATGTGGGTTAAGATTTCCAGATGAACAGAGAGAGCAGGTGAAAGCGGGAGATGCGGGCTCCTGACCAAAAGCCACTGACAGTCTGCATTAAGCAGCATTTGCCCAGGACGTGTCAGACAAGAGACCTGAGGCTGGGTTCCTGTTGCTACAGGAAAGTGCCTGGCCAAAATACACTTGGCTGTTCTGGCAAGAGTTTCTCTCCATATTGTTTTGTTAATGTTTCCAAAAGGTCCAGTTTTGCTTCTGTATGAAAAAAACCTCCACCCTGCAAGTTTCAGCTCTCTCACTCGACACCAAAATAAACTGTGGGGTTTGACCCGTCACAGTCACAGATAACCAGACTGCCAGTGCATCTCCTCAGCTGTCAATGCACAACAGAAACTTCATGTGAAATTTTCATAACACTTACTAAGAGAATTTACCTATTTACCTAAATATCTCCTCCAAACTCTGATGAGTATCTACCATACTTAGATTATTTTTGTTTTTCTGTGCACTTTCCACATTCAGAAACAGTTTCAGGGTTTTTTATGGCATCAATAAGCTACATGAGGAATGGGACAGACAAAACAAAAATGTAACACAAAAGGTCTCTAAAATATGATGTAATGTTGTCATCAACAGACAGTAACTACAGAAACATAATGGAAATAATACAGGCAATAAACTAAAGCTATGTGAATATTTATTTTTATTTTCAAGACAATTCCTGAAATTATGAGATCAATTTGGGCTTGTTTTTCTCTCATCAGTTTTCAAACTTGTCAGAAGGAAGTGTAAAAACACCACAATCAATACTCTCTCTGTTGCTAGCCTGGATTAATAGCTTTATGTTAATTGCAAACATCTACATAAAAATACCTCTTAGTATTCCTCTTCCACAGGACTTTTACTGAGGATGAAATTCTGACCACACAAATAAAGTAAAAAGAAACTTCTTAGTTTGTTTTTTTTTTTAAAGGAAAACTTACCTTGTAGCACATTTTCAGCAAATGTCATGAAAAGGTCTGATTGCTTCCAAAGGCTTTGATCTTGCTATCATGCAGCAGCTCCTGACTGAAACAAGTGACCTCGGGGAGACTCTGAGGGAATGGGGATCACTCATCTTAGAAACAGTCTCCCCACCTCAGACATGCTTTTTCATACTCTATTTACTTTCAGGCTGGACTGCATGAAATATGAAATCTCTGCAGCTCCAGCTAATGAGATGAGAGTTATCAGCTCCTCAAAGGGTCACACTTCTCAGGTGTGGACAGGACAGCAGGACATCTGCTCCCCCTGAGACCTGCTGAGTCTGGTGGGGTGGTGCTCAACTTCACCTCAGTTCTCTGAAGAACATCCAACAGTGAAGTAACAGAAAGACAACCAGCCAGCATCGATCACTCACAGCTTTCAGACAGGGAGAAAAGCAGCAGAAAAAGCCTTAGCCAATGGATGGGGATTTTGTGGCATTTGACATTTCTTTCAATAGCATGAACTAAGACCCAGTAAGCATCAAGTGAAGAATGAGTTGCTTGTCCTGGCTAAGCACTGAGCTTAGATAGTGGGAGCGAAACTAACAAGGAAAATCACTGAAAATGCAGCATCTGTTGACATTTTCCAGCATGCACTGACCTTTCCAGTACCATTACATTTGGCTTTGCAGCACAATTACAGTTTCAGACCTACGTATCGATAAGATCCTCATTATCTGAATTCTATCAAACTTTTATACTTCTCAAGAGAGCAGAGAAAAAGGTCTGTCTGAAACAATATTCAGTTCAGTGACACCAAAAAGACCCCCACTCAGCTGCTGGGCTTAATTGTTCACACCACTGCACTGTAACCTAGCCAGGTAAGTAGGGGGAAGAGGCTGACAACTATTGTGAGGATGATTCCTCATGACAGTGACAATAGTAGGTAGCTAAAGAGCACAAAATGCAATATTCAAAGTCAGAGCCTAGAAAATGACTCTTGCAATCACAAGCTCACCTGAAAACCAGAAATCATTTCATGGTATGTGAGAAGAGTCCAAATTAATTTGCCACTCTGACCTCAGAGCCCCATACTATCTATTCCTTGTTTATGTCAACTTACAGGGTTATAATGGCTAGTTTTGTTTCTAGCAAACCTACAAACTTGCTTTTCTCCACTTCTTCTCCTCCACTTATTTCATATGCAAAGGTAATGCATTTTATTAGAGAAATAAGGAAGATCTGCATTAAGTCATGTCTGCTTCAGAACTCAATTGACTCCCCACCAGCTGGAATCTATTATTTGATTAAAAATGTTGTTGTACCAGCTGCCATGCAGCACGTTTCACTACTCTGAATCCAGGTGGAATTAAATCCGTACTGAAAATGAAGTCTAGCATGAATCAGCCCCTTTTCAATACTAATGCATACCTGGAAAAAAATTAAAAAACCACCACAAAACTAGCCTTCCTAGGCCTGGCCACCCCAATCACTAAAGCAGGTGTTCAGTGGGGAAGAACTTCAAATTTCACATATTATAAGGTAGTAATTTCATACAGCAATGTCCTAATTATACCCTCTGCTTTGTTTTTGAATCTTTCTTGCCATAAAAACAAACCTAACTCCTCTTCCAACAGAATCAGTCCTGAAATTAAAGACGTTTTCTGAGTTAAAAAAATTAAAAGCTTTTTTATCTCCCTGGTACAGTTAAGTATTTACTAGTGGAGGGTAATTATTAGAGAATGTGCCCAGAGTAAAAAATAATTTATAGTTAAGTCTGTTACTGCTAATTCAGTTAGAATGAGAGACTGTATTGGGCAAAAAGCCCATTTAATTCAAGGGGGATTTCTGCCTGATGTGGACTACACGAATACGTGCCAGGAGTATCTACTGTGAAGAGGCACCGAAAATGTTGCTTAGCTTCTTGCAGTGCAAGAACACTAAAAGCTTTAAGGCAATTATTTGCAAAGGCATACTTACAAGGCCTCTCAACAGAAACACAGCAATGGCATATTGATAGGTCTGATTCTTACCATTCTCTTTTTCTGTTACCTCACAGCAAGTTTCAGACTACAGCTTCAGTAGCTCTGAAAAAAAGTCCATTGTTAGCCCTGAATAAAGTTTCTATTCAATGGATATTTGCAGCTTTCTCTGTTCAATAGATGGTCATAAAGCTAAAAAGGTAAAAGGTTTTGATGGCTACAGACAAGATACAGTCTCTCAATATGTAGACAACATGCAGAGGTAAGGCTGAAAGCTGAAGTCCACACCCATTCTTGGTGGTGTCAAGGCAGAGACAGAGTGCTCAATACTTTATTTAGGAGAACTAGGTAAATATCATGTGGATGCTCCAGTGATTACACTGCTAAACAACAGTCAGTCTAAATTCCCAAGTGGTAGTTGTGCCATGTATAAAACAGCTCAATGAGAACACAGTAGGCTTGAGTCACAGCACTGAACATAACTGAGGGGTCAAATCACTGCTGACCCAAGCTGCTGTGGCTTGATTATTTGCTTAAACTGAATGGAGGCTCTGAGCAGGGCAGAGAGTACCCAGAGTGAGTACTACAGAAAGTGCCATTGTGATGGGCAGCCTTGCTGACAGTGTCTGCAGGGAAGTGAGTCCTTGCAGCTGGAGCCCCACAGGTACTGAACTCCTCTTCAACCCTGAACATGGATGCCCAATTCCAACTCTCCAGAGAAACAAAAGTAAGTGAAATTTGTTGCATCTTAGAGATTTTCCTTTCAAATGTATTTAAATTCAGTTTGGGGAAGCTTGACCTCATACTTCTCATTTGATGGGTTTAAATTATTTCCATTTTCAGACCAATTATATGACTTCCTCATAAGCAAGAAATTTATTATTTGATCTATTTTTAAAGACTGGGCTTTGTGTATTTCACCTTTTCAATCTACACCCTCTTTAACACCAGCACAAAGTATCATAGTGTAGCCCTTTCCATGCTTGTTCAAGCACCCATTAGAAATGCAGCACGTGTGCACATACTGACAAACACCCCATAAATACAGAAGACATGAAAATAACGTTTATGCACTCCTCCCATTCCCTAGCTTCCCTGGCAGCATAAGCCAGCAACCTCAATCCACCATCACCCAATGAGTCAATTCACCATGGCTGCATTCCTCTTGTCTGCCCTGCAGATCGGAGACACTCCCCGTGCCAAAGACACAAGCTTCCAACAGTACCTGCTTTACTGAGAGAGAGGAGCAGCTCATCCAGAGACATCACAAAGAGGATTTACACCACTGGAAAGGAACTTTAGCTTCTCCTGGGTATACTTGTTTCAAAAGTGTCACAGACAGTGATATTTAAAATCATGATGCTAGTATATACATTTAAAAAGCCATATTTAGCATGATTTCAGGAAGGGAGCCCTGTATAATAGGAGTACGAGTCCCAGATTTGCTAACAAAGGTGTTTAAAAAAATGATTCAATGGCAATTACAATATTCCTACCCCAAATAGTAGCTAGAGCTTTATCCCACCCTACACTGGCATGTATTGTGTGTAACCCTTACATTTCAATAAAAGGAAGCAAATGCTTTTAACACCATGCTACAGAGTATACAATCTACAGGAAGGCCATTAAACCTCAATAAATATTTGCTGACTATATTTCAATTAACATAACCTTTACTGAAATCAAAGAGCGTACTGAAATTTAACTAAATTTTAAGAAAACTACTGAGAAGTAACAGCTGTAAGGTGGTTTTTTTGTAAAAAGATCATGTACTTATATATTTCTATTTATCTTTCAATACCACTGGTGTAAAATCCTCCATAAATGTTGCAGCCAAGGAAGAACCTTTTGTGATTCCAGAGTAAAACCACCCAAATCTGTACAGGCTGATGCTCTCCCAGGAGGTGGGGCAACACACAGAGCCCATGACTTTGCCAAGCACACGTGCCTGAATGTGGCAAAGCCCACGCTGCCTGGAAAACACAGCTCCTGATGCCTGCAGTCCTGCCTGAGCCTGCCCTCGCAGCCCAGGCACACACCATGCCCCTCATGTGAAAGCTGGTGCTCTACACAGTGGTGCAGCTGAAGGCTCCTAGATCACTCATTTTCTGAGTATTGCCAGCCCACAGGATTGTGCTCCCTTTCTTCCATGATCTGTAAGGCAAAAAGCCACCACCACAGGAGACCAGAGGAAGTGTGAGGATTAAACTGGTAACAAGATTCTGGCAAAGAACTCCTACAGCTGCCTGGGAAAACACTGAGTAAATGTCCCATCCATACTCAAACCTCTATTTCCCAAGCTCCTGATGTGCAGCAGTGCTGAACATATATCTACAAATGGAAGCTCCAAGAGACATGAAATACTAAGGAATGCCACAAGCCTTTCCTTTCTTAAAAAAGAGATATTTATATTTCAGCTCAGATATTTCATAATTATTAGAAATCTTTAAGAGCATTCCTTATTAAGGACATATGCCATCATTTTTCACTTTTCACCATTCAATAACATTTGTTTTTCTACACACAGTGCTGTAAAAAAGTCTGACAGTTGTGACACACTGAGCCATCACAGTTACATTCTCTTCACTGTGTTATGGTAAGATGGAATCACAGAATGATAGAATGGCCTGGGTTGAAATGGACCTTAAAGATTATCTAGTTCCAATCCCCTGCCACGGGCAGGGACTCCTTTCACTCCACCAGGCTGCTCAGAATCCCATCCAACATGGCCTTGGACACTTCCAGGAATGGGGCATCCACAACTTCTCCAGGTAACCCGTTCCTGTGTCTCACCCCCAGAGTAAAGAATTTTTTCCTGATATCTAATCTAAACCTATTCTCTTCCAGTTTGAAACCATTCCCCATTGTCTTGCCACTACATACTCTTGTAAAAAATCCCTCTGCATCTTTTTTGCAGCCTCCCTTAAGGTACTGGAAGGCCACAATTAAGTCACCCTGAAGCCTTCTCTTTTACAGGCTGAACAATCCCAATTCTCTCAGCTTCTCCTCCTTGGAAAGGTGCTTCATCTCCCTAATCAGCTTGGTGGCCCTTGTGCTGGGGACCTCATCAGACAGTCCCAGGCAGGGTAGAAGCACTGGGGGCTCCGCTCAGTGAGAACAAAAAAAGGTAATTCTCACCTGAAAAGCCACATTTAAACATTAAAAAAAAAAAAAAAAAAAAAAAAAAAAAAAAAAAAGCCCAGTAAGTGGATATGGATTGTTGGCAAGTGTTGACAAGGAAGTAGGAGGAAACAAAGAGACCACATCAGTCAACACAAAAGGCAGTGGCTGTAACACATCACTAACCTACTTTTTTTTTTTCTTTTTTTTTTTTTCAGGGATTATGGCAGAGGAGGCTCTAAGAAGGGATTTAAAAGGGGAGAATGAGGTTAAGTGTGTTGATGTCTGTCCAGAGCTCATCCTTAACTTCAGCATAGCAATGAATAAAGTGTGCAGATGCTGTTTTGAATACACAGCAGGTCAGTGACAAAGTTGGTATTGCAAATGAACTGGAAGGCTGTGTGGATGGATGGGCCAGAAGGGCTTTGGCTATGAAATCAGACTGCTTCTTTCTACCATTATAGAGAGAAATACATGAACACTACAGAAACACTCACAAGAAAACAGATTTCTTTTAACAGCAGGTTTGAACATGGTAAAAGCTACATGAGTTACATGTGGACCATGCTTGACAGTGGACTGAAGGATAGCGTTGCTTCATGGCCACAGGCATCCTGAGGGCTGGCTCCTAAACTTGTCTCACTCACAGACATCTCTGGAGGAAAAGGAACCTTATTCAACAACTTTCATGGTTCATTTTTTTAAGATCAGGGCATCATTAACTATTTTAGTTGTTATAAGGAATTACTGTCTTCTAATGACTCCTAAAATATCTGTCCATACCAGCTGGAAACTTCTGTGTTCCATAACTAATTTGGTCCTCTATAAACTGATTTAAAAAATGTACTTACTATTTAATTCTGTTAGAAAATATTTAAGGTAGTATTTTTTCTGTCACCTCCTTAGCTCAGCCATTTACCAAGTTAAAATAGCAGTGGCTAAGGGGCCAGTTTGAGCTCAGTAGCAAACCTTGGTCTTAAAACACATTTGCCTCTCAGCAGATGATGGTCTCAACAGCAGTACAGCCTTTTATCCAACTGACCCATGAGATGGACTGGTGTTTGCCATCCTCTTAGTACACCCCTGAAAATACCTGTCTGTTTGGTAAGGCTAGGTGTTTTACCAAAACTATGTTGTCATTAGGTAAATAATTGTCACATTAGGTAAATTACAGAAACAAGAGGGTAAAATACAGAAAACGGCAGCAGACATCATTTTCCCACATAAGGCATTTTTAACAGTGGTTTACAAATGAACCACTTTTCATCAAAGGTTCCAGCAAAACATCAGAGGAAAGCAATTTTAGGAACACAACAATATCACAAAGTTAAGAAAATCCTTTCTGCTGTGCTGCACTGTATTCATCCAAATCTTAACAACACAATGCCTGTTAAAAATGTGGACTACCTTTGATTGTTTTGCTTAGTGTTCTTCACTCTGTCCTTTAAAAACTAGTAATCAGCACCTGAAAGAAAGCCAGGAGGTAATAGACTAGCTAGCTATGCATCACTGCCACAAATTGATTGGAAAAGCACACCAGTTGGAGTCCCACAACCCTGATAACGTGAACAGTGTCACATCCAGCCCAGTCTTTCACCCATTGTGAGGAATTCCACCAACCAGAGTCTGGCTCGGGGAGACCAGCAGTGCTTTCCAGGCTCTGTGGGACACAGGGATCACAGAATCACAGAATTTCTAGGTTGGAAGAGACCTTCAAGATCATCGAGTCCAACCCATGCCCTAACACCTCAACTAGATCATGGCATTCCCACTGACTCCAAGGCAGATGCTATGCTCACATGAAGACACAGCTGCTTGGAGAGGAATTCAGTGTGGGTCTGTCAGCCTGAAACTGAACTCCATCCCACGCCTGGGTTCTTACACTCAGACTACAGCATCCTGTAAGGTTTTCATAAGACACAAGTCACCATACAATACAATAAACCTGCAAAATACGTTAAATTAACCATGTCCTAAGAGGAGCCACATCCCTCCACTGACTAGAGCTGGACCTTGGGCAAGCAGCTCTGGTGCACACATCCTCTGCCTGAGTGTCCTGAAGAGCACTCCAGGCCAGTGAAGCAGAAAATGCATGTATTCCTCTTTTAGTGCTTTATCTGGGGTGGGTACTCCTCCGCTGTCAAAAGCCAAGAGCTGTGTTCCTGACAACAGTAAGGACAAGACTAAATCAAGAGAAGAATTCAGACAGGCAGAGAAATGCAGCTGAGCTTTTGATGAACAAACCTCATTAACTGACTGGCTATCAGCTATCCAAATAGATTAAAAGAATTATTATTAGAGCTGTAGTTTAACAGTTTGGAAAAGTGACATTTAAAAGTCACTACATAACACTGTCACCTGTAATGCTATGCTGCAAATTTGTTATTTAAAACCTACTTGTACATGCACAGCAACTATTGCAAGTTATTGGCATCATTCAATAGTACTGGCAAGAGCAAACAAAAATGCATCCATTTTGGGTAATTATTGTTACGACTTCATCTTCTCGTCAGACAACAAGCATTAAAAATACGCCCACTGCAATGTGTACCATAGCACAGAAAAATGCTGGCTTTGCTGCACTTTCTTCAGATTGAGTCAGCTGAAATTAGGTTTTCAAATCCATGAAAGACAGGCATAGTCAAACACTGTAATGCTTTCCCAATGCCACGGTATGTCAGAACACTACATGTGAAAGTTCATACATTTGATTTCCTAGAAGATACCACTTTCCCTTCTTTTTAAAACCATACCATTTCCCAGGGAAAAATGTGTGCATTTTTCAGACACTCTTACTTCTTGTGGATGGACTCAGATTATGCTGTCCCAGTTGAGTGATTTAAAATTGGATTTATTGTGATCCTTCATGATTGAAGAGGTCAAAGCCTTCCCCAGGGAAAACAACTATAAGGTGTTCTGCGGACCAGTTTGAGAAGTACATGTGAACTTCTTAGCCTCAAAAGGTTAATGTGTGTCTTGGTTTCACTGTAAGTAACACAACCTTCTTATTAACCACAAGAAAGACAATAATTTTCATGTCTATACAGTAGAAGTGAATTATTTGCTTACATTTCCCCTACCCCTTTGAAATATGCAAAGCAAATTTTGAAATTCCCAATTCAATATATATCAAAGAAGAAAAAGGTTCAAAGTCAAGTCCTAGAAAGTCAAGAACTGCCAGAACAAATTTATTTCAGCTCCCTTGTGCTTATACATCAAGATGAAATATTTAATTACATGATGACATGCTACTTTTTGACTGCATTATCTGTGTTTTAAAGAACAAGAAACAAATCCCACAGTGGCCTGATTGGACCAGATGTTTAGATGTTCACTGCATTTCAAATATAATACTTCAGTAGTTATTTATCCTGTTGAAAGAGATCAGATTAAAATTTTCCTAAGATTATCTGATACTTTGATTTTTTTTCAGTAGAAAAAAACATTATTGGAAATAAAATATATCTTACACCAGCAAATACTGTAGTATGCTGTGATTTAGTTTTGAATTAACAAAACCAGAACAAATCTCATTTGGCCTGTTTTTTTTTTTTTTTTCCAAACAGGTCTATCACAATTACTAGCTTATCAAAATATTTCAAATTGCATTCTAAAAACACCAGCTATTTATAACTTTACTCTGCTGTATAGACATCATTCTAATACTCAATCAGAGTAAGTGGTGATGAATCATGCGCATTTTAGGAATGTCTCGGCTCTCTGAACAACGTTTGGGTTCTAAATCTTTTTTGATAGAAATATCTTACTTCCAATAGAAATTTACATCCAAATGTGCAAATCAGGGCTAGAGCAGCAGGCCTGTGTTATGGCTAAGAGGTATCTGGGATTGGCTAGCTGCCTTCAGTGCCTACTTCCACCTTGGCTTGGATAATTGGAATAAAGATGAATGAAAATTTAGTCCTGCAGTTTTAATAGTAACTATTTGTTATTTAAATTTCCTGTACCACACTAAATGATTGCAAGAATGTGTGCTCAGAATTAAAAGGCTGCTCTTTAGCATCAGCACATTGATTTCTTGGGGTCCTTGCAAAGCTTTTCACATTGTTTCTGGACTACAGGCTACACCCCTCTAACTGCCTGTCAGACATCATTTCTGCTTTATGAATAAATAATATGATGCCCAGGGGAAACGTTGGGCTAAGACAAAAAAATCAATATGTGTCTAGCACATATTAGGCAGTTGCTCAGCTGAAGTCTGTCTCAAATATGTGGAGTAATTTTAATAACAAAACAAATTCTTTCTACACTGAGCTTAAAAGAGGGTTATTAAGAAAGCACTACCACTATACCACTCTGTATCCTATTTGAAGATTAATAATACTGCTCTCCTAAAATGTGAATAAATTGTTCTGATTGCAAAGTATTTGGTGATCATTTGTCTACAAATTTCAAGTATTCACGCCACAGAAAAATGGTACAAGTGATTTTTTTATTCTGTTCCTCTTGGAGTGGTGCTGGTGCACATCTGCATAGTAAAGCTGTTATTACAACTGACTTGTTTGTTATTTTAAAAGCATCCTCCAAAATCGCCTCCTTTTTTTTTTTTTTTTTTTTTTTTTCAGAGGACCCGGGATCAAAAGTGAAACAAAAGCAGGGTAAATTAATCATTCATGCAGCTCTGTAATTGTCTTAGTCGTTCCTGCAATGTAAGCCTATTTCTGCAGTCACTGCAGTTCTGGTTCAGTCCCCACCATGCCCAGATGCAAACCCATCACAGGGATATTTGAATCCCTCTACTCCTACAGAACCTGTCTAAATAAACAGGCCTAACTCCTGTCATGGGGCAATTCCTGAATTCCTTTGCACTATGCCCAAGAAGGGCTGGTTATGTTAACTGTATCATACAGGAAGCAGCATTGTAGGAACCACTGTTCACCTGCTCTCCTGATGCTGACTGAATTTGGACAAGCTTGACTCCTACACTCCTTCCTTTCTTCCATGTGCCCTTGGTCACCGGGAAAGTCTGGGCTGTGCCTGGCAGCACATCAGACATACATTTGACACACTCCCCCTCCCAGTTCCAGCTGGGCTGGAGTCTCACCATCCTCGCCTCCTTAAAAACGTTGCTTTCCCACCGTGTTCCTTGAAAACATAGATCTCATGCTGGAAAACAATGAGGAGATGGATAGGTTATTTTGAGACAAGGGGCAAGCTGCCAGTGCTCCTAGGAGCCCTCATGAAAGCCACGGGCACCCCAGGTCCAGCAGCACAGCCAGACAAACAGGAAAAACAAAGATGTAAAGGTAAAGCTGCAGTCTAAAGAGGTAAACTAGCAAGCTGCAGCCAGACCCATGGATGACCTCTGAGATCCCTGTCTCCAAGTCACCAACATTCAGCTCATGGACATTGCTCTCAGAGGGGTTTTTTCCACCCCCCTGCTGTTATCCAAACCTTTTAGGGCAGATCCTCCCCACGGGAGCTTGCTGACAAGGCAGCTCCTCCTGTTACGTTCAGTATAATGAAAAGCACAAACTTCATGCATTTATGACCCTTTCAGACTGAGGAGCTGCAGCTGAGTGCCCTTGCCTGGGGGTGCTTACTCCTGCAGGAGAGCTGGCCATCTGGAAGGGCAACCTAAAGAAAGCAGAGGGAAAACCTGACATCTCAGGCAAAGAAACCTACAGACGTGCAGAAGCTACTACTGATGGTGGCAGAGGGACAAGGTATCACACCAGCCAACATGGTGGAGCCCATTAACATCAACACTGAGAGAAAATGCTTTTCCCAATGCAAAGAAAGTGAAATGATAAAGACAAGGAGAGGGGACTTCTAAGAACAAACAAACAAGGAGCAAACAAAACCCCCCCAACAAACTCAACCTAAAAAAAAAGCCTATTAACAAACAAAAAAGGCTCCCAAGCACTCCTCAAAACCCACACAGGCAAAAAGGAAAAGCCTGAGGCTGACGCTTGCATGGACTTCTATTGATTCTAAATACCTACAAACTGCAATCCCCATGTGCTTGGTGCAAAACAGCCAGAAAGGAAACTGAAAGCAAAACAGTAATTTCCAACACAGGCAAGCTGTCAGAGCTGTAAGCCTCAAACGATGTATCCTGTGCAAAGTCACTCTGAGAGAAGCACCCCTTCATCCTTTCTCACTGCCTTTCTGGCAAGAGCCATGACCAGGTCCCTGGCAGCGCTCCCATGCCAGCAAGCCCTCTCCAGCTGGCACCTGGCTACACCTCTGCCATGCCAACACCAGGCCAGACAGCCCAGAGCAGAGACCCTGGGAACATGAGCAGACCAGTGTGCACCCAGCCATAGCCCCCACAGACGCAGAACAAACCAGTCCTGCATGTTTGTTGCAAGATCTAAGTTACAGGGGATGACCTGCCAACACCTCTGTTGTCCTGCTATAGAGACCTGCCCAAGAGACCCCACCCTGCTCTTCACCCCTCACATGTTCCTCACCCCCCCACCACACTGTAAGTGTGTTAGAAGCCATTCCTGTGCTTCTATGCACAACACATATTTCTGCCAGCCCCAAGGAGACAGGACCACTTGACCGTGGACACTTGACTCACAACCACTCAACTCACACATTCTTATCTTTTCCATGCTATTTAAATGAATAATTAAGCTTCCTAAAACTGACAGTGGCTGTAACCTCTTGATGCTGCCTTTGAAAGCCATAGGAACCTCAAGGAGGAACCTTTCAGTGAAACACCAGACCTGTCTGTGCGTGCAGTGTCTGGAGATGTGGTTCCTGACTGGCTGAACAAAGCCCTCAGTTCAGCGACCTCCTTTATCACCAGTCACACTTGCCTTCTCCACCTCCATCTGAAGGTACTCCAAACCACCCATCAAGTGACCCATGGAGGGGTCATTTGGGGTTTTTACACAGCCCAAAATCTGCCAGGCTAAAGATTGATACTATTTCACCACCTACACAGTCAGTGGAAAAAGGATCCTGTCCTCACCTTCCAGCCTCGCTCACAGCCAAACAGTTGTTTCTGGGCTGTACTATAAATCAGAGAAGTTCATCCAGATTTCCAAAGGACCCTAGAACTCAAAAAACCCTTTTTTTTTCAGCTTTGAGGTTCCCAGCTTTTAACTGAAATGATAATGCATTGGACCTACAGTTGCTCTCAGATGGCACTGTATTGCTGTCTAATGCTGATGGAGTATTACATGGCATGATAATATCTGTTCACAAGTTCTGATTTCCTCTGCAAGAGTTCAGATTATGCAGGTCCCTCAGACATGCTTCAGAGTCATCAACACATTTTCATTGCAAGCAGAATTAGAAAAATGAGGAGCTACTCAACAGAGAAGAGAGAGAAAACCCTCAGCTTTCAGATGTGTTTCATTTCCTGATCTGGGTATTTCACAGAAAGTGAGAGTTCAGAAGTAAAATGCTTCATCTTTGACACATTTAAAGGCAACTATCACAGACCTCTAGCTTCCATAGAGGGGGGACACCAGAAGCATGAGTGGTAATAAGTTGATTTTACATTAATTTTATCTCTAAGGTGTCTGTACAAGCTCATGGATTTCTATCTTCATTTTGAAGACAACTATTCTCAAGCAGCAATGATTCTATGAACCATATTTATACTGTATTTATTTATGCCTTTCTCATGAGCTCAAAATCTGGAACTGAAGCATCTCTATCCTACATAAAGGTAACAAAAAGAGACAGAGAAGGACTCAGAGTATTCACACAAACTCATACAACCAGTCACTGCAGCTTAGGAGGCACCTGGTCAGACAAGTTGTGGCAACCAAGTATGTTATCAGAGAAGTACACTCCATTTTGCAAAGGAAAAGTTAAACCTGTCTAGGGTTAAAAAAGTTAGGCTTGAGTGAACATTCCGACTTTCCTTTAGGAAAAGCTAGGAACATGCAGCAGGTCAGTTAGGACTGTGGTGTTACCCTGAAAAATTTTGCTTGCAATAGTATCAATATGCTTTAAGTGAAGACCACCTGCTTGGTATGTAATAGCAAAGCACTGATTCCTCATAAAGTTTCAAGGCTCTTACTGCGTTGAGAAAGGGGCTCAAAGTCTTCCCAGTATTTCTCAACTCAGGCACAAATCGTGTGCACTACGTACAATCATGTCAAGTCCAGTTTGGTACCATATCACTTACTAGTAACAGCTACCCAGCAAAGGCTGGGACACTTGGAATTAAAATTAACTCCAGTCCTTGAAATTTACCTTTTGCCAGGGGTTGGGAGACATTAAGAGGCAACCCAATATAAATTTGGTATGGCTGAAATCCCATAATTCCTCCATTAAATGAATGTAAGCAGCACCAGCCTGCCCACTGAAAGCTGGATGCTGTTGGTCTCCACGCAGAGGTACCAGCTCTGCTCTGCAGACTGCACACCCACACCAGCTTCCTAACCACAATATTCTTTTCTGCACCCAGGCCAGAGCTTTGTATCTTGAACAGGAACTATGAACACTCAGCAGTCTATTTTGTTCAGTTGCTGTCCACACCCATGGTGACCTCATTAGCTATGTTACCAAACAGGCTTTGAGATGAGCAAATTGATGTATAAATCTGCAGCATCTACTGTGACTGGCAACAGCAGAAACAGCTTTTATCAACTTGACAAAGTGAGCCAAGACTGTGACTTCCAACACATTGGTGGCCATTGCTTTGCTTGGCTAAAACATTGACAGTGACCAAAGCCACCTTCCTGGGGCAGGAAAGCCTGTGTCAGCACTGCAGGACACGTGATGCCTCTCATGCAGCTCCAGGAAGAAAACCAGCTAAAAGGCTGGGATGCTGAGGGGTAAGGAACAACTTTCTGAATGACCACAAATCATATTCAGCAGATTTTACCTTTCCGCTGGGATTGGTACTGCTGCTTCTTAAGACACAAATACAAGAAGTGCATTTTCAAAATGTGTCACATCTTTGTTTTATACACACACACCTGCAATCTGACACAGCTCACCACTAATGGTGAAACTGTATGCAACAGTTTCTGTAAAAGCTACCTGCAACATTGCTGCTAACCAGTGGCTCAGCACTGGTATTCTAGGGGTCTTCAGAAACTGAGTTAAAGCCAAGCTGGCCACCACAGGAAACAGAAAGCAGTTCTATAAACAATTACCTTGTAGTCTCTGCAGGGCTTGATATTCAAGTGAGATATAGTATTGACAAATGATTCCTCCTAGGCAAAAAAAAAAAAAAAAATAAAATCACAAGTCCCAATTTAATTATGCCACATTTTAAGAACATGGAAATATACATTACATTCTCTGGTTCATCAAATTTAAAATCATATCCAGAGAAAAGCACCTGAGGAAAATGTTTTCTTACTACATTAAAAATACCCAAGAGTAACTAATACAGTCTCTAAAATCCTTATTGTTTTTGTCTGTAAACTATCTTTTGGCTTTTAAAGATCTGATAAAATTAGATGGGGAAGTAGGACATTTTTATTCTCTCACCTATGCAACGTTGCCAATAATAAAAATTTCATAGACCAAAACAGAATTAAAGGCTCCTATATGTAAAGTTAGGGTAGTTGATACTCACACAGTGACAGCATCTTCAGAGAGATTTCTGTAACTGCTTGGGTTTGATAAGCAGAAACTCACTGTTAGTTAGCAATTGTACTGGTTTAATATCTAAAGAAGAGGCATCCAGGTCAGTGATGAGAGATTTACCAGAAACAGAGAGGTAAAGAGGCTGCAGATTTTCCCTTGGCACCAGCCTTGGAACACATACTTTTGTTTATGGGATAACAGAGGGGCCATATGGTGGCAATTTGTCCTGCAACGCCTAATAATAAAAATCACTAACTTTGGACTTGGTTTTTTTCCCCCATTGCTTACTTGAAAAATTAACTAACTTGGTTTGTAAATTGACTTAGCTAGAAGAAAGTACGTTCCATTCCCTGGACATTTATTTCAGATTTAAAGGGTCTTACACTGTTAACTTTGTAGGGGACTAGTTCACTAGGGTATTTAAGACTGGTTTAAACCAAAATTAGAGCAATAAATAAATTAGGCTCTGCAAAACTAACCTGTAAGATTAGGAAATATAATTAACATCAAAGTAAGGAGAAACAGATATAAAATAGATTATTTCTGAAGGAATATGCCATTTCTTCTACATCATTAATTTTCAGAAAAGACTCAAGTTACTAAAGCAGCTTAAGAAATCAGAGATACTGTCAGGCTATCTGCTTGTTCAGACCACAGAAGGATATATTGATTCAATTACTTTCTTTTGATGTAAATCCAAATTAAAATCAGTATGAGCACATATTACAACTCAAACTTCACGCAAAAAAGATTTTTTTTTCTCTTTAGTAATCATTAATCAGTTGTTTTGCTCATTCATACCCGTGTGTGAGTCCCACGTCCCCCCACTGTACTGGTACAGTCAACTAAAAATAAAGCAGTGCACGCTCCTGGAGAACTGTTGCTTAGCTACATTCTCAATTATCACAATGCTGGCCTTACCCATTCAGTGACAAGGTCAAAGCAATTGTTTCTTTACTTTAATGATGAAGTATCTTGTTTGTAAAAATCTTACCTGTTTCCTACTTGGTAAAATATTGCACATTTCAGTCAATCATTGCTGGCAAGTCCCCCAGAGAGACACAGTGTGAGAACATAACTGGTAGTGTTCATTTTTTGCCCTTAACAGAGAGGGCTTTTTTTCCCCCCAACCCCACCCCAAATGTCAGCTACCTCACACTGACACACCGGGAACCAATTATACCAACATTTGCTTTCCTTCTCTGCTGTGGCCAAGCAAACATGGCAGAAATGCAGCAGTTGTACATTTATTCTTATTCTTCCCATCCAATAACAAGAATAAGTAAAGTGGCAATTTTTAATTAGCACGTACCTAGAGTCGGTGCCGTGGGAAAGCTAAAGGAAAGAAGGATTTTCCCCATCACTTGTAAACACAAGAACTTCTTGGTTTTTCTTTGCCTTTGAGGGCAGGTGTTCAGCTGCAAAGACTGCAATTCTCCCTAGGCTAGTCTGGGCTGCTGAATATTTCATAGCCCCTGAGAAATGCAGCTGTAATCAACTCGCAAATAATGAAATGGGCAGCAATAATAGAGCAGAGGTAAAGTGCACCATTAGAAAGCATCAGCGCTTTGACTGCTTGCTGTACCAATTTATCAGGTTATTTGATAAAATAATAATGCCATCAACTATGAAACAAAAATTAATGTTATGCCAAAAAAAAAACCCCAACAAACAAGTGTCTCAGGTGGCCAGCAAACAGAAAAAAGTCAAAAAGCATGTCCAAGGAGTTACATTCAAGACTGAAACTCCATTAGATGTATTAATCACATGCCAATTACACACAGCCGCATTCGGGTATTAATAGAAAAGAAAGTTTACAGAAGTTACTTAATTCAGGAAAAGCTTCATAAATATTAAAATAAAACAGAAAAAAGATTTTGGAAGTAAAAAACATGTCCATCCTAATCATATCTTGCAGAGTAACCCATCTGCTATTTTAACCTCTTTGTAACAGGATCTTGAGATTTGACATTCAAAATCTCAACAGTTTACAGTGTCCCACCTCTATTGTTTGGTGCTGGTAAATCCCAAAAGACAGCAAAAACCAGCAGTGGCATTACTGTAACAGCATTTCCTGAAACTATGACATGAGCTAAGATAAGGAAGTTCATCCCAAAAAAGAGGATGGAGCAAGTAGTAGCGATACAGGTTGTAACTGGGTGGATATCAACGTGTACCTATTAATTATTCAGGAAGACTCCACAGAAAGTAGTTCTTCACCTGATTTCAGAAAACCAGTCCAAAACCTGACTGTTCCTGACCCGCCCCAGGTTTCTGAGGAACAAAGCACAGACTGCTTGTACACATGTAAGTTAACACCACCAATGAGGCTACAGTGTTTATGTGGGAAAAGGGACAAGTTCATACAGTGATCCACACAGATGGATAGTGAGACAACCTACCTGAGCACTTGCTATCAACAACAAGATCTCTAAACACCTTTATGAATTTGGATGGAGGTGTGACAGACACAAACTGTCTACCCCAATCTGCACTGATAAGCATGGATAGGTTAGGAAGAGCATTTCTTACGTGTAGGAAAGGGCTCAAATGACCTCCTTCAGAGCAAAAGGAGTGGTAAGTGAGGGAAGTATGGTCTCAGGCATGGTTTTTGCTAACCTCATGGTCTGCCATGTATCATTAGCACAGGTGAACTCCACTGCCAGTGTCCAGACATTAAAATAAAATAGAATTGAGTATTTCAATTGAAAGGACCTACAATGATCACCAAGTCCATCTGCCTGATCAGTTCAAGGCTGACTAAAAGTTAAGGGCATAATCCAAGTGTCTCCCAGACACTGAGGCCTGGGGCATCAACCACCTCCCTAGGAAGCCTGTTCTAATCTTTGGCCACCCTCTTGGTAAAGAAACGCTTCCTATTGTCTAGTCTGGTCCTCCCTTAACACAGCTTTGAACCATTTCCCAGCCATCCTATAACTGAATAACAGGTAGAAGAAATCACAACTCCTTTTTCACCTCCCCCACTCAGGAAGTTGTAGGGAGCAATGAGGAGGTTGCCCCGCTGCCTCCTTTTCTCCAAACCAGACAAACCCAAAGTCCTTTGCTGCTCCTCATTGGACACTCCTCCCAGCCTTTTCAACAGCAAACAGCTGGTGAAAAAGCTGTATTTCAAGTGACTCTGTGATGTGCAACTGTAGAGCAAAGCAGCTGAGGAACAAGCAGAGGCTGAAGAACAAACATTGTGCTCCAGCCTTGCCGTCTGGAAACACGACAATCTTCCAGAAGTGCCATGCAGCAGGTGGATGCTTCTCCTATGGGGCAGGACATGCTCCAGGGCAGAAGAGCACAGGCACTGTCTTTCCCAGCCCCCATTTTCCCTGGTACCACAGGACACCCTGCTGAACCACAATTCCCACGGCTGCACAATCCTTCCTCATCCTGCCTCCAAGCACGGGCTGACACTCAGAGCTCCCTCCCGAGAGACACACGGCAGTAACACACCCAAGTCGTAGGCAATTCACAGAAGGCTGTCTGTGCCGCCATTAGTTAACTACTGATACCCACAAGAACATGCTGAATGCTATTCCTAGAAGTTAAAGGAAGATCTGGATGGAGAACTGTTGGTTGGTTCACATGCAACACAGCACATTGCAAAGAGAAGTCTTGATAGAAGTGTGAAGTTGAACAAACACCTGTGCGAGCAGAAACCTAACAGCAGTGGGAAATAGAAATTGCTACATGCGTTGAGAAAGAATCTCTCCATGCAGGAAGTTTACAATTTATGTCAGTCTAATCATCTTTTACATGTTTCTTAAAGTAATTCATAGGAACTCAAAGAAGCTAAGCAGATTGTGCAAGAAGTCAAACTGAAAACACACCCTCTTCTTTTAGTGCCTTTGTACTTGTTATGTTCTCTACAAGGATATGCTGTATTTCCATTTCTTTCCTCACCAGCAACAGATACAGATTGTGGACAAGTTTAATACTGCCAGAGAAAATATGGTGTACACATGTTCAGTGCAGCAGAGGGAAATGAGCTCTCTCTCGCATTCCAGAAACGCATCACCTGTCACTCTGAAAGGAAGTGGTGTCTCAGTGTGATACTGCACTGGAGTAATTCCCATGCTTTGATAATTAAAATATTCCTCCTAATGTTATCTTCCATCTGCTGGAGCAGAGATCACACAGATAGACCTTCCAGTCACATGGAGTCCCCAAAAATTCTCTTCAGCTATCAGAAAGCTCAGACATAACTAAGATGCCCTCATTCATATTCTCCTACACTCCCTCCTGCAAATACCCAAAGACAAATTACTCAGACAAACTCCGATTTGGATTTTAAATGTCACAGCAAATCTTATGTAGCTCATTTTTCCTTTCATTTTTTTTCCCTGAGATGAAAGAATTTTATTAACTCCCTGGGGATCATGTCTTCACTCTACTGTGAAAAAATACATGATAGACAGAGACAGACCTTGAACAATATAAGGCTGGTGAAGCTGCTTTACAAGTTTATCCATTAAAAATTCAAATACCTATTTCAACAGCTGTGTATTTTCTGTTATATCACTAATCCTCTTCCAGATATCAGCATCACAGTCTAGCCCTTCTATAAAACAGTAAGACTGTGGTCATACAGGCTGCTGTAATTTGTGAGGTGTCTTATTTTTTTGATTCACATATCTGGAACTAGTCTTAGAGGAAGGATGATTAGGAGATACACACACACACACATGCAATTCTAGCATCAGCGGACTCAAACCATGCCCAACTCCTAAGTGGGGCTCTCACTCCTCAACTAACTCTTACAAAGCAGCAAGGCAGGCAGCAGTTCACTGCTCATGTTCTGCCTCCTCCTTGGGCAACTCACTCTACTGGGAGCCTTGTAAAATTTGCAGCATCATATTAACTCTTTCCAAGACTACATATTTGCCAATATATTGTGAAAAAGGACTTTGAAGACATTCAAACTCAAATTGGCACTTTGTGATGATAACTCTAGGAGGTGAGGCTAGCAGTGTGCTGCCTGTTACAGCTGTTGGCCACTTTCCCTTTTTTGATAATTGTCAATTGTTAAAAATGCAGCTTAATGCTAAATGTAATTCTGGGTATCTCCACTAAAGCAATGCATATATTTTTTGAAAATAAAGCCAAAAAAAAAGCCCTTTTCTCTGGACAAGTTAAAAGGTCTTTTTCTTTCAGAAGTTCAAGTATCTCAACTCTTTGAAGAAAGGACTTGATCCAGGAAAAAGCTTTACATCAGAGAGATGCTTTTTACTGCCTTCTGAAATGAGGTAATGTACTCCTGTGAGAACAGGAACATGAGTAAGGAAATTGGAGAAAAGTAAGGAAAAAGGGGGAAAAAAAAAGGATTGAGAGATGTATGGGCAAGATGATGAATGAGAATAGGCAAGGAAGTTTGGCTGGGGATTCTGGGAGAAAAACAGGCTGAAAAAGGCCAAGGGAGTAAGGAGGAAAGATGGTGAGAGTCAGTCAATCTAGGCAAAATCTAAGGAGAGAAAAAATGAGTGAAAAAGGAGAGTGAAATCAGGAACAGGGTGAGCAGAGACCCACTCAAGATACAGCCAGTACAAGGAGAGACGGGCACTGGCTGGGCAGAGACAGGACACACAGCTAAGGAGGCAGCAGCACAGACCTGGAAGGCTGGATGGGAGACTGGCAACAACAGGGAGTCACGTGAATGACAGGAAAGTAATATAAGTCCTTTGGGACAAAAAGCAAAAATATAAAACAGACTGTTAAGATGGGAACAGCAGCTGCAGGGAGAAATACACTTAGGAGAGCTGTAAGTGTGAAGAAAACATGCAAGAATAAGGCTTAGGAGAAGACAAGTAACGCAAAAGTAGAAAGGGAACAGGTCTAAGTCAAAAGCAGAAGGTCAGAAGAGACCATCTTTTGGCAGAACTAGACAAAAGAGTCTGTATCACGAAAGCATATTCCTCTCCAGAGCCAGGCCCATGACTGAGTGAAGCTATGCAGCCACAGTAACACATATACATTAGGGACAACCGGGCTAGAACACAATTTTTGCTTTACCTAATTTCTCATCTCTGCTGGCACCAACAGCACAAAGCAGTAGAGCAATAAAATGAACAGACATTACAGGACAGTTCTTTCAAAATGTGAAATGGTAATACTCCGTCCCTGTTAAGGATGTGACACCAATCTACATGAGCTATGGATTTTGTTCAAACTGACTTCTTTAAATATGCCAACAGCTCAAGGGTCTGCCATAGGACCCTGACTGTCCCTGGAAAACCAGACTGGCCTACCCTGTCATCTCTCATACCCAGCATCAGCAGAGGTTTGTGAGGAGCCAGCTAGAGCTCAGCAGGGCACTGATACCTCCCATCCTTGAAGTGCCTCCAGCACAGCTAGTGCTTTCCAAGTACAACCACAGGGTTGGGAAAAAACATGACCTTTAGCTTCTGCTAGACAAGGCAGGGACACAGCTGGCAAACTACATGAGATGAGTGGCCAGATCTTTTTAGTGCTTGTGATGGAAGGAGAAAAAACACCCACCTAATTAAACAAATGCTCCAAACTTGCCCGAAATATGGAAGTGCTCTTGTCACTACAGCTCTTCCCAGATTTCCAGAAGCTGGCAAGCAAAGCAAGGGTGTAGGGGGCTCCCTTGGAACCCCATATCCAAGCACTATTCCTACAGAAACCATGATGCAATGGATGGAGAGACAAGAAGTGCTGGGACACCTGCTTCAGTTTCACTCTGATGGGTCATACACACTGTACACCCAGATCTGGTTACTCATCAGCCCGCTGGTCTAAGTGTGCCCTTAATTATTACCACAGGAACCAGCACACACACAACCACCCCATTATGCTGTAGTCTTTGTCCATTTAATATACAGAACTGATGTGTAGAGCCCTGGAAAAAAATGATGGTGGCATTTATTTCTTTATTTAAAGAGCCTTGCCTCTTACTCCTAACACTGACCAGTATAACACACCATTAAGAGCGTTATGTAACTGATGCGTTTTTCAGAATAAATCAGAATAAGTTTACAAAAGCTTTCTCCCAAAATTTCCTCCATGTCCTGCAGAGTACATGCCAGCTCCATACACCATCATCAAATCTGATTCACAGCTCCTGCACCAAACAGCAAGGTTCCTGTCTTGTATCTGCAGAAAGCTTTCTGTAGCAACATCTCAGTAAATTCACACCACTTTGGGCTGCATGGCTTACTTCTGAAACAAAGACACCAACTTCAGAAGATCCAGTAATTTTAGTCACGTTTTATATTAACTGGGGATTAGATGATTTCCTGCAGATTTAGAAATACTGTTGCTGCAGCTTATACCACTTTTTGTTATTTTTTGCTTTGCCCAAAGGTTATCTGCTACCTCAGACTGCTCCTTTACTTACACAGTACCAATGTGATGGTAATAAACATGAAAGACTAAAGCTAGTTCCACGTTCTTCTGCAGTAATCCACCACACTGACTGAATTTTAGAAGAAAATACTGGACAGAACCCTCTTCATCCCAGAGGGATTTGTGTGCTACAAATTATTCCTTTAAAAGTGAGATATAGCAAGAAGCAACTCATAGAGCAGCTGGTGGCACAACACCCAAAGTGCTCTCTTCCCCATTCGTCTAGACCCAACTGCAAGACATCAAGGGTATGTGATATGTGTAAGAATAGTGCCCACACACAGTTTTCTTAACTGTCCTCCTAAAGGCCCAGCACAGAGCAGTGCTAAGCTCCAGTGGGACAGCACAGCAGATCATTGTCACGTGCTAGGATCTTAGGAGACTTGCCTTTAATCAGGCAGCACAGTCCAGAGCCAGTTGAAAAAAGACACCACTAAGAAAATACCTGCATCTCTGGCACAGAGAGCTTGCTTCAGAAAATCTGTGGACAAGGCTGAAAAGGTAGCAATTTAGAACAGCAAAATGGGACAGTAAGAACATTTACCTAAACATGATTCATGAGGCAGCCCTGCAAAGTGACAGACAACAACAAAGCAGTTCATCTACTATTGATAACCCAGCATTCCTAAGCCATCAATAGCCATCTGAGTACGCCTAAAGTAAATTTAGCTTCATCTTCATTATTCTCTGTATTGAAAGACTGAGGACGTATTCATGGATGTTTACGCAATGGCAAGAGAGCACAGTATTGTGTGTTTTATTACACCAGCAAAGCAGAATCTCGTTCAGACGCTGCCAGCATATAATTTCTGTCTCTCTCAAAGCTGGAAGGCAGTCATTAGTATGTTGAATCTGGCAAGTTTCTATTATCTATCTCGTAATTATAGAAAGATGGAGAAGCCTTCAAAAAATACCCTCCAACTTCTGCATTTACTACACACCTGATCATTATATATCAAAGTACTATCCCCATTACCTCAATTAACAGATACTTCATATAAACCATTATTCAGAACACATTAACTTTAGTATAAAAAACATTAAATAGTTATTAAATATTAGAGGCCATACAGACTATTAATTTATCTTCCCTTACAACTTCAAAAATATAAAACTATGCAATGACAACCTGAATGCAGGAAAACATCCTACCAAAGGTGATGACAAGCTAGGCTACCTCATCATTTGTCAGGCATCACTAGCCCAAATGAAGACTATAGCATAGCTCTAGGTTTTCAAAATATGTATACCATTACTCAATGCTATTCACACAGTGGCAGCAAAAATATGCTAAATACACATTCAAAGATAATCCCATCCTCCAGAGACTGCTTTAGAAAAGGACAGAAGGATGAGAGACAAGGCAGTGGTTGAGGCCATACATATGCATACGCATACAAAGTAATTGGGGAAATTGCCCTGTGTCTCATTATCTCAGTTATTCATGCTTCAGGTAGAGGGGAAAGAGGAGGTGCCAGGAAGAGTACAGAAGCTAGGACAAGGTAAGTACAAAAGGAGCTAGAACAATAGAAAGAAATCAGAGCAAGGAAAGTAAGGCAAGGGAAACAAGACTACGAGACCATGAATGAAGAGAGTCAGCCAAAACCAGTGATTGGAGGTAAAAAAACCCAAACAGGGGACAGTCTGCACGGGGAACAGAGGAGTGCAAGAAAAATCTGCAAGATGCTTTGGTTGTTTTATTCTCGGGTTCCACAGAGTCTGGCACCTCAGAGGCTACATCAAGCCCATGTCATAGCCTGAATGACACCAACCAAAGCTCCTTATCTCTCTGGCTTATGCACCATTCCAATTATACTGCTTGTCCAGGCACTCAGCACGTTGTCCCCACAGGGCTGGGTGAGGGGGCAGCTTCCCAGCTCAGGACCAGGACAGATAACCAGGGTGTCCCAAGGGAGCCCCCCAACTCTTGTCCCAGCCCCTGAGCTGCAGCATGGCCAATCCCCATCCCAATGCTTGCATCTTGTTTTTTGCAAAGAAGCCTCATGATCAGGTAAGGCTACGAAGGCTGCAGCAAAAGTGTGTCAGTGCATGCACCTCACTCCCTGCCAATTCCCAAAACTATAGCAACAAACAAATAGATTCAACTACCAAGATAGACACCAGCCCAGTTCAAGAGGATTGGTACATCCATTACAAGATGATGCTGGAGCTGCAGCCTGATCACATTTACATGAAGAAATCATTTTATGCAAATCTCCCATCCACGGGTGAAGGCTGTACAGGAGAGGAAAACCAGCAGTGTACAGAGATTACCAATGCATGGCAGAGAGGCAGTTTAAGGTAAATCATACAGTTCAGTTTTACAAGACATATAACCTGGGGAGAAAGTGTGTGGCTTCAAAGTCATAAATTAGTTACAAATAATACAGCCTTCTCATGAAATATCCAGAAGGCCAAGCACCTATTTTTCACCTTATTATTCTCCACTTCCATAAGATGAATATCTTATCAAGAATGAGCTAGGTTTGGGGGAGGATGGACTTTGAGTGTGGAGTTAGTTAGGGGCTTGCAGGCAGGACAAGAAGAACAGAAGGCAGCCAGACTGCTGTGCTCACCCACCTGGAAGGGAAGCCTCAGAAGTCAAAAGATGAGAGCTGGAGAAAGAACTGTCCACCTGGTTACTCATAGCCTCCCAGGACTGCCACTGCCAGCCTATTCAAAATCACCACCTAATTTCCACCAAATATTTCAGGGTTTTTAAAATGAAATCCATTCCTCATATTCACAAATCACAGCTGCAGCATCCATATGTGTGGTGTGTTTTCTGTCAGCAGTGATGCCTCTTCAGAGCACTGGCCTTGCACTCTACAACACATGGTCACACCTCTGTATTCAATTCTCCAGCTCCCTCCAGCATTTCTGTTGCGACACCTCAGCAGTTTCACACCTTCTCATCTTTCTTACCCAACACAACACCTGCCCAAATTGTCCTGCAATGACCAATTCAACTGAGTTATTTTTCCTGATGGGCCTGGTGACCCTGAATGCCTTTCAGTGCTCCTACAGGTATCAACCTTTTCATAGATATATATACAGTTCATAATTTTGTTTTATGTTGCAGACTCTTTACTCTTCAAAGTCTTTTTCAGATCTTCTAGCTCAGCTTGCATCCAATTTAACACAGTCTGGCCGGGGTTTTAATTTGTTGGAATCATTAGGGGCAGATACCCATCTGCTTGAGGATATTTCTGTAGTCTGAGCAACTCCTAACATTTGTGATTTCGGCAGACCAGTGTTTCTGCTTGCTTATATACACATGCCTTGAGTGACTTCTACAATGTGTTTAAGCAGCTTCCCATGTTGAGCGTGAGGACACTAATTTTTTCTCTTCTGACTTTCTCTTGTTTTCAACTAATCTGCTGTTATTTGTGGGAGAAGTACTTCAGTGTATAAAAAGCCTTTGAGATTAAAAGATACATTTTTGCACACTAATTCAGAATTTTTCCAAAACTCTTCAAAGTCTTGGAGCACGTTTTCTTTGTATTACAGGTTTGCCTAAATGCAACAGTAGTGTTATTCTTGAGTTCACTGCTTGTGTCACATGTGCAGCCACATAAGGCAATAAAATATACAAGAGAAAAAACCTGATTTATTTTCTTACTAGCAACAGATATTGGCATGTCTTACTTGTATCAATTGGTTGCAATAAAAAAGACAGAAATACCAAAATATTTATTCTCAGCTTTAGGACTGCAGCATTTTTATGTGACCAAAACTAAAAATAAATATACCTCTTGTATAATAAAGAGCAAATGTAACACCAAGTGTTGCTTCATCCACGCAGTTACCTCCTATACATATGAACCAGGGGTTCATATGTATAATCCCTTCAAAGCCACCACAAGGCACAAAATGTAAATTAAAAAGTGACATGAAATCTATGTTTTCACTTATCATGGAAATCATCTCAGTGGCTGTTGCTCATGTACACCTATGCCTGTCAACATTTACAACCGTGTGGTTAACAAAAAACTCTGTTTCTGAACATTCCTAAATACTCTTGCAACTAAAATACCATATGAACTCAAATCCTCACAAGCATTTTTCTTCTTATATAACACACCTTAGGTACCAAAGCCAAAGAAAATCTTTTTTTCTGGAGGAAGAGATATTTCTCTTGGCTAAACTTTTTCCTACCTAAGTCCACATCCACTTCGTAGGTCAGATGTAAAAAGAAGCTGTCACCCATTTTGCAGCTCACTGAGGTCTCAGCCACTCTGTCACACATGCAGTTGTTTCTCTTTTGAAGTCTTTGCTATTGCAAGTATATTCAAATCTTAGAATAAGCTCTTGTGAATGCCTTCAATTGAGGAAGACCTATGTAAAGGTTTGGATTTCATACTATCCTAAAATAGTAATGCTTCTCCTTTGGGAGAACCACACAACTTACTGTAAAACTGCTCCTCTTTTGCCTCAAAAAACTATCCCTGACCTGAAAGCTACCACTGTCTCCAAGGATTGCACTAGAGCAATAATATTTACACAGAAAAGGCAGCACCCGTATGTCTAAGATCAGGCTCTCAGCGAATTTTAAAGAACATGAATACAAAATAAATTTATGTGCAAAATACTTCAGTACTAATTTTGCAAGCAGAGAATCAGCAGATAAAGACAAATTGAACATCTGCAGTCAAAGGGTAACACGACTGTTGCCATCCTGCTGATGAAGATTAAAGCTATGCCTGTAATTAATACAAGATCAGCCTGCAAGGCAAGGAGAGGAGGCCGAGGTCACCGATCACAACTTCACTCCTCCCACCTGCATCAAAAGCAGCACCTTTGGTGTGGTTCGTCAACTCACCAGGAGGAGGGAACATGCAGCGGCACACCTAAGCACTGCGGTTTACAAAAGCCCTGCCTATAGGCTTGTGTTGATAAAAGTCTCCTGCCTTGAATCTAGGGTATGAGACTGCTAAAGGCCCATTAATATGTCAGCCAAGCTCAGCACCTCATCTGCTATGCTGTGGAAGCACACAGGACATGATGCCAGCTAGAAACCACTTGAACAGTTAGTAAGCAACAGGTTTTAAAGGAAAGAATATATTTCAAAAAAGCAAGACAAAGGGTTTGCACAATAAGCATTATTTGTCCAACATTTACATGCTCAAGTCCCTGCAAAGAATGAGATTTTCCCTTATTTTTCACCTCCATATTCAAAACAGTGATGAAGTAACTGCTCTTTTGCACACATCCTGCAGGAGACAGGAGACAGCAGATACTGCACCCCTGCTTTACAATCCAGGGAACATGTGAAAGATTTTATGTTTTAAAAGCTAAAGATGAAGAAGTGGGAACAAACTGAGAAGTGTACTGCTATCCTTTTTTTCAGTGAGAATGGAGAACCTTTTTCTATTTTTTAAAAACAAACTGGAGAACTGTTATTTTAGAACAGGCTCTCTTAAAAACCTGTCTGCAAAGAAGAAGATAGAGAGGTAGTCCCTACCACCCATCCAGCACAGCTGCTAAAGAGTGCAGTTGGTACAGTCACAGAATCAGAGTGAGGTGGGAAGGGACCTTTGGAGGTCACTTGAACCAACATCCCTGCTCAACTAGAGACTCCTAGAGCATGGTCCTGCTCAGGACCATGTCCAGGTGGGTTTTGAGTATCTCCAAGGATGGAGACTCCTCAGCCACCCAGGAAAACCTGTGCCACCCCCACAGTGAAAAAAAGCGTTCCTGGGAGTTCAGAAGGAACCTCCTGTATTTCTGGTTTTGCCCACTGTCCCTGTCATGTCACAGGGCACCACTGAAAACAGCCTGGCTCTGTCCTTTTAGTGCCCATCCTTCAGGTATTTCTACAAATTGACGACATTCTCCCCTGAGCCTTCTCTTCTCCAGGCTGAACAGCCCCAGTTCTCTCAGCCTCTCCTCGTATGAGAGATGCTCCAGTCACTTAATCACCTTTATGGCCCTTTGTGGGGCTCCCTCCAATGAGTCCATTTTTCTTCAGTACTGGGGATCTCAGAACTGGTGTGGCCTCACAAGTGCCTACAAGAGGGGCAGGATCACCTCCTTCTGCTTGCTGTCAATATTTTGCCTAATGCAGTCCAGGCCACAGTTTATCTTCTTTGCCACAAGGGCTCATTTGCCAGCTCATGTTCAACTTGATGTCCTGTCCACCAGAACCCCTGCACCTTTTCCGCCTTCCAAATGGTCATCCCTGTACATATTGGTGCCTGGGGCTGCTCCTCCCCATGGGAAGGACTTGGCACTTCCCCTTGCTCCCCGTACCGACCACTGAGAAGCTCAGCTCTGGATGCGGGATAACTCCAGCTGCTCTCTCTGGAGCAGAGCAGAAGGCAGTGTGCCCAGGATGCAGCACTGCTCAGCTGGGGTCAGCCACAGCAAGAAGCCAGACTCTGGTCAGCATGTAAATGACCTGGGATCCTTGACCCCATGTTGGCTATATGCCCCAGCAGGGCCCACTTTACAGTCTGCACTGTATCAGCATCTCCTCGTTTAAAGCTCCAGAGGCACTGAATTGCCAGGCTGTGCTTTTGGAAGTTAACCCTTTCCTGTACCCAAACACCTTCACTGTCAGGGCTGAGGGACAAAAGTACTTTGGAGAGGATCAGGCAGGAGGGTGAGAAAATGCAAGTTTAAGTTTCAGCCCCAGCACTCCTCTACTGCTAAAATGAAACATCTGATACAGGAAGGAAGAGAAAACAGCACTGCACTTCTCCCTGACACCGAAACCTCATTCTTTACCGCACAACTGATTTAACAGCCCTAATTTTTTCTGCAAGAGCTTGCTCCTGTCTGCACACAATCAGGCTGGTGCACACACACCCCACAGGTACTGGAGTGTTAATAAAACCAGGTAGCTAGGTGTTTAAAAGGTATCAGTCTCACAGCTGTTGTCCTGATCATTTACCCACAGCAATTCCTCACACTTATTTTTTCTGAATTCAGTCTTTTTAAGTGCCAGCTGCTAGGAACTGCAGGGAGCATAATTTTTATTAAATGATGCACACTAAAACATTAGAGTTATACCTCAGAAAATCAATTTCCTATTGCCTATGGACAGATAGCTAAAGCCCAGAAATTCCCAAGCGTTTTCTGTGTGTACTTTTTTGGTTAGTTTTGGGGGTTTAGATTTTTTTTTCGTTGTTGGGTTTTTTTCTTATTTCTCTAGAATCCCATGAAAGAAAGCCTTTGCTATTTAAAGTGGTTGCTTTTTTTTTTTTTTTAGCATAATCAATTATGCAAGCTAATACTTAATATAGGAAATACAACTCCTCTGTGAAGCAAGGCATGTATCATGCTGGCCAGAACATGGAAACTGCCAAGACTTTGAAATTCTGTTTCTCAGGGAATCACACTGCTGCAATGTATATTTTCTGCCTAGCTAAGAAAACCATGGGAAAACAAATTTTCTTGTTTACTGTGTTTCTTGAATAAAAAATTTACTGCTGAATAAAACCAACAACTTGTGCTAATTTCACTACTGTCCGAGAAATAATATTGCAATAATTCCCACTGCTGGGAGAAGGAAAAAAGTGACAAAAATCATCCAAGGGTTTCCAGGTTCCCAGACTGCCAACCATGAGGTCCAAACCTCCAGGGCAGCTACAAGCAGCTCCTTGGGCCATCCCTACAGGAGTTTTGAAGGTCCATCACCCATTTCACAGACTGGTTCTCCTCCCAGACCAGATGTTGATGTGCCTGCTGAGAACCAACTGCACCACGTTACTTGTGCACACTATGCCTGAGTGTTGAGTAAACACAAAACACAGAAATGCTGAGTTATTTGCTGTCTGCCTGCTTTGCCAAGTAAATAATACAGCTAATTATGCCTCATAATAATGGCTTCCTGTTTTGGTGGGAAACCAATCCTCTGCTTCTTGTTTGCTGTCCTAGGGTGACTTTATGATGCTTGTAACCCCAGTTGTCTGTTCTGTTTGTGCTGTATATTAAGTTCTGGACCTTTAAAATGGTTCTGGGAGCAAAGGGGGAGAAAGAAGCAGCACAGTTTGTTTTGAGAAAACTGCCTGACTCCCACATGGCCTTCTCCAGCGTTTGTCTGAGGCATGGACAGCGGTGGGACAGAGATCTCCTGTGCTTTTAGTCAGTTTTAGCTAGCTGAGGCAGAGAAGCTCCCTGGACTGTTTATTTCTTTTCCTTGGGACTGTTTAAATCTGCTCTGGACTGAAAACCCAGAGGAGCAGCGAGGGCTGGCACCTGCGGCCCGCCGGGCCTGGCCCTGCGGAGGGAGTGGGGCTGGTGAGAGACTGAGGGAGCTGAGCTGCACCCACGGCAAGGACTGCCTCAGTTTGTCATCTCTCTTCGGAGCGGCCAGAGGTTTTATTGTTCCATATTATTCATTCTTTGTGCTTGTGGGTATCTTGTTTGTTAAATAAATAGTGTTTTCCACTTTTCTCCAAGGAAATTCTTTTTTCCCCGGACTGGCTGGGGGAGCGGACCATTTGGGTTTGCTTTCCAGAGGAATCCCCTTCAGAGGTTTCCTCCCAAATTTGCCCTAAACCAGGACATTTGCTTTCCCTAGTTCTTCTCCAGGGGTGGTTTTAGCCAAACCTATTGAGAAGAATGATAACAAGATCACCTAGAAACCAGCATCCAGACCCAGACATCACCTCCTCCCCTATCATTCACCTGACTGTTAATGCTAAGCAATTCCTGGTATATTAGCTTTCTAGGAATGAGATGGAGCTGTCAAACAAAATTAAAGATGGAGGCACAAGTGAGTAAGAGCTTCAGGGTTCACTCACACAAATTAAAATATACAATTGATACCAAAATGTAAACCAAGAGTATGAAATTGAATCTTCAGTAATTGCAAAAAATAAATTAATTCTTTCTTGCACTTCAGTCAATATAATTGACTGGAACAACTTAAAAGACTTGACAGACTGTCCACCAAGATACCCTGGAAAACCAAACTGTTGTACCTCTACATTACTAGCATAAAACCATTTCCCAATGAACTGGCAAATTTCATGTACTAAATTGCCAGGAATATTTCCTTCCAAATTCAGTTATAAACACCAAAAGGTGACTAGATGTTTGCATCCCTTTTGATTACCAAGGACATAGTTAAGAAAACAGATAAAACAGAAGGGAAAGAAAATCATATTAGAAAAGTCAAAGTGCATTAACAGGTAATATTTGAACTACACAGTCACTATAGGTGGTCCATAGATAACTGTCTACCTCAGGTCCACATGCATAATGTCACATGCTGCTGTCCCCTTGAGTGATAAATTAACCCACAGAGAAAAGCTCTGTGACAAGTCTCTTCACAAATCACGAAATGGAGGTCACTGTGCCAGCCAGCAAATGACACATTATAAAAGGGGGAAAAAAGGCAGGAAATGCTCTTTATGCTTTCTATTTCAGTACAAACATGAGGGATTTATTTCACTAATCCATGGCTGGCAGTGTCAGGGCTACTTGGAGCTGCAGAGACAGAGAGAAATATCCAATTTTCAAATCCCCTCCAGCTACATGAAGGTAAGAAAGAAGAGCACGTCTGCCCCCACAGAGCTGTTATTGCACCGCTGCCAACACCATCTCCTGAAAAGGTTGAGCTAGGGGAAGGGACAGCCCCTCCTATAACTAGGGGAGTCAATTAAGAGGGCCAAGATACTTCCAATATATACGCTTTTACAGGGTTCTCATTTGTAGCTTATTTTGCTGGGCTGATTACAACATTACATTCCTATATACAGAGTGTGAAGGGAACTGCACAAGTAACTTTGGCTAGACAAATATGAGTTTACTAAGACTATTTAAATATGAGGTCACAATTGACCCTTCTGGGGGCAAAGCAGTGTTGTTTCTTACAAAGTGTACTAAAAATCAGGCAATATTTGACAGCATATCAAAGTGTGAGACAAAATACATACACATCCAGGTTGGCCTTTCTGTATTTTCTTCTTTTTCCTTAGGCAAGCAAATCTATAAAGCCTCTCATTTAATGTGTTAGATTAATAAATGATGAAGCTACAAACACGAGAGCCCCAACCTTCCGTGGCATGTGTTCAATTATTTTGCATTTAACAAGAGTAAAGGAAAACTAATTTAATCTCTGTAATTGCCAAACTAAATGACACAGCCTTGCCTATTATAACAGATCAAAACAATACATGTGCATTTACCAAGTTGTTATAAAAACTGTACTTTTTATTCTGAATAGCTTTTATTTTGAAGCATTAGCTTCCATTTTGGAAAAGTAACTACCAAATGTTGCAGCAGAGGCCATCCAGATTGTGCTTTTCTCCACAGCTAGGTTCAGGATCAGAGCTATTTAAGCTAAGCTCTCTGACAGCATTTCAAAAGAAAGTAAAACTATATTTTGGAATATGTTCAGTGAATATTCCCAACTAAAGTAAGTCTGCAACCACAGGCATTCTAGTTTGCAGGCTCTAACAATCTGAATGTTGGTCTATGCCCTCCACTAGAAGAAAAAGTAGCTGTCATTCATTTAAGGAAGAAACTTCTGGAGACAGTGCAGCTTGTTAGGAAATCACCCACAACACCATCAGTAGCAAATTCTTTAGCAACCTCTTCAGCAATGTCTTCCTGTCTCTCCCTCACACTCCAGTCTCCTAAACCAGCTTGCCTGGGTGGCAGCCTGAGCAGGGGCAGGTGTCAGAGCATGGTGTAGGCACCAGTGCTCCTCTGCACCCCTTATCCCCAAACCTGAGCCCCTCTTCCATGGCTTTTAACTCCTGCTCTCACTGACATCCTCATTAACTCTCCCCCAACCACAGCATGAGCCCTAGAAGAAGGTTTCAGGTTATCCTTCTCTGCGTACCTTTTCCAATCTGAATTCACCTTGCTTGGACGTGAGGAACAGCCCACTGCTGGCAGCACCCCAGGGAAGCTTTCCCTGCAGCCCTGAGCCGTGGCACAAGCGTTTTCCCAGTCTCTGGAAAGAGCCCACTGAGGCAACTGAACACTTTCCTTTGCCATCTTTTTGTGGGCACACCCCAGAGGTGGCTCACGGCTGTGTGGCAACAAGCATATCCAGGGCTTTCTCTCGTTCAGTCACTTCTGAACGATGAGCCTCTAATCCCTTTGGCTTCAGCTGCAAAATTCCCATTGATTGATAATGGATTTTCCACTGATGTAGAATCGGGCACTTCGACTACACCACTACGAATTAACAGAAGAGAGCTCTGTTAATCCTTTATAAGCAAGCTTAATCTTGTGGTTTAGAGAAGGAGCAAAGGCTCTGTTCTTTCCAGTACCAGCCAGAATGTGATTACCATTTCAGAAAATCTTTCTCATTTTCTTTGATTGATCCAATATTTCTTTGGAAGACATAAATCCAGACACCGCCACAGATGCATACTTTTGCCAAGTAAAAAAGGAAGAGTTTGTGCTATGAATCCTGAAGCTGAAGACTGGGATCAGCACTCTAGGACTTCCAGTTAGTCCACAGAAAGTGCTGTCATCTAGAAACAGCAGTCTGACAAAGTCTTTATAGCATTCACCTTTCAATTAAAAAGAGTAACATCTGAAACCTCACATTAAAATAGCTGTAAGATTCGTTAGGGTTCTCTTTCAATGATGTGATTTGACCATTTCCTGTACATTAGCAATTGTCAGGGCTATTAAATGCAAGCAAGTATTAACACCTTTAAAAACTGTTATACAATCTGTCTAATAACTCTGAAGCAATCAAGTAATCAAAAAGATGAACTGAACTTACATTAGGACATTTTTTTCATTAAAACGAGATTTTGTTAGATCAATTCAGACTTCAGGTCAGTGGGCACAGAACAGTTCTTTTTTTACAGATAAGGAAATTCATCACTATACATCAATGTCTGGTAAAAGGGAACTCACTCTTGCTCCAATGAGAAAGCACTGCTTGACAAGACTTGTCCCATTTGCAGCAAACAGTCTGAGCAAGGATACTTAATGGTATCCTTAGCAGCAAATTCATGAAAGATCAAGCCCAGACATTACAGCTGCAATTGGTACTGAACAGCAAATGATCCTTAATTTGACATCCTGTCCTGCAGTACACTAGATGCAAACATTTCATTGGTTTAGTAATTCATCGTCTGCACTGCTTCTATGCTAGGATGTAAAGAAGTCTTAAATACAGTGGCTTAGTGGTTCCTCTAAAACACTGGAATGCCACATATCTCCATAAAATGTTTACCTTTGTCAAGCATTTCACTGCCACTGTTTAGCTGGATGACCTTTGGAAGGAGCAGCAGAGGCTGACGTGCACCTTCATTAAAGCAGCACCTCCTTCCTCCCCCGCCTGCGAGAACAATGAGCGCGGGAGGGAAGAGGTGAGCAATCCACGGAGTAATGAAGAGGTTTTGTTTCAGAGGGTTATCAATTATTTATGAGCAAATCCCCAGATGAACACATCCGAAGCTGAGCAGTTTTTAATACATTTCACTTCTGTACACACGGCACAACACAACCAGATGCGAGCTAAACTGGACTGGTCTGATTATTCGAGGTGTCAAACAGTGAGTTCAGTCTGGACATTAGTAAATCACCATTACATTTTTCAAAGTACAGTGGCCTCCTAGATTTAAAACCCTATTCACGAAAGTCCTCTGAGACTCACAGAAGAAATTCTTTACAGTATTTCCCATTCATCAAGATCTCAGCAAAGAAAAATCTTATCCTGAAGAATTTCTGTAATTATGCTGATATAGTTCTCTAAATAGTCTAATACTCAAATTCTAATATTGCCCAGCTGTGAATGGGATTTTATTCCACAATGGGATTAAATGGATCTGAATTTTTCCTATTAAGAAAAGATAAGACCAAGTAAAAGTCTTTTTCTCCAGAACAGGGTTTATCTTTTTAAAACAAAGACTTGCTTTTAAACTAAAATTGTTTTACAACTGTGCTTTTTAAAGAGAAGATCTGAAAACTCTTTCCATAGTATGGGAAAGACAAACACTACACATTCTTTACAAGCAAGGGCAGTGAAACCAAAGAGTTGTATGTGCAAGACATGCTTTGCACAAAAAGTCATTAATCTGCTTACAAATGCTATCATTGAAAACAGTCATCCTGCAAGACATGAAATGAAACCCAATCCATTGGCACGCAATGAATGCCCAGATCTGCAGAACCATGCTTTGAGCTCCAGTTTCCCACAGCCTCCAACCAACAAGATGCTGCCAAAGTCACCACCACCACTGCAGTCACACTTCAATGGCTGTGTCTATGGCAGCTGTCATGACGGCCCCAAGGCCACCTTTAACACCTTAACAAGCTCAGGTACTCTGAGCCAGGACCCCACCTGGGGCAGGGCCAGGATGTGTCCCGCAGAGCAAGCCCCACAGTCAGGTTTGCACCTGGCCAAGCAGTGGCATGCCACACACAGGTGGCCCCAGAGGAAGGCAACCAGTCATCCTGAGCTTGGGGGGCTCTCTTGGTGCAGCCTGGGCTGAGCACAGCCAAGGGGGAACAGACAGCAGGCCCTGTAGGTTCCCCTGCCTCTTGGAGCCTTGTCTGCAAGCTGCCTTCCAAAGGAAAAAGTCTGGGGAGACACTCATCAAATAATAAATTTTAAACTACACATGGAAGGAGCACTTCCTGCCTTTATGGCACACCATCCCAGGAGAAGAGCTGGGTCTCTCACATTCCCGCTGCCCTCTCCCCTTTAGGCCAGCATTCACCTCAGCATCTGCACAGCTCCAGGAGCAAGCTTCATTCCTAGCTTAGCCTGTGTAGACTAAACTGCTCCAATATTAAGAAAACGACCAAAAAAAAAAAAAAAAGCCACTTAGAAATCCATTTTAGATTTGTTTGCATTACTTTAAAGGGTTTGCTATATATTTGGATGAAAGAAGCCCATTAAGTACATCTATATTTACTTCATTACAGCGTGGCTCTTGAAGTTAGATGAAAAGATTTACCCTGGCCAAGTTTGTTTATTCATCAACATCAGCTAGATATATTTTCAAAGGCCCATCCTCATTGCATTTACATGAAAGCACACAGTTGTTTTTTATTTTTTTTCCAACAGTTGTAAGGCATTCCGAGAGATATGAAAGGGCAAAAGAAACTTTAGTGAGAATTACAAAATCAAGGAACAGTAGAGGCACAATTCCTATCATTTATGCTTATTAATGGGAGTGGAAACCCACTCTTTCCCACCCGGACTCATTCTTGTCACCCTGCAGATACATCAACAGCAACCAACTGCAGCTGGATGCTCAGTGCCCCTGACTCAAGCCCCAGTAAAGGCACCTGGCACACTGCTTACCCATGAACACAAGGGAAGTGCTATCCCCTCCTGAAGCTCAAGATCTTAAACTTCAGAAACTTGGGAGGCTGTGTTTGCTTTTCTTTGCACTTTGAGAAGAAAAATTAGATCTTTTTTCCCCACAGGTGGCATTGAAGATGAGCTCTTCATTACTGCTAGCAAAGTATGAAGTAGGAGCACAGCCTACTAATGATCGAAGCCACCTGTACAAGTCCTAGTCATCTTTGACAGGAACCCAAATATAACTTGGTACTTGCATGCCTTTATTATCAAAATTTTATCCTCAAGTTGTTTAAATATTTAAATTACTTTTATGGGCACTATCTTTCCTCATGAGTTTACACTTTCCCACGGAAGACTTCCAGAGTGATTAACAATGCTGATCTTTATCCTTCACACTGACTATTCATTCATCCTTTCTAAAACGAATACTGCTTACATACGACCCAAGAGGGCTGTAACAAGGCAGTATTTATCCACCCTAATAATCTGCTGTGGCTGCTTTAATTAAAACAGGGTTATATCACATCCATGAAGCAAAGGTACACCTCCTGTCACTCGTCATCTCTAACTCACAGCTGCGCTTGGTGCACCTTCTCAGGAGCAAGCTTTCGAGGTCCCACCACCTGCAGCTTGCCCACCCCTGCCCAGGTAACTGAGGGCACAGTGTTGCCAAAAAAACTGCTTCACCACAGAAGAGAAGCAGAATGAAACTACAGAGGGTTTTGCAGTTTGGGGCCTTGAGTGAGTCACTGAACGCCTGCAGGCTGCCATTCACCCCAGCTCACAAGCAGGGCACCAGTGCTGGCACAGCACGTGGGGATTTAGGGAGGTGAGGGACCAGTGGGAAGGAGCAACTGATGGAGAACCTCTGGCACAGCGCAGCAATTCAGAGCATGAGGGGCACCAGGATGGAGACGGGGAACAGCAACCCAGGACATCTCAACCACCTGCAGTAAACTGGCTACCAAATCAGGATTCAGGTTCCTCATCTGTGTTGCAGCTTTCACAGGTCCTCCAGGAGCCCACACGATTGCATAGTGATTTCAAAATTTAGACTTCACTTCTGGCAGTGTTGCACAAATGAGTGTGCACTGCTTGCCCTTTCCGTGTTTCGCTCCACGCAAGCAGAATCTTCGCATATAAACATTTACAAATGGGCCATTTTCCCATGGGAGAAACTTAAAGCTTCTTCCCTCACCAGAACTTTTTTGGCATTATCATACACAGTACAAGGCCTGCTACTGATGGCATCCTTGGGGTGTGGGAATGGGCAGCAAGCAGCCAGGACAGCCTGCCTGCAAGCTACAGGCTGGGCAACCAGGGCCTCATCCAGCACCTCTCCCCTGCTGGCTCCAAGCAGGGCCTGGGCCAGCACCTGCCATACATTCAGCAAACCCTCGAGCATAGGAGGGGAACACTCAGCAAGCTGGGGATAAGGGTGAGTGGCAGCACTCTGCACCCCTTCACCCCGCCTGGGCTCCCTCCCAGCCACAGCACAACCACCAGACTACAGGACAGCTGTCCCCCCCCACCCCGGCCACTGCTGCTCCAGGGCTGAGCTACCCTCGCATCCTGCGCCTGAAACCTGCCCCATTCGCAAGACCTGGAAGCAGAGACATTGCTGTAGGGGACTGGGTAATGTTATTGGAATGATTTATTGTTTTGTCACATGGCTTGGAGTCTTCTTGGTCTATTAATTTTATTCTTGCATTATATTTTACAGTTACAAATGATATGGGTTTGGAACTACCTTGAAAACTACTTTGAAAACTGTTCCCTCTGTTTTCTATCCCCATCCTTACTTGGAAGTAAAATAACTGTCCTGTTCCAGCCATTGAACTCTATAACACTTTACCATGGGCATCAAGGAGCATTTAAACTCCTTTGTGTGTCAATGAAGTTTCCAGTGCCCTGGGAAAGAGGGTTCCTTAACTAAATGCCACTGCACATCCAGCAAGAAAAACTTGATTACTTTTCTTATGGACTCTTCAGTCCTCCCTAAAATATAAATTAATTCTCAGATCATCAATAATTCCTTGTTTAGGGCTTGGAATCCAGTTGCCACTTTCTGATCAATATAACTTTAACAGTAGAATAAATTCAGAACTTAAGTTATCTAGTAGTAGTCATTTGTATACAATACATGATCTAAAGCCACATTCACTTTCAAATGCCTGGCAACAAGGCTTATGAGGAGCACTGTGTCTTAAAACACAATGGATTACCCATTTCTTTTCCTCATTAAATGATATCTCATAAAACAAACCAGACAAAAGATAGGTGAGTTTGATGACTGTCATATCCCACAACCTCTATTCATACAAGCAATGCGTTGCCTCCAGATCAGGTTCTCATTTGGAAGCTGAAGATCCCCATTGCTGACATGAATATTGATTTTATGTTAATAAAAATCTGTGTTGAAATGCTGCTTAGCTATAAAATTGCTCTAGTACTTCAGGCCTGCAAGGTGTCACACATGCCGTACTATTTTCTTTTTCAACGAGTGCAAAATCCACTTACCACTTACAGGAGATGCCCACAGGCTGCAGAATTTGGCCTTTGTTAAATAAGCTAAGAATTAATCACTTTTCCAATTAGGGGAGGCACTTTTGCTACAATGAAGCTGTGCACCTGAAAAAAATTTTAAAGATGTAAAATAAAACCCCGTGGAATTTGCAATGTTTTGTTCTGTATCGCCTAAGAGAAACAAATACAATGACAATGTACTTCCATTTACCTACTGGGTATCTTCAGCAGTGTTTGCTTCTACAAATTCCCTTAACAGATGCTACTCCAATCATCACTTATCTGCAAGACAGACAGACTTTGAGAGGACTAAGGAGGATTTGCCTCTGGTTTCACACAATGCGCTTGTTTTTTTGAAGGTTAATTTAATAAAATAAGAACTCTGGATAAAAGTTAATCAGGCACAGTTGCTAGGCTTCCTAGGCTGCTAGGAAGGGGGAAAATATTTTTTGCAAGATTTTCTTTGCTCTTTCACTGTCTCACTCTTTTCCTGCATTTACTGCTTAGTATTATTTCAAAGGCCATTCCTTTCACAAGTGTAATCAACTCGTGTATTCAGCACCAGAGATGATATATTACTCGCCTTAAAACCAAATCTCTGAAGGATAGATTAGAAAGAAAGGTTAAAGAGCTCTATCGTTCAAGGCACTACAGTTCAGACACCTATAAATCACTGTGTTTGTTTATTTAGCTAATTGCCCCATTAGCCTCCGTAGCATCTCAAGCTGCACAACTTTCTGCCGTGACCGTGGGCCAGTTTCTCCTTTCCCTCTCCGGAGCACTGAGAGCGCCGGGAGCTCGGCGCAGCACACCCGGCGCACGATGCGATAGGGACAATCCGCGCCCGCAGCGCTCTTCAAGGAGCGGCCCCGCTCGCACCAGCGACCCCTTCCTCCCGAAGACTTTCCAATCCCAAGAGCAGATGCCACAGTGAAACAAACTGGAGCCCGTCACTACGTAATAGGATTTCAATGGAAATACGGCTCCGGGGCTGGCTGGCGGGAGCCGGGAGGCGCGGTAACCCCGCGCCGCGGAGATCCGCACAGCTGACCCCGGCGGGGCCGTGCCCTGCACCTGTGACCGCTGTCACCGCTGTCACCGCCCGCAGCACCGCCCGAGCGCCGCGCCCGCCCGCGGGGGCAGCCCCGCCGGCCCCCGCAGCGGGCCCCCGCAGCGACTGCACCAGCACCCCCCGAAACGCAGACACGGCAACTTCGCGCACCGCCCCCAACTCACCGGGAGGCGCCGGCCCCGCGGAGCGGTGCGTCCCTGGATGCCGCCTCCCGCGGAGCGCAGCCCGCAGGGGCCGGGCAGCGGCGCGGCCAGGGAGAGCAGGCAGGAGAGGCAGCAAGTTGCGGCGCGTCTCTCGTCTCTCTTCTCTCCTCTCCTTTTCTCTCCCCACCCGCCTCCTCCTCCCCCTCTCTCCCTCCCCCTCCTCCGCCCGGCGGGAGGGTCGGGGGAGGCGGCGGAGGGGCCGGAGCGCGGCCGCGGAGCGCGGCGCGGGCACTGCGCATGTCCCCGCGCCCGCCGGGAGCCGGCAGCGGAGCGCTGGATGCGGCGGCGGCGCCGCGGGCCGGCAGCGAGCGCAGCGCGGCCCCGGCAGCGAGCGCAGCGCGGCCCCGGCAGCGAGCGCAGCGCGGCCCCGGCGCGCCCCTGCGGAGCCTGCGGGGGCACGGCTGCCGCCGCAGCGCCTTGCTCCGCTGCCCACCTTGCGGCACTGCCGCGGCCCCGGGGCGTCTCGGCCGCCCCCGAGCAGCGGGGAGCAGCCGGGGCCGGGCCGGCGCTGCGGCGGCGGATGCTGGGGCCGCCGCCCCGATTGCTGCACAGGGGGCCGCGCTGCTGGAGGATGCTCCGGTGGCCGGCCTGAAAAGGTGGAAAAAAAGGAGGAATTGAAGCATCCTGGTCTTGTTTTTGGTTTGGGTTTGTGTGTGTGTATGTTGGGGTTTTTTTGGTTGTTTTTTTTTTTTTACTCCTCGTTCAGCGAGCTTGACTAAAGATGACAGATATTTTGGCAAAAGGAACCTCGGCATAGTTACTGGTGGCATTTTAATGTTGTACCAAGGTCTTTAAGCAAAAGAAATAATCGTATTTTTACATGATTTAGGGAAGTGCAAGGACTGCAAGTGAAAAGGCACTGTAAGAGCAAAGGCAGGAAAGGCTGCAAAAGCAAAATACCTAACTGAGATATCTGGGGATTTTTTTTTTTTTTTAGGGAAATTGCACAATTACTACAAGTTTCCACCCATATGTAAGGACTGACTTAACACCCAGTGAGCTCTTACTTCCTGAGAATAAGTTCAAATCCCATATGCCATTCTGCAGTAGCAGTGCTGTCAGATATGTGGCTGGCTCAAGGTTTGAGCCTGGATCTGTATTTGGTGCTTTCCAAGCAAGGATTTGCCTGTGCAGGAAAGTGCTGGTTTGTTGCTTGGGGTTTTATTCGGAAATCCAAATACAACAGTACCATCAGTATTTTCATTTTCACCTAATCTTTGGCAAGATTATAGCTCAGTTTCTTATCTCCATTTGTATCCATCCAATGAATCCTCAGAGCTGATCCTTTCTTCATCCCACCTTTCATTATTGCCAGCTGTTGGATTCTTCTGTTCATTTGTTAACCTCTTTTTTGTTGTTTTTTTACCTTCTTTGAGCTGTTTATCTAACAACTTCTGTCTGTACTGGGTGACATAGTCCATGATTAGCAGAGTTCAGCCCATCTCAGTTTGTCCATGTAACCCCTGCAACATAATGCATTATTCTAGCATGTAACCTGCCAGTTCTTGTAATATCCAGCTGATGGTTGCCATTTTGCCAATCTGGTGTTGCTTTTCTTCTCTCTTCCTGACATGCCACTATACTGGCTCACTGTACTGACCTAATGATGTTTTTCGAAGACTTTGTTTTCTGTAGTTTCTTTTACCTGCAGTTCTTGCAGAAAGTTCCCATCAAATCATTCTGTTAGAAACAAGAAGACTTTGTGAGACCCCCTAACATCTGTGTCCACATCCCACACGATGACTCTGCAATGAACCCAACTACCCGAGGGACTTTAACTCTTTCACCTCCAACTGGTTTCTGGTTGCTGTAGTCAGTGAAGAATTGCACATGTGGTAGAGTCTTGATGATTTGCACATGTGGAGTCTTGAGTTGGCATTTTTGTTCCACCTCTGCATTCCTTCAGTCTTGACCAGTGGTTCTCCTGCTCTGCTCAAGCCTTGTAGATGTCCTATAAAGAGTGGTAGGCCATCATAGCCTTTTGGTGCCTCTGTAGTGCTTTCAGTTTAAAGTATGAATTGTGAAACTGTGATTTTTAGGAAATTTTGGAGGCTAACAATAGTCTGTAGGTCCAAAAAAGACTGGAAACAAATGTTCTAGCAGCTACTCCCCTTCAGCTGTATCATTTGGCACAGTTTGTTGTCATTGGCAAAATACAGTTTTCATTGAGTCTGGTACAATAGATGTGCAAAGCATGCCAGTGCACTTAAACCCAGAGGATCTTTCCATCTCTTCGACCCTGCTGTAGACATTCCTCCAGATAGTTAGTTTATTTGAATTTAATTAGTTGGAAAAAAAAAAAGCTTTCAAAAATCATAGGCTTCAGTCCATATATTTGCTTTTGAACAAGAATCACTACATGGAGTATAAAAGGGTATTACCATAGCAATCTGGACTCTCACCCTAACCTGTACTCCTGTTAAAATGAAAACAAAGCCAGACAGTTCCAAGGGAGAGCGGTGGCTTTTGCTTGCCTCTTCCTTTCTTCTCTCCTACCTCTCATCTCCCCTTTGCCCTCCAGCTGCAAATACCTTTGGGTTTAATTTATCTGCCTCTGCATTTAGGAAGAAGACAATATTGGATGTTTCTCTTTAAAATCTGGGGAAGTGGAGTTTGCTCATTACCTAACCTTTATTTGCAGCCCTAGTCAGCAGACAGGCTGGCCAGGAAGGTCAGGGAGGTCAGAAAGGAGAAATGCAGAGAATGAGGGTCAGGAGCTTGCGATCTCTTGACAAGTGGATCAGATGTGGAGTCAAAACAGAGGAGTAGGAGGGGGGTGTAAAGGTGATGGGTAGCTGGTGGAGATGGAGGGATAGGAGCTGCGTAGGCAATAGGCAATGATAAGTTCCTTCAAAAAGGCTGGCAAAAATCAAGCTATCTCAGACATGACTAACTCTGCCCTCCACAAAAGTGAAACTATTCCCTCCTGTCATTTCTGTGACATTCACTCCCCAAGGCCCCCACTCCTGCTGGAGCTCCATTATCTGGGGCATCATGCCTCACACCAGTGACATGCTCTCTGCCACAAGGGCCTTACAGTTTAGCATGACCCAAGATGCAACAAATGAGTGTAAAAAAATATTGTATGAGTCCAGGAGAGGAAGGACAGCTGGAACCCTTAGAAGCCTACATTGCATTTTGTTATGTAACATCATGGTTATAGTCAGAAGTAAATAACATACAAGTAATGTACACACATAGCAGCAACCCACCCTCCATCTCAGGCATTCCCACTGCCTTTTTTTTCTCCCATTCAAGAGTGAGGAAATCCCAAGCACCCGAATTAACCTCTTGTCCAAGGGCCTGTTGGTGGTGGTGGTTGGGGCAGAAGGCTAACACAGGCACACCTGAGGCACAGTACGTGCTGCTAGAGGTCACAGCCTTTGACTTGTAACATTCTGTGACAGCAGCAATAAGGAGCTGCTGGACACATACAGGCTTTGCTCTGACTCGGTCTAGAACAGCCCATCTCTGTCCCTTGTTCTGCCCTGCATTGTACTGTCACAACTCTTTGCAAGTGAGCTGGGTACAGAAGTTACTTTCCAGCTGGATCAGTTCCCAGCCCACCTCCCGGGGAAGGCACACAAATATCCTGCCAGCCAGTGTGGGAAGAGTGTCAGGGGCAGGCAGGGAGCAGCAGGGCTTGGAGAAGCTGCTGGAGATGTTCTGCTCCAGAGGCACAGGACTGGCCTCAGCTGTGCTTGTGGCAAAGCAGGTTGTTCTACTAAGCTGCATTTTTAGATGCCTAAAATGGATTTTGGTACTCAAGTTGGACACCTTGGGTTGCATTTTCTTAGGATGGTAATCACTAAGCCAGCAGTTCACCTCCACCAAAGTGAGGAGGCCTTGTTCTCAGACATACAATCCCATCATCTCTCTTTTGTCAGTGCTGCTACCTGTGAATCAATGAAACCCTTCTCTCACCAGTGTTGGTCACTAACCAAGCAGAAACATGACCCTGAAAGAAACAGGGGCCTGTTTTTCTTCTGTGTCATTGAGTTGTATCAGCTCACAGGCTGGTCAAATAAGCTCCAGAGCCACTGCAAATGAGGCAGGCTCTTTGGCTGGGAAGAAATTAGGGTTAGAGGAGAAGGAAAAGGAGAAGGAACAAGACTTCCCCCTTATGGCAAGATCAAGCCACTGGATATGCTTAGGTGCTCAGAGATGCAGCTTGAGAGGTCAACTTAAACACATTAAACCAGGAATACACGAACTCTGCAGGAGCTGGCAGTGCTGCAGTGTGCTCCAATCCCGAAATTCACTCCTATTTTATATAACAGCATGCTTCTTCTTCCAGATCTCTTACTCATGTAGAAAAATACTCATTAAAGAAGTTTTAGTAAATAATTGGAGAAAAATCAGTTCTCAGCCTGCAGGCTTCTGCACTTTGAGGAAACAAGTATCTTTTGAAGATACATTGAGGTACATCCCCCAATTATCATTTGTATACAGTTTAAGCAAAACTCATTATAAAGAGAATGCAACTTTAAACCACACAAGTGTAAATTTCCCATGAGTTTGTAATGCAGAGCAGTACCATGGGTTTAAGTGAGCCTTTTCAGCGCTCCTCACTCCTGCCAGTTCCTGGGATGAAGTGTGCCTTACCTGCCTTAAGACAGGGAAGATGTTCATTCTTGCTAATCTCCCTCTTCCTGCATACTGGAAAAAAAGTTCAAATAGAGTGATGTGGTTCTTTCCTCATGTCAGGCCTGCATCACTCCTAACTGCTCATCCCTCTAGCATGGCCTTCATCCTCACTTAACAGAGTGTATTATGACATGGCCTGGAGCTACCCACAAAGATTGCAATTACTCCTCTATATATTGTTGGCTTGGTTTTCAAGAGGCCTGGGCATCCTCCTTCTTCAAGGAGCAAAAGGGCCTGAGGATACCATCACCTCTGGAAATCAAGCCATTAGGGATAGGAAGAGGATGTGAAGGAGGGCATGGGGGCTTGTAGGAAAGCATTACTTCCATTCAAGGAGCACATCACTAAGAAGCTGCTACCATCAAGGGGAGATAGTAAATAATCTAATAGAACTTTCTTACAGGCCAAAAACTCCTGTGAAATCCTGGATGGCTGCACACCACAGCTCTGAAAGCAATGACAAATCACATTACGGTTGAGGCATGTAAAATAGTTCTGTGAAAGCCATGGCTCCTGGCCTGGCTGATTTGACTGAGTGAGACAGTCGTAGTTAGTGCTGCTGCCTGCTGAATGCTGAGGCCTTGGGGGAAAGTAAATTATCTTCTGACTGAAGTTGGGCTGAAGCTTCCTCCAAAGGAGAGAAAGTTATCAAATGGACAAAGTCATTCCTTGCAATGGGAATAGTCATTCCTACCCACAGGGGTAGCTCACTGCCATACTTTCCACCAAGTAGGAAGGGGAGAAGGCTGAAGTAGGTGCTGTATCAGCTGAGCAGCACCTGGACCCACAGTCAGCCTTGGCAAATAACTGGTCCTCCCAGTGTGGGACCCAGCTGTGGCTTCCCACTCACCTTGCCAGCCTTGGAGTGCTTTGACTCGGCTGTGATTACTCCTCAGCAGCACAGCTACAGGGCAGCAGAGCAAGGGCTGCAGTACATCTGCTCAGCACTTTTCCATACACAGCTTTCCACCCAGGAATCCTATTGTCATGAGGTATTAGATGTTTTAGGCTCATTATTTCTGGTGACACAATCCAGAAATGTATTTTTAGAGGGAATGAGCAGGTGTCCGTGGCAGCATTTTAGCTGACAGTGCTGCAGAATTGCTATTCAGGAGTATTTGGTTGTTCTTTGTATCTTGATTTGTTGCTGAAAAATATGATTATTCTTAATATTTTATGTCTTAGCTTCAGGAATGGCCTGGATGAGACAAAGGGAAACATTTGCACCCTTGAATGGACTTTCATCTATCTGGCTTTCACCAAGAAACTGGAGAAATGGTACTAATGAATCATCTGTAGTATTGATTGTAGATGATGGTTGGGAAAGAGAATGAAAATAAGAAATTAAAACTAACGACTACAGCAGATTGAGAAAATATTTTGGTTCAGAAAATTACGTCAAAATCATGATCCCCCCCGCCAAGTATTAGAAATCTGCATAAAAATTATTCAGTCAGAAAATTGGTTGTTAGTGTTAATGACAATCTATATTCACAGTTACAAACTATTTTCATTAATGTATTTTTTTTTTGCATAACTACCTTAAATAAAAACTTTAAGGCCACTGTAATATAATCCTCCATCAATATTTTTAAACTGCTAGACAAGGATCATAGAGCTTATTTTCTAGGAGAAACAATACAGTGAATTTGACCCAAACCCATCTGAATGTAAATTACTAGGATGGCAAACTGGCTTCTTATGACGGTCACAAGCATCATGATTGAATCTACAAATTATTTTGTTTGTCTGAGCTCCCAGTCTTTTTATTTGTATATGTATATGTACTTACAAATTTTAGTTTGCAGCAGTGAAGTTTAGGACATTCTGCTGGCCTTGGGAAATTAAGGATTGATCTCCCATTGCTAAATATGTACAGAGATGCTGCTGTATAGAGGCTGAAGTGATCTTTAAAAACACACCAAAAACCCTGTCAAGAAATTCATTACCACAGAGGAGCCTATTACATATATGTGGTCTGACCGCAGGGCAGGTATTTGAAAGCAAATCAAATCTGAGTAGAAAAAGATTCTTCAAATTCACTAATAGCCATTTCAATTAATAGCCCACCTGCTAAGTGTAAGGAACCTGAACATATTGTGATTGTTAATGCTCTAAAGTATTTGTCAAAAAAAAAAACCCCAAAACCAAACTTGAAACAATGTCAAAAGACAAATCAATGCCATTGCCGGTCTCACACACTGAGTAAAAAAAAGGTTGATTCTTGTAAAGGCTAGAAAAATTTCCTTGTCTTTAGGCTAAGAATGATTAATTATTGCTCACAAAGACACCAGAAAAAGATGGAGAGCAGGAAGGAGTGGTGAGATCTTAGTCCAGGGCAAGAGCTGTGGTGGTGCATGAAGAGATTTACATTTCTCAAGGTGAATACTGTCCTGCTCTGAGACCAGAAATTAGCACACAAGGTACTGTAACCCATTCCCACCCCTAACAGGATCTGCCGAAAGTGGTTCAAGGTCTGGGCAAGTAAGGGCGAAGGTCCCAGGGGCAGGGGAAGACGGGAGTTAGCGAAAGGAGTTCAGGCAAATGCTCCATTTGAATGACAAATGCTTCACCAGCGTGACCTCTTTTCACAGCTGACTGCATTTAGGAAGAGGTTTGCAGGATTACAGCCTCAAGCGGTTGACCTTTCCCACCTCCCTTTCCAGGAAGCTGGAGGTCAAATTAAAGGTTCTGAGTTCCATGGCATGCTAAACACCGCATGTGGAACGGGTCTCATGGCTGTCTGTGCGAAAGGAAGCACCATCACAGGGGCTCCAGGCTGGGGGGAATGACCACAGGGCCGTCAGCTCCTCCGAAAGTGCCTGCAGCTGGAGCAAAGTGAGCTGAGCCACTCCTGGTGCACAGCTGTGATACCATGGAGCCCAGCTCCATACAGTCTTTTTACCTTTGAATTCTGCAATGTGTTTTTTCTTTCAGACTTCTCAAATGGCTTTAAATTGTCAAGCAATCAGATGTAAAGCCTGGAAGACCTGAAAAAAAATTAATAAATTTTTTGAACCTCAAGGGTGATTTTTGTGGGTATGTATAGCTCCTGTCCCTGTTGATGTCCTACAAATAAGAAAAAAGGATTTTTAAAAATAACCTTGAAGTTAATTTTTAATACAGGAATCATAATTAATTAAAGCTGCAGAAATTAATTTTGAGCTAAATGCATACCTCAGGTGCCCCAAGACAAGGATGTCTTTAAAATGACAAGCAAACAAAATCCATTACATAGACAGAAATTGCAGACAGAATAAAATTTAAGCAAGTCATTATTTGAAATACAAAAATGTAATATACGTGTTATTTTAAAATAAATTCGATGAATTATTTTTCCACTTTCTTTTCCCACCTTTCTAAATCTTGTGGAAGGACACATGCCTCAGGCAAATTCGGGACCTATTTCCTTTTTGGTAAAAGGGTCTTTCTGTTTCAAAGGCTATCTGGTCAGTAATATAGCTAAAGCTGTTCACATTCAGGGGGAGTAAAGCTTTTGATTTGTTAGGATAGAAGTTTAATCCTCAATTTTCTGAAGTGTCTTTACTGTCAGATATTGCCCTATATCAGTATGCAACATTCCCTCTCAAAAATGTCTGCTACCTTCTTTTTTTTGTTGTTTTTCCCCTTTATGTAGCAAGGTAAATATAAAAAAAAAAATATAAGCCAAGTTAGTTTCTTGGTTAATATTAGCTCAGTTGCAAGGGATCTGTTAGAGGGGGATCAGTTGTCCTGTGTTGGCTGGAACAATCCTGGTGTGCAACTTTTTTTTTTTTTTTTTGACATCCTCAGACCCTGTTTTCTTCCAGGGCTTACAGGCTGCATAGCCTGCTCCTGCCTTTGCCACCTTACATGCTCCATGGGGCACCCTCTGGGACACTTTCTGGGGGGTGTTGTGTGGGTGTTTCAACTACAGTAAAATCTGATTCCCCCATCTCTAACTACAAGATAGATTAACAGAAGAAAAATGTGGAGAAACTCCTATAACCCTGTAATCTAGTTGGCAGATACCATCTAATCTGCCTAACACCTCTCCTATGCCAGCAGATGCATTCCCATGCAGCAATAGTGGGGACAGGGCCTGGAAACAGTGGAAGAGGGGCAGAGGGAGATAAAACCTTCCCTCTTCCATGTAGTCAGTGGTCCTATCCACAGCATCCACAGCAGTGGAAACACATGGATGGAGGCTTTCCTTCTAGTTGCAGCAAGCCACAGCAGTGCTGAAACATTCTACTCCCTTATTCAGTGCTGTGCTGGTGCCACCACTTTTTGATTTACCATAGCATTTATATCAATGAGTCCCAATCATAATTTTTAAAAATGGAATTATTTTACTGTCCTCAATTCCTCGAACTGGTGACCAGATCTTAAGAACTGATGAAGAAACATTCATGAAAAAAACAAATTCTTTATGTATCCGTCAAACTAGAGTGTGCCAGCTGAATTGCTGGCATGTGCCTTTTCCTCTTCACTAGACCCTTTTCCTCCCCTTCCTCACTGGCTGCACTGTATAACCATACCACAGAGATGTTAATGTAATTACTGAGCAAGACAAATCAATGCAGGCTTTGAACTGCCTGGGTGTTATGTTCATGCCCTCTTTTCTGGGGCAGCCCTCGTACAGCTGGTGCAGGGAAGCAAAAACGTGCTCTCTAACCTCCAAGCCCTCAAAGGACTAAGGCAATGCAGGAGATCATTTTACCATTATAGTGGTAGTGATACAGCAGTTACAATGTCTATCCAAGATTCTGCCGTAAAATAACATACTTCAGGACTTCCCAATGCAGCTACAGAAAATGTTGCTCCACTTTTCGCTCGAGACTGATTTTATGAAATCAGAAGCAAATCCTTAAAGATCTTAAGATGATAATCTGATTGGGTTTAATTTATGAGAAGTCTTGTGTTTAAGAGAGCGATTAAGGATTTGCTTTGTATAAGCTCACATGTCTCTGTCTGCTGACATCAGAGTCAGGTATTGCTTTGTTTTAGAGTGAGAAGCTTGTGTCTCCAGGCCTGGTGCCCTGCACCACCTTGTTTGACAGCATCCATCTACCATGGGCACAGCTTGAGGGGCAAACAGTGGTGGAAGGTGCCAAACAAATCTATCCTGGGCTTTTACCACTTTCCTCTTGGGCTGGTAAATATTCCAACACTGCCTTCCTGAGAAGCTGCCTTAGCAGGGATCAAGGGCTGTGGAGAAAGCTGGTGTTATTTTAACCTCAAGAATTAGTATATTCAACTGAGATAGACTGCAGTGTCCAACATTTGGCTGGTGTAATTCTATGTACACATAAACCTGGGTTTAGTAGAGCTGCTACTTTGCATGAAGAAAGAAAAAAAAAAAAAAGGAGAATCTTCCAGTAACTTTTTTTACAAGAAGAGGAAGAGCAGCAGAAGGTCATCAAAGATTATAACATATCTGGGGTTGCAGAGACTGCCCTTTGAGAGAAATTCCTGTAGGGCATTTCCATGTCAGCTCATTCCTTGTGTGTACTTGTTATGAAAACTATCCTTGTTTTTCCCAGCACTGAGAATTCAAATTCTATTTTGTGACTTAGTTTTGTATTTTTTGCCATTTCAGAGGATGCTCTGTCCCTGTAAAATATTACAGTTTTCTGGTGTTGAAATGCCAGAAGGATTTGTATGACTTTAACCAAACCACCTGAAAAGTAGGTCAGTAGCTATACAATTTCAAGAGAACTGCAATGCTACAGCAGAAACTGAGTTAATCCTGATGTATATGATGAATATACCTCCTAACCTCTCTGCAGGGGACAGTGTGGACATAAATATATCTTCATTAATCTTTTCTCAACTGGTTATTTCCAAAGGGGAGGGCCTCCTGACATTTTCATTTTGATTAAATACCATGGGGCCAAATCTGTTGAGCTTGTTTGTTCAAACAGATGCATCTAAATCCAGATTTAGCCCATAAACTCTCTTGGGGGGAAAATAAAATTTCATGGCAAGAAGAAGAATATATAATAAAACATGGTTTAAATTAATTTATATCGGGAATTCCTCTTCCCAAAGTAAACCTGCAATTAGCTATATTTAGATAAAGGACAAACGTCTCATGGTAATGGTTCAGCTAAATGTGTAGATTTAGGTCTAAGCAGCTACACAAAGTCACTGTTAAAACCCTGCAGAAAAGCCCTGGTGTATTCTGACTTACTGAGTTTCCCTAGAGCAGTTCTTCCCTGCTGTATTTCATTTCAGGCTTGGTTTGTTGCTTTTAAATAGCTATTTTTAAAATTCTGAAATCTCTTTATAGCTGGCAGACAGAAAGCGTAGGCTGCAGGCAGAGAAATGGGTAGGGAAAAGGAGGGAAGGAGGGAGAGCAGATCTGAAGTACGTCAGAATGAATGCAAACATTACATAATGTAACATGTAAACACTTTTTAAAGCCTTTTTAGACTGAACTGACACCAGAGAATAGAGCAGGTGTAAGCACACCAACCTCCCATATACTGCATGGAATCCCACCCAGAACAGTTCCCATTGAGCTATAAACCCTTGGACTAATGTAACAGAAAAAGGCAAATTATGTATCAATAATTTAAAATAGAAATAGAAATATCCAGGTAACTATAGCTTGCCTCAGATGGGGACTGATGTGGAGATGAGGGATTATACAAAGGATTTTGGGGGCCTCTTAGGTGGTGGGTAAACACGAGCTCCTAGAGGGATGTGTGGCTGCAGAGAACTAACACCAGGCTGCAAGAAGCTGGAGATGACAGGAAGAAACACAGCAGTAACCAACCCACTATTCAAATCCAGACTTCAAAGGCTGCATGTCAGGAGGGTGATGGGGAAATGGCAACAGAGCCATTGCTGGTGCTGCTGGGACGATCAGCAGAACGGGCTGTGCTGAGGGCTGTGGCACTTTGATGGCCCTGAAAGGCTTTGTCCCAACAAAGAGGGGACTGCACTGGTGAGAAGCAGCTTCTGTGCACATCAGATGACACTTGCTGAGAGGTAGAGCATGAGTGAGAGGACCACAGCTGTCCTCCAGGACTTTTCTTTGGGTGAGGGAGCTAGAAATATCTATAAAAAAATCTAATTAGCTTGTAAATGAGGAGAGAGCTGAAGTGATCTGTCACAGGCTATAAATAACAGTTCCGAAAACAAAGTTCCAACAAAGGCTTTATGGGTGGAAGCTGGAGCTGGGTAAGTTTAAGCTTAAAATAAAATGTAGATTTTGACCAGTGAAACACCTTATGACAGGATGTGGTTAGCTTCTCTCTCTCACGCTAAATCTTTAAATCAGGATTAGATTTCCTTCCTTAAAAAAGTTCTCACATTCAGCACATTCAGTCAGCAGAGAGTTGTTCAGCACCGTGTTCTCAGGGCAAAGGGTAAAATCCTGGAGAGGTATGCTGAAGCCTGCAGTGGTGCACCCTGGACTTAAAATCTGTGACTTTAGAATAACCACCCTTGAGCAATATGTAATTAGAAGGGGTGCAAATGTGTATTAATTAACACTGAAAAGCTAATCAAAGTGGGTTGGTAAATCAGCCAACCATAAAGGACAAACTATAAAAACAAGTTAAGTTTCAGCAAGAGAAAATATGTGGGAACGTGTTTCCAGAGAGTAATACTTCTCCTTCAAAACAGCCCTTTGTAAGATAATTAATTCATTGTAAGATTTTTGTGGCTAATGCATACTTAAAAATTCCTCACCTGTGCATGGGTACATGCATTGCAAAAAGTCCATGGAGTGTAGGCCTTCGTGGGGTTACAGAATTGCCATCAGGCTGTGTATTTTCAGCACAGTCACATACTGAAAGCAGAGATGAGACTTGGATCCTTCTCCTTCACAGCAAGATTTTTTTTTCTTTGAGTGGAGGATGTCGGTTTCTGTGAGACACAGCTGAACGGCTCCAGCTTTGCCCAGCTGAGAAAGGCTGCAGATGAATTTGCTATAGGAAAGTAAACCTTAGAAGCATGTAGATGCTTGTGAAATCCTCTTGGGATTTCATCCCTAGTGTCTTAATGCATCTGGTTAATTGTCAAGTGCCGAGTTTACATTCATCAATTAAATGAGAATGATTACAAACTGTCTCACCCATTGTCACAGAGGCAAAGGTTCCTTTCAACTCTAATAAATTAAATTAAATTGGCTCAAACCCTGCAACCCTAGACAGATTGGCTTTATGTTGAGAGGCATTAGTTTGATTGACACCTGTCTGGTTGACTGGGAATAGTTACCAGAATGAATAGCATCAGACAATGGGGTTTTGTGTGTTATGGGAGGGATTTTACATGAATAAGCACAACATCAGCTGGTGGATGCAGCACCTGGGAGAAGCATCCAACCAGTTATGTAGCATCAGTGGCTTTAGGTTAGAATATTGGAGTCTTATGAAGCCCTGAATATGTGGAAAAATGTGTGTAAATATTATCATTGTTGTTTTTGCATCCATTTAGTTCCAGTTATCAAGCAGGAAACCCTGTGTATTTGCAGAGATCAGCAATTCAGTGACAAAACATATTTCACATATGAGATTTTCTCCACAATTCTTCCCAATAAGCAAACGCCAGGGTGACCATCAACACCTAGAGTTGTTTAACTTAGTTGCCAGGAAGGGGATCTAAGCAATCTTTACCTTGTCTGTGTGGTTTAAAAAGTCTTTCACACCATAACATCTGCCTGCTCACCAGAGCTTCCTGTTTTTTAATAGTTTCATCAGATCACTGTCTGCATATATAAACCCCTACACAGCATCACTGGTAAATCATCTTTGCTAAACCTCACCTACTCTGCATTTACTCCAAGGAACTGCTGCAACCTTACATTCAGTATAGGGAAGCTGTACTGCCACACCAAACACCACATGATTGTGTTCTGGCAGCAGATGGTTGCATAGAATAATAAAGTGGTTTGGGTTGGAAGGGACTTAAGATCATACAGTTCCAACCCCCCTGATTTGGACAGGGACAGCTTTCACTCAACCAGGTTGCTCAGAGCTTCATCCAACCAGGTCTTGAGCACTTCCAGGGATGGAGCACCCACAATACCTTTAGAAAACCTGTGGAGTAAGTAATTTTCTGGGGGCAGTTCAGCATCAATGTTGCTAGTTTGGCTACCCAGCTAGTACAAATCAAGATGGTTCTACTTAATCCATTAAGCATTCTTTCTCCTGAGGCTCTGGCATGTTGGACTTTTGAGGAGAGTAGGAAAAGCTTGGAGGAAGACGTGCACATTTTTAAAATTTACTCAACTACTTTAAAGACACCTTTTGCTAACATGTTGTGTAGTTGACTTACACAGCTGTGCAACTCAAAATGCAATTATGCTGGCTGCAATTTTGCAAATATTTAAAATTAAGACTAGATAGCAAGGGAACTTAATGCCTCTGGTTATAGGCAGATCATATCCTAACTGTGTAAGAAAGGCCTAACATTCTGACTTGCTCTTGTACAAAAGAATTCAAAGTGATAAGAATCAAAAAACAGGTCCATGAGGAGGAATATACCAATAATTTCATCATGTAAATGTAAATGTAAATGTAAGTGATTGACAGCTAAATGCATTTAGCATTGTATTTTCTGGGCTAGTCCTTGTAGGTTACCTCATCCTGAGAAACATTCAGTCAAATTTAATTGTAGCACTGTTTTCTAGTCTCTGTTTGTAGAATCCCTACTTGAGCAGTGTCACTTCTGTCTTCCTTTCGATGCTTTTGGTGTGGTTCTCACAGCAGAGGCACAGGTGGGTGTAACCATCAGCAAACACCTCCAGTGAGGGAACAGAAGCAGCCTGTGCCAGCGGTTTCAGCAGGCGTGGTAGCAGATGGGGGTGAGGGTGGATAATGATGCTTGTGGTTTTTCTCACTCTGAAGATAAGGGCTCTTTCTTATAAACTTCTGTTTCTCTTCTCAGTCATGCAAGCAGAGCAGGTTTCAGTGTGTTGCTGCTGACTTGCCCATGTGCTACAGTCTGTCATATCAATCAGTGAGAATGGTTTGTACAGCAAAGCAGCTGGCACTGGGGATCCTGTGTCTGTAACGTGTGAAGAAGCTGTATTTTTACATTGTTTATATGAGTATGCAATGACATCAGAAGTTTGAGAGATATTTGGGAGACACTACCTTCAAAGTTCCTTTTTGAGGCTGAAAGATGAAAAATCCCAACGAAGACAGAAGTTTCTTGGGTCCAGCCTACATCTCACTGATGAGCAGCCATGCCCTAGTGGCTGGTAAGATCATATGTATATTCTGACAAGGGTGGTAGGTTTTTTGGCATCTCTGTGCTAGGAATTCTTTTTTGTAGGTAGAATAGTACACAGAGAACTGGTGCCATTTTTACATTCCCAGACTAAGTCAGGGATAGAAGTGATGAAGTATATTCTTTTCCTATTATATTAGCATAGGCATGGCTCTCCCACAGATGAAATTGTATAACAAGACATTAATTCAGTTTTTGCACATTAAGTTTGTGACTGCAAGGATGGAAGAATAGCTCCTGACAGTGCCACCACCTAGATGTAAAGAGATGATCAAAATATTTTTCGAATTTTCGGTATCTAGCGTGCTCCACACATTGCTATTCAATACTATATTCCAGCTGTCATTCATAAATTACTTCAGCTGTATTCCTTCCTTTAATGATAAAAGCACACTCCTTAACAAAAGCAGTGTATTCCATTTTGAATCAATTAATTTTATGTGTACATCTTGACCCACAGTAAAATATATGTGGAATAATTGTCTGCTGTAACACCCAAAGTAATTAAAACTACATGAGGACAGTTTTGACAATGCACTTTATCATCAGGACTTATTTTCCTGTCACACACCCACAGGGAAATTTGATGACCATGTAAACAATTAGTCACCTAGGAATGAATAGGGAATACTTTCTCAACAGTCCAGAGATTTCATTTCCTCAGCAAGCCCATCAGTACATAACCACAGCAGGTAAATACCAGTGCCACAGATATTGTGTGGAAGATGTTGGATGGGAGATGAGCAGAAGAATATGGCTCCTCTTTTTCTCAAAACAACTATAGGTTCCTCTGCTCGACCATCTGAATCAAGGAGCAAAAGTGGTGAGTTACCTCATGCAGCACAAGTTGCTACCAGACACTCATGAAGACCAGTTTTCAATCCATCAGGATGTGCATGCATGTCTGAAGTAGCTGATGTGCCAAGGCAGATGTACCAAGCATCTGCCTTGGTAGGAAGATGCACATGCCCTTGACTTGGCTTCACTAACAAGGTGGCATGTCCCCTGTCAGCCCCTGTCTCATGCAATGTAGTAGCAGTTTCCTCCTCTGTGTCTTTACCTGGCCCTGAATGTTGCATATGTTCACAAAAAGATGAAGAATGCAGTGGTTCTTTTTTGACTGTTACGTGCCCTGACTGCTCCATAAAAAGATTTCTCTCAATATTATGCAGGGTGAGAAAGACAGGAAGAAAAAACTATTCAAACTGAAATCTAAATGCAGAGCAGGTCTCTACTTCTGGAACGTAGAAGGTTCACGCTTGCAGGATCAACACATTTGTGCCTTGTATCTGGACTGATGTCAGGAAGGCAGCAAATGCATTAAAGTTTAATGCACACAAGTCAGGACACGGACGCACCGTGGATGGAGGTGCTGCTGCCTGTCCTGTGGCACACCTGCAGCATGCTGTTGTGGTGGGGGAGGGAGTTCAACCTGCAATGAATCTGCTAGAGATGTAAAGCAGTATGTAGGAACCTGATCCTCTGCAGAACTTTGGCAAGTGTTTAGAGGCCCTCCCACTGCAGTAAGGGAGGTCTCCAGTATTGCAGCTGGAGGACAGAAACTTTGGTCCTGGATTGTCTAAACTTAATCAAAACTTGTCTTGAATTTGGGGTAGAAAATCCCAATTTTTTCTCTTGAGTTTCTCCCATTCCTGCCACTGTCAGAGAAGCGCTGCAAGGAGTAAAATAGGGAACAGGTCTCTGAAGAGCCTGGGATAAACAGAGTTGTAGTGACAGAGATAGAGATTTGGAGAGCACTGTGTACAAATTCACCTTTAGCCTTGAAGACCAAGACTGGAAACTACTGAGTATGAGATATAAAAGAGCTTCATTTTGTTTAGAAAAATGCATTTCAGCAGAGATAAGCAGAAAGGCAGATTGTACCATGGGAATGAATTTACCAAAGATAATTGCTACCTTTTCAAAGACAGAAATTCACAAAATTGTACTGGTGTTGTTTTAGTTCTTGTTGTTTAGTTTGGTTGTGCTTTTTTCTTTTTTAATTTTTTTTAATTAGATGGCCAATTAAAATACCTGCATTGAAGGACTGATCCTCTGAATTCCTGGGTTCTCAGCTCAGCTGATGGATTAGGAACCTTCACTTTTAAAAGTTCTGACTAATCGCATGGTGGATATTTTAATACACAAAGCCATGCAGAAATCTGCTGAAACAGAATTTGGAACAGAGGTTTTTGCTACTGCAGCAGCAGTTAGCAGAAGTTGAGTGAGCTTAACCCAGTCTGGCAGTGTTTCTCTGAGCAGTGACTGCAATGCAGACATACTCAGAACAGCAAAGAGGAGTGGCTGCAAACAGTGAAGGAGTTAGAGTCTATCCCACATGCCAGAGATTTACTATAATGCTAGGCAATTAATTGTTTAAAACCCAGTATTTTCTGAGGTGTTTCCCTGACATGTTCCTCATTTTTACACACTGAAGACAGCTGGCTTTTTTGTCCCTGTCTGAGCTACACAGCAGTGGAGGGGCTCTGGCAGGGTGCAGTGTGTCCCTGCTGGGTGCATCTAATCCAGCCTGGAGAGGGGCCAAGCAGAAGTGATAGCTGAGGGCTCAGGGAGCTTGACTGGAACGCAGGTTTCTGTGTCTGGCTGGGTCTCTGCAGGCTGCACTGCTGTTTTATTAATTGGCTGTATAAAAGGTTGTCCTGTTGTCCTGTTTGGAAAGGGGTGAAGGAGATCTTGAGTAATCTTGGTCTGCCTTGAGAAGAAGCTCAACTACTTTAAAGTACTGGTTATCTCGGTTCAGGCTGGGATAGAGTTAATTTTCTTCTTAGTAGCAGATAGAGTGTTGTGTTTTGGATTTAGGATGAGAATAATGTTGGTAGCACACTGATGTTTGGGTTGCTGCTGAGCTGTGCTTACCCTAAGTCAAGGACTTTTCAGCTTCTCATTCTGCCCTGCCAGCAAGGAGATTGGGGGCACAAGAAGCTGGGATACATGACCCCAGCTGACCAGAAGGACATTCCATACCATATGGCATCTTCCTGAGAGATAAAACTGGAGGGAGTTGGCTGGAGGTGGCCCCCTGCTTGGGGACTCACTGGGCATTGTTTCAGTGGGTGGTGAGTAACTGCATTATGCATAATTTATTTTCTATATTCTTTCATCATTATTACTATTTTCCCTTCCTTTTCTGTTCTATTAAACTGTTTATCACAACTCACAACTTCTACCTTTATTACCTTTTCTGTCCCCCATCTCACTGGTGGGGAGTGAGAGAGCAGCTGGGAGGTATTTGGCTGCCTGCCGGGTTAAACCAATAAACCACCATAAATAAGCAAAACAGAACAGGGAAGCAAAACCCTTCTTCCCCATCCCTGCTGATGAGGCCACTGAAGTCAGAAACTAACTGCCTGAAAGAGAATTACCAGACAGAGAAGTCTGAGGGATTTTATAGGTATGAAAAAAAAAAAAACCAAAACAACCTAAGCACTGATTTATATTGTTGAAATTCTAATGTGCACCAATAAAAGATCCTGATGCTCTCTGGTTGTAAAGGCTTTTTGTGTCTTTTAGGTCTGAAACTCCAGACATTTGTTTAGAATGATACAACAGAAAAGCAAATAAGATCCAGAAACTAATCATTTCTTTATGAGGACTTGTTAATTAATTCTTAATTAAGATGCGGTGTAAAAAGAGTTTGTTCTGTACCCACATCTTTTATTTTCTGGAGGCTGCTTCCCTAGCTGAAGATGGCAGGGCAAAGCCATTTATATAGTCACAGTCTACAACTCCTTATGTGTAACTTGTCTTGACTGACAGGATTGCTGTACCTTATCCAAACAATATGAAATCAGTTGTTCATCATCTATTGAAAGACAGAGCTTCCTTTTCTTTAAAGAGAACCATTCTGAGTAGAAAAAGAAAGGTTTGTTGCAATTTATAAATAAAAGCCAGATATTTTCTGCATGGGTCATTGTGTTTGGATGCAAATGTAGCCTTTGGATCAAACTTCATTAGATGTACAGGGTAGTGCTTCTAAAAGGATATTGCTGATTTCTGCAATATTTGATTTATATATTATGAATTAAAAAGACAGCTCTACAACACAGCCAATATTTTGATGATATAGGCGTTTAAACTTGCTGCTAGATGTCTTCCTTTGAATTCAGTTTGTATACTCCACTGGGCCCATAGAATGAAGAGATCTAAAGTATATGTGTGCAGTAGAGGCGTACTGTTCACTTTGTGTAGATGTCTTTGATTCACAGCAAAAATTATTTTCTGACTTACTTGCAATTGTAAAGCTCAGTCTCTTTGCCAGCTAATTACTACACTAGCTTATGCTTCACACCATACGGAAACACCCTTTTAAATATGCAAAGAGAAAAAGCTAAAAATAAATCACAGCTGCTGTTAGATGGGGGTTGAAAGATACAGCCAAGGCAGAAAAAAAAAAAGAAAAAAAGAAAAAAAGAAAAAAAGAAAAAAGAAAAAAAGAAAGGAACTGTCTTGGTTTAAATACTGCAAAACCATTTTTAATATTGAGAAGTTATTTTTCTGTTCACCAAATCAATATGCTTTAATAGTATTCAGAACTGAGAACTTTGAATGTAAAACACTGAGATAACACCAGTAATTTCAACATGCAGTTTCATAGCTGTAATATTTTTGTATTCTGTGTTGCTTTAATGATTGCTGTTATAATTTGTATTTGGCTTATGAGGCCTGATTTATATTAACACGCTTCTTACTGGTATGTTCAATTTAAGTTCAAACCTTGATCTTAACTTAAAATAACACACAGCTCTGTAGGTGGAAAAGAGTTTTCCCCTTGCAGCAGTAATTGCTCCTGACCGGCGATGGGGCTTGACCTCACTCACAAAAGATCAAGTGAATATATTGAGCTCTGATATGTTATCTCTGATTTCCTACAATCAGCAAAGTAGAAATCTGAGAAACATTTCACTGTGCTGTGTGTGTTATCCAGAACTGATCTATGATAGAAATCTGTAATTTATTGCAGTCACACATATTCTGCATAATTCCCACCTCATCCAAATGGCCTTTTTTTCCTGTGTCAGATCTGTGGGTACCCACAGCACAAGAGTGGCAGTGAGCAAGGGAAAAATAAAATCCTTTCCCTCCCACCTTTTACCTTAAACTGCCATGAAACTGCAATATTTGTCTCACTTGAGGGGTCTAAACCAAACATCAGCATAACCTTCATTTAACTCATGGTCTTTGCAGGACTTCCCATCCCTCTTTGTAAGAATGGAAAGTAGGGAATGGACCTTGCCTGCTCCTTTCCATTGGTGGCAGCAGGGCTGGGTCAGCCCAGAGCCCACTGTGGCTCCCCTGCTACCAGAGAAGGGAGAGAAGGGGTGAGGGTGCAGGGCTGGGCCAGGAAGTGGATGGCACAGCTGGGGGGACTGCAGGGCAGGCACCTGTGGATGTGCACTGACTGTAAAGGCAGCCTTGGTCATGGTATCAGGTAGGACACTGAAATGTCAGAAATGGTCTCACTAGGAAAAGGTTATATTTTAATGCTGATCATTGCTCTGGTCTGTCTTCCCATCTGGTCCACTGGGACCTGTGGTGACACTGCAGAGGGGATGGTGGGGCTAAGATTGAGAGGGAGAAGAGCTACTTATGCCAGCCTCACCACAGAGAAACTAATCTGGGAGCCCATATCCTCAGTCATTCTGCTCTTCCTCATCCTCTTTCTTCAGGCCCAGCTGATACTGCTGGGAAACAGAAAGCAATCCCTCACAGTAAGTGAAAGAGCTGTTCTGGAAACTATCTTTGCAGCTAAAGAGGGCCAGCAGCATGTTCCAGATTAATAACAAGTGTGTGCAAGTTCATAATGGGGACAGCCTGGTGATAACAGAACAGACTCTCATGCAAATACCTGCCTTCTTCAGTAGCAAAACTTACATTACTATCTGCCTCCATCCAGTACCACCAACAGACATTTTAAAACTTCCAGTTTTACAGTAGTTCAAAATTTTTTGTGTGTTTTGTAGAAGTCTTCAAAGTCAAATTGCCTGTTTTCTGCAGAAAGCAGTGACTAACTAGAGCCACCAACATCTGAGACAGGCTTCACCTCTCAGAGAAAAACTAGTGAAGCAGCTGGGTTACAGACCTGAAAGATTCACCTGCAAAAAATGTCAGGTGTATTACAGAAATAATAAAAGATTGCTGGTTAGTAGAGTCCTCCAGGATGCACATCTGATTGTCAGATATGGAAGTTGAAGGAGGAATGCATGAAAAAAATTTTGCTGTCCTCAGTACCAGACTTTCCTCTCGGAGTGAAGCTCAGGATTAATTAGGTGCTTCAGCAGTACTTTGTCCCTTGTGAAACAGACGTCTTTGACTAAGGCTGGCTGCCTGCTCAATTCACAGCTTAAAAACCTTCATGTTTTCAGCTGGATTGCAGTGAATGATGTTCTGAAGTAATCTCTGTCTGTTAGTTTTCCTTACTTAGTACTTGCTAGTCTCACTCCTGAGCTGAGGTGAGCCTGTGCTCAGCCCCCTACCTGGTGTGACTTCCTTGCCCCAGCTGTCTCAATGCAGACATATCTGGTGGCCCATGGGCTGCACCTGAGCCTGTCACCATTACTGGTCGTGCACCACTGTCCTCGCTGGGCATGAGGAAACAGAACCCCAACAGTGCAACACTGCCTGGCCAGCTGGGATATCTCTGCTCCAGGCAGTGCCATTTCCTCTCTTTCCTTGCAGGACCACTGTGAATGCTGTCCTCCAGAAGGGTCTGTTTCACTATCAGTGTCAGCAAAGAGGGCTTCAATCAATGCACCCTGATTCTGCTGTTAGGACCCTGTGCATCCCTCTCTGCCAGAACTGGCATCAGCTACCAGCTGTGGTGGTTACTCAATTCAGATCCATTCTAGTACCAGAAAAGAAATAATAAAAGCCTTGCTCTGGCAGGCATCAACCAGAGCTAGAAAGCATATGTGCAGCTCGTTCCAGAGTCTCCTCCACAACTACAGCAAATGGTTTTATTCTGTCTTTAAGGATTTTCTTCATCCAAGGCGTTGTGCAAGCCATAACAAATGAGTCACTCCTTAACAAACAATTTGTATCAATTAATGATACTTCATACTGAGAGGCCTCAGGGCTTTTGCTGATTATTTGATGGTTTTTAATTATGCCTTCAGACACACTTGGTCGTTTCTGAAGGGGAGAGATGACCATTGGGACAGGCGTTTTTCCCACTTGCTTTTCTTGTAGTGATTCCACATGATGCTGGCAAGAGCCTGACTGCTAGCAGAGTCTCCTTTCAGCTATCATGTAGGGTCTTCCTTGGCCCCTGCAACCAAATTAGCCAAACAGCCTACAGGAATCTCTATTCCTGACTGTAACCAGCTCTCAGGTCCAAACTGCTGCTACTGACATGCAGGCATGACAGATTTTGGGGATCATATTCTGGTGTCCCTACTCCTACGGTGCAATTTGCCTGTTACTTCTCAGCCTTCTGACATGGCAAACTAATGCACTCCAGCTGTGAGCTCTCCTCATTTTCCACCAATGAATTTAATCATATACAGCAGTAAACTGAAAAACTTCTCAATTATGCAAACATGGATGCAAATGAAGGCTATGAAACTTGGCAAAGATCCTTAGAGGACAGCAGAAGGTGGGGCATGTCATGGCACAGAGGCCATTCAGGAGAATGTGTGGAGACTGCTGATGCTGGCTGCAGCTTCTCTGGGTGCCCTCTGCATTCCCCAGGTCACAGGAACAAGGACACACTTAAGCACAGACTGCTGCTTCTCTATTGTACGACAAAAAGATTGCAGTGGGAAGGTGGATTGCCAGGCCCTGTTCTCTGCCCTCACAGGTGAGTATGTCACTCTGTTCTTTTGAACTCAAGAAACACTGCATAAAAATCTCTTCCTTTATGTCATCCTTGTTTTACTTGAATAGCTACTCTGGAGCAGACTGGTTTAGAGAAGAGGAACATCTTTTAACTCCCAGCCTACCTGTATTTATGTCTAGCATGAAAACTTTGGCTTGTACTGACTGTCCCTTTTCCAAAGTGTTCCTGCTTCACCTCTGTTGTACAATTATGACAGCAACAAGTGTGCTACACCTCCTGCTCTCTCCTATTATTGGGATGGCCAAGTTAAGAGTCACCAGCCTTCTCTCACTACAATGTGTTCTCCCAACCAGTGACCAGCCCAGCTGGCAAGACTCTTTGTAACACCCTTTTGCTGCAGACATCTCCTGCAACCACGTTTGCTTTTCACATGATTGCCTCTCAAGATGGTTCATTCTTCACATGCCTTCCTCTCTGGATGGCAACAGTAAGGGCCTTGCTGTCACATGGGTTATGTTATTCTCAAATATATAATCTTCCATTTCATTGACATTTATCCTATCTCTACTACAGTAGTAGTGAAGTTATCTCTCCAATAGGATATCCAAGCCTCCTCTCTTTTCATGTTACCACACACATTCAGGACTTCAACAATTCTCACCAACACTGGCTCTATTTATCGTGCTGAAATCACTAATGGGAATATTAAAGAAGGTGAGTCTTCAGACTGAGGAATTTCTCACTATTAACCTCTCCTTGATTTAATGTTTTGCAGTGCCTCCATTTACTCCACAGACCTTAGATGGCAAGAGCTGACAGAAGAGCTTGTGCACAGAGAGCACTATCTCATGGATACCATGCAAAAAGGCAGCTCCAGCCCAGGCAGATTGCAACTGGAATCTGCAGGCAATGACTTTATTACAAGCCAGTAATAAAGTCGCTGTGATGGCAGCCAGTGAACAATTGATCAGTGAGAGCAGTGGTGGGAGCTTGTGAGGTGATTACTAAAGTGTGGTGGCTGCAGAATGTTTGGTTTTCCTACCACCCCTGCAGTGAGAGCCAGCTTGAAGAGGGTACAGTCCCCAGGTGCTGGTGATGGCATTTACAATTGTTCCTTTCCTGTATGGACAGTGGCTGTGCTCCACAGACTCTGTGGAAGAGTAACACCACTGAGAATGGCTTATTTGACCAGCAAAACTGGCTGCTCCTGTGTGAGCAGTTTCAGGCATGCCCTGAGTGCCCACAGCTCCCAGTATCTTTCCCAGTGAACCCTTAGACCTGTTCCTGGCCCGTGCCTGGCCCGTGGAGTGAGAACACTTCTGAGTAATGCCTGAGCATGGTCAGAGCAGTGTGGGTGGTTTGCTTGCAGCAACCCTGCTTGGGAGGATGAGGCAATTTATTAGCATAGATGTAAAGCCCCTCAATGCCAGTTGGCCCCAGCACCTGGGAGCATTCCTAGGCACATCTAATTTATTATTATAGTCACGGACTTTGTCAATACCACTGTGGGATACCTTGGCAGTGTACATGGTACTATGTGGCCCAGATCTATTTGAATATGAAAGCATATTTTTGCCTTTAAAAATATGAGTACCTGCTGTTATATCGGGGTGGGGGGTGGTCAGTGTACCCTCTACTAGTCTGGCTGATGAGGCCATTCCCTGCTATGAGAGCACCTGGCAGGAGATGGCTCAGCTGTGCACTGATCTGCTGCTTAATGGATGCAGAACCAGTTTTAGGCAAACTGAAAGCAAAATGGACACTACCTGTAACCCAGCTGAGGTGCCAGGAAGCCTGGTGCTCTTCAGAGTAGTGGAGTGGGAGGTAAATGGTACAATATTTACAAGGATAATGCAAAGAGCTTTCATTGGCATGGGCTTAGAGCACCATCAGTTTGCAGGCCTGGCACAGGCAACAGAACAGCTCATCTGTCATCACTGGGAGCAGTCCAGAAGAAGTAGGCATTGCAAAGGCTTTGTGTGCCTGGAGCTTTGTGTGGCAAGCAGCAGTGCACAGTGAAACAGGGTAAGGAAATGCAATGCTGCATTACTTTGTCAGATCTGTGCCAACTGGCAACTGCTTCATGCAATTTTGAAATCCATTAAAAGTTTGGGTGAGCCTGCCTGTTTCTTGTGTTTCCTTAAGTACATATCTGCCAGCAGAGTGTGGAACTATGGTCTTCATTAAAGCAAGTAAAGGATGTTTAAAAAGGATTAAGCAACTTTGTTAAGAACTAAGTAGACAGCAAGCAAAGTTTGCAAACGTCAGCAAAGTGCCTGTGATGCTGTCTGTGGAGAGGATCCCAGCCCTGTGCATCACTCTCAGTGATGGGGTTACATGTTACCAGTATTTCTGATCTCCCTCTCACTGCTGCAATGGGCAGAGTGGGAAGAGGTCCAAGCCCCTGCCAGTGCCAGTGTCCTGATGGACCCCTGCCCACCACAGCATTTTCCAGGGGGTTTCTCAGGTGGGAGTGCAATAGTAAAGAAATGGTGGTAGAGCTGGACAGTCCCTCTGGCCATGATTCCTCTCCCTTCAGTTACACAGGTGGTGTTCTGATACCACCTTACCCTCTCTGGCCATCAGCAATCTGTCCCTGTCTCCTCTAGCTCTTTGTCCACAGAGGTTGCTGAGCTCAGGCTCAACCTCTATATTCCTGTAGTTTGTTTTCCTCCTCTCCCCTGGTGGCTGAGGTCCTCTTCCCCAAAGTCCTCAGTGGCTGTTGTAGTCTAGGAAAAGTGAAAGTCCTGTTTTACAAAAAAGGAATCTCAGTATTTTCTTTGTCCTGGAAAGAGAATAAAATAAAATACCTTTTCATAATCTTTCCTACAGTAAGATCACAGCTGGATACCTGGGACAGTTCACTAAGCCTTTATTTCTTCTTTCAATGTGTGAATCAGAAGTGTTTGTCACCTAAGTAATTTGATAGCAAAAACAATAGTAATGGTTTAAGATTTCAGTTATATGTATAAAAATTAAGAAAATAGCTTTTAGCTTGGCAGAAAGCCTGGGCAAAATTCAAACATGACCTCTTCTAGCAGTTATGATTTTCATATCATAGTGCATCCCGGTTTTAATTTATTAGCAGGGGTAAATGTGAAAAGCCAGTATTTTTTCAGCTCTCACATAAAAGTGTTTCTGTGCTAAAAAGCCTTTTGTCATTTGGTGGTGGAGCAGCAAATCAGAGGACAAAGAAAGACTTCAAGTTACAAGAGGAAATAAAAATTGCAGTGACATCGACTCCATCAGCCAAGAACAAAAAAAACCCCCAAATATGCAGGGTACTGAAAAGTGAGACAGAAGCCTGTTGGCAGGAGTTCTGTCTTCTGTTTTGACCCCCATGTTCAGGCTTCACATGGAGGGACCAGGTACCCCCTCAGTGACTTTTCCAGTCAGCACAGTCAGCAGAGTTTGTAACAGACCACCCAGGACCCCATCTGGATGCTGGTAATATCATCCTAAACTCAGTGAATGCTGTGCATAGACAGAAAACAGATATACAGTCACTTCTGCTGTCTGCCATTTTAAATACTGAGAAGGCAGTATTTCTTAAAGACTAGTAGAAAAAAAAAATCCCTAGCTGTAGGCTTGGATAATAGCTCTTCTTCTGGAATTACTCTTGCTAGTGATGGCAGAGGAAGACATCTCTTCCCTTGACTGAGACAAAAGCCATCCCATAGCAAACAGAAGCCACCAGGATAATTTCAATCACTGATCTTGGGATTACATGGAATATTTCTCCAGGCAACATCAACTTGGCATCAGCTGTGACTCCAGTGCTAACATTCCTGCATTTTCTGCTTTGTTCTTCAATTTTATCCAAATGGCCCAGAAGACTGGGATCCAATCCTGCTTTCTCTTCTGTCTGAGCTTTAAGACTGCTGCTAGTTAACATCCTCAGTTAAAAGTGCAGGCAGGCTGCAACAGCCGTTAAATATGGCTGTGGAGCCCATGCTGGATGAAGCCTTTGGCAACCTTGTGTTAGGGAAATTATCCCTGATGTCTTAGCTTGTAGGCAGTCTGAAATAGCAGCCTGGAACAAAGTCTATGTTTATAGACAGATGGTATAGTGCAGTCTGGGTAAAAGCCAAACAAAAGTCTATGGTAACACTATGGATAACCCAGTGTGGACAGGGAAACTTCAGTCATAATGGTTTCACAAGGTTTTTGATCTATTTTCCCTCACAGCATCTCTCTGCTTTGCCACCTTTCTAGGCCTACCACACCTGTGCATTCAGGTGCAAGGGCTCTGAGGAAAGCCTTTTTTGTGGGGAGTGACAGACACTTGCAGAATTCCTTACAACATGTATGTGCACAAATGCCTCCTGTGCAACAAGCTGTTTCTACCAGAGGGAAGGGGGAACAAGGTGCCTACTTAGTCACACACAAATATCATTAAATCACTGACCACAGGAAAAATGACCTCTTTCTCAATGGGATATGAGAAGCAGTGACAGTTTTAAGGAACTTGAACTGATAGAAACTTATTGTAGGATACATAAGCATCAATCTCATCACAGCCCATGTGGCATGCTTTGTCCTAGGACACCAAGGGCAGCCTTGGTAACACCACTTGGGTTTATGAGTTTTCATTAAAGCAGAGGGGGAACATAACTGCTCATATTGTTGACATGATCCTTATTCTCTTCTGCCTACCTAAACTTAGGTAAGAAACTGTTCTTTGGAGAAAAAAGAGGATTGCATTAGTGCGTGTGGGAACTTAAGAATCAGACTTGTTAAAAAGAACTTTCACTGCATGGGTAGTACAGTGGTGCAGTCAGTAATGGATATTACCTGGCATATGACCAGAATTTCTCAGTTGGTCTAGGAGAACTTCTTCATTGTCATTTTGACCAGAATATATCACTGCAATGCTGTTAAGTGTGCCAGTATAGCTCTGTGCATGACTTAGCATTCCTGAGTAAAACCGGCTCTGCTTCTGTGCACTGAGTATATTTCCCTGATCAATTTACACTTAAGCATGGAAAACCAAGAAAAGTGGGAATAGTAGTATTTTTCTGGCTGGTTGTAGCTAATGCCTTCTCTGCTTTTCACTTATGGCCTGGGAAGAATGGTTTTGCTGCCATTGAACCATGAGGGGAAGAGAGGAAAGGTACAGAACAGCTGGGCTTAATGAGCTGGAACAGATTTAAGTGTTAAAGCAGTGTGTGCACTTGTCATGCAAAGAGAAGGTACATGTATATAAATGACAAGCAATTTAAATCAATACTTCAGTTACAGAGTTTATGACTGACATTATACCCCGAAAAAACTCAAAACTTGGTGTCTTAAATTCAGTCATTTGAAACAAACAAATCCAAAGCTATTTAAGTTATGGGGGCATAAACTATCAATCTGTATTTGAATACGTGGTGAACTTTTCATTTTGGACTATGTCATGGTTTACTTTTACAGCTATTTGTCCCTCTTCTCTGGAATTTTACATTAGGCTATCTGGGTGTTTCCACAGCAAATTCCTGAAGTGCCAGTTGAAGGATCATTTATTCTTTTGAGGACTACTCCAGAGGTGATGCATTAACTTTTTTGAGTCTTTCTGTAGCATTTATGTGGAAAAGGAAAAAAAAAATCTTAAATCCATTGAAGAAAATTATGATAGTTTTATAATTTCAGTGAAAGCATTAAAAATAAATCATATGTTAAGAGGATCTCCATACTTCAACACTAATGCAATCTTAAATGATGGGATCTACTATTGGGAATACAGACTTTTCTCAGTGGGATTAAAGGTGTCAATTTATATTTATGCAAATAAATTAAACTGCTTAATTTTAGACTGAGATTAACTATTTTTCATGCTGGTAGCTTGACAGTTTCCAGTATTTAAATGAGACTGGGATGAAATCATGATGGAAAAAATTTCAGTCTGTAATTTATTCTTTAAGTTAGTGCAAACAGTTAGCTCTAGGGTTAGAAATTTAATAAAACATGATGATTATTAAAGTGGCTTAGAGGAAATTAAGTGTCCCAAAAAGGTGTTTCTTTTGCAATGATGACAGTATCTGTGTTTAAAATTTGAAAGAGCTTTTCCTAATTACCCATGAAAAATTACTATTTCACTTTTATGTATTCAGTCCATAAAAGTCTCTCCCTACCATCAGACAGCAAGGGAGACAGGTGGGCAGCAAGCACCAGCAGCAGCTGTCCCCAGGCCAGTGAAATCACCTATATTCAGAGGGGATTCAGCCTCAGAGAACCAGGCTGGTCCATTTTGTCGAGTGGCTGGTGCTTGACTGGTGTTTGTAAGGTGTCTCCTGCCAAAAACTCCTCCCAGCAGATGGTAACAGCTGGGTTATGCCTGACTTTGCAAAACTACAGAAGGAACCCTTGTGAAGGGCCTATTGTGTGATCCCAATGGCTTTTCCTTGTGAGAGGGCTTTTGTTGTACAAGGCATGATTTACTCAGGGCGTTTGGGAGGACATGGGTTGGGTGACCTGCCTTGGTACAGCAGAACATTGGTCTGGATCCAGTGATTCAAATGGAATCTGACCTTTGTGAATGTGAAATACATTCCTTCAAATAAATGAAGTCCCCTCTTACTGCTGATGTTAAAAATATTTGTGACAGTGGATATTTTTAATTGCTGTGAGAGACACTGTAAGGATATATAAGGAAAAGCAGAGGAGTTCCTGGACTCCCCGTGGTACTTTTTATTAATATGTGGACCCATGCCACACAATGCTCCATCAACAGATGACTATGTAAATGACTTATCTCACTCCATATGTAGATTGCAAATGATCAGTTTAAGCTAAAATCATACAAAAATATGTTTTGATTACATGTATAAATAAATCACTTTTTTTTTTTTTTGGTTTTCTAGCAATAGTCTTATTTTACTCATATTATGCTGTCAGTTTTTGAGGGTTCTCTGGAGTAACCAGGAGCCTAATTAGCAGGTCTGTAATGGCTCATGGAGCTGTATTTTCAAGTCCTGGTTGACATCCAATACTTAAGAATACAAGTTTCATTCAAAGAGTATTTTCCTGACTGCAACTTGAGCACCAATTAGAGCTGGAGCACATGTTAGTTTCTGCACACTTAAAAAAAAATTCTAGTTAAAAGGAGTTGACTTCAACTTCTCATCTTAATTTAGAGATAAATTACCACACACTAAATCACAGTTGTTTAAAGCAGATAAGGAAAGAAAAGGTTCTGCAGGCACAGAGATTTGTGCTATCTCATGTTAACATCAAAATAGGGAGTCAGATCCTGAATTTTTGGGGCAGTTCTGATGCTTATATACAGCAGTCAAAATACAGTTCTTCCATGGGGAAGTTGTAGATTCCCCAACACTGGGCACTTTTAAGATCCAGCTGGAGAGGATGCTGGGCCTTCTTGTTGAGACCATGCTTTTGCCACAAAATCTGGATAAGATGATCCTTGTGGTCCTTTCCAACATGGTATTCTATGAGTTTATGAAATACAAGAGAGCCACAAATATTGAGGGATCTCTCTTGTGCACTCATTAATTCCAGGAGTCAAAGGTTAAGGCAGCAGAGCTGAAGTAAAGCTGCTGTTCTTAACAGCACCTGATAAACCAATTCTTATTTTTCCTAATCCTTTTTTTTTTAAAGTAGTTTATAATTTTGAGCTCACTTTTATGGCTCCTTCCTGTGGAACTTGAAAAGAGCCCCACGCATTTCTACCTGCCTGCAGAGAGACTTGGAGAGTGTATTTCAAAGCTGTTGTTTTACAAGCATCTATGTAATTGAAATGTTGCATTCATACATACATCACCCAGCTGGAGAATACCTTGGGAAAAATCTGATCAATTATAACAAAATCTTATCACTCAAATTTCAACAGTCCAGCACTAAAGAACTTGTCACATAAATTTAAGGAAATGTGAACAACCCATGAACAGAAAATAGCCATTCAGCTAGTCACATGGGTTTCTTTAGATGTGGTCCATCCAAATATGCATCAATCTGTTGAAGTTTTTCTTCTGGGAGCTGGAAAGATTTAAATCATGTATTTTTACCTTTGCTCTACAGAAACTTCTCCCTCCAGGCAGTACCAGTACACTGCCACTGTCATTCTAATTTTAAATACTGACATGGTACAAATAAACACTACTCCTGTTCTGTATGTCCCTTGCAGCATAAATTTCTATTTTGTATTGTCTAAGGTCCCCCAGATCTGCTTCAGTGTTCCACCTTTACCTTTTTGTTGAACCTAGCAGTCTTGTAGTGTGCAGGAAATGATAAATTACTCTAGTTTCAAAAGGAGAACATCTGTGTTTGTTTCCTGGGGGATAGCAAAGCTGATATTATTTCCCTCTCTGTGTGAAGTTGCTGTGTGCTTCTTCCAAATAGCTGAAGTAGCCACTGGAGTGATCCACATTTAAGTAGCTTGGGAGTCTAATTATCTAAGGAAAATTCATTTGAGCAAATTAAAGGAAGAAAGAAAAAATATCAGATAATAATAATTATTATTATTATTAAGCACTGTGCAGTAGGAAAAAAACATACTGTTTCCACCTACAGTGCTTCATCAAATTATCTGATTGTTTAGCTAAATCTAAAGAGTACAAAAGCCCTTTGTTATAACAACAACAAAAACCTGCTGGATAAGAGCTGAATGAAGAAGCCTGTGAAGTGTGAAGCTGTAAATGTGGACACATTTTAGGACAGGAGCTGCTCCACTCTGGTTAAGGACTGTTATCCCAGGGCAGGGCACTTCCCAGGCACATCAGGACATTTCTGCACCTTTGCCCTAAGATAACTTCTCATGGTGGCAACTAGAAACACTGAAATCTTTTTGGCAATAGTCAAAGGGGAAAGATGTGTGTCTTCTCTCTGTGCCCTTAAAGCCTGTTCACTACTACCATTGCATTGAATCAGTTTTGTTGCTAGATCTGAAAAGGCCAAAGGAGTGTGAGGTGTGTTTCCTATGATGGGGTAGTTAAATTCCATTATTCTTGCTGTTGAATCTGTATCATGGTTTCTTTTTTCCTAACACCCATGTAATTGCTTCATACCTCCCAACTATGTGCTTTGATGCCACATTACAATGAAACATCATGCAGTTGAAGTTTGCCTCTGAAAAGTTTTTAAACTGTCTTGAATTGAAATATTCACAGCTTTTAGTCAGGAGAACAAACCCATACCTGGTACAGTGAAGCTCTGTAGTAACTCTCTGGGCATGTTACAGGACAACCTTTGGCTAGGAGCTGTCTTGCAAGTGAAGCTCCAGAGCTTCACACAACTCTTACCATGGTGAGTTATTTGTGCTTAGCAATGGCCACAATGGCAAACTGGGCCAGCTCATGGACGGAAAAACCCAAACAGGTTAAAGAGGGGCCCCTGTTGGAGCTGGAGAGATCTTACTTTTTGTAACAGAGTACGAAATTCACCCAGGCAGGCAAGAAGGAATGAATAGATTTTATGTCTGACTGGAGAGGCATGGCAGGCAAGTGGTAAACTGAGGTAATTTGACAGCAAGTTCAGCCATTCTGACATCAGTTAACAACTAAATTCTAGCAATATTACTAGGATGACTTGTCAACTGCTGACTTGACTAGAATCTGACTCCTTAGGTTGGAGCAGGAGAAAGTAAATCATATTGCCAGAAAATCCACCAAATCTAGTTGCATTCCTCACTTAAAATTATTTATTGCTAATCTTTCTTTCTCCCATATAAAAGAAGGATTTAAAAGCAAACTATAAATTATTTTCTGATTTTTCACAATGATAATGACATTAAAATATATTTATCTCCCTTTATTATTGAGTATGCTGATCTCGACTCACAAAAAAAAAGCCACACCTCTTTTGCAGGTCTTGGCAGATGTTTAATGAGACTGAATTTTGTTTGGTTTCCTACTACTAGAATCTTAAAAATGTTATTGAAGAGAGCCATGATCTTTTGTCTTATCGGTTCAAACTTATTCCCACATACAATTAATTAAATTATTTGCTATGCTTTCAGAATCCAGGGATGCACTTCTTAAGACATCTTTTGAAGGTACTTTAGGATATCTAAGTCATTTGCACGGACTGGCAGATATGACATTGGGCTTGGAGTAAAGCTGGACCTTCCCACAAGGTGGGCAGCTGGAGAACAGGCAGGATGCACCCACTCCCTTAAATAACAGCAAGCACACATGAAAACACAGCTGAATCCTGTCCAGGGGTGCAGGAATCTATCAGTTCTTTTTTTCACTTGAATCCTATTGAAACTCTGGATGAGTTCATCAGAAAGAGAAATGAACCCATTCATAAAAATGAAGGCAGGGAGAGAGATGTCACTGTGATCAGTGAGTTTTCTCCTGCCATCATTCTTCGTCTTTCACCAAAGAAATCCAAAGGCAGCAGTTAGTCAAGAATGATTCCAGGCTGCCTATGTCTGTAAGAAACAGGAAGTTAGGAGGCAGCAGCAAAGTCCTGCATCCCTGTAACACACAGCACTGGCTGTAGCTTAAGACATAGAAGACTTTCTGGAGTTCTGCAGGCCAGTGTTCCCCAAAGCAAAACAGCCAGCACAAAGCAGACGAAGCAAGAACTAGTGCAAAGAAACAGAATGTGGGGTCCTTTTACCTTACATTTTCTCATTGTTGTCACACATGCTTAGGACAGGAGGAAAAGAAATCAGGGTAGCACGAGTCTTACAAACAGGATGATAATGCAGAAAAAAGCAGACACTTGGACAGACAGGACCAATTAAGCAATCTATACCTGCCAGGAAAAAGATATCCTTACAACTGCAATGACTGCAATAAAATCACACAAAAGACTGATTCTTCCTTCTTCAAATGCAAATAAGACTTGGAGCACATTGTGGCATGTGGCACACACGTCTGGGAAATGAAAGGCATCTGATATTTGCTTAGCTTCCAACAAGAGAGTAGCATTTTGGCACAGACAAAGTGGCATAGAAAAGCAGGTGTGAGGTATGAATTTCACATTACCTGCTTCTATTGCCAACATTACTTGCTCTGTTACTTTAGCTGGAGTCTCACATTTAGAAGACCAAAAAATGACACTGTGAAACAATCCAAGAGAAGAATTACACAAGCTCTGATTGTTGTGCACCAGTTTGAGAAAATGCTTTCTGGAAAATCCATTAAAGCAAATCTGATATGACTTGTCTAGCTGTAACTTGCAATTGAGAGCTCCACATAATGTTGGCACAATTAGACAGTCACTATTTCTGTGGCATTCAGCTTTTTTTAAGGAACTCATACTAAATTCATATTAATTAGAAGCTATTCTGGTATTACAGGCAGTTTATTTAGTTGTATTCAGAAATTTCAACAAGAATTTTGAACCAATGTCACCTGGATAAATTTAATGGAAACAAACCTTTGATTCTGGGCTCAGGTTTTGTAACTGGTCAGTACCATCCCAGAAACAAGCACAGTCACAGTTAATATGCTTAAATGTTTAATATACAGGGAATATTTGGGGGAAGGTTTTGGATTTACCTCTTCTCCCTTGCACAGGAAAATCACTCCCTGAGCACTGGAAAGCAGAAGGGGAAAGGACCCAAATGCTCTTGCTGAGCGAAATGGTGATCCTATGAAGTCAGCTCCCATGAATTCAGAGGGCCCATGGGCCTCCTTGAACAGGACTACATTTCATCACAGAACACCAGTGGTTTCAATGGATGCATCCTTGCATAAGCCTGGATCCCTGCTGCCATGAATATTAGCAGTGGAAAGCATCAGATCCTCCAGCACAGGCGCTGGTGCAAAATACAAGTTGGTGCTCATAGCCATCTGATGTGTTTCCAAAGCACCATCAGCCTCGTGTATTTCCAAGTGTGTTGTGGTTACTTATCTTTCCTTATCAAATGGATGAAAATTATATAACATGAGTACTATTGGGGGGGGGCTTCTTTTTTTTTGTGTTGGTTTTGGTTTTGGTTTTGGTTTTGGTTTTGGTTTTGTTTTGTGGTTTTTTTTCCTACTTTATCATTATTGGTTATGTGACTTCAATAGTAAGTTAAGAATCAGGTTGGTATTTTATACCTTGCTTCTCTTTTCTGCACCAGTACTAAATTTTGCAATTAATCAGCAGTTTTCAAGCAACTTCTTCATTTTGATTCTCTGATTGATACAACACATAAATGCTTTAAAGTGCACTTATTTAACTGAGACATCTCTTTATTGAATGTCACCTGAGTGAGCTGAATTGAATTGAATAAGCTGAAAAATAACTTTTCCAGCACACTGCATCCAATGTTTCTCTGGAATGGTTACCAAAAAACCAAAGCATGAGCCTTTTTGGCCAAGGTTTCAAGCACTGGCTGACCAGTGCTGCTCAGACCATACCAAGTTCCTAAAGGGGAAGAGTGATCCATTTATGGATTGATACCTTCCAAAAGGTTTGATATCCCTTTTCTGTTTCATCTAGATGTTATGTATAGTCATGCATACTCTTGTGCTGTGCAAATTCTGTGGAAAAGCAGACTAAGACTGCTTCATGTTTGACTACTTTTCCTGATGGAAAATTTTCATAAATACATACATACATACAACATTGTCATTCCCATGGCACCTTGCTTTATGGCATTTCGTGATTTTTGCTCCAAAATCTTGATCATTCCCAAGTCATGTGGAGCCAGTTATGCAGATATTCAAACTGGATGTTGATAGAAAGAGCATTTTTATGCAAGTGTGCACTGTCACTCAAAGATTAGTGTTTTAGTAAAGGTGTTGGTGACTTCATCAAATTTCTGGTGAGGATCAGCATCCTAATCAGACACTTCTCTCTGAAAAATGAAAATTCAGCAACACAGAGAATGGAGAATGGTTTAGACTTACATTTCTTTCAGAACAGCTTCTTTCTGGCCCCATTTGTCTTTGTGAGGCTCTTTTTACCATAATCCCTTCCTCTGACTTGCCCTCGCCACATTTCTAGAATGAGAAGGCCACAGCCTTATTTCTTTAGATGGAGAAAAAGATGAATGTTTGTAGTTACTAGCTGCAAGGATTTACAACAAATTTAGTAACTTCTGGCTGCTGTTTGATGGTGCATGGTAGTTTGGGAACTCTTTAGCCACCTGCAGCTCTCAAGCTGTTCAAGTGTAATTTGTAATGTTGGAGCTGCATTCGTGAGCAGAGGGAGGCTGTTCTACCCTGGTGCCAGCTTGAATATTTAGATGCAGGGGATCCATAGGAGACTTCTGAAGCCAACAATGCTGGCTTGCAAAGGAGCAATGGGATGCCCTGGAAAGCTATTGTCATCACATGCCCACAATCCCTGGACATTTGAAGTATGTGGACTCTGTGTATGGTTAGGAAGCCAAGTAACTATTCCTTCACTTGTATTTTTTTTTTTTTTTTATGTTGTGACTCACTTTAAGCCTCTTGGAGGTGCTCTAAGAGGGAGAAAGAGATTGAGTCATAACCCAGTTTCCAGAAACCTTAGCAACATGACAGAGTCAGAACCTCAGGTATGATAAGCATAGTGGAAAAAAACTCCTGACAGCTATGATATTCCTAAAGATAATTGTTTTTTACTGAGGAATTGTAGCAGTAAAGAGTAAAAAATTGCATTATTGACATAAATGGAGTGAAAAATCTGGTAGAGAAGCAATATCTGAAAGCAATATAAGTAATTTTCCCAGAAGCTGGTCTTCTAGAGAATAATTTTACCCATGGAACTATTGCACAATCTATAAACAGATGAGAATACTCTGATAGGAGAGAAGGAAGGTGTATAACATAAAGCAAAAATCTGCTGGTAAGTCCTGTGAAATACTTGAGTACATTCCCTAGGGGCACACAATGTATAAGACAACACGGGTAATAAAGGTCAGAAATTGTGGACACAAATCACAAGAAGGAATAAAGAAATCTCCATTCAGGGAACACTTTAATGAGAGGAAACCTCCCTTCACATCTTTAGAGTTTATAGGAATTGACTATGTCGCGAAAGCCCGCAGAGAGGGGGAGACAAGGAGGGCTTGTTTAGACAGTGAAATGCACAGAGGATTTAAAACTTAAATGTGTCACTACCAAATAGAACAAATCAATAACTGAAATAGATTATGCATATATTCGTCTAAGACTGGGTGAAGAAATCTGCTTGCTTACAGACATGTAGGTGGAAGCCCTACAAAAGGCAGAACAGTGCTGTTGGCTACTGCAGGCAGCTCAGGGTGCAGCGGCAGAGACCTTTGGCTCATCACCACTGTTCCAAGGGAGCTGTCTGCTGTCATAAATGTGTTTTGTGAGAAGCCACAGGCAGTTGCCTCGTTGCTCTGTGCTGCTGTCTTTCTCAAATGGTGTGTTCTTTTCTGTGCAGTCATGGCAAAAGCATCACTCTTATTAGTTTGGACAATGGAGAGTCTGTGGAGAATAATCAGTTCTGTGTCTGCAGCATGAGAGTGGGATAAGACATCACCTGAATTTTAATTCTGCTAATAAACTCAGCTGCTGCTGTACAAGGGACACATATACAAGGAAAGCTTGTGCCCCCCAAACCTCACATTGTTATTGTACCTGTACAGAGCTGAAGTATTTTGCCAGAGAAAGCTGCCTTGGAAACTGATGTTTTATCCTTTGTTTGATGATACGGATTTGCTGGGAGGAACTACAGTAAATGAATATACTTGCTCTTTGCAGGCATGATGGAGGTTGAATAAAATAGCTAAATGCATGGCTTGTCTTCCATCCTTTTGATGTGGTTATGTCTTAAATATTTGTTTGTATGTCTACAGAGTTCTAGAGCTTGGTTTGGTCATACCAGTGACAAATGTTTGATTTCCACTAAGTTTCTCAATGGGGTATTGAGAAGAGACAAATTTTCTTACTGCTAGAAATTATTTTTGGAAAATAAATTATATTTTCTATATTTTTCTATATTTCAGATATTAAGTATTCTTTTTATCTTATATATTTACATATATAATATTTATTAATCTCTTATCTTTATACACTGGCCATTCATCAAGAAAAAGGGAAAACAGCATAAATATAAATGTATTGGAAATAATTCTAGTTTAGTAGTTTTGATTCATCAGGATATCTTTTACCCATCAGTACTACAGAGGGAAATGTGACTGACTTTAGTGAAATTTGATACAGCAATTTCAGTTGGTGAACAACAGTATTATGTACACAAAACTAAACACAAATGTGTTTGAAATCTCCAGCTTGCACATTCTTTGTTTAATATGTCACACAAGAAATTGGATAAAGGTAAGAGCTGAATTGGTTATCCTAAGGGCCCTGAGATGTTCTAGTTCAATCTAGTTCAAGAGGGATGAAATGTGGATATACTATCAGTCAAGACTGGGCAGAACTTGTGATGATTTCTTCTGGTTTGAGTGATACAGAGAAGAATCTTTGATATTTTTAAAACATTAGGAATCTCTGCCTGGAGAAACTGACCATTTGGAACTAGCCTAGTAACCAATACTCTGCTCTCTTATCAGGGCTGAACAGCAACTTACACCACGGTAATTAACATTTACTGATTAGTAAAGATCAGTAACACTGGATCCTCACAGTGTTCAAGGGAGATTGAGACTCCTTGACCCTGACTGGAACTCTGACAAGAGTAAGAATTATTATTTGTTTTAAATAATCCTTCATAGGCCACAGAAGACTAAGGGTCCATAGGTTGAAAATCACTGCTTTGAGAAATGATACTTGCTTCATTCCTGTATTAAATGGTAATATATGCCTGAATAAAATTCATCAGTTCTGCGATTTATAGGGCACTTCATATTCTTAATTTCATCTCTGTAACATAAATTTCCTGGGAATATCTATCTAAATTGTCATCTGCTGCCTATTGTTTCTATAATGTAGCTTCTGTATGTATAACAAACAACTCTTGCAGTATCTTATTTGTTCTCCTCTATCTTCTGACATGTTGCTTCAATTAGTACACAATATTACACCACTATTGTAATCACATAAGGAGATATCTGACAAAAACTTCAAAATGGCTCAGATCTTTATTCTACTAATTTCTGCAGTAAGTCAGTGCATATCACTGACCACATTGCATCTGTAATTCTTGTGGGACACCACCTGAATTGTACTCTTCCTGGGCTGTGCAGGCTTTTAACAAAACTTACCTCTTTTATTCTAGTACAAGGTAAGACTAACAGACCTGTGATCCAGTTGCTAGGGGGTTTGGTGTTGGGTCTTTTGTAACTGAGCATAGGACTGCAAATGTAGACTGAGCTTCACATGAAGGATGTTGTGGCATATTTAAATTTACAACTAGGAATACTTTTTATCATGGCCTCTCAGTAAGTCAAACTACATTTATATTGGAATTGCAATACTAAATTTAATAGTATGTCACTGACATTGATACATGTTTGAGTTTAAAGAAATAAGGTCTTCTTCTCATGTAGGTGGTAAGAATTCTTTACAATGACTCTCTTGAGGAGTTGCCTTTTATTTATGTTAATAAATATATTAAATTATATGAAACTTGTTACAGCAAATGGTTGCACAAAAATCCCCTATTTTGATATCTAGTTCCTTTATATCTGAATGTCTAGGCTCTTTATTTATTTATCATTATTAAAAGTTTTTTCTGTGTTAAGTAGATATTCTATGGCTTACGTGTAGGCCATGTACATTCTTGAAATCTATAAAATAGAAGTTAAAACTGGTGCATAAACAAGCTTGTAGAATATAAAGTGAAAGTTTTTGACATGGAACAAATGAAAGCGTACAGAGAGACTATCTTGGCTGGTCACCACATTCAATTGAGCAGTGTTGTTATACTTTGCTGACAATACTAATAACTTAAACCATCAATCTATAGGCACAGCTATTCTTAGCAGAACACAGTGAAAACAAACTGCTTTGCTTATGGTATTCACAGCACTGAAGCATGCCCTCAGCAAAGTGGTACAAATGTCAATATTTGTATTGAGCTGAGCTCCTCCAAAAGCTCTAACAAGTTATTTGAAGCACAGACAAACCTTCAGGAAGTCTTTGAAAATATAGATCAAATTCTAATACAACTGCTTTCCCCAAATCCTGGACTTGTGAAAAATCTGCTCCCCCTCAAACTATGATAATGACTTTGAGTCAGATCTGTCAAATGGGACTGTGCCATTGAATCTACCTGGAGCTTCAAGAAGAGATTCCAGACCTCAAGGACTCAGGTGCTAACCTTGAGTTGTTACAATTCATTTCAACTTACCTTTGTGCCTTTTGCTATTATGATAATGAACTTCCTTTGCTAGAAGCAAGTGCGTTTTTTAAATCAACATAAAAATCCAAAGGATAACTGCAGATATTTAATGTCGTATTTATTAGACAGGGAAGAAAATGCACGAAATAAAGCTTTTGGTATTATCCTCAAGAAATTAAGTTACAAGTCAGGAATTGGCACAGTATGTTCTCAGCCAGTTAAATGTTGCATATTATTTTAGCAAACATTTCTGCTGGCAGTTGTTAACCTCAGGCAATAGAAATACATGTTTGCAGAGGAGTAAAGAGCAACTAGGGAATCTGTTTATTTACTCCCATAGGAGCTTTTCTGAACTGATATGCAGAGTTATTATTTCAGAATTAATTATAAAGCAGGTTCATTGTAAGTGGCACCTTTGCTGGTTGATTTTACTTTTGTTTTTATTTTTGAAAACCACACTAACAGCATACAACTATTAGTTGGTTTATAAATAAAATGCAAAATTTGTTGTACTATTAGTAGAAAACTATGCTTGACTTCCACAACTTTCAGAGAATAAAGGACTTTTACCAGCTCTTCTCTTTGGGAAAATATTTTTAAAATTCAGTAACTGACATATGGTGTAAAATATTCAGTTCAAAGGAAGAAACAAAGCCAGACAGAAAACACAGACTGGTTTATACTTTTATGACTATAAGCAGTGTTCAGTATGGTAGGGAATTCATTCCAACGTGTTCTTCATTGTGGCTCTAGTATTTTATAACGACTTGCTGCAAGTCCTTTGTGATCTCAACTGTCTCTGTGCATTGCTCTTTCAAGATACGCTCCTGATATCGCACCTGTCAGAGTGTTTTCTGTTTCCAGAAATAATTTGCTTCTCCTGTCAGGCCCAGCACACAGCTCTTTTTCAAAGAGCCTTTTCTGGGTGGTCATCTGGAAGAATCACCTCGGTGCAGAACAGGCAGGCTGCTGGCTTTGTGTTGGTTCACTTCTCCTCAGCACTGCCTACTGCCCTGAGGGCAGCATTAAATTTTATTCCTGGACTACAGCGTTATAACTAGATGTGCAGATATGACATTTTGATTGCTAAATTCCAGGCCTATTGACGTTTGTGACAAGGCTCAGAGAAAGACTCGGCAGAAAAAGGATAAAGATGCGGAGGAGGCAATCAGCCAAGGACAGTCAGAGATAACGATCCAAGTCTCCAGAACCCAATAAACAAACGAGGGTTACACAGCACCTGAAATGCAGCATCCAGACGCCTCTCTCATGCAGTACTGGAAGAGCAACCAAAAGCCAGAGGCAAGGTGCTAAAAACAGGCATGCCAACACCATGGAGAAATTAGACTTCAAGAGTTCTGAACTGTGGGCCTTTCTATAGTCAGGAAACAGAACAGAAAATGAAAGCAGCTAAGTAAGAAACAAGAGGAAAAGTAGAAGAATCTTCCCAGGATCTAAAAGATCTGCAATGATCAATGAAAAAAGAGGAAAAATTACTTAGTATAATTAATACTACAGACCTTTTTCTACATAACTTTTTTCTGCAACTTTTCTCTGCACAACTCCAGTGTAAAAAAGCAGTTTTTTTCCTGCTGGATGTGGTACTTAGATATAAATCATCTATGGGCTCTTGGCTACACTTCAGCGAAACTGATGACATGGAAGTCTGTAGACTTGGGATGAGGCAATATTTGTAATAAAAAAGATCCACCTAGTGAAAGGAATACTAATTTTTTTCCATTATAATAGTGTATCTTTTGATGCTTCTTCATGTTACTATGCTTTAGGAATGAACAAACTGATAATGAACATTATCATTATTAATGATAATGTAAGATTATCACTAGGTACAAGAGTCATGAATCATTCAGACTCCCAAGGATAAGAACAGTCTCAAATGCAGACACTTGAGAGTTCCCAGATTACCTGCTGGAGCTGGAGAGTTGGATTCAAGGTCTTACACAGATAAATTATCAGTTTTCCTGAAATGGCAGAGGTCAGCTGGAGTTACTGTAGTATAAACTGAGGGTAGTCCTATGTACTGCACTTAGCCACCACTTGGTTTTAAAGGCAGATGAAGAAATGCTTGGATTTGGTTGTGGTGAGGTTTTTTTTGTTTGTTTGTTTATTTGTTTGGGTTTTTTTAATAGTTGTGCCACTTTGCTGTTTATTTATCTAATTCAGTAGCTGTAAAAGTTCACATTCCCACCAGAATTATCATCACCTAAAACTATTGCATTTAGAGTGGGTGTCGAGAAAGACTTGGTTGTCCTCAAGTAGGGGTAGCATCCAAGGAAGAGATATTCCTATTTGTAGGGATGAGTAGGAATTTCATATCAGAGATACAGACTATTCTTTGAAGGGAGAAAAAAACCACGGAGCCTTTCAGTTAACAGATACCCACTGTATGGTGTTACTGCGAATCTCTCAGACTTCAAAAAATTAAAAATTACTTTGAAATATCAGAGTTAGTTTTCAATTACTCTGAACAGATGGCTTAAGGGGAAAGATGCAAATTTTACTGCTGACAATAAAAGTCAAAAAATTAACTGATCTGAGCAAGAAAAGAAGTAAACAAAATTTTCTCTTCATTTAATTGTGCAATGTAAGCTAAACGTTCTTCTTAAATTACTATCAAAATGCAATAAGAGCAAATATAAAAATATTTTTAAGTCAGTGAGTTTCATAGTACCAACAGTGTGAAGAATTGAGCTCTTAGAAAAATCAGTGATCATTCTTTCTTCCCCTGTCCTTTACCAGTGCTTCAGTATTACCATAGAAGCCAATGGAAATTTTGCCACAGATTTTAAATGGAATACATTGAGCTCTTTGTGTTGCAATGAAGAAAAAGATGTTGAAATTTCATAAGTAAGTTTTGCCTTCCAAATGCAAAATACTCTATTTACCTGGCCCTGTGTCTGAGTCTACTATATAGGAAAGATTCCTATTTAAACCAGCTATTTATTGGTTACAGTGAAGTCTTTTAAAAGATATCTCACAATAATATATTTCCCCATTTTTTCCCCATAAAGGAAGACCATTATATATAACATAAATATTTACATATATTATTTTTTTATTCTCTTGAGTGAGAGAATAAAAACTTTAAACATTACAACCGTATTGACTCATTGTGCTTAGTTTTGCCAGTTAATTTCTTGTCCAAATCTCACTGAAGACAATGGTTTCACCGAATGACTATGTGAGTTTTTTAAGGGAGAGGACTTGGAATGAACAAAGATAAGCTTCAAAAAATAGGTTACCCCTTCCAAGCGATGACAGATATTTAATACAGTTCCCGTAGGTCGGGATCGTGGGTCTGTATTGAATATTGCACAGAAATTCCCAGCGTGAGCCGTCCCCAGCCCTCCCCAGGGTGCCGGTGCTGCGGAGCCCTTTGCCAGGGAGCTGTGTGCCATCTAGTGGCACCGGGACACACGGCGACACCGGCACCAGACAGAGTGATCACAGAACCCGTCAGGGTGGAGGAGACCTCTGACACCGTCAAGTCCAACTTGTGGGGCCAAAGACCACCTTGTCAGCTACAACATGGCACCAAGTGGCACGTCCTGTCTTTCCTCAAACAGGATGGTGACTCCACCACCTCTCTGGGCAGTCCATTCCAAATCCACTTCTTGAAGACTTTCTTCCTAACGCCCAACCTGAACCTTGTGCAGCTTAAGACTATGTACTCTTGTCATGTTGCTGGTTGCCTGGAAGAAGAGGCCAATCCTCACCTGGCTACAGCCTCCTTTCAGGGAGCTGTAGAGAGTGATCAGGTCACCCCAAACCTCCTTTTCTCCAGGCTTAATTCAAGGGCTGGTAAGCAGCTCCTGGACATAACCAGTCATGAACGACAAACCAAATGTGTTCGCTTCCAGCAGCAGTGCCTCTTGCAAATCTCTCTCCTCCTTGATGTACTGCAAATTATTGCTTCTAATTTAGCTGTATTGGCAGCTCTTCGCTGATCCTTATCTTTGCCTTCTACTCTACTCTTGTGAAAACCCACCTGGACTGCTGCATCCAGCTCTGGGGTCCTCAGTGCATGGAGGACATCAACCTGTTGGAGCAGGACCAGAAGAGGACCATGAATATGTTCAGAGGGATGGAGCACCCCTCCTACAAGGAAAGGCTGAGAGAGTCATGGTTGTTCAGCCCCAAGGAGATAAGTCTCCGGGGAAGACTTTGTTGTTGCCTTCCAGAGCCAAAGGGAGCCTACAGGAAAGCAGAACAGGGACTTATTACAAGAGCATGTAAGAACAGGACAAGGGGGAATGGCTTCAAACTGGCAGAGAGTAAGTTTAGATTAGATTATTAGGAAGAAATTCTTTGCTGTGAGAGTGGTGAAGCACTGGAACTGGCTGTCCAGAGAAATTGTGGATGCTTCATCCTTGGAGGTGTTCAAGGGCAAGTTGGATGGAGCTTTGAGCAACCTGGTCTAGTGAAAGGTGCCTCTGCACAGGGAGAGCGGTTGGACCTACATGAAATTTAAACTCCCTTCCAACCCCAAAAGTCGATGATTCTCTGACACAGACAGGTCAGTTCTTCCCCGACAGCCAGGAAGGAGCCTGGCCCCGAGTGCCTCGGGTCACTAAGCGAGGCCCGTGGGGCCGCCCACCCCCAAGGCCGCGGCACGGACTACAGTTCCCAGGTGCCCACGGGGTGGGCCGGCGCGGCCGCCGAGCGCCCCTGCGCGAGGGCTGCTGGGAGCTGTAGTAGGGGGCGGGGAGAAGATGGCGTCCAAGGTGAGCGTGGTGCTGCGGCCGGTGAAAAGTATCGTGGTCCGGTTCTGCCCCTTCGAGCCCAACGTGGAGAGCACCAGGTGAGGGGGCTGCGGGGGCGGCCCTGGCTCGGCCCGCTCTGTCTGGGCTCCATGTGTGTAGACGCCTCAGTGCCCTCCGTACGCCCTTCCTGCGGCCTGGCGGATGGCGGGCTCTGCACGGGCTCTGCGCGTCTCCCGGCAGTGCTGGGGCCGGGCTTTTGGGGCTTTTGGGGCTTTTGGGGGTTTTGGGGGTTTTGGGGCTTTGACACCCGGGGCTCGTTCCGTGCTGCCGTTCCGAGGGTCTGTGCCCAGCCGCAGACCCTTCCTCAGGCGTGCGCTCTGAGCTTTCCCGGAGTGCTCAGTGGGTTGCCCCGCAGTGGCTGATCCTGTAGTGAGGGTGTGTAACTACTCCAGGTGTTGCTAAAGGGGAAGCGGGGCAACAGCAGCTCCTCTATCCCGGTAATTAATTGTTACAGAAATTTAAGGGATTGTGCTTCGCCAGCCATGTAGATTCTGCACCAAACAATTCCAAAATGCCGTTGTGCAATGACTTTACAGGCACACCTACTTTTAAAATGAATTTAGTAACACAGCTTAATTTACAGTATCTTTAAACTGCCAGAATAGTAGCTTAAAGTAGCATCATTCATTTCAGAAATCTACAGGAGACCAGAGATGTCGTATAAATAAATGCTGTCTCAAACCTAAACAAGAAAACATTGGCAAGCAAGTGATGCATAAAGAAAAATGAAAATAAACAGCCTTTGCTGTTTATTTTTTTTATTATTGTTACTACTCTAGCTAAGAGAAACATAGAAAGTGTATACACTGAAGTTTTACAAAGTTATTTGGTATGCTTTTTACATGTTAGTATATAAGGAATATCCATTTGGATTTTTAAGAGTGATTTCTCTCATAAGAAGTACCTGTCTGAACTTAAGTACAGATACTATTTTTATACTTTGTTGCCCAGCAATATCGAGATATGCAAATTAGTTTTAGAAATATGTTTACTTTAATTTCTGCCTACAATCTACTTAATGTATTTTTAATGTATTTTCAGAAAATTTCTCCAATGTATTTACCATAAAAAAGTCCAAGCTACAAATACAAACTGTGAAGTGACTGCTGATGTGAGACACGATGGATCTGAACCAGTTGTAGATGTTATGTTTGGTAAGGAGCTTGTTTTTAAACAAACAAAAAACCCCTGGGTTTGTGTTGTTACAGTGTTATTGCAGTCTATATTTTATTTTTTTAACCGTGTTTCTTTTTTTGGTTCTGGTTCATAACTAAATATTGTGCAGCTGAGAGGAAAAAAGAAAGAGGGTGTCCTTAACAGCCTGATGTCTAGATAAATGTGTATATATGTCTCCACTGTTGTTAGATCTAAGGGATCTTAGATCCAACAACTGACCTGAGCTGAGTGTAGTTTCGTAGTGATGTACTTGTATGACCTTGCAGTCAGGTACAATTACCAGGAAAGTAAATGTAGCGCTGTTTTTATATAATAATTGTTTATTATATAAACAATTACAGTTTCTGTAATTTTTTTATGTTACCTGTGGTGGAGGCATCTCAGTCTTGAGGACAGAAGGGTGAATACCTTTAGTTGCTTATGCAGCTGAGTAACTGTAATCTGAAGGAACTGCTCAGCTGGGTGAGGCTATACATGTGCAGATGGACCTGCAGAATGAGGTCAGCTATGTACAACAAATTTCTTGGTTTCCTTTGAGGGTATAGGGAGCAGGCAGGGAATTGGTGGTGGAAATTTCATCAGTCCTGGAAGCGTCCCAGATTCTAGGCTATGAACAGATGGCTCTAATCTGCTTTTGTCCTTTTCTCTGGCTGCATCTTCTTTCCTGCTGTGCTGTAATGGACCAATATGTCATGTAGCCCATTAAAGTTTTCATTAATATTGATTCCTGCTACCCTCTTCTCTTTAAACTTCCATATTTTTAGTGAATTGGTGGAAATTTCAAAAGTGTTGAATGGTCTTTGTTTTGCTTAGAGAAAGTCTACCCATTTCAGTGTTAACATTGCTTGTCTCCCTGTCCCCCACGCCTCTTGTCTTTCCCATCCTTGTAAGGTATTAAGACTAAAGCAGTAAGGCTGTATGTTTTTTCACAGTGTAAACCCAAACCAGTTTATCTCATTAATGCCAAGACACCTCCACACTCTTCATTTTTAAGAGCTGCTTTTTCTCCAGTGAAGTGTTTGTAGCCCTTGTAGTTGGCAAAGATGAGGCTGGAACGTGGATGCCAAGCATGGTGTTTCACTATTTGGGTATCAGTTTTGTATTTACAAATCTTGAAAAATAGTTAACTTGGGTGATATTTAACTTCTACTGCTCCCTGCCTGTTTTAAAATACATTCTTTCAGAACTCTAGAAATCCTAGTGCTTCCTATATTTTTTTACATTGTAACCACAGGATTGTGTGAACCAATTTGTTGTTTTGGCCGAAGAAGTACATTAAATGGACCACAGACAACAGGCTACTAAATGCTTAGCCATGTGTGGAAATTGTACCTTCCAATGCCTTCTTTGCCTTTTGTGAGATGACTTTGGGGGCACAGTATACCTAGACAAATGCTTCAGATTTTTAATAATGCAGTGCAGAAGTGAAAATTAAATGTCTATTGTGTGCAGTTTGGTATGTTTGTTTGGCGGTGCTGCATAGCCAGGTTCCTTGGTGGCTGGAGCACTTTCTAATCAGACAAGGTGAACTGTGTATTTGGATTTGTATGTAAAAACAACTACACATCAGAGTAGTTGTCACTTTGTGACTTCTTAAGGTTTTCTTCATTTGCAGCTGATGGAGATCGACTGATAATGAAGGGAGCCCACTTGACGACAGGGGAAATGTTAACAGCATTGGCGTCCAGATGTAATGCAAAAGACCTTAAGGAAGAACAGAGAAACAAGAAGAAGAATCCCTGAAGAATGGAAAAACAGCTGTGCTTGCACTGACATGTGTTAGAAACAGCAGGCTGCACAGAAGACTTTTTCCTGTGCAATAAAATCTGAGACAGCCAAAAGACTTTAAATGTTCCCTGCCTTTCTTTGAAGGACAACATACTACATCAACAGATCTTCTAACTTTAGTGGGTCAGAGTGAAGTAAGGTGCATGAATGCATCTTTCTAGGCAGCTGCATGTTGGACTAATAACACATGTATTTGCATATCAATGTGAATAATGCACATTAGCTATTAAATTAATACTGCAATGAAGCCAAATCTCTTTGGACATTATTTCCTTAAAAAATTCTATTAAGTGTAAGGCATAACATTTTTAGAGTGGTTGTTATTATTACTATTATTATTATTACAAAGCTATTAAATTTATTAAAAATTTGAAGAAAACTTTTAGACGTGTTTGTCATTGATTTAGCAGAAGGACAGCAGGCTGGAAATGTAGAGTGGGTTTGTATTACTGTGTTTATAATACATCTGTTGCTACGTCTCTGCCACTTTATTCCTCTTTTTTTGAAGGAAGTGGGAAATTTGCTAAATGTAAATTTAGCTCAGCTATTAAAGTAACAAGGTTATGGGACTGTCACCACACAGTAGGGTTACTCATCCTGCATAAAAATAGCTAAGTTTAGCTCGACTTAGTGTTTCTGATAATTGGAGAAAAGGGCTATCTTTGAAGTTCAGTTTTGTAGTGGTTTTGTCACTCACTTTAGGGATATTTCATTAACTATTTTATAAAGATCAAAGGCAGAGCTTTATTTGGTGTTGTTAGTCCCATGTCCAACCCTATTATTTATTAAAATAACTGCTTAGGTGTCTCATCTGTATTGCAGAGCTCTGTGGGTTTGGAAGGGTCAACCTCTTCTCAGGCTGTGCAGGTGAAGGTGTCAGCTGCACATGTGTTTCCTGTGCATCAGTTTTGTTCATAACAAAAATGTAGTTCCAGTTTTGAGAATTGCAGGTGTGGTACTCTTGAGAGTTTTTACTTCTACCTTTTTGTCATCAGATGCCTGATTTCTCTGAAACTAGTTCATATTTTTCCATAGTTGTCAGCAGATTTAGGACACAAATCTGAAACTTGTTTTACCTCACTTTTGCCAAGATTACTAAATGGACACTGTCCATTCTGAAAGCAAGATGGTTTCAAACAGCACTGTCAAGGTAATTCATTGCAAGTTCTTCATTAGAATGTTAAAGTCAAGGTGATGTCTTATGCTGGAGGAGGAGAGCTGTGCTAAAGACACTGGGTGTTTCCCATGTGTTTGCAACAAACCGAAGAGCGTGAGATAAGACGATTCAGTGAAATTCAGACGTGGGAACAAGAGATGTGAATAACTTTGTCTGGGATACATACCTTCTCTGCACTGGAACCCTTTTTTTTATTAGGCCACCAGCTCTTCAGAGTGGTTTTGGAGTGCTGAGCTGGTAAACCTGCTGCTTAGCTCTCTTACAGCAGAGGGATTGCGAGAACACCTGAAACAGAGAGGATTTAAAATCCTGTCAAGCCAGAGGAGTACCATAGAAGAGGACCGAATTGAAATAAGAATCTTCAAAGGACAGATTGTTTTATTGTTTTGTTTTGTTTTTCCCACAGTTTAGAATAGCATCATATACCATGACTTGATCTGAAAAAGCTTTACAGGAAGAGTGAGAATTGTTCAAGTGGAAAACCTACACACAGTTATTGTTCCCCTGGTTAATCATGTGTTCATACGCTCAAAAGCCCTCTTACTGTAACATTTCAATGATTTTTGCAAGTTTTTATCTTTCTTTGACAGTCTGTACATCTGTGTACAAAACTTGTGTTTTAATTTGAAGTACCTACATCCATCTCAAATAATTACCCATCTATAAGTGCTTAAAGAGTTTAACAAGAGTTAAGTAATTAATAATTAATAATAATTAAATTTCTATAGTATTTATTTTGGCCCAAGATTGGGGCTTATGTTTATGAATAGAAAAGGGAGAAAAATGAAGATCCTTGCTAGTTTTTTATAACCAAAATGAATCCCTTCTGTTGTCAAAGAAATGTAGTCTATTTCTTTGCTTTACTAGCATGGATAGGCATCCTGCTCTGTAAAAACAACACACGTTTGCTAAGTGCTTTCATTTTAATCCACATATGCCCAACCTTTCTGCTTAGGTTAGGCCAAAGGCCTGCAATGTCACCAACAATTTGGGGGATGAGGTGCAGGCTGGTGCTGCTTTTGCTGTGGGTGCTGGGAGCTGCAGTTTGCAGTAATAAAGCTCTGATACGTTTTGTGCATGAAAAAGAAGTAACAACTGGGTTTTTAATATGCAACATCTCAAGCAAAACCTACAGGACAGAAAAATAAAGCTAAAAATGTGCATCCTCAAGACAACAAGATACAGGAGTGATATAAACAAGCAAGACGGGCAAGAAGGCACTCCTGGTGATTATTATGCTAATATGTGGAAAATTACTTTCCCTGTATCGGGGAGATAAAGGTACGAGTTTATTTTTCAAGTACATTAAAGATAATCTGTAATGACTTTCTTCCCTGAGCATTTAGATAGCTTTGCTGCAAGCTGCTCTACACTCCCAGCTCCTGCTGCTGATTGCCCGAAACAAAGCTCTGACAGCTCCCTGACATGCACAGGCCAGCGCTGGGGATGTACAGGGTATTAAGGTCACTCATGCACAACAAAGCGTGTCTGGGTGAGCACTGACTTTGCATGTTGTTATTCTTTAGCCCACTAATCTTGATTATTGTATCCCACCAAAAATGTGAGTGCTTGCCCAGCTATAAAAGGAACTGCAACAGACCCTAAAAAACTTGGATTGCCTAAATGCAAATACCATGGCCACGTAGGATGTCTGATAGCAGGTGATGATATGAAAATGGATGAATCTCTAATGCCTGGAGATTTAGCAATTATTAGAATCATCTTGGAACTTTTCATTGTACAAATACCTATTTATTTAGACAGTCTTATCAGTGCATGGGGAAAATAGTCTTGAAATGGATGAATATGCCATTCAGATAACACAACCTGGCTGAGGTACTCCCTTTTTAAGAATCTGCAGCATTGTTTTTAGAAAAAGATAATGGTATTTTTAGTAAAAAATTCAACTAGTAGCAGCAGTGTTAGTGAACATTGCACCTCTGCTTGTTTGAATTTTAAATGACGAAGGAGTCTATATGGTATAAGGAAGCCAGAAAAAACCCTCAAAAGTTGAATATCCTGGGACTGTATTTAACAGTTCTCCAGATGCTTGCTTTCAAATATATCTCCTACACGTGTATACTCTCCTTGCTGTTTTAAGAATTGCTGACCACTGCCCACCTCACCAACTCAATGTGCAACCAGTTTCCCTGGATGCATTTGAGTGCATTTCCATTGAGTGGCTTGGGGTCACACTGAGACCAACACATTGCCTGTCAGTGAGGTCTCTTCCAGATGCACTTCTCTGCCTTTTCCATCTCCTGGCCTGATAGTCCTTTTCCTTACTGGTATTGTTTGATCTCGTCCAGGCTCCCCTTTTCCCCTTGGAAGGCCTGAGTCACTCTTCTGAGCCCTTTTTAGTGTTTGTCAAGAGCATGCAGTAGCTTCAAGAAGCCAAGGTACTCTGCTACTGGTAGATCACCCCATGTTCTCTGCTTCCTGCTCAGGCTTGCTCTGTAGGCTGATAAATGTTGGGATGGAGCAGCATGAACAGGTAGAGGTGGTACTTTGCTTTTGATTAACTTAACGAAAAATGATCTTTACATTGAGCTGGTCTTCTCAGGATTTTACAAAATTAAGGATGAGCCCAGGGACAGATGTTAGGTGTGTGAGGGCAAAGGAACTGCTGACCTGTTTTGATCATAATCTTGAAATTCCAGAGTGGTACTTGAAAGCAGAGTTAAGGCAAGCCTAGAGATTCTGCTTGACTTAAAGCAGTCTCCTACATACTGGCAGTGTTAATAGCAGAGGTTAATAGCACATCAAAGGAGATCTTTGTATTGTGCTTCACTGGAAGAGGTGAGTTTGACTTGTTTGTATATGAATATTTCTTTGAAGGCAAAATAGCTGGAAAAGTGGACCAGCAGACATGTTTGTGAAGAGAATGCTTGGTCAATAGCAAAGCCTGGGAAAGACATCCTTACTGGACAGATTTTCACAATTCAGACTGACAATCCCTGCAGGAAGTTCAGGAAACAGCTAGGAGGCAAAGCAGCAGGTTCCTTCCTTACACAGGCACTACTACTCTGTTTCTTTTGAACCCTCCACCCTTTTTCAACAAGGAGTCAGAGACCAACTCCACTATAAAAATTTCATGGTCAGCATGCAAAGCCAGCAAGTTTGTCCTCTCTAGCACAGGTCTTGCATGGATACATGGAATGGTTTTTTCACTGTTGGGGAATCTGAGTAGTTCAAGTCACTTGCATGAATAAAAGAAGAAATAAATGTTTTCATGGAGTTTTTAAAGTAACTTTTTATAGATGAAGATTTATAGAACTTGACTTCAAATGTGCTGCTCAAATGAATTTCCAATTATTTACTGGGAATGAGAAATTTAAGAATTAGATGATTACTTCTTTCCTTCAAATAGCTAGATTAGTATCAAGTTAATCTGCACATAAAATAAAAGGTGGCAGAACCAGTACCAAAAACTTTTGGCAGAAGCATAGGAAAAAATCAGGGAGCTGTGATGTAATTTCCTATTTCCTTACAGATTTTCTCTGGTCTGGCTGTTAGATATGTAATATCATACCTTGAATCAGAGATGTAAACCCAAGTAGTGTGAGTCTTTTCAAGTGTAGAAGAGCAAGCTGGAAAATACCTGCTTGTCCTGCATGGTTGCTCGAGATGCCAGAGGCAAAAATTTTCTTAGAAGACTTTTGAACTTGAGTCATGTAGTCAAACTCTCTTTGCAAATTTAGCATGTTGGCAATGGGAATGGGATAAGAGTAAAAACTAGCTTTAGCTTCCGAAGGGTTTTTCCCCAATGTTCTTCTACAGTCCATGAAAAAGGAGGTCTGGAAAGGTGAGTCAGAACTGGAAGCTAATACATTGAGCAGGAGCCCAGAGAGCCTCTCTTCCTGCTGTGTGCAGGGATGAGAAGGCTTATGTTGGTGAAAAGGAACTCCTGCCCTTGGTGTTTTACAGCTAAGCCCTTGTCATCCCAGGATGAAGTCTTTGGGAGCCCTGGTCAGGTAGACAGCCAACACATGTTCCTAGCTACTACATGATTTTGGCCAACAGGAAGAGGAGCAATTGCAGCCCCTCTCCAGCTTTCCTGGGAAAGGTGTTGGTGTCCACATCACAATGAAAAGACCCTTCCTCTGTAGAGTATGAATGTCAGGCTCTGCCCTTCAAATCTCTGTACTATGATGTTTTTCTTTGTGATGTCCTGAGAATGAGACGTGTGGTTATAACTATAAATTAAGCCTTGTTTTTTTCCTGAGGTTCCCTTCACAGTGGTTGATCAATATCCTCAGTAATGGAACTCTACTTTTGACATGCAATCAAAGAAAAAAGCTAAAGCTTTATATGCCCTTTTAAAATCCAGTGGGCACATCTGTACTTTATTGATTCCAAATTTCATAATCTAATTCTTCATCACTGGTAGAAATATTTGTTTTATCATTACCTATTCCAAATAATTTTGACATTCCTTCTCCTTATTTCGTTTTTGTTCCAGACTGCACAGAAAGGACAAAGTTGAGGTTTTATTTGTCTTTATTTACAGAGACATCATTTGGGATGATTTTTTAGTACATCTGACGTTTCTAAAAGCCATGCCAGAGTATTTGCTTTCTGAGTCTCTTCTGTGAGGAGGTATTCCCTGCTAATGAGCTTTTGTTTTACATGGATAAAAGGCTTTTTCAGTGCTAAAACTACAGCAGTGGAAGATTTGTAGTCACCCTAATCTCTTTTTTAGCATTGTAATGACTATGCTGATGATAAAATTCTCAAGATAAATAAAAATATTTTTATTCTTATGTGTGGCTGTTTGCTGTTCAGGGTAGATACTGCTGCTGAATGATAAGGACCTTTCAAAGCTTCCAAAGACAGGTAAAAGCTCACACATCCGCAGTCATTGTGACCTGGGCTGGATCTGGCATTTGATCATTTTTTGTCCGGAATGAGGAAGACGAATCCTGGAGTCCCCTTCCAAGTCACTGCAGGTTTCTGGAGCTTTCTCTCTCATCACTGAGGCAGGTTACAATCGGTGAGCTGTGACAGCCTTGCCACAGTAAACTTTGCCCTAGAAGCATTTCCCTTTAACCTTGCTTTGAACGTGCTGCTGACAACGTAGAGGAGCTGGGCTCAGGCTGCCGCGTGCTAATTGCATTACAGTAATGCTCTGTGGCATGAGGAGCGCGGGGCGCCGGCACACGTGAGCCTGTCCACTGCAGCAGCTGCCTGCCCAGGGCAGGTGCAGCAGTCTCCAGATCCTCAGCAAGGATTCTTTGGACCCATGCTCCATGCTGGAGAGCGATATGACTTTGCTTTGACTCAAAAACATGTATTGCACGAAGCTCACTGATAAAACATAAGCTATGTCCAGCTCTTCTAGCTCAGAGGTAATGAAATGCTGATACACCGGGAGATCTTGTGCATATTGACATACAAAGGAAAACTTGCAAGTTCATGCGTTGTTGCTTCATAATCCCTGGTCTAGTGTTGCCCAAGCAAACATCTCTTGAATGGCAAAGCTTCCTTAGGCCAGCTAGGCAACTGCAGCACATGTTTCATCATGCCTGCCCGGTGATGACATGGCTGAGAAGGGAAAACCACACTTGTACAACAAGGAAACAGAAACAAAACTGTGCTACCTGTGCAATTTTTCCCATCCATGCCTTGGGGGTGAGTAACTATTATTCATGGACTGCTTTAACTTTTTTCCATAGCTAGGGATAGGCTGAAGAGTAAAATTTGGGCAGTGATGTCCAGTTTTCCTGACAATTTTTTGAGACTTTCTCAAGAGGTAATCTTATCTAAAAGAAGCCTACCACTTAGAAATGGTGGTCTATATACACAGTATGTCTGTATACTAGAAGGAAAACAAGATCCTCCCTTACAGTAGAGCATAGCGCTATCAGATTGGGTTCCCTCCAAGGTAAACCTATGGGCAGTTTAATGAATAAAGGTCTAGGGAAAAAGTTACACCTCCTATGGAATCTGATTAGTGATGTGCTGCAGACGAGGAGGTGGTGCTCTGCCCTGCCCAAGCAGCAGGCCTTGTGACTCCAAAAGAAAAAATACGGCTTAGCTTGCACAGGTGAATCTATGGCTACATGAAGAGAAACCTCAAACACTCCTGGCCACAGGTTCCCAGCTCCCATGTCAGGTGAAGCATCACTGCACGACACACACCTGCCCGAAGGAGTAGAACGAAGGTCTCTGTGCCCTCTTTTGCCTTGTGCTTGGTAATGAAGACCTGTAATATCCTCCCCTCCTACGAGGTGCAAGGGCTTGCCTACCTCAGGAAAGAATTCACCCTGGTTAGGCTCAGGCTGCCAAGGTGGTGGTTGCTCCTAGATGTGGCTACGTGCTCGCCGTGCCGCTCATTTCCTCAGAAAAATTTACACTTCTCATTATAAATTTGATTCTCCTTTTCTTGGACAGTACAGAGTCCAATGTGGAAATGAGCAAAACTTCAGAGAATTTATTCTGTCTGCACTGAAACAATAATAAGTGGCATAGGAATTCAATGCCACCCATAGGTATGCATGTATTTGCTGCTTCTCTTTTCATATATCTAAAGAGGAGACTACACAAACACAGAAGGTCTGACTGTGATGTCAGCCTCAAACCAGGCAGGAACTGAGATTTACAGGGATGAATCCCTGTGGCTCAAGCATCTCTGGATATCTGAACACTTTAGTTTGCCTCCCAAAATAGGAGCCGTATTTGGCAAATAGATACTGTTCTGTTAAGATAAGAAACAATGCATGCTTTGTAGCCCTGGCCACTTGTACCTTACCCAGAAGGATACATCTCTGGCCCCTATAGTTACTTTATTTGCTACACAGACAGTTTCAGCACTGTTCTGTTTCAAAGAAGTTTTGAGATGTGGCATTGATGTCACAGCCAGCAATCCATATCACTGGATTGATTAATTTGCATAACATTAGAACTTTGTAAGAACTGAGAGAGATTTTTTCACTGTCTACTAACAATCTGCATTTCAGAAAAGAGAGATGAGTCTCTTTTCTTCTTACATCTTGTATGAACTGAGATGCCTAGACCTGAAAAATTTGCAAGGAGAACAAATCAGACCAAATGACTTGTGGGAGGATTCGAAACTGTAGCAATGTTGAGCACAGGTAGGTAACTGGATCTTCAGGTACTTCAGATCCAGGAATACTGTCTCACCACTAGATGGAAATAGTGGATTTTACATCTTCTGCTGCATTATTAGCAGTTATACCTGACTACCATTTGCATATTGTAAGCCATCTGCAGGCAGCACTGCAGAAATGTGGATCCAAAATTATTTGCTAGTGTATGTGGAGTAAAGCCAAGATTTCTATTTCTAGAAATTGTCCCTGCTTTACAAGACTGAAGAAGGCTTCCTAATTCCTGAAGGATGATTCTGTTTGATCCCTAATCTAATGGCTTTTCATTTATCCTTTCTGTAAGCAACCAGAGTACTGCATGTTGATTCAACTAGCATGAATTAGTAAACATCACCCTAATTTAACCTTCACTCTGAAATCTCTTACACAAGAGACATATAAAAGATTAAATAAAAAAATAAAAGTGGAAGAATGTTGAAAGTCTTGTGTTTCAATGTACCTACTTAATGACACAAAAAAGAAACAATGTGACGCTGTTTTATGGGCAGATGCTATAATGTTGTTTGCATATTAAAAGCAAGCATATAGTCAGAGAAGCAGAAAGTAATTAAAGACAGCTCTGTAGGGAAGGATAGAGGAATTTTTAAAAAAAATATTAGTTGAAATTTATCTATTTATTTTATCTATGACAAATCTGACTTTCTACGAAGTCTTGAATCTGCTAGCTGCTGGGTGAAGTTGTATCACAGCAAAGTGTAAAGGAAAAAGTCCTCCTTGCTCCAAAACATTTAGCTTTATGGCACCTTCTCATATTGTGAAATGCTGGAACCAGCATAGGACCTGCCTTGCTGTCTTCTCTGGTTTTGATACCTCTGAAGACACCAGATGTATCTTTACATTTCTCTTTTTCCAGACAGGAGAAAGGAGCTGTGGGTTTCATCCAGTGCGATACAAGGCCAAAAGAGACTGGCATAACCCTGATGTTGGAAACAAATTTTGGGGGTATGTTGGAATCAGGATTTTTTGTTTTGTTTTGTTTTGTTTTGTTTTTTGGGTTTTTTTTGTGACTTAAAAATAGCGGCTTCCTCATATGACAGTATATGACAGAATATGACAGTAAATCTCTCTACTCACCTGACAGAACTTGACAAAAGATTGGTTGAAACCTTACAGGGCCTGTTGACAGAGAATATTTTATGACTCCTCTTCTGTGCTAGTGTACAGTAGTGGCAGCTGCAGTATTTTCCTTTAAGAATTAGGAATTGCAGTTCCTAAGGACTAAAACCAAGGTATGATATCTCCATTTTTCCAGTGCTAAGGCATGAGGTTGCATTCAGGCTTTGATTTTTCCTGAGTGTAATGTGCTGCAAGCACCCACATTAATTCTGTATTTTGATTGATTTTGTTTGCTGAACTGACCCCTGTGTGTATGTAGAAGGTCTGTTGCAGGGTCACAGTAACTATGGATTGCTGTAGTTCAATAAGATGCGATGTACCAGTGGGAGTTGGGGAGTTGCTGGGAAGGCTGGCAATCAAACCTGATAAACTGCTTTGGATGCTGATGCCTTATTGCTCTGTCTCTGTGCCATAGGATGATATTTTGAATTAGCCTTCAAAAAAACATGTCAGGTAATAAACAGTATAATTTAGCATTCAGAGTCTAGCTAGGAGCACTTGGGTACCGGCACTCAGCTCGCTGGAGTCTTGCACCACGCCGGATGGAGTTTGTGTTGGAAGGAGCATTGAGGCCACAGCATCCCTCGGTGGGACAGCTCTGGCCGTGTCCCAGCGCTCCTGGGTGCTGGCGTGCAAAGAGGGGTTGCGAGTGTGTCAGAATGTGCGTGTGGGTGTGAGTGAACGTGTCTTTTCTCCGTGCGTGTGTGTGTCTGGGTGCACGAGTGTGAGTGTCTGCCTGTGTGTGTGTGAGTGTGTGTGTCTGCCTGTGAGTGTGTCTGTGTCTGTCTGTGTGCATGTGTGAGTGTCTGAGTGCGTGTGTCTGTGTGCGTGTTGTGTCTGAGTGTGTGAGTGAGTGTGAGTGTACGTGAGCGTGTCTGTGTGAGTGTGTGTGAGTGTCTGTGTAGGTGAGTGTGAGTGCCTGTGTGAGTGAGTGTGAGTGTCTGTGTGAGTGTGTGTGAGTGTCTGTGTAGGTGAGTGTGAGTGTGTGAGTGTGTGTGAGTGTCTGTGTGAGTGTGTGTGAGTGTCTGTGTAGGTGAGTGTGAGTGTGTGAGTGTGTGTGAGTGTCTGTGTGAGTGTGTGTGAGTGTGTGTGTAGGTGAGTGTGAGTGTCTGTGTGAGTGTGTGCGGGCGGAGGGCGGGCAGTGCCGCGGCGTGCCCGCTCTTGCCGCCGCCGCGGGCGGGACTCTCCGGGCGGGGGCTCGGCGGGGAAGGGGCCGGGGCGCGGCGGGAGCCCCATTGGCTCTTCCCGGCAGCACATGTTGCCGGCCCGGCTATAAAGGCGGCCGCGGCCTCGCTGCAGCCCGTCCTTCTGCCTTCTTCACGTTTCTACAGGGACGCCGTCAGCTCCAGTGCCGCCGCCATGGCCATCGACGCGTTTTTGGGTAAATGGTGCCTCGTCTCCAGCGAGGGCTTCGAGGAGTACATGAAGGAGCTGGGTAAGAAGCCGGCGGCTCCCCGCCCCCGGGAGGGAGGGAGGGATGCCGGGATGCCGCCCCGGGGATGTGCTGTCGCTGCCGGCCGGCGAGGCTCTGTCCAAGGTCCGCGGAGAACGCGGTCCCGGAGCGGGCCCGAGGGTGGGATGCAGCCCGGCCGTCAGCCGGGGCTGGGCGGCGGCTGCGGGGGTGGTGCCGGCGTTCTCCGGGATGCAGCGCCGGGGGCTCCGCGCCCTCTCGGCTCCGGGGAGGGAGCGCTGGGCGGCAGCAGACCTTTCCTCTCGGGAGAGCTGCCACCTCTGGTTCCGGGTCCTAAAGATGTCAGCGACCCTTTTTGCATCGTAATTGCTGAGAGGCAGGTGCCGGCACCAGCAGGCACCTTCCCGCCGCACAGCGCTGCGCCCTCCCCGCCGTCTCCCCCCGCAGCAGCCGGCATTACCGGGGCCGGTGCCGGCATTACCGGGGCCGGTGCCGGCATTACCGGCTGGTGCCGGCATTACCGGGGCCGGTGCCGGCATTACCGGCTGGTGCCGGCAGCCCGGCTGCCATCAGGCCGGCTCGCCCCCGCCTCGCCGGTAATGCCCGGGCCGGGCCGGGCTGCGGTGGCTGGGCGCTGCCCCGGCCCGGAGGGTGCCGCGGCCGGGCTGGCTCACCCCGCCTGGGGCGGCCGCACACAGACCTGCTGAGCCGGGGCTGCCTCCCCGTGGAGTCACCTTGGGTGTCTCCTCCCGAGAAAGCCGAACTGGATCAGCTGCCTGTGGGTAGCCGGCTGCCCTGCCGGAGGCTATTTGCCTGTTTTCTTCTGCGGGTAGCAGCACCCTTATCTCCGGGGGATGGTCCTGGCTTGTTATCCCTGCGTCCAGGTTGCCCTACATTTTGTAACACGAAGTTATCGGATGAAGAACACGCCTAACAGACCAGGAGCCTCATCTGCTAGCTCCGATTTACCACATTCCCTGTGAGCATCCTGGCTGACAGGTGATAGATACCTGGCAGTGTCTGTATGGCCCAGGAGCTATTATTTTCTGCTATTTATTTGCAGATGAATAAATTCACAGATTTTCTCAAGAGGCAGAAGATACAGCCTAATCTTTACAGGGAGGAGAAGAAGGAATTTAGGTCTTGCATTCTTCATATAAAATACAAAAAGCATCTCTGCATTTAAACTCTGCAGACAGGGATGGCTGTAATTACATTTTGGGAGGCTTGTCAGTATGTGACGGGTATGATATGAGAAAGACTTTTGGACTGAAGCCTGTGGGAGATTTTGGAGGAAATTCCAGAATTTTACACTCAGCTTGGTTGAACCATAGATTAGGATGCCTTGGTGCTTATGTCCAATGGCCAGACCTAGGCGTGTGCCAAGTTGCAACTTCAAAGTAGAAATCAGGTGCTGCAACTGCAGAGCACCTCCCATGTGTAGGCAGCAACAGCCTGTTGTTTGGATTTAGATTGAAATCATAAACCAGTCACTTTTTCATTTTACATTTACAATTTAGGCAATTAAATTCATACCAAGTCACATTTAGGAGCCAGTCATTTACTGGATTTCACCCTTGCTGGCTCCTTGTGAAACTCTCTGCCTTTGATCCTATTGATGCACCGTAACTGAGGCCACTCAGATTCTGCTCATTCTGATAAAAGAACACTAGACGACAAAGAAGTTGGAATTTCACTTCTTGCCATATGGAAGACATGCAGCTCATCTCTTTACTTGGACCCCAAGCTGTAGTTGAGCAAATAACTCCCTGATTACTCTGGCCTGGACTACAGCAACAGAATATGTGTGGAGGTTACTGTGGCAATAATTTCCAGCTCTGATCAGAAAAGCTGGACTGAGGATAACTGGTTTTTTTTTTTTTTTTTTTTTTTTTTTTTTTTTTTTTTTTTTTTTTGTGGGTGTTTTTTTTTTTTTTTTTTTTTTTTTTTTTTTTCTTCCCTGTGACCTCAAGCTCAATCCTGGAATCTCGTTTGAGTTTCAGGAGAAGCAGTGTCTGGAAAGTACTTTATTTCCCTCTCAAGGATTCAACCCTTACCTCCACATACCAGGGGAATGCTGTGCTGACACTTGACAACATTTTTTTAACTGCACCAGTTGCAGAACCAAGGCACTGACTTGGTGGTACTTTCTGCCCCATTTGGTTGCATATCAATTCATGGTTCAGATATGCACTTACCCATTTGATGGGTTCAAGTTTGTTGCTTGCTGCCCTCTTATTTGTATTTTCATCCTTCAGATCAAAAAGATTAAAGCAACTCCCCAAAATAGTGCATGCAGGGGCTGAAGCATGGTGAATTTGAAGAGTTTTGAGGGCTGCTGTCTCCAGATCATGAATTTTCAGCCATTTGCAAATTGCTCATTTTGCTAACTTCTCGATTTCTCTGTCTTTTGCATGTGTGTGTAAGCACGATTTTTATGATACTGATTTTCCAACTCACAACTCCATACTTTGTAAACAGGATGTAAAATATGAAGTTTAATTAAAAATTGCATGATTTAAATGGTATAAATTAATGAAGGATATTTATTAAGTTTGAATAAAGTGGATTAATCTGTTAATTAAAAATACTTTGTAGAATTTTCAGTGTTCAGAATTTGAAGAAAATAATTTTATTTTAGTTCAAGCTTTTGTATTTGTTTCCTTTTTGCAATTTATTTCTGTTTGAAAAAAAGTCAGTGCTGAGTTTTGGGATCTCTACAAATCCTCTAGAGGGCAAAATAAATTTAACTTCAGCTCTCTGAGGAAACAACAGAGTAACTCTGCAAATAAGCTTTTTTCCTTCCTCATCTGTGGAAAATTTAAAACATCCTCTTTCTTTGTGGCTCTTGAGCTTTGATTCTCAAGTGTACTTAAGTGCCTAATTAAATGGGAATTAGGTATTTGAATTCTTGTGTGGCCCTAAGCCTCAGGGTTTAACTGACTTTGTGACACTCTGTGCCTCTCCCTTGCAGGTGTTGGTATGGCTATGAGAAAAATGGGAAGCATGGCCAAACCAGACGTTTACATTATTAAGGATGGGGACACAATCACCATAAAAACAGAAAGCACCTTCAAAACGTCACAGTTCAGCTTCAAGCTTGGTGAGAAATTTGAGGAAAACACATTAGATGGCAGGAAAACTCAGGTCAGTATACTAGGCTTTCTGTTAAAAAAAGGCAATCCTTGGGTGTTTTACCGAGGGAGATGCTATTTTAAAATCAGATTTGACATCCACACTAACAATGCTTTTTAGATGAGCGGTTGTCTGTAAATCTCATTGAATTTTTTTTTAACATGGATTAAGCAAATTCCAAAGAGGGAGAATGCTGAAATCAATAGTCTTGTGTATTTTGCTGTTTTCATTTTGTAGCAGAGGCGTTTTTTTAGTAAAACTAACAGACCTCTAAATCCCTGTTAAAGCCAAATGCCACTTCATCTGAAGCCTGTGGAAAAAATGCCATTGATGTTTAATCAGAGGCAATTCAGCCCTAGGGTTAACCTTTCTGCTCGGTCTCGTATTTGCATAACAAGAGAGCCTGGCTCAGTGCGGGGTGGGATCACAGACAGCAAGGCAGCCATGGGAATTACGGTCACTAAACTCCAGTTTTAGAAGGCAAAGAGTTTCTCCTTGCACCTAGTAGGGAGAATATTTATCCCAAAGGAGGTAAAATACAAAAGCTACATGTCATTTCCTCGTGTGAGCGTTCTCTGTTTATTACCCCCCTCCCTCCAGACACACACTTTCAGTTCATCTATTACTGCAAGATCAGATAAATGCTACACAAAAGCTCAAAGCCCATAACAAAGAGATGAACAGAGAACATCTTCTGCTCCTGTTAATTGAAATTGTGGATGCTGTCAAAGGTCTGTCTGATGTATTGGAGCAGTGAGTGAATGAGCAGCGAGTTAGTTACAGTAAGAAGTGGATTGATAAAATGTTTAAGATAATTTCTGTCTTTGTAGTTTTCAATGATAAAATTATTATTGAGTGAACCGGGGTGGGAGTCTTTCATTTGGAATAAGGGGTTGAAAAGCCTCAGTGCTGCCCAAATGTCATGGGGAAAATACTGATGGTCAGGTTCTTCTTTCAGACCCTTGTCAGCTTAAAAGATGATGGGTCATTGATTCAAGAGCAGGAATGGGATGGCAAGAAGACCACAATAACAAGGAAGCTAGTGGATGGACAGTTGGTGGTGGTGAGTTCAGTCCCACTTTCTGATCCCCAAGTACTGCTGCTTGGTAGCCTGAAATGTAACTCTTAATGTGTCTTTTTCCCTGTTGGTCTGCACTGAGAGATAAATTAATAAATCCATCTCTGTATCTTCTAGGAATGTGACATGAATGGTGTCAAGTGTGTTCGAGTCTACCAGAAAGCATGAGGACATCTTCAGGTTCAGTAGGAACTTGCTGCAAACAACTCAGTTCACTGGACAGAGCTCCTTTTCACTCCATATTTTCCTTTTCCCTGTTTTCTAGTATTTCAATGAACTGAGTAGCTGAGTGCAATTCTTTTTAAAGGCCGTGATGTAACTATTATGTAACTATACTGAAGTTAGGCTATTAAATAAAATTGTTGAATATATGAAGTGGAAACATTGTTACTACAGTGGAATTTTAAGTGAGGTTTTGTAAAAAAACGGATTTCTTTTAGGCTCTACTACAATCTGCCTTCAGCACAAGACAATATATCACAAACATCTCTACTCTCTAAGACAGAAAAAACATTCAAAGTTTGGGCTGTGGAGTTCTTCCAATTTCAAATTTTACCAACTTCCATGTTACAAGTAAATAGAATTGGGTGGGTATAAATATGAGATAAGCTAAATTGGTGTTTAAGTAGAGGAATGGATTTTCAGGGTTAATTTGGGTTTTTTTTGGTGTTTGATTTGAAACCCAGCTTTCTCAATCTCAATATGTAAATACCAGTAAGCCAAGGAACATGATAAATCTAAGCAAGCACATGTGACTTCCTTTCTTGAAAGGAAGTCTTATTTTAAGAAGACTTTTCCTAGCAAAACTCTTATTCCATGCCAAGTAATATTCTAAAAATTCTTAACCGAAATCTGCTGAAATACTGCCTAAAACCTAAAGCCTCATTTTTTTTTAAACTTGTTTGAAACACCTAGCAATGGAGCTTATATGCTTTGAAGTGCCATAATAAATAATCAGAAATATCAGTGTCTTGAGTATTGCTTTTACACTGGTTGGGAAGCAGAGACTATTAATGCTACTGTTCTGCCAAAGAGATGTCAGGTAAGACAAACATTAAAAAGGTTTAGGTGAATTTCTGTGATACCAGACAAGCATGTCTTAAAAGTGAAACCTTTTTGTCACAGGAAGGTTTCCATGAATTCAGGAGTCTGAGGGATCATGCAGTTGCACAGGTCCTGTTTGCTGCATCCATCATTGCAGAATTGATTTTACTTCTGAAATTTTAGCTGCTCAGTGCAGGTATCATATTACTGAACTTACACAAATAGAAAAATCTGTTATTTTGTGTTCATTCTGCTAACCATGGAAAGTGACTTTTTCCATAATTTTGGACCATTTATCCTTTTCACAATTTTATGACTATTTATGATGTCATGCTCTTTACCTCTGTTATCTGAAAGCATTTTTCCCTGGAGAATATTTCTTGCAATTTCTTTCTGTGGCTCCTTTTTGGGTTGTCATTTTTCACACTATTTTCTCATTGTATTTTTCCTCATTTTAATATGAACTCTGAAGATAGAGGGTGTAGTCTTATATAGACATTAGAAATAGAAGGAATCTACCCATAGGAATCTAATATGGAAAACAAACTGATCCAGTAAGGGACCTGCTAAATTTCAGATCAGAAATACACTAAACAGCATAAGGTGTGATATGAAAATCCTGCCTCCCTTCCCAAAGAGGCAGTAGTTACTGCTTTCTACTGGGCATTAAGCCTTCTAGGGGGTCACTGGTCTATCACTTACCCCTGCATGTTTACTCCTGATCCTGAGTAGTGTTAATTGTTTATCTTTCATTTGAATGGAAAAACAGTCCAATGTCTTTTATAGGACATCCGTTTTGATTACAATGAGATCACTTCTTGTAAAACAAAAGGCAGAAGAGTATCTTTTTAGAGTGATTTCCTTTGGAAACAAGGCTTATAAAGTCTGCCTATCTGTGCTCTCCAAATCCAGCAATATGTGAAGTAGAGGCTAGAGGTCCCAATGATAACTGTTCTTCCACAAATGTCATGAAAATAGGCAGCCTGATGAAGGAGATGGACTATTAAAGTACCTTAATGATGGAAAGACTGCACAAGGAAGTGACACTTTGTTTGACATTAAATGGAAGTAAAACATTACAAGGTCCCTTGGCACACATAGGAAGTTATCTTAAGCTCAGAAGCTGACCAATGATAAGAGGCAGATTAAGAGGAAGCTGGAATTCTTTAGAACTGATTCTCCAGAACTACTTAGTCTCAAGTTTATTTGCTGTATTTTGATATTAGCTCCAGCCTCAGCTGCCAGTAACTTCAATGTAAGTGTGCTGTGACCCAGAACTACCATATATACAACCTGTTTGTGTTAGATTAGACCATACACTTAAAATGACAATTGTCTCTTAGTACTGCAAGCCAAGATTTATAATGCTCAAGACGTGAAAATATATTTAGTTTCCAGTTTCCTCCTATTATTTATTATACTAGAAAAAAGCTTCACTCTTCTTGAGTTTACATGCACAATATTCTCATCAGTGCAAAATAACTATTTGTCCTGGCATTTGTGTAACTGTAGTTCACCGTATCACATAAGAAGGCAGAAAATAAAGTTTTCTGAGTAGAACTGTAAAAGAAGAAGTTGAGCATTATCCAGCCAGGACAGTTTTATAATGCTAAAGAAATAATTGAGGAGACAAGCTTTGTTGTGACCTTTTAGTGCATGTTTTTTGAAATACTTTGGAGGGATGAAAGAATCATGTTTAGCAAATGAAGCTGCAAGTAGAACTTCCTCGAAGAGAAGCAGTTTCCGTGTCCAAAACACATTCATTAATAGTCACAAGCAGTGTCCAATTTATATCTTTAAATCTCACTATCTTCTCAAATTGGTGTAGTTCTGCTATTTACAAGAAAGAGGCTGCTGTTTATGTATTTGTTTGTTTGTCAGTGAGTAGGTGGGTAGGTGGAGTTTTTTTGGTAGTGAAGTGGGATAAAGGAGTAGAAAATGAAGTTGGTTAGTAATGCAGATCTGATATTCCACCACCATTAGGGAAGTCTCTTGTTTGAGCTTTCCAGGAACACTAATGAAATGGCACTGTGCTTTGTGGAGAGTGTACTGGCTCTGTATAATGCTCAGACTATTAAGGATTTTCCTGTTATGGTTTAGTTTTATGATTTATTTCAAAATTGTTATCCTACTCTGCCTACAATCTCTGCAGTTAATACCGGCTTTTCCTCTTCCTCTCCCCTTCCTACCTCACACATGCCCTGCAGATCAAAGTTTTTTAAAAAACAAAGTCAATGGTAGGAAACATCTCAGCTTTTGGAGGATATGGTTCCACTGATAGCTGTCAGCTGTCCAGACAAAAAAAAAGAGTGCTTATTTCTTCAGGTGTGATGATGAAGTGTAGGGAGACAGTTTTGCTCTGTCATTGGCCACTTGGGCTACATTAACTGAGACTCAAACATCTGAAAAGCAAATTAATAATTGAATAGGCACTCTTTTTTTTTTTTTTTAATTTTTTTTCAGGCCAAGATTTAAAAATCTGATATTGTATAAACCACTTTATCTACTTCTACATAATTCTTCTACATGAATTCTGTTGCTTCATAAAGCAGTCCATTCAAAGTAACTCTTATTAAGGTCAGATGCTGAAAATAAGTGTCCTGTAAATATTATTCAGGGTTCTAAGAGAGACCTGGGTCTCTGCCCAGAAGCCCCATTTCAGCTTAGCCTGGGGTGTAAGTCTGTGCCTGAGCTGGTGCCTTATCAGAGCATCCGTCTCCAGCTCAGACATCTTCCGGTTTTATGCAAAAATTCATGCTTAGAACTAATTTCTATGAAGGAACTCTTATATTGTTTATATTCTACATAAAATAGTTTAACAAAAATAAAAGCAGTAATGCAGACTAGTTCCACTCTGACCTTTGCTGGTGATTCCTTCCCTGCCTAACTATGTGCTGACACAATAAATGGATTAGAAACCTCTGCATTATGTTGATTATTTGTGATTGTAGGGAAAAGAACCCAGTGTGAGAGTGGGTGGAAGAAAGTTAACATATATTAATTATTCTTTAATGCCTAATTTCAGTCCCATTGTTCAGCCCTGAGAGGATTTAGCACTATTTTCTTAGGTTTTGGAGAAAATCCAGCATCTGTGTAAACACGTTTTTCCCATGGTTCTTCTAGCTTTGGCTTTTCAGCCCTTGTACATCAAATTAAGTTTTTGTTGACACTTCCCAGAATGGTTTTACTTCATGCTATTATTTTAGAGGAAAAGGAAACACTATGAGAGACCCTGCTCCCAAGAGTGAATTTGTTTCCTTTCCAGCAAAAATGTTTTCAAAAATCAATTCCCTCTACCAGGTGGTCTTAATTATATTGTGAAGATATTTACATGTGAAGTTCATTATAGTTTCAGAAGAAATGTAAAGTTTCTGCAACACATGCAACCTAGAACCAGTTTCAGATAATGTCCTAAAAAACTGCTGAATCCCAAACAGCATTGTTGGCACTTTAAAATAAACAACATGTTTGTCATTAATCACAGATGTGCACTCTGAAATTAAATACCAGAAGACAAATATCCCAAGCCGTGCATACCAATTACCTTGGACTGGATTTTTGCTTCTGCAGGCAGAGCATCTGGTTCCTTTGGGAACTCCTGCTTGAAATCACTGAGTCTACCTTCAGAAAAGGTGTGAGCTAAGGGTGAGCTCATTGTGCAGTGCAAGTGTCCAACAGAAAATGGAGGGACTGAGTTCAGTTTTAAAGCTGGGAAGGCAGTGAGCTGCTGCTGCACACCCCAGGGGCATTCTTGTTCTGTGGCTTGAATGTCTGTGGCGTGGCCTTCTGGGGCCCTGTGATAAAGCCCTGTAAGGTGATCAGCAAATTCAAAACCTATACAGAATAGGATAGCCTGTGTGGCTTTACCTCAAGGGAAACCTTGAACTGAGATCAGAGAGTCCATGACAGGGAGTTTCTTAAAATTCCTAGAGTACAAAGGCTCCTTGTGTACATGGTAAGTTGAGCTGAAGGCAACTCAGACTGAGACTTCACTCTAGAATTATGGCCAGGCCTTGTTATAGCAATTTAATTCTATAAGTAGCAGTAGAGTATACCAGTAGGAATTATTCCCATTTTATTGCATAGTGTAATTAAGGCAAAATATTAATACTATCTCTGAAACTGTGTAAAGCAGTATCTGATATTGGCATTTGCTCTGAGTTCTTTTTATTGTCCTCATCTCATTCTCCTAAACTGCCTTGCTTTGCCCAGATTGCATATAAATAAAGTTCAGAAAATGAGAGGTTTCTATTCTTTGATGTTTATATTTTTCTGTTGGTGAGACGCAGAATGACAATGCAAGGTGTGTTTCTCTGCTGGGGGGTATTGTTTGAATAATTGTATTCTTACTGTCCACTTCATGGAATATGGTCCTTCTGTAAAGGACTAGCTGAAATGTTGGCTGCTTTTCTGAAACTGTGACAGAGCAAAGGAAGCCAGTTGAACAGAACAGAAATCACAGACGCCCCAGTGCCTTAACATCCTCACTTCTCCTTCCCCTTGTTTTTAGCACAATGCAGTCCATGCTTATCTGAGCCTGAGCATTATCCTCCTGTATGCTCACTTTCTTCATAAAGATTACTCCTTTTTAAAAAAAGATTAACAGGTCACTCAGATTCTGAGCATCCAGTTGTTGTGGTAAACTGGAACAGGGATTAAGAACGATAAGAATTAATATGTGTATCTTGTCCAGTCTTCCCCTTTTTATTTTTTAAAGCTTGTTTTCTTCACTCTGTTTTTCAGGACCAAGAGAATGACAAAAAATAAGTTCACAACTTTCCTCTCCAACGACAATGTTATCTGTGGCAGCCATCTTGAAAGCCTGATTTTAAAGCAGTAAATGTCTAACAATATTAGCCAGAGATTTAATTGTTTCCACATGCTCTTTGTTCTTATGCTTGTGCTGAAGTCGTTTTAAGCAGAATTTTCTGCAGTATTTAATCAGTATAGTCCTGACCAAAGAAAGTAGATTGATATGGGTTTACTTAAAAAGTCAATTTCAGCTGACTTTATTTTTTTAAATAGTGACAGTGTTACTAACTTCTGAATGTCATTTGTGATAATCAAATGAAGTAAATTACTTCATCTGAAAAGATCTGTTTCCCTTATTAATCTGTCAGCTAAAGCTCCAAAGACCTGGGCAAATTTCCTCATATATGGATGGAACTGGAACTCAAGTTTCAAGGTGGAATGCAAAAATTTATAGCTTAATTTTTGATTTCTGCCTTGTCATTACCTTAATTTTCATAGTTCTGAGATTTTCCCTCATGGTTTAGATCTGCTCCTAGTTAGTCATATCTGTCAAATTTATATTACTTTGGGAAGTTACTCAATTATATCCTTACCCTGTGATCAATGTTTAAGACACAGTCAGAGACCTGCACAGGACAAAGAAGGAACAATTCAAATTAAATATACTTTGATATAATATGACCAAAATAATAAGTCTGTGAAGAAAGGTCTCCTCTGCGATTTTTCTTTTACAGAAAATGTAAATCTGAAAAATTGCCTATTCTTGGAAAATAAAGTGTACCAAACTTTTAGAAATATTTAAAACATCTTAGATAAAGCTGTGAGAACTCAGGTCATCAGCCATAGCTCTAATTCACGTAGATAGTGATTTATTTGGATATGGCTAGATATCTCTCTTTGTGATTAAGAACACTGTCTGTGTGAGAGGTTGTCCAGACACCTACTGGAATTTCCTTTCCCCCAGCTGATTATCCTTTTCTTAGAGATAAAATCAATTTTTTTTCTCTATTTAGTGAGATTTCTCTGGTCGTGTTGTACACACATCTTTAAATTTCAGGAGATGCTTTGCATTCTTCCATAATTTCTTCTGTAGGTTTTACTAGAGAGATAGTTTACTAGAGAGATAGTTCAGCTTTGAGGCTGAACCATACTGACTTGGATTTCTGGGCTGGATTCCTGCTGGAACAAGAGCTAAGTGCATTTATGATAGAGGCACTGAGAGCATCTTGTGAAGCAAACGCCTTTGATGTCAATGGAAAGCCTTGCATTACTGCAGTATGATTAGGTTAGGCTTTAGCAACTGAAAACTAATATCAGAAATCAAGAATTAATTATTTATTTTAAGAAACATTATTGACTCTTTAAATTATAAAAATTTCCTTCTTGATCTTTACAATATTTATGATGGGAATAGAGTTCACTGGGAATTGAGTGGCACATGAAGTTTGATAAATTCATATATTCATTTATTTATTTCACTTAACCTAGTACTTACAGTAGAAAGGAGAGATCACTGCTGCTGGTATGGTTTTATTATGCTCTTACTGTCTTAATCTTGGAATAAAGAGTAACGTGGAGAATGACATATGTTTTATTCCCTTGGTGTTATTCTTATTTAATTACCTTATTATAGAGAAAATATTTCCCTTACTTCCCTTCAGATTTTAGTAGGAAGACTATGCAGTTGCATCAGAATATTCAGTTAACATTTCATTGTTAACTTTGATCTATTTTTTTTCATTAATTAAATGCTTGTTGGGACATCTTTTGAAGAAAACACCAATAAAACATGTTGTAGAATATCATGCCTGTACAGTTACTTCACGTCACAGAAAAGAAGGCTGTAATTAATTTTTGATTACCTTATACAATGGGCTGTTATCCTTGCAAGTTTTGAAATTAACTTGATGTAATACAATGTCAGTTATTTAACAAGCAGAGGAACTTTCTTTGCATGGTAAGTTGTATGTAGATACTTCAAGGAGAAAAAGGAAAACACTATGCTATGTTACTACTGTGAATCCCTATGGGTTTGGAAAAGCCAGATTCATTTAGTGTGTAGGTCTCATTACCAGCAAAATTATACTGTATGAGATATCTCCAATTGTTTTTTGAAACATATACTTGGATGTACTTTGATGTAATTTCAGATGTTATTTGAGAATAATAGGTTGCATGAATAAAAGCATGCTTTTATTAACACAATTACTCTTAATACTGAAGCCAAGAAGAACCAGTGCAAGTTTTCTCATGTGATGTGCACTTCAGAGGTGCTTTTCACAGGTACACTTCTTGTAGGGCAGAGCAGCATAACCTCTATTTTTATAACTTTGCCTTTCTATCAAATAAAACTGTGTTTCTTGAGAATTTGGGTGTGCCTTAGAAGTTATTGGTTTTTTAATGACCAGTGTCTGCTTTGGCCAACCATACAGTTCTCCTTCAGATGCAGACCCCAAAGTACTCACTGACCCCCAGAATCAAAATAACATGTACTATTCAAAGGTTTTATTTATGCAAAAGGAAAACATTGTGAGGAACTGGTAAGCAACCACAGCATATCTTCTGTTCCATTTTTGTCCTCCAGTGAGGCTAGCTCTAGCATTTCACATAGTGAAAGGACTCTTCAAAGGCAAGCTTGAACATTTCACTGATTTTACTGATTTTTACTGATTATCTTTATATTAGGAGGTTTAAAAGACTTTTGCTTCTTTCTGTTCTGTAACAAGATGGATTTAGTGAAATAAATTAAACTTTGCTTTTTTATAGTTCTTTAGTAGCTAATATTCCCACTTTGATAAAAGAAGAATTTCCTAAGGGTTCTTTATGAGTATTTAATATTCTACTGCCCTGTACTAGATTTATTCTAAATATTGAAAGAAGTTTAAAGCTGAAAGGACTCAGATGCTAAGCTCAAGTATAACTGCTCAAAGGAAGTTTTATTCTACTGAAGCCAAATACATAATTTTATTTTTTTATGGAATGACTCTGAAGTTAACAGTCTCCTAGTTTCTTGTATGCTTTGCAATTCTTTCTTTCTCTTTCTTTCTTTCTTTCTTTCTTTCTTTCTTTCTTTCTTTCTTTCTTTCTTTCTTTCTTTCTTTCTTTCTTTCCTCCTCTCCTCTCCTCTCCTCTCCTCTCCTCTCCTCTCCTCTCCTCTCCTCTCCTCTCCTCTCCTCTCCTCTCCTCTCCTCTCCTCTCCTCTTTTCCAAGACATTTGAGGCTGAAAGGAAGAGCACTGTTCTTTATTACTATTCCACTTATATCTCAAAGAAGTGTATTATAGAAAAAGTAATGAAAAGCAGAAGGAAGGATCTTTCTTTGATAATTTAATTCCTTCTACCACAAAGCTTAATCAATGATGTCTATGTTGTCCCTGAGAATTGACAGTGGAGCTATTCTTAAAACATTTCACAAATGGAGATCCCACATTCTTCAGTGGTGATATTATCCAAATATTACTAAGGAAAAAGATAGGTCCCCCTTGTTGCAAAGTTCTATTTCATAAGTTAATGTGGGTGCCAACACACTGGTTAAGGTCTTTTTCTTCTTATCTTCTTGGTACTGCTTTTGCCTTTCCTACAGGCTCTGCCTGTGCACACAGGACAACTCTGTCTGGTGTTCTGCTATTTGCATTGTTGACAACTAGTAGGGACTGACTGATAAGGTCCTACTCTCAAACTGATTGTTTCTCCAGGTTCTGTTTACTCTGGCTTTACGTAACGCAGAGCCCATTCAGACTTGGGATGTACCACAGCAGCAGGCTGAGGCTGCCCCTGTCACTGGTGGTGCTGTGCCCTGCACAGTGACTCTGCTTCTCTGCTGACCCAGGGGGTCATCATTTCTTGGCTCCCCTGCAAGCCTCAGGATTCACGTGGGAAAATGGGAGTGTGGTGCTGAGAGGAATGAATCAATCCAGTTTCCATTTTTAACTGCACTTATGCTGTTTAGGTTGGGATGAAGAAACAGATGGTCCTTTAGGAAATCCTGAAGAGTTTCACTTCTACCATATGATGTATTACTTTTTCCATATGAGAAGAATTTGCTTCTATCTCTGATGGCATACAGCTTACACCTTGATTACTAGGTGAGATTTGTTTTCTTCCTTTACACCAGCACTCTAGGAAAATACATTTATTTCTCTTAGTGCGATCTACAAAGGGATTCCTAACAAAGTTCTCTTAGCCAAGAACCTACAACTAAGCAATCCAAGAAAAATTATCATTTGCAAAGTCTGAAAACAGCTTGGGGACTGATGTAGGATCTTTTGTTCATGTACTTCTTCTAGACACTTAAATAATGCAGTTACTGCAGTTTGAGTTTTATTCCTTTATAGACAAACCTAGCAACAGCATCTGATGGGAGCTGTACTGTGGCATACTGTGGAGTCAGACTTGTCTCACCAAACCCCTACTGGAGGGCCAAGCTGAGGTGCTTTGCTCCTGCCACGGCAGTGATGAAGGGCAGACATGGCCTGGAAGTGCCAGGTGGCAGTCTGAGGAGTAAACTGCCAAGCCCAGTGCCAACACACTTTGCTGTCTTCCAGAGACACTCTAGCACTAGAAGCCATGATACAGGAGGAGGTACAGAGCCTGCCCCTCACCCCACAAACCTTACAGGAGTCATGTGAATCATACAACGTGCTCCAATTTATGAGTCACAGTAATTATATACAAAATCTATATGGCTGGAACTTCATGCTTACAAGCTGTGTTTTACTAGACTTGTTATCTAGCTGTGCAAAAATTGTTTAGTTGTGAAGTCAATTACTTTTTGTTTTTGTTATTGCTGTTAAGGATTTTTAGATGGGTATTTTGTGTTAACAGACAGTGGCACAGAAATAGGCACTGTCATTAATTAACTGTGAATACCTGTCTCTGAGGAGTCTTGTGTTATGTTGGACTCCATAGTTTTGATTTCTTTTAGAGACTTCTAAAAGACATTGGACGTTGTTGTCTCTATGACCAAAAGCAGTTTTCTTCTAGGAATCTCCAGCATGGGAGGTTCTTGAGATTTTGCCCACTCGGGTCAGTATCTTGGGTAGCTGATGAAGGTTACAACAGGGAGGTTATGCCTCTCTAGGTGCCAGCCCCCAGTTAGTCAGCAGAGTTTATGCTGTGCTGTCCCTGCATCTGACCATGACACCAAGTTGACTTCTGTGCATCAGGTGGGTGTGTGCTCTTGATCCAGTCTTTTCATGCAGTTCATAAATTCAAGGGGGTTTTTTTAGGTATTGACAAATACCTTAGTCCATCTTAGTCCATGCCTTGGGAAACACCCACATTTTTCTGTTGAATATACAGAACGTATATTAGATGATGGAACATTGCTAAATGTCACACTTAAAGGATGATTTTGTAAACAGACAGAAGTGAACTGGCTACAACACTCTCCTTGGTTTTCTTCATGGTGTCAAAGAATCAATGGTTTTGCTCTGCCCCAGGTGCTCTTTTGATTCCAGGTTGATGCCACCACACACAGCTCCTGTAGTCACCTCCTGTTTCATGAAAAGGACTTGGGTAATTGCCTGAACACCTTACCCAAACATTTGTAATCCCCTAGTGCCACCCCACCTTAGAAGTGTTTCATAAAGCTGAATTTTTCCATTGTTTACATGATGGGTTCCAAAGGGTGGCTGCCTCAGACAGGTGTGCCTCATCCTCAGGGAGAGAATTTGTTCAGCTGTGTGTTTTCTTAGATTACTGTAGTAACTATCTTCCAGTAGGGATATTGAAGCCCTTCCTTCTTTGACTGACCCACCCCCTACTTCCTCTTGCTCTAGAATATTTGCATTTTTCTGCCAGGACCACTAGGTGTCACAAGTACTCACAACTAAACTATATTATCCTCTAAAATATTAGTCCAGACATCTTGGTATTTCCCTAATCAAGGGGTCCAAGAATTTTGATATAGACCTGATGTGTATGTGGGAGCTGCTGGATGTAATAAAAATGCCAGATACTTCAAGCTGGTGCTTACAGAGCAGATCCATGTTGTTTCATAGCAAACAATTTAGCATTTGAGGGACCTGTACCTGTTGTGGAAGTGCCTCAATTCAGCTAACCAGAGAAAACTTAAAAATTGGACATGATCCAAAAGATCAGCAGCCTGTGTCTAACACAAGGAAATATGCTGGTGAAACAGGGTGTATAGAAGTAGAATAAAGAAAGAGCTCCACCCTGAAAAAGCTTATGGTTAAGAAACAGAACAATCCTTTGTTTATATTTAGATGATTTTCAGCCTAAAACTGAGTTTTACATGCCAATAATGAGACATATCTTTCTTTTCTTCCCACCCTACTTCCAGCCTGTCTGTTTATGAACTAACCAATCATTCTTGCCAGCAGTTTGAGTTTTACACTAGCTGGGAGGATATATTCTCAAGCTTCCCAGTGGGAACCACAGTACACAGCTAGCTGACTCTGCGGAACCCCAGGACACTGATCTGTTCTGAACAGGATATTTCAGTTGTTCCAAATGTCACAAAGCATTAACCCTATAACCCATGTTTAATTTGTTTGTTTATTTAACTTATAGGTGTTTCCATTTCCAAGTGTACTTTTCTACCTAAAAACAAGCCTCCAGCACTCCCCCAGCACGCAGCACATCCACCCCCAGGTGCACTACCTGTCCTTTTGCTGCTTTTGGAGGTATGCCTCAGTGCACCATTATACTGTGCACTGAACAAGCAGCACGAGAGAATACTTTCTATGTAAATGGAGGGAAACCCAAATCTTTCCATCTAGGGCCTCAATTCATCTGAGTCCTGTGCAAGCCACAAGCTTTTACAACTTCCCAGTGACACCTACTTACATCAGTTAGGTCTGAAGCTGCAGCAAGGCACAGGAGTGGAAGGAGACGAGCACAGATGATGAAAACTACTTGTCAAAAGGAGTATGTATGAGTATTAGTCTAATGATAATCCTGCTTCTGGTATTTTAGTCTTCAAGGTCATCCTGTATCTTGCAGCAGGATTCTGAAGGCACTGGAGTAGGGACTGGATTCCCTGTGTTTCTTACCTCTCCAATTCCTGTAAGACCCTTTCCATCAATTTCCAAAACTCCCTGTAAACAGCATGCCAATGGCTCTGCACCCTGTTATCTGCCACATCACTGGACTAATTTATTCCAACATTTTTAACTGGTTAGATACCGTAAAGGGAGATGTGTGGGAAACAGGCTTGATGAAAGGTTTTAGAGCTTCATGGATCTGTTCTGAGTAGATTTGGAAGTACATCTTACCTCCTTTTTCCATATTTAAAAAAAATATTTTCCTCATAATTATAACAGTTTTGTACACAGTAATTCAAAATATTACATGCACTTAGGGGCTTGATCAAATGTAGTATTACTGCATGACATCCAAACAGAGAGTATTATAAATCTAGAGTGGCCTATTACAGCGTCATTTTAAGATGGCAAGATGAGAGCATAATGGCTTTGGGCTATACCAGATGGTGAATTTAGGCACTGAAAAGTACTCCACAGCTCCTGGAAGAGAGTGCATCACCCTGAAAGAAGAAAAGACCATTCATTCCTTTTCTAAAATAGTATTTCAAAGATAAAGATTGACATCATCGTGTAGCTGTGAGTTTTTTTCTTATTAAAGCTGCATAATGCTTACTAGTAATGCCATACAGTTCACTATCAGTCAAATTAATCATTCATTCAAGACAGCTAATTTGGTTCTAAATGCACTATTTAGAATGAATGCTGAATATTATGAACTGTAATTAAGTAGCCACCTGCTGCACCTTTATGACATTATGTTTGGTATATTGCTGCAATAACCTAAACTGTGCTAGAGTTCAGTTCCAGATAATATTTTGCTAATAACCTACCATGTAAACAAATACAATCAATTATGGCAAGAGGTAATTGCAGTGTTGAATCATTTTCTTACAACATTTAAATAAATAATCAGATTGATTCAGAAAGATTTTGAACTTGTATTTAAATGAAGGTGTGTCCTGAACCGTGATAGGTGCAATGACAAAGATAAGGTTAGGGAGGTGCCAGCTTTCTGATGATTTTATATAAGTTTTAAGGTACCTTTGTAACAAGGAAAGACTTCTGTTGCCCAGTGCTCTGTGAAGGACAGGCATTTCCCAGGCAGAAATCTCTGTCTATCTCCACTTACGGGGCCTGGCCTTTTCAGGGCTGTTTCCTCTATTTGCCAACCAGAAACAATAACTGAAAAAAAGAAGAATGGTACATTTTACTACCACTGGGGTGTGCCACTTAAAAGGATTATGATTTCTGCCCAGTAATTCATTCTCCTGCAACTTCACCCTGGACCAGCGCCCTTTCCATTCACATGGAAATGGAGGTGTGTCCTGAACCGTAATAGGTGCAATGACAAAGATAAGATTAGGGACGTGCCAGCTTTTTGTTGGTTTTATATAGGTTTTAAGGTATCTTTGTAACAAGGAAAGACTTCTGTTGCCCAGTGCTCTGTGAAGAACAGGCATTTCCTGGGCAGAAATCTCTATCTCTACTTACAGGTCCTGGCCTTTTTGGGGATATTTCCTCTATTTGCCAAACAGAAACAATAACTGAAAAAAAGGAAGACTGGTACATTTTGCTACCACTGGGGTGTGCCACTTAAAAGGATTATGATTTCTGCCCAGTAATTCATTCTCCTGTGGCTTCATCCTGGACCAGCGCCCTTTCCATTCACATGGAATTTTTGTGCGTGAAAATCAAACCACTTGGCTGAAGTGCTGAAATCAGTCATCACACTCTTACCCTAAGAGAGAGGAAAAAAGGAATGAAGAGGTGCCATTTCTTGGCCAGTGCTACACAAACACAGCAGTCAGAGACCAGAGGAGAGTCTGTGTGCCTACTGGCGATATTCATTGCTCCTGAAGCTTGCTATTTGGATAATCGTCTGCTTTTAGCTAAGTAATTAGTCTCTTTGTCTTATCAGCAGGTAATCTCCAACATTTGCAGAGCAGTTCATCCTACCTCCCTTGCACACGTATTTTGTAAGAGTATATTCCCCCAAGAACATATCTCTTTCTTCCTTCATTGATGAAGGCAAGAAGGACCTATCTGAGATACCCAAGTTTTAGAGGATGAGTTTTAAGAGTGAGTTGAATCCCACAACTAGTGCACTTCATAACCCAGTGACGCATGTCTAGACTGGAGAAGGTGCACCTAAGTGCATCCTTGCAATATTTTTGTAGAGATTACCTAGAACAGGGAGTCAATCTCAATACTAGCTTGCGTGGCAGGATAAATGCAATTATCATAATTTGAAATAAGGCAATGTCTGACTGGATAAAAAGAAAAATGTTTCCCCTCTGAGATCAGCCTTGCAGCGTAAGAAATTGCTGAGAGAACTCTAAGGTCTCTGAGCCTGGAGATTTTGATGTCAAGATGGATCAAGGCCCTCAGCTGCCTGGTCTGAAGACAGAGCTGCCCCTATTTTGAGTAGGGGATCGAATGGTGACCTCTCAAAGTCTCTTCAGCCGAGGCTGTGTTGTCTTTCATGCTGAAACATCACACAGGAGATACTCTGCCCATATATCAGAGGCAGACTGAGAAGGTAATGCAGGATCTAGACAAGATATAACACAGAGGGTTGTATCAGATGTTGATAAGACACCAGGGTCAAGTTTAGGTTCAGCTGGCACCTCCAGGAACAGAGTTTTTGGAAGCATGTCTGTTCTTATGAGAACTTGACATGGCACAGGTGTGGTGGCTCTTGCCTCAGTGTGTGGGGAAAATGTAAGAAGTAAAATCTGTTTTGGAATATGAGTGAGAATGAAATAAAAAATATCACAGAAAAAAAATAGTATGCACAGGTACATGGAAACATAACTTAAAGAGACTCAAAGAATGGCTGATTGATGAGTATATAAATTAAGTAAATGGACTACACTTCATTAATTTTAAAATGAAATATTTCCTCTGATGACAGTTGTTGAGTTTTTTTTAAAGACTTGGTTTGAAAAAAAAAATAAAACAATATTTGCAATCAAGAATGAAAATTTAATTACACTCTAGGTGGAAAACTAAGAGATGTTTTAGTAACAGAGGCCAGTCAGGGAAATGTTGCACAGGAAAATGGTTGAACTTGCTGGAAATAGGTGATATAAACATGTATAAAGAGAATATAAATGATAGGTCACTCAAATTCTGTGCAATTTGAGAAATATTTAGTCTGTGCCCTGAATTCTGCAGAGTTACAATCTGGAGCACTCTTGGCCTTTGCCTTGGGGAATGATACAATGCAAAGTTTGTGCACAGATTTCCCACTGGCTTTTAGAGCAGACTCACACAATGAAAAAGAGCCAAGTCAAGGTTAGATTTTGATTTCTTAATGCATTGCTAGCATATTTCCTATTGCAAGTAAATTGCACAAAAATGGCTATAAATAGAACAACTCAGTATACAGACAAATGAACAAGTGCTTTTAACTATTGAGGGTCATGTAATTATGTCCTTTTGCTGAGCAATAAATAAGAAGAATGCTATAAAGTGATTAGTGAGCAAGACTAAAAGACACTGACACTAATCTTCTGTATTGCTATTAGCAAATTGAATTATTTACACATAGACATTCAAAGCCATGTGCTTATGTGTCTTTTAACATGTACTTTTATCCTCTGTGCATTTCTTTCTCATCTGAGAGATATAATGATAATACTTCTCTACCTCATAGGTGTTTACTGGAATGTTCAACATTAAAAAAATGAGGTCATAGAAGTAGTTGAGGCAAAAAGCTGTAAGAAGGAGAGCAACTTAGTAATTTTTTTTTAAAAAAAACCATGCTAATCACTTCCTCCCAGTAATTTTATTTAAAAATACAGAACCCTTCCCCACCTTCATCAGCCCCATCTTAAATGATGCTATTTTCCCCTATACTAATTGAAATATTAAAGTGGCATGTGCAGAAACAGACATGGTCTGCTTTTTTTGTCCTCATATTTTCAATTTTTCCCTTCAGCTTTCCTGGAAGTTTCCCTTGCTCACTACTGCCTTCAGGTACTGCTGACACAAAAGACTCAGGGAACAAGGCCTAAACCAAAACAATCCTGAAAGTGCCCAACATGAAAGGATCTTGACTTTACCATTTTTCCCTTTCAGTCCTGATCAGGCTGGTGCCATTGTTAGCACTTCAAATGATACCTCAATAATCAAAACATAATGGGAGTATTACAATACTTGCAGATTTCAAAGATTTTCATCCATTGGAAAAAAGGAAGCTACTTAACCTATTTAGTTCTATATTTAGAACTTATTTTTCTCTCTTATGTGTTGTTTGCAAGGTATTGGAAGTTCCTCCTCCAACTCCTGTCACACCATGGCCCCCTGTTTTCAGGTCAGGCCAGTGACTTAAGTTAATTACATCCCTCTTGCATGGGAGGAACCATATTAAGTTGTTGATGTTTCATTTTACTATTTTGAAATCAAAAGACCTCTGCAATCCATGGAATGCATAGGCAAGCTATAAAAGTATGATGTGCAACAGTGTATGTGATCAGAAGTCCTGAACACACTGTTGGACTAGCACCAACTTTATTAAATACAGGTTCTTGGTTCAGTTGCAAAACAACTGTAATTCAAATGTAAAATGTTCCAAATATGTAAGGCTTTCATACATATCTTATAGCTTCATATCAGCAGTGGATGCCCTTCTGGAGGTCATTTAGTCCAACCTGCTGCTTGAAGTAGTACCACTGTCAAGTGGTACCATATTACTGGTGTCAAGTCAGCCACAGATTTGTTTCAGATGGGTCTTGAAAAGTCCAAGGTAGGGACTCCATTTGAATACACCCAGACTTGGTTTTTAAGCTGGGCAGCAGGTAGAATATGTGTAAGAAACAGCTTCTGTTGCATTGGCTAGGTGAGGGCCAAATCCAAAAGCAAGAGCCTCTCGCTATTTCCTGCAGAGAACATTTTACCCAAAGAGGAGTGGAGGTTTGGTAGTTAGTGATAATTATTGCGAAAATGATATGCCACTAGGGATTGTCAAGTATAGTCTGACAATGTTCTCTAGGCAAAATAAAACTCAATGGCATTTTGTAGTCAGGATCTGTGCAAGAGGTGCAGCTGTCTCCAAGTAACCTGCTTATTGCAGTTATTACTCTCTGGTAAATACTGTTAAAAGCTCATTTTCCACTGGAGAACAGTATAAATAAATGATTACCACCATCCCCAAAGCTGCACTAATTGCCATTAAGTGGGCTCAGAAGGAAACAGCTTAATATTATTATCCAGACAGCCCACTATGAACTACGCAGTTCCCAGTTTCTGAGAATGTGCACTTTTGGATGAATGGACAAGCAGTGCTGGCTTCTAATGCCTTATGGTGGAGGGGGCTGAATTACTGAATTGTGTGTTTCTCTGTGAAGGAAAAATGTCATTTATAATGTAGGTGTGTCACATGTAAAACTTTCAGTAGGTTTCTTCAAACTCCTATTTTTGTCTTGCTGAATGCTTCTCTTGTTCCTAATGAGTTTCATCTTCCTTCACAAATTCCACAAAAATTGGACAGGAGAGATTTCCTCCAGTCAGAAAATGTATATTCCTTAACACATTGCCTTCCTTAACAAAGACAAAATTTATCTTAAAGATGATAAATGATACAGCCCCAGCAGTGTATCCTCTATGTACACAGAGTGAGTAAAACTGTCTGTGTTGGCTTCCCAGCCACTGCCATTTGGCTGAGCTGCAAAGGAAACTTCTCAAATTTGCTCTCCATATCCGAAGCCTTCAGCTTATTGACAATTTTCTGAATCAGTAACAAACATAATGATTTTTTTTTTTTAAATCTCGTTCCTAATATAAAAATGAGTCAAAATTAAGAATGCCCACTTAGGGACAAGAGAAGAGCTGCTATCATGTATCTGTAACCTTTCCCCACAACTGGCCTGTGCCTGATTTGTACCACTAAACCAAGGCTGTAAGACTAGAAGTAATTTCACAGAATCACAGAATAACAGAATTGTTAGGATTTGAAGGGACATCTGGAGATCCAGTCCAAACCCCCAGCCAAGGCAGGGTCACCTGGAGAAGATGACATGGGAAGTGTCCAGGTGGGTTTCTGGGTTTTGAATATCTGCAGAGAAGAAAACTCCACGACCTCCCAAGGCAGCCTGTTCCAGTGCTCTGCAAGCCTCAGGGCAAAGTGAAAGGAGGTGAAATTTATTTTGTTTTAATTTATAGCCATTGCTCCTCATCCTTTTGCTGGACATCACTGAAAACACTCTGACACACACCTTTGAGGTATTTATATATGTCAATGAGATTCCTCTCAGTCTTCTCCAGACTAAAAAGGCCCAACTCCCACAGTCTCTCCTCACAAGAGAGAAGCTCCAGACCCCTCATTACCCTTGTGGCCTCTGCCAGACCCTCTCCAGTAGCTCCTTGTTTTTCTTGTACTGAGGAGCCCAGAAGTGACCACAGCACTCCAGATGTGGCCTCGCTAGGGCTGAGCAGAGGGGAAGGACCTCCCCCCTTGACCTGCTGGCCACACCTTCCTGAGGCACCCCAGGATACCACTGGCCCTCCTGGCCACAAGAGTACACTGGCAGCTGATGGTTAACTTGTCATCCAAGACTCTCAGGCCCTTCTCCACAGAGCTGCTCTCTGCTAGGTCAGCCCCCAGCCTGTGCTGCTACTTGGGGTTATTCCTCTCCTGGTGCAGTACCAAACACTGCCCTTGTTGAACCTCATTAAGTTTCCTTCTGCCCAATCCTCCAGTGTGTCAAGGTCCTGCTGAATGTCAGCACAGCCTTCAGGTGTATCAGCCACTCCCCCAGTTTCATTTCATCAGCAAACCTGCTGAGGGTACATTCTATACCTTCCTCTGGGTCGTTGATAAACAAGCTCAATAGGGCTGGACCCAGTACTGATCCCTGAGGAGCACCACTGACTACAGACCAAGAGGATTCTGCTTTTCTGATCATGACCCTCTGAGCTCTGCCAGTTCTTGATCCACCTCACTGTGCATTCATCTGACCCACATTTCCTGAGCTTACCTAGAAGTTTGTTATGGGAGACTGTCAAAAGCTTTGCTCAAGTTGAAGGAGGCAACATCCACTTCTCCCCCTTGTCTATCCATCCTGCCATATCATTGTAGAAGGCCATCAGATTGGTCAAACATGATTTCCCCTTGATGAATCCATGCTAACTACTCCTGGTGACCTTCTCTTCATCTCTATGCTTGTTGGTGACCTCCAGAATATCCTGTTCCATCTTGTTTCCAGGGATGGCAGTGAGGCAGAGTGCTCAGTGTTTTCTCAGGTCCTCCACCTTGCCCTCTTTGAGGATGGGGATAACATTGCTCAGCTTATCCGTTAAATATTCTTTGTTGCTTTTTTACTTTTTGAAATGGCTATATCCAGGAGTAGGTATTTCTCATTTCATATTAGAAAAAAACTGTAATGCTCACTCTGTTTTCCCATGACACTCATTCCTCTGTGTAAAATTAATTCAGTATTTTGGATTCAAACAACACTTCATTTATAATTGGCCTGTGAAAGTTAGAAAATTAGGAATTTGATGGTATGAAAATGAAGTTTGCCTCCTTCACAAAAAATACTTCCAAGCCTCAGAAATCAATCCTTCAGATTTTTTCATTAACATTGCATTTTATGGCACAGGCAGGTAAAACTTGAATGTAGCTGCAATTTCAACCAGATCTCTGGGAAATATAAATAGCATTAATTTCCCACTTGCTTTCTGCAAGCAAGTCTGTGAAATATATCCTGTTACTCAGTTGATTTATTTGGGATTTTTTTTTTTTGGTCAGAATTTATGGTAATGCCAGAATTTCAGTCATTATTTTTTAAAAAAAGGCAATTACTGTCTAGAAATGAACATTTTGTCTCTCTGGAGATGCACTTTTGTTGAACTCATTCAAACTGAGAGTTGTCCTTGAAAAAGGATATTTGAGTTTAGCTCCTTTTTCTCCTGGCCATACAATGGAAAACATTTTTTTTTTCTTTTACTCAGATTTTTTTAACCTTATTGTCCTGTTGTTGAAAGTAAATTTTACTTAAATATCCATAACTGAAGTGATGAGTACCTAGTTATGTGTGTGTAATCATGGCATACAAGGAAGCAAGAGGAGAGTAGGTTCTTGATTGCCAATGTGCCACATTTAGGAGATGCTATGGAGACCCTTTGTGGGAACAAGCTCTTTCTTGAGAGATTGCTGTGAAGCAGTTTCACCTTTGGGACATGTACTGGTGCTCAAGTCCATGCATGACAAAACCACATAGTTTCCTGTGGAAAACCTCTGTGGAAAATCTGCTAAAGGGGAGGCACCATATCTACCATGTCCCTCCTTGCTGCAATGCCATGCAGGCATTTCCTATCTGAGAAGGGAAAAGCATGGAGCCTGCATGAGGGCTGAGTAGAGAACTGACTATTCCTGCAAGCTGGCACTTGGGGACATGGCTGTGCCTGGGCACAGGGAATCCAGCCCTGTGGATGGAGACAGCTGCACCCAGAGCAGAGACCAGCTGGATAGGGATGCTGGACCTCAGCCCTCGACAAGCCATGGGAAAGCAGCTGGGCCTGGACTAGTGCCAGCCCAGAGGGACTGCATGGAGACAGACCATTCAAAATTCCTGCTTAGGTGCTTTCAGTCTCCTGTTTTCTCTTGATGGCATGCTGGCCTGGAAATAAGTAACAGGGAGAGGGTCAAGAGCCCCTCACCCTGCTGGGCGGTCTCCAAAGCCTGGAGCAATAGCTGCCATTACACAAGCTCCACTGAATAGCCATGGGAACTCTGGAAACCTCCCTCTTGGCCCAGGAGCCCCAGCAAACACTCCTTGCATTTCAGCTGATTTCCAGGCAGCAGTGGCTTCCCTGTGGCAGTGGGTGCCCGAGGTGTCTCTGGCTGCAGCTGACCAATGGTCCGTAGCAGGAGTGCTCAGTGGGCCTGGCACTGCCTGGGAGTCCTGGCTGACTGCAGGCACTGCCATGGGCTGGCACGTGGGGGTGGGAGAGGGACAATCCCTGCGTCCTGCTGGCTGGAGGTGGCTGGAGGCCTGGTGGCACCCACTGCTGAGGTTCCAGGCAGCTAGATCAAGGATCAAGGCCTGTGCACTCACTCCTGTGTCCAAAGACACAAGCCCCCTGGCTCCAGGGGTCTGGGACATCCACAGCGCCTCCTGTGTCTTGAGTACTGGTGAAGCCAGCGTTGCCTTTTCCCTCCAGCAAGGCCACAAGTACTTCTTGGGGTTGTGTTCTGAATAATCTACATGTTTATTTGACAAAATTTCTTTTTCTTAAAAAAACCAAAACAAAGAGTGGTTGTTACCACTTCCAAATACACAACTTATTTCCAAAAGTATTTATTCTGTATTAATATTTGTTCTTCAGCCAAAACATGGAAAAATGTCTTTCCAAGCCACTGTTGTCTTTCAGTTTAGCATCTGGCCTATTCAGCCATATCTTTTAACAAAATCTTTTAATTTAATCTTTTGGTTAACTGTTTTGTAAGAAGAAACTCTGCCTTTGATAAGGAGCGTGTTTCTGTGTAGTTAATCATCTGCAACCACCTGTAAACTCTCTGATGGTGAAAGTGAGGATGACTGATCAGACATCTCAGGACTACGAAACAGGCTGAAAACTCTTTGGTGCCTATTAAAATCAGGTTTAAATGGATGTGATTCTAAACTGAGCTGTGTGGTTTTTGCCATGTTTCTAAAGCATCTCTTGCTATAATACTGGATATCAAGGTAGAAAACAAAAATGATGTTCATGTTATGGCCAGGGAATGGATGATACAATAGGCATTAGCTTAAAAAGTTAAATACTTATTTTGTAATAGTTTTGAAGAAAAGCTTGGCAAATGTTAGCAAGTGAAAATGGATCATTGAAATGTATTTAAAATGCATTCTAAATTTACAGTGAAGTTCTGGAAAGATTGTTGGATTGGGACTTTATACTTTGTATGGTTGGAGCATTAGATACTCATGAAGGAAATTTTCCCTAGGACATTGAGTAGATAATTTTGCTTTTTGCTAACTCAATATTTACAAGAATGAATAAAAATTTTGGAAAATTTCAGAGAAATTGCTGAAGGTCTGTGGATTGCTGGAGGCAGCTGCAGGCCAGGTAGGTATCCAAGGCACCTGTGTTGGCACTGGATGCCTGTTTTAGCCAGCTGAAAAGAGCCTCAAGTCAACGCAGCCAGTGGAGCCTGGTGTTCCATCTTACCAGAAAGCAGACTCTAATTCACTGGTCAGTTAAACAGCAGCACAGGCTTTACAAACTGTACCAGGTAGATATCTGTTGAAGATGAAGGGATTTACACATCCAGATTACATCCAGACACCCATTACACAATTATCTCAATCTTATGTCAAGATACCATTTCCAACTGACAAATTGCAAAGATATAATTAGATGATATAGAGAATAAGTCATTTTTAACTTAAAAAAAAAAATTTCCTGAATCAAATTGTTTAAACGTAATACAAGTAAATCGATTGCTGATGGCAACTCAGATGTTAATTTTTGGTGACAAAATATTAGATTTTTACCTCAACTTATAGAAATGCTTTCTTTTTTCAATCTTTTATTTCAGTAGTTTAATGTTAATCAGACATTTTGTTTCTCATCCCTTTCATTCATATCCAAATAGGCTGGAGACATAGCTCTAGGCATTGGCATACTATCTAAGGTAGCTTATTTCTAAGATAGCCTTGCTGATGAGTAGTGTGCACATATATTATACATGTACTTGGAAGGAATGTTGGAACTGATGCATGAAGTGGCAGCTTGGAGAATTGTGTGTCTTTCAGCAGGAAGGTCAATAAATATCTCATGCATGCTACATGCATGTCCTTGTGGGTAAAGTAACATTGGTTTTTTTTCTCATGAATGTTGATTTTTTTGGAAAGAGGAAGACAGGATGTGTATGTAGTGTGCTCACTGTGGATCAGAGAGAAATCTACCAGCAAAGTATATTTATTTCTTCCATAATCAGTTTTTCTTCAGTCATAACACATGTTACTGAGAGGTGACAAATTTATCTAAAAGGGAAATGCATACTCACTTGAAGTTTCATTTTACAAGTATGCACACAAACAAATCTGCCTAGCTTTTACCGGAATATAACTGGAGCACCAGTAATTCCTGAGGTTGCTTACACATTTCCATTCCATATTTCTTTTTTTCATGAGGGAAACAATTATTACTTCTCAAAAACATTAATCTTTCTATTTTTAAATGCCTTGAATTTGGACTTTCAAACAAGCAAACAAAAGAATTACTCATGTAAGTATTTCTTTTGTGTTGGCTGAATTTTATGGGAAGAATGAGAAAATAACTTCCCAATGTTCTCTCATAGTTTTTTTTTCCTTTAGCAAATCTGGACCAAAACACAAAAAAAGTCAAACATAAGCTCCAATGAAGTGGAACATCTTATACTATGCCAGTGAAAACCGGACTTGACTTCAGTAGTTGTAAGTCTCTGAAAATCTGCTGCTTGGCAGCCCCAAGGGGCTTTGGCACTCAGTGTGGCACTGAGTGAGCTGGGAGCTGGCAGGGCAGGTGACTGTCCCTTAACACATGGGTCGCCAGGTCATTGGTGACATTGTTCCTGCTGTAGGGGTGTTTAGTATCAGAATGTGATGCCAAACTTTCCTTTTTATATAGGTATTTTTAGACTGACTAATTGAACTCTGGCACTTACAAAGGCCTCAGAAACGTAGGCCAAAGGCCAAATCCCTCACCAGAATAAGGAACGAATGCCTGCTGGGGCCAGATTAGCGCTCTCACTCTGACTAAGGTTTCCTCTCTTTTTTTTTTCTTTTCCCATCAGTAAGCTTCCTCCTATCCTCTGACAGATCCATTGTCCTACCTTTTTTTGCCCAGTGGGATGGGGTTAAACTTACCGTCTTCAGGATGGACTCACCGTTCAACATCTGAACAGCTCTCTGACCTGCATCTAGAGAATATCCTTTGTAAGCATTGTAGATCCTGTCATTGTGGAAGGAGAGCTATGTGCAGCTGGAACAATAGTAAGTTTGAAATAATGGTATGGTTTTCTATAATCTGTTCTAGATTGATTCTATGTAACAAGTGTCTGCACAGTAGTTGCACTGAGGCACTGTGGTGGCTGTAATTCTGGCAACCTCATTCCTAAAGGTGTCCTATTCATTTCAGTGATCCCTGTAGAGGAGAATTGAGATGGCAATCTTTATCTTGGCTTGAAGTCTCCACTGGGTTTTTTTCTTCAGACTCACTCTATGCCTTCTATCTTTGTGTCCTCAAAATGAATTTCTAGGGCAAATCCTACTGCTTTCAGCTACTGCTACTTTGGTGAAGCTGAACAGGAAGCATTTTGAACTGTGAAAAATGCATAAATTAAATGGGACTGTATATGACACACCTGGAAGAAGTACAGTCCTGCAAGAGTGATATTAGAGCAAGTTGTTTAGAGTCAAGCACAGACTGAAGCACTCAGAAGAAAGAGACCCAAAGAGCTGTCCCACAAAATAGATAAATACAGAGCAATTAGAAATCCAGTAGGTACCATGAGTAGAAAATATTTGACATCAGAACAGGATGCAACCTTGAAGTTAAAAACAGAGCGACACTTCACTTTACATCTGACTTTTCAGCTCTTTGCCAGGAAGGTGTTATGTTAAATTTGCTTTCATCTTCCTAGTGAAACATTGCAATTTTTAAATATTCTAAGGTGTTGTTTTAAAAATCCCTAAACTCTCAAGGTCTATCTATATTCTCTGACTCATATTCTCCATAAGCAGCAAAAAACAAGCAGGGAGATTTAGAAGAGGTAACAGAAGATATCAGGGGGCCCAGAAGGAAGAAGGAATGCCAAACCTCAAGGCATTTTGATGGCATTGAAAATTTTGTATGTCACTTTTTTTCCTACTAAGTCTATTTCTTTCTTGATCTCAATCTATTTGTTCTTGATCTTTTGAGAACATGGTAACTAAAGACTTCACCTTGCATTGTGACCATATTCATGATCTTAACATTGCTATGAAGTTACTGCTTCCAAAACCTCTTTAAAATTTGCTTGGTATAAATGGAGATTGCTAGGCCTATGAAATGAGACTATAACCACATTTAAAAACAGGTCAGCAGACAATATACTTGGGGGGGGGGGGGGGGGTGTGATTTTCCAGGGATATAGGTTAGCTCTATTCAGAACAGTCTTCATTTTGGAAGTGTGATTCAGATATGCTTGCAGAAACGCTTTCACTTCTTAAAGAAGTGAGAGAATGAGGCTTAAAGTGGATTTGTTATTGCACAATAGCCAGCATTTCACAATCTGAAATAAAATTACCCAAGGCCCTCATACTGCATGCTCCATGTTGCATGCATCTCCCAGGTGCATCCAACAGGCAGGTGGTTGAAGTGATTTGAAAGCACGCTGTGATTGCATCAGCCAGGTGAGAGGCTGCTGGAGAGGAGCCCCAGCCCTGAGTCAGCAGAGTGTGGTGTGATACCAGCTGTGCTGGAAGTGGTGCAGAACCTCCTTGCCTCAGCAGGAGCCTTGGGAAAGGTTTTGGCTGAGAAAGCTCTCCTGACACCTACTCACTCTGCTGCTGTTTTCACATTTTCACAAAGGATGCAACTGTCTCCCTTTGAGGGAACATTCCCTAGGATGCCCTGAGAATGATAGACAGGTGGTTTTCCCAGAATTTATAGGGATCATACACTATGAACATGGGAAGACAGGGAAAATTGACATGGGTATGTCCTTGTTCCAAACATGTGCATTAAGGCACCTGATGTGACACATGAATGTTCTGACAAGACTAAAGACCTTAGAAATTAGAGTGTTGGAGTCTGTACAAATGCTATACTCATCAAGGAGGATTGTAGCATGACACAGCTTTTGTATTTTGCAGAACAGTTTTCTCTGAATTGCTTAGCACACCTGCTTGGTGGATTATAGGATAAATAGGCAAGGGAGAAGTAGCCATAATTTTTACTCATGAGAGCACAAGGGATTGAAACCAACTACTCCTAGAGTACTATGAACAAAGCTGTAATCCTCAGTTCTGTGCCCTTTACTGTCCTGAATGGGAGTATCCATGTCAACATGGTTGATCCTTTCACAGCAGTGAAAGGGTATCCTGCATCAGAGACCAAAATTCTCCCTATAGCAAGTCTGGTACAGTACATGCTGATGGAAGGAAGACAGCTGCTGTATGCTCTTTGCTCCAGGGGAATGTAATCTATGAAGGAAGAATGTGCATCTGGGGATCTCAGCATTTCAAAAGGCATAATAGTCAAGAACTCTGAATGGTACCCTCTTAGAAAAAGCATAATACCTTCTCACTGACTCATCATTCTTTTCATTCTCTCCTTCTGTCTCACAGGATGGGGACATGCCTAGTTAGCATGACTTACATAAACAAATGCGTGTGAAAATTCAACCCTCTTAGAAATTTCATTTCTTCAGAATCCCAAGCAGCTGTTCACACTAATAACGAGTTGTTGAACACTTCTTTCTTTTCTTAAGCCTTTTACTGATTTTACTAGACGTGCTGCAATAGCCTAGACCTCGGACTCTGTGAGGTAGCAAGAAGTGATGACAGGACTGGATTGTGAATAGAGAAGTCCAGTCTCAATGTCACCAATGTACAGAATGCAGTCGTCAACAGGGGTATGAAAGATGCTTTGTGAACCAATAGAAAAGCTGAGAAGGAACTGGATGAGCACAAAAGATGACCCTGGCTATATATTCCAGTGCTGCCTACATGGGGATGTCATAACACAGCATTACAATCTTTGATAATTTCTTAAAACCACAAAGACTGCAACTGCTCATTTTCTACATATTTCTCCAGCATCAGTGGAAAATGTATTTGAGGTGAACAAGTACCATTTAAACAAAAAATGTTAATACAAATATCTTTTTTTTTTAGCTGCTTGATTGGTTAGACCACGCTTTTAATGGTGTTTACATCCACTCTATTTATATATGCTTAAACGCCTTTGTCTTCTCTCTGCCTTCAGAGATGTGCAAATTTTCTGGTATTGGTTTGCATATGTTAGTGGTATAATTTGTACCATTTCTGGACTAAGTGCTGGAATTATGTCTTATTACTCCTAATTGGAACACTGCTTTTAATTGAAAATAAATGCAATGAAAACCACAGTAATAAAATAGATTATGGACTAAGTCCCTAGCACCTGACCTTCATACAGTTGACTGCACAAGCACACAGTCATTCACCTCATCTCCTACTTCTGTTGCAATGTCCTGAAGACTTGAATTTATGCAATATAACTCTTAAAACACGTGAACATTTCTTGGTTTGGCCACCTCTGGGAAACCCTAGGAAAAGATCTAGGTGAAAGCTGCCATTTTCTGAGCAATGAATTCAGCCAATTCCCAGATGTCACCTGACAATGGGAAGAACTGTGGCCCCTCATAGTGGAAGGCTCCTGGCCAAGGCTGGGTGGTTTGGACAGACCAGTTAGTCCCCTCCTATCATTGTGGGAGCTTTGGGAAAGAGAGCAGGAAGAGCTGGTCCAGATTAACCAGCCTGTCAAGCCAGATGTGGTTGATTGGTTTGGGGCTTGACAACTTTGTACTAAGTACAGAATATTATACCCATTTTTAGGACCCAAATACTCTTAGGAACAATGTAGGTGGAGATGTTTCATGATACTCTAGTGCTTAATTGATACATATTTTTCACTTTATGGTAAATTTTTAGTATCAACAAATTTATCCTGCCTTTATTAAGGATTTAGTCAAATCCTTATCCTGCCTTTGTGTTTGCTAACATAATGAATCTCACTAAAACTGTCCTCCTTTTTTACAACTCTTGGTCTGAAAGAAAAAATTCAAGCCATGTTACATAGTTCTAAATCCTGATATCTTTCTGCAAGTTATTTATATAATTCTGTAGCAATACCTTGCTATTGTTTTGAGTAGTTGTTCTTTTGCTCTTTAGTGACATATTAGATTTTCATCACTGTCACTATTTTATCGGTGGGGAAGTGCTATAGGGAATGTTAGTTACAGTCACATTCCCAGGATTGGAATACACTGATATAAATAGAGGGTAAGTTTTTATAGAATTCTTAATTCACTGGTGCCACCACTTCAATTACAGCAGAGCTTCTGGGCTTGATGTTGAGTCACAGAATCACAGAATATCCCGAGCTGGAAGGGACTCACAAGGATCATTGAGTCCAACTCCTGGCCCTGCACAGGAGCATCCCCAAGAGACACACCATGTGCCTGACAGCATTGTCCAAACACCTCTTGAACTCTATCAGCCTGGTGATGTGATCACTTCTCTGGGGAGCCTGTTCCAGTGCCCAAACACCCTCTGGGTGAAACCCCTTTTTCTAATAGCCAACCTAAACCTCTCCTGAAACAACTTCAGGCCATTCCCTTGGGTAATGTCATTGGTCACCAGACAGAGGAGATCAGTGCCTCTCCTTTTCCCCTCACAAGGAAATTGTAGATGGCAGTGAGGTCTCTCCTCATAACTTTACCAGGCAGCAAAGTGCAACTGAGGGGCCTGTAGGTTTCAGGATCCTCCTTTTTGCCCCTTTAAAATCTGCCTCCTGAAAGCTTCCAGTCAACTAGGAACTCTCTGGATTCCCAAGACAGCACAAAAATCATCAAGAGAGGTTTTTTTATGGCATCATCCAAATCTTCAAAGATTCTTGGATGAATCTAATCAGGCCCCATAGATGTTTAGGGATCCAGCTGGAGCATCAGATCTTGCACAATTTCAGAGCCAGCTGGGAGTTGATAATTCTTGCAGTCATGGTCCTCCAGGTCAGGGCTCTGAGACCCCTTTGGTCTGTCATCCACATTGAAGACAGAGACAAAGTTATGGCAGGAGTGATAGATTAAATATGTTCTGCAAGTTAGATCAGATACTAGCTGCTTTTTGGCTTGAGAAAATTAGGAAATTAAGAAAACTGCTATTGCAAGCCCTGTAAAAAGTACTCTTTGTGCTGAACTTGCAAAAGGTGCATTTGACTCTTCTGATAAAACTGATGGTGCCCAAGAAGATGCAATTCTGTCCAAGCCCCTTGATCTAAACACCAGTTGTAGCTGTAGGCTTACAAGGTGGACAGCCCTGATGCAAAAAAAGATACTGTCAGCCCAGGTCACAGAGTATAAAGAAAAGAAGAAAGTCTTATTTTGGAAACATTTGGTGAACCATTTTGTTTTGCAGCTGGTTGATCAACAGTGTTTCTGATCTGAGTGTTTCTGAATCAGTGTTTCTGACTGAGGATTTCAAAACCTTAAGAGTAGCTCTCCAGAGGTGGTTTTAGGGACAGAACTGGAACATGACATTATGCAGATGCCACCTTCTATTTTTAGAGAAGAAAAAGTTGCCTCTTTTCAATACATTCAGAAGAATGTCACTTGAATGTGGCTTTTCCTACAGATCAGGACAAATCCACTAGCACGCTTGTCGGCAGTGCAGTGGAAGTAAAAGGTACACTAATCATAATTTAATGAGTGGAACATAATAGTGAACTGGAGGGGAGAGGGAAAGAATCAGCAGATAAACTTGGAGGTGATTTCTCCCTAGATGTTTATGAGATCTCATTTTAATCCTGAAAATTTAGGCTGAGAAACACCGAGAACAGTTTTGTTTGGGTGAACTGATGTTTCCAGAGGTTTTAGTAATGGGTTTCACAGGCTTCATTTAATTGCTCTCTGTCTGGGAAAACAGCCATGAATTTGTGACTGATTGGAAATCCAGATGTAAAGTTGAGCCTTTTTTTGCAGCTGGACTCCAGTGGACGTAATGAACAGTTGAGGGAAAGTACAAAGCGTTCCTGAGGGAATGTTTGGGGAGGGAGGAGTGTGGATGTCCCCTTTTTGGCAAGAAAGACTACCACTAGCAGTTTGAAAAAATTACTTACGAGAGAATGTAGAATTATTTCTGAAGGACATGTGCCATGTTCCTTTTTATTAAAAAAAAAAAGCAAAAAGTTATGTTTTTCTCAGGAAAGGAAATCAAGAAGTGCACATTTATTATAATGTTATTACTTGCCTTGCTTGATTTCAAAGAGCTATAACTCCTCCAGAAAGAGATGTCTTTTTGGACATTCTGCATGAAGAACTACTTTGACAACTTCATCTGAACAGAGCACTGGGTATGGCACTGAGGCATAGAGCAAAAGGTGGCACTCTGCTTCTTCTGCCTGTTAACAGGTCAGACCTGCCTCCTCGATCCTCTTCTACAGCTAAGCACGCTTTTAATGTATAAGGTCAAAGGACTCCCAAGTAACAGAATAGAGCCTAGACAATGAGGATATTATAAAAATGTCCTTTCTTGATCATAAAAGCCATTTTACTGCTTATATTGTATAATATTAATTTAGATTGATTTTTTTTGTCAATTTGTATCTTTTACTTCTAGAGGTTCTTCTTCAGTGACCAATTTCTTTGACCTCAACAGAAAACTGGGCCCTACCATGTGCTGATCCTTTAATCAATTGGCAGAGACATGCCCTAGGAGTTCTGTATCTGTTCATATGGACTAGTTTAAAGATCACAGGCTGCTGTAATCTTATAGAAGAAACAGTTTAAAAAATTCTTTTCCATGACCACAAACCTAATTTGTCTCTCTGTGCTGGGAGCAATGCTGAGCTTTGACTCTGGCTGTGTGGCTAATGAGCCTCAGGCAGGCTGGGGCAGTGTCCCATCATCTCTCTCAGCACTTCTGTTGCTTCTTGGAGTATGTGAAGCTGCTCCAGGTATGCACTGTCTGTAGCCACACTTTCAATAACTTGGAGCCATTGAGCCATCAGCTGTAAAACAAAAAATGGAGTTCTATGGAGACACAGTTATGAAGGGTATGGCCTCCTTATCAAGCTATCATGCAAGTAAATAGCCTCAGTTTGTGGTAGAAATATTAAAGGAGTTAATTTGCTTAAATTTTGGTGGTCATATGAAGCCTGTAATCAGAGCAACTACCGTCTCCTTGGGTGTTCCCTGTGGAGTACAGAGATTGTTGCCCAAATACTGACCAGGCAAAACTTTCTCTCTTATAAGACAACAAACAAGATATAACTCAGAAGTTATTTTTGCTTATGTAAAATAGTTCCAGCTATGTTATGTTCCTTCTGCTTTCGCCTTGACCCATTAGCTGGCAAATCCTTGCAGGCTTGCACCAAAGAAAAGTTTCTTCACCAAGTACCTCATCTGAGCCAAAGGGTGGATGGATGCACCTCTGAAAGGCTGGCATCAAGGAGGAGGTCCCTACTAAAACACAGTAATAACTATGGCATTTTGCTACTTTGCAAAATGTTGTTACAGTATGGCAAGGTTTTATTGCAAGAAAAGGGATGGAGTCAGATACAGTTGCTGTATTTTGTTAATGAAAAAGAGTCTTAATTTCTGAGTTTAGCATTGCTATAGTTGGTGAGAAATCCGAAAACAGTTTCAGTAGTAATAGGATTTAATTTATAATTATATATTATTACCGTAACAACAAAGGAAATATTATGAATTGAGATCCACTTCCAACAAGACTTGTCATAGGCATTAACCTTTGTAATTGGTTTTAGTAATCTGTGACTTGATTGTGAAAATGCTAGACTTTTGCAATGCGCTTGGAAATAGTTAGTAGGCTGGGCATGTGAGTTGATGATTGTATTTTATCCTATCTCTTGTGACCCTCGGCCTATTTAAAGCAAATATCAGATGACCTTTTGTGTTTTGTTTCATCAGCAAAGAAGACTGGATGTTTTAACAGGTCTTTAATAAGCAGCTTTCTGCAGCAACTGTGATGCATGAGGGTGGATCAAAATTACGCTCAAGGAGGAAGTCTATTTCATTAAACTACACAGAAGAGTCCAGCACAGCCACTGAGGATTCCTCTGTGGGCAATGGACAAGGATCCCAGCAACCCTGAGGAAACATTTACAAATGAGTTCAGTTGTCCCCTAGTGAGTTTTGGTTTTCTCTGTCTGGTATAGTGAGTGCACAAATGACTAGATTATATCTAGACAATTTCCACCAACACTAACAAAGTTAGGGCAATAGAATTCCACTGGGAAAAGAACAAAGGTAAACTGAGCTCTAACAGGATGTGTCCCTGAACAGGATGCTGAGCAGTGGTACTTAAATGGCCTGTCAAATTGCCTCACTCATGAAAAGTAGTCTAAATCCAATCTGAGAATCAAATCAAAGTGGAAGCAAGCAAAAACCAAGAACTTGAAGCAGACAGCTCAGTCTTGGACAACCCTTTGGCAGGAGACATCTATCCCAAAGGAGGGTAAATCATACTACTCCTAAGTCTCCAGGCTTTGATGACCCTCAAATGAAACTAATAAAAGCATATGAGACCTATTATTTTTTCAGCATATATATTTCTGTAGGGTTTTTTTTGTTTGTTTTGTCTTGTTTTGGGGTTTTTTGTTGGTGTATTTTGTTATGTTTCATTTTTTGTTGTGAATGTACATCACTCCTTGCCTGTCTGACACAGGATGGCCTGGCTTGCTTGCCTTTTCTTTTTTTTTTTCTTTTTTTTTTTTTTTTTAGAGATCTCATGTTTCACATATTCACATTGATGTTCAGGAACCAAAGAGTGATCAGCTCCTGATGTATTTCCCAGGCATGTCCACAAAGTCCTGGTCCCTATCCCTATGCCAGGACACCTACCAAGGTTCTTACCGCTCTCTTGCTGCAAGATAGGAGTATTAATTTAATCCTTGGTATGTTCTCATTTTGAGGAGCATTGTGTCCTTCCACGTTTCATACCACCACACCCACCAGGCTTTCACTAAAGTCTTCTCAAGGTGATTATCAATGCAGCACAATACTCCTGAGCAGTGGAATGGCCTAGTGGAGAATAAGGGGAAATCATTAAGATTAGGTCACATTTCCAAGCCATCAGAATCGTGCAGATCTGGAAAGCAAATGTTGAACTCAGGAAAACCTTCATGCCGCCCATTGTTAAGTGAAAGCCTGGGAGAAAAAGGAACAAATACATTGCATGTTTTTCTAAATATTGCTGAAGCGCTCAGAATAAATGTTCTAAAAATGCTCCCATGGAAGAATAGTGAGTATAATAGACACATTTTTGTTGGGACATATTAATTAGCTTGAGGAACTATCCATTTCCTGATGACTTCCTCTCTTATTAGTACATATTAGATCTTTTCAGCATGCCTGCCTTGTTGCCATCTAATCTGTTCATTGAGGAGAGGTGATTTAAATTTCTTGTTTGTAGGGCATATGAGAAGGCTTACACCAATGAATCACTGAGAAGGAAATATCCCAGTTGCTGGTGGAAGTGTCAGCTGAATGGAGTAATTTTGGGGTCTTTGACAACACCTTGCTGAAGGCATTGCTTCTTTGGACACAAACGAGGGAGATGAAACTTTGTTCAGAGGGAAATGATATAATACACCATGCTGGCCAGAGTGTATCATTCTTTGTCTTCATAATAAATTAAAACATGGAACTATTAATTTCCTAGGTAACCAGAGACATTGTTTTTGCTCTTGATTTTGTACAATACCTCAAAAGAAATAATGTCTTCTATATTTAACATCCAGAATTTTTTTCTTATACAGAAGTTCAAAGATTTCAGTATGAACTGAGGACTTTGACATTTTCACCACTAAAGGATTTTTTCAGGTGCTTTTGTTCTCAGCTAGAAGGATCTGGCCCCATGCTTCCCGCTGGGCAGGGCACATCAGTCTGGATCTTCTGCAACTTTCCTGCTGTCCATCGCTCTTACTTTTCAAAGGTGCCACCTGTGAATCAGCACTTCAGGCATGTCACAGTCAGCTCTCCCATCATTACCAAGATAAAAAAAAGTCCCACAGGCAACTCTTCTTCGAGCTCACATCAGCTACTCAGTGGTTCTTCCACTCCCTGCCTCATGTTCTGGTTTGCTTCTTAACCTCCACTCATGAGCTTTCTCCTTCTTTTATGCCTTTTTGGATGATGTGACTATTGGTTCTACTATTCTCTTGGAACTTATGTATATATATTTCCCATTTGTTTTCTCAACAACATTTCCCAAAACTGTTTTCTCTAGTGAACAAAAATTCAATATAGTCCAACATCCAGTCTGCAGAAATACTTTTACAATAATATTTTACTTACCTCCAGGAGTCATTCAATGTCCAAATGCAACTGTCTTGCACTACATCCATGAGTTTTTCATCTGTAGATAATGAGTGAGTGTTGCCAATGAATAGCTCAAAAATTTTTATTAACAAAGGAGTTTGAAAGGCAGTATTGTGAAAAGAAAGTTTTCTTTTTAAGGACTGCCTTTGCTTTCAGGTAGAATTGCTTCATCTCTTTGTTTCATTGCTTGTCTTTGTCATGTTTTCTTCCAGGGTGTATTACCCATCCAGTATAACTGAGCTGTTTCCAACAATTAACTTCTCTTGTTCCACATTTCAGGATGAGGTTATAGCTCTAAAATGTTTCTGCCAAATAATTTCTCATGAAAAACATTTTCTCTTCTAGCAATAAAATTGTGTGATCCTGTTATTCTCACTAAGATGGGAACTTAGAAGTGTGGACACCTTCTTCTCAGAGATTTTTAAGAACATAACATGGAAGATTTCACAGGAAGAGATGGACTAAGTGCTCATTACTAGTCTTACTTGTCTAAAATATTCCTACTTGTCTACAATATCATTGTAAGCCAAGAGTGAAAGTGGTTTCATTCTGCCTCAAAGAAACAGAGCAGGCCATTACCAGAATAACTGGTGACACCACTGTCACTCTGGCTTGAGATTATCTACTGCATAAAGTGTGTATCATCAGGCACATGCTGAGTTCTTTCCTTTAGACTGCTGTGTGCTGTGAAGCCACTCCAAAAAAACTCCAGGGGTGGCAGTGGTGGAAATCCTTGTGCATAAATTGACCCTTCCCCACATTCCAGTGTTCCTGCTTTGATATCCAGTTCTCCTTACCTGCAGGTATGCTGCACCATGGCTGTCACATTGGAGTATACTAATCTCACTGTGCATCAGTGTTACTCAAAACTTCCTCCTGCCTGAGAAAACTTCCCAGCCACCTTCAGAGTGCTTGTGCTGTAACTTTGAAGTTACACTAACCTGGACAAGGCTGCCTGTAGGGAAATCTCACTCTTTATTTCCTTGTCCTCTGTATGAAGTGTTGGATTTGCACCTTTTGCAAATCAGCACAAGGCTGTCGAGGACAGAGAAATGGCCTGTTCAAATCCAGGTAAGTTCTTCTTCCTGAGGGCAACTGGTCATAGGAAAAGACATCTGAGCTTGTGTTTAATCTATCTACATCTGTATTTCCACAATCCTGCCTTACCATAAATAAAGAAAATTAGCTTATTGAAAGTTAAAATAATATTTGATTATCTTCTGTTTCTCAGCTTTCTGTCCTTCCAGATAGCTTTGAAAATTTGTCTAAAATTTAAAATCAAAGCAGGCAGCTTCACCTACCATAATGAATATGAAATATTTGTGCTGCCTACTGATCCCTGTTCAAAATCATTATTTCACAAGAACCAGCCCACCAAATGGTGAGAATGTTTCCATAGCTATCATCCTGTGTGGGCATAAGGAAGCAGCATTTGCAGACAGAGCTTTGTTCTTTATTAAACTAGGAGATAAAGGTGAAAAAATTAGGTGACATTTCAGGCTCAGAATTTCTTCTTCAGTTCAAGCAAAATCATTGTGTTCCACCTATAAATATGATTTTCTGTTGTTTGTTTCAGCCCTCTTACTGATGGATGAGGCTGTATGAGCTTGAGCTCTGAAAAGAAACAGAGCATCACTCCTGCTGATCATTCAAGCTGTCAGCTCTGATCACTAATCTGGGCAGGACTGTGACAGCATAAAGTCTCTACCTCTCAGTTTGTGCCTCATTCAGGGATCTCAGTTTTACTCAAAAAAGTTGTTTGAGAGAACCACATTTCCAAAGCTGAGCACTGGGGTGCATGTGACACAATCAAATCTCCCAAGACTGTTTTCTGAAGGAATCCATATGCTTGCTATTGTCAACTTTGCTTAAAGTTGTTGTCAACTTACAGCTGTAAAGTTGCATTGATTTTCTCAGTACTGTAATGTCCCAATGACATTAGGCAAGAATGCCTGTACAAGTCTATTACCACATACTCAGCAAGTATTACCAGACAAGAAAGAAGCACAACTCTCTAAGTACTGGGAGAAAGGTTGCCCTAGTTCTTTGGAAATTTTCTTTGTTTCTTCTTTGACCTAGCAAAGACCTAAAACTGCCCAGTGGTTTCTTCAAAGTTTTGCAGTCAGGAGGCAGAGCCTGGCAGCTTTCTGAATTCACTTGATAAAATGTTTGGAAATGAGATATCAAAAGAAGTGAAGCAGGACTAGCTATATTCACTGCCAGTAAAAAAAAAAAAACCAAAAAAACCCCAAACCAAACCAAACAAAAAACCCCCACCAAACAAACAAACAAAAAACAAACAAAAACCAACCAACCAAACAAAAAAAAAACACACCAAAAACCACAATGGTCAGGGATGTGTCCCTCAGTGAGAAACTGAGTCCACTGTTCTGTGAGGCAGGGGCAAGGTTGTGATGGGGCAGACCAAGGCACATCTGCAGTTTCAAGCAGAGAAGAAAAAGTACAACAAAGGGTAGAGCGATATTACTGGCTCCTCGTTTCCGCAGCACATGATGCAGAATGGCACAAGGGAGATGCTTCAGCTCTGGTACTGTGTGTCTTCTCTTGTATGGGGAAGCTGGCAAGGGATCTCTCAGCTGTCCTTGCACAAAGACATCCCTGTCATCAATCTGCAGTGGGCCCAGTCGTGTCCAGTGAACAGACTGTCTGGTACTGATACACAGAAATCTCAAACTGAGGGATTTTTTACAAAGGGGGATATCCTGTACTCCTTTTTCTCTACAGCTCCTCTGGCCCCCTCCTCCCACTTCCACACCCTGAGCTCAAGTTTGTAAGCCTTTTGAACTATTTTAAAAAATGTACAGCTTGTTCTCTAAGACATAGGAAATTACATTTGATGGTCTATTGTATAAGAATTTCCATATTTAGACAAAAATCAACAGATACAATCTCTGATTTCCTTTCCCCTATACTCCTCATATTTGCCTCTTCTTGCATTGCTTGCTTTGGCCGCTGCCATGATGCAGCAGAGGCAGGTGTCATCAATCAGAAGATGGATTTATAACTACTGAGAGATATATTCAAAGAGCCTGCTCATCCAGATACTGTGTACTCATCCTGGTCTGGGTTGTCTGCCCCACAGCTTTTTGATGCTTTTAAAGGTGCTTCAAAGAGAAGCTTCTACTCAGGCTGTGCAAAATATATGTCACATATAATAAAATTTTGGCTCCCTGGTCTACAAATTCTGAAGCAGTCTTTCTAAGTCTTTATAAAATAGAGCTCAGTGATATTAGACTGGATTGATTATGTAGCTAAACTCCAAAAAGGATTTATAAACATAATTTCTTGGTTTCTTGTAAACAATTTGGTATAATCATGGTGTAATTTTTCTCAGTGACAGTCAACTCAGCAACAAAACTGATTGAGGAAGGAACTCAGTAACAGGAGCTCATAACTTTGGAGTAGTTAAAGTCATTTGTAGAAATGCTGGAGAGGAACACTATCAAGCAGAACAAAGAATAATGTGTTAAAACATCAATACAATAAAAATTAAGCTTTTTATTTAAAATTAAATTCCTTAAGAAGTTTAAAAGTATGATTCTGGCTAATTTTAAAGCCAAGAAAATGACTAATGAATTCAGCAAATGAGTTAAAAAAACTCCAACCCCACACCCCCCCCCCCCCCAAAACCAAAACCCCATGAAATTAAGGGAACAGCTACAATTTATTATTTGCACTTGAGACAGGACTTTGGCCTTTGTCAATTTAGACAAGAAGAGTCATTCTTATACTTAGTTTCCAAACTGTGGGATGGACTTCCTTTGAAACAAAAGACGCTTGCTAAGATCCAGTTTCTACTCCACAACGGCACAGACATTAACTTTTCCTTTCCCAAAACAAGCACACATTTCTCTATCTACTGCATACATAAATTTGTTCCTTGGGTGGTGTTTCTGGGAAAATACATCACATATAGCAGAATCTGGTCACCTCTTACAGTACAAATTAAAAATTCCTGCACTTCGATACCCAAAGTGATCCAGGTGCCCATCTCTGACTAGCAAGGACTCCAGTGTAGTTAAAACCAGTCTTTCATGAAGTGTTTAAAAAAATCTGAGGGTTCGAGTCCAAGCGAAAAAAATTTGTTTTGTTGCATTGAATTTTTATTTCAAAATGAGGCAGATAATTATAAATGAAAAGTTAATGCTTTTTACTTTTAACTCTCCAATCTCTCTAAGTACTTAAGATAGCCTTCACTGTTTAGAAAGCACAGGTAAGGTTTGCAAACTGGCAAATTGTTGTGCAATAGACCAGTTTATAGTATATAAGTTCAGCTAACTTACCCATATTTTCCATTGTCAGCCCTCTGTCTTATTTATTTGTCTACAAAGAGTGTTTTGCACTGTGAAATACCCATGTAACTACAATGTTTGTGTTCACATGGAGAAAATTATAAGCACATGAAAGTAAAGCAAATTCCTCATGATCTTTATGCTGCTTGAAGATTAAGAATACAATAGATTAAAAGAATCCAGGAATAAGCTGGTCTCTGGGGAGCGGTTCCAATATTTGTGTAAGTCTATGCTGCTTTAATATATGAATTATAAATAAAGATCTAATAGAAATGTTTGGAATTTTTTTGAAATACACTAACTATATGGCCTCACTCCCTCTTTGGTTTTTGTGTTTCAGAAGTAAAGTTGATCAAAAAAAGTGTGTGCCACACATTAAAAAAAAAAAACAAAACCAGAGTCCTGTTTATGTACAGTAAGGCTGTTCAAGATATGTAATTTTACAAAAACAAAGAAAGCATTCCCAGAAAGACAATGTTACAAAATAAATGCATGCCCCTAACAAGTATTTAGTCCTTATTTGCAGTATTTACGAAGTTTGACTTGTAGATGCCTCAAGACTTTAATAAATACTTGGGGCTGGAGTAAGTTATTTCAGTGTAGTTACACTGATAGGCAGGATCTGAAAAATGACTTTTAACTATTTCCATCAAGAAATCACAACCAACTTGTGACATGAAGCAAAAGTTGTTATGAAAATATTAACGAAGTTAAAATATTAAATTAACATTTTAGGTCTTGTTAACATACAGTGGAGAATAGTAGATATTAAAAACTCATCTAGTAGGTGCCATGTGGAAAGCAATAGAAATGGCACTACCACAAAAACACAGGTGACACACTTCAGAAAGAGTTCTTAATTTGACTCTTTTCCTATTGTACCAGCTTGAGAACTGTCTTTATTCTTTTGCCATTAAATAATATTTCAGAAACAAATAAGTCAAAATAGGCATCTGTTTCTTTTTGATGGGTCATGAAACTTTATCTTGCTGTGACTGTATGTCTCTACTCTTACTCAGTTTCACCCAAGTTTCACCTAAGTGCAACCACCTAAGTTCAAGTTGTATTTGGCAAATACTACCAGTCTCCCAGCTATCAGTAACAAGCCAAAAGCCCCAGGGCTGAACGTAAATATATACCCAGCAGGACTTGACTGTCAAACATGCACTACCATATCTGCTGCTTTCTGTAGAGTTTAATTATTTGGAATGACACAAATAAGCCTTTAAGAATATTTTTCTATGTGTGACTGAAACATGTAAATTAATTTTCATGATTATGAGAAAACAGCACTAATCTGAGGTGATCAACTGTGCAGGAAATATTTGCCCTGAAAGAAAATTCCCAGTTTGTTCATGCCTACTTGGCCCTGTGAGAGTATTGTGAGATTACGGGTTACCCTGTCTGACTTTTAGATCTTTTGAATGATTTTAAGTCGTCTTCTCTCAGAATCCAGGCAATGCCAAGTGACCTAAGGTCCGAATGTTGTTATTCCCTGTGAAAGTTCAGAAACTAATTGGTTCATCTGACCACGAGTTTGGGAAGAGTATTCTCCTTGGCCGCAATACTGGTGCCTTCAACCTGACCCAAAAGCCTGTTTGATTATTAGACTTCATGGTCTGTTAACATCAACGAGCATAACTGAATCACAGCTCTCTGGGTTTTGAATGCTCATGCATAAATTCAGTTTTTGGTCAGTGCTGCTTTGATGATTTCTGCATCAAGCTCTATTTTGTGGTGTAGGCATCCCTGTGTTAGTTAACCCAGAGGGAGCTTGCAAAACAGCCATTGTGAAATGCAGACAGTGTTATAATCAGATGTTGTTGGCAATAATGGCCTAATTAGACTCTAGTCCCATGCATGGTGCCAAACCCAAATGGTCTCTCATGCATGCGCTCTTGCTGTGTGTCATATTTAATTGAGTCTTTGGAAGCAATCTAGGATTCTCATCGTGATGACTATAACCCCAATCCCCTTAAGGGTTAAATCCTCAAATGCTTTGGCCAAGAGGAAATTTTGAAGCAGAAGTGCTGTCAGCTTTACCTCCTGTGCATGCTCCAGGAGCAGCAGGCCTGCAGGGCCCAGCTGGGATGTGTCTGGGGAGCAACCTCAGCAGGGCAGGGAGCACAGTTCATACACCTTGGCAAATGCTCCCCTCCATCCAGCCACAGACAGCCACAGTCCTGCAGGATCCTCCCATTCCTGGCAAATATTACCCCTGGGAGTGCAACAATGCTGCTGTGAGCAAATAGAAAGGTGTGCATGACGCTGTTACACTTGCAACATTCTAGAGACCTACTTTATTCTTCTTGCGTTCAAGAATAAAGACCCAGGGCTTGGACTGCTGTTTTTGTTCAAGTATCTGAGCAAGACTTCTGCAAAACAATTTCTCTCAAGATTTTTTTATTTACAGAGCAAGGACATACAAACCCATATTTAACACTTAAACAAAACTTTTAGAGTGATATGCCTAAATATCAATCTGAGGAATAAATAAATAAATTAGGTAGGAATAATCCCAGACTTTTCAAAGGAATTTGAAATGAAGCAGGGATCCTGAAACAGCTGCTTTCAGACATGAGGAAGTCCAAGCTTGCAGTGACCTGAACTGTTTCTTGAGCATCCTGACCTCAGCAGAGGGAAACATAAGGAGGTTTGATGGTCCTGTCTTCTGGCACAAGTCAAGTACATTCCTATTGCTTTGGGCAGGGATTTCCTTTGTTGCTGGATGTGTTTCAGCCTTGAATAGGTAATCAAGTCATTTTCTAATAATTGAAGACAGCTAAAATTTCGCTGAAGTACAGGGGCAGGGCTGTTTGGTGTATTTTGTGAGTTTAAATAAAAGTAGCGAATGAGTCATATTAAACAGAAGTTCATTGAAAGGTGAGAGCAAGATACTTTTTAATTTATTTTGTTTTTTCAGAGGCTTGTGCCCCTTACATTAAAAAGCAAATGATTTTGTTTCACATCATCTGGGTCTGGACAGGCAAAAGTTTTAGCCAGCCTGTCTAGGCAGTCTGGTAGCATATTAGAGAAGGTTCTTATGTGCAGGTGGAATTTCAGAAATCAAAACAGTTTTGCTAAAGTCTACAGGGAATTTGAAAGATGACGTTCGAAAAGCTGTAACCACACCCCTCTTTTAAAGATGGTTTACCCATTAAGATTCATAAACTGTCCTGGGAATTTAACCAGGAATTTCGCCTCTGATTCAAGAAGACAGGCTCACATTCCCAGTGATTAGCTCACTAGAGGCCCTTTTCATTCCTTTTTTGCACATGGCTGGTATGTTCATGTCTAACACAGATGTTTCTGACCATTTGTGCTTTCTCTTTTGCAGATACACAAGCTGAAAAAAGTAAATGAGTGATCTCTGTGCAGCTTTTTCCACTATTTTAGTGAACAGCAAAATATAAGCTCTTTTTTCAGTCAGGTGTTTACTTCTCCCTAACATATCTATCAAGTTTCTTGCATGAAAACAGAGTTAACAGTGACATTTGCTGTACAACACTGCTGTGTTCAGTGCACCTGAGGATCCTGTAATCTCCATTAACTGTGCAGTATCAGGAAGTTTACTAAATTATCAGGAAGAGCTCAAACCATTCCCTTAGTTGAGTTTTCCTGGACATTGGGGTGGAGGGGGCAATAAAATTTTAGAAATGTGCTTGACATCAGAAACCCCTTTCTATAACTGGAGAAAATGAGGTATAGAAAGATTGACTAATCATTTGATCCTTCAAGCTAAAGTCCATCTTTAACTTGTGAAAAAACAGTCAAGGTCATATGTGATACAGACCTACAAAGTCATCTGGGGAAGATAAAGTGTAAATGGCTGTTTTCCTTCTTTCAACTCTTGCAGAATTTGAAGACTTCAGGCACCTAACAGGCAAGCAGCAAAAAAGAAGAAAATTACTATGATTTTCGTGTAGTGACTCAAATTTTTGTATGGTGAAAACTGAGGTCCCAGAATGGTGAGGAGATCAAATGCATAAATTTATGGAGAGCAGCAACCAGACTCTTCAATGTAAGAATGTTCATGTGAGCTCCAGCAGTGCCTCACTTGAGGGTATCTGAAGTCTGGGGGCATGTATGAGAAGAAGGATCACCTGGTACATGCCCTGCTTACTCTTGGGTGCTCTTCTCATCACTCATAGATAGCCACTGCTAGAGATCAGGTCTTAAAAACACTTTCAGTCTGATCCAGTACAGCAATTACCTTGCTATCTCTAGGTAAGCAATGCTTTGACACAGATTTCTTTTAATGCATCTTTATCTCAAAAGTGCTGTCAGGCAATTTCTAGGTAATTTGAATAATTCCTTTTCACATCCCTAGTAAGCGATGCCAAGGAGCATTTGCTGTTCAGCATTTGTGAAAATGCTGATCTATAATAAGATAGTAATCTGTTCCTTTGCTGCCTGGAAAGAAAAAAAAATGCCATAAATTCATAGCTGTCTCATGAGGGCTGTAAGGATCAAATGCTTTTTGTTTCTCTCTTTCATCCACAATAGCTTCCTTCACAAACTAGCTGCAGTAAGCAGTGGCACAGCAAGTGAATTCCAAATCACTCCAGGCTTTGTTTGACCTAGAAGTCAATATAAGACAGGGACACAACTGCATTATAGCTTCCTTCCCACAACACAGCATTGTTTGGAAGCTGCCCAAAGACTATTACAGCATGGACTACATTCTTAGCCTAGTGGGTATCAGTAGCCCAGAAAATCGGTTCTCTCATTTGTTAGTTAGAGAACTTCCCAGTTTTATCCAGTCCCTGAAATACCACCAGAGTCACTAACCACAGAGATACTCTTATAAATAGACAAATTTTATGTCAGAGAATAAAAATGTTCTCAATAGGAACTTTATAACATTTGTAATGACTGTTGATGAAACAGCAGACACTGCTTTAAATGTTTGCTTATTTAATGTTCCCTTCCTCCTTCCTTCCCCTGCACCCAAATTCAGTATATTTAGTCTTGTTATCTTTCAAGAAGTAAGAGCAAAGGGAGTACACAGTCCCTAGAAATAGGCAATCTACCATGAGTGTGCAGGTTAGTGACAGGTTATATGCTGTGATTAATACTGTATCAGTGAAAACCATTGTTCATACTGGCAAGAGCATTACAACCTCTTCCTGTTCTCTAAAATAGGAACATGGTCACGAATTCCAGGGTACTGATTGCATTTTCAAGGTTAGGCACACGCTTCACTGGTTCAGTGCTTCAGACTGAAAGACATAATATTTAAACATAGCTATCAGGGAAGACAGTTTGGGATAATTAATGAAAATTTAATTGTGCAATTAATCTGACTACTACACAGATTAAGCATCGTAGTCCTGATATAAACCTTTCTTTATCTAATACTGAACAGCCTTTGGTCCTGTTCCAAAGCCCACTGAGGACAGCAGACGTCTTCCCAGTGGCTTCAATAGGCTTCCAACCAGGCTGTTCAGTGTTATCTATGTATAAATTATGTTTATTGGACTTCCTTGCATTTTTACAGTACCTGAACAGCTGCTAATTAACCACATAGGGGTATAAAAGAGAACATTTACCTAAAGAGTGGGATGCCAGTGCTGTGGCTTGGGGCAGAAAGTCCATACTTGGCTCTGACAGCAGCTTCCCTGGGGCAAAGTGCCAGGCTCACTTCAGCAGGTCCAAATCCTGCTGAAAGGAGGGAGGAGGGAGGCCCTGCCCTGCTAGAACAGGCTGTCAAACTGCTCAGGAAATGGCTTTCAGTCCTGGCCCCACTTACTGAGGATTTCTATGAAGATGTTCAATTTTAACGTCCAGCCTGGAGAATGGTCCTAAGAGAGTGGGCGGTGGGCTCACTGGCTTCCTGTGTTTTCCAGAGCTGCTGCTTGGACCCCACCCTGTGCAAAATATAGCCTGGAAAAGGAAAGTGGGCTCATAATATCCCAGTGTCCTTGCTTCAGGCTTCCTTGCCTTTTCCCAGCATCCCTGTGAGGCATCATAACAATCAGCTGTGCCCCAGGTTTGTGCTGGGCACGGGGACTTGCAATGCTGTGTGGAAGAGGCCTGGGCTGACTGTGGTCTCTGAGGGCTGGGCACAGGGAGCATGGGCTGCTGCTGCTGCTCCCAAGGACACTCTGGCAGCTCAGGCAAGGACTGTCACAGGGCCTGTGTCTGGGCTGGGTAAAGGTGCAGTATTCCTGAGCATTCCTGTGTGAAGTGCTTCCAGGCGACTTGTGGAGAAGATGCAGGGATTTAGAGGGAGGGGTTCCCTATGCTCTGAAATGTGAAACTGTTCCACACCACTCCAGATGGGAGACAAGAGGTACTTTTTACAAACTGAAATATCACTTAACTAATAAAAAACCTGAAATTATGGGAGCTTCCTAACAAAGATATGGCATCTTTGGTGATTGCAGTAATTCTTGCTTTGCTACTGAAAAGTGACATGAGCCTATACAAGTACACTGCCATTAGCATCAGATTTGGAGGGTTATTTTTACTTCCTCTGACTAGTCTTTATGGAAGACCATAAAGGTGTATCACAAAGAGAGATCAGTTTCTGTCCATGAAGATTTATTAACTAGTTAAAAAAAAAAAAAAAAAGGGGGGGCATTAAATAGCCAACATCATAAATATGGTATGTTACTGGGTGTCCTCTACCTATATGCACAGTAGTTTCACTTCCTCACTTGAGGATGGAGGAGCAGATTTACAGGTCTCTCAGGAAGACAGATTTAGATGCTGGCATTTACCCAACATGCACTGTCTGCTAACTTTATTGGTGTTTCATTGTCCCTGGGAAATCACAGCTTCCATGGCTGACATTTTTAGGATCAGATGAGCACGCAGCAGCACAGCTTCCTAGGGACTAGAGAAAAGGTGACTGTGACCTGTGAATGAAGCACAAAGTGATGATTCAGGGCTCTCTGATTTTGAAAGTTGTCCTGCCTACCAGTGAGTTGGCAATTGTGGTAAAAAGAAGCAGGTATTGCACTTTTCCCATGTTGTCACTGGTTGTTTTGTCTGGAGACTTCAACTCTGAACAGGAATTGTACTGAAAGGATGATTATATGCATGAATTTCAGACTTCTTAGTACTGAATAAGCCAAATATGTTGCATGTTGGAAGAGGTGATATCTGAGAGAGAGTGAAAATACTCCTCTCAAAAGTTACTGCTTGGCCTCAGGCCAGTGTCTCCTGCAGGAAAGGAGGTGCTCCAACCACCTTTCTTCCATTGCCATCTTGATGTCACAATTTTGGGGATATTTCTTACCATTTTCTCTGACCAAAGTCTCATGTCTTGACACAGGCAGACCATGAAATCAACTTTCCAAAGTCTGTCTGGTGAGACCTGGCTCTAGAGCACCCATCAACTTCAGCCACAGAAGCTGGGCTGTGCCTGTAGCTTCCTACCTGTGGTGGTACATTTAATAGCAGATCACAGTGTGTTCTTACATCTCAAAGTTCTCACTGCCACAGACCACCTCCTTCTTACCATTCTTTTTAACATTTAAAACCCCTCTCTGGATAACCAATATATTCCTCTCCTAATATGGCCTAGATTACTCAAGGCACAGAAAGTAAGCTGTAGGCTTTGCACTTCTGGAATCCAACACAGATGACTTGCTTTCATCATCAGCTCTCAGAAGTAGGGTGAACTGATGGCCATTTTCTATTTCCCATATGACTTACTACAGTGCCAGCTTCTGCATGATCTGCTGTGTCTTTCCAGGAGTGGTAACAGGGATCAGGTGTCTCATCAGGCATATGCATCCTAATAATAGGCCAGGATGACTTATGCTTAGAGCAAATATATATGGGGAAATCTGTCCCACTCTGCACTAATTAGGTCAGGCTGTCACACAGATAACTAAGAATAGCAGTGCCATGCAGTCAGTTTGAGTGATGACTCAGGAGGTGTTTTTTTAGCTGAAAAACGTTCCTCAGAGCTGTCACTGAAGATGATAGATGCACGAGGAACATAGCACTAAAATCTGACCTTTTCATTTTTCTGTTAATTATTATTTAATTCTTACACATTATTTCAACTTATACATTTCCTCATGCTCATCTACTACACATTTATTTTTAGCAGCAAGTTCAGTGCTTGCTCTTGCCCTTGAAAATCGTTTAGCATAAAAAGGTATGGAGGAAGAAAATAAAGCTATGCATTAGCATTGCTTCATAGGCTACTCATGTTCTTTGGAACTTTCAAGAATATATAAACAAAATCCTCCTCCTTCCTTTCCCATCAAACTACCTGTTTTGCACAATGGGTTTTTCATTTGCCCCTGTTGCAGCTGGCAGGGTGGAAATAATGGTATATCTCAAGACAGCAAATATTGTTGCAAGTACCTTCAGAGTGGAGGCTGAAAAGCAAATGTTTTTGATGTCATGGGCCACATAGGGTTTTGAAGTGTCTGTCTGGCTACAGGTAGTAACTGTGGGATGCTGAACTATATACTTACTCTGAATGTGGAAATTTCTCCCGTTTCTTAGTACCATGCTGAGTTTTCTGTATGGTAATAAATCATATCATTAATTTTGGAAAACATTAATTCTTAATGAATATAAGTTTCTCCAATCAGCCATCAACCCAAATTCAATAGAAATATGCTGTAATACAATTTATTGTCTTCAAAAACACTGTAAGTCATGTTTGGTTAACTGCATCTTCCTTAAAACAGCTTTAAAGTAAAAGAATAAGTACAATCAAGAGGGTCCCTGGCTTAGGGTGCATGTGACTTTTTAACATAGACCTTAATCCTGGGCACTGAAGCACTCACATGATTATTTAATACATATTTAAAATACCAAGAGAAGTACATGACTCTGTAATCACTGATTTACTATTTTCCTCTCTTGTAAAAAACCCAGCACTTTATACATGCAGCTGCTTTGTCTGATCTTCTGGGACATGGTTCGCTGCTGGATAGGAAATTAATTTTATAATCTGGGATTTATTCTCTGCCAAAATGTTTGGTTTTTTTTTTTTTTTCTGATTTTATCCAGTACTTATCCCTCCAGTATACTTTTAACTGGACAGTGCAAACCAGCTGAAAGCTTTCCTAGACAACCAGCTATAAAATAATGAGTATATGAAGACAGCATATTGAACATGCTGGTCTGCATTAGCAGATGAATCACGTTGAGGTTTTTAACATGCTTGGTGACATTGCTTCTGTTCACAGACCCAAGTAGTGGAGATGAAGGGAGGTGTCAATGGCTTCCATACAATGAAAGGGCAGTGACACCACACACCCAGAAGACACTGCAGACAGCCTTGACAGCTGCAAGTGCCATCTTCCTGGGCACCCCGGGAAGAGGGAATTACACACAAAATGTCTGTAAACACTGGTGTTGCCTTGCAATTCTGACCAAAGCCCTATGCTCATAGATAAGGTTAATGTAGCCTCCAAAGACTGTTTTTAGGGTCCGTGTGTCCACATAACTTCTCATTCGGGTCTTACCTGAGGAGGTCTTTATCCCAGACAGGTCTTAAAAGAAGCAGTGATATAGGCATGGCCATTGGATATGCAGCTTCACAAATTCTTGTCTTTTCATGGCAAACTACCTCAGAGGTGTTCGGTCTCATTGCCCCAGGAGAGTTTGGCAACAAGCAATGTGTGGTATGTTCAGAAAACACATGGGCCGACCTTGTTCATGGCTTTTTAAATGTTCTTCTACATCCAAAAGCTACTGTTGATTTTTATGATTTAATCTAATTCTTTCACTTTCTTTCCCAAACTGCTGTGTTTCAGTGAGATTTTATGAATCTCTATCACATATTGGTGGACCTTTCAAATACACTCTCAATGAATACTGTTTCAAAATGCACAAGCACACACAGTAAACAGAAACAAAGAAAGGAGAATTCCTAGACTTGTCATACTGGCAGGCATAGTTGATCTTTCAATACACACTGTGAATTCAGAAGCCTGGAGAAGACTTGGCAAGAAATAATAGACAAAATATTAAATGTCAGGCTTCTTTTTATAATAGAGCTTTCAGCACAATAAGACTCACACAGTCCATCAATGCTGTCGTGTAACACTCTATTTATATGTATGTAAAAGTAGAGATTGTCTAGCTTTTGTGTTTATGGAGTCAATCAACTTTCTTTTCACATCTTTTTTTAACTTTTTATTCAAACATGTTTATTATTTTGCTCCTCTGTTCTTAAAACTGCCTCCCCCAGAGTAGTATTAATATCTCAGAGCCTCAGTTTCATAAAAAACTCCAAAACAACCAGTGAAAAACAACAACAAACTAACCAGTAATCTGTTAACAGAGAAAGCTTGAAAATGTGGTTGCTGGCAATGTAAGGACTAGATCTAATGAAAGGGCTGTGAAGTACTGTGGATTTGGACAGTTTTTTAGGGGCATATGTTTGGGGCTGATGACAATGAAATAATGAGGGCTAGTTAAGCATTTCTGAAAGTTGAGATTTCTGTGCAATGGCATGCAACATGTGCTAGACCTGCACTTCTAGAAATCTTCCTTCCCTTAAGGTGGCATCAGGTCTGATTTAACCTCCTCTGCCTCTGTACTACATAATAGGCAGCTGGCTGTGTTAAAACATCCGTCTGGAGAACAATATTGCAGTTTCCTCCAACAACATGTTGTCTCAGAAGTCTTTTAAAATAGTTTACAAAATTTCCAATAGACACAGCAAAACAGTAAGATGGTAACTTCAGAAAATCATCAAAAGCAAACTAGGAAATGAAGCTTTTAAAAAAATGCAGGGTACAAATGAAGACTGTCTGTGCACTTTTTTGTGTAGATGTGTGATGAAAACATTTTGTAGTTTGATAAGGAGGAGCTATGCTGGGACTCTCTCAAGTTGCCACTAGTGTTGCCTGCTTTTAGTAATAGCAGCTCCATGTCCACCAACTGTATGCGTCATACACATTGTCTTCATTTTTTCTACAAGTGATAGGAAATATTTGTCACAGATTTTTACCTTCATGATCTCCCAAACACATTTTGATGCTGTCTATCTATTGATAATATTGTACATAGTTTAACAAGGCCAAGTGCAAGGTACTGCACCTGGGTCAGGGCAACCCCCAGTATCAACGCAGGCTGTGGATGAACAGATCAAGAGCAGCCCTCCTGAGAAGGACTGTGGGGTGCTGATGGGTGAGAGCCTGGACATGACCTCTAAATGGACTAAATGTAAAAATGGACTTTTACAACTGTTGTTTTTATTTTCATCAAAGCATTTTTACCTTTTCATTTACAAGCAGTATAGGTTTCTTTCATTCTTTCACTGAACTTAATCTTCAAGGTGCCCTAATCTGGAGTTTGTGGCCTCTCCATTTTAAGTCAAAGGTACTTTCTTCCAGGAAAATTTGGTAATAGGAAATCATCTTATTCACTCTGTTCTCTCCAAAGTTCACAAGATTTTATTATATATTTATGTGTATAAGCTACCACATAAGAAATTCCACACTATTAAAAAGGCCTCCACAAAAATGTAGACAAATCTATTTGCACAGGAAGCCTTCCCAGCTGTTGGATCATATTTCTAACAGCTACCTGAGAGCTCTCTGGGAAAATTCACAATACGATACAACATAAAACACCAAGTGCTATCCAAGTGAATTCCCTGAAATCCTTAGCACAGGATGCCCAAACTTGTCATCATCAGAATCTGTGAGAGGGAAACCTGAGACAAGGAGTGACCTGCAGCCAGTAAGGCAGTACATAAGTGAGGAAAAGGGCATGGGCACATTACCTGGACAGAGGAGAGCCTGGCATGACAATCTAAAGGGAGGTATGTTGGAAAGTGTAAAACCAGTGCTGAACATAAGCGGGATCTTTGGAAGAATTCTTTTCTACCTTTTCCTGTTCACTAAGAGTCCTTTTAAATGACTGATTAATGACTTTTTCCTCTGAGCGTTTTCAATCTAAACAGTACTACTTTCCAACAAATGTGGCCATAATTTTTGTTATTATTTTTCTTTTTCTGATTGGAGAACATTCACCGGACAAAACCAGTATGGTGTATTTCAGCATTTTTATACAGAAACTTTATTGTTGAACAAAAGATAGTGTTCTCATTAAGCATTTATAAATAGCTTTTATTTCCTGCCTACAAACATTGCATGGAGTTACTCTTCAACTATTCATCCATCTTGGTTTTCATGCCTAATGTAAAATAAATAATATATGTGTTGGATTTTTTATGTTGGAGCCTTCCGTTGCCTGAGGGCTGGATTTCCTGCTATTGTTTGCCACAGGTGACTGTGTACACTCAATTACCATGCTGAAGACCAGTGTTGTCTGAGGTGCCTTCTGGCCCAGTACCTACAGAGCCAGACTCCAGAGCACATCCTTTTGTTTGGATTAATAGTGGAAAAATAGAAAATACTCTTTTCTTTTCATTGGAAGGGTTTTCTTCCTTCACTTTGAAATCAGTGTCAGCTTTTTTATGTGATTAAGAGCTAATTCCTCAAGTATCTGAGGAGACAGATTGTCATGCTGACTGAAGTGGAAAAGAAAAGCAGTGAGCTTTCAGTGTGTGCAAACAACAAACAAGTCAGTGCAAGGTGCTGTGCTTGTGTTCTCTACAAAATGACATACAAATCAATTTTCCTCTCTGCATCTTGACACTCCATCCTTTTCACCTGTCTGCCACAGCTACAATTCACTTGTGGTGATCAAATTGTTATGTTCTAGTTTCCACCTCTATGAATATGACTTAATTGTCCTTGGTGAGTCTGGCTGTGAAAATGGCACAGTAAAAAGCAGTTTTGCTGTGGATATACAAACTTGGATCAGATCTGCTCAAGAAGATGACAGAACAGCAAATGTTGTGCTGATGGTGGGGGAGAGGACATGTTGCCAGCCCAAGGAAGTTGCTTTTATTTCCTTCATAATCTCTCTCAGTTACAACCAGTGATTCCAAAAGGAGCAACTTTTTTTCCATTATTACTTAGCTGCCACACAGCAGTAAATCTGCCTTCTTAGAGATAGGTATGACACTGGTTCCTTGTACCATCAATTCCTTGGGACAGAGACTGTCCTCTCTGTCAGTACAGTTTAGTGTGAATGGCTTCATTGTATTGTTTCAGTTGGATTACAAATGTCCTTCACATTTAGCTAGAAGATCTGATAACAAATTGCTCTGCTTTCAAATTGCTAGCAACAAGATAACTCCACCAGATAATACATCTTTTTCAGGAATGTTTGTTTAGTCACCCTGTACTTTTTGTCTTAGTTTATGGGCTAGTCACATCCAAGAGAGAAAATAGGAATATATTTAGAGAAAAAAAACACACATTTTGATGGAAGAAAGCATCTTTTCTGTAGAAATTGTAGATGAAGTTCCCAAAAGGATGAAGAACTGTTTTATGGTCTATGGTCGGATATCAAATACACAAGAAAAAGAAAACCCAGTGTTATTTTCAATGAACTGTTGTTAATAAGAATTAACAATATATATTGTTGAGTCTTTTTACTTTTTCCACAAATTCTTACTAAGCTCACTTTTTTGAGAGTTCTTGGGGCTTTTGTAGGATGAAAACCAGGCAGATCTTATAGGAAAGCCTCAGAAAGAAAGACTAAAGATGTGTAGGGATATGGTCTTGTTAAGCCTACAGGGTTACCTTTTCCCCATCAATCATTGCACAGGAGTCAATCACACTAATTACTGCAATTTAAGCTCATGGATTTCCTAGGCTAAGTAAGGAAAACTAATGGATTGCTTGGGTTAACTAAGGAAAGCAGATTTATGTTCTCTTTCTACCACACATTTAGAACTCTAAAAGTTACTTCAGGTTTTCAGTCTTTTGGCCATGTCCTCTCTTTTTCACAGTTTGAGAGACTGGGCTTGTAAACAGTAGGAGTACATCAACTTTGTGTGTGTGTTTGTTTGTGTGTTATGAGAAGGATGTGTGTGGAAAGCCATGTGAATTGAAAAGGGTAGTGTCATCGTTTACAAGTTATTTCCTTTAATGAGTACTTCTATTCAAATCCAGATGGTGCTTGGAGAATTTTCTGCTATTGAAAAAAGACTTCCCTTCCTCTTGGCTGTGGTACATCCTTGCACCACACCTGGGAGTGACGCTGGTCACATTCCCATTGCCTGGCTTTGGATCTGAATGTTCCACCATGTGATCACAATGTGGATGCTCAGCTCAAGTCCCTGGGGTGATGTTCCCCTTTTCTCTGGGATATAAACATCATGCTGTCATTGAACTCTAACATCATTTCCATGTTTCACCCTATCCCCATCTGCTGAAATTTCTCTCAACAGATTTACCAAGAAAAGAGAAACTCGATGCAAAGACTGCTCTTGAGAGTCCTGAGTGATTTCCTGATGAAAGATCTGAAATGAAACTTGAGAATCTTGTTTCTATTTTTTGTTGCTAGTTTGTGAGTAGAAAAACTGCAGTATTTTTAGAAACAATGAGGAACAAAGATTTAAAGTTAGTTTTGCTTCCAGTATTTTGAGTGTTTGTCAGTGTCAGAACAGACGATTGGGGATACAATCATCATAAAGTCACTCTGGGATATTCTGATTTGTGAGAGTCTCCTGGGAGCCCAAACTAGTTTATGACAATACAACAACATTTTCCATCTAGTCAAGAAGGACTTTCTAGTTCCCCAGATTCCCACACATTTTCCTAATACTACAGTTGAAAACAAAATTAATCTACTTTTGAGTTAGGATAGGAAATCAGCAGGAAAGCAGCCATCAGTGCTGCCCAACCACTTAGCCCAAGAAGCAGGACAGGCTGTCAAATCCTTTGGAAGAGCAGGAAGCGAGGCAGCAGCAAGCAAGACAGCACAGGCATACAGAGGCAAAAACCCCAGCCTCACATTTAGCCATGTGCGCCTGTATATGATCAGGACCACGCTTTCACAGCTGAGTGGAAGAAAACACGTCATCTTCTTTGCTCATCTCAGTAGATGATCTTCAGTCGTGTTAACAGAATTGACCCTGTTTAGAGAAAAGGGATTGAATTACCAGATGGATGTTGTGGTGTGTCACTGGCACACAGTCAGAGATGTGTGAGGGTTTTCATTGCATCACCAGCACACCACCGCTCTCCAGCTGTATGATCCTTGGAGTTCTTACACCAAAGAGAGCTCAGCCACAGACCTGTCATCCAAAAGAGTGGTGAGAGCTACCAAACCTTCAGCTCAGTGAACTGTTACATCAAGTATCAGACAATAACATAAATCCTTTATCAGGCAGTGAAAAAACCCCCATGTTTCTAAGCTGTTATTCATCTCCAAAATATACTTAAAATAGGTCAGGGAAAGTATTAACCTGAAGGTGTTTGTCATTCTCCAAGAACTGCAGTAGGGATGTATTTCAGATGTTGATGTCCATGGTGGATTAGGGGGAAACGTGTACTCTGCATTGAGGAGACCAGAGGCCAGGATTCAAGAGAAGAGGAGTGCTAAATTCAACAATTCACTTAGATCCAGATCAAGTAGTATACATGTCAAAATCCACTGTGAAACCAGGGCTTGACTGAGGGATGGCAACATACAGGAAGACGTGGCTGAGTCACAGGAGGCAGAAGAGGGATATCTGTCTGGGTTTACTGAATTCAGTGGCCTCACAAGGGTAATGCTGAGGCAAATCTCTGCCTCAGGTACAGTCAGAAGCAAGACTGGCCAAAAGGCACACATGGCCACACACGTGCTGCACATACACCTGTATGCATGGCCAGCACAGACTGAAACACTCAGCATTCACACAAACAAGGACAGGTTCTGTTCTGTTTCCCTCCCTTCTGACCAGGATGAAGGTGCATAATGGGACATTGGGTTAAACCAGTCATTTCAGCAGGTATGTAAAATATGGAGTTAGAAGAAGAGGCAGAGAACAGCTGGTGTGATCTGTGTATCTGGTAAAAACAGATGTGGGGACAGTGTGCTGGGAGCAGTGTGGGTTGTCAGGAGGAACATGCTTGAGCTATAGGCAAAATGGTAATCCCCTTGTGTTCATGGCCACTCATCTAAGTGCTGTGTAGAGAATTTGCTTTGTTTGGTGGTTTGGGTTTTTGTGACAAAATAGATTCTAAAATGGTGTTTCCCCCAGAGCAGGATGCTGCAAGCTGTTGGGTGAACCCTGCCGAATCCCTCCCTCTCTGGCTGTCCTGGGCAGGAATGGATGTAGTCAGGCAGTAGAAACTGCACTTGCAGTCTGAGTATGGGCATCTCCCAGACTTTTGTCCATAAGAGGTGCAGTACTGCAGGTGTACAGGGCAGGATCTCACATGGAGAAAGCAAACTGGCTGCGACTGTTACCTGGAGCAGCACACATCATGGTCAGGGGGTATCCATCCACTCCAGCCTCAGTGCTGCAGGGCCTTTTCAGAGAGTTGCTTTTGACTAGGCTAATTATAAATATCCATGCTGGTTATTTTCCAGGAATTGTATTCTGCCAGTGGCTGGGGATAGTCCCTCATCAGTCTGTCTCAATGAACTCTGCCTCCAGAAGGTGCCTAGTAGATACCCAGCAGTAGCTGACAACAGTCAAGGTAACTGAAATTTTCTGCGCAGCAAGAAATAACCTTGGCCATTTCCCTTATCACTTTAACTATTTTTTAAGATACTCATTCTGAGAGCACAGCCTTACATCAAAAACATAAATCATATTGTTGTCCCTGTGTTGACAACCAGGAACTGTCAGGAGATTTCCAGGCTGGTTTTAGATGGAAGAGCTGCTGTTGATGTCGAGCTTGAGAATATCTTTAGTTCATCATATGTCTTTTACCCTGAGGTGCTCATAGGTACCATACAGGCAGATTGTGAGAATTCAGAGCTTATGGATTTCAGGGAAGAGCTCTATTTGAAGTACAGTTAAAATTAAGTCCAAAAAGTACATTCTTCAATTGTTTTCAAAGGTTCCTGTGAATAATCTGAAATATGTGTCAAAGAACAATATAGCAATTGTTTCCTGATCCTAGAAAAACATTGGGAAGATGACACTTCACAGATCAAAGAATATTCTGAACTAGAAGGGACCCACAATGATCACCAAAATAAACTCTTGAGTGAATGGCCAATATAGGGATCAAATCCACAACCTTGGTCTTATTAGCACCACACTGACCAACTGAGTTAATCACTGCCTGATCCACAACTCTGTCAGGGTGACAAGCATAGTTTTTTCAGGAGATACATTGTCTTCTACTTTGCAAGCACTTCATCAGCTCTGAAACAATAAGAGATTTAAGGGGGTTTTTGGGTAATTTCAGATTTTCTCTCTCTCTGTCTTCTCTTTTTTTTTTTTTTTTCCTCTTGAGCTATCTAACATCCAGCTGCTTGTGTACCTAGGACAAAGGAATGCCAATATGGTGCCAATATGTTTCAGGTACAAGCAACTTCAATCTCTTATTTTTTTATGCCAAGTCAGTTAGAAAATGTAAGCAGCAGAAGAAAATAAGGAGTGCTGTTTGTGCTTTGAGTATTCTACTCTTCTGCTGTAGTTCTTGTTCAAACTGCATCCTCTTGTGCTGATGTGTTGCCCTGTGAGAACATGTACTTGTGAAGCCAAGGAGAGGTGCACAGAATGATGACTCTCACAGCAAGCACTGCAGAGGTGAGTTAGCCTCTGCTGCACTGACTCCATGACACTTTCAGAGGTGGAGAACAGGAGCTTGGTCCTGTACCCCTGAATGTGACTAAACCATGTGTATGAATAGCAAGTTCTATGAGTCTGTAGGTACATTTATTGCACATCTCACCTAGGAAAGATCTGCAATCAGCTACCTTGGTGAAATTCCAAGGAATTTGGTGTGTCAATACAAGCCTTCTGTGCATTTGACCAGTCTCACTTCCCTGAATCCCTTCTCCCTAGTAATTTCACATTTCCATTTAAAGAATGTTTTGTAGGCCTCATTGCTTTTCTCTGGATTATCTCCAGTGATCCATACATTTTGCACAGCATTGCTCAGAACTGAGAATGCATCAGGAGCTTTAGTAGTGACAAGCAGAGCATGTGGATGACTGCAGCTTGCTGGCTATCCTTTGGACTGTGCATTCTGATAAGATGTTTGCACTTTTTGGTAAGGCCACATTCACCACTCACTTTCAGTCTGTGATCTTCTGTAAAGCCACAATGTTTGCTCTAGTTCTTGGTGGTTCTTCATCTGGTATTTGTTGGGTTTTTTTTTCTTACTTATTTTGCCTGGTGTATTTTTCCCCTCTTAAATCTCCCTCTGGCTTTTCAAACTATTACCTGGTTTTGTTGAGATAATTTGAACCCTGCCCTCTGGTTTGCTTGAATTTTCTCTCAGCTCTGTACACTCCACAAATAGTTTCATCATTATTACTGAGAAAATGGAACAGGACTGGACCAGCACAAATCCATGAGATACATCCTTCCACTTTGAACCATTGGCTGGTGAAGTATGGCTTTTGCATCAGTTTGTACCCTCTGCAGCAGCAGCTTTATCTGGTATAATTTATAGCATATTTATGGACACAGAATCATAGAATGGTTTGGTTTTGAAGGGATCCTGAAGATCATCCAGTTCCAACCCCCCTGCCATAGGCATGGACACCTTTCACTAGGACCAGGTTACCCAAAGCCCTACCAGGGCCTTGAACGTTTCCAGGGATGGGGCATCTACAACTTTTCTGGGAAACCTGTTCCAGTGCCTCAATGTAGCAATGTATCTGTATAACTTAGGCCATTCTGTGTACCAGCCAAACTGTTTGTAGATAACAAGCCACCTTCAGTCTTGTTTTCAGGGTTCTCAGGAATTCATCAAGGTTACTGAGACAACAATGGGACTGAAAAATAGAACAGAGAGTCTGGGAACCTGCTTACAAAGAATGCAAAACCTAGATAGAAGACACAGGATGTGATGATGGACGGTTGACCAGCTAGGTGTCCCAAAGGACATGTGCCTGCCCCATGGACAAGTAGCTTAGCCAATTGGGAGACACCTGTACGTGTGGACAGGAGTGCTAGAAACTATAACTGGGGTTTAATGTAAACAATAAATCAGCTTCTGCTCAATCATAATAATTTGGTTATTCAGTTGCCCATTTTTTCCCTGCTGCATCTCACCGCTTTCACAGTAAAGAATTTTTTCCTTATGTTCAATCTAGGCCTATCCTCTTTTATTTTAAGGCCATGTCCCCTTGTCCTGTCACTACATGCCCTTGCAAAAAGTCCCTCTCCAATTTTCTTGTAGGCCTTCTTGTAGGCCGGTGTCTTCGGTCATATTGTTAAAACCTTTCAGAAGTCAGCAGAGGTGACTACTACTCTTCTCCCTCCATCCACAAGATTTGCCACTCTGTGAGAGGGAAATGAGATAGGTTTGAAATGCCTTGTCCAGTAGGCCCCCATGCTTTAAAAAAATCTTCTTCCTTGACACTACTTGTCCCAAGTCATTTACTTAGATCATAGTGATTGCCTCTGTGTTTCACAACATGCTCTCTGCCCAACTGGAGACAGAGCCAGGATAAACTGTTATGATGCTTCTTGATTACACCAAAATCCCCAGAAAAAGGAAGCACCAGGGAGAGTCCTAATCTTGGTTCCTGTGCTCCTGGCCAGAGGGCTCAGTTCCTATCTGGAAAGCACAGACATTTATGCACCTAACCTTTCATAATTTGGCTGCTCTATCTCTTGTTAAATTAAATTAAAACATTTGTGTTGACTGAGTAATTAGGGACCTTCAATATTACGTCTTACAGCCTCAATTTGCTTTGTAGTCTTTTCTTTTCCCACAGTTCATATGGAGAGGAGGGTTGTGAAGGAATTACAATGCATTTACCCTTACAGATCCATAGGAGTCAGCAGGCTATAAAACTCTGAGCGCAATATGGTACAAGATACAAGAAAGTGGCACAACGCCACAGAAAGCTGTGAACCTCTGCTAGGAGATTACATGAGAAGACTTCGGGCCCCACCTTTACTGTCTTGCAGATTTTTTCATATCAAATGTGCAGAGCTTCCAAATAAAAACTTATATATATATTTCAGATTTTTTAGCTTGGGAAATTCATACTAGGATCTGAGATAAATGGGACTGTGGTTGACATGTGTAAGTATTGTACAGTAGCCAGACACATTTCATATCTCCCCTTTCCCGTAATTATGTCTACAGATTTCCAAAGCAACCCTAACTTCTGTCAAACTTGACGCAGGCGTGTCCCAGAGCTCCACTGTAAGTGTCTCCTGATGCAGCTTTAGCTGTGACACCACGCCTGTGGGCTTAAAAGCCAAGATGAATCCAGTGTTTTTGACCCCATTGCTGACACAGGTGCCTCTTGTAGGCATTATCTGACAGATCAGTACATGTCACAAGCAAGTGTGACAGGGAGCAGGTTTAGTTTGAATTAAATAGGAAACCCTTTCTTCCTCCCTCATCTTCTCACAAATAGTGTGATTAATACTGGTGTTCACATTATAGCAAATATAAAAGAGATTGTTAAATATTTTTATTAATTCTTCATTGAGAAACTGGAAACAAATCCAGCTGTAATGCATTCACCCCATCCTTCCTAATCCCTGAATGACTGCATTTCTTCTAATTTTAGTTTTAAATTTTTTCATTGCATGTGAGGGAAGTATATTTAAATATTGACTTGCTTCTTGAAAGGTAAACATAGCACACTTTCCTTTGAAAATACTGTACAAATGCTGTCTAACACAGCTTTCCCTCTCTGTAGTATCTCAGGCACAGTATTATTCCCAATGTTGTTGTGCCCTTTAGTCCAAATAACATTTTCTTGTGTTTCTCATCTGCAGCAGATGGCCAATAGCCAACCACAACATTTTTCATTGAAATGGCGAGGATATGCTCTAATTACCTCCCTAACAAAGGCCTTGATTACATCTAAATTCCAGGATTTCTGAAGGCAATTTTTTCATGGTATCAGCCTATTTGTTTCTGACTGATTATCCCTTCAGCACTAACCTTTCACTCCTTTGTATCCCAGAAAGCAACAGAATGTCTTTAATCCAACATGAAAATTAAGCAAGGTAGCAATGTCTTAAAAAGCACAGTTGAGCAATTTATAAACAGCACAGTGTTTCTCAGTGTAATAAGTTGCTTCTTGGAAAAAAAAAATGTGGTAGTTGGTGAGGACTTTTTATGAAGCACAATTGCTTTAATAACACAGCCCAATCCCCCTCCCCAAATCTTTGCTATTTCTAGAACTGCCCAGCCACACACTTGCTGTTCAGTCAAACTGTCCCAGCAGGTGACAAGGTTTCTGTATAAAACTATGGAAAATCTGTACGTTGGGCACCTGGATGTGTGTGAATTCACTTTACAGGAATACATTTCCTCCCAAAATGAACTTTGAGCAGACGGACAAGGGAAGGTCAAAGCTGTAGGAGAGCCTATATTATCTGCTCCACTCCATGTGGAAAAGGCTGGGATGCTGGATCCAGTATTCCGGGTTTAGCGTACATCTCCAGGAGATGTTTTCTATTGCTAATTGCCAAATTTTGCTCAGTCCAAAGAAACAGCTTTGGCACACGGAGTCCAGATGCAGGTTTCATTTGATTTCAGTGCTCCCCATGGGAGCACAGGGGCTGAGAGGGGCTCTTGTCATCACAGCTTGCTTCTCCTCCCCCAGCAGATGTCAGAGAGGGCAGAGGCAGGGAATGCTGCCAGACCTGCAGCAACGGGAGGGCAAATACCCCATGCAAGTGATTTCCATCATCTCAGGAGATGCAGGCAAAACAGAGGTGTGGCAGAGCCTTTAAAAACTTACAGAAAGAGTGACCAATGGAGAGGAATCTGAGTGTGGTATTCTAAACTCAGCCAGGACTTCATTGCCTGGGGTGGGTGCTAGATCAAGCTGATTGCTTTAAATAATGCTATTTATACATCAGCATCAGGCTGCCAATATTTCTAGGCTAAGTCCATATACAAGCCAGAAAAATAGCAAACAGACTTGTTTGTCAACGTGAAAATACAGTTCAAGACACAGACATTGTACCCCAGCCTAGATGCCCATTCCAGAAGTATCTGCCCCTATAAAATTTTAAGAAAGATGAAAAACTAATTTACAGTAAGACATGAGGAAGACCTTGGGACTAAAAAATTAATATTCCCCGTAAATTCTCCTGGACCCAAAGGACTGCTTTACAGACAGCAGTAGCCCAAAGTGTTCCATTTCTATGCTGATTTGGACCACCTGCCCTATTGTTTTTGCCTTCAACACTATCAGTGCTCCTGCACTTATCCTGTTTTGGAAAGCCTCCAACTCTCATGACATTTTTAAGTGACCTTTGTGTAGAGTGAAAGTGCCAAATACTAGGCTTCTGAACAACCTATCTGTATTTAGTTAGGAGTTGAAAACCCAAAGCTATCATTATTTTAATTCCAAATCTCTGGAAAAAAAAATGCAGTTAAATTTTTCTTTAGAAGAGGGAGAGATGGGTTATGTCACAGAAATGGAGACGGCAGTAAATAAATAAATGAAGAGTAGGTGAGAAGTCCTTTGTTTTTATTCTGTTACTGTTTCCAGACCCGGAAAAACTATAGTTTGTACTGAAGTAAATGTTTATTTCCTTTGCCTAAGGAAATGAAAGGCTGAAAACTAATATTCTATTTGAGAGAAAATTTTGCATTTAAGTTAAGCAGAATTTACAGGTTGCATGAGGAAAACCCAAGGAAATACAGAGCTTGTTTGCAGCAGTATCTTCTCCCTTGCCTGTAGCTCAGGGGTGGGAAGTTAGCTTAAAAGGCTCTGGACAAGTTCCATCTTCCAAGAGCCAGGCTGGGGTGAGTGGCTCCAGCAGCCTCACTGTTGTACTGCAGGGAAGGGAATGAAGAAACTGCAGAGCAATAATCCAGATTCACAAGTCCATTTCAGGCAGATTCTGAGCTGTAAGAAAGGTGTCTCTGGCTCTTTGTTAAGAGACTAGGAGAATAGTCTGGAGGGCCATGTATAGTTAGAGTTCACACTGTATGACTGCTCTTATGGAAGCCTGGTAGAACATCTTCACTCAAAACACATGATTATTTTCTTATTTGCAAAAGATGATACAAGATGCATCATTCTTCCTCCATTCCTTGTTACAATCACTGAAGACCTGGAGTCACAGAAACTCTGACACTTCATAGAGGTGAGTTTTAGTGGTAAGGTTAAAGATGGGGCATTTGTCCCTTCATCTAGGTTAGAGACCAGGATAAATTTTTCCTTCTGCTGTCCATAAATCTCACAGCTTTCTCTCACTGCTCATATTTTCTAGGATCCTGTTTGCCTTCTGGCAGCTGCCTGCAGTTAGACTGCATCTACATAAAAATGTATCCAAGGCTGGGCCCAGATTCTGGCTTTTCCAGTGGGGGGTAGAGAAGAAAGGTGACCTTTATATCTTTCATTTGCATATGATATCCATCTCTTCACTCTCTGCTTGGTTAAACCAGTTTAGATTCTGACGTTCAGGATCTGTCTTATCCTTAAGCGTTTGTGTTCCTGCCTGTAAAACCAGTAGGCTAAGGTTCATATCAGCTCTGCTGTTCCTAATGAGCCAGAATAAACATGTGAGCCTCTCACAGTTGCTTTAACCCCACACAGGAGGAGGGAGCTCTGTGTGATGGCACGGAGGCAATGACACGGGATGAAATAACATGATTGGTGTGAATGTGGCACTGATACTGAACACTGGCCAGTGGAGGCAAGTCTTAATAACCTGACACAGTGCTTTTTGGTTAAATAGATTTTCAGAAGTTTAGGTTTGCTTTCTCTGTTTTTTTCCTTAGATAAAAGCAGAGTTAGTGCAGTGGAAGGAACGGACACTTTAGCAACTCAGTTAGGCTGGACAGCAAACTAACCAATGCAACATGTATGTGTGTTTAGTATTAAGCGTACACTTAAATACTGTGCTGGAAGTAGGCTTGATTGCTTTTAAAATGAAGCCCTCTAGCCTTAACACTTCTGGAGTTCACTCACACCTGCTCCACACTTTGTTTCACAGTTTTATCTGCTCTTTTGGCAGAAAAATATAGAATATATTCAATTTTTTTTTCCTTCCAGTATCTGTTTTCTTCCAAATAAATGCCAGAATATAAATCCTTGTACTAAAAGAAGTATAAGCTTTTTGAGATGAGTATGAAACAATGATGTGCTAAGACTATAAGGCTACAATGATATATCATACTGAAAGTCTAAATTTCTGGTGTTAAAGATAATTTTCCCTATAGGAGCTATTCAGCAATAAAATCTTTTTCGGGAAAAGAATATTGAGTCCAGGAGATTATATTTTTTACACATATCAAAGAAGAAATGTCAGCCCTCTCTCACATATGGATATCTTCTGTTTCACCATTTTACTCAGAGATAGTCTGACCTTTTGTACAGACACTATCAGCAGAAAAGATAGCACCAGTGAAGAAAATACACACAAATCATTCATGTGGAACCAAACACTCTATTTTCTGTGTTGAGAAGTTTTTATTGGATAAATATTTTTGTACACCACCATATTTCAGATTAGTTACACTATGGCTCTGCAATATCAAATTATGGTGTAGTCATTTCCCCAGTAAAAGGAAATAAAATACAGAAGCACAGAGCTTGAGGCTTTGGTCACTGTACAAAGCCGGGGTTTTAGAGCCAGTTCCAGTTTGGTGCAGAGAGGGAACTTCTTCACACTCTTTCATAAACTCTAGTGCAGACAACTCCTTTCATGGCATATTCCTAAGGCATAAAGGAAAATATTAATATAAATCTTTTGCTGACTGTCATTTTGTCTGCTGCAGTAACCTCTGAAGTCAATGAAAGTCCACATGCCATGTTTTACATCTCTACATATTTGCAGAACTTTTAGAGCAAACAGCACAGCTACTTTTATATTGCAAATAGAGTTGCTTCTATTTTAACAACTTTAAACTTCATTAAGTGGTATTTAATGACAAAAAGATTTCAAAATGAGGTTCAGCTTCCACAAACAAATTTACTTTTTGGTATTATTGCTGGCTTGTCAGAAATATTAGCCCCACCTAGTTTTTATATCGTGGCCCACTAACACTTTCAAATTTTCAATGTAGCAAGAGGGTTTTTTTGTGTAGAAGCAGAAGTAATCTGTGTATGTCAAAGGTCAGGCTTCCAGCCTAAAAAACTTTGCTCTTCTGAGTAGCAAAATATTTCTCTTTACCCTCTCACCCCAGTGGCCTTCAGTGGTTGCTGATGACTCACAGCCACAGGATGCATGCGACAAAGGCAACAGGATGTTAAAAAAATATTTCCTTGGTCTGTGAAGATGAGGTGCCCTCCACAACCCTGTATGAGGCAAGGGGCAGACAGCAGGATGCCGACAGAAGAGGCACCTTACCTCTCTGTTTTATGAAGAGGGTTTAATAATTAGAAATCTTACACAGAAATGCAGAGATGCACAAACAGATCTACCTTCCTACATAGAGGTCTCAAGAGTGCTGGAAATGGACTGTTTACAGGGGTGTGTAGTGGCAGGACAAGAATGGAATGGCTTTAAACTGAGAAAGGGGAGGTTTGGATTAGATATTAAGAAGAAATTCTTTACTGTGAGGGTACTGAAGCACTGGAGCAGGTTGCCCAGAGAAGCTGTGGATGCTCCATCCCTGGAAATGTTAAAGGCCAGACTGGATGGGGCATTGGGTAACCTGGCTGAGTGGAAGGTGTCCTCATTTGTGACAGTGGGTTGGAACTAGACAATCTCTAAGGTTCCTTTCAACCCAAACCGTTCTACGATTCTATGTATCAGAACTTATAACAAAAGACAGTCAGAACAAGCTAACATATAAAAGTGTAATGCTCCTGACTTCAAACAAGTTGCCAAAATTAGTTTGACTCCAATATCTAAACACTTTAATAAGCAAAGTGAAATCTTAATTTTAATAGGGACCCTTACAATCAGAGTCCCTAAAATGTTTTATCTCTCTGGCTTGGCCAAGATAGGGAAAAGGAAAGAACTGTTTCAGGGACAGCAGGACCCTGCTTGTAAACTTTTGTTTCCATTTCATAGGTTTCTGTTATTTTTAAACCTTATTCCTTTTAAGAACAATAATGTTGAGAGCAGTAATTATGCTGTCAGTTTATGGCAGCTCTACCAATATAATCACTTTAAAGACAAGTTGCTGTATGCAATAATATTTATTTCCTTCCAGCTGTTTTCTAAGCTTGGTTCCCTTTTCCCCTTCTTTAATTTGTCTCATTATTCAAAGAGTAAGCCAAAATTGATAGTCTACTTAGACAGAAGTATACTGAAGGCTGTTTTTCCTTCTGACCTTTAGCAGTGTGCAAGGGACATGAACTTACCACCACCATCTTCCCATCAACAAGTCTTCTCTTTATCGTGGTCTCTTTGCCATTCCACTTCTGCACTTGCACCAATGACCCTTTCTCCAAGGTTACAACACTCTGAAAATTCCAAGAGAAGAGTTTCAAACTGCAGGCTGAGCTTTGCAGATTACAGTAGCCGTGAACTTTACATTCAGCAAGATATGTGCTTTGGGATAATGACATGCTCAGTAACATAATATTCAGCACTATACTGTTTCTTCTTTCAGTGCTTTATTTTAATAGTTTGGAAAACTCAAGGTGCACGTAAAATTTCCCCTGATATTGTCCTAGGAGATGTTCAGACCACTCAGAGATCATCAGCCCTCTTACTTACCTTGACTTTCCGGTCATCTGCTGTTGTTTCATCAAACTGCTGGCCCAGTTTGAAAGAGATGGTTGTATTTTTGAATGTGCTTTCAGTTCTGATGGTCACTATGTCCCCTTTCATACTGATAATCACATCAGGCCTTGCCAGGCCACCTAGTTTCCGGGTAGCTAAGCCCACTCCTAGAAATCAGAAACAAAACAATCATTACATTGTCTTGCTTCTAGAAGCAAGAAACTTAGTTTCCTCTCATGATTCTTCAGTGGAAGAACAAGGAAGAGTTTCTTCTTGAGTGCTTCAATGCCTGATTTAGATGAAACCCTAGTTCTTTAGATGAGACACTACTGAGACAGAGGTAGGAACGAGGACCTCAGCATTCAGGGATTGTGGCAGCCCCAGCTGATAAGAGTGAACCTTCAGCAAGAAGTAAAGATAAAAACAATTATAGAGCTATGCACATTTAGCTAGGAAGAAACATGGTTGATTATAAATCTGCATTAATTTAATATAGACAGAATAAGTAGAAAAATTCAGAGGAAGAGTCTGGTTCTCATAAAAATTTGCAAACATCCTTCTAAAAATCCTTGAAAAATCTGTTTTTCAAACAGATCTGAGAATTTGTACCTTTGTTAATAGGTAAATAGGAATAGGTAAATAGTTAATAGGAAGAAACTGGACACTAAAGTGCCAATATGCTGGTGCTTGTTCATTAAAACATATTGAAGACTGGGTAATTCCTAAGTTGTTATTAACATCCTTTAAGGATCCTTGCATCTAAACCTCAGTGAAAAGTACAAGTATGAAATATAAAAAATGTCAAGGTATAAGGGCTGAGATCTCCAAAGAGTTTCCAGGAAAATCCCACACCAAAAGCCTTTTGTATTGCCCAGCCCTTTCCAGTCCAGTTCATTTTCTACAGGCTGTGAGGCTTGGGGCAAGTAGGAATGAAGCCACTGATGATGCATCTCTGCTTCATAAAAGCAGAAAAGAGATAGCTGCAGTTAGTGCCTTTGTTAATGCTATGCCATGCTCAGATGAAAAGATCAGTAAAAATGGGTATAAAGTTATCTACAAAGCATAAAACTATTTTCAGTAATTATTCCATATTAAGCAATTCTGTTCAGATGTTCAGAAAAATATCTGCAGCTGGACTTTCCTCCCACATTCACCCTGGCTAATTAATTAACTGCAATTCTTTTGTTATTCAGTCTAGCGTTTCCAATAAAGGGAATCAGTGAATCATTTATATAGCAAAAGCAATGCACTAGCTGACTGTCTGTGCACTTGGCATACAGGAATGAAGCCAGCATTAAAATGAAAAACAATGCTTAATTTGTTAGATTCCTGGCATTCTTCAGTAACAGACAGATTCATTCATAGTATTTAGATGTCTGAAACTACAGTGTCATGAGACATCAGCTCCATTATATATTGTAAGTTATCATAAGTCACAAATTTAATAGTGTAATCAAGAGGAAACAAAAAAATCTGTATCTCCATAGATTACTCTGGTGACAGAAAAACATATTAGATCAGTTCATATCAGTTAGACGGAAGTAAATTTATAACAGTAATTCATCACCTACCTTTTTCAATTTAGAGGCTAAAGGAAACAAATTAAATTGTGTTAGAAGAGTAATTAAGTGCTTTTTTTTGGCACCATCCATGAGCAGAATCTTCCCACATGAAACTTAACAAAAAAAAACCAACAAAAAAAACCCAACAAAACAAAAAACCAAACCAAACCAACAAACAAAAACCCACAAAAAACCCAACCAAACAAAAAACCCCCCAAAAACCCCAAACACAGAATATTTCTCACCCAATTCTTTCATATAGTCATCAAAATTTTCACTGGAGATGAGTTTCCAGGTTCCCACAAATCGGTTACACATCGTATAGGCTTTGAGGCGCTGGTCCTGCAGAGAGAGGCAGTGGCCACAGCAGCTCTTGGTGGCAGTCGGAGAAGTTGTGTGCCCAGCTGAGATTTAGTGGTCTCCCTTTAAAGAGGTCTGGTCCCTGTGGCAGTAGGGGTTGGCCAATAGGGGAGGCAGTACCAGGGTGAACAATGTGCACCTTGTCCGAGGCAGCCGTGCAGTACCAAGGCTCTGGGTGACGCTGCCTGGGCTTCCTTCACTGAATACACCAGGGCACGAGGGGCACGTGGGGATGGGGATGGGCCCTTACCACTGCACCCACAGAGCAGCCAGGGCACACTGCAGTGGGGTGTCAGCAACACACAGACAAGGACAGGAGCACTGCCTCCCTACAAAACCCAGCTCCCACTGTCCTCCCAATGTTGTTCTCTCGCTATCACCATAGAGAACTGAAATCTATAACAACCATCTCATCCAACTGCCTGACCAATCCAGGGCTGACCAAAAGTTACAGCATGTTGTTAAGCCATTGTCCAAATCCCTCTTAGACACTGACAGGCCTGGGGCTTTGACCACCTCTCTAGGAAGCCTATTTCTGTGTATGACCACTCTCTCACTGAAGAAGTGCTTCCTAATGACAAATCTGAACCTCCCTTGACACAGCTTTGAACCATTCTCACACATCCTATCCCTGGGTACCAGGGAGAAGAGATCAGCACCTTCCCCTCCTCAGGAAGCTGTAGAATGTTACCAGCCTGTGCTAGTCAGATAAATCAAAGCCATGTGGATTGTGTGAAGAACTATCACAAAGATGATGTACAAAGTGCTTTGTGGTTTATTATTATTGTTGTTGTTGTTGTTGTTTACTTTCATGATCCATCCTGAAAGGGTCTGTATTTTTTATCATTTAAAGGCAGAACTGAGTTATACTGTTCTGTTTTCTTCTTTGCTGTGGGTTCTTCCCTGCACATATCCCAGACAGGATAACAAAAAGAAGAAGCAGACAATATTCACTGGTTCCCTTTTACAACCAGGCATATTCAGAAGATCAGTGCATCAGTGGATGTCAGCTCTTGTGCTTGACAGGTGGATTGCATAAAAAGAGGCCGAGTCATTAAAGTGCTTGTTCTTAGTTTGAAGTTATTTTGTGAGAGGCAAGAAGCTTTGCAGACTTGAGAGGGGGACATATTCTGTTTTCTCTTTGTCTTTCTGCACACTGATAGTTTTCTGCCATAAGGTAAAGGGAGTATTTAAGCCAGCAGAATCATATAAGGCATTGCATTCAAATGTGTCTTACTATTGTCAGATCTCCTCAGGTTTCCCTGCTTCCATGAAGAGATGCCACGACCTCCTTGGGTCCATGTATTACTTATATACTTATACTAGGGAGACCTGAACTGGACCCAGCATTCCAGCTGTGGCCTGATCAATGCTGAATAGAGAGGAAGGATAGTCTCCTTCAACCTCCAACACTCCTAATGCAGCCCAGGACATCACTCACCCTTTCCTTCAATGCACATTCCTGGTTCATATTCAGCTTGGTGTACACCAGGACTCCCAGAACATTTTCTGCTAAGCCTAAATTGAAATATTAAAATATTAGAGTTTTCAGCATTTAAGACTGTTTTTTCAAGTCCACATTTAGAGCTATTGTCTAATGGTTAGTAAAAAACAGACACAAAGAACAAATCCATAAACCACATGTGTATGTGACAGGCAGGAATTAAAAGCGTTATAAATTCAAGACACCTCAAACTATCTGAAACTATTCAGTGCAAGACCACATCAGATCTATTTCTGTCTTTCCCATTCCTAGACCATCTTTCTGGAGAAAATTATTTCTTGGTACATGCAAAGATTAGAGTCTTCTTTCCAGCTTGGGTGAACAATAGTTACCCATTTACCCTTTTGGTATGACTCTAATTTCTGGGTTATGACAACCTATAAAGACTCTTCAGATCTACATTTTAAGGGCAGGGACACTAGGATTATAAGCTGTGGGACCAAATTTCTTGTGTTTAGAGCTGAAAGAATGAGATGGAAATGGTGATGTGCCAAGGAGGTTGAGGTCTGGGTCCAGACTTGAAAGCTGTTATAAGGAAGAGGGGGAACACCTGGAACACCTAAATAACAGTCTGAGGAGTGAAATTGTTGTAGTTTTTGGTTTACATGGTGTTTGTGGGAAATAAGACAGTTTTCAGTCACATATTTTGATGGCATATGCAAAATGTTTTTAAACTCCTCAATCATAACATCAGCAGGGGATCTGAATGGAGCTTCCCTTGCTGGATAGGTCTAATGACTGCTCAGTGTGGGGAGCAAAAGTCTGGAGTGATTGAAAATATAAACTAGGCAAAGAGCTCTTTCTCCCCCACAGTAGGAAGCAGATTCTGTTTCTGTAATAAGTAAGTAATGTCAGTCTTTGAATGTGTTGTCCTCACAAAACTCTTCTAAAGCACAGATGCATAATATCACGTTTTGTATAAAGAATAGCTAGCTCTTTTATCTCTGCAAATGAGAAAACTACTTCTAAATCAAACTATCCATTATTGCTCAAGAAATAATATGAAAATATTCTACCGTTACTCCCCAAGCATCTTTTGTTCTTTTATTTAATTGTCTTATCCACATAAAGGCACTTAAACAAGACAAGGCTGATGCCTTTGGGAAATAAAAGATGATTGGGATGTTGTAAAATCAGGCCCAAAGAAATTCAAGAAGAGCAAATTAGTCAGAATAGAACAGCTACACTGCAGTACCAGTAACCTTTAGAACAAAAGTAACAGAGAATTATTTATTCAGACAAAACTCCAGTCTTAAGCAGTCTCAAACAATGTTAACATTGCTACCATCTATCTCTGTCACCAAGAAAAATCAGTACTTTCATTTAAAGGACTTAGAGTTTAGAAAGCAAGGGCAGGGAATTATATCTCAGAAATAATTGTGGAAACCAATCTTTTTCTTCAAGTTTAAAGGGGAAAAAGTGCCAAGGATTTTGAGTACATAAGATAAGGGAGAGCCTTTGTTACTTTTTTTTTGCTTATGGTTGATGTAAAACAGGATTTGAAATCATTGAACTTGGAGATTGTGAAGCAGCACAAGAGATAAAGGTAAAACTTGATGGAAATAGAGAACTAAAAATTCAGAGACTATTTAGAAATAAAGATACTATTTAAAGAAATAGAGAAAGGAAATTTATGTGAAGTTCTTTAAAGGAAACATGTTCTGGGCAAATTCAGGACCAAAAAAGCCTACATAGATTCCCAGGAGAGCAATGAAATAAACAGAAATAGAAGGGGAGGACAGAGGTCAAAGACTGACTTGCTGTGAGGACACCAAAAGATGTTTTAGCATTGACTCTATGAAGCTGAAGGATCAACCCTGAGCATGGGGCCAGCAGCCTCCCTTTTTCCAACAGCTACCTTGGAGGGTGCAAATAGCTTCTTGTCCCCTTATCTGGAACATCCTACAAGACCAGACTGGGACAACTGGGCTGAGGGAACAAGTCCAGACTGCCCTGCACACACGGGGCTTGACTGGCCAGGACACTAAAGTCCATCAAGTTCTTTCCAGTGGAAATAAATAGTTAAAAGAAAAAGGGTAAAACAACTGATAGGTCAATGCTCAGAATAAACCTTTCCTCATCTTTCTGCTGAGCTGCCAAACATCTGTGGGTGTGAGCCGCCTTTCCCTTTTTTTGTCCAAGAAACCTGTAAAGGAGTTGTGAGTGAATGTGGTGAGGGGCAGGGATCTCCTCCTCTCAGAATTCAAGGTGCCTGCTGCAATAGGTGTGCTGCCCATGGGTTTGTAGGAGTTTAGTAACATCCTTCTTTGGCAGAAAGGAATGCTCTGAGGTGGTTACTGACTTTTGGACAATAGTTTAGCATGACGGAAGAGAGGAGACCTGTGCACCTCTACAGGTAAGGACAAGACACTGATCTGACTTTAGCCCTTAGAAATGTGTGCTCCCACCTCCATCTGGGTCTGAGAGCACACACCTTTTCTTGACAGAGAGGAATTGTGGGGAGACAAAAGGAGATGCTGCAAAGGCAGTCTCCCTCCTGATATGTTCCACCTGTGTTAATCATCCTTGAGTAGAAACAGCCTTTCCCTCACAGCTATGGGCCTGATAAAGAGTGAGTTAGCTGAGTTGAAGTTAGTTGGAGTCTGCTTGCTGTGCTGGGAAGACCTAGGGAGAGGAGGTCGTGCAAGGGCCAGAAAAGGCAAGATGCTGTATGTAGGACTGACAAGATTAGGCGGCCGTGCCAGGGTCAGGAAGGAGCGAGCAAGAACAGAAGGACAGACAGAGCCAGAGCTGTGTGGAGCTGCTCTGAGAAGATACACAGAAGTTACAGAGCAAAGGTACAGGGGAGACTTTTTGAATATCAAGATACTGATACTTTAAGCCTTCTGATGAAGCACCTCGAGTGCAAGTGCTGTGTCTATGTCGAGTACCACCACATACATCGACTGTGACATCTGGTGACCCCAACGTGATGAGTGACTGACGTGATGAGCGACATGATAACTATATATTGATGCAACATAAGCTATATACTGATACAACAGCCTGATCTACAAACTTGGCCCGGACCCATATGGGGTCCCAGTGACTGGCAATGTAGACCCACTGGGGAATGGAGTGGGGGAGGCGGCGTTGGTGAAGCTGAGAGTGGCAGTGGAAGCCACAGGGAGGTCCGGACCTGATTTTGTATTATAAAGACACCTAGCAATAGGTGAGCCACCAACTAGTGATAATGGGACATAACTTCTCTAAGGAGGTTGTGTTGTGACTGTCTCAACAGTGACATTTGTGTCAAGTTTTTATGCCAGAATGGAAGAAAATGGCCAAGATGTTAAATGGATTAATCAATGTAGTTTGAAGGGCTATCCTGGAATCAAAGTGTTTCCTCAAAAAATTAACCATGGCTCATCAATATTACAGCTACAATGGAGAAGCAGAGAGAGGAGAGAAAAGGACAAAAAAACAGAAGAAACGGAAAAAAAAAAATAGAAAAATTGTTGCTGCCTCATCTGCTCCTCATACCTCTCCCTTAAGGCTTCTTCATCTGCCAATTGCTTTTCAAATTCTTGCCGTTCTTTTGCTCTTCTTTCTGTTGCCAGCTCAAAGCTTTCAGGAACTACAGAACCAGAAAGGCTCTCTAAGTTTAGAAATAGAGGAGATAACATTGGTTCAAAGACAGTCAGGTAAAGCAGAGCAGTATTAATAGAAAACATTTAAAAAAGAGAAAAATAAGAAAATTTAAAAAGCATAGAAAAAAAAAGGAAAAAGAGAAAATAAAAAAAAGAAAAACTGGAAATAAATAGAAAAAATACAATAGAGAAAAAATACAATTAGGGAAAATGAAACTGATATTTATCAAGCAGTGTTATCTGTGTCTAATGCATCCACTTACAGAAGAAACTGGAAACAGTATTTGTATGTAGTATTTGAATGTTATAATGGTCAATTTACCTAAGCATGTGTTTCTCGAAATGTTTAATTATAAAAAGAAATGGGGAATTGTGGGGAGACAAAAGGAGTTGCTGCTGAAGGCAGTCTCCCTCCTGATATGTTCCACCTGTGTTAATCATCCTTGAGTAGAAACAGCCTTGCCCTCACAGCTATGGGCATGATAAAAAGTGAGTTAGTTGAAGTTAGTTGGAGTCTGCTCACCGTGCTGAGAAGACCTAGGGAGAGGAGGTCGTGCAAGGGCCAGAAAAGGTAAGATACTGTACGTAGGACAGACAGGGTTAGGCGGCCGTGCCAGGGTCAGGAAGGAGCGAGCCAGAACAGAAGGACAGACAGAGCCAGAGCTGTGTGGAGCTGCTCTGAGAAGATACACAGAAGTTACAGAGAAAAGGTGTGGGAGACTTTTTGAATATCAAGATACTGATACTTTAAGCCTTCTGATGAAGCGCCCCGAGTGCGAGTGCAGTGTCTATGTCGAGTATCACTGCATATGTCGACTGCGACAAGGAATCACCTCTGTTCACTCAAGCAGTCACTACACTGCTGCCATTTTCAGACAATAAATTTTGTCCTTCTTCAGAGAATAAGTTCCAAACACATTCTAAGAAAAGCATCACTAATACCTTATGGTGCTGTCCCTGTTCAGGTTTATAGACAGAATGTCACTTTATTGAAATTTCCAGAAATTTAAGCTTTAAGTGTCTTGATTCATTCACAAAGCCCAGAGTCATTCACCAGGTACCAAAATAAATGGTGATGCTTTTAGAAGAGATTACCCTTTGCTGAAATATTAGGCTTTGAATGTTACAATTGTAACTGAAGGCTGCAATTCAGAATGCAAGATTTCTGGAAAATAAAATCTGCTATATAGAACTATTGGAAATTTTACCTCTGACAGAGTATTTCCAAATCTGTGTATGACAGAATGCTATGAGCTGATATTTAATGTCTATATGTAGTTTATTTAAGTCAATGTTTCTGCTTCGTAAACCATCACTCTCGTCTAGATTTTCTACTGCTAAACTGTAATTGTATCCTAACTCTCATAAATAATTTTGGTTTTGTTAAGTGCTAAGTAGATTTAGTACTTTATATATGGGGTACACTGAAGAATTCTTCCATCCCATATGCAACTGCTGTTCTCCAAATTGGTGAGATTTCACAAGCAATGAAGCCAAGGTTAAAACACAGGAGTTGTTTGCTCATGGTTATTTCAACATTTTCTGTAGAATTTATTGATAGTCTTTGGCATAACTTTTAAATGACTCCTCAGCTCATGTACAATGTAAAAGTCCTTCCATTTCCCTATCCAGTTGGATAAATAGCACAAAAACTTGGGAACAATCTGAGTTATGCAGAGGAAAGTTCAAGTGTATGAGAAGTCTCTGCTGCTAGCAGTAGGGGCTCAGGACCATCACCTCTGACAGCTGACTTTGGGAATGTCAGGAATATGTGGAATTTGGTTCACAGATCTTAATCACCCGAGATATGGTCATTTCCCCCTTTAGTGGGTAAGGCACACATTTTTATACTTATTGTCCGGTTTCTCCCAAGAAATCTTGATTTTTTTTTTTTTTGTCCTCAATTTAGCCCCCCCAGGTATAGAAATCATGGTTTTTGTAGATGCAGAGTTTTGAAACAGGAGACCAGGCCTACAGGCTGTAGAAGATGGCAGTTCAAAAATAAGCAGAGTTGAAAAATGTGGTATCCAAAGGGCTTTGCATCTAGAAAGGCTCATGTTCCCAAGACTGATCAAGCCTAATGAGCTAGTGGAAAATGCCTGTAGGTAATAAAGGAGGTTGTACCACTAGCAAATTTGTACAGGCTTTTAGCGAACTTCAGTATTTTTATAAGCTATGATTCTTAATTCAAGACTTTTAGTGTATCTAGGATGAAATGAGAGGTTCAAGATAGGAACATTGCCAAATAATCACAGGTGAAAGCTCTAACTGCTGTAATACCATAGTTGAGGTGGAAAAGGACAAGATCAGGCTGCTTCAAATGGTTCTTGGGTTTAAAATCGTCTGCATTTGTGCACAGAGGAGGTGTCTGGTACCCTGCTCGTGTCTGGAAGCCAAAACTGGGCATTCACAGATCATCCTCCTCCCTGCCCCAGGAACAGCCCCCTCTGCTTGAAGCTGAGAAGAGCAGCCCTGTTACTCCCCTGGCTGCACACAGACTCCCTGCCGGGGGCAGCCCACACGCAGCACTCACCAGATGATGTTTCTGTGTTCAGGTGTCCATCTGCCACTGTGACACAAGTGCCACTCACTGGGCTGGCTGGGATGCTCTTTCCACAGGGGGATGGGTGACAGGGCTGAGTGTGTTACTGGCTCTCACACGGTGCTTTCCTGCACAGCACCCCTTCCCACACTGCATCGCCCCCAAACCCCTTTCTGACAAACTCCAGCATAAGCACACATTGTAGAAAGCAGAACATTTTATTGAATAGGCACAACAAATTAGACTAAATGCGTGTAACTGCTTTGGGATATATCTGAAAAAAGTACAGTTCTCTTTAAAACACATTTGTGGGGCTTTTCTCCTTTGGTTAAGTTGTTTTACTCCAGCTTTAAGCATTAGTCCTGTGTGAAGGTGGCTTCTTCATGCTTTTTCATAAACTCTTTTGCAGGAAACGTTATTCATGGTGCATTCCTGGGGAAAAAAAAAAAAAGATAATTTAATAAGCTTTTAACTCTTACTAAATATTTGTTAGTCAGAAGGTAGAGAACTATCTATCAGAACCAGTTAAAGAAAAAAATTCATTCTCCGCCTCTAAAGGCAATTGCTAAAAGGGTGCAACTCAGTTTTCAGAGCTTCAGCAACAGAAGACTGAAAGACAAGCACAGGAGTGAAAGAATTTTCAAGAACTGCTCTACTGATCCCCAGGAGATTTCTAATCTTTTCTTAAAAATCTCTAAAGAAGGCTCCTAGGACTTCTGTGGAAGCTGACTGGACCCTGGAGTTGGGCATTAACAATTTTTTCCCTCACCTTTTGCAGCTGTGGCTTGTCTTCTTCACATATGTGAGCACAACACATGCACACACCCAGAGCTTTCAGACTTGCAGCTGCTAGTGTCAGCCTCTGCATGTTAGGCTCTGTCCTCACCCATTTTTCAGTTAGATCAAGCTCTGTTTTGTTCAATCATTCTTAATGAAGTTGTTATTAAAAACTATTTCTACTTCTTCTCTGGTCTCTATCCAAAGAAATTTAAATATTGAATTCATGGACACATTATTTTTCCCTAGGGGAGGGCAGAACTCTTCAGGAATTTTGTGTATGTGTATGGTTTTGCAGCATGTAGTAATCTCAGCTGCCTTTTATGAACATAGATTTAGTCCTGTCCCAGATTCTTCAAAGTGTGTTTTCTAAAACTGTAGAGCAGAGCTGGGAAGCCCCAGAGTGTAGGTGGGCCTTACTGGCACCAAGTCAAGCACAATAGTCTCTGACCAGACAAAACCAACCAACAGAGCCTGGACACGTTTCCTTGCTCTAACATCATATTATTTACACAGTTGTTGGTGGTGCATAGCAGGATTCCCACAGATGGCTCTAAGCCTCTGCTGAAGATGAACAGGAGTATTCTGCATCAGCCTGGCATGGACGTATTTAACGTGGGCTTTGCTAATGCCTTCCTCTATACTGTCCAGGACTTAGAGATTCTGATATATACAGGTTTCCCTCATAGGGACGTTGAGTTTTTCTTCCTAGACCTTCCCAATCATGTCTTGCTGTGGAGAACAGGCACCTCCATACCATTCCATAAGTTTAACTGCTTTTCAGTTTTAACCTACACTCTAGACTCAATTAGACTCCTCACCAAGTGCAAGAGCCCTTTCAGATGCTTTCCCTCCCTGTGTTGGAACCCAAAGTCATACACCAGCTAAACATGAATTCTGCACACCGAATTCAGCGATTAAGTAACAAAAATTAACTTACCACCACCAGGTTCCCATCCACCACTTTTCTCTTTATGATAGTCTCCTTTCCATCCCACTTCTGCACCTGGTTCAGCACCCCGTTGTCTAGGGTTATGACATTCTACCAAAGTAAAAAAACAAGGTGTGGCTGTTTCATCGTGGTGCTCTGGTCTCAGAAGACTCTCCAGGTCCAAACAGGACTAAGCACAAAGCACCCATAACAGTCTTACCTGTAGGGGCAGCATTTCTGCACTGGATGTCAAAATCACAACTCTGTCCTGCTGCTCCCACATCCCTTTTGAGAGATGTATTTGCAAAATGCGATTTCAGGACTCACCTTTGTTTTTCTGTCATCTGCTGTGGTCTCATCAAACTCTTCACCCAGCTTGAAAGAGACCTCTGTATTTTTGAAGGTACTTTCTGTTTTGATGGTTATCACATCACCATTGATGCTGATAGTTACATTAGGCTTGGCCACACCAGCCATCTTCCTGGTAGCAAACCCCACACCTATAAATAAGATAGGGCACTATGAAATTTTTATCTTTCCTCAATCTTTTTGTCTTATACACTGGGGAAAAAAAAAAAAAACAAACCAAAAACAAAACAACCAAAACAAACCCTCAGTGCTTTCTCCCCTTTTGCTTTCTGAGTGTTAATAATTTTGTGTTACAGAGATTCTTTGTAAAATCTCACTTGGTACTGCTATAGACGAAGCTGAGTGGGTTTATGTAAGGAAATTCTCTATCCTGTCATTTTTAAAATAGTAAAAGCAATATTTTGAAGACTGAGATTATATGAATGCCAGGTATTTGCCCATAGAGTTTGTCAGAATAACTTTCGTAGCTAGTACTCTAACTTGTATGCTAATTATATCTAAATGTAAATAAGCAGGAATATATGGCAGTTTCTGAGCCACAAAAGCAACAAACCAAACAAACAAACAAGGGAAAAAAAGCAAGCCTTTTCTATTTACAAGTGGGTAGATTGAATATAAGGAAATGATTAAGAAATAGCTGGCAATGGTTATATCCTGAGTAAAATCTGGAGTAAAGATTACGAGTGCAAGGGTCTCACTCATTGGAAGCTGTCAGGATAAATCACAGTGAGTATTTTACCCCAAACTGCAAATAATCCCCCCAGCTTTTTAGTACTAATTGAATCAGTGCAAGTTACCCCCTGCTTCCTCCACACTAACAGTGTTTTGAAACCTTTTAAATCCCAATTTTAATTCTAAGCAAGAAGTCTACACCTGTAGAGAAAAGTGTTAGACATCAAATCTTGCAAGTATCTGCATGAATCCATGCAATTGTCTTTGTTAATTTTCACTATAGGCAGCTCCAGAGTTTCATTTAACATAATAGCCATGGCAATTAACTGGTGTGCTTATCCAGTAGCATTTTAAAGTTGCTTAAGTGTGTTGCTCGTAGACATAAGGAATCTTGCTGCTTTCTAGCACCACACCGATTTGCATGTCCAAGGATAAAAGCTAAATCACACAAAATAATCCAGTGATGTGTTTTACTTCCATTTATAACACTACTAATAAGGCATGCATAGACTTAGTTTACCTGAAATCCTTCCCATCACTCAAAGTTTTTCTGCTTTATAGGAAGTTAATACCACTTATTGAAACAGATGAATTCTCCAGTTAAGGACTATCTGATCAAAATAGTGGATTAAGCCCCCCTTGACAAATAGCACAGCCAGAAAAAGCAAGTAAAGAGTAAAGTTCAAAATTGCCATTCCTTCCCTGTTCCAGACACAAGAAGTTGAAATAACAATTCTCACCCAGTTCTTTCATATAGTCCTCAAAGTTTTCACTAGAAAGGAGCTTCCAGGTGCCCACAAAGTGGTCGCACATCTTGTCAGGCTAGAAAGATGTCTTCCACAGGTTCAAAAAGAAGTGCAGGACAGGAGAGTATAATGAGCTCCAGGAGAAGAGTACTTATCTTTAAAAAGGAGCTGTGGCCACATGATGCTCTGGGATGACCAATGAAGAGGGAGTCCCTGTGCCCAGTGTTTTTCTTCCTCCCCTACCCCTCCTTTGCCAGTGGGTCATAGTGCTATTATTCATATGCCCTTACTAGCACAAAGATCACTGTCTTGTTTTTATTTAATTATTTTTGTTATTCAAGAACACTCTACCTTAAAGGCAAATAATTAAATCAAATTACCTTTCAGAATAAAAACGTAGGCTCAAGCTTAACTCACAAAAATTAATGTTCCCCACCTACTCTTTCATTTTAGTCCACTAAATCAAATGGACACAGCTCAATTCATAGACTTTCAGATCCAAAATGTTCATTGGGATCATTTAGCTTGCTTTTAGCACCCCTGCAATCAGAAACTTTCTCTAGAGAAATACAGAACTACAGGAAGAAATGGATTTCGAGCACAAAGAGAATGCTGGGGTTATAGGAGGCTAAGGCAACAAAATTGCTTCCTTGATTGGGATCTGCTTGTCCTTGCACCACCTGAATCAATTTAACAATAGGTCTGTAACATACTTTTATGTAATGGAGAAGGGATATGGGGTTCTGTGAGAAAAAAAGTTACAAAACAGAGAATTTCTATCCCTTTTACTCCCATGATTTCAGAAGAACTATGTCCCAATGATTATAATTTTGAGTAGTTATGGCATAAAACTAGGCTCTAGTATCAACCTAGCAAAGGTCCCTGGATGCTTCATTTCTTTTCTGTTTGTGCTGTTCAGGCATTAATTTGTTTGAGGCAAATTGTGCACAGGCCTGACACAATGGGTCCATCTTGACTGATCCTCTAAGCCCTGTCATACTTTGGTTCACAAAAAAACTATCAGAAAGCAGTCAAACAAGTTCTTAGACCTTCCTTTGTCTGTAATGTGCTATTCCAGTGGCAAAAAGCAGCTAATAAGTGCATAGTCCAGCCCCTGCAATTCTCTTTCAGTGGATTTCCAGGAATTACTCTGCTGGTTGCTAGGCATCAATATTGTGGACCACGTATTTTTCTCCTTGCTGTCTTCGTAAGTTACAATGCTGTAGAAGAGTTATTTACATAGGATTGCAAGATCATAGGGGCATTTGTAAGGGAAGGAAAGTGAGGAGGTCTCTAGTGCATCCTTCCACTCAGGGAGGGTCACCTCTGAGCCCACATCAGCTGTGTCCTTTTGTGAATCAGAAAACTCCCAGGATGGAACCAGCACGGTTTCCCTGGGCAACACATGGCCCTGCCCAGCTGTCCAGACGCTAGGAAAGGGTCTCCTTATCTCCTCTCTGAACCTCTCTACTTTCAGCTTTTATTCACAATTTTTCATCCTCCCACCATTCACTGTCTGGTTCCAGCTCCTTGGCCACTTTCCCACAGGTGTTGAGGGTTGTTTGTGAGCACTCCCCAAGCTTAGCCAGGATGAACCACTTCAGTCTCACAGCCTCTTCTCACAGGACAAGTGCTCCAGACCCCTGAGGATCCTGTGGGTCCTCTGGTGAACTCACCTCAAAACTGGATGCAGTACCCTGGATACACCCTAATGACTGCTGAGATGAGCGGCATAATCACTTCCATCAGCTCCTGGCTGTACTCCTGAACATACAATGCAGGATGTTTTTGACTTTTCTGGTGCCAGGTCTCAGCTCACTGCCCACCAGGATTCTGAGGGCCCTTTCTGCAGGGCTTCTCCCTAGGTAGTGTGTCCCCAGCCTGGATTTCTCTGAGAGCTGAGCATGTTTGTACATGTACTATTAGTTACCCCCTTTGTGCCTTTAAGATGTCAGTCTATGGGGACTAGAATAACTAATCTTAGATTTGGCCTATTCTTTTAAATTTTTTTGCATATTCACTGACTTTGGCCTAATCTCAAAATAAATAAAACTATATTCTAGTTATGAAGCAGATGGTGCCTTTTCTGGTTGGTTTTTGCAGAGTGTCACATGCTCAAGTGTTCTTTAAAAGGAAATTCCGAGGTCCCTCAAGTTTGTGTCATTATCTTGAGGTATTTTTACTTCAGATTATTGGCTTGAGAAACTCTGTATTGTGTGTGAGCAGATGGTAGGAACATGAAAACTCAAATCCAGCATTTAAGTAATGAGAACTGAAAGTACCAGCTGAGGATTGTTGCAGTGGCCCAGATAGAAAGGCTGTGACGTGGATGAAATCAGTTCCTGTTTGTACTTTTCTTGCCTTTTGGGAACTATTCTGTGTGCAGCTTACTACAACGAACATTCATTTGTTTGGAGGAGAAATATGGCTTTTATATTCAAAGCTACAGTCTGGGAGAGGTAATTGAATTGGCCTCCCTTTGGTGTTAACTGCTGTCTGCAATGCTTGTGATATTGGAAGAGTTTTTGGGGAGAGCAGAAGCACCTTTCCATGCAAATCAATTCGGAGCAAACAAGTGCACCCTCCCCAGGCAGCCAATTACTTGAAGTTATTTAAAGTGAATCTGAGCTATTTCTAGATATCTTGTGAATGTGATGACTCAAAAATGCAAGAAGACAGCCAGCTTGTGGGTTGATTTGCATGTTTACTTCAATAAGCAGCTATCTGGGAGCGCACTTAGGGATCTCTCTTGGAAAGTATCCTACCAATGGCATCCTTTCCCTCAGGAGAGACTTCCAGTAACAAGAGATAAACTTATGGAACTGATGTCATCTAATATAAATCATGCCTGCTCTCTGGGGCAAATGCATGCAGAATGCTGATAGAGACCAGAGTTTTTAATGGTAATGAGGAAATCAGTGAAGCTTCTGAGCCTGGAAGTTTAAGCAAGTGATCCATGTCACTTGCAGAAGTGTCTTGACAGCAAGAGCTGGGCAATCTGGCTAAACAGCCCTGTGGTTATTGTTGCTGATGTGATCTCATACCACCAAAAACAAGGGCATCCTCAAAAGTGTAGAAACCTATTTCAAAATAAGCAGAAATTTCAAAGAAACCACAGCAGGTAAGAGGTAAACCAAGAAAAGGAAGCTGGTGAGGGTCCAGTACAGGAAATGCTGACAAAGAAAGTGCATCTCTTAATCCTGATATGAACTGATGCAGATCAAGTCTGCAAATAACAATGATACACTGTCTGCAATGTGGTCTTGGGGTGCTGTGACATTGAGGATAGGTCCTGGCGCAGGATATGCAGAAGTGATCACAGATCACAGAATTCTGTGGTTCTATGAAGTGTAAGCAGCAGCTGTGCAGGGGAAATCAGTAGATGGGAGGGTAGCAACAATGGGTTAAATGTTACTCTGTGACTCTGTGACCAAAGGTGGAGATCTACTTGAGATAAACTGCTTTTTATAAAAATAAGCACAATAGTAACCTCTCTTTGGCTCTTTTGGGCTTGCAGGAGAATGACGCTCCTCCACTAGAGTATGTGGAAAAGAGGATGTTTATTCCTGTAATGAAGATCTGCCACTTAGGAGACCTTTCGATTGAGCATTGTGCTAAACCCTCCCTTCATATATGGAATTGTCAAAGTAAAAGCACATCCTACTCTCGAACGTGGAAAGAGAAGTCAAACAGTTATGACTGCTTAAAAGGAGGCTTCTTTCTCAAGTTCCTCCTTGCCCCAGAAGGGCAACAGAGTAAAACTCCTTTGGGTGCTCTGGCTGTCAAAGTGGTGACAACCAATGACCAGAGGTATTGTGCTTACACACTTGTCTCCATAGTTCTGCTACTCTTTGGATAAAAACTGGCATGAAAAGACATTCATGCTCAATTCCAAGGCTGGTGACATTGACAATGGCTTCCATTGAATGCTTCCTTAAAAGGAACCTGGCCTCTACTATATTGGATTATTACTGGCACAGGTGGCAATATTCATAGTAAGAAGAAATACATATTCTTGCCAAAGCTATAAAAATCAAGATTTTTCCTTATGCAGGGAGGAAACTATATCATTGATGCAAGCTTCTTGCTCAAGCACAATAACGCTTACTGAGAAGATGGACTACAACCGGCCTTGTGTCAGGAAGGAGGGACCATATCACCCATTCTGGTACTGCTGCAACTTGGACAAAGCAAAAACCTTTCTTAATGCTTTTCTGGCTGGGTACCAGACTGGGAATTTGTTCTAAGGCCCCAGGGTAGCTACAAGAAAGGTGATCTAAGTCTGGAACAGGCAAGAATAGGTAAAGGAATGCCATCTCTGCTCACAAAGGTGCTACTTTCATTTCTGATTAACATTTGAAACAGGTGAATTGCCTTGGACTTCTGCTTAGTCAGGAAAAGGTATAACTAAAGCTTCAGTATTCACAATGTGACACACTGACTTTACAAAATACTGGCTTCAGTTGGCTTGAAAGTTCAAGAGGCCAATTGGTTTTCAGTGGTATTTTTCTCTCTCTTGGAAAGGAGGTGGGCAGGAGAAAAAACTGGTCCTTTTTCCTGTGCTCAGGACCAGGACCAAGCTGATGCTCCCCTACTTGTGATTTTGGCTTTAGACCTCACTCAGAACTGAGAGTACCACTGTAAATGGTCACTTTGTTGAAGGAGTCAGATTTGCCAGCAACAACAAATCTGCTGTTTCCTTGAGTGGGTATTGGCACCACTCGACCCAGTCACACTGCTGGGCTGTGACACTTGGGGACCTCAGGCTGGTGTGTCCCAGCACGTGCTTTTTTACTTTTTGTGATTCTGGGTTCTTTCCTCCTGAACTTTAGGCCAACCAGTGAATCTCCACACCCTTAAATAGGTTTCCAATATCTGAAAGCAGGACCATGAAAATTAAAACATTTAAAAGGTCTTTCTGAAACATTAAGCTAAGTTTGTGGTAAAGCTTTTAAGAACAGAAATTAAATCTCATAACTCTGAGGCATAGTAAGATCAAGCCCCAAACAAAACCCAGTGGTTGACTCCATTAATTTGCAATTAAAATATACATAATTACATTTTCTGAACTTGCTTTAAAGATGAAGAAAAAATGCAGATATGTCTGGAGGGTACAGCAAACCTCTGGACCTTTGCATTCTCCTGAGAGACAGCTGAGATTCTGGCTTTTCTCAACAGATGGCGTGGCAATAATATATGCTCTCAAACATCTGTGGCTCATACAAGTGATTACTATTCCTGAGGAAAACTTGGACTTCTCATACACCCCCCTAACACATATGTTCCTCATTCCTGGAGCAAGGCAGTTGGCACTATGAATTCTATGAATTGCAGGTTGTGAGTTAAAAGGAATATGAGAATATCAGAAAAGTAAAAAAAGACAAATATTTGCATATTGGGTTTATTATTTCATAGCAATGAGAAGAAATGCAGGTACACCGACTCCTACAGGCATGCAGGTGATGGGCTTCCAGAAGATAATGTGGACACTTCTATATGAGAATATTCAAAATGTCAGAGGTCCACCTCATATATCCTGTATTTAGCAAATGCCATAGTGAGATTAGTGATAAATTGAACTTCATGACTTATGAATGTTTGTATGAGAGAAGATCTTAATTTGCTGGCTGTAGTATAGGCATTGCAGAGGCTTCATGTTTCTAACTACCTAGGGATTTCCCTGATCTAAAGAACAAGTTTAATGTTGTCTAAAGTTGTTCTGATATTCAAATCTGTTCAACATTTTGTACATATGGTACAAGTCTTGCATCTAACATCAGGGCTTCTCCTCTTGAGGGTGTATAATGAAAATCAGCCTTTTTCTGAATGCTGATTTGTCTTGTCCATGGACTTACCTCAGAGCACATAAATCCTTGATGTTCTTCTGTTCTTCCTCTCTACCTTCCCCCCACCCCACAAATAAAAAGGTAATTTTTCTTACTTTTTTATCCCTAAACTTCACTCTAAATTTAAGTATTGCAGCAGAGTTGCAAATGAAGGAAGTAGTACATTTCCCAAAGCACTTTCAGGTTGTTTCTAGCAATTTGAAGACTTGCTAGAAGACTAGATTGGCTAATACTATTCTGAAAATGTCTTTGTAGCCCCTCTCCAGATGCTCTTCTGAATTATCCCAGATCATTCAGCTGAAACCCTCTCTCAAAGCCTCCATCTGAACAAAGGAAAAAAAACCTGTTGGTTACATCTACTTTGGGACTGCCCAAGAGGACTCCGTCCCAGCTCTGCCTTGTTACTGCAGCTCATGCAATACCACCTGTTTTATTTCCATACAGATCTGTATTTAGAAACCTTCCACTGTTTTGTTTGTTTGTTTGTTGTTAAACATTTTTTATCATGCTGAAGAAAAAAAAATCTTCAAATAGGGATGAGAGAGTAGTGCATACAGGCAACATGTAATATCTTGTAAATTTAAGCTATTCCTGTCAGTGGTTGTCCTTTTTTTAACAGTTGCCCTCCTGTGAAGCAAGGGCACTCCCACAGTTTCACTCTTTCTAACCCAGCAAAGAAAGAACAAAGTGAAAGAGCAATATTTCAACAAGACTAAAAAGACCCTGTACAAAACATTTAAGCTCTGCTGAAGCTGGACTCTGAGTAAAGTCTACGTGAGTTTGGCAGCCCTGTTTATGACGTCTTCTTTGTACATGCTGCAGTTTCTGGCTTCCTATGCTTTCAATCTGACAGTTTCTCTGAAACTTGCAGGGAACTCCTCCTTGCATTTGCCAGAAAGCTATCTATTATTGCAGATGCATTTGGATCACATCCAAAGACCTAGTGCTCTATGTAAAGGAAAGTAAAAAAAATCCAAATATGAAATGCCCTTCAGAGTTGAAGCCCTCTCCCTTCAGCGCGGTGAGGAGCTGATGGGTGTGAAGGCTGGCAGCTCTCTGGCTCTCTCCAGCAGATCTCTAATCCTCTGCAGCTGACTGCTGCCCCCAGGCGCTGCCAGCTGAGGGAGGAGAGGGAGCCAGCAGCTGCTGCCCAGCCACTGACCTGCCAGGGCCAGCGGCCTCTTGCAGCTGCCCTCACTGCAGCCTCACTGCTGGATTTCACTGTCACTGCCAATCTCATTCCATCTCACCTCTTACCACATATAATAAATTGGGAATCAAAAGGATCTCTGAGGAAAGAAATGCTAAGGTTCTCTAAAGCAATCCATCATACCTGCCCTTCCCATTTTGGACAGCTCTCCTGCCAGGAACTAGTCAATGTTGTTTGTGTCAGACATGCAAAAACTCACATCTCCAACAAGGGAGTGTCTGTAAAATGCATTGCTTAAGGTAAGGTAGCAATGCAGATCCTTGTTGAGGTGCTGTTTCAGGACTAGAAGCACAGGGCAGCTTGTACAGGGAGGATGGAGTTTGCTACAATATGTGCTGAATTCCTCTCAACACCATCTTGGGAAGTGTGGACAAAGAATGTCCCTACAGCTCTTTTGCCCAAATACCTAACTATATCCAAGCCTTATTTTTGGTATACAGTTTCTAAATTTGCTACCCTGAAGCCCAAAAATGACTTTAAAATGTTGTCTGCCTTCTACTTTTTACCCTCTGGAAGACTCCATCACAGCTGGCAGACACTACAAATTGTATGTCTCTATTGGAGATGCATGCCATGAGGCTAAATGCACGCTTTTTTTAACACACATTGTTTCTTCCTCTTCCTTGTTTCAGCCCCTGCAAGTTCCTCATTCTCTGATATAATTTTAGTCTTGTGGACAAATTATTTAAGCTTTACATAACTTAATTGCTTTTATGGTCTTATATAGCTTTAGGTTGTTCATATCTCTATTCTAACAGTATTTTCTGCATTAGCTTTAGTCAATGTAGCTTCTGGTAAGCCAATACTTACTTGCTGAAATTGTATTGAAGTATCTGAAAATCTCTTCTGTCATTTTTAATTTAGTGCCTGGCTTATTCCTCCTTCAAGCTGCTCACTCCAATTAAGGCATGACTGTGCCCAGTCATTGGCACAGTCCCCAAGTCTTCCATGAAGAAGACCCCTGCCCAAGAAAGCTGCTACACTGAGTGGGTTAGTGAGGGATGAGGTAAGCAGGCTTGAATTCCCTTGGCCTGAAGTGGCTATTGAAGCTATATATGATACTCCGAGAGCGGGAGACAGAGAAATTTTATTCGGCTGTTTTGGTTACTTTTAGTTGTTATATAGTTCTTCCTTTGCCTATATAACAGCTCACAGAATCACAGACCACAGAATCATTTAGGGTGGAAAAGACCTCCAAGATGATTGAGTCCAACCTTTGACTGATCTCCACTTAGAGCATAGCACTAAATGCCACGTCCAGTTGTCTCTTGAATATTTTTCCAGGGATGTTGACTCCACCACCTCTCTGGGCAGTCCATTCCAATGTTTATCAGCACTTTCTGTGAAGAAAATTTTCCTGATGCCCAAGCTGAACCTCCCCTGGTGCAGATCGAAGTTATGTCCATTTGTCCTGTCACTAGTTGCCTGGGAGAAGAGACTGACTCCCACCTTCTGCAACTTCCTTTCAGGTGGTTGTAGAGAGTGATGAAGTCTCCCCCGAGCCTCCTTTTCTCCTAAACACCCCCAGTTCCCTCAGCTGCTTCTCACAGGACTGTTGGGGAGGACCTATGTTCCAGCCTTTTCCCCAGCTCCGTTGCCCTTCTCTGGACATGCTCCAGCATCTCAATGTCCTTGCTGTGAGGGGTCAAAACTGAACACAGTACTTGAGGTGTGGCCTCACCAGTGCCCAATACATGCGAACAGTCACTGCCCTGATCTTGCTGGCCACACTATTGCTAATAGAGGCCATTGGACTTCTTGGCCACCTGGGCACTGCTGGCTCATGTTCAGCTGCTATTGACCAGCACCCCAAGGTCCTTTTCCACTGGGATGCTTTCCTGCCACTTTTCCCTACTGCATGGGGTGGTTATAACTAAGGTGCAGCATCTGGCACTTTGCCTTGGTGAACTTCATACCACTGGTCTCAATCCAAGTTCAGTCTAAGACTCAATTTTTAGCTGCAAATATAGCAGATTACATGGTTTGGTTCCTTGATTACCGTATCTGCTTAAGCTGAACCCTTTTTGTCTTTAGAAAGGATGAGAGAGAACTTTTACTATCTCACCCCCTATAAAACATACACTTTCTGAAGTGGAAGCAGCACTATATCCTTGTTGTCTTGCCTTACAGCTACTTCTCAGACAACACAGCATTAAGCATTTGGTCCCATTAGCAATAAAAGAACTTGGCCGCACAACACAATGTTGGAGAGTCAAGCCAGAGAGGTTTATTTGCCAGTTCCAGCAAGTGTCTAGTAAGATAATGATTAGACTTATACTACCTGCTCATAGTCAGAAGGTGTGCAATTTGGGACAGTACTGAAGCTACTGTGTCTTGCAGACCATATGGACACAACTAAGAAGACTCCTACCATCTGATTCGATAGGGTAAGTGGTGGTACACATCTGTCATATGCTTGGAAGTGCTTAGCTACAACTAAATCCAGACTAGTCCAGGTCAATATACTGGCTCATTCTTGGGTGAGCATAGCTGTCTATAACTAAACAATTCAAGATGGTTGGCACCACAAAAATGCTATGTGCTTAATATGATCTAATCTAGCTGCATAACATCTTCTGCTCTGTGGAGCAGAAAATATTGGAGGCTGCTTTCTCAACTGATAAAGCAAATTACCCATATGTTTCCTGAACATTTGCTGGTACAGAACCTATCTATGGTAACTGTAAAAAAAAAATCTTTCTGTTTGGTAGCCAGTTCTAGGATCAAAGTGGAAGATGCTGAACCCAGTGTCTGCACTGGCACTTGAAAGTGCCGTTCACAGAATCACAGAATATCTTGAGTTGGAAGGTACCCATCAGGATCATTGAGTCCAGCGCCTGGCCCTGCACAGCACCAGCCCCAAGATTCACATCATGCTGCCTGAGACTGGTATCCAAACATTTCTTGAACTCTGCCAGGCTTGGTGCTGTAACCACTTCTCTGGGGACCCTGTTCCAGTGCCCAAACATACCATGGTGAAGAACCTTTTTCTAATATCCAACCTAAACCTCCCCTGACACAACTTCAGGCCATTCCCTCAGCTCCTGTCTCTGGTCACCACAGACAAGAGAGCAGTGTCTGCCCTTCCTCTTCTCCTCATGAGGAACTTGTAGACTGCAATGAGGTCTCCCCACAGTCTCCTCCTGCCTGAACAGACCAAGTGACGTCAGACACTTTTCATTTGGCTTCCCCTCCAGACCCTTCACCATCTAATACCACAATGAGTTTTCTCATATTGTGTCCAAAACCGTCCACAGCACTTGAGGTGAGTCCTACCCAGGGCAGAGCAGAGTGGTTAGCCTTGACTGGCTCCCTTGACCAACTAGCCATGCTGTGCCTGATGCCCCCAGGACACAGCTGACCCTCCCGTTTCACAGTTATTGAGATGAGGCTAGAAGTAAAGTCTTACCCATAGGGGACCTGTATCTTTCCTACCCAGTTGGGCAAGTGTGGAATCTAGAGTAAAATTCCCACATTCATAATCAACCCAAATAAGTCAGAAGAGGTGGCCTTTGGATTCACATTTACTTAAGTTGAAATTTGTAAGATTCCCTCACTTATTTTGTATATGACAAAAACTGGTGTGTTAAATATATCAATACTTTAGGTTAGCAGAACATTATTTTAAAATTATGTAATTAACACTATCCTGATTAGTTTCCACTTATGTGTTCAAGAAAAAATGAGGATGTGGCACTTGGGGATATGGTTTAGATGTGAACATGGTGATTCTGAGTTAACACTTGGTCTTGATGATCTTACATGTCTTTTCCACCCTTAAAGATTCTGTGATGCTATGATTCTACTAGTACCATATTTCTATGATGAAGATAAATGCAAGATTATTAACATTGCATACTAAAAGAACAGCTGAATTCTAAAAGGGTAATTTTTTGGCATATTGGAGATAAAAGGAGTTCACGTCTGCAAGCACACACACCAGGGTAGTTCCAGCTTAAAATTTTCTTAACATGTGAGAACTGACAATGACTTTTAGTTACTTAAGCCTGTAGTGATGTCCGCTAGCTGAAGTCTCAAAATTGAATATTGCTTGAATGACTGAAATAATCTATGGATGCACCTTACTGAGTGCTCTTGTGCAACAACCACCAAGAGCTGTTACCAACTATGTAATTTAGTCTCCATACTGAAATGGCAACTTTCCTATTCATTCTGGGAGAGTGTCAAGTGCAACCAGAAAACTTCAATCTCAAATTTCTCTCTAGTGCATTTCAGAGGTAAGCTGATTTGCCTCCTGCCTCACCTTTCAGTTTACTTTCAAATTTGATTGTATTGTTCAAAGGAACACATTTGAAGCAGAAAAGTTACATTGCACATTGATATAAAACATTAATTCTGAAGACTGAAATACATCTCTTTGGAGATTGTTCGGATTAGTACTATTCAAAATCACAATGACTCAAATCTCTGTTACTGGATGGCCAAATTTTCAGTCTGTTTTTAGGCAAGAGGGTGGTCTGTGTTTGGGAAACCTGGGCTAACACAACCTCTGCAAAAAGCATGTCACTCACACTACAAAACCTAGTTTCTGCTTCCTGTCACACTAGACGACTAATGAACCTCTTCAGAGAGCAGAAAGTACACAAGATTCTCTGTCTTCTCATTTTCTTTCCTTTACTACACAAAGCTTGCAGAGAAAACCTACCACTTTTGGAAAAAAAAAAAAAAAAAAAAGAGCAGTTTTTGAGCTTGAGATGTGTCTGTCTGTGATCATGTATAACCTGCTTTACAGTGTGAACAAGAGGGCCAGAGTGCTGCCAGGAACCAGAGGGCTCAGAGAGGAGAGTGCCTCTCTCTCCTAAATTAGGGCTTGTTAACGCCATCAAGATGAATGGAAAGGCGGGCACAGACTCCAGAGAGCTACATCAATGAGAGTGATGAAAACTGAGTTAATTGTTTCTCAATCAAATTTTTGAAAAGGCAAAGGCAGAACAGAAAAGAACTGTTGCATTATTTATTCCATTATTTATTATTTATTCCTGTGTATATTAGTAACTTTTCACACTGTTGTTGTGAAATGAAGTTGCTTATTTAAAAAAAAAAATGCTTACACTTTTTATTCTGCAAATTCAAGCCATTGCATTGTGGAGCCTTTGTCTTTGCTGCCTCTTCTCAGGCCCAGATATTCACATCTCTCTTTCAAGTATTGATGACTTTTTTTTCTCCCTTCATGTTCCTATCAAATGAGGAACCTAATTGGGTGAATATGTGAAGGTGGATAAAGGCAAGGCAAGGCTCATGAACATTTTTTTAACAGAACGGTAAAATTAAGACTTTTAATACTTTTAAGTACTAATTTGATATAACATTTCCTTTAAAATCAAATAACTTTATTCCTTTTCCTGAGTCTATAGAATTCCTTTAGTATAGGTGAGGAAGCAGCAACTTCCTTTCTCAGAAAAAAACTGAAAATCAGGTTAGATTTCTGGGGCATGCAAGTGAAAGAAATGTCACATATTTGTTCACCTCACCAAGGAACCAAACAAGTACATGGTGGAAGGTGTTTCCAGCTATAGAGACCAAGCAAATCACCCACACCTTTTTTCCTTCCTTGAAAAACTATTTCTACAGCACAAAGAAGAAGGTTCTTACTCCTTACATTTTATAATGGAATTATTTTTGGGGATTACCCAGGGATTTATTTCAAAGCAATGTTTAGCTTCTGGCATCTGGAACAGATGAGCTACTTGCTTGTGTCTGGCATTCTTACTGGAAGCTCTGTGCTGTGATATTGCTGCAATAAACCAGCATGTATAAAAGAGTCTCATGATCAGATTAAACTCCAAGACAAATCCCCAAGAATATTTTGACTTTTAAAGTAATCTGTTTCTCAAAACACTGAAATAAATGTCACTGTAACTGCACATCCCAGTATCATAGCAGCATGTACCTGAAAACCAGGAGGAGTTGATGGTGTGGATCTTCAGCTTCAGCTGTGATAATTAAAGGCTGATAGCTTTAATTCAGTCATAACATTGTCGTTTGCTGAGCTGCAGTACAGGCAGTTCACCAGCTGTTCTGTGGCCACCAAGAGAACAATCTGTACTTGGACTATGTCCTTGTGGCCCCAGCCTATGTCAAAGAGAGGATTTAACCCTAAATGTTGCTAAAGGAAAGCTCGATAATTTCATATTTTATGACTACTGTGATTTGGCTGATATCCTGGATGAGAGTGTCCTGGATAAATGTGGATGTCTAGAAAATGGGTATGTGTAATAAAGCAAGCCACCTGGATTCTTCTTCACACAGAACAGAGGTCCAGTGATGCCTTTCAGAGTAAAAATGCTCTCATTTTTAGGTCATTGCCTATGCTAGAAGAATACTTTGTCAATTGTGTTAATATATTGTAAAAATAAGCAAGAGTGCTCCTATGTGAAGCTCTGTAACTTTGTTTCAAAACCCAAGACGAGGTACATTCTACATGATGACAACAATGATGAGAGTTGGATGCAATCAAGGTTTTTATCAATTTGCATTAATGGAACTTGACCAGTTGAGGATTATAAAATTATGGTTGTCCCTTGTCGCTATGAATTAGTGTTTTTCTCTTGAATCAGAATCTACATGACCACTAAGTGTAACTTTCCAATCATATTTTGAAATATTGGTCAGCATTCAGTCTTCTGTGTATAAAGTCATAAATCCTTTCCTTGACCTTCAATGTCTTCTCTTTGTATCCAGATGGTATCTTAGTCCTAAGTAACTGCTGCTTTGTATCCCAGTAATCATCAGGGAGCTGATAAAGTACAGCAGATGAGATAATCTCAGCAACGTAGCATCAAAGTCAACAATGAATAATAACTATACTGCAATGACTGCCAACCCTGGTTGTAAAAATTTTATGTACTTTTGGGAAAGAAGAACTATTCCTAGATAGAAGGATGTTGTTTTTAATACCCCCCTGACTCAATTTTTTTATTTCTTAACAAAAGATGATCATATTCTTCTGATGAGTTGAAAAATAGTGTTCAAACTGGTAGCAAATGTGCTGTGACTCCCTTTGGTGGAAATAGAAGATTTAACATGGCACATCATTTCCAGAATTTTGGGCAAGTGCTGCAGTATTTAAGAAACAATGTCAGATGACTGAACAAGAGAGCACCCTAGCCCGCAGCCGCCCTGTCAGCTGTAGAGGCAGTCAAAGAGGGGGAAAATAATCATAGCAACCCCCCTGATATTCTAGAATTCCAGGCAATGTCTAAGAAATTCCAAGAAACTCAAGTACTCTCCTCCTACTTCAGACCTTGATGTGATTGATATGCCCCTGGCTTCTTTTGAATTTTCTTCACCCAAGAGGGAAGGATACGTCACAGGTCCAGAAAAGATTATTTCAGTTCTTTTAGACTTGGTTATAAATCAGGACCTGTTGTTCATAATGTATATCTATTTTTCATTGATTCCATCATGTTAATTTACCTCAAACTTGCCTTTCAGTGGATTTGTTCCTGGTGTGTGACCCAGCTATCAAGACAAGATGGGTCATGTCAACAAGGCACACACTGAGCCACTTCCTCAGTGGACTGGAGGCTGAAAAAAAGACTTCTGCCCCTCTCTGTTGTCTGTCTCTTGATTATGTACTTTGTGTTGTCCACTTTCTGGACCTGCTTGGGTGACCTGCTCTCCACAGACACATTGCTGTGAGGAAATGTAAAGGTAATCACAAGCCTCCTGTTCATGCTACAGTGATGCTTGAGATTACAGTGGTATTTCAGTTTGCTTCTTAGGATGGTGTTTTTGTTCTACTGAATCACAGAGGTTTGGGTTCATATCACTTAATTTCAGCCATTTCACAGTTAATTAGTCAATTTAGCCAAGTTATTCCCCTAAGCTCCAGCTACAGACAAGGTGCAGTGAGGCAGTCATGTCCAGGCCACATACTAATGGGCAGCATGCATATGGAAGTAAATTTATCTTTCCACTGGCTACAGAGGAAACATGAATAAGTATCTTAAAATTAAGCCTCCTTCCTGCACAGATTTTGGTCTTGCAGAATCAAGGAGTGATTATCTAACACTCAGAAATGCCTATGCTGCAGATCAATCACTTAACTGGTTTAGTGTAAAACTGCTGGGCAGCAGTCAGTACTAGCTCAGTCTAATAGCTTTATTAAAATGGAAATAGAACTCTAATAAATCCAGTGAATGACACAAATACTGACAGAATGACAAATTATGACAGATTGAAGGGTTGGTAGTGCAGCATGAGCTGGACTTGGTAACAAACAAAATGTGCTGAAGTATGCATAAAAGAAATGGAATACTGGAAAAAGGTACATTTGTAAAGGATTTTGACCAGACCGCAAGTGTTAATACCAGTGTGACAAACAGGGCTAATACGATTATTGAGGATGTTAAGGAGAGTATGATTTTTTTTTTTTTTTTTGGTATAAAGACTGCTGGATGCAGAATAAGCTGCACAAATTTTCTGGGGGATAGAAAGTGTGTCTCTCAGTGAGGAGCATACATGGATTGAGCTGCTTACGGAAACAAAGACTGAGAAGGAAGCTGAATGCAGTACAGTCATCTTGCCTTCACTCAAACACACAGCAAAAGGTTACTGTTATGTTGATATAGCTCCTCACTCCAAGGTGCAACAACAGCTGGTGTCTCTAAGTGGAAACAGGAAAAATTAAACAGAATTTAGGTACACTCCCTAAGCAACTGAGATTAATAAAGCCTGACAGATTTTCTCTGTATCTAATTTACAAGTCAGTACCGGTTATTTTCATCATCATCATCATTATCATGTCTCCAGGAGATATTTTTAAATCAAATTCAAATTATCTATTCCACTTGCAGTTGCTACTGTGTGAGGTTGAATTACTTAGGAATTACTGAAGTCTGGCCAGAGGAACACCTTAACTTCTATGAATCTAATAAAGAAAACATACCTTTTATGGTTTTATTAAAATCCTCAGTCATGTCTTCTCCTCACTATGGAATACCTATTTCCATTTCAGTATTTTTTTCAAAAAGCATTTGGGTTTTACCAATGTTCTTGCTGATAACTCTTTTCTCACTTTTCTGGAAATATGGGCAATTTAAAGAAAATGTTTCATTTTTACTTCAGTTTTACAGTCACATGGTGTGATTTGTTTGAACTTCTTACCCAGTGTGAAGAAAATTGTGTTGCTTTAAAGGCATTTTTTTGTTTTGATGGCAATCATATGCTTTCCAGCACTGATTGTCATGCTGTGTTTGGCTGGTTTGACTGGTTGCTTTGAGGATAAAACCACTCAAAAATTAAAATAAAAATAGAGAAAAAAATCAAATTGTGTAATCTCTGCCAGAAAAATTTGCAAAATCATGTGGAATTGAATGTCTTGTAAACAGAAAAGTTTACTGATGGGAAATGCAAATATTTCACAGCATGTGATCTTGAAGAGCTCTTAGTATCTGAAATATTTAATTTCCTGCTGAGGATAGGATGTGATTTATCATTTATTAAAGTCAGTGACTCTTATTTGCTAAGTAAGAAAAACATTTTCCAACACTGCTGTCCACTGTCTTTTACAACTGCCTTAGAAGTGCTTTGTAGGATATTCTGTACATGTGTTGAATGTGACCCTGACTCTGCAGCTGTGATCAGAATGCACTTCAGGAGGTGAGGGTCAAGGCATGCATTAAATCATCTCCATAATGTGAAATATTGTTAAGAGCAATAGTGCATTCCCCTTCTCAGCTTTCCTAGTGAAATAAAATACTGCTAAACACTGATCACTAAATGGGTAACTGAGCACAAATAACAATACATGCTTTTGGCTCATGTGCTGAACTTCATAAAGAAAACCACATGCATAATAACACTTGGAGCTGTAAGGATTCTGCCCATCAGCTCCACGTACTGCTGAAGTTGCTCATGACCAGACAAGCTGAAATAGAAGACTTAAACATCCAACAAGAATTAGGCCTGAAAACAAACAAAGGAGAGAAGCAGACTGAGTAATTTCTCTAGCAGTACTCTTCCAGAGTCCAGAGAGAACTGAACAATGAAGATAACATGATATTCCAACTGGTTGAATCTTGTTATCTGAGATACTGCTTGCACAAAAAAAAAAAAAAAAAATCTGTGAACATTTTGTTGCTATACAGTGTTCACCTGCAGCTTACAAGCAACCCATCCCATTTCATACTGAAATGAGAAAGAATCACAAAATCCAGAAGGGCCAACCCTGTCCTGGGGGGCATCAGACACAGCATCACCAGCTGGGCAAGGGAAGGGGTTGTCCCCTCTGCTCTGCACTGGGCAGCCTCACCTTGCGTGCTGGGGGCAGTTTAGGGCAAGAAAGATATCAAACTATTAGAAAGTATCCAAAGGAGGGCCACACGGATGGTGAAGGGCCTTGAGGGGAAGCCAAATGAGGAGGGGCTGAGGTCACTTGTTCTGTTCATCCTGGAGGAGACTGAGGGGAAACCTCATTGCAATCTGCAACTTCTTCATGAGGGGAAGAGGAGGGGCAGGCACTGATCTCTTCTCTGTGGTAACCGGGGACAGGACCCAGGGGCCTAAAGATATGTCAGAGGTTTAGGTTGCATACCAAAATAGGGTTTTCCACCCAGAGGGTGGTTGGGCACTGGAATAGGGAAGTGGTCACAGGACCAAGCCTGACAGAATTCAAGACACATTTGTACAATGCTCTTGGGCACATGGTGTGACTCTTGAGGTCTCCTGTACAGGGCCAGGAGTTGGATCCAATGATCCTTGTGGGCCCCTTCTAACTGAGCTTCTTCTGTGATCTTGAGTCAGAGAAGCCAGAGTCTCACAGAGGTTTGGTGCTCAGAAAAAAAGGTCAGCAGCTGTAGAACCCATAAAGTGTTGAGAAAGAGCAAAATGCAGCATCCTGCTAATTCTGGGGGTTGATATCAGCTAAGTTACTGCCAGGTTGCCTGATGTTAAAAGAAGCAGGAGACTTCATCCTGAACTTGCATCTGAGGTGCCTGGGTGGTCCAAAGCTGAAAACAGCCTAAGTCATCACACGCACTGCATGCTGTAGACACAGACGTGAATGCTCCCTGAGGAGGAAGCTGTGACAGCTCTACTTCAGACTGGAGGCTCTTCACACCTGCAGAGAGGTCCCTGCCAATCAGCACCACATTGTGCAAACAGCTGCATCTATCTGACCATGCACCCGCACAACCTAAATCTCTCCCAAACCAACTGAAGACTAACCACAAGCCTAAAAGAAAAACCCAGGATTTCCCAGAGATGCTAATTAGAGTGAACAAGCTGAAACAACTCCAACTGATCAATCTCATGGAAAATATTTGCAACATTTACAGCTCTGTGTGCTTTGTAGAAAGCTGTTAGGAACCTACTCCGGAGCCTGGTCTATCACATCTGCCTTTTATTTATTTCCAGCACAAGTTTCTCAAAAGTGGGAGACGGGCAAAAATAAAACATATCATGTACAGTTCCTGCTATGGCAAGTGCCATTATGTCTGTTGTTTGATTAGATTTTTCTCCTGAGCATTGCTAGCATGTTTTGAACCCTACCTCTCTGGCTTGCTCAGTGTTGGATAAAGATGTTTTATAGAGAATAGTTTTGCAAGTATTTTTCTCCTTCAAATATCACTGATTTTACAGTTCATAAAAACCGAGACAAAATAACCTCTTCAAACACCATGCCTTACAAACACAAGTCTGAATGAAGGACCATCACAGGAAAATCTTGCTTGCAGTCCCCTAAGGATATTCTGTTACACTTCTAGTAGAGCAAAACTTTTCAAGAATGAAAAGAAGTTGTGTTCTTAAACTGGGGCAGCTTGGTGTTCAGGAAACATTTCCCAGAACCAGATAGATTTGGAAAATTATTATTGAACAGACATATCTCAGGGTAGAAAAGATGTCTGAGATTAGTTGTAAATGTCTCTATATTAGATTGCAAACAGGAACATTGCAAAATAGATTAAAACAACTAAACACTTCCCCACCTGCTCCCTGTGTAATTTACTTATTTCTAGCAAATGAAGAACAAGTGTCTCTGCTCTTATCTTCTATGTCCTTCAAATGTTATCTCTTTTTTAAGTGTTCTTGGTATTTAAAATTATTTTCATTAAAACGTTGTTTCCTTGCCTTCTAGACGCAAAATTTCATCCTTTAGATTAAGGTTTTAATGTTTCCCATCAAAAATGTTTCCCATTTTTTCTTATGGAAAATAAAAATGATCCTTAAGACATTAAAACTCAGCTTACCTTTTAACACTATTTCTGTGATAAACATACAATTTTTTACCAAAACTGCTTGTGTCAGAAGACTGACACATGGGTTATTACTAAGTGGATGGAGTAACAGAGACTTGACAATTCTCTTTCAAGTGAAGCAGATCACACAGCCCATGTAAACCTCACAAAAGAGGTTACTCCCTGCAGTTTCATTTCCAGCCTTTGCTGAGTCTATTATTGTTTCTTTGCCTGCAAGATATTCTATGGATATTCTCTGTCTTCATAGTTATTGCCACCTTATTCTTGCAAATAAGATAGTAAACTATTTCATCCTTTCTCTTTTATCCCTATTTCTCTTATTTCTATTTTTAAGTGTTGTCAATAAGAGTTTTTTAAAAGATATAATATATATATTCACATATATTCTATACTTATATATGTATACATATATGTGTGTATGTACATATAAAAATACAATTACAAAACATGCCTTATTAAGTTCTTCAATATATTACAACAATTTTTTGCAGGAGGTTGATCTCAAGTTCCCAGAAGATGATCAATGACCTTTCTGGATACGGTGAAGGATAAAAAGAAACAACTGTTTCAGTATCATGATCCAAAGAAGACTCATTTGCACTCTGTCCCTAAGTGACCCTATCTGTGACACATAAAAACCAGAATTTTCTAGTGAATGATGACAGATGCTGCTTGGGCAGAACTGATGTGAAAAAGTGTCTCAGAAGCCAATCCACAAGCCCTTCACTTTCATATGTCAGTCTTCAACCCACAGTATTTCACTTCTCTCATTAACAATTTAGCTGAGCCTGAATTCCCATTGACAATCTTCGTCTGCTTCTCAGTCCTCTGCTCCATTCTCAAAGCATAAGAGGGCAAGTCTAGATGCAGTCTGACTTGGCAGTTTTGCAGGGAGGCTGATGATGCTGGTATGGCTTCCCAGAGGCAAAGGATGTTCAGTGCTGTGGCTGAGCATCAGCAATAGGCAGCAAATAGGAGAGGGAGGAAGTGGGGAAATATCAGCAAATATTAGTAAACCTGCATTTAAGATGTGGCAGATGATGGCTTAAGGTTAGTGTACAGTGATGCTGAAGAAAAGAGCAGAGGAACAAATGAGTGTTCAGAAGACAAGAATTTGTGGGTTTGAGAACCTGATTATACAATGACAAAAGACTTTTTCTGGAACCTTTGAAAGACAAAGCAGGGGTGAAATGTCTGGGGGCACTGGGAAGGAGTGATTGCATTGAAAAGGCGGTGAGGAGATTCAGGGATCTGCTATGAGTAGAGAAATGGTGAAATCACTTCTGTATGTTGGCAGCAAACAGAAAAGAAAATAAGATAAGTATTAAGAGCTCTACTCAAATAGTCTGAGTGGTTGGGGGAAAACCTGCCCAAACAGCTTCAAATATCCAGAGAGGGAACACGAGTTGGGAGTTACCCAGGCAGCATTCAAGGATTTCTCTGTGTAATTGATGGAGATGCTGTTGTCAAGGGCTGAAAGCTGTATATATATTTAAATATTAACTAAACAACTGCCCTTGCCTTCTGCTGGTGCTACGTGTTTTTGATCCTGCTTCTCTGTTACAGCATGCACGGGCTGGAGCTGGGAGACCAGCAGGTCCCATCAGGCTCTCTGGCCATACCACACATTTTGTACCACCCTGCTTATTAGTGTTGCCCTTTTGCAGTAGCCATTGAGAAGGTGAATAATTTAACCTCTGAGTAAGAACCCAGTAGAGGAACTGAAGGAAAAATAAGTTTGTTGGGTAGAGAGATGTGCTGAAATTCTCATTTATGCTTTCTATTGCCTAGGTCCCACCTTGGTGTTAGAAGCAGCAGCTCATTCTGTGACCTTTTGCTATCAGCATGATTGGGGTTCTATATCACTTCATGTAGGTCATCTGGCACACAGCATTTTAAAATTAATTCATACTTAATGTCTGCTGAATGAAAACAAAGAAACTGACCAAATAATCATTTTAGAATTTGGCAAAAACCTTCATGTTTTTGGAGTGGCTTATTTCCATGGGGATGCATTCCCTTTAATATTTTTATTATCTGGTAATCTAAGCCAACTAAGCCAAAATTGTTGAGGACAAAGACAAGCCTAGTTCAACTTTCATAAGACTTTTCTTCAGATCTGAAATGGATGTAACCATTGAAAAACTAAGGTTGATTTGGAAGCAAAGATTTTCTCAAAGGAATTTCTTATTTCTGAATGGCTGCATTTATCACATTACCTTTTTTCCCCTGTGTGTTACATTCAGGCTCCAGAGTCATTTATAATCACACAGCACAGCTGAAAACTACGGTTTTCTTGGGACTCACCTTGAAGAATTTTCAGACAGTCCAAACCTGTCACTGTGTAAAATTTGGCATGATATAGTGGATGTCCATCCACCACTCTGGAGATTTAGGAAGCTTTGTTAGACCCATGCCTGGGGAGAGTGAGAGTGGGTGTACCTCTGCTCCCTGCACTGCGCAATATGAGGACACCCACAGAGGGCTTGTGCTCAAATCAAGAGAGTGATGCAAGCAATTACAGCTCCTAAGATTAATATTTCCTGCTGGAAGTCTGTTGCTTCATGACTCTCTGTGAAAGGACTTGGGAAACTCAGGAGCATTGGAGCTTAATCCCAATGAGACACATCCCACTGCGGGTAATGCTGACCAATTATTCAACCTACCAGTGTGTTATTCCTGGTGGCCAGCTCTCTGTGCCCTTACCATTTCCCGAAACTTCTTCTCACTAAATTCTTTTCTAAACAATTACTTAAGAGAGAGAGCAGTACCAGGTAAAGCAGGATTAAAATACTGATCTTCTCAATGAACTGAGACTCAGAAAAATGAAGGTATCTCACAAATATGAAAGCCACTAAGATTTAGTTTACTTCTGCTGAATAGGATTAAAAGGATTTTGACAACCTACTGATGTTTCCCCTAAGGCTCTCCTCCTCAACACACTACCCCAGACAATCATGTAGAAACCTATTGAGGAAATTGAAGAGTACTCTGAGTTTGAAGTTTTGAAATAAATCCTTAGCTGAGTCATAGATTTCGTGTATAAAAAACACTGAACGACGTTCAAAACCCAGTGATGGATAAATCTCTGTGATGTGGTGAAAACTAGTTATTAAAGAACAGACTCTTTAAACAGCAGTTGTATCACCATTAGGGCATAACCGTCCAAATACTCTTCCCACACCTTCACAAGGCATGTTTGCCCTTGGGAACATATCTGGAAAGATACATGCACCCTCCAGTACCTGATGGGAGCCTTACGTGTGCAGGCAGGGCTCGCTGATAAAAGCCTCAGATGTACCAGCAAGGCTGGCAGATTGCTGCAACTGCATTTTCTCTCCAGAGAAATTAAGTTTTATTTGTTTGTTTGTTTTTTAAATGTAGCAGGTGCCTTGCTAAGAAAAGCAGCCCAAGCTGTGCCGAAGTCCTGACAGGAACTGATGATGAAAAAAAGCCTGTAGCTGTGTGGCTTCACCTTTGGTGAGCATAAGTGTGGTCTGGAAGCCTTGTTACTGGTAAGATTGACCAGCTGTGAATTAAAAAAAAAAAAAAAATGAAAAAGCAAGCATTTCTTGCCTTCACAGAAGGAGATGTGAAATTCTGTTATGACCCAGATGTTGATGTTTTCTGCTATTCACTTTATTTTTCTCAATATGAGTTATCAAGTGGTTTTGAAAAGCATCTAAAACCAGTCAAAGCACTATAATAGATCTGACCTTTCTTGTAGCTTTCTATAGACTATTTTTTTCCTAAGAAATATGACCATTTTCTGATTCCATCAGTTTTGGGATTATTCTTCACACTATCTGCAGAGTAGAATATCTCTACTCTGCTATCAGTGTTTCCAGCTGATGATTTCACCTGCATTTCTCATTCATAGCTTCCTTTAAATCCCATGGGAGGGAGAGGCTTTCATTTAAAATCTGAATTTATAGCTTTGCTGACTACAAAAAAGCCCAAACCAAAACCCCACTAAAGAAAAGAAATAGCACCTAATTTATCAGTTTAAAATACATATATTTAAAATTAGCCATGAGGCCACCATTGTTTGTTGGGTTTTTTAATAATGGGGACTGACTACACTGAGTTTCCTTACATATATATTTATTTTTCTATAGTGTGGCTAGTCTGAGGTTGGTGATGAAGGGCTGACTAGCTGTCTTTGCTAATATCAGGTGTGACCTAGTCTCCTCTGGCTTGTACCATCAGAGGACTCTAAATTTCTACTGACTCAAACCCATGAAGACGTTTAAGAGAATGGTGAGGTTTGTAAAGATAATAGCAGTGCTTACAGAAACCCTGATATGTAGAAAGAAAAAAATGGACGAACTTCTGAGCCCACAGGTCTCCCAAAGTTGTCTTTGATTTTCTGTGTTTTATGCACACAGAACTGCAAGTACATCAGCCCTGTGGGCTACTGCCCATGAGGCAAAAGGCCATCTGCTCAAAATCCCACAAACTCTAACAGCAGCTCCAAAACTTGCAGTTTTGTCAGTGTGTCCGTGAGTTCTGCAAGCTGTAGCAAGATCCTGGTGAGCTGGGTTGCTCACTTCTGCTTGAAGGTCTTCCCACCAGGCATTAGTGCTGGACACAGCTCATTCAAGGGAAATTAGGTGTCAGGTCCTGGACCTGGACAGGTTCCCAGCCATGGGCAGTGTGGTCATCCTGAACAACTATGGTGTCCAACAGTACCAGAAGCACTGGCCACCTGTACTACTGCCATGGTAGCCATGACTCTGGACTTTGTCCCCTCCTGGCTTTCCAGGTGGCACTTGCAGTGGGAGCTGTGCATGGTGTCTCTCCCTTCACCGTCACTGGTGGCATTGCTGCCTCTGCTGCAGAAGGAGTTCTCCTGAGGACAGGTCCCAGATCCAGAGGCAGATGCAGGGAGCTGGTAATGGGAAGATGGCGAGCAGAGCAGATAAGCTATACCCACAGGACCCATAATCTTATGGACCCATTATCCAAGAAACCTTAGAGTTACTGGTGATAAAGTAATACTTTTCTGATATCATCATAATGACAGATTCAAAAGGGTTTCTCACCTTCAAACATTGTGCATGTATACACAGATAGCTGGGTGAGTAACTTGAAAAACAATTCCCAGGTTCTTTAAACTTTGCCTTCTCTTTGTTACTACATGAGAAAAAAAGTACAGGGCCCAACCTACTGCTCTCTAATTTTGTTCAGTAAGGGGAGGCATTTTTGCATTTTGGAGACAAACTCTGACAGAGCACTCCGCAAACAGGAAAAAAATAACCCCAAACCAGTCCCTTGCCTCTCTGTTTCTCTCACCATCCCCTAAAATGAAATTACTTAAAATAGACTCAATTTTCATCATATACTTTGGTTTCATTCCATTTACTTCTGTGCCTTCATAGTATTTTGGTTTTCAATGCATCTAGGAGAGTGAAAACCACATTCTTCAGACAGAAGTTGTAAGTGCAATCTTTTGACTTCTGACTGGGTTTTGAGAACACAAAAATCCTCAAAACCAAGAAAGTAAGTGCAGAATTTATAAAACATTCTTCAGCTTGGGATAAGCTTAGTACAGTTAGCAATACAATTAGCATAGCTGCACTGCAGCCATAAAAAGAAAGCAGCAGGTTTTTGTGATGCCAAATGATGCTGTCAGACTGATGGTTTAGGCAGAAAAAAAGGAGTTTATCCTGATAAACAAGACATATGTTATTGTCAAGTATATTATTGTCTGGTAATCAGAAAGAACGTGAAAAACAGAAGTGTCTGGCTCACTGTGGATGAATTATAAAATACCTGGACAGGGAAAGGCCTCTAAGAACTCTAGTGAAGTGTGAATAACACCCATCACATTGAGTGAGGGCTGCCTGATCCAAGCAGAGCACATGCATATAAAAGTGAAATTGGCTGTGATTTCCTTTGGTAATTACTGACGTTGGTTTTTTTTAAGAGCACTGAAAATTGAAGGGTCTAAGGGACTCCTGTAAACCTGCATCTCTCCCTTCATCCTACATACGAATACTACTGAGCATCCATCACACTCAGTATCACCTACTTGTAATTAAACAGCTTGTAGATATGAGCAACAGATTTTAACAGCATTTTTAGGAAGAAACTTTTTCCTAAAAATAGCAGAGACACAAATAACTTAACTAGTATTTTTTTAGCTCTCCTTTTTCACTCCAAAAATGTGGCTCATACACAGCAGAACAACATCACAGAGGTGGGCTGAGATTGCTGGTTTCCACAATGTCCTACAGCTTTTCAGCTAGGTCATGAGTCTTAAAAGGAGGCTTTGATGTGCCAAATCAGGGGTAGAAAGTAATTTAGCCTGGGTTTCCCATTTCAAACTATTCCAGATATGGACATCCAGTATTCCTTCTTAGCTGTTTTCTGGCACAAGCAAGAAATTACCTGACTCCAAGAAAAGAACTGGTCTTTAACTGGATGGATGAGCTTTTCCCTGACCTGGGTAAAAATCAGGTAAATCTGAGCTGAGTGGAGATTCTTCCACTCCTTGCCTGCTTTGAGTTGCCTCCAACCATGCTCAGTTATTCTCATCTCTGTGTTCTGGCTTTTGTGGGTGCCACCTCTATGACCCTTCCTTTCCCCCCCTTCCTTTTTTCTGCCATCTCTGCTGACTTCCAAAGGAAGAGACCTGAGACAAGACACTTTGTGCTCCAGGCAGCTGGAGTCAGGGTCCCTGGAGCCTGCTGGGACACACTTTGGCCACCCTGTGTGCTGATTTTGGCCGGCATAGTGCTAATTTTCTTCACAGTGGCTGGTATGGGGTTGTGGTTTGAATTTATGCTGGACACAGTGTTGATAATATAGGGAGGTTTTTGTTACTTCTGAGTGAGGCTAGCACAGAGCAAAGGCCTTTTCTGCTTTTCATACTGCCACACTGGTGAGGAAGTTGTGGTACTTGGGTGACTGGGAGGAGACACAGCCAGGACAGGTGTCCAAAGGGATATTCCGGATCATATGATGTCAGTATATAAAATGGAGGGAAGAAGAAGGAAAGGTGGGGGTACTTTCGGAGTGATGTTATTTGTCTTCCCAAGTCACTGTTCTGCATGGTGGGGCCCTGCTCTCCTGGAGAAGGCTGGACACCTGCCTGCCCATGGGTAGCAGTGAATTAAGTCCTTGTTTTGCCTTGCTCGTGTGCATGGCTTTTGGCTCTCGGGGTCTCTGCTTGCCCGAGAATGAGGGTGGTCGTTGCCCTTGGAAAGCCCCGAGCCGCCCACAGAAAAGACAAGGAGTCTTCAGATGTTCTTTTTCAAGGTTTTCCTCCTTGTTTATTTTATCTTATCTCTACACTTTTCTCTGAGCTCTGCCAAGGTCTGGACAGCACGGGCAACAGGGGACGACTGACCGCCTGCCCACAGCTCGTCATCTTATATACAAATAATTGAGTGTACATTATTTACAATTGTGACCCAATGCATGCACTTGACACTAAACAGGTGTTTTCTACTTTGACCCAATCCCTCTAAATCTACTTCATGTCATCACCACTGTGCAAAATGGAGACAAAGAAGAAGGAGGAGACTCTAGGGTAACACCCAGAATCCTCCATCTTGTCTCTGGTCCTTCTTATCTTAAAACCCCTAATGTGAAAATATTAATACTTTCTACTACCTTTGAGGGCTTGAAATTCCTCCCATAATGTTGGTAATTTTCCCCATGGATTATAATCGAGACCCTTGCCTGTCTGGGGTCCATGCCAGGGTCTACAACCCCCCTGTACATATCTCAGACCCCCCTGTACAGGTTTTAAACCCCCCTGTACAGGTTTCTGTTCATCCAGGGTTTCCAGAGGAACACCCTGGACTCCCACATTTGGCTGTTTTTTTTGGTTTTTTTGTATTTATGTCAACCCAGAGTTTTCTACCTTTTACCCTTCTGATTCTGTCCCCAGTCCCTGCTGTGAGTGACTGACTGTGTGGGGCTTGGCTGCTGGCTGGGGTTAAACCCCAGCATCCCACCCAGGTGTGCACCTGTATTCCTGTGTGTGTCAGTTCCTGCTTTGCAACTTGGGTCCTATTTCTCCAGTTGCCCAGTGAGCACCTATGAGCCTTTTTAGCTCAGTCCAGCTGTTCCAGAATACTTGCAAAATAATTTTCAATTTTTTTTTCGTGTCAGCATGATTTTGGACAATTTTATTCTTTTTACAGGAGCATCTCTCTATATTTTCCTAGCATTGCATAGCAGGTAGAGAGTTTGGTTGCATTACAAAATGCCTGGGCTGGGCCGCTTGCATTTTGCTGTAAATGTAGCTGTGAGTAGAAAGAGAATGTCCAAAAACCTGAGATCAGAAATCAGCAGGTCTTGTTTTAACAAGCAAGTTGAATCCACTACAGGCTTTTTGCTGAGTGTGCAAACAGCAACAAAGAATGAACTTCAGTGCCCAGGTGGTGTAACTGCTCCATTCTCTTCCCAGTGGCTCACATCTGACAGCTTGGTGAGCTAAGCTGCAGAAACAAGTGGGGCATCTTTCACTGCCTTCATAAATGTCTTAACAATGATTTTCTCACTTTTCATCTGTACAAAATCCAAGTTACTGTGTTTGGTGCAACATGCCTGTTCAAGATCAGGATTTTCTGTAGGTGACCTCAATTCTACCATTTTGTTAGGGGTTTAACTAACTCCATAATTAATAGCTAGGGTCCTGATATTATTGCCATAATAGAGGTTGGAATCTTGAGTGCTGTAGCAGTGGTGCACACTGATGATTAGAGAACCTCTCCATTCCCTCCTGGTGCCACTGCAGATGAGAAACCTACTATTACTTGTTACTATAAATATTTACACATCTGCCAACTCTGCAGCAAGCCCTAGAGGAATGAAAGTAGATTCTGTTTCCAACTTCTAAGTGTCCTTACAATTATCATAAAAGCAGAAGTTTTGATTTCTCCTTCCATGTTTGTTTGTTTTTTGTAATCAGACACTATCCCAGGGACTTCCATTCTCCTGATGCAAAGAAGCAAAGGTAAACAATTTTCTAAAGTTTTTAGCTGGATTTTGCTCCAGTTGCTAACTTTTCCTGTCAAATCTGCATTTGTATCTCATCATAGAAGTCAGGCAATATGGCTGGAAAGGACCTTGAGTGGAGAACTTTGGCCTTGAAGGGATCAGCACTAACACTGCATTTCTGATGGATATCTGCATAACTTGTTCTTGACAACTTGCAAGTAGATATTTCCCTCTCTCTCCCAGACTTTTTTTCTTATGAGAATTAATCTTTCTTGCTGCAGTTTAAATCTATGATCTCTTGTTCTGTCTTCACTGAATGTTCATTCTTTTACTTTTCACAGAAGCTGTCTGAACATTTCAGGTAATACTAAATATGCCCTCAATTTTCTCCCTTCTGTTTAACAACTCTCCTCCTTCACAGTCCAAGTCTTTCAGGTACCTGATCCTTCTTGTTGCCTTTCTCTGACCTCCCCTGACAAATACAGCAAGGTGGTCTTTTTTAACTTGCTGCTTCCTTATTGCTGTCAGCTAAGCACACTTTGGAGTAATGACTAGCAAAAAAACTTCAATATGACCCTGTGGCTGGTCCTTCTGCAGAAACCAGTTTAAAATATACTTTTGAGATGTATAAAACTAGATTATGAGGATAGTTACAGTCTTCAGCTTTGTTTTCTTAGTCATCCTTCTGGCAGAAGTACAACATTTATGCAGAAGGAGCTCCAGAAGTTTTTCATGTACAGACTTGCAAGTAGGAGGAAAGGCAATTAGTGACCCATTTATGTGTAGAAAAAGAGGCAGGTTCTTTGTGAGGAAAATGAGCAGAATTTTAAGAAATGAGTTTCTAAATGAGGAATTAATGGTCCTAACCAGAGATTTGCTCCTAACCAGAGAGATTGGAGGTTGCAGCATGCAAACACACAAAGTGATGCTTTGAAGTTGTATGAACAGTATACTGAATGCTCAGCCTAAACTCAGCTGGTTAAAAGTATTCAAACACTACCTGGAACATTTTCTCCATGACCAGAATATTTTCCTTTTGTCACCAGAAAGCAAAGTAAAGCTTCTGCTGGTTCCATGCCTGTGCTCCTGACACATGTGATCACTTAATGATGGTTGAGGCAGATTGAGCCCTGACTACATCAACCACCTGGGAGAAATGCTAAGAGCACCCCCAGGATTTGCATCATATCATCTCTTCCCTGTAAACATTTATTTCCTGCATTCCTCTACTACACTGACAATTCAGCAGACTGTTGAGAACTCAGCAGATATATTTATTTTTTCCAGGGCAACATATCTGCTGCCTGGACACGGGGCTAACTTCCTTGGGCTGGAAAGATTTAGATGCTGTTCTCACTAAATAAAGTTTTATGAAGTGTGAAGCTGCAAATGACATAAGTTTGGTTATAGTGCTGTTATCAAGATCATGAGGCTTTTATACACACATGGTGTGAAGCAATCTTTACAGTCAGAGGTGTTTGAATCACAGAAAATTATGCCTGGAAAGAGCTTCCACAGATCAGCCACTCTACAGACACTGGGTAAACTCTACCTACAACTTTCCTGGCAGATTATTTGTCTTATGTCTTGGTAAAAGTCTCCTATGATAAAGCTTTTCACAGATTTCCTTAGGCAATTTATTACAGTGCTTAACGATACTCAGTCATTTTCCTAATGTGTAATTTAGACAGAATTATCTTTAGAGGAGAAAGCAGTATGATCAGAGAAAGTTAATACTCCTTTTTATCACTAGTATAACTGCAATAAGAGAGTGACACACTTTTATATCTTGAAAGCACTAACCCAGAGAGACCTGTGTATAAACACGCATGGACCTGAGTGTGGCAGCAGCAAAACCGCCACTCCTTGCACAACAAGGAGTTATGCAAACAAGGTGGCTGGAAGTGCTGAGCTCTGACATTTTACTAAAGTTCCTCCCCCTCTGGGTCATCGATGGCTGAGCCAGTGCTATGAAGTAATGCTTCCCTCCATGCAGATTTCACAGCTCTGAGACTTCACCTGGGGCGCCTCCTTTATCAGCAAGTGCAGAGCTCACTCCCATTCATCAACACAGACTGGCAGGAGGAACAAACTCCTTTTATAAATCGCTCTGTTGCAGAGCATTCATGTGAGCTGAGGAAAATTGGGTTCAATGCCCTCTTTTGCCTAGTGAATCCTGACTCATAATTTGCACTCAGGTGCCTTGTTTTCAGATTGCTCAGTTTTCCGCTTTTGCAATGCCCTGCTTGACATGGAAAAAAGTTTAATTGCACTGGAAAGCAAGAGTGTGACTTACAGTATTGCAATTAGATTCTTACAGTGAAGCTTGGAACAGTTGGTTTGGGTCTGGCCACAAGGATTGCATCAATATTTTATGCAATATTTGTTTCATGTAAAATGCAAACACAAACTTTGGCTGAAAGAGCATCACCCTCCAGCCCAACTGCTTCTGTCAGGAATTGTGCTTACCTTCTGTGACTCACTCAGCATTTAACTTTTCCACATGGTGGAACAAGTTCAGCAGGTGAAGCAGAGCCTCCCCTGCCCTTGGTTACACACCCTTTGGAAGGTGAGCAATGGTGGTTTTAATCCTTTCCCACAAAGAGAAGAACAAACCCTGTATCCCACTTCTCGGTGATTGTTACAGCATTTAAAATATTTTCTATCTAGCTGCATTTTGAAGGAAAACAGCAGCTTCCATTGGGCTTCATGTGGATCCAAGGCTGGAAGCTCAGCATGATCTTGCCTGCCCACAAGGCAGGCAGAAGAGTGTCTGGGGGGACACAGACAAGCAAGAGCTGCACACAGCCATCCCAACGAGCCCAGAAATGGAGTTGCAGAATGGAGACCATTGCAGAAATCCCCTTCCTTCATGGTGAAGTACTGACGAACCCAGGTCTTGAGGATTAAACAACGGGATTTAAATTCACTGCAAACAACTGGAGTTAAATTTAAATTGTCTTACTAAGAACATGCAAAAGAAGTATAAATCTGAAAACTTTTCATGTCCTGATGAATGAATCTTAGCCTTATAATAGCAGTAATATGTTAGGGGATGTTGACTGCTCTAAAAAATGTTATCCTGCATTTTAGAAATCAGGACACCAATTAATTAATGTAACCTTCTTACTACACTTCATCAAAGAAACTTTATCTAATTATAGTAGTTTACTACAAACTTTTCCCCAGGGAGTTTCAGGCTGTGGTATTGCTAGATGTGCTGAACAAATTAAGGATGCACGTTTCTAATTCAGCCATTCAAGAATATTTTAGAGCCTAATTCTGACAGAGTTTCTTATCTCTGTTGTTTTAATTTCTGTTGTCATGAAGTTAATTCTGGAAATTACTATATAACCAGTAGAGAGAATCTGATATTGAAATTGGCTTGTATAAATGTGGACAAAAGAAAGAGAATTCACAATTAAGAGGCAAAGAAAAAGGCAGAGTAGGAAAGCAAAACAACAGACTTCAAAAAGGTATATTTGACTAAACTCAAGTAGTGCATCCCAAAAATTTCATGGGAAGTTGATGAGAGAGAAGGTTAAGCTAAGAAGAATGGCTGTCACTCAGAAAGGATTGATAGAAAGACAGATACAGAAACAATCAGACAGAACACAGAAGTAGCTTGCCTCCCTGTCATTTCATCACTGCCCTCAAGTTCAAGAGGAAAAAGAAATGAAAAGGAGGTCATGTTCATAGTTACAGGAAAAGAAGAATGAGCTTGAGCAATTACAGACAGGATCCAAAAGACCAAGGCATAAAAGAAGATGGCAAATAATAAGGAATTTGGCTTTAAACAGCCTTAGTAAGGGAAGAACCTGGCAGGAGGAAGGTTTCTGCTTCACTTGCAAAACAGCTTGATGTGGAGAAGGCAAAAATATTCAGTTCTTTCTTTTGCTTTTGCTTAAAATATTCAGTGATCAGCAGGTCTGTAATAATTAAGTCCAAATAGTGTAAGATTTCAGCCTAAGTGAAGGATGGGATAGGGAGATCTTCCCCTTACCTTGGAAGGTAAAATTCTTGTATGTTTGATGTTTCAGCATGGCTGATAAATTGTTCAGATTTATATTTAAAGACAGCCTGGAGCAACCTCAGTGGAGAATATACAGGAAAGGAACAAAAGAACTGGAGGGGCGATAGGGAATAATGGGCCTTACTAGAAACAATTAAAAACTAATTCTAAATATTTGAGTGCTGAAAAAAAAAATCCAAAAAACTCTGTTACTTGCAAACTATATGTCAAGAGGAAATTATGTAATTTCAACATTTTCTTCTTCAAAAGGACAATTCTGCTTACAGTTCAGGAAGGAGTAATATGCCATCTGTCCTGACTTTACAGGGACTTTTGACACTTCCTTTTAATGTTCCTACAGGGATATTAAGGAGGATGGAACCAGAAGTAAAGCACAAGCAGAAGTGTAATTTTCCATGGTTCATTGTCAAAATGGAAGGACTATTTTTTCTACAAGGTTGTCACTTAGGTTAAATTCAGCTTTCTACTTGATAGAAGAAAAATTTTGTTTTCCATGCTCACATGGAATAGAACAAGAAGTAATGAGCTTAAGTTTTAGAAAAATTCATTTTAGACATTAATAGAAACACTTCTAATTGTGTCACAAAGAGAAGGAAATAGCTTCAAAGTCTGTGTCACAGAAGGTCTGTAATAACACTTGAAACAAACATAAAATCATGAAATGGTTTAGATTGTAGGGGACCTTGAAGACCATCCTGTTCCAAAACCCCTGTCATGGGCAGGGATACCTTCCTCTAGACCTAGGTTGGTCAAAGTCTCGTCCATCCTGGCCTTGAAGCATTCCAGAGGTGGGGCATCCACAACTTCTCTAGACAACCTGTCCTGGTACCTCACCACCATCACAGTAAAGAATGTCTTCCTTATAGCTAATCTAAACCTACCCTCTTTGAAACTGAAGCCACTACATTTGTCAGGGATGAACAATTGTAGTTGACTCTGACTCTTCTCTTCCTTCCTTTTTGCTGCGATCAGAAGCATTCAAACAAACAAACAAACAAAAGACTGCAAATGCAATAAAAATAATTTCTCCTAACTCTAGAAAGGAAAGAACCCTCCCATTAATTCATGGAGTCATGCACTTCACAACTTTGAGAATTAAAGCCTCTATCACATCAAATATCTGTGATGTATGTGAAGATTGCTATTCATCTGTATCTTTTATCTTTGTTTCCAGCAGCTGCAATCATAATTAAATTCCAGGATTGCTGTTGTGGTTCACGTTAAAGCTTCTTGCTTTGCTGTGGCATAGCTGAGATACCTATTAGTCTCTGGTGATGTTAATTAAAGAATGAACATTGATGGCAGAGAATATTAAAAAGGGTTTGTTGTGGAAGAAAAAGAGCTATATAGATATGCAGGCATTTATCAAGAGAAGCAGCAGCAACATGGAGAAAATAACTCCAATGAGTGAACATAACAAAAGAGCTCCAGCAGATCCAGTTATCAAAAAGAAATGTCAATGTTGCTTCCTTGGACTTAGCATGTGCACTGCTGCTTCCTGGGATGGAAGGCTCTGCTCCAGCAACATCCTCAAATCATTGCATGCCCTGATACAGCCATAAAAGTGGAAGGATGAAAATTGCTGAGGAAAAGAAAATGTTCTACTAAAAAATACTGACAGAGAAAAGTCTGCCAGCCTGGAGCTGTGATACAGAGTACCAGACTTGGGAAAGAGAAACATGATTGAGGAATGTAGCTGACATTTTTGAAGAACAGCTGTGTTCATGTAAACCAGAGACATCCTGAGGCACTCGTGATAGGCCCTAAAATAAGAAGCTGTAACAGCAACTTATTGTCTGAAAAACTGGGGACAGTCTGGGAAAATAAAATGGTTCTATAGGAACAGCAAACAGCATCATCTGTTGGTTGTTACATGTGCAAAAATGGAAATTCACAGCATCTCTTGGCTGCTGGAAGTGGCGACGTCCCACACCCCCTTATGCCTCTATGATCTAAAAGGCATTTTCATCCAAAGTGAAGCCACTCTCTGAGTACTTCCTATGCTTCACTTGTTTTTCTTTCCTAAACAGGTTAAATCCCACAGAAACTTTCAGTGAGCACTTGGATGCTCACCAGGGATGTCTGGCTAACTTCTGACTCAGTGATGCAGATCATCTCCAAAGTGAAAACTTTGCATAATTATTTTACTCTGTTCCCTTTGGGTACAGTTTTGGGGGATTGTCCTACCACCTCTGGGATGACTGGGTAGTCCTCTGGAGTCAGTTTGTCCTCTCCTTTGGGATGGTTTGGCCCCTTCTGAAATCTGTCTAATTCACTTGATACTGGCCAGTATTAAACACCCATAGAAATAATCTATTGTAATCTATTCACTAATTATGTTTGCAATAACCTGTAAAAATGTATACCCCCTTTGTTGCTACTACACAATTGGCTGCTGATACTATCTGCCATACTAATGGTTGATACTATGTTATTGATTGCTTATCATCATTTTTATTGCTTGATATATGTATATCTTCATTTTATTAATCATATCCACTTGCTATTGTTGATTTTTGTGCTGTTAGTGCTAACCTGTAATAAGGTAGGGAAATTTAGAGGATAAAAGTCTCCATGTCTTTGTATATTATGGAGTCCTAGACCACAGTCATGATCCCTACCCACCCACAAGCCAGGTAGCCCACTAGGTTGTGACATGTTCCCAGACATGTGCTTAGTTTCCCTAAGCATGCTTCTTGGTGCCATTGGGAATACGTGTGGACCTACAGGTAAGGACGTGACAAAATGTTTTGCTGGATGTACACAAAGCTGTAAAAATCAGTAACATCCCACAGACAGGATCACATAAAAGGTTCAAGAAAGGAAAAACATAGATGCATTAATCAAATGGCTTCTCACTCACTGAAGATTTTTGAGAAGAGGCTGCTCTTTTCATTCAGATCTCTGGTGTTGCAGGGTTTGGCTGCTGAGCACCAAGCTACTCACAAGGCCAGAAGCAGTGGGTGGTCTGAACACTTGTTTCCCCAGAAGCTGGGGGAAAAGGAACTGGTTACCAGAACCACCTCCTCATCTCTGGCATGGTGTTGGTTTGTCACTGCTGAAAGTGGAGGCTCAGGGATGTAGAGCATTTTGGTGGTGATGAGAAGAAAGTATTTGACTCAAGGTCTCCTAGCCTAGCCATGAAAAAAGCAAACTGATGGGTACAAGTTAAATTAGTGTTTATCAAATAAAATTTTAAAAATTTAAACTTCATTATACATGAATTTTTACAGGAAATTTAACTTTTCCAAACCTGCTTTTCTCTCTTTATGTATGTGGATATTTGCTGGGTAACAAATATGTATAATATAGATGTACTGAATTTGGTAGATTAATATAACATTTTCTCCTCATGCTACTGGGAGTCATTTCCATGTCTCCTGAATCTGGCAGCATGAAATCAGTAGAGTTACACATGGAACTACCTTGCCCATCTAGGTTTCCTGCCCTGCCTTCAGTCACCTAATTAGTTCAAATTGCATCAACTACAGTCGAGTTTAATGTGACAAAGTACCTGCTGTATGTCTGTTCAGGCCCACCTACGTACCTGCTGTGAATGTGTTTGCTTTAAAAAGCCAGTGAGCTAAGAGCCAAAATTGAACCAAACCAAGCAAATTCTGTTGCATGAATCTTCTGTTTACCCAAATATCTTCCTTCTAGCGGAAAGCTATTGCAGATTGTCCTTTCTATCATTAGCTTGCAAGATCTCTGCCACCATAAGACAGTCCCCCCAAACCCCCCTTACACGCCCTTTTCAAAACTAAGTGCATCCTGTCAATGGTGTTGCTGTCTGAGTTCATTCAGTTCATGCTGTCTCTGGAGTCATTGATAGAAGACATTGCAACAGGCAGGGTGGGAGTGCATTTACAGCTCCTGCACTGCATTTGGAAATGCTAGGGATAAATTTTCACAGACTGTAATGGAAGAGTCACACATCTGAGACACAGCCTCCGTGTGTCATCATGCATATGTTGGAGGATATAACCCAAGGGGGGAGAAAAAAGCCTTCAAATGAAACAAAATTTTAATGAGCATGCTCAGGTAAAGATGAACAGAGCAGGAAAAAAATCTATCTTCTTTTATTTGATTTGCTGCCTAGGTTATCTCAATAGCTGTAATTTGATTTGGTGGTGGTGGTGGTGGGGGGTGATTATTATAACTGATGCCCCTTCTAGAAAATCATTAGTCTCTTCATAGGTTACACTGTAACTGAATTTTTCCTGCTTTTTTATCTTCTGTTTCAGCTTCTATGCAGATGGTGCCTTTTCTTGTGAAAGTTAAGCCAATTAAATAGCTTTAAATATTTGTGAAAAAACTGACTGATTACTTATTTTCCTAGATGTTCTGCTAAAATAAAATTATTTTTCAAAGAGATGCAAATACCTGTTCTCCAGAAGGCTCAGTCTAAAATCTTTGCTATGGATTATATCAGATCCACAGGGCTCTGTGTAGGTACAGACCCTCCTGGACCACAGCCATGTGTGGAGCTGGAAGTAACTGCATTTAGTGCTCATTTCAACTAAATAAAGAGACTTCTGTATTTTGTTTTTTTTCTTCCTTTACTTCTTGAAGTTGTGTCATTCTAAAAGAGAAGACAGGAGGGTGTCTTATCCTAAAGAACTCCAATGAAGAACATGTTTACCTGAGAGAGGGAATGGAGTTTTGATTTCTCTCTCTGCTTCCCATCCTTTGAATATTTTGTCCATAATTCTTTCATTTCAATAAAAAAACCCCAACACCTAGACAATCTGTTCTGGATTAACAAAGAGACATAATCCACTTGACTTCACTTAAGATGCACTGAAGATTACAATGAAAATTTCGAGAAGAAGAAATAAACACTAGTAACAGAGGCTGGTGAACTGGAGGAACCAACTGAATATAGAATCAGGGTGGCATTTCCTAAACCCTCAGGTATTAGGCTTAATAGTTGGCAGGTACAACTGGCAGAAAGAAATGCTTCTGACTAATAATTCCTGGCTAATAACTACTAGTTATTAATTTTCCATGATATTTAAATAAAGATAGGAGGAGTTAACTGAACTGGAATGTGTACTGTGGAAAACATATTTTCTCTACTAATTAATTCATCTGACTGAATAGCAGTGTTTTTCAGTGTCAGCCACACAAATGACTGTTGATGGGAATCATTATGTCCAGGTTTGCACTTCCTTTCTGTGGAAACTGCTATTAACATCTAAGTGCCTACAGAAGCAGAGCTTTTTACCTCTCTCTGCTATGACAGTTTGTTATTAGGAATTCCATTTCAATACAGTGAGCTGAATAAGGTGCACAGATGAAGTGGGGCACAATTCACTTTTACACAGCTGTTACATTGCTAATTGCAACTAAATAAATACTGAAACAGGAATTCCTAATAACATTAACCATTACTCTCTTTTAAATGTGTTTTGCTGGAGGACTGCCAAGAACTGTAACCACAATTTCAAGTATAATGAAGCAGAAATAAAGGGTGTTTTTATTATTTTTTACCTTTCAGTAGTGAGATGATTGCCTACAATAGGCCAATGCAAACATCCAGTAAAGTGGAGGTTTATGCCATTAATAATAAATAAAGTCACCCTGATGAACTTTTACACCTAACTTTACTTGTTTTAATTCTGGAGAATCTATTGAAAATTTAAAATCCCTACAGTGGTTTTCTATATACCTCTATAGATGCCATACCTGTTTGTCATGAGAGCTGGAAAAGAATGATATTTCTAAAACTAGAATCATTCCCTGCAGGTACTAATATGAGGTGGTACCAAACTAGAACCTCCTGTCCCTGTTACTGTTAGCCTATTCTGGCCAAGTCCCTCTCCTACCTTCCCCAAGATCCCACAACTCAGCAATCCTCAGGTCAACACATCTCAGCTGGGACCCTCTTCCCACAGCTGTTTGTCCTTGGCCAAGAATCTCAGTGCCAGAAACAGCATTAGGAGCTTTTCTCTTATCCAAAGGGAAATTCGCAACTAAGGAAGGAAGGACAGTATAGCAGTCTTGCAACACCATAGAGAGGTAGAATAGTAGAAAAGAGATAGTAGAAAAGAGATATACCATGCTGATCCCCACTAGAGTTAACTTATTTTAATTCACCCTGAGATGTGTTAAAGGGCATTGCAGACAGTACAGGACATACCTCTCCTTTCACTACTTGCTTTAGGAAGCAGAGTACCTTGGGGCCTCCCCAACAGCCTGTGGAGATGTGCTCGGGAGCATCCTTATGCTGGGCATGTTCTGCATGGTGTGCCCTGGCAGGGCATCTCCAGACGTGTTACAGGGAGGGCAGAAAAGTCTTTTCCTGAGAAAAGTCTTCTCCTGGGAGGCAGTACTTCTCAGCAGCCACACTGAGATTAACAGTGAACCTTTTGTCAGTAATGCATTGGCACTTAACCTGCAGGCCGCTGCCTTCATAGGCAAGGTCATAAATACAAATAAACATTTTACAGGAGGCAGCACAGAGAGCAGTGAAACCTTGAAATAAGCAGTTGTGTTACCTGTCCATGCTTGAGCAGATCTTGAAAAGTATAGTCTGAATATACTATTGTACAGGGACAATGCAGACACAGCTACTATAGTTCCTTTACATCATCACAACATATTTGGAGGCAAAATATTGAGTTTGTGTTCTCTTTGGAAAATAAAAGAGTTGTATCTCAAAACTCATAAAGACCTGCTTATTTGTGTATGGGTTTGCTGTCCCAAGGCTGTATCTGCATACAGTTTAATACATGCAAGCCCAGAAGATTATCTGGTAAGCTTAAACAAAGGCTTTTAAAAAGCCATGTTTTAAGTTATGACAGCAAAAAATACAGGGGAAATTACTACAGACTGAAATGCAGAACAATTTATCAATCTGACTTTCATGTTTTTTAATCTTACTTTAGAGTTCAGATTTGTGATCATTTGTGGTTGATACCACAATCTACAACATACATTGAAAAGGAGGGAACATTAATTCTGCTGGCAAAACCACTGTTTCACACTTTTTCTCAAGTCACAAAAAAAACAGAGCTAAAGCCCCCCACCCCCCCCAAATTTGGAATAATTCTTCTGAACAGCTCTCAGTTATTGCATCCAACAAGAACTACAGGGAGCAGAAGAAGGGTGGAAGGCAGGCGTGGAAATGCTCCCTGAAGCAAAGGAACCCCGGATCTCCTGGTGTTCCCCTGGCTACGGCTGCCATCTAGTGTTGTGCCGGGAGCGGGGAGGGGCGCGGCTCTGCGGGTTTGCGCATCTGCCCCGAGACCGCCTCCGCCTGCGCTCACGGGGAGGATAAAAGAGCACGGAACCACCTCTCCCGGGACAGCAGCAGAGGAAGATGTAACTCAGAAAGCTGAGGAAGAGCTCCTCTGAAATTATTTCTCACGTATTTGCAGTACAACTGCTTCTAAATACAGTGATTCACACGGTTGTAAACGCAGTCTTTGCTGAGCTAAGGAGAGACATAAAATGTAAACCTGAATCTGCCGCTGCATGAACAGGGGAGGTCGGCTTACCTATTGCTGTGGCACAGCCATTGCTACTGTATTTTCCTCCTCTTTTCCTTCCACTTTAATGGGAGTAGAGAAGGCCCAATTCACAACAAATGCAACTTTTGTATAGAGAGACTCACCTCAGTGTAAAAATTATCACTGGGATTGTGCAAACCAAGTATGACACAGTATATGCTGTCAATGTACCAGTCACCAAGAGAAGCTATAAGCTTCTGGAACAGGATGTACACTCACCATTATTTTTAGCATCTTAATAGCTTAAATTGTGTTAGAAATTTAGTTCTGCTTTGCTTTGGGAGAGAGCATTCCATTCTTTAATCCGTTCTCCTCCTCAAACAGACGGGAGTTTCACTAGCTCTTTCATACAGTGCCATAATGTTCTCTCGGCTGAGCGCAGTGCTCCAGTTTGTTTGATCCAAATGCTGCACACAGCTTTTGAAGTGTGTCAGATTTTCTTTGCCCTGCTGTTTTAGCAGGCAGACAGCACAGAGTGGGCACTGAGGATATTTCAGAAGTTCCCGCCGATCTTTAAGAAGCTGCAGATCTTTGTGTGAAGATTGTACAAACTGGGGAGTGATGCGACAGACTACATTCACTGTTGCTCTTGGTGCTGGACAAGCAGTAATCCAGAGGTGGATTTTGCATTTTGCCGTCCAGGAGATCTGGCTGACACTCGTGATGTGTCACATCATTGAAATCTTTGTGATACTCAGAGTTTGTGCAAATAAAGGCAGCAACGCCAGCTGCTGTAGATCCAAAACCAATGTGATGCTGGAGAGTTGCCTGCCAGCACTTTAGCAACAGGCTCAGACTTGTGGAAGAAGGAATTACCTCCCTCACAGGTAATGAATAAAACTGAATCAGCAGCTGGCTTTGAGACCATGGGAAGAACCTCAGGAAAAGAAAGGGATGTTCCTTATTTAACATGCTTCATTACCAAGGCCACAGGATGCCATTTTATATCTAGTCAGAATGCCTGGTTCCCACAGACTAAGCAAACTTAAAGCACAACTTTAGGTCACAGATTATTATGAGGCATAGTCCATATTCCATGAGGGGAGAGGGGGCAGAGGAGGGATTTTCTGCAGGGCTATTTAAGAGGGCTGGGCAAGAACCTGAAGCCTTCTGTGACTATAAAAATATTGGTGGGAAAAGCTCTGCAGGATTGCATCTACTGGAATACTCTGCTTTGCAGCTAGAGCAAAGCTCTGCAGGCCATCGTAGGAATCACAAATTATCAGCAAATCAATAAATGGAGGGCTGGTGATGGATGACTGCCAGGACAGTAGGCAAAGGCCTCCTCCCCTCCTGCATACACAGCAGTGCTACAAGTCACTATTATCTATTTTGTAGTACTACTTGTTGTAGTGAAAACCTATGTTGTGCAGTAGGCTCCGTAGTAACTGCTGTAGTGACAATGTTTACCATTTAAATTCTCTAAGTAAAGGTGAAGGGAATGGTTAAATTTGCTCATGTAGTCCTTTAATTTCCAGCAGTATTTTTTTTAAAAAAAATTTCACTCGCTCCAGTTGCTGACTCTGTCCACTTGATCTTCTTGCACCTGTAAATTTTGAGTGTTCTTCACTCAGAGGTGAGGTTCAAACCAGTGGAATTTGCCAGCTGAAGTCCTGCATTATTCACTGAATAGCTAGGCAAGAGATTCCCGTATGCTTGATCCTTCATGAGGAATACTCACAACCTTAATTTGACCGTTTGTCTGTTCACTGAGGCCGTGCCTGTTCCACCTCGTGGTCTGAGCCTTGCCTGCCTCTGGCTAGCCCTGGCGACGGCTTCAGGCAGCTGGTACGGCCCGGTAGGCTGGCCAATCGAGCCGATCCAGTGGGCTCTTTTCAGCCCAGCCACTTGGTGTAGATGGTGACGATGACGAGGAAAGAAGGATTCTGCTGAGGGGTCGCCACAGGAGTTTATTGAGGGTCCAAGGAAAACAACCTCACTCCAGGGAGTCTGCCCCAGCAGAGCAAAGACTGGTCTGTGACAGCTCCTTTTACCCGGGGGAGGAGTGAGGGGGGGGTGTCAAGGAAGGCACCAATGAGGGAAGTCGAGGGAGTGGCCACCAGGATGATTGACTCTTCCGGGAGCCAATCCCCGTGGGGGAGGACGGACCTCCTCGGATCCTGGCCTATCACTCGACGCCCTCCTAGGAACTTTCTAGAACCAGGGAGAGGCCTCGAGGAGATAGACAGGTCCTCGGGGGTAAGGAGTACAGGATTGACAGATAACTGAAACTGGGTAAACAATCAGGGTAAAAACCAACTGGGGTTTGAACGGGGGTATATGGAACAAACCAATGAACAACATGAACAAACATTAAACAAATAGAATTAAACACACCACTACAGTTCACTCTGTGGTAACTGCCCTTCCTTCCCAATTGTCTCATTTCCCAGCAAAAGCAATCTTGTAAATATATTTTATTTTAAATTATTTTAAAAAATCTAGGAGGATTAATTCTTCCACTCCATCTTTCAAAGCAACAAAACCACTCTTCTTATAGTTTTGAACATTCAGGGACTACTCCCTATACAAACGCTCAAAAGCATTTTGAATACATGGTAATCTTGACTTCTCTGTTTTATTACAAAAACTTGCCAAAATTGCAGGCTAGAACAGAAACAAAATGCCTCTAAATTTGATCATTACATTTCAGTGTGTTTTCACATGACAAAAGAAGCGGGCACATACATTATCTGAGAAGATAAGGCTTAGCAAAATGGCTAGTTTCCAGCACAAATAGAGTAAAGAAAGCCAAGATAAGAAAATAATTTTTTTCCTCAGATAACATTATTAGGAAAGCTAACAATGAAAGCTACATGCTTCAACCAGCTGATAGACCCCCCCACACAAATGACTGGCAAAATAATCCATGAAGTTTGAGGTTGGAGATGATTAATGAACCATGATCTCATTGAACAAGTTGAAGTATTCTTTCCAAAACCCAACTGCAGGTGCACACATAATCCTACGTGTAAAGGCCCAAGAGTTATGATCTGTGCCCACCAGAGACAAGAGGAAGAAAGTGTTGCACTCAGACAGTTTGAGGCGCACAGATGCAGCCTGACAGGTCACAGCATGGGACCTGATAAATGCTAAGAAAAGAAGCACAGCTAAAGCCACTGCCGCTAAAGTGTATTTATTTCTAACATGCTCTCCCATCTTAAGTACTTTTTAGACATATCTCCACAAATTAAGTTATACAGATTTTGCTATACAAAAGCCATAGAAATGGTACAGAAGACATCTCAAAAATAACCATGATCCCACACACATTGTTTACAGCAATAAAGCTACAGTGAAATGCTCAAAAGGTTTACATCCTTGTCAACAGGAATTTAAAAAGTAAAATAATTTTAAGTCTGGCTTTTTGGGAAGACCTTTAAATAGGCTGACCTTGTTAACAATCATTAACCTTATTAATCATCTGGCATTAGATATATCTTAAAATTAAGTGTTTCTGAAAAACCTGCAAAAATCAACTGATATAAAACCCAGACATTCATAATACGCCATTTGTTGAAACTTCAATATACCATTTTTCACAGTAGAAATAGTGGGATAGCAGTACAAAAAGTCAGGTTTTCCAAAGCACTGCTGAGTCTTAAATAAACAACCAATGAGAGAAATTTCTTTTCAACACAAAAAACCACCCAATCTAAAAACCAATTTGACATTTTTTAAAGTGCATTAATTATCTGAACAGTGCACTGATGCTTTTAACAATCTTAAGTACAAAAGTGCAGAGAACCAGTACAATTTTCAAAGTTTACAAGAACTGACGCCTAGAATTAAATCACTAGTATTTCTTAATTTATAAACTCTTTAAGTTCAGGTATATATCCTCCCCTGTGCATATTCTGTAAAACACAATGGAAACCTGGTCCTGGTTGGTCATTGCTTTTGTAGCTTATGAAAAATTAGAAAATTACATAAAAATATGGACTATGGGCTTATTTTTTGCCAACTGAAGTACTGAAAACTCTCTTGGATTTAATGATTCCTTAGACTTTGAAACACACTCATCCATGAAGAAACCCAATCAAAATGAACAAACCACAAATCATACTGTATCTTAATTTCAAGTAAGTACATTTGGTGATAGGTGTGCCCAGAACTTAATTCTGGAAGATGGACGTATTATCTGGCACAATAACTATTACTTTCAAAACTGTAAGGGATTTGCATGTGTACTGGCCACATACAAGGCTAAAGAAGAGATTGTGTCAATCTACCATTGGAAAGGTAGAATGATGACTACAAAACCAATGATAGATAAACAGTAAAGGCTTCAAATTGTAGCCAAAACTACAAGCAGCCAAGAAATTTGGAAATGTGTGAACCACCTCTACAAAAACTGCAATGAGGTAAGGAAATGGATACACTGGAGACTGGATAGAGAAAGACTAGATAAACAGTAATGCCTTCATCTTTTCGGGGTCAGGATCAGATGTGATGATGAGGTGCTAGAACAGTGGGTTTTGTTTTTCTCACTTACAGAACTAGCGATCCTTATTTATCTATACATCAAAGAGTCTCAGTTGCTATCTGTTCCAGTGTAGTATAAAACTTGAAAATACTAGTTGCATATATTTGCTTATTTTTCTAGATTTTTATCTAACTGTGATGTTAAATAAAATACCCAACAGTTAAAGCTTAGTTAGAACGTTGTTCAATCTCAAAGCTCTACTTAGCAGCCACACCAGTACTGAAAGACTACCATCTACTCAAGGTGTGGAATGACCACCATGGGGGAATAAGAGACAACATTAGATAAGGACATTTATGGTGCAGCTTTGGTGCTCAGTTGGTTGCATCATCTCTTCTCAGAGGAATTACTTGAAGCGCTTTGGCTATTCTCTCTCCAATAGCTCGACTACTTGCTGCAATTATTCTTCGAGACATCAAGTCAAATGGTCCACCTAGAAAGCAAAGCAAACAAAGCAACCAGTTTACATATGAAGAAAAATAAAAGTTGGCATGAAAAGAGGCACTGAAAAAATTGAGTGTAAATTATACATTATTATTTAGGACCAAGTCTTTCCTCTGGACAAAAATGCATTTAACACAACAGATATCTCATATGAGCTGCATTTAAATTCTCTTCAATGTATGTTTACTGTCTTTTTTAACTTTTCCAGGAGTCCAGCCAAGGGAGTAAAGGTTGTCTTGTTGCTTAAAAGCATACAATTAACCCATTCCTTTATTAACAGGTTGGGAAGTTTTCAGTAGTGGTAGCTTGGAAAGAGGGCTGAAAATAATTTATTGCCTTCTCTTCAGCTATTTTACTCCCTATTAGCCATTTAAAAGGACAAAAAATATTATGCAGGCCTGTGTACTTACCTGTTACATCCAGCAGTACTCCACCAGCTTCAGTAATAATGATTCCAGCTCCTGCCATATCCCAGCAGTGAATCCCCATTTCATAATAGGCATCAGCTCCACCCGTTGCCACAAGGCACATGTTCACAGCTGCTGTACCAACAGCTCTAATCCTGAAGGAGATACAAGATGTTGTTTTAACAAGAGAGTTTGCAAAAAAGTTACAGTCTGGGAACACTGCACAGAGAACACAGAAATGTCATGATGGAAGTGAACCGAACTAGAGCAAGCTCGATGGAATGCTGCAGTAAAACATTAAAAAATGGGAATGAAGTGTTGCTTAAGTAGCTTGAAGAGTTTTCAAAATACAGCAACTTTCTAGAAATCATGTTTACAAATTCTGTTAATCAATTTTTGTTTAAACACATCTTAAATGTTTTCTTAAACTAAAACATATTATGGAAGATATTTTCCCATGAAACAGTAACAGTCTACTCTGTTCTTTGAATACAGCAATTCAAGGAGAGTGCACACTTTTTAGCGCTGAAACCCCTTTTTTTTTCAGTTTCGCTGGTGATGCTCAGTAAACATCTCTGACTTGCCAAACCCTCTAACAGTAATCAAAAAAAATGAATTACACAGCATAAATTTCATTTGCTAACTTCACCAAACACTTGTGTCACAAATTCCAGTTTCTTTTGGAAATGTCAATGTACTTACCAAGTAAGTGTGACTTGTGCAGAAAACTGCAGTTCTTTCAATTAACAGTAAACTGTTAAATTGTAACTGATAGCAGCTAAACTATTGCAAGAAGCAATTTAAATCAACTCCAGTCTCAAACTGTTGTTTACAAATAAATTGCCTAAGCTGAACTCTCAATACATCTAAAATGTATTTCCTACTTACACCTTAGCATATATTCTTTAACAATGTCAGAAGATTTTTTGGAAGTAGGAAAAAATCTACATGTTAAGTGTCAAACCAAGAATCCTGAGAATTTCAGCATAAAACTTGTTAGATCAGAAACATGAATATGGTTGAGTAATGAAAAACTCTACTGAAACCAGCTTTACACAAAATGGTTTGTGGAAATGTAGACTTTGGATTACCTGGAGGAGAAGAAGCAGGGGATGCAACCAAAATAAGAACAGTTTATAGACAATTTAATCTATTCAGACAAATTAAAATTGTCTCCCTTCCTTTTAGAAGAGGAAAGGGAGATCTGCTTTTATCTTATATATATATATAACAATTTTCATTACTACAAGGAAAGAAAACTAAGAAACGTAATATAGCTTTTCTGTTCATCCAGTTTTATCTAGGGGGAAAAAAGGCACAAACATGTATTTAAATTTTTTAACTAGTAAATACAATTATCATATACAATTATCATATTTACAATAATAACCACTGTCAATATTTATAAATACATATAAAAATAGGAAGTATCTTACCCATGAATAGGAATACTGAGAAGTCTTTCCATATTAGAAAGAATTATTTTTATAGCCTCTGGATCACGGTTTGACCCCAATTCTGTTACTAAAAGGGATTTTGTAATGTCTGGAAAAGAAACAAAGCCTCACTCTCCCAACAGCACAAATTAAATAGTCACAGTAACTAGCAGAGTTTGCTTCATTTTTTTCTTACAAATCTGAATAAAAGTGAGGTATCTTAATAAAATATTACATATATCAAACATATAAAAGTCTGTTATTATTTGGAAAATTGCAGGAAAAAATAAAATACAATGAAGGAAGCATGATCTGCTCCAACTGTGCATATACATTAATTCTAAATAGAATTCTATTGCTATAAAAATTAAAACAGTCTTGAGATACTTGAAGATCTCGTTTGAAGCACAGATTTTGATGTAGGGCTGTAAGCATAGGAGAGTGGTACTGACTTAAACCAATAGGTCACACCTGGGAGAAGCTGAAATGTTTGGCAGATTTGTTTCAGTCTAAAGAACAATTTCAAACAGATTGCAGACACACAGGAAATTAAAAACAAACAAACAAACCCACAATACACGGGAAATAAAATCTTCAATTGTCGAGTCCTGATTTTGTACAGATCACATCATATGCATCAAAGAGAACCTAAAAGGTGCTTCTCAAAACTAAACAGCCCATAGGCAAATAAAGTCCTGCAAAACAAAACTATGAGCTAAGAAATATATCCAGGTCCCAAATTTCTCCTGTCTCACTTGCATTCTGGTAACTACCAGAAAGAAGCTACTCAGTTCAGCTTACCCTCTTGGCCTGATACTTGAAGTTTCTGACCATTGCAAAATGCACCTTTTCCTTTTCTGGCAGTATACATCTTGTCTTCTATACAACTATACACAATTCCAAACTCTATCTGCAATGAAAAAGAAAAATACCTTGAGGTATTTACAGTGAAACAGGAAATGACAAAACTTAGTTGTAACAAGAAGCAAGCAATTAATTTAGATTTGATTATATATTAAGTAATAAAAAGTATACCTTTTTGTTTACAACAAAGCCAATTGAAACTGCCACAAATGGAAACCTACAAAACAAAACATTTCACTAATTTATAGTGAGATACTAAATTTCTGTTATTACCGCGCTTACTCTTAATAAAGACAGTGTTCAATTAAATGTAACTTATATCTCAACAACAAACTTGGACTATAAAACATAGTTTTCTGGAATGATCACAATTTAGCTGCAAATAGAGCACACAACATTGATTATCATTTGAAACAAACTTTTCTACCCACTAGGGGCTGCCATTCCTGTAACAGCTGTTCCCAGCCTAGGGACTGTTTTTTACAGCTGAAGAATGCAAACAAGCCTCTATGCTGCTAACCTTTCTCAGAAGGAACAAGCTGGCCAAAATGGTCTTATAAAAAGAACCAAATTACCTCTCCCACCACCTCCCCTCTTTCCACCAAAGCCATGACAAAGAGAGATACTGAAGAATGCAGGAAGAGTGCAGACAGTGGGACTATGTAAGACATGGTGGATTGCATCTCAGTCTAAGTTTGAAACAATCAACCAATTAACTAATTATTTTTACTTTTTTTTTCAATTTTCAGACATTTGCTTTTATTCTTTCTACAAAAATTACCAACTTTTAAGCCTGTAGTTTCAGGGGAATCTTTTCTTATAACTTTCTGAACACATTATTTAGCAGGATTCAGAAGATGCTTGAAAGTCATTGTGCACATAGCAGCAGTCATTTCAGAACTGAAATCAAGGAGACTCAGGAAAGCTCACTGGGGCCAAAATCTATCAATTTAAAAGACATAAGGAATAGGCTGTCTGTGTTACTCTCTAAGTCCCCTCCTCATCTTGGTGCAAAATACCACTGATAACTACTGGTGATATCCTGCTTTCTTTCATAGCTGGGGCTCTTAGATTTCAATCGATTTGAAATTTCTTAGAAATCAGCACCTGAAACTGTTATTCCCTTTCTGAAAATTCTGCAACTTCTTATTCTGAATCCTGTTCCTGTTGAAATCTGCCCATCTATCTTTGGAATCCATGCCAAAGGCTGCTGATGCCTGCTATATAATACAGGCCTTGTATGGAAGAAGGAGGTAAGTAACAGAGCAAGACTATTACAATACTCTCAGGAATATTAAAATGCTTGCAAAAACTGCCCAATGGCCCTCAATACGTAGCAATTTGTAACTACTAACAAGTTAATAGTATCTCTTTTAAAGCAGTTTAAAAATTAAACACAACCTTACTTTCATGGAACAGGAGAAAGAAAAAAGGTAATCAGTTGAGGCTGCTAACATGCAAAAATGAAAGATGGACCTGTGTACGAAGTTGGTAGTTCCATCAATAGGGTCTATAATCCATGTGGGGTTATCTGTCAGAATGCTGCCCTCTCCAGCTGCAACAGATTCCTCTCCGATAAAGCTACAGTAGAAACACATTTAAAAGACAGAAATAGTTTAAAATGTCTGAATTACAACATTGTCCTTGACACTGAAATTCATAAAAGTGAGATGAAGCTTTGAGAACCACCAGTGACCATACCAGTGACCATACACAAAAAGCTGAACAAATGCAGTATTTATCTGGAAAGCACCAACCATATCTGACCAAGACTGCGTGAGTATTTATGATGTCAAGGATAACGCAACACATGGGGAATTTTATGTTTCAACATAGAAATAATATCAGAATTTAGCATTCAGAATATACTAGAATAATACCAGAATCTAGCATTCAGAACACTGACGCTTTCATAACTTTTTTTTCTGGTAACAGCATCATCAAATTCTGCTGAAAATACCTGTAGCTATTTACACCTTTCAGCTTATTTGTGCTATACAACATTATTTTGTAGCTTGTGTTTTCAGTGAAGAAAGCCTTTGTGGTCTTAAGTACCTGGTTAGAACACTGCAGCAACTGTTAAATTTGAAGACTGATTTCAACCCAAATATGACAGAAAGTTGTTAATCTCAAAACTTTAGTTTTACAAGCACGACAAAATGGTAGCATGATAAAGGGATGAAATTCAAACCAGAGTTCCTGAAGATGAGTGAATGCTCAGCCACAGGACTCAACCCCAGGGACACAGAACGCATAGTGCCACAGCACCCCAAATTTCACAAGTTTTGCTGCTCATGAAAGTGTGTTAGACTGCAAAATTATTAGAATGAGTCTAAGTGGGTGGAATTCTCTTTGAGGTCTTTTGCAGGTTGTCACAATTTATCACACATTGCTCAACTTATGAAAAGTTTGCAGCAAACACATGCTTTCCTCCAAACACATGTAAAGTAAGTGCTGAGAGGAAACAAATGAGATCCCTTTAATATTGATTCGGAGTTTTATGATTAACTACAGAAGTGAAGATGACTAATCAGAAAAAAACAGCATGCTTCCAAAAAGCAGCAGACCTTCAGAAAAATGAGACTGAATATAGGTGGATGAGTAATTCACTAGGAAGAGAAGTTCAGCACCATTATGTCTAATGTGACATTGGTTACCTAAAATAAAAAGAAGCTAAAATACTCTAAAATGCTTATTAATGTCACAGAAACTTATTTCAAGGTCATTCCACAGGTCTGCATGCTTACACTAATTTGGTTACTGAACTTTTGCACCACCTCAGTTGTTCCAGTTCTACACAAATTTCTCACATTTCACATATACAGCCACAGTAACAAAATCTGCAAGAAAATGAAAGAAAAAAATAGCAAACTGACTTTAGGGCAACTGTATTAAACTTGAGCCATTATGTCAAAACGCTAAAGACAGACCCATGTAAACAAAATACATCGAGATCACACTTCAAGAATACATTTTTCAGGGGCTGGGGGACAGGGGTACAGAGAGGGGCAGGAGAAGGGAAAAAAAGGGAAAAGCAATTAAGAAAACCAGTATTTTGTATAGCAGCCTTTCTGTTATGCAGAACAAGAAAATCCTGCCTTCTTTTAAGGGTGTTTTGTGTTATAAAACTGTATGAGATTTGCAAAAGGCACACTCAGTTCCACAGGACCCATCCAACACAGACAGCAAAGGAACACTATTTTCAAAAGCAGACAAGAAATTTGGGTTCCAGGTCTCCTGGGGCCACCTTTGATTTTCCAATAACCAGGAAGTTTCTTACAGTTGGCAAAACTGGAAGTGACTTCTGGCCCAAGTTTCGTCTCATGTAGTCCTGGGGACACCTTGTTTTGTTGCTACATCCCTGGGCAAAATTTCAACCCAACAACTCCAACTACTCTTTAAAATACTTAATTTATTGAAAGTAAAGGGGAATGCTACAACTTCCCAGCATGTCACTTGTAATAAAGCTTTTACTAAGCAAAATCATAAACTTTCTTCTGTCAAAAGCATACTGATATCAAGCCATACCTGTGAGAAGGATACTTTTCTTTTATCAAAGAAATAATGAAGTTTTCTACTTTTTGATCGGTTTCTGTCACTAGATCTACAGGTGAACTTTTAGTCATAACAGATATTTCTTCTTTGAGTGCTCCACGGATTATCTGTTAAAACAAAACCAAATAGAAACAAAAATCTTTCACTGTTAACAATATGGAAAATATTAGTTTTCCAAAAAAACCTTATGCATAACTTTCACAGCCATTTGCTACACTCCACACAAAAAACACACCAGTGATACAACCTGGATTTAACTGCAGGAGCTGAGACTTGCATCTCTAGGCCCTACTCAGTACAAAGTTTTACAGGACTAAGTAAAAAAGGAAGATCTCCAGGCAGATGGAACTGGGGTGCATGTTGTAAGAACAAGTTTTAGATTTACAGATTTAAATACCAGAGTTGCATGAAACACCTAACACTGAGCTCAAGTCAGCTATTTTTAGCCAGACCATGCATTTATGATCCTAAAATTATCAGTATCAGCTTAAGCAAGAATCCATGCCTCACAGCCCACAGAACTATTTTACTGTAACTCAGAAAGATTTTCTGCGGGAAGACTTTAATGAGGTCGTTGCAGAGACAATGTTCCACAAATTTTGCAGCTCCAGGGGACAGAATTGCAACATGTGCCATCTTGTCTGCCGCCTTCGAATGTACTAAGCAGAACTACTAAGAACCAAAAGATTTGGTAACCGTTTGTGTTGTACAGCTTTGTCAAGATGTACAAACTTTTTCTTGTTCTAAGCCATCTTAGATCTCAAATGGCAAAATACCATCACTGTGAGGGATGGCTCTTATTTACAGAAGCAAAGCAGTCTTCATGAGACAATCAGACTGGTTTGGGCTGGAAGGAGCTTTAAAGGAGTTTTAAACCATCTCGTTCCAACCCTCCTGCCATGAGCAGGGACACCTTCCACTAGACCAGACTCAGAGCTCCATCCAACCGGGCCCCACCACTTCCAAGGATGGAGAGAACACAATTCGGTATTGTGTGCCATGAACAAGCCACTGTATAAAGCTCATTGAGGTATTCACAAGAAAGATTGTCACCAGCTTTCAGGTGGTAAAATAGTAAGGCAAACAGGAATAGTTAAAGGGCAAAAATCGAGATGGTCTTTGTCTGCCACAACTCGGAATTTTATTTTTTAAACCAAACTCAAGGAACAAAAAGTTACTCCTTAGTCTTTAATCGGACTACAGGCCAAGGAAAAGCTCAAGTTGTTTTCTTAAATTAACCAAGTTGCAAACATAAAAGACACTCTAATCTTGCACATGAACATCACCAACTATTCTGCCCATTTAGGTTTTTGACAAAACCTCTTCAAAAGAAATTCCAACAACAACCTCATTCAAATATATACATATTAGACTCAACAAATCACGTTATTATTTATAAAGAGCTCATACATACCTCCCCAGCTTTCCTTGCTAAACCAACTGCATAATCCATACATTCTTGCCAGGGATCTGCCATCTTTCCCGAGATAAGGAGCCTAGCAAAAGGAGAGATTAATGCCAAAAATTATTATGGCTTGTTCCCTTTCTTTTTTTGTTTTTACAAATTCGAAGTTTTTTGCTTCACCTGGTTTAAGTACTGTTCAAAGGAGGAAACAGGCTGAGCGCACGCCCCGCCCCGCCCCGCCCCGCCCCGGGGCTGCAGGACGCGCAGCCCCCTCACGGCGTCTGAAATGGCGGCTGCGGCGCGCGCCGCACTCGCCGCCGCCGCCGCTCCCGCCCAGGCGCAGGCGCCGCGCGCGAGGCCGCGGGCCCGCCTCCTCCGCCGCCGCTCGGGGGCGGCCGCGCCTGCGTGTGAGGGAGCGCGGGGCCGGGCGCGGCCAGCTCGGCGCCGGCGCTGTCAACATTTGCGGGGGAAGTGTTGAAAGTAGACTTTGATGTCGGCTTCTGGTTAGTAATTGGACGTGGCAGGGCGGAGATACCGTAAATGCTCTCCCATGTAGCCCGCGATTGAAGTTTATCATAGAATTGAAAAGATGGTTTGGGTTGGAAGGAGCTTTAAAGATCATAAAGAACCTCTCTGCCGTGGCCAGGGACACTTTCCACTTGACCAGGTTGTTCAGAGCCCCATCCAACTTGTTCACTTCCAGGGGTGGGGCAACCACGTCATCTGTGGCAAACCTGTGCCAGTGCCCCGGAACCCTCACGGGAGGGCGAGTTCACAGAGTTCAACGATTTTGGACAGCAATTTCCAGTGCAGCTGCTGCATCTTCAGTATTAATTAAAATCATACCGAGGGGAAAAAAAAAAAGTTCCAGTCCTGACTCATACCAGTTTTTTTTTTTTTTTTCCCCGTGGTCTTTTGAACCTATTTTCTGTCATCAAATAAAGGCAAAACACTGAGGGCTTGTTTTGTCCTCACAAACTGCAGCTGATGTAACTGACTGTGCTATGTAAAATGATACATGGTGATTTGGCTAAACAGGACAAGGGTTGCACTCTGGTTTATGCTTAAAATAATCGTAACGCCAAAAGAAGCAGTCTTACCCCATTGCCCCAATGCCAACCCAAGGCCCAGCTAGGGCAAAGGGGGTTAGTTTTGTCCTTTCCACATCACTGAAAAAGAGTCTCCACTCTCGCTTGACTCTCTTGTGTGGAGGAAGGCTCTGTGCAATTCCACATTTCCTCCTTCCCATCTCATAAACAGGAATAACCCTTCTTTTTAAAGTATTCATAGTCATTAAAGAACTACAGAGATGATAAACTGTGTTTTCATTGATTATTTTGCAAATTGTTCTTTACAAGGTTACACCAAAAGCACACAGACTATTGAAAGAGGCCCTTGGGCTCAGATTTGGTTTCTGAGCTGAACATGCCTCAGTACAACCTATATAGGATTGCACGAGTGCTATGAAAAATGGCTTTTTTTGACATCATTAATGTATACTTAACATTACAGCAGGGGTTTTACGGGAGATTTCAAATTCTGCATTCACCTTAAAATCAGCAGAAGTAAAACAAGAATGCCTGAAGTTTTCTCCTAACAAGTATAAGAATTTTCCTAATCCAAACTACAATGTCTCTTCTAGGTAACATGAAATTTTTTTATGTACAAGGCTGCTAGGAGGAAAGCTAAGCTGCAAGGTGTATTTTTGTGTCATCTGATAAACTGGATGAACAGAGATGACCTATTGATAAAAAGTCTGCAAACCGGACTGATCACACCCCAGGGTACATACTTTTCCAAAACAGGCACAGAAACAGAAAACTGTGAAAATAGAAGTATGAGAGATTACTGCCTGCTTTCTTATATTATTATTTTTCCTTGTTTACTACAGCATTGCCCAGCCAATCTAACAGGTCACATATCCAGCAGAATTGAACTCTTGGTGTTAAGAGAACCCTTTCCAGACTGTTGCATGTATTACAAACACATGCAGACAACCTTGCAGCAGTTTTTGAACTGGAACAAGGCCAGGAGCTGCTACCAGAGCAGCTCATAAAATGTTTGTACATCCTTGACCTTGTGCATTCCCTAAAATTACAGCTAGAGCAATTAAAATGCTTGATGTTAACCTATTTTTGTAGTTTGGCTAAAAAAACTGTTTATTGTAAAATCAGAAAGTATTTCTTTTGAAAAATTACTCTTCTTGTTTGCATAACTTTACATACTTTTTTTTGCATCTACTAGAAGTTAAAGTTTTGTTTATTAACTTTGAAGTAAAACAGTTCAGCACCTTCTAAGCACAGGCCTATAAAATTAACAGTGGTTTCAAATGTGTACTGATTTCTCCAAAGTCTTGGGTTTTGTTTTTTTTACCAAATGCATTTGTTGAACTTTATGTGCTAAAAAATGTGCTAAAATAGTAAGTTAAAAATAAAAGAAAAAACCAAACAAAAAAACCCACCCCTAAAAATGCTAAGTAAAGGTATCTTGGAATCTAAAATGAGAGCAATTCTAGCCTAGGCAAGTTCCTAAAGGTCTGGAAAAGTTTCTGCTTTTGTTCCTAATACCATTGATTAGGGTGAAGTTCTCACCTCTTCTCAATCATTTATCTGTCAGACTACTTTGGTTTTGCTTCTCAGTTTCTGAAAACTACCTGGAATGAGCTTCTGTGTACAATCCTAGACACATTCCTGGAATAAGATGACAGTGAAAACTTTTTGGAGTCTTACCAACTGTGACTTGCCATGTTTGTACTGTCATTTACAGGCTGATAGCCCTTAGGCATTACTGGCGATTGATGAAAGCAACCACCCTGGTAAAACCTTTGAGGTCTCCCCAAAGATTTACTTCTTGCTTCCCAAGTCTATCTTCTCTTTATCCACAAAAAAAGTGGTATTTCAATTATTTTGCCTGCAAATGCTAAGGCAGAAAAATCAGGGACAGGAGGAAGGGTGTAAGTAGAAAGCACTTGAAGATTTAGCAGAAGATTTTCTGCTATAAAAAACCAGAAATGACCCTCTTGCACAGAAACATTTTTCACTTGCTTTTGTAGCAACAGTGTGGGGAAAAAAATTCTGTTTTGTGGGGAAAAAATTCTGTTTAGTGCTCTTCCCAGCTCATTGGTTCCACAATGCTGGTTGGGCTCTTACTGCATATTCTGTACCACAGCAGCCTAAGATGAAAAGAAAGATGAATAGACAATTGCAGATTAAAGGGAGGAAAATATGTAACAAGGGAAAAGGGAACTGTTCCTCCTGTATCAGAAAGCAAGATAACAACTGGAGAGACCGGCAGGGGAAAGCAGAAAAATGCTCCTGTATTTTCAGCTGACGGGAGACAAAGATTTCCAAAATACCCAGCTACTGAAAACCCTTTCCTTCATGGAAACCAAAACCACCTTCCTTTGTGTGACATCCACACCACATCGAGTAACTTTATTCATACCTAAGTCATGTTAAAACTACAGTAAAGTGTACTGTAAAGCAAAATAAGTTACAGGCTTACCAAGATCTTTTTTCCCCCACCTATCATACAATGAGATTTACAATCAGGAAGACACCTGAGTGACTTTACTTTTGTTTTATAAAGCTTTCCTTCTAAATGTCATTAAATTATTGTAAGAAAAAAATGGGGATCTGGTGTATGGGCAGTGCTGGTTTCTAAATGCAATCAAATCTGTTCATGCAGATGTAGAAAAGATGCTGCAATAGAGTAATATGTTTCTTTCCTTCAGGAAACTGTCATACTGCAAGTTTACAGTTTCATTTTTTATTAAGACATACTGTATCCACCACTTACATAAAAATAAATATCAAATTTAAGAAAATATTGTTGACATTATACAGCTCAATAGAGCAAGAATTTATTCTAGAATGTGGATATCTGTAATATTAGTTACTATAATTTTCCTTTCAGGACAGTAAAGCAACTGAGAAATTGATGGGAATGGTGTCTTTACAATGGAAGACATATTCTGGCATACCAGTGATTTAAAAAGAAAACTGGATATGCTTTAACACCACACTTCCAAAAAACATTGGATTTTTTTTGTTTGTGAAAATTTATTGACTAACTAAAGTAGGATTCTGTATCTTCTATAAATAAAACATCATTATCAAGATACTCCAGAATGATATTCCCTCCATTGTACAGTGGATAGTCTTTATCAGATAGCCATGTTTCCAGTGTGTGCTCAAATGGCAAGGCTTCTCCAGTTGCAGTATGGCATAATCTCAGTTTCTGTAAGACAAATAGCACAGAAATTAACACCAAGATTTGCCTATCCAGTACGAAAGAAGTGGGGTGGGAGAGGCAAAAAGCGTAAAGAAAAATTAAAACCAAAATACAACAACATGGAAAATGTTTGTTATTGCTGACTTACCTGGGATGTTGATTTGTTGTTGTCATTTTTAAGGCTTGCTAAGGAAGCTGCAAAATCTACTACTTTACCAATACTCCACTTACTGCAAAAGAACATGGGTTTGCTTTTCTCTTTGTTCCCTTTTGGTAAAAATACTTGAAAGTAAATTCTTTCTGTCTAGAAAAACATGAAAAATAAAACAAAAATTATCCACAGAAGAAACACATCATTCCAGTCGTATACATCTAGTCAGTCTTTTTTAATTAAAGCTTAAAACTTTTTAAAGTTTTTCAGTAAAAAAACCTTCAAACTTCAGCCCCAAAATTACCAACTGAAATTTGTTTTACTCCATCAGGACAATTTTACTGCAAAATATAAATGACCAAGATGATCAAATTCAATCCTCTCCAGCTGCAGGCATATATAGGACGGACAGTAAGTTCTTAAAGGTGGAGAGAACATCTTTTCCCACCAGTCACACAGCACTGTTATATACACATGGACATGAAAAGGTCTTCTGCCCTCATGAGAAAAAGGTGACTTTGAATAAGCAGTATTTGTTTTTGGCAGCAGTATAGTGTCTCAAATTGGAATGCAAAAGCAGTTAGAGCAGTTCACTCTACTAGAAATGCCTGCTTTACAAACCAGCATTCAGATCATGACCAGCTAATCCTTTATCCTGTACTGTATCCTCCTTTTATGTTCTAAACACACTCTTTCTACTAGACTGAAAGATTTGTTTAAGAAATGTCAAGAGTAATCTATGAGGGAGAGATTCTGAATGGGATTAGGGTAAAATATTTAGGATCATCCTTGCTGAGTCTAAGCCAGAAATTGTCAAAAAAGACAGAAGTCTTCTTTTTAAAGGATTCATTTATGCAATCCCTAGGAACCTATAGAATTACCTCAACCATCTTCATAAAACTGACTCTAAATTTCAACCTGTGCTTTTTCCTTGAAATTTGAGTGTTCTCCACACAGAAGAAAAGAGAATCATGTCCGGGAGGTATCCCTCAAAACATGAGAAAATATTAGTAACCGGAGTAAATGGAGCAGTTGGTTTCTTATGCAATTGTTAAGGTAAAATTGGAACTCTCTTTTGTTTCCCTGCATCCTCCAAACACAGCAAATGCAACCAGGAAACCTGAATACATTCAGTATGGATATTCTGTGAACTGCATTCAGGGGAACACCAACTGGGCTATTAAAAAAATTGATGAAGAAACAATGCAAGGCCTCACACAGGAGGTCACCTTTTCTGGGGACCAAATGGATTGTGGGCAGGAAATAAGCCCCCTGGTCCACTTGGCAAATTAATTATGTTGGACTTTTCCCTTGAAGACTCGAGGAGTGGTGTTACACCCTTACTGGAGATAAAATAAGGAAGGCTTAGGGAAAGCTCTGCTTGTGGTAAAGCTGATGGTCTTACCACTCTGGCAGGATTTAATCAGCAGTTTGCTGACACTCCTATGCCCTCTGCTGTGCAGTCTGACAATGACATTCATTAAAAAGAAAAAAAAATCCAGGAATGGTAGGACAATCATGCAGCTGAATGGGTGTTCCACCTGTCCTCAAAGTAATGGTGCAGTCAAGAAGTGGAAGGTCCACTAAGATGAGCTCTAGGGCAAAGTTTTCTTAGGGAAAAATGGGGTAAAGCCCTACTTAAAGCTGTTTGATGTTTAAAATAACCAGTAGACACTCAACAGATACCCTGTGGAAGAAGCTCATTTTCCTGCTCTCCAACCAGTAAAATATCTAATAAACCCCCTACTGTCAGCCCTTCTCTTTTTTCAGGGTGACAACGTTCTTATTAACTACCCTTATGAAGTTTAAAATACCTGTCTGTCCCTTTACTAACTCCCAAAGTAAAGGGCACATGGAAAACTGTTTTTAAATGGGGACTCCGTTTACCTTCACTGAGATTTGGATAATTCCCAAGAATGAGTAATTTCTTATCATTTCAGGAAATGAGTGAAACGTGGACAGATTTTTTGACCTGAACAAACCTAGAATATACCCAAGGAAACATCACTTTACCTTAATAGAAATCCTAGCTGTAAAAAGATGATCACAACACCCACTGTATTGACTGTTATCTGTACCTCCTTCCTCCTTGTTTCAGGAATGGAATGATAATGATGTCATTCAGTTTATGAAAATCATTTCTCAAATGGGTTTTTTACACATACACATGGGTGTTGTATATGCAACACTCTCAATCATCAGAGGCTCATTCTGGGTGAGTAGCTGAATCTGCACCTGAAGTATCTTGCTACCAATCTACATTGGCATACTCATCCCTCCACACTCTCAAAATTAGTAAACTCAAACTTTTAAGGCACATTCTTATTATAAGACTACATTGTCCACATGCAATGAATTCATATATTCATGATAATATATGAAAATTTATTGGACCAAGAAATTACATGTTTCAGGGCTAGATTATCTGAAATATTAATATTGCTAGCCAAGTATTAAGATTTGACACTATTTGCAAAGGGTCCAGGTGATAAGGAACCACAAGCTAAGATGTGCTGTAAAATTCTGTGCTGCACTCCTTACAAAATTGTGCTACAGCAATTCTAGAAATCCTGTTCTAGTCTAATAAATAAAATTCTATGCTCTACTGATCATCAAATTCTGCTAAATTAATAAGCTTTAATACAACTCAGTGCTGTCATCTTTCTGTCAAGAATCCCCAAAAGACCCCATTTGTCCCTGCAGTGCTATGTGACAGCCATGTGGCAGGCAAATATATTTCTGCTATAAAATAATAGAATTTGACTCCACTGTTCCAAACCGCACAGACATCTTATAACATTCATAAGACTAGTGAGATTGCTTTTGGGTACCAGGCTGAAATATACATTTAAGAGACTGTGGTCTTGAAAAATTAAATCCAAAACCAAGCTGAGGGAACTCAATTAAGATCAAGAAATTTAGAAAACTTTAGAGTTCCTCAGAGAATTCAATTATTGAAAACAAACATCACTGACCTGAGGTAAGGACTTGTCCCCACATGCGTGCATTTTCAGTTTCATTAATGCCACTTTTGCTGCTGTCTCGCTGTTTTTTGCTCCTTTACGCTTTTTGCTTTTCACTTCGTCAGTTTTTTTAGAATCTGAGAACAATATTATTCCTGTTAGTGTGATCATTCTGACAGTTTCCTGAGCATATTATATGATACAGACCCACTACGTCTGTTGGATCTCACTGTATTTTCAAGAATCCCATCCCTTTTTGTGTCTGTTTGTATTTCCCCAAAGTCATTTATCAGAATTTTTAGTTCTAACAGAATTCCTTTAGATTGAAAGGTAGATGAACATTATCACCATGTAAACACAGGCTGCAAAAACCGAACAGATAAATATTCTTGAGTTTTTACACCTGTGGCCATCACAGCATTCACATGGCAACAGTTTCATGTCTTCCTTTCTACACATAACCCCACTGTCCAGCTGGACAGTGCTGTTTATTCTCTTTCCTATCCTAAAGCTTGTTTAAAACCTGCAAAACATTACATGGTAGAATCAGACTTTTCTGGCCAAATTGATTGTGTAGGTGTGATCCCAGCAGATTGACAAGCACATCCAACACAATTGCATTATTTGCACATGTATTAATACATAAATAATAATGGCTAAGTACAATACATTATATTTTAGTATTTGCAGAATGACAATAACTCTGAAAGAAACCTGTGCCCTATTTGTTCTTTAGAGATTCTTCTTGTACTGTTGTTTTGGCTCAGTTTAGATGAACAGTATTAAATGCTAACATGTAAGTTTAGGGCTATTGAACCAAGGAAATCCCATCCTTTGGTCTTATTTGGTCAAACCTGCCCCCTCAAAGGAGGTCAGAAGCTCAAATAGTGTTCTGAAAAAAATATAAGAAAATATAAGAAAAAGAATATATATCCCTCTGTACTTGCCTATAATATGCTGAACAAGCTGCTGGGTGGCAGCCATTCGAGGTTTAGGTGTGTCCAGCTTCTCACATTCATGGTCTGATTGATGACGATGTCTGTAAACAACAAAGTAAAACTTTTACTGCCTTTTCCATATATTAGTGAATGAATATTGATGTTTAAACACTCTGTTCCACTCACTTGAGACAAAAATGCTTTTCACAGAAAGGGCATAACACTGGCAAAAGCTCCTTTCCATTGCAGTCCTTGTATGAGCATGGGTAAGATCTGTGTTGATCAGGTTTTACAGAACTGTTTCTTATATTCACCTAGGAGTAAGTAGAAAATATTTTGTGTAAATAAACAGATACTACAGATATATATTACCATCCCAGCCTTCTCAAAGATCTGTGCTAGCTCTCTCCATTCTATGGGCAAATCTGGTCCAGCTATTCTCTCCTACTTTTGCCCTGGTTGTGTTTAGCTCAGAGGTAGAAAAAGAACCATCATCCTACTCAAAGTCAACTTACTTCTGAGAGGAAGAAAAAGAGTAGATTCATTTTTTTAAGCTTTTCACATTCTCAGTTAAAAAATTAATACTTACATACCATATGCATTCATCTAGTCTGAAAATACACAGCTAAATTGCATGGAATTCTGATTTAAGGCTATCATATATTATTAGATTACCTCAGGACATCCATGAGCATCCCGGCTCCTGTGCTGAAGGCTTTGTGGAAAAAGAAGAAAATAACACACTTTTATCAACATTCTAGGAAAAAAAAACAAACCTGAATGTGAAAACATTTAAGTGTTTAAAGAGTATTCTGTCAAGTTTTATCATGGGAAAAGTTCAATTAGATAATGAAAGTTTGTTCTATCCTATGCATTTCACTTCTTGAATGGACAGATCATATTCTTTCTCAGAATGTAAAACATTTAGCTTTTGGAACTTATGCCTCAAAATAAACAAACCATTTCAAGAGAATGAAGACATTAGCATGCTTAAGAGTTTGGTTCAAAGCAACCAGAGTTTGTCTGTTTTAAAGGACTTTCAATCACCTTCCATAATGGCAGAAATCCCTTGAAGGCTTCTGATATGTTAGAAGTGAAATATGGCCCCAGTCTCTGAGTTTCTCTCAGCTGCCCTCTGCTAATCTGAAATGTAAATCTAAGTGCAGGCCCTGACTTCAACCTTGCAAGAAACCTCAAAAATTTTTCAAGAAGGAAACATAATCAGCCACCTCCATTTGTAACAAGGTCACCAATTTAGTTAACATTGGGAAGCCAGCAGATGTGGTGTCTTGCATTTTGGCAAAGCTTTTGACTGTCTCTCAGAGTGTCCTTCTGGACAAAAGGTCCAGCACACAGCTAGACAAGTCTGTAGTATGATGGGTGAGACACTGGCTGTTGGTTTGGGCCCAGAGAGTCACAGTTAATGCAATTGCTTCAATCTGGTGCCCAGTGGAGTTCCCCAGGGCTCAATTTCAGTGCTAGTGCTCTTTAGTATTTTTATAAATGATCTTATCCAGATCCATGTTGCCAACCATACTAAACCAGGAAAAGCTGTGAGTCCCTTGAGAGTGAAGAAGTCACACAGAGAGATTCTGGATAGACTAGAGAGCTGGGCAGTCACTAACTGTATGAAATTTAATGAGAGCAAGTGCAACATTGGGATAAGGAAATCCTAGGGACCAGCATACAACATGAGGAAGTGGAAAGAAGCTGTGTCACGGGAAGTTCAGGCTGAACATTAGGAAAAAGTTCTTAGAGAGGGTGGCTGGGCACTGGAACGGGCTCCCCAAGGAAGTGGTCATGGCAGCAAGCCTGTTGGAGTTCAAGGACTGTCTGAATGACACTCAGTTGTATGCTTTAGTTTGAGTCCTGTCAGGAGTAGGGAGTTGGACTTGTTGACCCTTGTGGGACCCTTTCAACTTGAGATACTCTGTGATTCTATGAACTCACCAAAAGATACCTGAACAGCCATCACATACAAAGGGAAGAAAATCTGAAACGAAGAGATTTGTTTTCAGTTAAGACAACATGGTTGGTATTTTACTAATATAGCTTAATTTTCACATTATTAACTTTTGCTTACCAACCTCACAGGGTAGGTATCTTTATAAGAATACTTAGCAACTGCATCTACACTTTAGCTAGAAGTGGCATTTGTTAACTCCCCTAATTAGTATTACAGAAAAAAACATATGAGCAGGTAAATTATTTACATTCCAGAAGTTGGAATTAGGCTTTAAATTGTTGTTTTTGTTTTTTTAAATATCAAGCTATGACACTGGAACATATGGCTAGCCATCAGAATTACTAGTTATGTTAAAAACTGAATTTATTGTGAGACCACTCACAACACTACTAACAATTTACATTTCTTTAAATGGGCTGCCAACTGGAGGAGATGCTGGCTCTTTGGAAGTGAGAGCATCTCCTCCACTGGACAGTCATAATGACCCTGGCCCTTCTTCACATCATATCGTCCATACTGTCCTTGGGTGATTAAAATTGCACACACTCCCTAAGCTTCTGTACATATCCCCGCCTATCACATAAATTCTTACAGATAAAATCACTTCACTGTCTGCCGAACTCTACCAAACCATTAATTGCAGCAAATGCCAGGTCTAGCCCATTACTCTGCTTCTCCATCCTTCGGGTTTTATGCTGACAGACCACCACGCAACTGGACCACGCAGCTCAAGTCACGATCATCTCGATCCCTTCATCTCTGAGTGGTCCCTCAGAAAGCTTTCGGTACAGGCGGGTGCTGCTTCTTACTGAGAGATTACATTTCCAGTCACACTCCCCGAGATCACTGAAGGCGAGAAAGTGTGAGGAAGGGGCAAGCGGGCCATTAACCACCCAGTGACACAACCGAGGTGACAGGCGCTGGCACTGGATCGTGCAGGGCTGCAGCAGCACAGAGGACTCCCCGAGTGGGGGGGACACCCCTCGGAACCCCCGCACCGTCGCCGGCCCACCATCCCCGTCTCCGCCGGGACCCGCCGCGCTCTCCCTTACCGAGCTGGCGGCACTCGGGCACCCCGCAGTGCTGCCCCACCTCCAGCTCCGCCATGGCCGCGGCACGCAGGAGGCGGAAAAGCGGCGGGGCGGGCAGGGCCGCGCTGAGGAGGAGCCGGCGGGACCCGCCCCGAGGCAGAGGCGGGACCGAGGCCGGGGCCGCCCGCGCTGGGCTGAGCCTGAGCCTGAGCCCGCCCCGCTGGCTCGGAGCTGGGGGGATGACGGGGCGGGGCAGCTGCGTCACCGGGCTCAGGGTAAGCTGCTGTGAGCCGCCCGTGTCGGCCCAAGCCTCAGACTTTAGTGGGCCCAGAGTCGCGGCTGGTGCTCCTCGGGCTGTTCCAGGAGAGGGGAAAAAAAAAAAAAAAAAAAAAAAAAAAAAAAAAAAAAAAAAAAAAAAAAAAAGAGAAGTTCGTTTTGTGTCTTATTTGTGTCGCTCTTTGCGTCCGTCGGCGCAGAGGCTGTTCTCGGAGGCAGAGCAGAGGTGGCCCGGCTTCCCGAAGCACTTCGTGCACCCTGTAACCTGTTGGTGCCACTGAGGTGTCCTTAGCGGCGCACCCACCACTTTTGTAAAAAAACAACATTCCTTCAGAATTATTTTCCCAGCCGTGACCCACGTGCACGCCTGTGCCCGAGGGCGATTCCCTTCCGAAACACCTTCCTGCGGCATGTCTCCAATTCTGGGCTCCTCAGAGAGAGAGACATGGAGCTCCTGGAGAGGATCCAGCAGAGAGCTACAAAATTTATCAGGGGAATGGAACATCTCCGTTCGGGTGAAAGACAGAGAGTTAAGCCTCTTCTGCCTTGAAAAGAGGAGACCGAGAGGGGGCCTCACCAATGTCTATAAGCATCTTACGGGAGGGTGCCAAGAGACTGGGGGCAGGCTTTTCTCCGTGGTGCCGAGTAATAAGACGATGCAATAGGCAGAAACTGATGCGCAGGAATTTCCACCTAAATATGAGGAAGAACTTTTTTTTATTGTGTGGGTGACCGGTGGGTGACAGGTTGCCGAGAGAAGTTGTGCGTTCTCCCTCCCTGGAGATATTGAGCCGCCTGGATACAATCCTGTACCATGTGGTCTAGGATGACCCTGCGTGAGCAGGGAGGTTGGACCAGATGACCCACTGTGGATTCTGCGATTCTATGACATGGGAAAAAAGTAGGGGGGGAAGCACAAACTCGGCAGCCGCCTCCGCAGCTGCGGCCCGGCGGAGCTCGCCGGCTCCTCCCGCCGCTCTCCCCGACGCTGGCTGAGGGCAGCGGGAGCTCGGCCTCGGCGGAGCCGCCCCCGGGCCCGCCCCGCCGCCAGGTGCGGTGCCGCCGCCGCCCGTGAGCTCAGGAAGTGCTGTCACGGCGTCTGTCGGGCAGGGAAGCTCCTGAGGACCGGGCTGGCCAGACCTTTCCGTCGGCGGGTGCCGAGTCGGTGCCATGAGCAAGATCTCCAAGTTCTTCAAGGGGGGCGGCTCAGCCGCCTCCAAGGGCCGCGGGGGTCCCTCGCCGCAGGAGGCGCTGGCCCGGCTGCGAGAGACGGAGGAGATGCTCAGCAAGAAACAGGAGTACCTGGAAACGCGGATCGAGAGGGAACTGGCGGTAGCTCGGCAGCACGGCACCAAGAACAAGCGAGGTGAGTGCGGGCCAAGCCCCTCGCGATTGAATCCCGGGGCTGGAGCGCGCTGGGTGCTCGGAGCTCGCCGGGGCTGGGCCGGCTCGCCTGGCTCCGCAGGTGCGGTGTGGTTCGGCTGTGGGCTCCGAGTTAGGATCACCACACCCGAGGCGGGATGGTGGTTTTGGGTTTTTGAAATCTATTAGTGTTTAGTGAACTGTGGATTCATATAGCGGGATGCGAATTTGTTATTCCTCACAAATTTTACTGTCTGCGGTTTACTGTGTGATTCTCCTGTTCGTGCTTTGCACCACAGTCGATGCAGGTACTGGCTGGATACACGGAGGGCAAAGTGCTGCTCCTCAGCGACGGGAGGGAGTCGCTGTTTGGGGGCTCAGCATTGGCTGAATGAGATGAAGGATGTGCAGATCTTATTCATGAATAAATGCACATTATCCCCACTGCTGGCAACGGAGGAACAAAGTGATGCAGTGCTCTGTCCAAGTCATGTAAGAAGTATATGTGCAATCAAAAAAAGAATGATAGCTTAGAACATTAGTGACTACTGTTCTGGGATGCTGTTAGCTACAAAGGAGAGGATGCTAAGGGGTCAAAAGGTCTGGCTCCTGTGTATACTGATGTTGTCATCCCTGGGAAGCAAATGATGGTAGTCAGTGTCTTGGGGTTATACAGGCATCAGAGAAACAAGTTAATTACTTCCTGAAGTCACATGGAGGCCTATTTGTCTACTCTGAGCTGTATTTTAAATTAAATGTTTCAAAACAGAAGAAGAATATTTTGAATTAAAGATTTGTGATGTAACAAGGAAGTAGGTCTTTTGCCCACTTGTTCTGTTACTCAGTAATTTAAAAAACAATGCCCCATAACTGAATTTGTGTGGAGCTGTGTGTTAGAGGTGTCCTGGTTAGCCCTCTAATGTATTTGTAATACTTAGGTGAAGCACTACCCCCCTGCCCACCCCCCTGGCTGCTGTGCTAGCTCAGTTTCTGGGGAGCTTTGGGGGGATATACATCAAGGATAGGGTAAAAGATTCAAAAGAGGCCCTTACCTCAGGGGGTTCCAAAGCTTTATTCTCAAAGGGGTCCCAAGGTAAAAGAGGATGAACAAGGAAGAACATGGGTTTATCTAGACTCTCAGTCCCAGGGTAGATAGCTGGCCATGAGCCAATTGGTCAGAGATAAGGGGAAGGTAGGGTTAAACTAAAAGGTTACAGCTTTAGGGGGTCTCTGGGGAAAAACCATTTCCCCAGAGGAATACAACACTTAGGCATTTAATAATTATTAGAAAAAGACAGTTTAAACTAAACTAACTTTTAGTTTAAATGGGTTTAAAATTATGGGTTAAAATTGGACAGATTTGAAGGCACAGTTGGGGGAGTAAAGTCAGTTGAGAGCTCAACTTAGCCAGCTGCTCAAGAGAATGGGAGCTGTCATAGTTGTCCCAGTCTCGCACTCTACTCCCCTGGCTTCAGCTGGAGTGTCTCTTGGTCCAGGTACTGGTACCTCTGCACTCTCACAGTGAGCTAGTTCAGGAAGGTGATCCAGGTGGGAGCTAATTTGCTATGGGACATAGTGGCCAGGTGGCTCCTGGGGCTGAATTTATTGTGTAAAAGCCTGAGCTGCAGGGCTGGTGCAAGAAAACATGTTGGTTCCTATGATTGTAGCAATTCCTGGTTAAATCCAGACACACTGCTCTGGAACTTCATCCCAAATCTGAGCACATTTGCAGAAAGAAGAAGCATTTCCTGATCCTGCCCTTGTGCTGCTCCCTTCCTTTTCCTTAGCAGAGCTCCCTGAAGGGTGTGTTTCAGAAAGCTGGATATTGTAAAATACTGTGTTTTTCTTTGTCTGGGTTATTTTTTTACCCAGATGGTTTAAGTTCCACTTACCCAATTGACCTGGTAGCTACATGAGTGCTTGTGCACCTTGAAGGAGAGAGTGGGGCACAGACAGGAATGAGAATTTGTTGGGAAAATGAGAATTTGTTGTTGTCTGCTTGTTCTTTAACTCAGCCGGTTGATGGTGGTTTCAGGTGTGTGTTGGCCTTTTGCTTCAGGTGTGCAGCATTTGATATCTGAAGCTTTTCTCCAAGATTCTCGTTTCCACTGCAGTGCTCAATGTGCAATAGTTTTTTATCTATGAAATTGTTCATGGAGTTGTATTGCAAACTGTAGTATTGGACTGATCATGGTTAAAAATAACTGCCTTTTATTTTGTCATTTGCTCAGGGACCAACAGTTAAGAACAGTAAAGAGGCAAGAGTAGGGCTAAAAGTGCAGTGTGGCAGTTTTCATTCATGCCAAAAATGGTTTTAAAACCAAAATGGGACAACCTAAGTACAGTCAGAGGAGAACCAATATGAACCATATATTGTTTTAAATATAACTTTGGTGTGCTTAAATTTAGCAGGATAGTCAGTGACCTTAAGTCCCCAATAATATGTCTTCATTTGATATGTCTGTTGCTTTACAGTTTAATTACTGTTGATTTACACTGACAGCATATTAGCTAGTGTGCAGTACTGTATAGCTCAGAGAAAATCTGTGCTAACCACCATCTTTTGTAACATTACTTAAACATGCACACAAACGAGAAAATAAAAGTTTTAATCAACATTGCCTTGTTGAAGTGAGTGTTTCAGAGGGACATCACTGGTAATTTTAATGTAGTTTTTTTTTTTCTTCATTGCATTTGTGTAGAAGCCTATGGAAACTAAAATGGGGCTGTCTGTGACTGGAGCAAGGAAGGTGTATCTAGAAAATGCACCAAGTTAGCATGATCTCACTTGATTTTTAGGTGTATGAGTCTGAGTAAGTTGCACAAACACTAGTGAGAGCAGATTCAAGCACCAGCAATTTCTCATGACTTCATATGACTCTTGAATGGGTTTCATGTGACATCAGTAGGCTTGATTTAAAAGCTGTAATGTGTCTATGCCATAGATGTGAAACATCATTGAAATACTCCTGGATTTTCCTTTATGAAGTATGTCTGCAGTTCCTGTACCTAATCTGAAATTACCTATACTTTTGAGGTGGTACATTTCCAGCATTCCCCATTAATATCTGATTGTAACTAGACCACTTCAGGGTTTTTTGTTTGCAAATTTCATTTGCTGAAATTCCTTCAGAAGAGGTTATGTCATGAGAAGCAATATTTTTTTTCACAGTTAGCACTGACGTCTAATGTCTCTCCATTCCAGAAACAAACTCTTTTTTAATACCTTCCTGTACTTTTTGGGGGTTTCTCAGTTTCAACCAGTGCATAGCTGCCAACTTGATCTACATATTGGCTTTTCTTCTCCATTATTTTGAAGGATACAGAAGAAAATTTAAATAACAGGAAGTGATACTGAATATTTGAGAACTTTGCTTAAAAGGGAATGTGTTTTCTGAAGCGTGCCTCTAATTGTGAAAGCAACATACACGAGTGTGTGCTGTTTCAGCTTGGTATCTTTCAGATCATAAAAATATAAAAAATGTAATAAAAGGAACAAAGTTAAGATAAGCCATCCAGAATAGGATTCAATCTTAACCATAAAGAACCACATAGTACTACTGAGGACAAAACCTATGAGGAAAATGGGAAAAACAGAGGGAGTTTCACAAGTAGATGCTGTTAAATATGCTGCGTGTTATGTTTGGGCAGGGCTTATGTAGCCGTGTAGCATTCCTTTTCAATGAGTTAGGTGTAACCAGGAGGCTGTGGAAGCCAAATAATGATGTGGTAGTTGTGTGCTGTGATGGAGAGGACAGTCATGCCTACGGCAGGCTATGGGACAGGTCGGGAGTGAGGGTTTCTGGAAGGGACATAAAGGAAAGCCCGTGGTGTGTCTTTGCTCTGTGAGTTACAGTGATTGTTCTCTGACTTCCATGATGACATTTCAAGCGTCTTGCCATGAACTGGAATGCTTATAACTGGTCCAGCTCATTATTGTTCTTGATCGAGCTCCTCAGTTGTAACTGCATGTAGCTTTCCACAAGGCTTTAAGGACTATGAAGTGCTGATAACGAGCCTAATTAGGGTCCTATGATTTTTATGGCCTCAGCAGCATTGCCTTCGGTTGTCCCTGGAGTGAGGGAGATCAGAAGGTGCAGTCCATGAATCCCTTGCAGGCCGGAGGTGGTGGTTTGTGAACTGTGTCCAAGAGTGAGACCTGATATTTTCACAGTGGTTACATCTTCAGAAGAAACAGTCTTTTCCTACTTCAGTAGTTTCCTCATGGGAATTATAAGGATTATTAGACAATCGTTTTATTTCTGCTTCAGAAGATGATGAGATTGTTGGTGCTTTCTGTACTGATGGGTGTTGGCGGTGGGCTTGACAGGTAAAGCTGGTATTGCTGCACTGTTGCTTTTCAATCTGATTTGTCATTAAACCATGAAAAGGGTGCCACAGCTCTTCCTATGTCATTACTTCTGTTTTTCCTTTTGAAATCTGGATATTCAGTGTGGCCAGGATTCTTATTGCCCAGCTGGCCATTTCTGCTTCCTTAATAAAGTGTCAGCATTGTAGTGATATTGGAACAGCACCCGTCCGTCTGTTAATAAAAGGAGTTCATTAATATGCAAACTTAAACTGACATCATAGTCTTCTTCTGTTCCAGACACCTTGACTATAAAATAAAAACTCATATTAAAAGCAGATTAAAATCTATGAGCTGTATCCTGCTTAATGGACTCAGGAGTACAGGAAATGTGCTAAAGCCTAGCCAGCTGCTGACCATTATAAAATTCAGGAGCTGAACTGGCTTCTTTGGAGCACAAAAGAAAAGGTATATGAGACTGCTTTTTTTTTTTTTTTTTTTTTTTTTTTTTTTTTTTTTTTTTTTTTTTTTTTTTCCCCTGGAGAAGCTTTCCATCTCTTCCTGAATGAATTTGTGTTAATTACACTTGCTTCCTCAGACTCTACCTCTGCTCAAATTCATCCTCCCCAGGATGAGTTTCCTTCTTTGAGATCTTTGGAATGGAGAACACCATTTTTCAGTGCCATTCTTAGACCTTCAGTGAAGTGAGTTTGTGTTCTCTGCTCAATTTCATTATATTTTAATAGATACATTCTTCTCCAGTATGGTAATTAGAATGCAGTAGCATTACAAAGCAGAAGCATTTCAATTCTGTAAGACTTGCACACAAATTTAAAAATGCTTGTAATATGCAGTAGAAAAGCACTAAAAGTTCTAGGTACTTTGTAATACACATAAAAATAGATTTCAAATAACAAGGAAATTATCATAAATTAGTGATAGGAGCTACTGTAGCTCCTGCAAATACTCTGCAATAAAGGGCTTTCATTTAACACAAACCAGGAAAATCATATAGCATGGTGTGAGAATTTATAATGCTTTGGTTGATAAGAAAAGAGTGAATTTATTTCCTATGAAGTGCTTTATTCTGTAAGTCACTGATAAAACCAAAGAGAAGGAAGATAATATTACACCACAATAATTAGGAAAAGCTGTTTATGAATAGCTGAAGTCATAGAGAGTTTAGTTTCTCCTGTGTTTTCTTGATTTGGGTGTGGTTTAATTAAATGATCTTCAGGATTTTTGTAAACAGCTGCTTTGTGTGTAACTGAGGAAATCCATTTTCTCAGTGAGCAGCCAATTGTAACAGCACCATTGCTGAGTCCTATTTCTGAAGAGCACTGACTAGAAAGACTGCCCCATGGTAGATGCTTGCTCCAGTCTTCCTGCATCAGCTCATTAGTGCTCCTCAGTCCACAGGGCCTCAGAGTCCTCTCTGGCCCAGCTGGTGTTATGCAGGGTTTCAGACTGATACATTTGTCTGGAACCTCCAGCTTCCTAACCTAAGAATCCAGGATCAGATTTGATCCAATGGAAGCTAAGAAAGGAAGTGGCTGGTGTCTTAACTCTACCAATACTAAGCATAAATAAGTAGGGAAATAATAAAGTAGGTAAAGATTGTTTGGGATTAAATTAAAATTAAATATTTTAGAATTGCCATTGAGAATTTTACAGTTCTTAATTTGCCGTGTGCATGACATCATCTGGTGTTTTTGCAACTTCTGCAGAATGTGCATGATCTTTGAATCATCCCCCAAAATCTGGGAAAATCTTGGATTTGAATGCTGTGATTAATCCGTTGTGGTTTGCTGTCCTGAAACATCCCACTGCAGGTGGTGGAAGGCATCTTAGCCTATGTGAATGCCTTAACTCGTGATGAGCAATTTTGATCATGTTGATTCAAGCATTTGTCAACAAAGCATCAATTTTTTTAGTGTGCTGTTACACACCATAAATCTTTGTGCCCTCCTTGGGGGAATCCTGATTTCATTTGAAAAGTTGTGTACCCCAGTCTCAAGGTTCAGTGGTAGTGCACGTGGGCAATTTTAACAGGATTGCAACAGTAGCTGCTGCTGTTGGTTGAGTGTGGGGTCTGCAGGGCTGCTGGGGTTTGCAGGCTCTGAATCTGTTAAAATAAATGTAGGAGACAAGGAAGGGAACGGGGGTGCTAATAGTATTGAAAGAAACCAAACAATGGGTTAACTCAGTCTCTTGGTTTCTTTTGGTGGGTGGTTTTTTTTATTGTTTTTTTTTTTGCCTGGCACATATGTAGTTTGGAAAGGACTGTCATCAGGAAATGCTTGTGGCAAAACTGTGTGTGTTCCACACCCTGGGGCCAAGAGAAAGTTCTTTTCTCCTCATGCTTGTCACGTGCATTATTCTGGTAATGATTTACTCTGGGCAGAGTACGCTGCTCCTAACTTAGGGAATATAAAAGACTAATCTCGACAGTTTACGAAGGTAATAGGGTGTAGCTGGATTTGACTGTGCCTGTGTCTACAAAGTTCTTTATGTTTTCAAATTCTAAGGTTTAAAGATCATGTTCCTTAGTGTTTGTAAGAAATAGATGAGCTAAAATCTGGAGAAATGCAAATCCTTCTCTGATCTAGCCCATCTGTCTGGCTGGGCCATTTGGGCCCTCCATTGCACTTCACAGTTATTGCTGCTGAGACAAAGTGTAGGAAGTGTCATTGGTGGAGTTGTGGTTATCATCTGTGATAATCTAAGGAAAACCTTAGGTGAAAACCTGTGAAAACCTAAGGAAGACAGTGCAGATCTTCTTGCACTGTCTTCCTTAGGTTTTATTTACATTTTGCAGATTATTCTTTTCTTCTCTCTTCTGTTTCCTCCCTTCTGACTTCTCTCTGATGTTTTTCCTTCCCATCTTCCCTGCTTTGCCTGTGTGCACAGGATGGAGTTCAAGATCTCCCACAGTGGAGGAAGAATCTGCTTTTCCTTGTGGTGCTAAAAGGAGTTAATCTAAAAGAGGCTTCCCAGCATTGTTCATGCAACAGCCTGTTGGTGATTAACAGGCTGCTGATCTGGTGTGGTCAAAGTTTGTCTCCCTCATAGGAAGATAGGAAGGTGAGAATTATAAATTCTGCAGGTCAGCTTGGTGCTGAACTACTTGTCCTTGCATTTGCTATGAAAACACACAGTGCACTTTGCCTCTTCCCATTCCAGCTGCCTTACAAGCACTGAAGAGAAAAAAGAGATACGAGAAACAGTTGAATCAAATTGATGGGACACTTTCAACCATTGAGTTCCAGAGAGAGGCATTGGAAAATTCCCACACCAACACAGAAGTGCTCAAGAATATGGGTTATGCTGCACAAGCTATGAAAAAAGTACATGAAAATATGTAAGTGTTTTCTAGTAGCTTCCAAGTTGAACTTACTAACCACTTTGAATTATTCCATCATTGCAGACTGTTGTATCAAGTTAGATAGTTTTGACTTCATTTTTGGTTTGGACATTGAATGTCAGGAAAGCTGCTAGTGCTATAGTTTTATATTTGGCAGAAAAACATCTTTTCCTAACAATAAATTTAAAAGGAAGTTCACTTAACTAGGGAGATCTGTTTTCTTAAGTTTGTCTTGGCAGTGGAGAATTGCCTCTGCCCTTGGTGTGTCTAGAAGAAAATCTAGTCATAGAAACTAGGTGGACTCTTTTTCTCAGAATCCATAAGCTGGACTGTGGGATTCAAAGTACTGATTAGATCCACCCCCTTCCCCCACCACCCCGCATAAAAAAAAATTAATTTTTTTCATATGTCCTATATTGTTACAAGGGGTGTTCTTCTGCCTGAATAAACAGAGTTAAATCAGAAAGATTGTTCGGGGGGAAATAAACAGGAATTGAAACAATAACACAGTTAACAATAAGAGGAAACCTTTAAATGGGGTACAATTCTGTTAAGTTCCCCCCAGTTCTGGTGAAAGCTTAACGTCAAAAAAAGATCCGTAAAATCATAGAATAGTTGGGTTCAAAGGGACTTTTAAAGGTAATCCTGTCCAAACATCTTGCAGTGAATAGGAACATCTTCAACTAGATCAGGTTGCTCAGACTCCATCCAACCTGACCTTGGATGTTTCTAGTGATGGGCCATCCACCATTTCTGAGCATTTCTATGCTGGTATTTCACCACCCTCATTGTATAAAACTTCTCCCTTGAATGAAATCTAAATTGGCCTCTTTTGGATTAAAGCTGTTACCCTCTGCCCTTCATAACGAGCCCTGTAAATGCTTCTCCCCATCTTTCTTATAAAGATCCCCTTTATTTAAAGATCTTATAAAGATCCCCTTTAAATACCAAAAGGCCTCTAAAGACACTGACCCTGAGGATCTGCCCATGAGCTGTGACTGGCTGGCAGAGGTATGAGGAGCACAGAGAGGGAGAGACACACTCTTCTGCAGTTTAACTTTTGTTATAATCAGGACATGGAAGTAGCTGGATGGGGTGTAGGTGAGGAAAATTATTCCCTGTGAATTCTGCTGTATATAGAGTCATGGGCATAAAAACAACATAGGGTCTGTTCAAGTGAGTGTGTTCTGTAGGATTTAAATGATACATCTTTAAAAAAATGTTTCCATGTTACCTTGCCAGGGATTTGAACAAAATTGATGATTTGATGCAAGATATCACTGAACAGCAAGATGTTGCCCAGGAAATTTCAGATGCTATCTCAAACCGAGCCGGCTTTGGTGATGAGTTTGACGAGGTTAGTACTTCAGGCCTGCAAGTTTTAACTCCATATTTGCTGTGCAGTGGTTTGTTTCTCAAGAAGTGTGGAGGTGAAATTCCCTGTTTCTAGCTTACGTTATCTAGGACAGTTATATAATTTTAATGTTAATATAAAAATTAAATATAACTATTATATATAAAATACATAATGTACTAAATAAAAATCCTTATATGTAAAAATACAGATTATTTTAGTTTTTGTATAAATTTTAAGAAAAGCAATTTTAACTGCACTTCTGTAAATATTTTTCTCATTTGAGCCTCGGAAGAAGGTCTCTAAAACATGTAATTTGTACTACTCCAAGTGGACACTGAAACATAACTTTTTGTTGCTCCTAATAGACATCCATTTGACTTAAGTGCATGTCCTTATGTCATACTCATAAGGCTGCTGTTCATAATGATGAATATTTGGACTATTTTTTTAATGTCATTTTTGGTGCTTGGAGATGCAGGTCCTTTCCCTGTTGCCCAGACCACAGAAGTAGATCTGATAGGTAGAATACCTGAGGCAACAAGGTTTCGTTCTAAAGCTCTTTTCTTCTGAAACCCCCACAAGGCATTTAGGACCTTCTCAAAATTTGTTGCAGTAGCTTTTATCCAGTGCCCCCAGATTTGATTTTGTATATCTAAACAGGAAATAACTTATTTCTGATCCGACAATGGTTGAGGACTCAGGGGTCACGGTCACTCGATATTTTTTCTAATCTGTGGAATGCAGAGATGGGTATCAAGCTCAATACCACAACCAATTTTTTGTTTTTCAGTTTTGTTTCAAAATGGCCAAGCACTAAGAATCATTTGAAGCATGTCTTGAATACTCAAATCATCCACTCTGTTCCCAACTAATTTGTTCCTATGTGCCCAAATGGATAGCAAAGAAAAATATAAATGCTATATCATACATATTTACTTGATTGGGAGGAAGACGAAATTTCATTCAACAGTTCTAATTTGTTGAAAATAAGAATGATTCTTTGTATATTTTTCCCATTACCTGTTTTCCTGTATTCCCACTTTGAATAAAAATAGACGTTCCAAGAAACATTTAGTCATTACTGGCACAAGGAATGGGATTTGGCCTGAGCTTCAAACAGCTGAAAAATATCTTCCCACCCCAAACAGCTGTACAGTGTCTTACTTCTCAACAGTGCTTAACTTTTTGGAGTCTAGGCTTAGTAAGCATGTTGTAGATTGACCTGGAAGTTCCTAAGGGATACCAGGTGAAGCTGATGTGCATTGTTCCTCTTTGGGAAATAAGCCCATGCCACTTGGAGCATTGTTGTACCAGCCTTTGCATAGGAGCCTAATACTCATAGCACTTGGCAGTAACTGGGAAACCTGGTTTGCAGGCTACTGCACCTTAGGAGTGCTAGAATAAATGACTTAATTGCTGGGATATAAGGTGGTTTGTGTTGAAGGATAATATTTAATTTTATTTTTTTTTTGAAGGATGTTTTTTCTATGCACTTGGATGCATTTTCTCTTCACATGTATACCATGGCTGTAACGAGACCATGGAAGCATGTGATTTCTCCTGCTCCAGACAGGCACAGAAACATGAGTTCCTTCTCCCTGGGTTGGCACAGTGTTTGTTTGCCTTAAATTATAAAACCATGAGGAAGTAAATTCAGGTATAAAGTCCTGTAGGTGGCTATGCAACTATCATTTAAACTTCCACACTGATGATGAACAAAATATAAATGTGTAGGCAAAGGCCATTTCAGTACCTAATAGCTCCTACTTTACTACTTTTTTGACACTTAGCCAGCCCCTTGCTAGTTGTTTTTGCCTATTGTTTCTTTTAAAACATTTTATCAATGTGGCCAAGGTCCATTTCTCTACAAATGTGTAACATTTACCTTCCTTTCTTTGGAAAACTTCAGCCAAGGAATAAGTTCCTTGCTGTTTTAAAAAGTGTACGGCCTTTTTATTTTTAGCGTTGTACAATTAGATCATCTGTCCAAATCAGCCTCTGCACCTAAAAGCCCACGAGTGCTGTGTGCTTCAAGAGTGAATAACAGGTCCCAGGAAGACAGTTTTGATTCCAGTGCTGCTTTGAAATCACATATAATCCTGGATTTACGTGATAGGGCTGAAGCATAATGTTTAACGACAGTCTGCCTTACAACCAGTGGAAGGTGTTTGCCTTTTAAAATGGGAGAAATGGCACATTAAAGTTAGAATCCATTGAAGAGTACAGGCTCTAGATTTGGAACAAACCTGAGGACAGCAGAGAGGCTTTTTACTCCCATGTTTGCCTTTTTGGCATGTATTATACTACTGTTAGTTCTGTTTGTAATTTTATTCCTTGTCCTGTTTTCTGTCATTGTCTTATTTTCAATGTTCAATTAAGGGTTACTTAATTGCCCATACTTAGTAAAAATTACTCTTTTAATATGCTGTTTCTTGGTATGTCCTTTCAGGTGTAAACTGTTTTTTCAGTAGTACTTTGCTTCACGGTGATTAAATGTGCCCTTGTGTATGATCGCTGTCAGTATTTGTAAATAATGTTTTCCTTGAATTTAGGATGAGTTGATGGCAGAATTAGAAGAACTGGAGCAAGAAGAACTGAACAAGGGAATGAGAGATGTCAGGTTGCCAAGTGTTCCATCCACATCGCTGCCTTCTCGCCCTGGTAAAATGCCTACTTGCCGTTTTACATTTCTTATGATTAAGCCATGCTGTGAGAGAGGGGAGAGGAAGGGAGGGTTTCAGATATGCATTTGACTCTGTTATAACTTTTAAAATGTTATAAATTCCTTTTCCTATATTTGTATCAGTTTAATGGAAAAAGCTCTGTGGAAGCATTTAGGACCAAATTCTCTGTAGATTTGGGGTGACAAACTCAGGAAAGTTGACCTTGCACATACACTGATGTATCTCCTACTGAAACGTAGTAAGATCACTGAGGAATGATATTTTTTTGCCTTTTTTTTCTTCTTTTTGGCAATTAAATCCTTAGTCTCTTTCAGTTAGAGTCTGACCTAGATTCCAAATGTTTACGTCATAAAGATCCAGTTTTGCAGGGTAGTGGTTTGATATTTTCCGCTGGTATTTTAATTAGGAATGAGGGAGGCATCGGGAAGTACATATTTAACGACATATTTTCATTCCTTTGCTTTCTTTCTACTGAACAGGCTTATTCCTGGTACTAAGGTGTAGTTTTTATTTTTCTGTAGTTCTGCCCTGTTCATTTTGAATTCAGCCAGAGTGTCAGTTTTCACTACACTTTTCACTGTTGGCTGAAAGACTTACTGTGTACTGACATTAGTAAAAGAATATAAATATTTGGCAAGGACAGCACACATGTGACACAGGTTGTTTATGGTTTCTGCTGCAGAACAGGTTACCTAGACCAGCTCAACTCAGATACTGTGATATGTGTTTTGGCAGATGACACTTAAATCCTGAGAAGCAGTTTAACATTTTCAAGCTGATACTGTGGCCTCATCTACTGAACTCAATTGCAGAACAGCTAGTAAAAAAAAATGGATTTAGAAAACCAGTGAAAATTCAGTCTGGCAGTTTATGATTTGTTCATACATTGTCTTCCAGATTCAGATCCAGCTGTGCCAGTTGACATTTTTATTAAAACCAGACCATCTCCATGTGCTTTTTACTATTTTAATTTTCTACTTCATCCATTTGTATGGCTGCTTCAGGCAAGATGAGCTGGTTACAATTATATAGTTCAAGGCTGTGAAAAACTGGCTCATGTTTTCTGAAACTCTCTGCTTACTGTTGCACAGCAAGAGCAAAGTCAAACCAGTTGATGATCTATAATGCTTCTAATTGGAGATGCATGTTGCCCTCCTGATTTTGAAGATGAGGAAACCACAATGGAGTGAGGCATAGTGACCTTCCCCGGTCACACAGAGAACCTGTGACTCCTGCAGAAAAGGGAGGGACTGAACCTGTGGTCCCCCATGTGCTTCTCCCAGCCTTAGTCCCTGAAGGTGGCTGTTGCAGTTCCCCTCAAGGTGGCAGCTCCTGGCCCTGTGGCTGCCTCAGGCAGCTGGCTGCTGTAAAGGTGCACACACAGGTGTTGGACCCCATGCCAGTGTTCCAGCCATCTCTGGTGGCTGCAGAGATGCCAATCCTGCCCTGCACAGCCCACAGATGGAGGAGGCAGCCTGAGGTTGAACCTGGACTCTTGGGCATCTAGTTTGCAGGTGAAGACAATTTGGGTGAGGTTTTAGTTTACTGAATGCAGATGATGTGAGATAGGAGATTTGGGAGCAAAGTGTGTTTGGGACCTGATACAGAGCTGGGAATTGCTGTTGCTGTGAACACAGCAGGTGATGTCACCTGAGCAAAGCAAGTTCAGGAATGTCTTTCTCCATTTAATAAATGACACCACCCATTAAAATGGGGTGAGTTCATTCAGAGACTTGCATGTGCAGAACCTCTCAGCACTATTTTGAAAGGTAGCAGGATGTTCAGCTGGCCAGGATAGGTCACTTTTGCTCATGTACATGGTGGTGAGAGAACTGACAGCATTCTTGTGGGCCTTTTCTGGCTGTGACAACCTTTAGAAGTTAAATGTTTTTTCTGTGTGAGTCTTTCAGTAGAAATGACATCAGACCTATATTGTAAACTTTAGGGTTCTATAGTTTGCTGGTTTTGCATTTATTGATGTCTGGTGAAGATACTGAAAAGGTGACATGCCTCTGGGAATACACATGTTAAAATTGTAAAGAAAAATGTCATACCACTACATATAGAAAATAATGATGGGGCAAAATAGTCACACCTATTATGAGCTTCATTCCTGCATTACTCATGTTCAGCCTCCTCCTCAGTAAATTGTTCTGAGATCTTCAAATGGAAAAGCACTGTACAAGTCCTCATGCTAACAGATTTCTATCTAGTTCTGACTGTTACATTAGTTGATGGTATTGTCTCTTTATCTGCAGCATCGACCAGGAAAAGAGCAGAGGATGAAGATGAAATGAAGAAACTGGCTGCCTGGGCTTCATAAGAGCATGGTCTTTTTATAACACCAAACATTATAGTGCAGAATGTAAAGAACTGTACTGCTGTTTTATAACCACACTGATTTAGTGTGGTTGCATTTCATACAGGCTGGGGTTTTTTATGGCAAATCTTGCTGAGACTGGTGTTACTGCCATACTACAAAACTAGCTTAAAAACCAGCAAACAAACAAACAGTTGCCTTGTCAAGAGATTTGTTTTATTATTAGTATCAGTTTTTAATAGGTACTATATTACCATATCTGTTGGTTTGTAAAACCTGTGTGCCTCACTTATGCTCAAAGATGGATTCATATTTGAAATGAGAAAGTTAAGTAAGTCCTCAGGGCCCTGTAACTAGAGGGTTATTTGGTTCAGACTATTTGAATATTAGCAAAACAGCTTAATACATGTCCTCATTTGCAAGTTCTTTGAGCCCTAATAACTGATAACTATTCATTTGTACATGAAGATTCAAACAAGTCTGCCTGGAGCAACTTAAGGTGTCCTAGATATTTAGAGGAAGCTCTTCTGTAGGCTTATTGAAGTGGGATGCGTTATTTGTTTTATCTGGCCAAAATGTCCCATGCACTTTTGTAGGTCAACTTGAATTGTATTTTGGACTATTTCTGACTAGGTTACAGAATTACAAAGATTGAGGAAAGTGAAATATCTAGGTTTTTACAGATTCCTGCCAAACACTACTGATTTTCATTAACTGTCAAGAATCCATAAGAGATCTGAATTTCTTCTCCTCTACCTTGTCTTTCTAGGATGAGCCTTTACTTTGTATATTACGCATCCTCATTGAAGGAATTAGCAACACATTTTTAATTACACAATTTCAAAATAGTTTTAATTTCTGAGCATCTGGTTTTTTTTCTCCTACTCGGTTTGTGAATGGAAATAATACCATTGTGTGTTGCATTTGCAGTGTCCTTTTAAACATGGGTTAAAAGCTGATTCTGGGTTACTTGTAAAGTTGGTGTGTTACTGTCTAACTGACAGCATTTTAGCCTAAGGGACAAATGCCACGCTTGAATGCTAAACTACTACATATATGGCGAAATCACTCTTCAAATACAACCCAAAAATTACATAGGCTGCTTTGTACTAATAAAGTACAAATAATAAGTCTTAAGCTCTATGCTAGTAGCCTGCTGTCAATCACAAGGAAATAGTAAAGCAGTATGGAGTTCCTAGGGGTGTAGGAAGCAGAGTCCTTCATCTAGGTTTCTTGTTTTCAAATGAATTTAAATTTAGTGATGACTGAACCACCTGGGCATTTGTGCTGGACTTGGTTTCTGTAGATCTTCAGCAGCAGAAGACTGGCCCCTTCTCCTGTAGGCTTTAGCCTGTGATTTGCTGGGTGGTCAGCTTCAACAGGCTTCAGTAGCCTTCAGCTTAGTGGATTTTAGGTTAAGTATAAGCAAATATGTGTTTCTAGACATGGCCTGCTCAGAGTCTTTCAAGTTGACCCCCATGGATGAAAATCAAAATGTATAAACTGTATGAAGAGATGGACTTTTTCAGAATTTTCATTCTCTGTAAAGGAATTGCTTTTTGGTTGTATCTTTATGAGAACAGAATTAAGCCTTGCCACTTTGGATAATTTTCCTACTGGAAAAAATTGGGTGTGTTAATACTATCCTAAAATTTGGAGGTACCAAGAGAATTGTCCCTTTTTGTTGATGGTAGAAAATGTCTAGAATTATTTAATTCTTGTTTTAAATACAAAATGAAACAGAAAAAAAAAAGACAGAGCTGCCTTAAATTTAAAAATATATTTTAAGCTCTCAAGGAATAGGAAACCAAATACTAATAAAACACTACTTGGTTTTAATGCTTGCTGAAATTCAGCATGAGATGCTAGCTGAAAGCAGGAACATTTAGTAAAATAGCAAATATTGTAAGTTACTTCAATCCATTTGTAAACCCTTTTGGCTTGAATCCCGTGTTCAAGGTGTGCAGTTTATGCAGGTCTCTGAATTGAGTACAGCACATATTAGCACACACTGGGTGCGTGACCGTGCAAGGATGGCAGTGTGCTTGTGGACACTTCTGGTATTTCTAAACATGAGGCCATGCCAACATAGTCCCATAGTTTGGAAAAGCTGGCTTCCAGCCTCTGTTCTTGGTTGAATTAGTAGTTTAACAATGCTCGGCTCTTATGTAGCATTTGGCATATTTGAAGTGCTCTACAACCTAATAGGTCTCTAAGCTTCCATTTTGAAACTAAAGTGACTTTCAGTCTGCTTTGGAAGATACAGGCCTGCTGTTTTTGAATAAGAACTTTCCATGTGAACTCCCCTCACTGGAGACAAAAAGAATCCTGTAGAGAAGATCTTTGCAAAGCAGCTTTTGGCTGCTGATCTCCAGCAATGTTTTGGCCAAGTGTTAATCCTGAAGAAGCTTCAGGTGTGCTCACTTCTTAATGTCAGACCAAGCACTTGAAAAACAAAATTTCTGAAAGGTGAAGAAATGAAGCTGGATATTTAGGTGAGCTGCTCTGAAAGCTTAGGTATAGTTGCTGGTGATCCTGAAAGACAGACTCGTGTACCAGTTCACGGGCCAGGACATGAGGGTGAACTTGTACTCAGAAACAATGTAGTGATATACAGAAACCAAAACACACCATGGACCTCCATAAGTGGAATGTTTGTTGCCATATCTTTTTGGGATACCGGTTTTCTTCATGAGCAGAGGGGTTGTAGAGATTTAATTAGCTGAGGGAGTGGCTCTTTCCTCTGTAAGTTCAGATAACAGTGGGACAAATGGCTCTTTCTTTTTTGAACATATGCCTCTCTTCATGCCAAGATGTTATTTGTTTAGTATGTAAGCAGTCAAGAGTGAATAATGTCAATGTGTTATTGTAAATGTACCCTATTGACTGGAACATATTTTACAGGAGGACTGTGGCAGCAGATGGTGTACTATAACTGACTTCCTTTCTTGTTGCTTATTTATTCTGAGATTGTTTTTTTTTTCTCCTGACAGACTTAGACATTTTTAACCTGGTTAACTTTAAAAAGGGGAAAATATATCAATAAAAAGTAAAACCAATTCACATATGTATATATATACACACTGTAAATAAATATTTTGATGTCATGTTTGTGTTACATGATTTTACTAAATTTCTTTTCCTGTCAGGCAGAATTCTAAGTACCTTCCTTACACTGTCATTAGTATATAGTGCTCTCTTAAAGGATATGAGAATATTTTGAAACATTTTTTTGATGTATTGATCTTTCATCAGCCAATTAGAATTCCAGAATTCTTTGGAGTTGATTTGGTTTAAAAAACAACCAACAAAAAACGGCACCCCAATGTAAGCTGTGGTGTTTGGGCTACAGTCCTTCACACTTAACTGTTGTGTTGCAAGAATTCTTCTAATTTAAAAATCCAGAATACCTCTCTCCCCTCACCTCCCCCCGACCCAAAGATCTCATCATTGTTTCAGTAATACATGTTTTTCATTTTCCAGGCCTTACTTGAAAGGAAGAATGATCGGGTCTTTTAAAAATGAAAAAGGAAAGAGATGATAGGCAAGGATGAAGTGAGACAAATACAAAAGGCAATTTTCATTCATCTTACTAGAATCTCTTTAAAGTCTCTGTGTATAGTGTCTCACCTTTTATGTACACACACATATATATATACATGCATGTATGAAATGCTGGACCACTGATTTAGGACCACTGATCATTACCTGGTGTGGAAAGGTTTCAATTGCTTGGGCAGCTTCTCTTTTCCCCTTTGTAAATCTTAAGGGCTTTGTCACAAAAGGCCAAGGAACTGCTGTGGTACAAGCACTGCTGCTTGTGTCCACAGCTGTGGGGGGTGGAATGCAGTGCAGGGGGAATATTTAGAAAATCTCACCATCTTTCATGATGTAAAGCTTATATTATTTTAATTCTGTATTTTTTCTTTTAAATATAAGGAGAAAAACTCAGTCTCAAAAATAATTTAGTGGCACATGTTAAGAATTATGAGTAGTATAATGTCAGGTACCTGTCTTATTTTTTCACATCTGTCCCCACTGCAGAGACTGTGGCAAGACCCACCTTCGTAGCACTGTTGAGTCAGGTGTATATTGTAGGGAAAGTACAGCTGGCTTATGTGACTTTGATCATAGTTTAATTGGTTTGTTTTGTTATCAGCATGTGATTACCTGGTCACCACTGAACTATACTCTTAGGATCAATATCTGCAGATAAAACTAGGTTATATAGTTATGAAATGCTAATATGTGCCTAGAAATTTCTGAACAACCTTGTATACCTGACTGTGTCTGGCAGGGTCACACAGGCCCCTCTGCTGCCCTGCTCCCCTCCTCTCCTTCACTCTACACTTGTGTTTTCATGTTTCACTTGAAGGCGTGCTAGCTGACTTTTGCCCCTGCAACTAGCAGTCTTCTGATAATTCCCTGATTGCTATTTACCACAGTAAATATTTCTACCAAGACAAACTTTTGGGCAAATGCCATCTTGGGGAGTTTGGGCTTGGCACTCACCCAGCCCCTTACAGCCTGTGCTGCTGTCTCAGCAGCCACTGCTACCCAGGCTGTTTTTAGGGAGCAGGGCAGTGTAGGTATCCCTCAGCTGGCTTTCTCAAAGGGCAGGCATCCAATTCTAGGATTGAGAGGCAAGTTGAGGATCTGTGATTTAAGCTAAATTTAATTGAATAGGTGCAAGGCCAATTGTCTGAGCTGGTGTTCTGCTGGTGATGATGGAGGTGATGTGTCAATACCTCCCATTCCCATTGCTGTGTCATCAGCTTTTAGCATGAAAGTCTTATGGGGCAAGGAGTGTTTTGTGGTTTCAAAGAGGATTTACATGGACACCCCAACTCTACCCTGAGTTTAGCACCCTTTCCTCAAAAAATTAAACTTGCTCTTTAGGAGTAAAGTGAGTGTTCAGATCCATTTTATTTATAAATATCTCCAGATATCTTAGCTTTACTTTTGTACTTAGCTTACTAAAGGGACCTTAGTGCAGCTGCTGAACAAACCAAACTCAGCTGGGACTGCAGATGTATAGGCATGTGTGGGGTTGTTGTATTACCCTATACCTACCTATTGTCTGTACCCTGTGTGTATATGGGGTGTTGGAGTGCCTGGTGTGGCTGCTTTGCTGCCCAGCAGCAGTGGTGAGTGAGCTCCATCAGCGGCAGGGCTGGCACTCTGTGGACCTCCAGGAGGAGCTCTGGGTTCAGCATACAGCAAGAAACTCCAGCAGGCTGGAAAGGGTGCATTTTTCTCATAGGACCTGATTTCAATCTTACTGCTCATGCTGGAGGAAAAGGCCTGCCTGGAATTGCTGCTCAAAAACCAGGGGTGAAACCCTCCCACTTTTCCCACTCCTCCCACAGATCCCCACTTGTTTCGAGCTAAAATGCTTTTTTAAATACAAACTCACCTTCTCAGCTGCTTCTCTGGCTTCTGTCTCTTTTCTTCCCTTCCCCTGTCTGTGGCCACCTTGGCACCCAGCTTTGTTCCCTGCTCTGGACTGATGCAGGAGCTCAGAAGATCATCATGCAGCAGTTTACCAGCCTCCCCTCTACACACTCAGGCCAGGGCAAAGAGCAAAGACCAACCCCAAAACTTTAAATCTGTTAAAAATACTCATTTTCAAGAAGTTTAATACTGGTTCAGTGATTTGTGCTTTGCAGTGACCAGCTGCAAGCTGGATGTCATTGGAGCACAGTGAGGACACTGAATTGCAAGAGGGATTTCTCAGACAAGTCTGTCTCCCAGACTCTGAGGGTTCAGAGCACGTTGGTCATTGTGAGCTAATGTCACTGCTGCTTTGGGTTAGGTGGGAACATGTGGGACGTGTCTATAGGGAGGTCTTGCTGCTGCTGGTTTTGAGGCTGTTGATGTTCATGTGTAAAATAAATCACTTTGATTTATTGAGGATTTGGATCTTAAAAAGTAACTTTACCAAGGAGAGGGTTTTTTTGGCAGAGGAAATTCCATCTGAACTGACACCTTCTTACAGCTGTAATGCAGTTTCAGAAGTTCCTAGACAAACATAGGTTGGAGATACCACCTTGCACTTTTCAGCTCCCAATGCTTTGCAAGCTGTCAGCAAAATGTTTCAGTCAATTCAGTTTACTGAGCTGGAGAAAAAAAAAAAATCCTCCTGTGTGAACCAAGTTGTTCTGGAAAAGATTTGTAACAGCACTAACCTGAGAACAGATCTTATCTGTATTGTAGCAGACACTTGTGGTTGAACACAACCAATTTAATTTTAAAAAGACAATAGGAGAGAAAAAATGATGGGGGAAAATGATAATAAATGGAGACACTAATTTATGTAGCCTGAGGATCTGTCTAGAGCACATACTGTGTCTGAATAAACTGAAATCTGAGTCAACAGCTGCTTCACCAGAGCAGAACATAGAAGCCTCTTTGTTGAGAGATCTTGTCCTGTGACCTTTAGATAATCATGAGTTTTGTGTAACTCACGTCATTTGAAAAGTGAAAGATGTTAGTCTTTCTGTGGTTTTCTAGACTCAGATGTGAAACTTGTTTCACAGAGGATGCCAGTAGTGAACTACAGCATGCTGACAGCAAAAATAGATAAAAATAATTATTTGCATGTGTTCTGTTTCTCACATTAACTCACAGCAAAGCTGAGCTGAATTTTTGATTGTTTAATGCTCTTTCATCATACATTACTTTGCACATTAATTTTGCTGCATTCTGAAATAATTTTTAATTGCCCGTTTAGTTAGGAACAACTAAGTCAGATTTGACTGGCGTTCTCTGCAGTTATCTCTACAAGAAACACTTTTTTTGGGCTGCTTTTGTACACTTCAGCAGGAGCAATGTCTCTATAGGCATGCAAACATCTCACTGAATCTTAGTCTTCTTTTTTTGCAAAAGATCACACAGAGTGAGACAGTTTTCTCATCTGTTTTTTCCAATGCAAGTTGTTATTCCCTTGCAAATTAAAATCTAAGAGGAAGCTCCTGATGTTTTTGTTAGCTTTACAATTATCCTACAAGCTGTACTGCAAGATTTCTAAATTCATACTGCACATCCACACACAAAAAATAAACTTCTCAGGGCAAGACTTCTTCTAAATGTACAAAGCAGCTGCCATCATAGGGTAGAGCTCTTGCCTGTTGCCTTTGCTTATCCCTGTAATAAGTGTATTTATCCTGCAGAATGAGGGGGAAATGGAGTCTCCATCACACCACAGACAAGCCACCCCTGGTTACCAGGAATGCCTAGAAAAGAGCCACAGGAAATCTGGGAGGAGAGATCCTGTAGTTTTGCCACATGTTGCAGCTGCTTCCTAAGCTTGCTCTATCTGTCTGTCTGTCTATCACCTATCTTTCAGACAATGCAAAGCAATAATGAGATCTTGAAAGGTGAATGTGCAGCCTTCTCCCAGTAGGTGCTTGCCAGATGAGCAATGCTTGACAAACCCATGTTAACTCCCAAACAACCAACCAAGCAGCGTTTTGTAGTCACCCTCAACATTTCCATAAAACAGCTGTGGCAGCTGTGGTCTCTTCTCGATGAAAAACATTAATCCACATGGCATTGAGAAAACAGAAGCCTGCTTCTCCACCCCATGTTCAATTTGAACTGGTAGAAGGAAGGAATATTATAAATCAGAAGCAGTGAATAATTTATAAGCAAGGATATTTAAACCTACTTGAAATCCAGTCGAGATATCCCAAGACAAAGTTCCTGTATTCTACAGGCAAAACTCTCACTGGATCAGCAAATCATCTAATTTTGCTGCTGACAAGTTAAGGGGATCAGCAGATCCTAGGACTGCACCAGCTGACTTACTGTGCAATTAGGGCGAATCATGTAATTGCTTTCTTCCTCAGGTTCCTTGTTTGCACAGCAGAGGGAAATACAATAGCTATCTCTCAGATGCAAAGTGGGGACAAACTTGGTTTAGTGAACACTCACCAATCCTCAAGTCAAAGAAGTGCTGAGTGTGAATCAGCAAGCCTTTAGGGCCTTCATGAAGAGCTTAAAAGGGGAAAGGTCTCCATGAAGATTGTGTTGAAAACCCGGAAAACACAGGTTGGAGCAGTTTTTGAAGGCTCAGCAAACAGTTAAGGTGCAGTAACTTTCTTGTAACTTCCCTTAAAATAGATGAGATTTGGCCACTGCTGAGAGTTGATCCCAGAATCCCATTTATTAGGCCAGTGCTTTAATCAGCCTTTGCTAGAAGGAAGACCCATGCTGAAGGTTTCTGCACTGTGGGGAGTGGTCTGACAGGTGATGCATGTCCCTGTCTCCCGGAGCCAAAGGGTTCAGCTCTGGCTAGCAGTGACTTCTGAGGATTGAAATTATTACTCCAAATTCAGCACTCCCATGTCCACGCCTCCTCTTTCTCCAGAGCCATGCTGCCCTGCTTTGCAGTTTGTGGTATTTGTGAGCTGTACCAAAATTCCAGCCTGGGCTGGATGCTCTGATATCCGTAATGAGACAGAAAAGGCACAAGTCATACAAACAGGGGCAGGAAAACAGTGAGGATCTGGGTTATACGCAAGAGAAATGCATTGAAGACCATTTTTCTCAATGTTGGGTGGAGGTTAAAGGTATAAAAGGAAAAATAGCAGCTTTGCCAGTTGAGTTAGAACATCACTAGCTTTCCTGAATTTTAACTTCAGTGTCAGGTTCTGTTCTGTTGCAGAAAGACTTCATGTAAAAAGTTTTCATTCTCTTAAGTAAGAACAGTCTACACATCAGGCTTTCTGATTTATCCAGCTAAGCAGAATTACGTTTGAGAACTCAGCCAATTACAGAGCTCCTTCAGCCTTCCTGTTACATAATAGTGAAAAATGCTTGTCTTGGAAACATCCTGCTTGTGCACATCCTGTGCTCTGGGCAGCATCAGTGTAACTCTGCCTGACCCTTGTTAAACAGGATTCTTCAATCCTAGTATCACTTTGTTTCCATTATGCTGAATAAATATGCAGTTTGGGGCTTTTAGATATGACCACCAGAAGAAAAAAGATGCTTTGTATGTGACACAGGGTTATGCTTAGACATGTCTAATGACAGCCCTTTCCTGACTCTAGAACAACCATCAGAATGGTTCTGAACACATCAACCCAAGCAGAAATTTCAGGAGAAACGTTTTGTATTCCTCAAGCTGTCCAGCTGGAAAATAATCTGTAAACTGACCAACAGTCTCTATTACTGTGAGTATGACATGTTTGTCATTTATAACTATTAAAAATATCTATAGATACATTAATCTTTTATTGTTTAGCATAAAGCATGTTTATGCTAAATGTTGAGCATTTTCCTTATTTTTCCACTCTTCTGAATCTGCAGAGTTGCATCAGAAACAAAAGGTAAATAAAATCTTGGCAGATCAAAAAGACTGAACAAACCCCCTGGGCTCAGTGTTTTCTTTGCAATGCTCAACCTGAGAAGGACTGAACACAAAAGGTTGTCCTCTGAAACAAGACTGGGATAAAGGTCAGCACAGTGAGGCTGGCAAAGAAATGCCAGTGCTATGGGAGAAGAAAGTGTTCCTGAATGGGTTACAATTAACACAGAACCTAAACCACCTACAACACAGAAACTAACACTTAGTGGAGAAGCAGTTCTGGTCAACAAATGAGTGAACAAATTTTTACTTTCAAAGGGGAAAAATGCTCAAGTGTAAACTATGCACAAGGCAATCCCCTCTTTCCCATCTATCTTTTCCATTCCCTCTTGTCTTTCCTCTAAGAGGTTAAGATCTTTTGCATTAGCAATGTGTTGCAAATCATAAAAATGTAGAACAACCAACTCCTCTGGTCAGGACATTGCTCAGCCAGAGTACAAACTCTTAAAAGAGACATCTTTTGGAGATGGCTGCATTATCAGTTCCAAGATTCCTTATTAGATTTAAACAAACAGGGGTGTGATGACACAGGTCAGTTACCCAAGCATCCCTTAGAGCAAGTTCTGTTTTTTATAGGAAGAATACGTACCTAGTTTGGAGTGTTGGACCTGTCTTGTAATCTGAATGTTCTGATCTCTTGCTCAAAGACTTAATTGAAATATAGAAAGGAATTATAGAAGAAAGACCCCTAAGACCTGATATTCCATAGAGTGTTTCCTATAGGATTCTTCCCTTCATTTGTGACCTTGGTTTATTTATTTCTGTTATCTGACATTTCTAAAAAACCCGACTTTAGCAGCAACTTCAGAACATAATTTTTTGAATTCCACACCATTCACACAGCCTGTATCAGAGCCTGCCACAGCTAGCATAGGAAAAACTCCTCCTCAAAAAACCACATGAAATTTCCTATGGAAAGTTCTAGTCAAAATCAAATTTTTTTCTAGCAGAGATGCTGCTCCTTTGTAGCTACATTTCAAAAAAGGAATAGAAACTGCAGAGAAAAAAAATCAAATTACTTAGTGTTCTAATGAGCTGCAGAGAGTAAAAACCATCTGGAGCAGACATACCATCTAGAATAGGAGCTTTCCTGGTCCCTCTTCACTTCAACTCTAAGACCCCAACCCCTTCCCCTGAAAATAAAGATGCTTAACACAAAGAGGAGAGCACGAAAGCCCACTGGAAAGTGCATCATGGAGGCTGCTCTCTCCTACCACTGTCAGGTGCTGTTTGGTGAATTAATTTCCTCCCCTCCTTGAGCTGGTTCAATTGGGACTATTGTACTCACAGCTAATGCTGTGTTGTGTGTTCTACACCCAACTAATGGCTGTCGCAGTGGGAAAGGTATGGAGGGGGAGTTTATAGGGACTCATTCTTGATTCAATGCTAGTCAGCATTTTAATTGATTTAGCAGTACACAAATCAAAAGCAGGGAAGCAGGGTGGGCAGACTGTGTGTGCTTTGGAGCATAAAAAATCCTGCAGGATTAGAAGATGTAGTATTAACGAAAAGCAAACCCCCAGTAAGATTAAAATATGTATTAAAGTCTAGAACTAAGGGGAAAATCCCTGTTGTAAATCAGTGGCTGAACTATTAAGACAATCCCCTACAACATAAAGTAACAATGTGCTACTGGTTGTTACTCTTGTAATTAGCTCACTCTGCTACAATTCCAGTTTGAATATTCCTCTGCCCTGTTGGCAGGGCACAGAACTCCACTGTCAATTCTTACAAATGAAATATTGGAAACTTGGCTTCTGTACTAAAATTGCAGCAGTGAGTGAAAAAAAAGAAGGAAACACATGGAAAATAGTGTCAGAATGGATGCAAGTGCACCAGAAAAAAAAAATCAGTATGGGACTGACTTGGAATAAACCTTGATCAAGATGTTCAAAGGCCACAATGGGCTGTCCAACCCAAAATCTGCATGTCCTTTAGGGAGGATAACCCTTCACTAACCAGTAACACAGATGAAGTGATACCACACTGCCACTGAACAAATTCACTTTTTCCAGCTCAGTTTAGTTAAAACAAGGTCCCCCTAAACAAAAATGTCTATTCATAGGATACTAAATACTTTGGGTTAGCAAAATAACTTCTAAATCTTGAAGATTTCATTCCTTTGCTCTCTCATGACTGAACTGTAAATTATATTAGTGCTTTCTTTAGTATCTAGATTTGCAGATTCACCTGCTGTACTTTAGAAATCCTGGGGGTTTTCAGTATTGTAAAATTCTTTATAGCTGTAAACCTAACACTATTTTAACAGACAAGGTTTGATCTTTTCAAATACATAAGTGACATCTGACACAAGATTTCATGTATTTTCAATAATGTGCCAATACTTTATTGAGTTCACTCAACATCTATGAGGATTTATGTAGGATATTTAAAAAAAATTGGTTTCATTTTTACTTTCACCTTCAAGAAAAGTACAGTAAGGTTTCTGGTGTCACAGCATTCTCATTCATTTTCATGCAGACAATTTTTGGTACAAATAGGACTCAGGCCAAGACTGAGTGCAGGAAATCTGAGGTAAGAAATGTCTCATTCTAGCAGTATTTTATCCTTCTACTAGACAAGGCATTATATGTTTGGTTTTTTCTACAATGCAAAAAAGAAGACAGGTGTTTTGTCCAGTTTTATTTCACCAGGAAGGTTTATACAATTCTGCATAAAGGTCATTGTATGCATAGCCTGAAGTACAAAGCTCCCTTTGAAAACTCCAGCACAAAGACACTGCATATTGACAACATTAAACAACAATGTGGGTGGTATAGGGCAAAAAAAAATTAAAACAAAACAGTATTCTTCCTATTGGAAAAACATAATAAAACAAGGCACTTTCAGTAAATAAGTGAAGAACAGAAAAATGCTGTATCAAAGATTCCACAGAAGTGACCCAGAGCACTGTAACAAAATTCTGCAGTAATGAACAAGTAAAATACAAAAAGGCACTACATAATCCTCTCCCTGCAACTCCCATTCCTCAACCAATTAGCCAACTGAACTTGGCACAATGGAGTCTTAATTATAAAGTGCATCTCCTGTCTTAATACATTTTGAAAAATAGGTTATACAACACAGGTACCAACATCCCCATGTGTACAATATATTGAAACAAAAATACACTGCAACCAGATTCAATCTAGTTATGAACTGTGCAGGAAAAAATATGGCTTCTTTACAAGTCTTTCAATAACCTCCATATAATCTGGAATATTTTTAAACAAACATGAATGCATTAGCAAGGTGGTAAGAGGTAGTGTTCTGAGTAAAAGGCAAACTTACAGATTTTGTTGTTACATGGGTATATAATAAAGGTATCCCAGATTTTCAAAGCAGCATTACTGAACAAAAAGTATTACAGCATGCTATCTTGGGATGAAATACACAGTGTTTTGGGGGTCTCAGATCAGTTCTTTCAGCAAAAATGACCATTTTACAATGTCCAACTCTGATCCCATTTTGTAACTACTTTTCTCAGTACAGGAAATTTTCCTATTGCATTGCATAAAATTTCCAGAGAAACTTCCTTCAGCTTTAGAATTTAAAACCAACACATTCTCCATTCCTGAACACAAACGAGTCCATTTTTACTTCAGCAAGCATTATTTTATGGCTATAAGAAAACACAAATACCAAACAGATGAACACATCAAATGTGTCACAACAGTGGCGATATATGACATATGAGTTAGATGTGTTCCATGATTTAACGTGAAACTCTTGTCATTCTGCTAGGAAAGTCAGCCAAATTGTGTATGTACACTATCTAAACTTTAGCTGATTTTAGCCCTTATTAGACTTCAATATATTAAATATGTAAGGGCTAGATAAAAACTGAAATCAAAGCAGCACTGGGTATATTTCTTACATAAAAATTTGTAAGGATTTATGTAAACATTCAGTATGTGCATTCTTGCTCTTTGCTGTAAATTTTTCACAGCTACTCTACGATCCTACCCACAGATACACCCTTGTTAACATGAACCTTTCCCAGGTAACAGCTGCTGCTGCTCAGCTATTCTTCATCTGCGGTATAGGCTACTTCAGCAACTTCAATTTCTGGGACAGAACTTCCAGCCAAAGAGCCACTCCAGCATGGCTCATGGTTTTCTTTGTCTGAGCTGCAAAGACAGATCAATAAGTGGAAACTGGTATGATTTTCTACAGCCATTTTATGCACACAATCCACAAAACATTGACAAAGCTTTTTAAATTTATTGCTTATTCCAGATCTAAAATTATCTATCCTGAGGGCCTTTATGCAGCAGAGAGGTGCAGCAAAATGCTGAATTTCTCAGCTGTGCACAATTAATGCACGACCAAACATTTCAAAAAACACATTTTAAGAATAACTAAAATACAAGTAAAATAATAGTATTTACCAGCTGTCCTCACCCAGGGTACCCTGGTCTGCTTCTACTGCAGAAGACTCCACCTCACCACTGCACTCACTTTCTTCTCCTGACATTTGACGAGTCATTTTTCCTAAAGATAAATCCCTACAACAGATAAGAACAGAGTACCACCAATCCATACAGCAAACATTTGTCACTGAAGAACTGTTTGTTTCATTTTAACCTTGGCAGTTTCTGCAAAAAGATTGAAAGAAACCTTTCAATCTCACTCCTATGTGCCACATTTTTTTTATTGGTACAGAAATGGCAGGGCTTGCACTGGATAACTATTTAAACAGTTTATTTGCTCCAGCTGCTTATTCCTAAATTAAATTCAGTCCTAAATCTCTGGGACACCAAAATGATTAGAGGGATGGAGCACCTTTCCTACAAGGAAAGGCTCAGAGAATTGGGATTGTTCAGCTGGAAAAGAGAATGTGCTGGGATGACCTAATTCTGGCCTTCCAGTACCTGAAGGGAATCTAAAAGAAAGATGCAGGGAGACTTTTTACAAGAGCCTGTTGTGACAGGACTGTTTCCCCAAGGGAGAATGGCTTCAAACTGAAAGAGGGTAGGTTTGGATTGGATATTAGGGAAAAAAATCTTTATTGTGACAGTGCTGAAGCACTGGAACAGGTTGTCCAGTGAAGTCGTGGATGCCCCATCCCTGGAAGTGCTCAAGGCCACACTGGATGTAGCTCTGAGCAACCTGGTCTAGTAGAAGGCATCCTTGTTCATGGGAGAGGGTTTGGAATTAGATGATCTTTCAGGTCCCTTCCAACCCAGGCCATTTTATCATTCTCTGGTTGCATGAAAATTTAGTAGCTTCACAAAATTCAAGTCCCAGGGGAGTGTGTATGACATAAGGTAAAAAATTCCATTCAGACTAAGCCACACACATCTTGCTAAACAGCGGAAGGATTATAACCAAAATATACTCAGAAAGAAGACAGGAGGATGACAAAAAGATTTCTTCAATACTTTCTCAAGTTTCTCACTGTAACTTTACAAAACCACACACTAAGTTTCACAGCAAAACATTTTTCCATTAGTGATAAAGACAATTTTTTTCTTAATGGCAACACAAGATAATAGTCCAGCTAGCTTGGCTACAAATGGGAATATGGTCAAGTAGGTTGACCAAAGAAATCCTAAACCACTTCTCTATGTGGAAAACATAAAACAATTTAGCATTGAAAGCTGTGACTTGAATTGGAAACAAAAGCTTGTGATCCATTTTGTGTTTAAAGTGATACCACTATATTTCTTTCTCTTTTAAAATTGCTCTAACTACTGTTGCTATTATTTCAATGCACACATTTTATGTAAAGCCTTAGCAGCATTCTATAACATGACTACCGGCCTATAAGCCAAATCCAGCAAAATAATAGTAATAGCAGTAGTAGTAGTAGTAGTAGCAGTAGTAATAATAATAATAATAATCCTGCAAGTCTCAGGACTTGTCCAACTGTCCCCTTCTGCCTCATATCCATTGTAGGTACCTGGCCTTTAGAGCGTGTAGGCATAAGATGCTTAACTCTTGTTGGGCCATCAAATAAAAATTCTACTTCAACAAGGGCAAAGGCAGACACATTTCTTTGGGGTTTGTTTCCCACCAGACAAGCTGGACAAGATCACAAGTTTATTTAGTAATTTTTACAGCTAAAAGTCACAGAAGTTATTTTTCATGAAGACTTCAGACACTATGTGGCTGACTTTGACTAATTTTTTACATCTGGGAAACAAGCAGTGTGTTTGAGTATTTAAAAAAACATTATCTATCTTCATCGAAAACACTAAAATATCAGGTCCCTTGCTATTCATGCCTTTTTATTTTCAGTCACACAGAATTTCCTATCACTATATTTTAGCCAAATGCAATTTATTTAACTTTTCCTGACGATTTCACTATTTAAGCCAGCAGCAGGCAATAACATTCTCATCAAACGGGAAGCATCTTCCAAATGTAATGACTTGCCTTCAAGAGTAAGCAACAAACTGAATATGGTATTCGGATCTGAATTTTCAGTCAGCCACAAAAATTCCATTTAAAGCCTTTTCCAAAGATAGTTCACTAGAACATTTTAAGGTCTGATTTGTTAGTTAGTCATCCTGGATATGCTGGACTCAGCAACCGATGAAGTATTAAAATAAAATTTATTTTAATTTGTTTTGTTTTTAATTTCTTCACTGTCCCTGGTCTGACACACACACACAGAGGGGATTTTTTTTCATCTCATCTCATGTTAAGGATAGATGCTTTACTGTGAGGATGGGAGGCACTGACCAGGTTGCCCAGAGAAGTGAATGCTCCATCCCTGTAAGTGTTCATGGCCAGGCTGGATGGGGCCTTGAGCTACCTGTTTTAGCAGAAACTGGAAGATCTTTAAGGTTCCTATATAATTCTGTGATTCTATGAAATTCTAATGGGACCATAGGAATTCAGTCTTTAGCTAAGGAAGTGCTGCAATACTGACTCAGCAGCTCTAATGGGACACTGGATAGCATAACATCACTTCCTCAGCTCCTGCTACAGAATTTAGCAGACAGGTACCATTTCCCCTTGGGTTTAAGTGGACAATCTCACATGCTATTTAAATGGCACCTGCACCATCTCATTCCAAGCAATTCAGAACAAAGTTAAACAAATTATTACAGATATATATAACTGCTTGATCCCTAATGCTCTGACAAAGCTTTGAGTACAGACAGAATTTTATAACTCAAGGCAATTTTCTCACTCATCTTTAGCAGGGCATTTCGCATTTTCAACATTTCAAAAGCAGAACAGAATCTTGCTCTGTCTACAGGACTTAAAGGATTAGGAAACAATCCCAGTTACTTTAGAGGGAAAAGACAGGACAAGTTTCTCAGTCATTTGTACTAAATAGCTTTTAGCCAGCATATGAGAAAGAGCTTACTGAAAATACTGCTTTGCATGTGGTTATGTAGGGAAGATGGTTTCCAAGATACAGCTAAAGCAGGTGCTTGTGACTAAATAGAGAAAATGCTTTTATGGAGATAACCTCCTAAAACCCTTAAAATTTCTACATACCTAATTCTTCTTTCAACAGCATCAATATGAAGTTGCTTTTCAGTTAATAATTTCTTCAGTGATTCAACCTCCCTTTGTTTTTCAAGCAGTTCTTTTTGTAGGCGATAATTTGTTTCTTCCAGAGTTTCACAGAAAGCCTAAAAGACAAATTTAAGAGCATATTCAATTTAGTGGACTGCCTTTATTGACTTTTCTCTTAGAAATATCAACCTGTAACAGTGTTATAGCTGCTTGTCTTCAGATTGATTACTATAAAAAGCTATGTAAATTTTAAACAAAATTCTTATCTTAATAATGCTGCTTTGCTTTGAATGATGAATTTGTCATGCTAAACTGCAATGCAAATACTTCAATCACATAGTTTGTTTGTCTCACAACAAGAGAGACACTACAAGAGTAGTTCCTGATTTTGAACCTTTTTGCCTATATGGAACATAAACTGAACTCCCAGCTCCCTTTCCTCCTCATAAAACTTCTGTTTCCACATGACTTGAAAGTCAAAGTATCTATATACTCGCATGATGCGAGCAATATTTGGATTAAGTATGTATTCTTTCCTTACCCAGGAAAAAGCTGTACAGTTCTGTACCAAACACCTGCTACAAATATGAAATCATGACAATCAGAAAACCAGTACAAAAGTATTCTGAAAAAGTTTAATAGGATGCTGTGAACACTAACTACTCAGTCATGACAAATATGCTGTGCTCCTCTGCTGCACATGACACGTCTGTATCACACAGCCTGATGGATGTGTCAGTGAGCAATCCCAAAACCTAATGTGAAGAGCCCATGTCTGTGTCTAATGCAACATCCACTGAATGCAGGAAGTGACAGAAGCGTTGGCACAGAGCCTCCTCATCTATTACTGGAAAGCACAAGTCTTCCAACACTAATGTGCAATTCTGATTTAATAATTTACATGTTCCCTATAAATAAGAGCCCCACGTGGGAGGCTTTCGTGGCTTAATATTACCTGCAATTAACCACTAATTCAGAGTCCACTGAATATAAGCATTTCATATGAGCTCGGTTAGGAACAATGCTGTTAAGACACTGTTTTTCCTAAAGTTTTAAAACAGGCTATAAACATGAAGAATATACTATCCTTTGCTTTAACTGAAGCAGATTCATGATCTTTAACGTGTTAAGTTTTCCTGTAATTATACAACACAAACAAAGAGTTTTCAATTCAATAACCTTATTTTTTCTGTGGAATTTTAATTTATTGTATTGACTCCGACAGCAAATTTATCTTTGTTGAAAGGCACCTCAAGACCAGTCATGAGTTAAGCCATAGCTTTATTCATGTCTACTAGAGCCAAGAGCACATGTCACACAACTCATTCTTGAGACAGCATTTGTAGTGATTGCTTTAGCTATCACTCTGGTTAAGCAGTCATCCCATTTCAGCCCAGCCAATTAAGTAAATTTTTCTGCTCTTTGTAAAAATATTGAAGGTTGCAGATGCCCTAACTAGACATTATTTCCTTAAGAACATTTAAGAATAATTAAGTTTATTATTTCAACATTTAGATGCATGCATATGGAAACTTCCCTATACACAAAATAGATAAAAATATAGCCCCAAGTGTCGAAAACGGTTTCATTGTTCTGTATGAGAACTGAATAAAGCCTTTTGGAAAAACTCATCTCTATCTGTAATCTGGGTATGAGCTGCCCAAGCAAACACAGGCACTGTTTCCAACTGAGTAAGAAAACATCAATATACTCTGAAGGATGCAGTAAGAGCAGAAAAGTGAAACAAAGCTGCGAAAGGGAACAGCGTGTAATGAGCTATCTTGTTCTTTAGACAGCTGCACACCTGGAGTCTGGAACAGTTTTAACACCTAGGTTGGACTAAGTTTCCCTGTAATTCTGAGAGGACAACTGGGAGACAGCTTTGCTTCCTTCTTCAGATCATGAAACAGAGATGGCTGGGAAAAGATCTGTGGGAACAACTACCAAGGATATGAGGAAAAAAAAAAGTTTAGTGAATATTCTGCCTACTTTCCTGTAATTAAATTTCTAGGCCAAATCAGCTACTAATCGAGCAGATACCTGTATCCCTCCCCCAAAAAAGATAAATGTGTTTTGGCAAGCCCTTGGAATAACAGAATAGACAGAAACCAAATAGAAGATATCCACATTTTCCGTTATCAGGACAACAGAAGATTTTTTCTGCAATGCTTTGGATGGTAATAGAAAGGCAAAACAGAAGTAAGTTTTGAGATATCTTTAAAAATGAACTCCAGGAATAAACCATGAACCATGGTGGTTTTCCTGTATAAAGCAGTTCAGGGAAAGAAAAAAAAAAGCAACAAACAGTAAAGGATGGATGTAGATGCTTTTAGTATGCAGGAGTTTAGGCTCATAACAATCAGAAGCAAGACAAAAAGCATGACCACAGCCATGGATTTCAGGTTAAGTGGACTTCAAATCTCTTCAGAAACCTGCTTGGAAGAAAGAATCCATGGGAAAACACCTTGCAGCAAAGAGCAGTCCAGAAGAGCTATTTGATATTTAAGGATCACCACCTGCAGGGTCAGTAAGTACAGCTCAGCAAGTCGAAAGTCAAGCAAAGGTTGCAGGTGGCCTGTGTGGATGGGCAAGGATCTCCTGAGCTCAGACATAAAAAGCAATTCTGCTAGGGGTGAAAGCACAGAGAGATCACACAGGAGGAATGTAACCTTACAGGGACAGGATTATGAAAGGAAGGACGACCTGGAGCTGAATCTGGCAAAGCATGTGAAAAGAAACAAAAAAAAAGGATTCTACAAGTACATCATCAACAAAAGAAAGATGGGAAACCATGGGCTTGTTGATTGGAAAGACCAGCCTTGAGTAATTCCTTCCCTGCAACCAGAAGGAAGGTCAAAACAAACTGACCTGCACTGGGGGAAGACCAGATCAGGGAGCACTTAAACAGATTGGACCTACTAAGGTCCACAGGAGAGGTTGCACCTTATTACTGTGCTAGTGATCAGCCACTGGAGCAGGCTGGACAGTGAGGCTGTGAAGTCTCCTCTGTAGAACATTAAAAACCTGACTGGACATGCTCCTGGGCAACCTGCAGTAGCTGACCTTACTTGAGCCAGGAGGGTTGGAATAGATGATCTCAAGAAGTCCCAACCCCAGTCACTCTATAAATAAGGTGCGGTATCTCTTGGAGAACTTTATGACAGCTATCTCAACAACTTCACAGAAATGGGTAAAAGCTAAAACTACAATAGCACAGCTGTTTTAATGGTTTGATTAAATTCCAGTGGAAGAAATAACACAGATTTCACCACAGCATGCATAACTAAAATTTCAATGAAGGCGGCACTTAAATTTTTTAAATTATCTGAATAAATTACTATGGTAATTTAAAAAAAATTCATCAGCTTAAATATCAGTGATGAAAAAAGGATTGTACAGAAATCAAATATGACCTTGTGACACAAAAACATACTAAATCTTTCACATGCACACAGTAATGTAACAAGAGTCAAGGCACTCCTACATACATGCAAAACAATCTGGCAAGTATAAATTTAGTCAAACAAGCATCATTTAACATTCATAATTCCTGCAAGACCAACAATGTGTGTACAATTCTAAAATATAGTTATTCTATAAAGCAAGAAAACTAAGATCATCTGCACTAGACAACCTTGATACAGCTCTGCATGTCAGTAAAACTTACTTCTAATACAACAGGCCGCAGGACACAGTATTATTTGTCCAGTGTGCTCATATGCATGTTGAAAGGCTACTAGTTTACAACACTACTTGACACTACTTAGTTTTCTGCAAGAACACTATTTCTGGTGGTTAGAATTAATCTTTAATTGCATTCATTACATGAGAAGGCATCCCTTCCCATGACAGGGTAGTTGGAAGTAGGTGGTCTTTAAGGTTCCTTCCAACCCAATCCATCCATGATTCTATGATTCTGTGATTTTATAGCAAGAAACATTTCCCTGCAAGACCTGAAGTCTAAGTTGTAATCATTGCAACAATGTGCTGAATGTAAAATAAAATCTCTCCTTATAGGTGCCTTATATAGTTGCTTTACAAAACAAACTTCATCCATGGCTCATAAAAGTCAAAAAAGAAGATATATTTTGGGACAGGCATGAAGTACAGCATTCAAAGACGATCAGTGTGCATCAATTATTAGACTACGCCCATTCGAGAAACACTTCTGTGATTTTTGTGAAAGAACAGAAACAGAAATTCCATATCATTACACAGATCTTACAAGATTCTAACAACACCTGCCTTTTGCATTCTGTTTCTATCCCATTTAGCACTTACCCTGCTCTCTTCTAGACTGTCAAAAGGACCTGGAGGATCATCCAGACAAAGAAATTCTCTCACTGCAAGGCTTTACCAAATAAAAGAGAGTGAATTACTTGAAGTACAAAACCAGCAACAACATTTAAAAATGATCACAAAATGGAGATATTTCTTTAAGTGACATAAAAATTTACATCCTCAAATTAACTCCCAAGTATTCAAAACAATTGGAAAATAAACAGTTAACAAGCTATTAAGTCTCAGTCGTATGTGTTGATGAGGGACAGTATTTAGAATGTAACTTAGGAAGATGAGCAAGCAATTTTTTAAAAAGGTTTTTCATGATTTTTTAAAATTTTTATAGAGTTTGTTGCTACATGAAAACTGGCAAGTTTATCACTTTGGTATTGAAGAGGTTTGAAAAATTCTCCTGGAGAAAAATAAGTATTATACAATGGATGAAAAGTATGCTCTTAAAATCCATATGCAGATCACTTCAGGTAGTATCAGAGGATTTAAGCAAGAGTACTGAAACATGTTCAGCTGTCTCCATTTTGCTAAGATCATAATCCATTAACATATACACATTATATAATTTTTATATATACAGTATATATTTTTATATAAATAAGTTACAAAATAATAGAAGAAAATGTGCCATGGATCTACTACATAGCCGTCTCTGAACACACATTTCAAACATATGCATTCCATTTGTATTTGTGCAATAGTTGCCATCCCTCCCTGTTGTGTTGTTTTACAGAGGCCAGAAGAAGGAAGTAGGTGAAGTCCTGTGGTTTACTACCGAGTATTTCAAGCATCTGCCTCATTCTACCTTCCAAATTTAGATTACTTTTAACAGAAATCCTAAACATCGCCAAACATGTCCCTTCAGCCACCTTTTTAAAGCTTTCCTTTTCAGTTGTATTCATTCCTCTTCAAATAACTTCAAATCAGAACACCGTATTCACAATTAATTAGCAAGGAGTAACTTAGGAGCAATGCTGTGCTTGCACTCACTACTGTAAATTTTTACATCATCTCCTACTGCAAGGAGTGCACAAAAATGAAAAATGTGAATCCAAACTTAATTTCCTGTCTCTTCCCCCCACCTTGGTCCCATGGAAAAGGTGAAGGCAAAATTTTCTGGTTTCCACTCATTCTCTGCATTTGAGGTTTTCACAAAGTACAAACACAAGAAAGGAAACTTTCACTGAACAATCATCCTAATCAACCAGCTTCAGGTGTGGCAGGCAAAATGAGGAGAAATTTCTTCACACAATAATCATTCATTATACTACCACTTTTAGTTTGAAAAAGACTAAAGAACATTTATCTAAAATACACTGAACATTGACTTTGTTGTTTCTTTACCGAAAATAGGCACCTGATGGCATGAATCTTTCTTTGCAGCCTAGCTTTGCTCTCAGAGTCTGCTCTGACCCTGGTCTCCTCTCCATGTGTTAGCCCTCTTCCTTTCATTTCATGAATAGAAGATTCTGCCTTTAAAATACCACAGGGATCTTTTCTGTCCTGAGACAGAGCTTGCTGTCACGTGTGCTGGCTGACATCCCTCTCCAGGGAGGAGCAGTGCCACCATTAGGGAGGACAGCAAGGGGCAGTGCAGCACACGGGATCCCTGACTCCAAGCTGACCGAGTTCTTCCCGTCCAAGCTTCTTATACAGGGTGGAGACAGGACAGCTCTGTCATCTATATAAAGCCAGATGATGCTTCTGTTTAGCAGGTTAAACTTCTTTCTCCCACTTCACAAGTTATATGAAATTTTCCTGAACACAATTTAACTCTGCGGGTGGATTTCAATTTGATCTTTCACTGAATCTTCAATACAACATAAAACATGCAAGTCTATAAAACACAAACTCTGAATTTAGCCACCTGCATATATTATCCTCCATTTTATCTTTAAAATACTTTGTGAATCTAGTTTTATTAAAAATAGGTATAAGAAATGAGGTCTCCTATCCCTGAAGGACAAATTTCCCACTGTCAACACAGTACATAAAGAGAAATGAACCAACTTCTCTACAAAGAGAAAAGGCCTTTTTGGTTTAGGTCTGACCCAAGCAGTTTGACTTATTTGCAACACTGGAGAAGCAAATGGTGAGCTTTAAAGGAGAAAATGGGGTGAAATGCTCACCACTGCTCATATGAGGTACAAGTACTAATTCCCATTAATAATAAGTTTATTCTTTCATGAATGAGTAAATAGATTGATCAAATCTCCCTCATTCTAATCACTTCTTGAGGAATTCAGGCCTTCCATAGATCCAAACATTAGAACCATATCAATAGGTTATAAAGTTTATTAAAAATTTTTGTCTTCATGCAGAGCCCTACTGGGACAAAAGTTCTATAAATCACATTTCAGTTAACCATCTCTTCATTAGCCAAAATGCAAACTGATTCCACAAACGTTTTATATTAATGCCTTTTTGTATCTGATAACCAATGCAGTCTAAAAGTTACAGTTTGGAGTTTTTTGCCTTAAACTATGACAAACACTATTTTATCCAATATGTTCTATCACCGAGACACAAACAAGCCGGCTGAAAGGCTGAACTAGCTGCAATAATATGACGCATAAAGACTTCAGATCTATTTAAGCAAGTCCATTCCATTCACTAGTGAGTCGCCAGCAGCATAACAGAAGTTACATTTAGGGACTACTAGAGATAGATTCCTTTTCTTTTTGGCACACCTATTATTGTGTAATTTAATTATTAGGAAGGTTTTAAACTTCTCAGCTGTATACCTCACCCATATAATCATACTTAATAGCCACTGACAGAAACTTGTAAGTTGAGCCCCATTTCTTTCTGAAACCATTTAAGCTTTGTCTCTGACACCTCACAGCAAAGCTTTGCCACTCAGCATGACATACTCCAGGATGACTATGAATCATCAAAATATTAGCATTCTTTACTCACCTTCCCTCTTCCCTTTGATGATTTCACGTGCCCTGTTTGTCTCACATAAGACAACAGGCTAAAGACAACTCTTCTTGCAGGGAAGTGTTTCTGCAACTTTATCTGTTCTTGTTTGCTTTCTCTGTACCTCTAACAGACCCCTCCTTTGAAACTGAATGCTGTTAGAGCACTGAACTGTATTGAAGTACAATTCATATTCCCCGAGCAGTAACTTCTTCCTCCCCTTTTAAGTTCCTCTAATGATTTTAATGAAACTTTTTGACTATTGCTAAGTACTGACCTGATTCAGAAAACAAGTGCTGTCAATACCAATAGTTATTTTCCAGGTTGCAAAAACCAGCTGAGTTCATAAATCTGTATGAGTATACTTACTGTCATTTTCTACTTCAAGACACAAAAATTGATGTCAGTTACTCAGGACCTCAGGATCATTCTACAACAGTTTGTTATCTCATTGTTCATTCTGCTCTACAGATGATTTCAAGATGTTCTGAACATCAGTGTCCACAACTGTGATCTAACATTCCATTGGTACCACACCTAAATTTCCATCAATCCTTTTCCCCTTGTCTTTCAACCATTTTATAAGAGCCCTGTCATAACTACTTGCCTCAACAGGAGACACTATATAATTTTTATTTACTTGCTTACCACTTTGGAGTTTTTTTACTACAAGCAGTACCAAAGCCAGACTGAGCAGTTGAATGCCTTATAAAAACATGTTAAATGTAGTAATAGCTCTTCTACTAAAAAGTAAAGTAGGTATGAGCACTATATGGTCTCATGGTCCCACAGCTTGGCAATTTCAAAATTTTGTTCCTTTAAAAGTCCCGAGGGAATCAGGTTTGCTTTAGAACATTCCTTACTCCTTGTTTTGAATGAAGTTTCAGATGATAACGGGTTCTCAGACTCATTTCTCAAAGAATCTCTAGCATAGCAGCCTTAACTTTTCTATTTCTGGCACTGCCACAGGTTTTAACAACTAACTGCTTTGCCTCTAGCAAGTTGCTTACTTAAATTCTCTTCTCCGTCTGTAATAAGATTATTTTACATTTCATTTGTGAGAATTACATTCTAATAATTTTCCTGCTTTGGAAGAATCTCCCACTTTGTACAAAAAAAGATACTGTTGAAAGAAATCTTTGCACTTTGCTGCTTAAACACATTACATTTTTTAAACTATTAAGACTTTCTTGATTTGTGGTTTACACTTACATATGTACAGGAATCTATACATTACTTTCATGTCATGTCAATAAAAAACCTGTAGTTTAATACACATTTTAAGAACTAATTGCATTAAGTGTTTGCTCTCTCCATTATGAAGCCCTAACGCACCTAGTATAAATTAGCAGTATTACCAATCCTGCATTAAACACAGAAGAGTAATGTTTTAGGAATAAACATGGGATTATTCTAACATTTTAAATATTGCAGCTTTTAGTTATCCCTATACAATTCAAAATACTGCAATTCCACTTTTTCTATGCTAAGATGAGACTATTTTAAAAAGACACTGAATAATTCACATAAGGAACCAAATGCACAACATGAATGTTACTGAAATCCCTCACCACACTGCCCAAAGATACACTGCTGGAGTCTAGGAGTTTTATAAGAGGAGTATGGCCAGAAAAAAACCCCCACAAACGCACAAGCAAAAATTAACCACATACCAGTTAGCAATATCTTTGTGAGCTACTAGGTTCTGGAGGAATGCCTGCAGCCCCAGCTGTCGATCTTCCAGGAAATCAGGATTGTAATTATCCTTGAACCAGCGCTTTGGTGGAAGGGCCAACCGAAAGCCCGGAAACATATCTTTTAGCTGAAATTAAAATTAAAGACAAAAAACTTAAAAATTCGAGAAAAATACTAATTTTGCCACAGGCACTGACTTTACTCAGATTTATGAGCTATTTCTGACTTCTGCTAAGTTCAAGCACAAGGTAAGTCTCAACCGTAAGTACAATACAAATTACAACTTAAATTGCGGACACAGTTCTGTCACTTGCTGTGCTACCTTATGCAATAGGGTGCTTTGTATTTTTCCTCAAATTTAACGCATAAAAACAGGAATGAAAACCTGTGCTTTGTTATTTAATGTCTGAGTCTGCTATTTAAAGCCTTTGAGTCTATAAACATAAGAAAACTGTAAATAAAAAGTATAAGACTAATAATCATTTCAGTGGTATTTCTTCCAAAGTACTCAGGGATAGTAAGTACTATATATATACAGATATATACAATAAAACCCCATTACAGATCTAGAACTTGTCTTTTTGGGGGGCTAGAAGAATAAATTACAACATGTGCATGAAATACTTCTTGTAATAAAAAAATTTCAATATGCAAGTATAGCTCAAACCCTAGTAGTAAGCAAAATTGTATTTCTGAGTTACTTAAATAGCAACAGGGCATAGCTGACATCAGAAATAGCCAGATTTTTTTCTTTGAATTCAGAAATAAAAGACACAAGTGAATGAAAGCATAAAATTAATTACAGGCCAGTTAGCCTGACCTCAGTACCCAGTAAGGTAATGGAGCAGTTTATATTGAGTGTCATCACACAGCACCTACAGGATGGCCAGGGTATCAGACCCAGCCAGCAGGGGTTTAGGAGGGGTAGGTCATGTTTGACCAACCTGATCTCCTTTTATGACCAGGCGACCTGCCTGGTGGATGCAGGGAAGGCTGTGGATGTTTTCTATTTGGATTTCAGCAAGGCCTTTGACACTCTCTCCCACAGCATACTCCTAGATAAGCTGGCAGCCTGTGGCTTGGACAGGAGCACTCTTTGCTGGGTTAGGAACTGGCTGGATGGCCTGGCCCAGAGAGTGGTGGTGAATGGTGCTGCATCCAGCTGGCAGCCAGTCACCAATGGGGTCCCTCAAGGGTCTGTGCTGGGGCCAGTTCTGTTCAATATTTTTACTGACGACATGGATGAGGGTATTGAGTCTTTCATTAGTAAATCTGCAAATGACACTAAGCTAGGAGCGTTGATCTGCTGGAAGGTAGGAGGGCTCTGCAGACAGACCTGGAATGGTTGGATGGATGGGCAGAGTCTAACAAGATGAAGTTTAATAAGTCCAAATGTCAACTCCTGCACTTTGGCCACAATAACCCCCTGCAACGTTACAGGCTGGGGATGGTGTGGCTGGACAGTGCCCAGGCAGAAAGGGACCTGGGGGCACTGGTGACAGCAGCTGAACATGAGCCAGCAGTGTGCCCTGGTGGCCAAGAAGGCCAATGGCATCCTGGCCTGGATCAGGAATGCTGTGGCCAGCAGGAGCAGGGAGGTCATTCTTCCCCTGTACTGGGCACTGGTGAGGCCACACCTTGAGTGCTGTGTCCAGCTCTGGGCCCTCAGTTCAGGAAGGACATTGAGATGCTTGAGCGCGTCCAGAGGAGGCAACGAGGCTGGTGAGGGGCTGGGAACACAAACCCTGTGCGGAATGACTGAGGGAGCTGGGGTTGTTTAGCCTGGAGAAAAGGAGACTCAGAGGTGACCTTAGCAGCTTCCTGAAAGGTGGCTGCAGTCAGCTGGGGGTTGGTCTCTTTCTCCAGGTAGCAACTGACAGAACAAGAGGACAGAGTCTCAAGGTGCACCAAGGGAAATAAAGGTTGGATATTAGGAAAAAGCTTTTTACAGAAAGAGTGATAAAGTATTGGAATGGCCTGCCTGGGGAGGTGGAGTCACCATCCCTGGATGTGTTTAAAAAAGACTGGATGTGGCTCTCTGTGCCATGGTTTAGTTGAGGTATTAGGGCATGGGTTGGACTCGATGATATCCAAGATCTCTCCCAACTTAGTGATTCTGTGATTATACAACAATGAACCCCTCCAAGGGTGCCAATTATTTTTCTAATATGCATGATAATCAAAAACCTTGAACACTTTGATAAAAAATAATTTTTCAAAGTTATGTTTGACAAAAAAAAAAAATCTAGGATAGGATTTATAACCAACATGAGAAAGCGAATAGGTTTTATAAAATTTGGTATCTCAGCTGCCACAAGAATTGTTTCACCTTTTTATCTGAATACAGGATCTAGCCAACTTCTGTCAGAGATGTTCTGCGTACACTGAATATATTAATATGAATGTTGCAGTGATAGAAAATTCTAACAGGCAACTCTTTCACCAGATTGCTTTAGTAAAGTTAGAACAGATACTGCATTTCAAATATAATCTCTCTACACACTTTAAAGAAAGAACCCCATTAATGGATCACCTTTGTTTATATAAGTATTGTTTCACAGCATGAGGTGCTTTTTAAACATCACAAGTATTATTTATTCAAATAGCCCATGATAAATACTAGCTCCTTATTTACAAAATGGTTTATTAACAAAGCCTTGCTCTTTATTTCCTAACTTAATTATTTAAGTATGTTTTCCTCTTATGAGTTTTATCTTGATATATCTTGACTCTTCTTTATAGCTTTAACTTCATCTTTGGTCCCCCAAAGTTCCTTATCTCTTAACAAGTTGTCTTAAATACCATATATATATAAGAATGTATCTGAATAGAACAGAACCCATAAAATATAACAAAATGAGTTCCTGTTAGTTGTACAGAAGACCGCAGATAACCATTGCTGGGAAAGCTTTTCAACCCCACAGCTTTCTGCTTAATGGCACTTTTACTTGTCTGGTCACATGGATCCTGTAATTTAATTCTAAGGAGAGAGTACGCCTATGCACAGATTACTCCTTTTGTGGATGAAGAGTGCAAGAGCCAGCTGCTGTCAGTGGACTAATTTTCAACAGCACAGTCCTGGGGCATTTTTTCTTGAGCATTCCTAAGATACAGCAGGAAAACCCAAGGGTCAGACAACTTATTCTGGCCGTGATTACTTGCTTGGATCCAGTACCTTTCCTACTCCTTCCTATATCACCATGTAACATACTACACATGTCACATGAGTCCCAGTTTTGGGGAGAAATGGTAAACTTCTTGGTTCTTAAGACTGGCCATTTCATTACATGTTTTCAAACTATTATTATGTTACTATTTTGTAATTCTCTTGTATTTCCTGAATGGTAGTATGTTTAAGCTCCTAGAGCTGACATTGCTGTATTATAAAAAATATAATGTCTTACAGACCAAAGAGTAAAGGGTTTAGACGTGACTGAAATATGAAAAAGCTTCAGACAGTGATACGAATTTTAAAGAATAGGTATTTTTCCTTTAAACAGAAATATTAATACCTAGAAATAATATTAAAAGCCAAATATTTTTGCCAAACATTTGATGGCAAAGACTAAGGGCTTCACGTGTAAAATTCAAATATTTAACAGCTATTTCAGCATTTTAAATTTTCAAACCACTGACAACCACACTAAAAGTCAATGGAGGTAAGCCAATTCTTGACCTATACCTGACATAGCTGATTCAAAATGCAAAGTGCTGTATGACTTGACTTCCAAACTCTGAGTTGGAACACCAAGATCTTTGTTTCAAAAAAGTCAGGCTTTTGCCAATATCAAGACATTCCTTAATTTAAGATAGACTATATTTAAGACAGGAATTTCTTCAGTAAGAAATCTCTAAACTAATTCACATTTAGCAATTTAGTTTTTGACTCCACTGGTGTTTCAAAGGTAACCTAGAAGATACTCAATAGGTCAAACCAAGAACCCAGAGAAATTTATAAGTTCAAGTCCAAAATTTCAGCAGAAACTAGCTTAGTTGATTCGGCACATAAATTCAAAGTTACATTCTATAAAAGAAATCCCTTACTGTGGGTAAAGGAAGGGTGTGTTATAAGGTTCATGTTGAAACATGAAAGAACATACTAGCAGAAAGTGTGCTGAACTGGCAAAGAAAGATTGTTCTTAGGAGTGAACAGTGGACAAAGAAAAGTGCAGTTGTTTCTCTACTTTTGATCGCCAAACACTATTTACCAATCATAAAAACCTGTACTTTTCAGACAAGCATTTTTTCCTTTCAAGTACTCTAAAAATATTAAGTTGTTGACCAAGAATCCCTATTCATCCTGTGTTTCCTCCATCTTTAAAAATCTGATAAGAGTGTTTCACTATGAAACTTTAAGGACACTGAAAAGAACTAAAGACTGACCTACAGACAAAGAACCTATTTATGTTCATGAAACTTCAGTTTTATGAACAAAAGCAGAGTTTGTTACACAGAAAAGAACTAAATAACTACTGGACCATTCCTGCAAGAGAATACAGGCCCCTAGTTCCATTTCCATGCAGGGGATAAATATTCAAGAGTTAATTCCTTTATCATATAAACTAGGAGTAAATATAAAGTTTGAAGCACATTAACAGCTTCAGATGAAGCTGTTACATCATCTTGACCTCAGCAGTAGCTGTTTCATGTCACTTTGAAAAAATGAGGAATCACATATTTCCAGCCATTAATACAAGATGTATTTTAAATGCATTAAAATCAGAAAAAAAAAATAGAAGATGTGACAAAAATATAAGACACAAAAGAAGTGAGTTAAGATAGCTGTGAATTTATCAGTTTATAATTCCCACCTTGTCATTAAGCCTGGAGAAATCTGTGTACCGTCTGAAAACCACCCAGCTTTCCTCTGGACTTCTTTTCACCAGTATTTTGTATACCTGTGTGGACAGACAGAAATATCAGAAAAATGTGCAAAACTTCACACTGCATTGTCTGTAAGGCTGAAACAATCCTTAATTTCTTAATGAAACAAAACTTGTGGATAAAATAAATCTTAATTAAAGTAAAAGAAATGCAAATAACAATTATCAGTACAAAGAATTTAAATTAATTTCAGAATTTAAGTACAGAGTTCCTGTAATTCCTAAATACATATAACTATTTCTGTCTGTAAGAAAGAATGTATTACCCAGCAGAACAAAAGGCTTGGCTATCAAAGAAATAAGGGACATGCGTTTCAGTGATCTACTTTAACCTTTGCTAAATTATAGTTTTACTCATTGATTCTGGAGGTCTCTCTGTTTTTAACATGACTTAATAATCAGGTACTGAGTGTGATATTGTTTCAAAATGTCTCATCTGACTTGCTTCAAAGGAGAAACGATGCAGAATAAAATTACATCCTCCTTTGCATTTGTTTCGAACATTAGGTTTTGTCTTTCCAAGCAAAATATGACTTCACTACAAAATTGCATCAGAATGATTCTACCAGCACTGTATAACTGAAGTAATGGATACTTTGAATCAGATTTAGCAAGACAGCAGCACAGCAGTGCCATACTCCTATTTAAAAGCAAATGGATAAAGAAACAAAACAATGACGATAATGATACTACAATTACTTTTTAGGAGGATTAATATTCCAATGCCTGAACACATGAATCTGACAACACAACTTCAACTAGAAAACATTAAACAGTGTCTAATGTCATGACCTTACTCTCTCTGCAATTGTACTGGATTATTTTTCTCAGTCTGTATGTAAAAAATATAATACAAGAAAGAAAAAGTTATTTTTAGAATCATAATGATAAACAATCCCTCATTTAAGCAAATTCTATTTGAAACATTTTCTAATCTGTTACAGAGTAAAATCTTTTCCAGTACTTTTCGCTGTAACAGCAGGTTGTCTTAGCTGATAAGTGTATTTTTCTTACTGCAGTCCCAACATGTGATAACCCCAGTGCTAGCCAAATTCTGTACAGGTCTGAGACTGTTTCTAGCAATTTTGTATTCCATAATATATTAAGTTCTAGATAGTTACTAAAATTACAGATAACTTTGGTGCAAATCCAAAGCAATTTTTCAGCAATTACTTCTCTTATCTATTGTGTTTTAAACACAATTTCACTTTCAAGATGCATCATCTGTGGAAGTCATGGATTGTGACAGAGAAAAAAACTATTAGCTTTTAAAATTTCAAGCTGCAGGAAATGCTTATAAACCAGCACTAAAATATATTTTTTCTGCCTTGCATTTTATGTATAAATGCTTACCCAAATATTTTATTACTTTTCTGTCATACTAAAAGTATAAGCAGTTTTATTTTCATAAATAAAATTAAGAAATAAATGCAAAATTGTGAAGACTCTTTGCCAGTACACAGTGAAACACAGAACGAGAAACTTTGGAATATGCCCATGAATTTACTTGCCAATCAGTATTCTATTCTTGTATTCTACTCTAAATTCTGCAAAAGCATTGCTTAAACATATATATGAGAAAAAATTGAATAATTTCCAAGTCAACATCTGATAACTTAAAAAAAAGTTCACCAATTACAGTGAACTTAACTGTAACAAGGAATGCAATCAACTTGTGATCACTGGCCCGTGAAACAAAAATGTTTTGTTTTCCTGCCAAAGTTAAAAAAAATGTTGTTGTGTGTTTATTGGCTTTTCTTTAAGGTTTGCAATTAATGAGTAAGATGTAGAATATTACAAAAACATCTCTGATTCAGATATAAGATCTTGGGTAAAAATCACCAATTAATTCAACAAATGCATTTTGTTTATCTCAATCATGAACTCCTTTATTCTATAAATAAAAAATAGTCAACAAAAATATACCCGTATGTGGTAAGATTCTCTGGCATCTCACTATCACTTCTACTTGGCTTAAATAATAATAATAATAATAATAATAATAATAATAATAATAATAATAAGTGCTAATTGAACATTCCAGGACTGCGAATTCACTGAAGACTAAATGTTTACAAGAACACATTTTTCAGCCTAGGTTTTTCTTTCCCATAAGCTTCAGCAACCATGTACTCTAACACTAACACCACGCACTAACTCCTTAAGTTTGGACATCATTCAGCTTAATCAGATTCTTATTTCTGGAAACTATGAGAAGCTACCAACAGTAAGAAAAGAATTTAGCAATTGAGTCTCCTCTCTTTTACAAGTGATTTTAATTTGATTTCTACTGTCTTCCATGTCACTGATTTAGCACTGGAAACGCAACTCAAATTCCTAGGACTAATTACTTGCTGGCTTTAATGCACAACAGCACACTGCATGCAGAACATGCAACTGAAAACAAACAGTTAATTGTGTGGTTTCAGAAACCAACACAGCAACAGAAGTGAAAGCGTGAAGAGCAAAAATGCATCCAAGCATTTTACAATGAAAGAATGTTTCACCTGTACTGTGACCTGGCCTTCCACATACAATAAGGAGACAAAGTTGTCATTGTTAATACAGAAGAGCACCTTACAGGCACACTGGAATATGTCTTGGCAATGTCTTCAAGAAAGACACAGAGCACATCCAAAGAAGGGCAACAAGCTGGTGAAAGGTCTAGAGGGTATGTCACGCAAGGAGTGGCTGAGGGAGCTGGGGATATTTACCCTGGAGAAAAGGAGGCTCAGGAGAGACCTTATGGCTCCCTAAAACCACCTGAAAGGAGGTTGTAGCCAGGTGGGGGCCAATCTCCTCTCCCAGGCAACCAGTGACAGGACAAGAAGACATGGCCTCAAGGTGCACCAGGGGAGGTTCAGGCAGAACATCAGAAGAATTCCTTCATGTAAAGGCTGGTTAAACATTGCAATGAACTGCCCAGGGAGGAGGTGGAGTCACCATTCCTGGAGTAGCTCAAGAAATGACTGGATATGGCACTTTGTGCCAGAATCTGCTCATCAAGGTGGTGATCAAAAGCTGGACTCAATCTTAGAGGTCTTTTACAACCTAAATGATTCTGTGGTATTTTCAGATTAATCCCTGTACATATAACAATGCTGACTGTTGTTTTAGTTTTGAAGGTTATTATTTAAAACAATTTTTAATCTACCTGTTAAAAAAAGTTCTATTCTTTCTTATGCTAACATGCACAAAGATGTTCGAAACTGAAAATCTTAGGAAAAGACAGGGTATCATTCTCAAATAATTAAAAAGCATCATTATTTAACTTTTTGCTAAAAAATCTCGATTTCATTAGCATTTTAACTGTCATAAAGATTCTGCCATTCTCTAATCTAAAACAAAACAGCAGGAAAAAAAGTTTGTCTGCTACTTCCTTCTCTTTACCTATTTCTGATTAATATTGTTCGTCTTCAGTAATATAATTAATAATCAGTAACTGTGGGACTTCCACCAGTCCCACAAGGACTGCTGTATTACCTCAAAGAAATATTTCAACCACACCCACAAAAACAAATGTAGAAGTAGATTGATATATTTATGGCATGCAAAAAAAGTGAACTGCCAGCCACAGTGCACTTTGAGAAAAATCAATACAAACCAGTCAGGCTGCTATTCTGGCAGAAGTGGCATAAGTGACTTACCAGTCTGCTTGCAGAACAGATTTCCCCTTACTAGAAATTGAGCTGGGCAAGAAGTTGAAACCTATGTGTTTTCACTTTAACAGAAATGTTGTAAGTTAATTATAACCACGAAGGGTTATATACATCAAGGTTTCTTATCATTCATGTCAAATGAAAGACTACATTTTATTTAAGAAGTTTAACTACAAAGAACTTATACAAGTTCAATTTCACAAGGAAATGTAACTGCAAGAAATTCCTGACTTTTTCAGCAGAAATTGATACATGAAACAGAATTAATTCCTTCTATTCCACATACACAATTACAGGAAAGACTGCTTTCTAGTCCCAGTTTTCCCACCTATATAACAGGAATGGTATTTTCCTGTCAGGAAGTACTTTGAAGCTAAACTGGTAACATCCCTGAACTGCAGGATTAATTCCTGAAAGACAATGCAAAGCACACTCAATTTTTACCTTGTCATTACAGGATCAATGATACTATGCTCAAAACTTACAGTGAATTTTGCCCTTTCCTCCATCACCTCATAGCCCAGAATAGTAGGTGTGGATGGTCGATCTTCCCAGCTCCTGGAATCTTCATTCTGCTCTATCTCTTCTACAGGCTGAGTACAGTATTCTACGGATGTATCCAGACCTGTAAATTTAGTCCTAACAAGTGGACTGCTACATGCAGATGATGTGGAACCAATCTGGTCAGGCACACTCATCTTCTTAAAACTGTCAACTGTAGAGTCCTCCAGCTGTCCTTTTGAGGAGCTCGAACTCGTTGAGATGCTCCCAAAGGAAGAACTTCTTTGGTTTCTGTTTGTAAAGCTGGATGATGAACTTCCAATAGGAATAGGAACAGGAACATATGGTGTTGCCATCCTTCATGGAAAAAAAGCCTTCCGTTTTTGGTCCAAGAATTTAAACTTCATTTGCTGTATAAACCATGTTTCCTTTTGTTTTCAGGAACAACACCTGCAATTAAGGACAGAAAATATTGCTGTCATTTTAAAGCCAAAGCAGCACCAAGAGCTACGGAAAAAAGCCTGTATTAGCTCTGAGATGGTACACAGCAGCACTGATGGTAAAACATTTTCACAAGAATTTGGCCTCATATAAAATGGTGCTTTTAGGTTGTAGCTCAACCATTTGACAGACAGCTTTACAAGAGTTCTATCTTCCACAGCTATTAAAATTAAAATGGCAAAGAGGTAAAGCAAGATTACAAAAGAGAAAAAATGTCCTTTAAGACTCAAGTGTTACACGGTTTTATCCAAAGAGTCAGCAAATTTTTGGCATGTAAGAAGTAGCTTCAGTGACTGTTTCATCTAAACAGTACAAAGGGTTTTCTCAGAATTGGTTCTGTAAGACATCCACTGCAGACTATGCAAGCCAAATACACAGACAACAAAATACATGACATGAATCAAAAGACATGACAGTAAACAACTTAGGTGAAAACATATTCCCATATTACACATTCACTGAAGTACAATGGATCTGTTTTCAATGCAAAATGTTTTTTCAAAACAACTCTGTTGTATATAATGCTGCAGACATTTGTCACAACGTTAAATACGCACATTTTCTGGAGCCTGAATTGGAGCAATTAAGTTTTACAAGCATGCATATCAAAAGCAGGGCTGTTACAGCAGGTAGTTTTCCATTCCAGAAAATTAAAATGGAAAACAAAATGCACAGAAAAAAACCAAATAAACCATTTAGTATTTTTTCTTCAACAAAACCATTTCAAACAAATCTTTTGTGTGCATGTGTACACATTTCTGGGGGAAAAAAAGGCAAAATAAAATTAAGACAGCAGTATCAAACTGCCAGAAAAGCACCATCTCCTCATTTTAACAAAGTACCCAAAGAAGAGCTCTTACGAGATGCAAATTAAATGCCACCTCTTTGGATTAACAGGATTTGAGCCATGATCCATTTCACCCAGGAATAAACCAATCAACCAGGAGGCTGCAGGAAGCTGTGAAATGGGAAACCACCAACCTGATTCACATCAGACAATCAATCATCTACTGCAGCAAAACCAAATGAGATTCCTAATTGTGAGGGTGAAGCAATGCTTGCACTCTCTTGCTCTCAATTAGTCCTAGAGCACATAAATAAAGAAATAAATTTTAAATGAACCAGCATGAGCAAGACCAAAAAATTCTCTTGAACAAATTCCTTGAGTGAAGGAAAAAACAAACTTAGTCATCCTTTCAGCTACACCAGGAAGTCTTCACATATTCTCTGTCAGAAAGCTCAGTTAACTTGACCAGGAGAACAATTTCAAACTGGCAGTCATTTCTTGGGAACATCTCTTCTTCACTGTGGAATGAGGCTGGACATTCAGCAGCCTCTGAGGGAGCTGAAGTGTCAATACCATCAACCCCTGCTGATTCACTCAGCTGGTCACGGATGGGATTTGAAGTATTCAGCAGCTTCTGTTGCAGCACAGTCCTGTGCTGGGTTGTGTGAGTGAAGCCATGTGACAGACATCTGACCTGCTTCAGCCTCACTTACTGTGAGAGAAGCAAGGCACACCTGTCTCAGAGACAAGATGTTCTCCTGGAGCTACACTAGATCTAAATCCCTTTCTCAGTAAGAAAATCTATTTTCTGCCTTGAACAATAAGATCTGCAATATTTTTTTCTTTAATGCAAGGCATGAAGCATTGTATGATAAATTTTCTCTAGCAATATTCTCTAAACAAGTAAGTATCTAAATGAAACACTAAAAGAGCTAACTCCTTTTTCACTTGCCACTTCAGTGACTCTTCCATGTTACCAGCATAAGGAATTAAGAGAGTATGACCTTAAACAGTGTCCCACCTAGCTATGTCTTGGGAGGTACAGGATTAAATTCCTGTAAACAGAAGAACCTAAGTGAGTCCAGACTGCAAAAAATCAAATGATCTATATGTAAAGAATCATTATACTCTGTTGCATGACTGTGAACGTGGAGTGGAAAATAAGCTCGCATCTTAGGGAATCTTTTGAAGTTAACTTAGGAGTCTGTGGAATTTTAAGATGCAAAAAAAGCTTGTGCTTCTCATCACTTTATGAAAAGAACCAAACCAAATCCAAAACGCTACAATGACATTTTCACCAGTTACAACACTTGTGAACAGCCTTTCCTAGAAGAACTTCTTGCATGTAAGTGAAATGCCAGTCAACAACATACTATCTTGAGCTTGTTTACTTACTACATATTACTCTTTAATGAACATAAATTTCTGAGCAGCTGCACCAATCTGGCAAGCGACAGAGCTCAACACAGACCATCCTGAGGACAAAGCCCTTGGTGTTGAGAGGCCAACACCTGTGCTGTACATGCTTCAGCAACTTTCATTTCAGACCAGCTCTAATTTGGTACCACTGCCTGGATACTTATTAGCAGCTGGACTACACTAAGCCTGCTCCCAGGGTATATTTTCTGGTTTAGTTTCTTTCATACTCTGTAAGGACACCCCAAATTGTGAGTCAGTGAGTATTAACGGTGATGATGACACTGTTCTCTTCTGAAGGACATTCCTGACTCAGTCTGACATAGCACATGTGACCACAGACAAATAAAAGGGGCTGATACTACCTGTGTCACACACAGATTCCACTAACTTTGAAGAGTAACAGGAAAGTATTCTCTGAGTAACAGAAATGTCAGCTCAAGTGAGCAAATGGCACATGGCTTCACTTAATCCAAATATTTTTTTCTGTAGAAGTCAAAAGAAATAGACAAAAAATATTACATTACCAGACTCACAAATACATATATATTCCTAAATAAAGATGTAAATCCATCTTCAACTGTAGAGGTATCACAATTTCCTACTGTGTAAAATATTTACATGCTATGAGTTACAAGAGGGTTCAAAATCCCATCAATTTGCACTTTATGAAGGCTACTGAATATTAGAGAAAAAATACAATGCTCAAATGAGGGTCACAACCCTAGGAATCCAGCCTTACCTATGAATATAGTTTACTGCCAATTCATGCAATAACACTGCAAACAATTTTGTTAAAAAAAATCCTTTTAGACAAACCACATCACTCCCTACTTACCTTGGTGCAGCAAGGAGGGTTTGTGTGCTCAGTTTGCTCCTACCCCAGCTGCACAGAACCAGCAGAATCATTACAGCACACTAACTTTAAGAGCAAATTACTCAGGACACCTATGAGATACCCCAGAGACTGCACTTTCTTGTTTTAGCTATTTACTTGAATTTCTGCAAGAAATTTGCTTCCCGTTTCGAACCTGTTTTTCGTTTAGTTTAATATTCAGCTGTGAGTGAAGAACGAAAAGAGAAGGAAGAGAACATTTGCTGGAAGCGCTGAACTGCAAGATCTGAAACAGGATAGGACAGTCCCGGGAACCCGGCTGTCACATGCTACAAGAGCAGCATGACACCAACTTATCCTGGTGTTTACAGCAGCCACCTCCCTTTTTGCGGGTGAAGCAAATAGGCTGTAATAAAATCACTCATAAAGGGTTTGCCTGCAGCTTGCAGCTATCGCAGTTCCAAACCTTTTTAAGCTAATGTTTTGTATATTCAGTGAGAAACATGTAAGCCACGCGATTCAGGGATAATAGATTAGAAACAAAACAATCCGTACTTAACAGCTGTAATTGGATTTAGAAGACTTTTAGCTATGCAATACTATTCGTGATCTGGTTACATATATTGTGCCTCTGTTTGGACAACGCAGACAAGCTGATCTCTGATGTTTAGGGTTTAAGTGCTACTGAGGAATGTCAGCTGAAGAACAAGTGGAATATATAAAGAAACAACTTCCAGGCTTAGGCTTCATGATTTTTTAAACAATCATTTTGTGCCGACTTCAGCCGAGTTACCTAACAACATTTTTTACCTGCTTATGAACTCAAAATGGGGGGGCTATTTATCACACCTCACACACACACAGGAGTACTTCCTGCCCCACAGAGTCTGTTACGGAACTAGAAACAAGCAGGTACCTTGCTCCCCAAACCCGCACATCAGGGAGCGCTACTTTTGACTACGACCTGACGGTTCTGAAACCGAGGAGAACGAAACCAGACCGGCCGGCACCGCGGGGGCAGCGCCCGGCCCGGCCCCGCCGCTGAGGGGCCGCTCTCGGGGAGCGCCGCCGCCGCTTTACGTAACTCCAGAGGCGGCCCCGAGCCCGTGACACCGGCGAGGCCCGGGGAAGCCTCCCGCTCCCTCCGCACGGCTGCGGGAACCGGCCGAGGAAACACCTGGAGGCGCGGCGAGGCCCCGCCCCGGGGAACGGCGGGTTCCGTACCCACCGTCCCGCCCGAGCAGGACCGGACCCCGCGGTGCCACCGCCCGCGGCCGCCTCCCCACAGGTGCGCGGGAGCTGCGACAGCTGCGCGGAGGCGGCGGGGGCCGTTCTCGTCCGGCGCGGGACGGGCAGCGGCGAGGCTCCACTCCCCCGGCCTTCCCCGCGCGGGCTGCCCAGTGCCTCACTCTCTCCCTGTCTGCCCAGCAATTCCCGGTGCTGGCGCTCCCACCGCCGCTGCCCTCCCGCGCAGCGGCCCCGCTCACCTGCTCCCGCCGCGCTCGCCCCACTCCGCCGCGCCACCGCCGCGCCCGCCCCGCACGGGGGGCGGAGCAGGGGGCGGGGCCCGCCGTGGGCGGTGGGAGGAGCGGGGCCGCGCAGGGACTACAGAGACCGGCGTGCCCCGCCTGCTAACGTGAGTCTCGCTTCCGGTTCTTGGGCGCGGTGCATCTTGGAATTTGTAGTTCTTTGGGGTGGCGGTGTAGTCGCGCGGGATGGGGCTGCCCCCTGGGGGTGGCTGTGTCTCCGCGCAGGGAAGGAAGGCGAGAATATTCCTGGTTCCTGAGCAAAGGAAAGCCCCCGGCCACTGCCAAGTGTGGGCTCTTAACGTGGTTTCACGTAGCCCTGCCATAAAGCCCCGCTGTACCGCGAGTTGTCTGCGCAGGACAAGCGCAACGGGAGCAGTTGTGGAGCGCCGAGTGAAATTTCACGGATCAAGATGATCTGGGGATTTCCTGGATGGAAAGCGCTGTTCTTAAATAGTAGTGGGAATAAATCAGGGTCTCGCTATCTCATAGTAATTTAGGGTACGTAAGCAGCAATGTGTTACTCTGGGGAAGATGAAAGCAGCACAATTTTTGTTAAGAAGTGCTCTTTCTTCACGCGTTTTATGTTCTTTATACATAATTTTAAAACACAATACCCACTCTCCGAAATCTCTCCTGGGTTCACGGCTCTGGAAAATACTGCACCTCTTATTTGTGCTGCACAACTCCTCTGCTTGCACATCATAAACTCAACACCTTTTGCAGGCCAGGGGCACACAGGTAGTGTAACAAAACCGTGGTAGGTGATCGGGCTGTGGCTGCAAACAGGCCTGAGGCATTGCCCGTGTCAGTAAATACTGCCCTGGGGGCTAATGGTACCACTGGAGTGAAATTCTTTCGTTGGGATAATATTCTTAGCATATTAGGGGTTTTTCTCTGCATAATTTTTTTTTTCCTGCTCTGTCATAGTGTTTCAGCAGCACATTGGACTGTCTGGAATTAATTTTGAACTTAGTGGTTTTTCTGGATGCTAGTCTTTCAAGAAATAGATTTGGCAGGGTAGCTCACGTTAATCATGAGTAGAATTAATACATTCAAGGAGTATTTGTGAATGACTAGTTCAGAAGCCATGCAATGGGAACTTTTTCAGATCCAATTCTATTTTAAATATGTAGTACTGGGAAGAGACAATGCACTGGATTTTAAAATGCCATATTAAATCTGAGGAAATTGATTAAATTACATTTTGAAAATTGCCCTGCCAAACCAGATATGCTGAGTGTATAATTATTATGAACTTTAAACTTTATCTTACTTAAGATGAAAATATCCTTTAACACCGAGCAGCAGAAAAGAAAAAAGTTAGAAACAAGAGAATTCTAATTTCCACTTGTTCAGAACACCTTTTTTTAATAGTAGTTGATCATACTTGATCAACTACAGTAATTTAGTTGCATATTCTATGTTGGAATTTATTTAACTGTAAATAGTTATTTATAAAGTTTCCTACCCATATTACACTCTTAAAAAAAAAAAAAAGGAGGGTTATATAATTATTTTACAGTTAAAAGTGCATGTTTTGCACTTTGCTAGTCTTCTTTCTTAACAGTTTGTGACATGATTTTCTTGCAGAGCTTAACATAAATTTTTAGCAGCCCCCAGGTGATAGTGAGGTCGGTTTTTATAATGGCAGTCAATTGACCAGGAGTCCTATCCCATGCCCTTTGAAAAGAACAAGATCTGTTTTGTCACAGTGAGCAGGTGTAGGAACAAGGCGTGAGGCTGAATTTCCTCTGTCATTTGGACATTCCAAGGAAGTCAGTGGGATTTTTGGCTGCTGAGGAATGTGGGCTCATTGCCTTCATGTCACAAGGTTCTATCCGCCCGCAAAATCATCAGGAATGAGTCTTGGTTCACTGGCCGGAGAGAAACTATGCAGGGCTAAGGTGAATTAAAACTGGGTCTGTGCTCTTCCTGGTTTTCTCTTTGTAGTCGTTCTGCCCCGTGTACTCCGTCTGTGGCAATCCGGCTTTGAGAAAGAACGGCTTTGCTTGTGTAAGCAGACAGGGCTGTGACTCGCATCGCAGGCGAGATGAGCCACCCTGTGGCAATACCCTGCAATTCGCCAATTCGCCTTTATTGAGGCGAGAGGACCACAAAACTAGTTGCTGAATGTGTAAAACAGTGGAAAGTAGTTGCTGGCTTTTTTTTTTTTTTTTTTTTTTTTTTTTTTTTTTTTTTTTTTTTTGTGTGTGTGTGTGTGTGTGTTCTGCCTCCATTTGCTAGTTATTTAGTTTTGCAGAGGATTGGGATATGTATGTTATAGGCCTGAACAAAATCTGTGCAGCCGTTGTAATGCTGCTGATGCTGGCTGGCTCACTAGCTTAATTTAACCTTGTTCAGGGGCTAGGGCTTGCAGAATCAGGAAAGCCTATTAATGTAAGAGAACTTTATGCAACCTCTGTGAACTTCCCAGCACTTTGTCTGCTGGGAGGAAGAATGCAGGAACTGCTAATTGTGTAACACTAGTGGTTCAGCAATGCCACCTTCTGTTGTAAAAGAATAAGACCCAAGAAAATAATCCTTTAGGTGAGAACACTGGGTTAATCTTATTAAATTAAATGCAGCTTCTTTTGTTCTAGTTGCACCTGCCTCCATGATCCTGTGAAACACTGAGGGTAGACTTTCAATCAGGTTATGGGATTTAGGTACTCAAATCTAATTGCATTTCAATTGGATGTAGGCACTTAAATTCCATTGTAGTTTAGAATGCAGGCATTCAATCCCGTTATATTCTGATGAGATTTGGACCTTTCTCAGGATACCATGAAATCTGTGATTTGGAGAATCACTCAAGGGTTTTTTTATTTTTTTTATTTTATTTTTGATTTTTGAGGTTTTATGACAGAACAGCCAATTTGCTTTCTCAGCTATAGAGCCTTCAGTGTTAGAAGTGATGGAGCTTCTTCTAAAGGCAATCCTTTAATTCCTTCCAAATTCTAAAAACTGCACAACTTTAGAACTGTACAGCTGGATATTTTGAAAGTGGACTTAAACATTGAAACTGGGAATTTTGTACTAGCAGGAATTTCTTGCAGGTATCCAGATCCTAAGCTGTGATCCTTGTAATACTTTCAGCAGTTGCCCTGCCATACTAATGCCTCCACTTCAGAGAAAGTGTATCAGTGTCTGTGGATGCTGTATTTTAATATTTCCTGTGCCTGTGTGATGTCAGCATATGTTCAGAAGGACCTTGGTTTTTGAAAAGCTAAAAAAACCATGACCTTTTTCATATATCTTTTGAGAGCTCCTGTCCTTGGGAGGTTGTAATACCCCATTTGAGATGTCCAGAAAGGACTTGGGGAAAGGTAAGAGACAGGATTTAGATTCCATTGTGGGCTTGTTCCTTGCAGGTTTGGTCTGACTCTCTGTGATTTACTGCTCTGTGGCTCTCTTTTCAAGTTTCCTTTGAAATCATTATGGGGCACCTTGCCTGTGCAGTGTAGGCTCCTGGAAGCCTGCAGTCGTTGTTGAGAGTTTAAAGTAGCATGCTGAAGACTAGGCTTTCCCAAAGTCTGTTTTTTCTTAGCTGTAGATCTTTATGGTTTCTCACTCGGGTTGTGAACGTCAGACTTGAACCCTGACTATGTCTTCAAGTGTGGGAGACTGATTACCTCTATGGCACCTAACTGATTACTCCCAGCCTGGTAACACCTGTATAGTATCTCCTGATGCTTGTCATTAACTGTGCTCATAATATCCTGTTATGGTTAACCTAACCTAAATTGGTTCCAATGTGCTAGAATGATAATGGTCCATTTATGGAATAAAGTTAGACTCGATAGGCTTTTTGTGGAATAACAGGTTCAGGTGTGGGGTTCAGCTGTTGTGTATTATTCTGGGCAGTTCACTGAGTTGTGAATGGGACTTAACAATTTTCTCTTCAGGTATACCTGTTGTGCTTCTTTCTTAGATGGGAGTCCTCAAGTAAGAAAGCAGAAGCCTCTAAGGAATTAAAAAAAATTCTGCCTTCCAGAAGCTAGGTCTACTTTGAATTATAAGGAATATTTCTCTCAGGGATTGCATCTGGGTACTGCAGTGCCTGACTGCCTTAACAGTGAAAGAAATTTTTCTAATATCTAATCTGAATCTCCCATCTCGGCTTAAGGCTGTTCCCTCTGTTCTTGTCACTGCAGGCACGGTGGGGGAGACTAGCCCCCACCTCACCACAAGTTCCTTTCAGGGTGTTGCAGAGAGCAATGAGGTGCCCCTTGAGTCTTCTTGAGACCGAACAAACCTAGCTCCCTCAGCTGCTTCTCATAAGGCTTGTTTTCTAGACCCTTCATGAGCCTTGTTGCCCTTTGCTGGACACACTCCAGCACCTCAATGTGTTTTTTGGAGTGAGAGGCCCAGAACTGGACACAGCACCTGAGGTGCAGCCTCACCAATGCCAAGTTCAAGCAGATACTCATCTGCAAATGGAAAGCTGAAATTGTTCAACCTGGAGAGGAGCAGGTTCAAGGATGCCTTATCCATGTGCAGAAATACCTGATGGGAGTGTGCAAAGAAGTTGGAGCCAGGCTTTTCTCAGTGGCTCCCAGTGACAGGAAAAGAGTCAGAGGGCACAAATGGAAATAGAGAAAATTTTGTCTGAACATAAGAAAGCACATTTTTATTGTGAGGGTGATCAAACACTGGAATAGATTGTCCAGAGAAGTAGTTACTTGATGATATTTAAAACCTGACTGGACACAGCCCTGAGCTACTTGCTCTAGCTGATCCTTCTTTTAAGCTGGGGCTGGACTAGATGATTTTGAGAAGTTCCTTGCATCAGCAACCCTTCTGTGATTTTGTGAGCTTAGAGACCCTCCATCCTGCTGTTGCTGAAGAACAAAAAGGTACCAGCACTGTTTCTATTTCTGTTTCCTTAAAAGTATCTACTCTTCAAAGAATATGGGAGAAAAATTGTTCTCATTTGCTGTTGTGTGATGAAATAAAATTCAACTTGTAGCAAGTTGACAGGTAATCTTTGAATGTACTTTCTGATACTTTTTTTTTTCTGAAAAAGGTACATTTTTCTTGCCTTCTTTTTTCTTCTCTGTAATCATTGTGAAAAGAACATTGTAAGGAAAACCCAGGGAGCAGAGAATAAGGAATTATTGTTAATTTGGTAGACTACATGTTGTCTTTTCAATCTAAATAAAAGTGTTATGACAGGGATTACAGGCATTTAGACTGAGGGGTCATATTAATATACAATAGTGAGTTCTTTACATGGCTGTGACACGTCAAGTTTAAAAATAGTTGGTTTGTTCTTAGCTAAAAGTGGTGATTTTAAATAGTCTTGGTTTTACCTCATTGAAACATTTGCTTGCTTTTGCTGCAGGGAACAGGTGGTTCTTTCCCAGTAACACCCTTTTGGATGCAATGGTGCCCTGGGTTTTAATGTGATGTGACAAAGCTTCTGGTCCTTTGATACAGCTTTTCTTGAAGGTTTTGTTTTTGCTTCCTAATGCTCTACAGCTTAGTGTTTTGTATGGTACAGTGTATATTAGTATTGATTTGTGAGAGTCTGAAAAGTATTTCTTTTCTCTGTGGGGTAAGGAGAAGAAACTTGGTCTTGTTAAAACATGAGCGGACACACAAGTGGGACAGGCTGTTAATTGTTTCCAGTGTTTCTCTGTGACCTTGCACAAATCACTTAAATTTCACTTTATTGTCGATTCCCAGGTGTTGCTATAGGCTCATTCAGCAAGCTAACAAAGTTGCAGTGAACATAATCTTCTAGATCTGAAAGGCATCACTATTACTCTGCAACTCTGTGTTCTGAATTTAAAGTGATGCTTGTCTTACCTGCACGAACACGGCTCTGTTACAATGTGTTCCTTTTGCCCAAAATCACTAATACAGCCCTACAAAGGACAGCGTTCATTAATTGTATCCTGCGCACAAAGGATATAAGTTTCATTGTTTTTAACAATAACACAGAAACCTTTCCATTTATTTCCAAAGTTCAGCTAGTTGCAGTGGTGTGAAACAGCTTTGTCTAGGAGAAACATGTCGCATTGATATGGAAATGAGCACACCCTGTGCTTCAGTGAGTGCCAGAGTGGCAATGTTCAGTACTGCCACACTTAAGTAAGCTTCTGCATTGTGCTCAAATTCTGTTCAGCCAGCCAAAATTCTAGCAGCTTTTCCTTCCATGTTAGAAGTAGAGTTTGAAATAACACTGCTATACCTGACATCCACACGTGTAAAGTTGGATAGAATCATACTTGTCTCTTCTCTTTGTGAAGTAGCAATATGGAGTTAGTTTTACATTAATACTGTACAATAGTGTACTTAATTTATGGTAAAAAACCCTGCAGATAATTTGGACTTCTGGCTTTGAAGAACAAAATCTCTTCTTCAGAAGGACTTTGTTTTTTATTGTTTTCTGTTTATTTAACCTTTTGGTCTCTTTCTACTTTTCTTTGTGAATTGCAATTAAAGGATATGTTGCACACTGATGTGTTAATTAAGCATTAACATTTGCAGGCTATTCTAGGGCTGGAGCCTACTGTTTAGTGGTTATTGTTCTTGCTGTCTTGCAGAGCCCAAGGTATGCTAAACATTTGCGGACATCTAAAAACATCATTATTTCCTGGATGGATTTGTAACTTTACATTGAACAGGAAGAAACAAGTGATGATAAAAACATTTCAGACAAGTAGATAAGAGAGAGCAAAAGTTATCACAGGAAGATCAATCCCTTACTCACCTGAGGCCTTGACTTAGAATTTATTATCAGACAGTGTTTATTTGTGATGGATGATTACATGGAGCAGACTTCTCTTAGGAGAGATGAGGTCTAGAGGGAGTGCCTTAGCACATCTCAGCTGTGTCAAGACTCACTGAGGAAGCATGGTAGGAAACCCCCAATCACAGAAACTTTCAACTAAGGCTGCCTCCCAGTGTTTTTTGCACTACTTGTCTTGCTGTCATCAGCACGTGGTTCCAGGGGCTGGAATGCCGATATCTTCTTTCTGAACTGCCCACATGCTTAATTTCCCAGTGAATGTAAGAGTATGGGAGGAAAGCAGAAGTTGGGGTGGCCCCAGCATGCTGGTAGGATACAGCCATTTCTCACACCAAGACTGGGGAAAAGAGCCCTGGCACCACAGTTCAGAGGCAGTAGTGGTAATTTCACCTAGAAGCATAGACACAGCTGATTACTGGCATATTGCAGCATTCCCCAAAACTCAATAATTTTAAATGAAGGGGAAAATCAGACAATTGTATGAATGAATAATATCCTTTATTTCCTCAAGAGGGAGGAATCATTAGGATGCCCTCTGAATGAAAACATTGCTGTGGCTGGGTGTAATGGGAAAGGCAGGTGTTGCAAGCATAGGGTGAGGTGGCAAAGAAGAAGGGTGGATGTAAGAAAGGTCAGCAATGTTAGATGGTGATTTGCTGTCAGAACTGTCTTGTGTATTTCAAAGGAGACGTCATATACGATGGAACAAGGGCAATATTAGAATGGTCAGGTTTTAATCAGAAATCAATATTGCCTTTCACCACTACAGACATTATTATCCACATCCCCACAAATGCATACTACTGGCATAATTGAAGAAAAACCTCTTATTTTGATGGTGTTACTTTCATAAGTGTTCCTAAATGGTCTCATGTTATTCTGACTCACTGTATGATAGTGAAGTTTCAGCATGAAGACCTTGGCTTATTAGGTCCAGAATTGACCCTGCAAATTGTTTTGTTTTTTTAATAAAGATATGGAAAAAAAGAAGGAAAGTACTTGGAAATTTTGAGGTATAATTTAAGTGGGGTTTTTAAAGATGCATTTTAAAATAAAATCTGTAAAAATATGTAATATAATAAGAAGTGTTCATTTAATCAGCATCCCCTAATTGTTTTCCTTTGTATATAAAAAGATTTTAGAAGGGAGTTCCTCTAGTTAAACTGTATTATAGGTAATATTATAGACTTTATCAAATGTCTTTTTTGGAAAAAGAAAAATGTACATGGAATGGATTCAAGCTATTGTTTTCCCAATTTTTTTTTTTCTGGGAATCAAACAAGACAAATAGACATAAAAGGGATGAGAACAACAAAAGCTGATGTTGCACTTTTTATTGTTTATGCTGATTTTATCTTGCAGCTTCATGAATTAGAATGACAGGTACACTACACCATCTCTGCATCCAGCCCAAAATCCAAGCTAACCTGCATCAACCATCTTTTAGGGCATGGGTTGACAATGAAATAAAAAGAGGTTCTGTTTTGGTTGGTTAAAACAGATTTCCACCAAAAAGAAAAAGTGAAATAGGAAAGAACAAAAATAAACCAGAACAAGAAAAAAAAATAAAAGAAGAAGAAATGTTACATATAGGACCCAAATCCTATGTTCTGGATGGTGTTGCAGATTAATCTAAAGAGCAATGAACAATTTTGGGACAAAGGAAGCTGGACTTTTCTTACTCTGTACAATGTAGAATACAGGATTTTACAGCACAAGGCTCCTTGCCTGGTATTAAATGAAGCTTTTTTGGTGTGAAATGAATTGTGTGCTGTAATTTGAATGTGGCAATCTGACTATTGTGCAAGAGGGATGGTTGAGAGGAAGCATAAATAATAACCTTACTATTTCTTTCTGACATGTAGATCATGCTGCACATTAGATGATGAAGATATTTCTGTCCTTTGATATCCTGTACTCTCACAACAAATTATCGCACATCAAAGAAATGAGCTCTGAGTCAAAATGATAGTAAAAGTGATGAGCTAGAAAATAATGTAAAGAGCTAGTACCTATGAAATTACTGCAAATGTCTGAAGAAATGGGGTAAAGGAAATTGCTCACAAAGTTGTTCAGATAACTTAAGCTGCTGTCTGAAAAATAATCTGGGAGATGACTATTAAAAATGAAATGTGATTAGAAGCTGAAGTTTTTGAAGTGTTTTGTATCTGATACTGCATTACAAGCCATCTTTCCTTAATCTCCCTCCCTGATGAAAGTTTTAGAAAGATTGTAGTGAGGGCAAGTAGAGGGCAAAGGGATTGCCAATATTGTAAAACATCTTTTTAATCTAAATCATTAGCCCTTTTCCAGCCATGTCAATTGTGGTTTGAAGTTGTCACATCACCAGGAGATTATTCAGTGGTCTATTTGGTATGAATTGATTGTTTTGTTCTCCTTCCTGTTAGATATTTACACACACACACACACACAAAAAAAAAAAAAAAATATATATATATATACCAAGGAATAAGCAGTGGTTGAAGATTCATTGCAGAGAGAAAATTGTAGTTAATATGACTGACAATCCTTTTAGGAAAAAGTTAAGTGAGTGATGTAGAGTGGTGAGGAGGCTTGTCCTTTTTGCTGACTAGATTCTTGTGCCATCTGGTCTACTGTCACATCAGTGGAGTGTCTTTCCTACCCACTCAGGAGCAAGGCTTCTTATCTTTGTTTAGCTATCTGTACTTGTGTTCAAAGTGGATATCCCTAGTAGTCCATATTAAACAAAAGCATTTTCAGAAGACATCAGTTTTTCTGTGATAACCTTTTCTTGAGATTCTTTTTGGATCATTTTGCATAGGTTTCCATGTACATAAATGTTGGACTTCAATTCATCCATGGCTGGCTCTCAGTTTTGTTTGTATGGCCAGAGAGGAAATGCATGCAAGAACTCCCAAGTAAAATGACATTTGGGCTAAATTTTTCCATGAGAGTTTAATCCACAATATTAAGAGCAGAAATGAACAGAAGATGTATTATGTGTTCTGGGGGATACTCTTCCTGTTAAAAAAAGAAAAGCAGGAAAGAAGAATGTGATATTTTAGAGAATGTTAAATATTCATTCTGAAAATTTTAATGATGAAATTCACTTTGAAGGCAGAAAGCAGTGTTTCCTGTTACTTAAGAGCATGGACTTTCCATGATTTCCTGCAGTGAAAACTTGTCTAATAATAACTTTTCTTTCAGGGGTCTCAAATTAGTCATTGAAGTGTCTGTTTCAGTTTTGGAGTCAATGAAGTGCGAAAAACAGTATTTTCTCTCTCCCTCAAAAAATGTTACTTAAGAATTCAGTGTTGAATTACAGGTCAACAGTGGTAGGTATGTGCTGTATGTGTTCAAAGGCCCAGACTAGCACCAAGATCTCTTGAAGTGCGTGTTACAGACTTAGATATCTAACTATCACATTTCTATCAGGCAACAAATGTAAGTTACTGTCTTGGTTTGGAAAGACAGGTATCTGCCAGGGAAAGCTGGAGTTTCCCTTAGAAGGGAGAATGTAAACCCCCCACAACCTCCAAATTATAATTTTGTAATTAAGGGCTTTCAGGCAAAGATTTGGGAATAGGAATAACAGTTCTTTACTAGGAGTATTAACAATACAAATGTAGTAGAAAACAAAACCACCCAACCAAACCAGCAAACAAACAAACAACAATTTTGGAAAACCCTAACAGAGTCAGAGCTACAACCTGACACCCTGTTGGTCAGGGTGTTGGAAGCAGTCCAAAAGTGAGTCCTCCTGGAGTGGCAGATGTGGTTCTGTTGAAGTAGAGATGATCCTGTTGAAAAGGGTCTAGTGGGTGAAAAGGGTCCAGTCTTCCTCTGGGAATCAGGTGAAGCCAGATACCGTGTCTCAGTTTTTATTCAGGTAGGAATGGTTGGCTCCCCCCACTGGGTGGAGCATCTCACAATGGGATGATGGAATGTGGATGTACTGCTTTGTGGATGTATTGCTTTGGGGAGGAGAACAGCTTGGGGAGTCTTAATGGCCCATTGTGAAAAGAGATAAGAAACACTGCCCCACCTGGTTTTAACAGTTGGCCCATTATCAGAAGGCACCCGTCCCCCCTCCTCCCAGAGTTACAAGAGATAAAGAAAACCATCTCCCCAGCTGCTTTCAGCAGATGAAATAGAATACACATTTTTGGTTCCATAACCCAAGACATTTACACATTTTTCAGCTACTGCTTTCAAGAAATCCCTTGTAGGCCCTAATTTTTTTTTTTTTTTTTTTTTTAATTATTATTATTTCATTTTCAGAGGGAAAATACAGATGAGAAGGGTTACTCTAAGGTGTGCTGTTGGTTACATATTTGGATGTTATGGGAAATTAAGAAACGAATCATTGCCATATTTTGTTAAAGATCCATATGTCTGGACCAGATATTTGTTCTAGAACCACTGCTGCTAATGAGAAAAGAGATAACTAACCATAACATGATTGATTTCTGGATGAAGGTCCATCTTTGCCTCTACCCCTAGCAGCTGTATGTACTTTTTGTATTGCAGAGAATTCACATTTTCTGTATTGAAAAGAATGTTATATAGCCTGTCCACTACCAGGACTTAGGGAAGAAAATATGCTGGTAAAGACCAACTGACAGATCAGTCCTCTATCTTTAGGACCACATTCATACTTATTTATTAAATGTACCTAGACAAGTGAGTTTCTTTGATTATACTTATTTTACTGTTTCTATTGCCTTGAAGTGTGAATTGTGATTGCTTAGATAAATGCACTGAAACACTGTCTGTTCCCACTTTGGCTTCCTGAAATAGCTCATTATGTTTTTCAGTGAGATACTGTTTCGCAATTTGCAGCATCAGTCTCAATTGTGTGAATCTCTACACATATCTCAGCAACCTGTTCAGAAATGATGGGTATGGGCGCCATTTCCTTCTGCTTTCCAACAGTGAAAGAATAATGCTCTCACAAAGCTGTGTAAAATTAGAAGACTATCTTTTTCTGTGCTAACTCCCTATTGTTATGTGTCATTTTAAGTCAGTGTGGTTAAAGAAAAGGATGAGGCATCCCAGATTTCTGGGTGGTCTGAAAAAATCTGTTGCCCCCCTCAGGTTTTCCACAAATGTACTTGAGCTTTCTTTTAAGTCTCATATCTGAATTTGAGAATCCCCATAAAGGAAAGGAAGATTCAAGGAGTCTCTGAATGCAAGTTTTAAAAGCTGGAAATAGGACTAATGGAATCTCGGTGGGTGTCCCTAAAAGATAACGTAGTGGTAGGTGCTGTGTGATTTGCTGATGGATGCTGGGATATTTACTTAGACTTAGGATCCACCACATCGAGAGCAGATCAATAATTCAAGAACTTCTCCTGGGTGACAAAACTGCTGTCTTCCTGTAGCTGAGTTAGTGCTGAAAGATGCAACAAGCTAGATCATATATTTTCAATAGGATTTTTAAAATAACAAACAGTAAACTTATTTTCTATTTTATAAAGTCGTAAAAAAGGGACAGTGTGTAATAATTTTTTCCATCATTTATTTTCAAAAAGGGTTTCCAATGAGAGATTAGCATTAACTGAATTTAATCACACTGGGAAAAAATTGACAATTTTCCAAAGCTTTTAGACCTTGTTCATAGTTATTCTACTTTAACACTTTAGATTTCTATCTCACCTGCAGTATGTCCACTTTTTTAAAAATTACTTATTCCTAAAGATGAGAAACTACTTCCATTATTAACTGTAAGTGTTTATAGGCAAAATTTTGAATCTTGACTAACTAGTCCCACCTACAGAACAAACTTCCTTTTTGCTACAAAAAATTTGTGGTCATACTAACTGTTAGCAGTGTAGATTGCTCTCTTTAATCTCTTTCTTCACATTGGCCTATCATAACATTTTCCTGTTTGACAGAAAAAGTTCTGTGATTTTAGAGAGATTGGGGTGGTTTTTTTTTCTGCTAGTCTCATTCTAAATTTATCACCATTTAGTTGCATATGCTTGCTTAGTTTAAAACTCTTCTGTTCTTGATCGCCTTTGCTATCATCCTTGGCAATGTTTTCAGTTAAGTATAGTCTGAAAAATCTGCCATTTATCTTTTGCCTGCTTTCTTTTGTGTTTCTTTTCTAAATTTTAAAACTAAAGTGAAGCAAAATTTACCTGATCTTTAGTTAGGTTAACATCCCAAAAGGGAAAAAAGAATTTATTTATTGTTAAGTAAATGAGTTCATATTGGTTCTGAGAAAATTGTCTTCTGTATCTACTTAATTTGCTTCAATATGTTTGAGTCCATTAAATTATTTCCATTGGGAAAAAAACCCAAAAATGCGGTTTATTGCAGCATAAAAACACTGACACATAGAAGCTTGCATTTGATATGATTAAATACCCTTTATTTTTTATCCTCCATGCAAGCAGAGGATGGTTTCAAGGACCGTGACAGTAAAAACTTGGCACCAGCCAAGTACATGAGATTGACTAGTTTACTTTTTAAAAGTCTTTAAAGATTTCTCTAGACACTTCTGTACACGTTTCTGCAGGCTGAAAAGACTTCTACCCTCAGAAACTTTCTGTAATAGACCGAGACATCAGGGCTTTTTAGCACTGATAAAATAACACCTGTCAAATACTTGATGATGGAGGGAAGGTAAGTTGATCGCTTAGCTGACTGACCAAGTCACAGTCTTAAGATTTCAGGGTAGAGGGAAAATTGTTGCTTTTGTTAAGGCATTCTCTCACCTTAAGGTGCCAAGAAGTCAGGTGATGTGAAGCCAATCTTTTTATGAGATAGTTTTTTGCCCAAAGCCACTTTTACATTTCCACCTTTTACTAAGTTCACGCTTAACCCTTTTAACCTAATCTTGCGTATCATTGGTAGAACACAAGCTAATTTTCTTCAGAGTGAGTTCTGTCAGGCAGTGCTTATTTTTTTTCAATGACAACTTTCTCATGCTGAGTTTTGAGCCATGCATCTTTGGGCCCCAGTCACGTCTCAGTGCTTATGGTAGTCTTTTATAAAGTTTGCACCAGGACAGCTCCTACGGTCTCAGTGACTCCCACTGGTGGTCTAAGGGCTAGAGTTGCTGCTGTTATAGGGCATTTTCATTCCCCTCTTTCTCTGCAAAAATCTGCATCTGGACATTTGAACCTCTGATAAAGGAGTGGAGCACTGACTCTTGGGTTCCTTTTATTCCTGTTATTTTGCCATGCACATCCTCTAGTCACTTGTCTGTCTCCTGTGCAGGCACCACCTGTGTCCATCATTCACACTCTGTACCTTGCTAATTACTGCAGTAAGCATGCACAGCACTGGTTTTGATCTGACATTTGCATCTGTACCCATTTCAAGGTCCTTTTATACTGCCAGAGCAATGCAAACGGGCAGTAGTGGCATGTATCTACAGATTAAGCCCCCTTTAAATAGGAAGGGTTCGGATCTGTCACCCTGACTCATTTCAGGTAATAAAATGACTTCTCTAAAAGTGCTTCTTGGTTCAGCATATCTGTTTACGTGACAAAGTGCTGTTTATGTGAGAAAGAGTGACAAAATCAGGGTGTTCGTGCTTTAGCCCATTGTTAGGATATTAACTCACTCTGCTACGCAAGAAGAGCTGTCATGAAAGAAGTGTTTGATTCTGAGGGAGAAAAAACAAGTTAGTAGGATAATGCACCTGGAGGAACATAAGCAATGATTATACTTCATTATTTGTCAATATTCCCCTTCTGTAATCTAGAGCTGTGTTGGGAAAATTGGTTGCAGAGCTCAGGATTAACTCTAGTGGGTTGCTGGCATCCAGGTAAATTGGATGGCTTAACTAGTGTGAACTGAGTGTGATTGGTAGCAGGCAAACAGAAGGCAACTTGGTGCAAATGCCTTCTATTATATTTTGAAGGATGTTTCCCACAGAAGAAAACATTGCTTTGAAATGTATTTGTTTAGAAGAAGTTGCATCCATAGGGTTCATATTACCTCTGAAAACTCGAGACTGAAAGTTTGAGAGAAATCTCTGTGCATAACAGACTCTACACTTATGAGTTACATATTCCCAGCATGCATAATTCTAAATATTGAGTGATGGCAATTACTAAGGGCATTTGAAGAGTGAGACATTGAGGAGTGTTGTCATATTATATTAGTTATGGGTAATAGCTGCTGACTTTGGAACAGTGATGTGAAAATTAGACCACTTCAGAAGCTCAATTTGGAAGCTGGGAGAGTCATGCAAGGTGACAGATCTGTACCAATATAGGAGATGTCTTGGAGGCAGATAACTGCTGTTTCATGCATAAGTAGTCAGAGTCCCAATATTTTTTCTATGCAAATCAATGTCAAAATTCAAGTTAACCTGATTAGGATCATCTCCTTGCAGAAAAGGATTTTCTGTTGCTACATCATAGATAAGAGTTATAATTGCATTTTAGATGGAGAAAAGTTATGAATTCCATCATTTACATAATATGTTGAATCTAGCGGCTCTAGGAAAGTTCTTAATATCAGTTATTGTCTGTATAGAACAATTCTCGTTCGGAGAAACAAGTGAGGAAGGTGCTCTTCTGTGAATTTAGGAAGACAATTTGAATTGGTATGCATAGTGTGCATTTGTGCTGATCCTGCATTATGCATTTCTCATAGATGTATCACTAGCTCACATTTGGTGAGAATACTTTGAACATTCCAGCAAACTGCTTGCTCATCTTTGGTAGTTTGCCTAAAACAGTGTGATCTCCATAGCTAATGATGCTTAAGGATTTTTTGTTGCATCTCATCCCTCATCTACATGGGGTCACCTTTGCCATTTTTGAAGAAAGACTCCCACAAAAGAGGGGTGTTCAGGAAACATTGACAGAGATCTGCAATATTTCTCAGGGAGGAAAGAAGATTCTCTCTAATCTGTGCTATAAGTAATAAAATGTGGGCAGGCAAATAATTTTTCTTCTCTAGGAAAGTTCAAATAAACCGTAAGGGAGATATTATGAACTCATCCAGCATATAAAAAACGTCAGGTTCTCGTTCATTCACAAAGTGACAATAAAGAATTTGTGTCTTGCATATTTATCATGTTTGGATGTCAGAAGTATTGCTTTCTGTTATCATTCTAAAATATTTTCTGGTAAACTCCTCACGTCTTCCGAGGAAGATGTGTATTATACCAGGAAAAGAACTCTTTTGCTATCATAATATAATCTGTATTTTAGAATGGAATTAACTGTATTCACAAAAAAAAATGTTTTTAACATCTGGTTATCTAGATTAGGAATATTGCCAATGTAAACAGAATTTTCAAATGGGAAAATTTTATTGATATGGAATTACCATGGACAATGTAGTGGCTTCCTGAACACAATAAGTGCTAAGATTTGCCTTAACTGTGTCTTGTTAGGAAGAAGTATATATTGCAGTGAGGCTGCTTTAGTAAGTTGTTTTGCTCAATATAGAACACTCAATGGTCTTGGCAAATATATAATTTCAAAGTTACTTCCCCTGATTTGTCTCAGTTTGTTACCTCATTCCACCTTTCCAAACTGTGAGGCTCCTACTTCAAGAGTGGATCTAGTGTTATCACCAAAATTAGTCCTTAGCTGATAAATCCAAACGTTAATGCAATTTTTTGACCATTGAAAATTATAGAAATGCTTTTTTGGATATGCTCTTTCAAAGTAATTTCTTTGCTTCTTTGTTCCCCTGCCACTTTTTGCTTTTGTAAAACTTGATTTTCTTTAAGTGGTCTGACAGAAAAATACATGGGCTGCTGTTTAGATTATTGTTCACATTTTAGGATTAAAATAAGAATGTTATGTTTTAGTGTGCTATCAAATATTTACTCTGATACACATCCTTGACTATTAGCCTTTTTTAGGAATGTAAAAGGAAGGAAAAGCAGAAAAATGAACAAACTTTGAATACATGAATTCCTATTGTTATGTCTTGTATATAGCTTCATTCTCTAAGTAGTAAGGGTCATGCTGACTGTAAGTACACAAGAACTGTGCAATTTTTAGCACTTAAAGTAAGGTTTGATTTTGTGTCTTTAGACAGCTCTGGCCCCTATTTCTTTACATTTCAAGCAGACTATAATATACCTAAAACTCAGAAATAAAAATGGAGCATAATATGCGCTGAAGCTGTATCCATTATATGATGGTAGGTGTTGGTTATGACAAGATTGATTGTATTGTTACCCGGCCTACTTTTTGTGTAATTTCTGTATTAATTTCCATAATCTTTCCCTTTTTAAGTATTTGTCTAAAAAGGGTTTTAGAGATGAAATAGTGGGGAGAATTTTTTCTTTTCAAAGCAAACACTTTGCTTTTCTCCTAGAAAATGCTACTGGTATATTTATCTTTCTCTTTTGATAACTCTGGGGTAGAGGGGTTAAACTGCAGTAAGTCTTTAGTGTATAATGTGTATTGTGTATTTAATTATGTCTGTTCCCTGATAGACCAGTAAGAACCTTAACATTATCAGTTCTGCAGTCTAAAGTTATTGCCTTTTTTCCACAAGTGAATGCAGTGATAGTAAAATGAAGCTTTTTTTCTGGAATCAGGTTGTTGATTTCTGCCACCATTAGAGAAACTTGAAAACAATAGGAAACTCTTGAATTTGGTGCCTTTGCATGTACTTGGAGAAAGTAATTTTAAATAGGACAGCACTGTATCATTTTAAAGCACTGAAGAGTAAGTAATACAAAATCAATGAAGAGGATAATCTCTGACATTTACAAATATTTATAATGGCATTAGTTCCAAATAAGTTAGCTGGGGCAATTTGAACCTGTAGACCCGAACAAATAAATAAACATGGCTTGCCATCAGCTTTTTCAGAAATGTACCCATATTGCTGTGGAGCTTTGTGCATCCAAATAAGTAAGGAGATCTACCAGATTTCTCTGGGGCTCCTTTCGGTCATGACACTGTCTGCTTTACTAGGAAGCATTTCACAAACAGGTAAAAATCTTATGGCACAGAATTTCTGGGCTTTCTGGAATTTGTGCTGCAGTGTTTTAGAGCTGGTCTAAAACTAATGGGTTTACTAAAGACTTGGAGACAGGGCTTAAAGCTGAAATTAGTTTTAATGAAATGTCCCAGATTGGCAGGTCTGGCAGTAGTTTCGCTTGCTTGCCCATGAAATGACTTTGTTCTTTATGCAACTCAGTGCAATGGTTAGAATGTGTTGCCAGTGTGAGTCAGACCTTGCACTTGATCCCAAATTGACTTTACCAAATTCACTCAACCCAAGCCAATGCTGAAGCAGTTTTCCACAAGCTCTGAGGAATGCAGGAGGATACTAACTGAGCTGTGTAAATTTTCTAGCATGAGTGAAGTGCTCACTTAGGAACGAGAGGTAAGCATGGGTGTGTCTGCTTTTGCTTAACATCTGTCCCCTGCCGGAAGGCCAATGACATCCTGGACTGTATCAGGAATAGTGTGGCCAGCAGGACCAGAGAAGTGATTCTTCCACTGTACTCAGCACTGGTGAGGCCATGCCTTGAGTCCTGTGTCCAGTTCTGGGCCCCTAAATTTAGGGAGAATGTTGAGGTGCTGTAGCATGTCCAGAGAAGGATGATGAAGCTGGTGAAGGATGTGGAACACAAGTCCTGTGAAAGCGGCTGAGGGCGCTGCAGGTCTTCAGCCTGGAGGAGAGGAAGCTTGGGGAGACCTTATCACTCTCTACAACTGTGTGAAAGGAGGTTGTAACCACATGGGGGTCAGTTTCCACCAATAGGAAAAGAGGACATAGTCTTAAGCTACAGCAGGGGAAGTTTAGGTTGGGCATTAGGAAAAAGTTTTTCACAGAAGGAGTGATTGGGCATTGGAATGGGCTGCTCAGGGAGATGGTGGAGTCATCTGAAGGTGTTTTAGAAAAGACTGGAAGTGGCTCTTAGTGCCATGGTCTCATTGACATGGTGGTGTTAGGTCACTTAGGTTGGACTGGATGATCTCAAAGGTCTTTTCCAACCTAGTTGATTCTGTGTTAGTCAGCAGTCTGAGGACCCAAAGGGGTTTGAAGGCTAATATGCAGACATTGCAGCATGTCATGTTCAGAGACTCAAGTGTGCAGGATGAGGGTGACCACTAGCAGAGACCCTTCATAGCACAATAGGCATCAGGGTCCCAAGTTCCTGCATCACCAGTGCTCCTATAACCTCTAGCCCTCCAAACTCAACTCCAAACCCTAAATATTTGCCCTGAGAACCATCTAAGATTTAAATTAACCTGATGTGGTATTTAAAACTAAAAGCTTGATGTAAAAGTAGGGAGTTTACAGAAGCACAACTGAGAGTTAAATTTGTCTTGTGAAGCCTTTATTTCTGGTAGTAGTGTTTAAGATGGAAACAACCCAGCTTGACTTCCTGTTCCCCAGAGTGGATTAGTAGGCCTGAGATTTAGAAGGAAAAGTAATTTTGCTGGTATACTGAGATATTTAACCTGCAAATCTATAAGAGAAGACAAAAATGCAATTCTCACAATGCTTTGGCTGCATTTATTTAGAGGAAAACCACATTTAGAAACTAGAAACAGTGCTAAATGCCAGTTGTAAGATGCATGCTTTAGAACTGATTTCCTGCTACCATCTGTTCTGCAACAAAAAAGCAGTTTCTGGGTCAGAAAAAAGGCTCTGGTAGTAACTTTGTACTTGGAGGATGTCATGTGCTTTAAACCAACTCACTCCTGTGGTGCTGTGCAGTAGGAGGTCATCTGAGAAGTTTAAGATAACTCGGGATAATTTAAATAACACAGTTTTAGCAAGGGTCTGTTAGTTTTAAGCACTAGCACAATTTGGCCAAGAACTATGTGTAGATTGATTCTTCAGGGTTAATGCACATTTCAGTAGGACCTGGAGGCTTGCTGGAAATGGTTTTATGTTTATTCTTTTTCAAGACTTCTTTATAAAAGTTTCTAACTGGGTGATACTTTCTGGTTTTGTAATACTTTCAACTTTTGTAATGTTGAAATTTAGAGTAGAGGATGATCATCCATGCTGTCTGTAACTGCAACTACAGCCTCTTGGAATATGAATCTGTTGTCCCATTTTCTATGTTATTGTTTTAATGAATAGCAGCTTTTTGTAAAAGATGTCACACCAGTAGTCTTCTGAGTTAACAGCATATTATAGATTCAAAGTTTTTCAATTGAGTTTTTATAGATACCTGAAAGGGCAAATTATTTCATTACCACAGTGTGTGATCTAATGGTTTTGTATGTATGGGGTTTTGTGGGAGCTGAAAGACTTGCTTTTTGTTACCAATTTTCTGAAATTACTTTTCTGACCTGGTTTTTTGTCCTGTTTTTGTTCTTTTTTCAAGTGAACTTGATATATCCCTCGTTAAAAAAAAAAAAAAATAGTAGCTGTTAAAGATTTTAATTTGCTGGAGTACTGCTTTATCAGTTGTAGTTTGGGTTGTTTAGAAAAAACCCAGGAGATTAATTTTTAAAAATATCAGCACTTTGGAAATGAGTTTTGAATATTCTAAAGATGGAAATGTCTTGAAACAGGCATAAGAAAAGCCACCAGCATTGAATGAGGATCTAGACTTCCTAATGTGAAGTTTTGCTTCCTCTCTCTACTGGCAGCCTAGGGAATGGAGCATCTCCAGCATGTGCTGGAATTCACTTGTACTGGGACGTTCCATCTGAGAATAAAGGAAACCCACAGGACAGACAGAGAGGTCCTAATTGCCAGTCTGGTGTTGGAATTGTCACCCATCTTCTACAAGAGTCAGGGAACACTGAAAGTCAACATCTTTTACACAAGAATCAAGGGAAACTGAATTTACAGGCCCTGTTCCTGTGGAGTGGCTTGTGCTTTGCATGGCTGGATTGCCAGATAAGCGCAGGCATGCTGCCCAGGGAATGGACTTCACTGACCCCTGTTTCCCTTGATCTGTGGAATGAGTGGGCTTCTTTGAAGCCCCATGGCCTGTCACGGCCTGTCACAAGCCTGTCATGGTTCCCAGCATGGTGCCCTGTGGGCTGGCCCAATATCCTGATGCACGATAGTGGGCCTGTATTCTTCCCTCCCATGCCAACGCCAGTAAATCACTTGTAACTTTTTCAGGGACTGGAGTCCTTAGGTTTGTCTGCCTTGTCCTTGCTCTGGATCTTCACTTTCTGGTTCAGTGATGGCTTCCCAGTGCATTTAGCAGCCTGTAATGTTGATGGGTGGATTTAGTCACCTAATCATATGTTGTGCTAGAAAGTAACTGGAACTTTCTGAGTAATTTTCTGTCTTCCTTTTTTTCTCCTATTAACCTTTGAATGCTAGTAATTGAATCCTGTCTTTATTCAGAGAAACATGGTCAGTGGCTCGGCAAGGCTGCATGTATCACAAACACTTGTGACTTTACCTTGCTGTAATGGAAGCTGAGGACAGAATCCAAATGGAGAGATTAGAGCTAAAACTTGGAAGTAAAATGAAGTTCACAAATGGTTTATTTGACAATTTGGTTTATTTGACAATTCAGTTTATTTGTCTAGCTGCTGCCATCCTATGTAGTCCACCTGTTCCATCTTGATAGAGTGATCATTAATCGTTCAGAAACATGCCTCAGTTTTTTTTCTGTGCTGGTGCACACAACTAATGCATGTCATTAATGTCATCCAGAGGGAACAGTTTGGAAGATGAGAGGATAATTTGCTCACCATGTGCATTTAGTCCTTGACCTCCTTGCTGAGATACCCCTGCTGGTTTGGAGTCTGTTTTCGTATATAAACCAGCCCTACCTGTGATAACCAGAAATATAGTGAGCTTACTAGTTTAATTCAGGGATGGGATGGCACAAATTCTGGTTTCAGTCTCTGGAAATCAGAAAGCTCTGTTCTGCTTTAATCTGCAGACAGATGCCTAGTTCTGGCATTGCTGCCTCAGTAGGAGTTGAGCACTACATTAGGAAAGACTGTGAGATAATTACAATCACTAAAATATTAATAGATTTTCATTTATATTAGAGAAACCAACAAGTAGACAATAGTCATCCAAATGCTCAATAAACATTATCCAATAATGTAAGTAGAAAAAAGCTTAAAAATCAGTTGATGTACAGTGCTTGCATCATATTTAGGGTACTCTGGTCTGTGCTAACACCGTCATAATCAGTAGCAGTCCATAGGGAATTTGAGTGTGTTTCAGTGAAACATTTAGGATGAGGGGAAAAGTCCTCCTCCTTCATTATCACTGGACATCACACTGTCCAGAGGATGAGGCTCATCTGAGACCCCACAACTGCCCTCACTACCTGGCCTTCAGAGAGTTTTTTCTCCCCCCTCAGCATTTTACTCTCTCCGGTACTCTTTTCTCTGCCCTTCTCTCTTTTTTTTTTTTTTTTCCTCTCAAGATTACTTTGTCTATTAGAGTCGATGTGTGTCATCAGCAGTGGATCCTGCTAATAAATCTTTGTGCACATTACCCTGCCTCAGCATCCTTTGTGCAGCAGGGAAATTGATGGTCAAGGCTGAAGGAAAAAGCTGTAAGAGAAAGTGAAAGGTGGTAATTCAGACAGGTGAAAGCTGAAGACAAAAGAGGGGTCAAGGTGCAGAACTTTAGGCCAGACATAGTGGTGGTATGGATATGCTGGTGTGGTTGTGCTGATCTCTGCTATCAAAGTGTTCTTTCTTTGTAACAGGAAAATTATGGGATACTTTCCGCATTCTCTGCAAAATTGCAGCTTTTCTGGAATAAACACATCTTGGCAAGGACACCAGAGCACTGGTATGTCAGACACAAGGACTCTCAGAGCCAGCAAATGTTTGTAGGGGACCAGAGTGTGTCTGTGCATGTTGAAGAAAGGAGGATGCATGCAAAAGCACAGGTTTGCATCCTCAGCAGGGTACAGCATGTTTCCTCTGACAAGATAGTATGCAGAATGTGTCAAAATTCTTCTTCTGAATCACTCTGGCCTTTCTAGTTTGCTTACATGTCTGTTAAATTGTTTCTCCTCCTTCCTGCTACAAAGGGTTATGAACATTGTGTTATCATAGAATCACAGAATTGTTAAGGTTGGGAAAGACCTCCAAGGGCATCAAATCCACCATTAACACATGCAGGGGGGTGAGCATCCCAGTCAGTGGGTGCTCCTGAGGCTGTGTTAACCCAAAGGCTGGCTCATGTGCAGCTGCTGCAGGGCTGAGATCCCCACTGTGGGGTGGGCTGGGCATTACATCACACCAACAATCCCTGCCTCTGTCTTTATCAGAGCAGAGCTCCCAGGACCCATCAGAAGCCTGTCTGCAGATCTGTAGGGCCAGGAGGCTCTGTAAAATGACCCATTTCCATGTTTGCTACTCTTTGTGCTTAGAAAAGCAGACTTAGATTGATCCTTATTTTTAGTTTTGTTCCTCTTGTGTGTTGCTTAATTGTATATTCCATGGAAAAGTATAACTGGGTGACATTCACAAAGAGATAAAATAGCAAATATAGTGGGGTTTTTTTCTATTCATAAGTATTTGATAGAAAACAGCAGGTGTTATATTTTATTTTGGAGCAGAAAACATTCAAGGAAGTAGAAATCTCTTCTTTTCCCATGGGTATGGGACTGATAAATTATTCCAATAATAGATAAGGGTAGAACTCATTCAGGTAACAAAGCTTTGGGAAAGAAAATCACATAACAATAATAGTGATAGTAATAATAGCAATAATAAAAGATGAATGTATGCTTTCACTGCTAAAGCCTTGTTTGGATGCAGAGCTCCAAAGCTTTGCAAGGTATTCATTCCAAAAGAAAACTTTTTTATTGCATTTAAATTAAAAGAAGCAGCAAAACCAATCTACTGTAGAAATGGAGTGAATTTGAGGCTTTGACTGACAGTAGATGTCCAAAAGTCTTTAATTTTGCTTGCTTTTCCATGTTTATGTGTGGCATAAAATTGAAATCCCAGTATATAAGAGGAATTTATAACTCCAGCTGTCTTTGCATCTATGACACAGGGAGAATAAATATCCGAATTCTTCCAAGACCCAATAAAATTCTCATGGGAGGAAGCTGAAATAAGAGAAAAGGAGCCACATGCCTCTCCCTATTGTTTCCATTGGCTTGCTCTTGATCATGACAAAAATTCCTTCAGCATGTTTCTCCCACTGCTCTTGAGCTACTCATTATCCAGTAAGCACATCATATACCCAATGAGTTGTTGGGATTTGTTCAAGGTTCCTGGTCTATTACACAACATCTCTAAGCACAGCCTCAGAGTGCCTGGCTTGAGAACAGCATTGCAGTTTACACCCCATTTTTTGGTCACTCTGAACCCTCCTTTTTAATTTGATGCTCCTCAGTCCATTCTTGGTGGCTTGCTGGCTGCTCTTGCCAGGGTCTGCTTTGTGTGAAGCTGTGTGCCAGGTCTGAGTCTGCTGTGCAATCTGCTGTCCTGTGCCTGGGATCTGCTGTGATGCTGGGGCTGCTCTCATGGGCTGGAGAATGGTGAGAAAAATCCATGTGGAGAGCTTCACCAGTGAAATCCACACCTAGACCCTAGCCAAGACAAAGTCTACCAGATGGTCTAAGTGTTGGCTAGAGTCTGTCATTGGAATAATTCTGTCAAGAACAGTAAAAAAAAGAAAATCCCTGATTTTTATGGTCTAGATCACGGGCTCTGTGCACAGACTTATACTATTTAGAAAGTTTTGTCTTGTTCACTCCACCCGAGAAAAAGAAATTATTGAAAGATGTTTGTAATAAATACAAGAGAATTAACTCACAAAATGAGTCCACAATCTTATATATTCATGCAGTCTCTTGCTGATTATATCTTCTTGATATCCGTCTGAACTGGTGATGAATTTCTTCTGTGTATTCTTCACTCCTTACCTACCTCAGGTATATTTAGATAACTAACTGGCTGTGGTGCTCTGCAATTGATTTTAAATTAATGCTGGATAGTAGAATAATTGCTTGTGGTACAAAATAATAAATGTAAGCAGTTCTGAGATCTGCTCAAAAGTGTTTTAAACGTCATTGTTTAACCAGACCTTGAGGAATTGGGCACAAATGTGTGCAAGTCAATGAAATTGCTTATGCAGGGCTGAGTGTGGTATAGTGAGCTATGAGTTGGGTTTGCAAAGCTTCTGAGTGCACAGAACACCATTTGAAATAAGCCTTTCTCATTGGTCTTGGTTGAATATAGGGAAAACTTCAGATACCTTCAAATTTGCTAGAAAATAATGAATGCAAAGGTGAAAACCTGCTATAATGGAACAAAATATTCAGATATTAAGGACACTAAAAGTATATAATGGTAAATAAAAGTCTGAATTTCTGTTTTCTTTGGCCTGAAACAAAGACTTAAACATAGTTTAAGACCTCTCCTTTCTGAGGTCAACACAACATAATTTGCCATTTGGTTCTTCTTTACATCATTCTTCATCTGTTCTCTGACATGGCAAATAAATATAAGACATGCTTCCAACATGTCTTTTACTTTTACAAAAGTAAAAATGCTTCATTCTGGAAATCTTTGCATGTAATAAAGTTTTGTTAGAAATTAGGTTAAGCATTGTTTTCACCTAGCTTGCTAGTACATCCCCTTACGTGAGCAAGGCTTGTCTTCAAAGGAACTAAATTTGTGTTAAGCATCTACCAACTCATTGGAGATAAAAATGAATGATAACTTGTGATTTTAAAAGTTGGAAGTTTTAATATGGATGTCATCATAGATGTTCAGACTTGATGATATATTATGTAGAAACTCAGTGCAGCTTCACCAGTTGTATTTACCCTTGGAAAATGATGCCTCTCTGCTAATACCTGTATATTAAAGACAAGGATGGGCTTATTTTTAGTTTAGCCTATTAACAAAAAGCTCAAGATCTACTCTCTTTCTTGGACTGATGGATTGTAAATAGGCTCAGAACTGAATCAGGGATTTTGTGTTGTGTTGCCATTCATTAAGGAGACTGAAGTAAAAAGAAAGGGCTGAAGGTCTGACTTGCTTGGCATGCAGCAAGAGAGAAATCCTGAGCTTGCAACTCTGCCATTCAGTTTAAAAATGTTGAATGCATCTGACAAAATGGAACATTATTCCTGCCGCTTGTAATTCTCTCTAAAACTTTTGTAGTCTGACTTTCCCCAAGAGATGTTTAGGTTTCTCCTCTTCTTTGGGCATGTCCTGGAAGATTACCTATTGTTCCCAGCTACCTTTGAACTAACTAACATGCAGCTCAGTTAACAGGACTCAGTTTTACCAGCTGTATAATTTGAATTGGTCAAGCAGGTAAGGAGAGCAATTAAAGTAACTGAGACAGAATTACATTTTCATGGCAAAATTTGACATAAGGAAAATGTCTTTTTATGGGTTCTAACTGAAGGAGAAGATATATTTTACAAATGCAAAGGAATTTTTGTTGAACCATTCTCATTCATTTTTCCTGAAGTGAAAGAGGGAGCCAAGTTCTGAAGCAATTTATTTTAAAATCAAAAACCTGACCAGCAGGTTGCAAGGAATAAAAAATAATAAAAGTATGCCTGTAGACTAATTTATGTACTTGGAAGGTTTTGTCAGTTATTTCCTTTGATGCTGTCCTCTGTTTACCTGAGATACTACACAGATAAGAATGTTTCACTTTCTTGACACACAATAGTACAGATGTTTAAAACAATTCAGGAAATTTTAAATAGTAATATTTTAGTAATATTTTGCAGACCCTAAAGATGATTTTGAATTCTTACAGTCTTGGTCTGTTGATAGCTTTTTTTTTCTATCTGATCAGTGTTCCGAATATTATAAAATGTGTATGTTATAGTAAAACATTTACTTTGACTTTCACATTTTTTCAGTGATGAAGGCGTGCTTCCTTATTGTTAGAGTATTGCATTTCACCTTATTGCTTACTTTTCTATCCAGTTGCATGCTAAAATTACTCTTGTAATAGAGATTACATCAAAAATCAAAAATGTTTTGATGTTAAAATTATTAAACTTACTAACAGTATGGCTAATACTAGTACCAAGCTCTGCCACAGACATTTTGACTGGTCCTGAGTCTCCTTCCCTGTCTGTTAAAAGGAAGGAGGAGTGTTCATAATTTATCCTTTCTCCCATTCTTCTTCTAGAAGAAACTTATTTTGCAGAGCATTTAAACATAACTTAGATGCCACTATATTAGAAGTTTGTGTTTTCAGCTTTGCTTCAAAGAGCATAGATATATACCATTAAATGATTTCTTAAACCAGGATCATGGACTGAAGGTTATACAAAGTAAGAAGCACTCTGAGAGTGTGCCTGTTCTTGTACCCGATAGAGGGGCATCTGCAAGAAAAGAGAGTTCAGAAGGCTTGAGTGGTGTAAATGGTTGTGAAGGGTTTTTAGTACAAAACCACTTGGATAATCGCCACACAGTGAGAACATTTTGTTTTGTCTTGGGCTCTCTTCGGAGAAAGGACTTCTCTTCATGTCTGCACAAACATTTTCACACATCAGCATCACTCTTCAGGCTGTTCCTGGTGCTCTGGACATGCATCAGTTCTGCTCCCACAGTGTGTAGGGAGGTTGGACTGAGGTTTCTATTTATCACACTGAAGGATTCATTTATGGTCTATTTTATTTCATCATGATTCTACCAGGGTTGCATGTGAAGCTACTCTACAATCCTATTAAATTTGGAATGACTTTGTCCCACTGTCTGCAAAGGAGGAGTCACCTGCTGCTGTCAGAAACTACTGATAAATTGAAACAGTGATTTCTTCCCTGCTTCTGTCTTGCTAAACTAATGGTAAGCCAAACAGCCCAGCGGGGAGTCAGGTCTGGTCTGGTCTCTTTGCCAGTCAATGCTGACTGTGAACATGGTATAAATAACGACCCGAGATACAGCCCTGGCAAACATTGGCTTTATTGGCAGTCAGTGTGAAAGGAGTACACTTGTTTCTTTGCAGAATTCGGCTGCTTATGGTGGAACAGAGGTTAGACTGTAATTTTACTTATTTGTTCCCATGCTTGAACATTAATTTAAAACTTCTTTTTTCTTCCCTGGGGAGAAGATTATCTGTTTTGCTTAGCATTCAGTGGTGTTTACACTAAGTCTGGATGGCTCACATAATTTAATTTTAAAGTCTGAAACTAATTTTTCATTTTGAATCCCCTTTCTCCCCCTAGAACTCAGAAGGGAGCTGGAGATTGTTTTAGCTGTCTCATCACCTGTGGGCAGTTACATTATGTTTAGTTTTAACCAAGTTGTGTATAAACAAAATGCTTGCTCTTAGGCATTTCTCCTGAACATTGAGGAGCTAGGATTCATATTATTCTTTAGGAAATATGGATTGATAAACACATGTTTATACATGATTTGTAGGAGCTATGTGAGAGTAGTGAGGATTAAAACTATCCAAACAGAAAAGAATTAAAAACAAAAATCTGCCAATTTTTAGTTATTTAGTTATTTAGGGAAGAGACTATAACAAACTGTTATACAACCAAATCCCTTCTCAAAAAAATCTTATTTGTATTTTAAAAAATTTGAGTTATTGAGTTGGTGCAGCTGAGTGTTTCCTTCAGGAACTGTGTATGTTGAATCTGATTTGGACCAACTTTCTGGGTAGAGCAAGGCATCCTTCTGGAAGACAGTGAACATACCTACATTTATCTTTCTCACAGGGAATCAACCCCCCACCTCAAATTGCTTAGAAAGGTACTGATGCTTCCTTTTATTTTTTAGTTACATAATTTTTAACCCATGTTCCTTGGTATTTATTTTCCAGTAAAAACCTATGTGTGATTGATACTGTGGGGCGACTAAAAATTAAAGCATGATGTAACTAACTCTAATTGCACTTTCATTTGTAGCTCAAGAGGTTGTCTCCTTATGTCCGATGAGATCAAGATCTGTCATCAACTCTAAGGCCAATTTCCATCAGACCTTTTAAACAAGACAGAAAGAGTAATGTGTGCAAATCTGTAAATTAAAAACAAAAACAAAGAATTCCTCTCAGAGTTGGAATTAATTTCTTGGTTTTTTTCCCCAGTCTCGTATACCATGGCAAAAGTGTTTCATTCTAGATGAGTGGGTATGTGAAAGGGTATGTTGTCCCTTTAGACAACTTGGTGCAGTTTTGAGTGCAGATGAAAGCATGCCTGACATTTATTTCCCAGACTGTATTCATAGACAGGGCTCTCTATTCAGTGACTGAGTTTTGTTCATGCTGAGAGTCAGAGCATACTGATACACCTCAAAACCTTTTCTTACAGTTCCTAAATAAACTGCACTTGGAATTCATTGACATAGTGTATCAGGCTTCAGCAAGATAAATTTTGTTAAAAACTTCTGCATATTCGGTAGTGGATATCAGTGAGTGGTCTGGTACATTTATTGTGATGGTGAAGATGGAAGCTTTCAGAATGTGTTGTGGAATTACTGTGCTCAGAAACCCATGGAGCAATACTGTTTTTTTTTTTTTTTTTTTTATATCATACCAAATCATCTTTAGTATACAGAATTCAAAGGCAGGTAGTTTTATTGCACAGACATAACTGCAGTGAACCATCAAAAGCCCATATCTACCTCTAGCAAATTTTGTTATTGTTCCTAATGGACAAAGGATCAAATCTTTCTGGTATGGATTCTCTTCTGCTGTGTGGAAAAGGGAAAAAGGAGGATTGCTCAGCTGCCATTATTGGTGGTGGGGTGATATGAAGCTTGAGGCTGAGTGTTTTATGAGTTTGCAATATCTTCTATACTAACTGGAGACTTCCAGGAAATATTGTGTTCCTGTCAGTTCCCATCATTGTTTTTAGAGCTTTTTGTAAAGGTGATGTTGAGGGTCTTTTTTTTCTGAGAGCTCCCTTTACCTGGGGGATTATGGGAAGGAGGAATGTACAACTCATTTCTGCACACCATGAACATGATTGTGGAAGTAGAGCATTTGGCCTTACATGCTGTAGATGTATTAAACTGCTCCTTGCCCTCAGAAACTGAGAATATATATATATATATCTCAAAGTTAAATTCCATGTCATTTTGATGTCTGCTCATGAATACCCTAAAAATGTCATGGTTTCACCCCAGACAGCAAAAGATCCCTGCACAGGCTCTTGGCTCACTCACCCCTGGTGGGATGGGGGAGGGAATCAAAAGGGGACAAGTTGAGAAAACCTGTGGGTTGAGATAAAGACAGTGTAACAAGTAAAGCAAAAGCTGTACACCCAAGAAAGGCAAACCAAGGAATTAATTCACCACTTCCTATAGGCAGGCAGGTGTTCAGTCGTGTCCAGGAAAGCAGGCCTCCATGGCACATAGCAGTGATTTGGGAAGACAAGACTCTGAATGTCACCCCCCTCCACTTCCTTCTTCTTTCCCCCAGCTTTTTATGCTGAGCATGATGTGGTATCAGATATCCCTTTGTTCAGCTGGAGTCAGCTGTACTGGCTATTTCCCCTCCCAACTCCTCATGCACACCCAGCCTGATCACAGCTGGGGCAGGGGGAGAGGCATAAAAAGCCTTGGCATTGATCAGCAATGACAAAAACATCCCTGAATTATCAACACTGTTAACATAGCCCCACACTGTGAAGAAATTTAACCCTACCCCAGCCAAAACCAGCAGAAAAAGTAATTGCACTGTTGACTTTCAGTGTATTGCGAGCCAGAAGCCTTCTTTCCCAAAAAACATGCAGTCTAAACCCAACAAAAGAAAGAGATGTGTGGGAAAGACATACAGCATATATACCATCACTGTGCACTGAATTCACTGACTGTCAGATGAGGCCCAAGGTATTTTTACTATTTATACCAGGTTTTGGAAGAAATCAATCTGTGCAGGGTGGGACTGGTTCTGGTGACTCTGAGCCCACGCCTCAGCTATCCTAGACCTAAATGTGGAGCTCTTCCCAGTGGCAGCTCTGTCATTGCTGGAGGTTGCAGAGCGACTGCCCTCTCCAAAGCTCTTCGTTGAAACATAGATTAAAAAGGACAAACTTTTGCATAACACCTGATTGAAATTTTTAGCATTCAAAATTTTTGAAGGAATAGAAAGAGACACTTGTTTTCTACCTCTGCTTTAGAAGCTTATCTAAGCCTAAAAGCACTGGAAACAGGTTGACCTTGGAGTTGTGGAGCTTCCTGAATATGGAAATATCTTTTTCTTGTGCTTTGGTAGACTGTCTCTAGCCCTGTAGTTCAGGGCTTGTCCTTGTACTGTCTCCTCTCTTATCTTCCCTGAGCCTGAACTATGCTCCAGAAAATAAATTTTCATGTGGGGAAAATGTGTTTCCAATCCTTTAGTTGCAGAGGCACCTTTAAAAGTATAAGTGAGTTAAATCTGTGTGAGCTCTTAGGCATTCTGGCTAAATCTAAAATGAAGATGTAACCAAGCTGTCTTTGAACTGTGTAGAGCCTATGTAACAAGGATAGTGCGCTGAATTAAAGTAGCTAATTAGCTGTGATGAAAAGCTGATACACAGGGCTGGGTCAAGGCAGCTGCCTTGCTTCTGGACTGGCTTGTTCCAAGGAGCCTCGGGGCTCTCTCTGCAGCGCTGCACCATGCTGAGCAGGCACACCTCCAGCAGTGGAGGGTTGTACAGCCGTAAGCTGCCATTGCTAATCTTATTGAGGGGCTGTCAGAGACTGCATTCTGGCTCCTGGTCAGGCTGTGACCCTGGAGCGCACAAGGCTGCTTCCTCCTTTCATCTCTTTGCTCTGATTTCTGCTGAAAGGTAAGCCAAGCAAAGTCCTAGAGGATCCCAGATCAGCAATCAAAATCGTGGAGTATGCCTGTTTTTTTTCTTGGTAATTAGGCACAGCCTCAGGCAGTCAGGGTGGGAGTCATCTCATTTAACTGAAGGTATTGGAGGGTTAGCTATCAGTTCCGCACTGGTTGGTCACCTCAAAAGGAGAGAGGCAGATACTTCCAGTCAATGCTTTATCTCTCCTGGAACAGAAGAGATGAATCACACTCTGAAGGTGTCTGTCTTTCTCCATTGAGGCAGAGAAGAAGCCTCAATGGTAACACTGAACTTGATGCTGGTCTTTGCGACAGCTGGAGTTCGGTGAGGTGCATCTTTTGGTATTTGAAGTGTCATCTCAGCCATGTGCTGTAACATTTGATATTCAGGGTGTTGTAAAAGAAGAGGCATATCCCTAGTCTGAAGAACTGTACCTAGTATAAATAACAGCTTGTTTATTGAAGTGATGAGAAGGTGATGTGTGGGAATAAACCATCTGAGACCATTTAAGAAAAATACTCAAAAATCATACAAAGCCTAGGAGTTCAAACAAATCAGTCTATGAATCTAGCTGAAGCAATTGCAATAGTAAGTAAAACTATTTTCTTATTAGATCAAGTCAGCATGGCACAAATTATGGGTAGTATTGTAGGGAGCATGCTGCTTTATTTTCATTGGTTTGACTCTTACTCTGGACGTATATAAACCAAATGCCTTTCTATTTAATTTCTGGTAGATATCAGCAGTTCACAGAGAGTATTGTTTTTTGTTTTTTTCCCTTATTTTCCAGTGAAGGCACATGCGATTCAATGAAGACCTTAAAATGTTTCCTTTCTACTCAGAAACTTTAATACATGCAGTATGTGCTGGTTTGTCACCACAGCTAATTTCTGAGAAGTATTGTTGAAGTATTGAATTTATTTTGAGGCTGTCAGTTAGAAACACTTTTATTCACAACACCATGGAATAAAAGAAAAAGAAGAGGAAAACAGGGCTTTTCTTAGCCATTTTTTGTAGATTAATACTCCATTAAGTTCATTAGTTGAAAGAGAGTGTATTTTCCTCAGAAGCTTGACTAAATTCAAAATTTGTTTTAGGAGCGAGAATCATCAATGATTTGAAATGTCCTGAAAAACCACATCTGACTTGTTGAACCATCTTCTTCAGGGTTCCTGAGTTTGGTGCACCCTGGCTGTGGCAGAGGGATAGTTTCAGGGTGCTGAGTTGGAGTGGCTATGTCACCATGCACGTGGAAGGTATCTCTTGAAGTGATTGTATAGACCAGATAGGAGCACAGAGGTGTGCTCTCACAGGAGTTGGTTCTGTTTGGATTCAGCCACCAAACAGACCCTTTTTGAAAGTTTTTTTGATAGATCTAGAGCTGATTTTGGGGAAATGGTGAGAAAAACGTTACTAGATCAGATGTTAATCAGATCCCTAGAAGGTGAAACAGGAAAGTGAGTCATTATCATTCTTATCTACATTTATTCCACCTAACTTCTAATTATACTTAACACACTTTGATTTGAATAATTTCTTTAGTCTTGCCATTTTTATAGGTAATTTTATCTACTCAAGGTTTTTCAATATGTTCAGAATTAAAACTGCTATTCACTTGTAATTGTCTGAAATTCCTGCGTAGCATCTTCCCTTTGTAAAATTGGTTGCAGCTGGGTTTGGCAGAGGCAGCATGCTGTGTTCAAGCACCTCACTTCCAGTCACCAAAGGCAGATGCATAGAAGTCAGTTTTCTTTCATATCTGCAGAACAATTTTGGGAATCTTAATCCAAGTCTGTGTTCTGAAAGTTTGCAAGATCTTTATTCAGCAGAACAGTACAAGATGAAAAGTTTCAAAATCAAGGTCAATTCCTTAGCGCCTTTTTTTTTTTTCCCCAAGTAGTACATTTAGCTATTGCAGTTGGTATATTGCAGTTGTTATTTATTGCAGCAATGAGTTGAAAACTGAGATGTTATATTCATGGCTTAACTGTTAATGGGTTTTTTTTTGTCTTCAAACCCTAGATGTGTTGTGAGGAGAAGGATGCTGCATATGGTGGAGTTCTTTACTGGACAGTTTCCCTGACATAAAGGGTGACAAAATCTGACTGAGTGGAAATAAGATTGAGTTATTTTTGAATTGTTGAAGTTCAGTTGATGAAGTTCAATACAAGAGACTGATAAATGACTGAAATCTGCATTTCTAGTACAGGGCCTAAAAATGTCTGAAGGCCAAAGCAAACAGCATAATTTGCAGCATGCTCAGGACTGAGCCAGGCTCAGGAAGAGCCTGGACTAAGATTTGCTTTATGATAATCTGACCTACCTCTCTGGTTTATCCTTGTTCCAGTTACCAAGCAAATGGATTAATTATTTGGGCTTACTTTTTTTGATGTTTTTGAAAACACTGAATACATGACTTAGCTTATTGGCATTAATCAGCTATATTAAAATTTTAGGAAAATGTGAACTACTTCTTTTTTGTACAGTAGTTCAACAAATTTCACCATTGCTTGAAGGTTGGTTGGAGATCTACCACTGAGCTCTGCCTCAATCACTTCCTAGGCAGGGACCTCACCATCTTTGGGCTAGTGTGTAAAGCTCTAGTTTTAAGTGGAGCAAAAATAAAAGCCACTTAAGATTTTAAAATAATTGTTGTAAAGTGTGAAAGACAATTGAAAAAGCTTTGAATTGATCCGTGTTTTTCTTTGTTAGGTTTACGAGAGCTTAATTGCACATGATTAATAAAAAAATTTGCTGAAAAAAAAATGGTAGTCAACTGCACATCCAATAAGTGAAAAACCTAAATGGGTCAAATTTGGTCCAGTAACTAGATCTTATTCCATTATTTTTAATAGAGTGACTGAACCTATCTCATTGTTCCTGTTTCTGCAAACAATGAAGCAGTCAACTCCACATGTAAACAGTGAATAAAATGCATGAAAAAACTTATATATAGGAGCTTGGAAGATTCTTCCATACAGTTCTATAACACCTGTGTGGTTTGTTTATTCTTAATTAAAATATTTTTGATATAAATTGATTTATTCTCAAGCTCCACAGATATATTATTAAGAAGATCTTTGTGTGACACAGTAGGGCATACATTTAGGTGACAGCAGCAGTACATTTTAAATTATTAGTATTATTTTAAGTAGATTTAATTACAGGAACATATTAATACATACGTAGTATCAAACTAGACTGGAAGATATAGACTGGTAAAAATCCAGCCTAATGGTTGCATTTTGCTATTGTGGAGTGAGTAAAATGACTAAAAGGAGAATGTTTAAAATAATATGAAGCTAGAGAAAAAGTGATATTAAATTTTACATCAAAATAGTAAATTTGACGTTTGGAATGGCTTCTGACTATCAATTCAAAATCCAATCCATATGGAACAGGGAACCCTTAGAATTTAGAAGATTATAAATCCTCACTAGTGATTTCTTTTCCCATTTTCATCAACCCTGTCCCTGAAGATTGCTAAATGCTTCTTATTGAAAGGAAGATACTTAAGGCACAAGTATTCACTGAGCATTTATACTTGCACGTAATATTGACTAGTGGTTTTTAGAATTTGTGTACACCCCTCTCAGAATGGAATATACATCTCTGTTATTAGCAGAGGCAGCTTCCATGTATCTAAATGTCTGGAGTTCTTCTCAGATAAACTTTTCATGATTATTTTGGTGAGCAGCAGCCACCACATTTAGTGAGCTGGCTCAGTGATATGGGTAATTCAGCACTTATTCACCGAAAGGGGAAAAATAAAACTCCTCAGCATAATGGGTAATGAATGTGTCTGACTTCAGTGACTACAAGGGGTGGATGGTGAATCATCTTCCTGCAAGACTGAATATAGCTTTTTTTCCCAATACTTTCTGACATCTTTCATACAAGAGAATACATAAATCTGTCTCTTTTCTTCATGCAGCTTGGCTTTAACAGCATCAAGCAAGTTATGCTGAACAAATCAGTTTTACTTGATGTCTGTTTTTAAAGAGTTTATTATTCTTTCAGATTATTTTGCAAGCTATTAATTGTTACAATTCCAAGTGCACAGTTTTGTCTATACTGACAGTTTTATCTATATTCACTTAGGCAGTTATTCTGCATTGCTTTAAGGAAGTGATTGATTGTAAAAGACATAATACTTCAGGCCCTCAATATTACTTTGGAAGCTACAGAGTTTTCCCTTCTTATTTCAAAATGGAGGCACATGACTTCCCTCCTAACAGCTTCAGAATTCTTTCAATGTACACAGAGCTAATGTCTTCTGTTGCTGATGCTGGTTTTGGTTTCTAGGTCCAGATGAGTTGATTTATCCTACAGCAGAATATAATCTGTTCACTTACACCAGGCAATTTTTTAATCAAAAACATACCTTTGAGTGCTGACAATGTTTTAGGATTTTTCATGAAGTCAAACACTATCTTGGTCCATGGTCTCCCTCTCTCCCAATCTTACCCTCTCCCTGTCTTGAGAAGATTCCTTTTTCAATCTCTTTCTCTGTACTTCCAGCACTCTCCAACATAGTTCTTAGTGGTCTGTGATTGACCTTGCTGTTGGGCAACATGACTGGCACTGTGCTGCTTGTCTCTGGACTGGACTGCAATGTGGACTGTGTCACACATCCAATGACAGCATTTATAAAGTGTTTTCTTGTACAATAATGTAAAGCTTAGTGTAATTGTTTCAATCTCACTGTTTGGCCCAGACAGTTGCATAATTGTCATTATTACTTATTAATCTTATTTATCTGGGATAGTCTTTTCAGTCTAATGAATTGTAGCCCCCAATGTGGTCCCACAAGACAGCATAGGGTTTTAAAAGCAAAGGGAATCAGGCTTCCCTCAACATTTCCGTTTTTCTCTGCCAAATACTGTCAACCTTCCAAAAATAAGTATATGTATATTACATTTATTCATCTGCTCATCTTGATTATCTCAAAAGACATGTCAGTCTCGAGCTCTGAGCTGGAATCTTGCCTGCTGACAAGCTGTTGTGGAAGTCATCTGAGTTAAGAAGAGAACAGATAAGATCTTGGTGCATCATCTCAGTAAAGGCCTGGGGTAGAATCTCATGGGAGCCATCCAAGCTGCAGGATCTAACTGGCCACATGAGCCTTTATTACCAACTTAAATCCCTTCAATGCCAGTCCCAGATGCAATTTGTAGGTGAGACATCACTTGACTTTGAAAGTGTTCCTGAAGGACACAGCTCTCGCCAAAATGCAGTCTAATAGCTCTGCTTTGGGACTCCAAGAAAAAGGGATTGTCAGCTTGGTGAGAAATTGCTTATAGACAGAGAATTTTTCTTAAAGCAAATTGATATTTATTGATCATTCTGTTTACAGGAAGAAAAATGCTCTGTGTAGAGGCTTTGCAAAAGGCCCTTCAACATGGGACCAGGCAAAGTAGCTTTGTTCCTCTCTGAACAGCTGACTTTATCTTTTTTCTTCTTTATCTAAAACTCTTTTTTTTTTTTTTTTTATGTGGTTTCATTTTCAGAGTCAGGGCTTAATAGGAATTTGTTGCTGAAATTTACTCTGCTTCTAGGTTTCACTTTAGAAATAAATTATATTATTGTGATTGTACAATGAATTGATCAGCTAATAAGCTCTTTAGCAGTTACTAAAAATATAAATGAAAACCTCACAGAACTTACTAAAGGAAGTCTTACTAAAGACCTGATTTAAAGGAAAGATTGTTTTCTTTATCATTAAAATTTCAAAACCCAGCTTGATGTTTGATGGCAGATCTGAGTACTTAGAGAATGACAAAAAACTTTCATACCAGAGTTTGTTGAGTTTGTCTTTTTAGCTAAGGAAAAACTAAATAATGTGAATGATAAATTAGAACTAGCCCAGAAATGGCATCAGGATTTTGTTAATTTGGGATTGAGTATGAAACAAATAGGAACAGAGTGTTCAGTCCTTGTTCTCTGACCTCCTTCACAAATCTGCATTCAGAATAACTCATGAACAAAAGCTTCTCAACCAAAAGCTTATTACAACCAAATATTAGACTAAAACCTATGAAAAAATGGAATTTTAGATCCAGAAGGCTGGAGTTAAATGGAGACTCAATCTTACATCAGGAAGATCTTGGCTGATAACCTTCTAAACATCTCATCCTAGTTATGATTGTAATAAGGCATTGTATGTGTTGTAATGGTGCTGAGTCAGCCCCGTTCTGGAGATTATAGACCAATTATCATCTGCAGAAGGTTAATCTAGCAGTGCTCAAGGCTAAAGGAGTCTAGCTTCTTTCTTGTCACCCTAAAATACTGATCTGGGAAAGACCCATTTGGTCTTAGTCCTTGGCAATGCAGTTTTCCATTTTAGCTACCCACTTGAAAATGTAGCAGACCAGAGCATTCTATGCACTAATATTAGCTGTGATGAGATCACTGGACATATTACTGGTGGTTTTATAATTTTTGCATAATCTATTCTGCTAATTTATATTATGAGAGATGATTGTTTGGAGTGTTGGAATTTGGAGAGTGAAGCTTTTTTTTTTTTTTTCTGTCCTCCTTCTGCTACCCAGTACATGATGGGTTTCTCTTTGATTCTTTCTTGGCACTCACACTCATATTATTCCTCTTCCCTTAATGTGGATACATGCTTTTTGTTTCTTTCTGACCTTCAGAGAAACTCTTTAAGATGATTGAGCTTAAGGCAAACCAAGAGTGAGGATGTGTCTTGAATGAATGCTGCCCAAGGGAGTGGGGAGGGTGGAGGGGCAAGGCAGCCTAGTGGAAACATTCAGTGTATTTCTTGATTATCTTTTCACAAGGTGCTTTTAAGATTGTTCAAAAGAAGAACAAATACTTTGGGCAGACAGCACTACTTTATTAATTTTCCATTTTTTTAAAAAAAATTCTCTTGAATGACCTCCATGGGTTACTTCTTCAGTTGTGTTTATGCAACATTTTCTCCTTGAAATCTTAAAGATAATTTCTTTACGTAAAGAGCATAATGAATTCACAGTGTATTTTTAGACACATTTGATCACATAGCCAGACATGCCTGCAGCAAAATAACATTGGTGCTGGCAAAAAACGGGTAGTTAAACAGGTAGGTGGTAAATATCTACAGCCATTGCTTGAAAGCTATTAATTATTTGTGTTCCCAACTTTAACTGTTAAACTACATATTTACCCTGCAAACTGAGAAATAGCAGCCAATCTAAGCAAGTAATTTGCTTTTCAGTATTAATTTTGCTTCTTGTGCCAGGCTCTGTAAATATTTCCTCATGTATCATTGTGACGGTGCCATACATTTGAAATGTCAAATTATGCAGTGTCTGGTGTCATAAGAATAATAGCAGCAGCAGGGAGAGACAAAAAATACCATGCAGAGAATAAATACTTGTTTTCAGTATCTGCCTTGCCTGGTCTTGCAGTGCTGTGGACAGAGTAATCTAAGGGTTGTTTGGATGTATAGAAAATACATCCTTTGAGTATTTTAGGTACCCCTTGAGGAGCCTTTTTCTTGTACTGAAAACAAATGGTTTGTGCAGTTCAGCAGCAGTATTTCTCTCTTTCCCTATGCTCTTACATCTAAAGTGAGCATACCAGAAAGGGCAGAAAAATGCTATTCTTTTTAGTACTTATTTTCCAATTATTGTTAATTCACTAGCCTTTTGTGAAATAATATAGTGCTAAAGCAAAGTAAGAGGTGAACTTTCAGATGACTACTTTTACATGCAGCACTTTATTCTGCTCTCCTGCCACCCCATTTACCATCAGATTTATACCATACTAGCAGAGCAACTGAAGATTAAGCAGGGATTAACCTTTTTGGTTATCCACAATTTCTCACAGTATTTGTAGAATTAGTATAATTTACCACTGTATTATTATTGTCCTGGTGGAGTAATACTTCTAATACTTCTATGGAGGTTAGAGAAGTCAGGGCTGTGTAACAATCTATTTATGATAATAAGAAAAAAGTGATTATATAATTCTTCTCAAGAGGCTTCACAGGGAGAGGGCCATGTTATGTTGTGTGTTGTCATTCAGACTTTCTACCCGAAGTAAGAGATTCTGTGCTGTCTGTCCCTGGAGCCCAGCAATGCCAGCTTGCTTCCACCATCTCTAACCTCTTTTCATGCCTCTTCCCACCTTATCAGAAGATTTAAGAAGGAGGTACAGAGCTATTTCTGTCAGCATTTTCTCTTATAGTTTGAACATTTCAGGTGTATAAACTGAAAGGTCTGAAATCCAAATTTAGTGTCCCTGGGCTTGATAATTTGCTCATGCTTGAACATCCTAGTGATGTCTGAGCTATCGAGAGTATCCAGCAGTCTCTAGAAGCAAACAGGTCTCATAGATGTCTTCTGAAATATATACCAGCTCTTCAGGGATTTGTCAGATACTCTGGTGTGTCTCAACTGACACTAAGGCATTCAAGTATGTATCACCACATCAGACTCTAAATAATCAATTTGAAAATTGGAAATGTATCTTCCATTTTCTGAATATCCAGTACTGTAAGAAAGCAGTGAAGAGGCTGTGATGTTCCTGAAGGGAAAGCAATTGCCTGGTAAGATGTCTAAATGTCCCACACTATTGGTCAGGTCCAGGAAAAGAACACACAGGAAATTTTAGGCATCTCAACCACCTGTTTCTCTAGGTGCAGGGATGAAGTGGAACTGTCAATGTGGTGCTTCTATAACCTTATGCATCTTATACAACCTTGTAGATAAGCTCAGGAAGTGTGGGCTGGATGAGTGGAGATGGTGTGAATTGAGAACTGCCTGAATGGCACAGCTCAGAGAATGGTGATCAGTGGTGTAGAGTTGATTGGGGACCTGTAGCTAGCGATGTTCTCCATGACTGGATCATGTTCAACCTGTAGGAAGAGACAGAGTGTACCCTCAGCAAGTTCACTGATGCTACAAAACTGGGAGAGTGGCCAATACCCCAGAGTGCAGTGCTGCCATTCAGTGAGACCTGGACACCCTAGAGAGTTGGGTGGAGGGCAGCATAGTGAAGTTCAACAAAGGCGAATGCAGGATCCTATACCTGGGGAAAAATAATCCCACGTGCCAGTACAGGATGGAGGCTGAACTGCGGAAAAGCAGCTGGAGAAGAACCTGGGGGTCCCGGTGGACAACAAGCTGTCCATGAGCCAGCAGTGCATCCTTGTGGCTAAGAAGGCCAGCAGTATCCCAGGGTGTATTAGGAAGAGCATTTCCAGCAGGCTGAGGGAGGTGATCCCGCCCTGCTGCTCAGCCCTGGTGAGGCCTCACCTGGAGTGCTGTGTGCACTTCTGGGCTCCCCAGTTCAAGAGAAACAAAAACCTAGTGGAGAAGGGCTGGCAGAAGATGACAAAGATAATAAGGTGACTAGAGTGTTTCTCTTATGAAGAAAGGCCGAAGCAGTTCAGTCTCAAAGGAGACAGCCCAGAGGGGTTCTCACTGATGCATACAAGTATCTTCTGGGCAGGTGTCAAGATGATGGGCCAAGACCATTTTCAGTGGTGACCAGTGACAAGACAAGGGGCAACAGGCACAAACTGAAACACAGGATGTTTCATCTGAATGTGAGGGAGAACTTCTTTACTTTGAGGATTGCAGAGCACTGGAACAAGCTGCCCAGGGAGGCTGTGGAGTCTCCTTGACTGGAGACATTTACACCCCACTTGGATGTGCGATCCTGTGCAACCTGCTCCAGATGAACCTGCTTTAGCAGGAGGGTTGGACTAGATGATCTCCAGAGACCCCTTCAAATCCCAGCTGTTCTGTGATTCTCTTAATATCCACATAATTTCACATATCTTTTCAATATGCTGAAAGGTCTGAGTGTCAGTGTCTGAGATTTCCAAATAGCACAAAGCTCTGGATTTAATTTTTTAAACATGTGCTATGTCTGTTTTCTATAGTCACATGAAACTTAAGGCCTATAATGCAGAAGACATCTGTGAGCTGCTGTACACAATTCAGAATGAATACCGATATGTTAGTTTCCTATTTTTGGTACCTTCTTCATCTCCCAGTGTTTCATCTCGTGATAAATCTTTTATTTTCTATGAAATAGTCCATTTCAAGAAACATGATTGTCTTACATTGTATATATCTAGTTCTCTGGATGACTTTGAGAATGTATAAAAGCACATTATTGTGTTACTCAGGTTTGAAATATACAGATGTAAAAGTACTACACATACTGAACAGTATATGTCTTTGTTTCATGTATGTTTGCTTATTAAAAAAAAAGGATGGTTGAGCATTTAGTCTTGTTTATCTTTAATATTTATTTTGATTCCAGTGTGTTTATTCTCTCAGTGTTAAAAGTTATGAGTCAAACTGGAAGCTGTGGAAATATCTTTGGCTTCATGAAATGTGAAAAATAAATAATGTGCATGTGTTCTCCTTCTGTATTCATGTTCATACTATGTGTCATATTGTAGTTGCAATATGGTCATGACTTTTTAACCTGCCCACGACTAAAGAAATATTGATAAGAAAGAATCAAGAGAATTCTGGAATATCATTGCATCTCTTAAATTGACACTGTAAGGAGAAGTCCAAGTGGAAGGAGTCCAAATAGTGCTGCATTTTTTCTTAAAAATCTCTGAACACAAGTGTTTCTTAACTTCCCTAGCTGCTTCAGCACTTAACTCTCCTTATAAACAGATTTTTCCTGTACCTTACAGAAATCTTCTTTGCCAACATTGCTGACTTCTTGTATAGATGATACACAGAAAACAATTAATCACTGACATGTTTATGACAGTATTTCCCATAATCTCATTATGCCTCTCCTCTGAGACTAAGTCAATCCTATTGCTCTATACTCTCTCCTCCTACACTCTGTTTATCAGTCTTGTTGATTTCTGCTGAACCTAATTTCCTGAATTGTCACTTCTGTGTCTGTTGAACCACATCCACATGTCCCAGACTTGCATTTGCCTTTTTGTGTCAGCATTGTACAAGTGCTACAGTGCAGTTTATAGCATCTCAGTCCACTTCTGCTAGAGGGTTTGAGTTTTTTTTCAAATTGTTGATGATGATGGTGGATTTGAGGTACCTCAGGAAGGGTCAATAGGACCCAACCATGTAAGGTGTTCTGTGAGCAGAGCACATCAGACAGCTCTACCTCCAGGCAGACCCTGTTGCCTTGTGCACCCCAGTGCTGATCTTCCTAAGAAAGTGGGGCATTTCTTTGCTGTGCAATGCTTGTTTTCGCTCAGCTGACACTCTGTCTCATGTCTACTACTTGAAGTTTGTTTGAATGCATTGATTGTACAAAACCTCCTTTGTTTCCAGTAGTTAGTAATAATTAGCTGAAAGGACCTCTGGCCAACGTGTGCAGATACTTTGTTTTTGTAGCACAGACTGCTGCTGTTTGTAATCCAGCATGTCCACAGAAAGCAGCACCTTTCAACCTGTGCAGGGCATCAAACTGTTGGAATTGCTTTCTGCAAAGTTCATTTTTGCCCCTGACATTTAAAAAGCCTCAACTAGGAAAAATCTCACAGAGTTGTTATATCCAAACTCTGGATACAGCAGGATAGTCATATGGATTGGTGAAAGTTTTGCCTTGGTAATCAGGATGGCCAAGAATCCACATGGCATAGCATAAAGCACACTTTTATATTCCTTGATTCTCCTTCCTCCTGTCTTAAAGAAGCACTGAAAAGATATCTGGTGTGTTCATCTGACATGCAGCTAGTTGGCAGAGTTAGTTAAATCAACCTGGGGAATTAGACTCTTTGAAAGCCAGCTAATGCAGTACTTCCCCTAAATCCTGTACTTCCTGTATCCATCTTTAATTACAGATATCTCTTCTTCCTCTCTCCCCTTTTGCAGTCATGAAATGAAAGTGAGAATGTTAATTTCTAAAATGGTTTATGTGCCTGGCATTGCCTGGGACCTGCCAACATCACAGACAGGGAGATTTATTGAATGTGAACGTTTACCCTCTGTGGCTCGTTCTGCTGGGAGGTAACAGTCCTGCCTCTTCTCAGCAGTGTGGGTACAGTTTTATTATAGAATCCTGAGGACTGGAAGGGACTTTAAAGATTATCTAGTCCCAACTCGCCCCATTATGGGCAGGGGCACCTGGCACTAGACCAGGTTGCTCAAGGCCCCATCCAATCTGGCTTTGAATACTTCCAAAGTTGGGGCATCCACAATCTCCCTGGGGAGCTTGTTTCCAGTGTCTCACCACCCTTCCCAATACCCCAATATCTAGCCTAGATTTTCCCTTTTTCATTTTGTACCCATTACTCCTTGTTTTGTCACTACATCTCCTGACAAAAAAAAAAAAATCCCTCTCCAGCTTTTCTGTAGGCCCTTTTCAGACACTGGAAGTTTGCCACGTGGTCTCCCCACAACCTTCTCTTCTCCAGGCTGAACAGTCTGAACTTTCTCAGCCTTTTTTCTTATGTGAGGTGCTCCAGCCCTACTACCAATTTTGTGGCCGACCTCTGAACTTGCTTCAGCAGTTTTATGTCCTTCTTATGTTGGAATCATAAGAACTGTGCCAGCACTGTGCACAGCACTCCGGTTGGGGTCCAAAAGGGCAGGGTAGAGGAAGACAATCCTGTCTCTAGACCTGCTGGCCATGCTGCTATGGATGCAGCCCAGGACACTTTTGGCTTTCTGGGCTGTGAGCACACTCTGACTGCAGACAGACATCTGCATCTTTCAACAAACAACACCCGCCAGTCCTTCTCCGCAGGGTTTGTGGCCAGAGAAGGGTGTGTGCCCTTGGCTTCTCGGCTTGAGCTGGCGCTGAGAGGCCGCGGTGGTGGCGCTGGAGGCGGCAGCTGTGGCGGGGCTGTCCCGCAGGTGGCGGTGCGCGGCCGGGATTCGCAGCGGCACGGAGCGTCCGCAGCGCTGGCACCGTCGCTGCTGCTCGGCTCCGTCGGAAAGGGGCGTTTGGGGTCCTGCTTTCCTCCCTTGTTCCATTCGTCATCTTTTCTGCCTTTGTTTGTCCTACGTACAGAATCGTTGGTATAAGGGGAAGGCTGTAAAACACCTACCAGCCAGACTACAGCATCTTTTTCTCGAGGTGCACCAATGGGGATTTTTCCTTCTGGTATCCTTCTGGCTGGTTCTGGCTCTGTTGCCAAATCAGTCCCGCTGTTTCACTACAAACTCGATCGCTGGCCACGTTTGCCAGCCTTGTTACCATAGTATTTGATATTCGGATGTTCCCTTCCCCATTGACTTCGAGCTTATGCTTTCAGTATATTTAAAGCATTCTGCAATGCACTTTCTTTGTAAAATATGAATGTATTAAGCTTTAAACACTATCAATGTTTTCCTTACAGAAAATTTCTTTTCCTAATTAAGCTACTTTTGCAGCTAATACTGACATTTACAAAAGAAAAGGTCGAGAAGCTGAAGGAGACCTCTCACTGAAATCTAGCAATTGTTATCATAGACTTCATTATTCTTCATGTAATTTTATTCTGTTCTTGTTTGATTTGATTTGATTAGAAATGTGAAACAGGTTGCAATATTTGAATCTTGATCTTCTTTAAGCCTTCTTCAGTGCTTAAGGGAATGAAGAAAAACTAAGAATTTTTTTTTAGCTTGTATTGTTTTCTGCTGGTTTTTTGTCTGTAGATTTCAGAAACCTTTGTAAGGCAAGCAGCAGCTGTGAGGATGAAACATGGCAATGGATACACATGGCTCTGGTGGTGTGAAGTCTCTAAAATTTGCCTTGTGCAATACCATTTCTGTACACAAATACCAAGTCCACAAGTTTATTATTTCCAAAAAATAAATGCAAAATAAGGCAGATTTACTACTATAAATGTTGTAATTTGCACGTCTGGATAAAAAGCTAGGAGTTTAACTTAAATTTTGCAGATATAAGTTGTAGCCCTGATTCATGCCTGTGATGTTTTGGTTTTCTGAAACTCTTTCCCAGAGAGTTTTCTGTCAACAAGAGACACGTTTTTCCAACTGTAACCTTTGTCTACATTCCTTTCCCTAGGAGGGACTTCTTCTTGATGTCCCTCTGACTTGACCAATGTGATTGAAGAAGTTTGTCTTTGTTTCACCCATTAGGTTGTTCTTTGTAGAATAGTATAAAGGGAAGAAATAACCGGAAACAAACGGAGTAATTGTCAGCCTTCTGAGTCGGAGTCTATGTCGTTGTGATCTTTAACAGCGTCAATAAGTAGAATTGATGTAATTGCTAACATTTCTGATTTATTTATTTTTATTTCTGATTTTTTAGTTTTTATTTTTCTCCAAATGTATGTTCCCATTATTGACTTTAAAGTATCTAACACAGGCTACAATGTAAATGGTAGTGAGTTATGTTAAACATTTATAGTATACTATTTTACATTATACGAAGGATGGTGAATCCCAAATTTTGAGGCAAAGTACATGTTTTATACAAAGTACAAAGATTTTATAATTTTATGTCATTCCTTTTATTTCTTTGTACAAAGCTTTGTTTGTTGACTTTCACTTGTGCAAAGACATATTTTAGCCAGTGCCAACTTCCTTTGTCACATTTGCATTTGATTTGTTCTTCTTTTTCAAGATCATATGAGGTGATGAATGAATTGACTAAACTATGTATCTCTTTTCCATGTTTGCTTTTAAAGTAGTGGAAAGAAGTTCAAATTAATCATCAGTAGTCTATAAAGAATTTAACCAAGTAACACTTCATCCTGCAGTGTGTTTTTATCACCTGTATCAAAATGTATTTATGGTGTCCTTCTCAAATGTGTGTTCTTCTGCTCTCTTGCTACAATTTATTACTCTGACAAATATGATGAACGTTCATGGCAGCATTGAGGAAGGGCATTCAGCAAGGTTCACTCAATCTCCCTGATTTTACAACAGCAAAGTTCCACAGCAGAACTGCATCTCTGGTGATTTATTATATTGAAGCACTGATTCTGTGACCCATTTCTTCTGTTGCGATCTGTCTTGGGCTCCCAGGCATTGCAGGGCACACCTTCTTTGCAGTTTTGCCATTGGAAAAAGAGGGGTGTAAAGATGAGCAACTTAGTTCGACCCTGAGTTTCATGGGTCTATGCCCTGGGGCAAGGCACTGGATGAAGAGGTTACTGCATTTCAAGGAATGGAGCATTTCTCATCCTTGAGTGGCATCCAAGTGTCCGATAATGTTGTGGGAAGGCAGAAAAAAGCTGGGAAGTTCAGGAGATCGGTTTGATTCACTGCTCTGGTGGAAGCCAAAACCAGCATGATGTGGCACCAAACTGATGGCATCTAGCTGTAGTGGTACTCTCAGAACTTGGTGGTGATGCAAAGAAGACACTTCTTTTGTCTAGTGGCATCCATCAGAGTGCAATAGCCTCAAACAGCAATTTTGGCATAACTTCCCCCATAAATTTGTTATTATTACTATAATTATATTGTTTTAATTTTAATTTTAATTGTATTTTAATTTTTGTGCCAGATTGTCTTTGAATTTTTGTCTATATTTCTCCCTCCCTTTGCTGAATTAAAGTATGTTTGAAACTCTTCTAGTGGAGTATTTCTACCATCTGCTCTCTGTAGCAATTATTCAAATTATTTGCAATCCTCTGTTCCTAGCACGGATTTCCTGACTGACATATTTTTGCCCTGCAATATGTCCCAGCTGGTACAGATCTGTAATTCTGTGGAGTTGGCTGGAGGTGGAGGGTTATGCTTACATTTCCAATTATTTACTGTCTGTCTCACAGGAAATCATCATCTCTTAGATTTTATAGAATGAATAAAGAGAAACAGTGTTTTTTAAGGTTCTCCTTCCTTTACAATCTCAGTCTGCACTGGAATACTAGAAATCCTGAATAATCTAAATTGTTCATAGCACTGAACAAAGCTCATCCCACGCCTGCACTGGCTATTTCTTCTGTTACTGAGAATACAGGTCCCTTTGTTTTGCTATGATTAAGGTGCTGCAGTAGTCTGCCCTGCCTCTGGTCATATTCACCTGATATAACAAGAAGAATGATTTTCCTACTTCTTTCCCCGTGTCACTTTTTCTTAATAAATCAGGGGTTTTGAAATGCAAACCCAAGGTACTCAAAGTATCAATGGATCTGCATAAACACTTCAAAGTTTAATTTTTGTGAAAAATTAAAAGGAAGTCAGGCAGGGTAATGTGCATACTACTATGAAAAGAGGACCCTTAAACTGCCTTAGAAAGTGCCATAATACTATAAAGAGATAACCAAACACCCTCCATGCTGGTGGGCATACATGTCAGCTGAGAGGTATAGGCAGTTCTGGTCCATTTGTGGCCTCCTCAATTAAGAAGACTTTAAGAACAGCACTTTAAGAAGAAAGTAACTTCACAGCCAACAGAAATCTTTTTCACTTTCAGCATGTGTTTATTCATTTTATGGACAGAAATACTTTCAAAACAATGTGAGAGCACTGTGTGGCCTCCACCCTGCCCCAAGTTTCTAAAGCTGTGTGGGGACCACTAACACAATGCCCAGGCCCCACAGATGGATAAAATGGTGAAAGATTTTAAATACAGAAATAGAGTTCATGCCATGTACTATGATAAAACAGGGTCACCACTGTTGCTCTTCCTTTTCTTATAGCTGTTATTTGCTATAGATTTATAGCTATTTTTTTTTACTATTACTGGGAGCCTGGCTTTGTTTATCTTAAAGAATTTAAGACCTCTTTGCATGTTGTGCAGTGCTCTACGTGTACTCATGAAACATCTGTTGTAAGTGCCAGAAGTGCACAAGGGACACCACTGCTGCTTTGACAGACATTCATTTCTATCAGTTTTATTTCACTTACTGCTCTGATAACCTCCAAACCCCTGCATACTGCCTCACCTTTGTGGAACTCAACTGCTTTTTGGACATTTGGACTTTTGTAGAGTTAAAATCTATTTAGGTGGCGTCATCAAAGAGTTACAAAACCAAGAGGGATTGGCCTCATAGAAGGGTCTTAATACCCAGAACAGAAAGCCAGCCTGAAGATCTATGGAAATAAGAAAAGCTCTTGCTTTTAAGTACAAGGTCAGCTTTAGCAAAGGTGTTACACTGATGGGGTCCAAAAAGCTGGTAATTTGCATTTGCGTGGTTGTAACTTCTGAGACACCCATTGCAGATCTCCTTCTGGGCAGACCATGTGCTACCTGGAGAAGGAGTATGAGCTCTGGCTCCATCTTAAAATGGGCTAGAGGCTGAGGCTGGGCCTAAGGCTTCCAGTAACTGCCCATCATGAGGCCACTAACGAATTTAGTGGATTCAAATGTAGTTCTAAAGGTAATAAAAAGTGATTGAACCCAGACAAAAATGAAGGAGAGAGATGAAGTTAAAGCTCAGCATAATTGGAACAGCATCTATGGGTTATCTAAATATTTAGATTAGGTGATCTAGTGGTAAATTTTATGAATCTTTGTGTAAAATACTTCCTTAATTTTATTGCTTCATGAAATTGTCTACATTATATAATGAAGTGAAAAAGTTTCCACTTTAAAAAGTTTCCACTTGAGAATATTGGTAAAAATCATTGTCTTCGCAGTCCTTACAAAAACATTTAAAAGAAGATCAGGAGAGCTATGTGAGAGACCAAAGATAAAGTTCCTATCATGACTTGTAATAGCAGTTAATTCTGGATTTCAGATAGACCAAAGGAGTCTTTGGTTATTTGTGGCTGAAATGTTCACTGTCTTCTTATTTTTAGCAAAAATTTAGTACAGAAGCAGAGAAGCCTTTTTTTTTTTTTTTTTTTTTACAGCTACTACGTTCTCACCTAAACATCTGCTTTGGTCTAACAACACATACACATCTCTATTTTTTTTTTTCTAATGGTGAACATTTACAGTATATTTTTTCTCTTTCAATCTGTCCTGTTTCTTGCACCTCCTCCCTTGTACTTTCCAGGTGTCTCCTTTCATGATCTGAAAGTGCTGCTGAATAAAGATGAGGCAATAGTTAGTCCAATCCCAGACAGTCTTTTGCTCGGGTAATTGCTCGGAACCAAGCAGCTCTTAAGCGCCCTGATTCCCTGACTCAGATTGACTGATGGAAAGATTAAGTAAGGCAAAGATTTATAGCCAACCTAGTAAGAAGAAAGCAAAAATGCAGGCTCATTTAAATAAGGTGTTTTGGGTTGTTTTTTCCTCTCTCTCCCCTCACTGTACTGAGGACACATACTGAAAGTTATCCCAAGACATTGTTCTGGTTTAGGGCAAATTTGGGAGGAAACTTCCAAAGGGGTTCCTCTGGAGAGGAAACCCAAATGGCCCCTCCCCCCAGCCAGTCCAGGAAAAAGAACTTCCTTGGAGAAAAGTGGAAAAAACTATTTATATAACAAACAAGATGCCCACAAGCACAAAGAATGAATAATATGAAACAATAAAACCTCTGGCTGCTCCGAAGAGAGATGGCAAACTGAGGCAGTCCTTGCCGTGGGTGCAGCTCAGCTCCCTCAGTCTCTCACCAGCCCCACTCCCTCCGCAGGGCCAGGCCCGGCGGGCTGCAGGTGCCAGCCCTCACTGCTCCTCTGGGTTTGTCAGTCCAGAGCAGATTTAAACAGTCCCAAGAAAAAGAAATAAACAGTCCAGGGAGCCTCTCTGCCTCAGCTAGCTAAAACTGACTAAAAGCACAGGAGATCTCTGTCCCACCGCTGTCCATGCCTCAGATGAACGCCGGAGCCAGGCCGTGTGGGAGTCAGGCAGTTTCTCAAAACAAACTGTGCACTGCTGCTTCTTTCTCCCCCTTTGCTCCCAGAACCATTTTAAATGTACAGAACTTAATATACAGCACAAACAGAACAGATGATTGGGGATACAAGCATCATAAAGTCACCCTAGGACAGTCATACAGATCAGAGCCAAGCTCCTTTGGCTGGAGAAGTGAGCACCCTTCCAGCCACGCCTGAGTGGTGCTGGAGCTGTGCTGGTAGTGCTCCCACAGCTGATGTAACACCCCACAGGAGAGCTAACTGAAAGAAGAAATTTTACCAAGTCTCTCAGAGAACATAATGTAATTCTTACAATAAAGCCAGTAAATTTAGATTTATACCTGATTTATTTGCCCTGGTTTCTCACTTACTAAGGATATTTTCTAGTATATATAGGATGACACAATCTATTTAAAACAAATGAAATTGGCCTTGAAACCTTTGTCCCCATCTTATTAGTATGACTACAGCAGATTCTGGGTAATTAATAGTGACATTTTGCCAAAAAACCCCAAACCCCCCATAATCTCACTAATATATGGAAACACTCATTATAATCCTTGCTAAAAATTCTTTAATAATTATTATTGACATCTATATAGAGGAGATATATTAATACATAATATAAAATAAATGAAATACATAAATACATTAAAAATACATAAAAATATATTCATAAACATGAAAAAATGTCCCAGGGCTCAACAGTGAATCTGAGTAAATGTATTTGCAATATTACCAGCAGGGTTTTATTTAAGGTCTTTTTAATGAAGCACGGAATAATGGAGAAACAGCGCTTTGTGTTAGCCTCTTTTTAAAAAATATTAGAATCTATAAAATGACTGACATTTTTACATAGTTTGGATCATTTAATGTAAATTGAAATATCAGAGTGTCTCCTGAGTGATAGTCAGTATTACAGCTGTACAGCTCCGGGGTCAAACACATTTTAGATGACTACCCCTGGTGCAGGTTGTGCCTTTGCCATGGCTGTTCACTGGCTAGAAGAAGGCCTTTATGTTGACAGTCCAGAGACATTTTGGCTTAAGAAGTCAAATTAAAAAACAAAAAAAAATGTAGTTTATTTTGGTACAAAGCTTTTCATACCTTTGTTATGTGGCATTAATCTTTGGGCTGCAATGTGAATAAGATTTGCCCTTATATTTTTAAAACTATGCATTATAATTTAATCTCTGGTCCTCAGAGTACTAATATCAGTAAAGGATATTCCCTTAGTAAGCTGTTTGGTAATGATATTCTGAACTAAATATTGAAGAGATGGAAAGATAAAGAATGCAGAAAACATCAAAGTTCTTAGATTGATGTACTTAGATGGTTCTATTATCTGTTTCAAGAGTTATCCAGCCTGATTTATAATTTCTATTAAAAATATCAAAACACTGTCTGGATTGTATCTAAGCCAGTAAATATCCCTCAATATTTGTTTCATGTCATTCTAAGAAAAAGAGTATATGTTTACCCATACACTTCACTCTCTAGTTTTCACCCAAAGCACAGCTTTAGCTACAATAACAAAGAGGAAATCAATCTTTCTTGAATCCCTAATTTCCCATGGAATTAAATGCCTCTTTCTCCTGAGAGAGATGTTTCAGCTTGTCGGTTGGGTAATCTCTTCACTTTTTGCTCTTTAACTGTGCTAAAAAAAAAAAAAAAAAAGGAATACAATACTAATCTTCATTCCCTTCTATGACTTTGTCCTCTAAGGCCTATGTAAAACACATCTATTCTCTAAGAGTAATTTATAGTAAGATTTTTACTTAAAGCAAATGTGGGATAAGAACCAGCTCTGTCGAGATTCATATCTAGGAAAAAACATATCTAAACTTAAACTTTAAGAATTAGTTCACTGACAATCTACTGTCTAAGCGTTGCACTTAAATAATACATATATTAAAGTAAAAATAGATTCTTTTTCACTGGCTACATTTAGAAAATGTTTTTATCAGATATTCTCTGGGAACAGCAAGAGTGGATTCCAAGGGCTAATCCAACAAGATAGAATACTACCTTTCTCTTGGAACAAACTTCAAATAGAACTAAATATGAAGTATCATATTTAAAGTTGCAATTTTACAAAAACTGGAGAGTTTAATGTACAAGAATGAATGATACTAATTTTTTACACTTGGTCCAAGATATTGTCTAAAAAAATTGCTGGGATTTGCTCTGCTTTGACAGCTCTATATTGCAGATGTCTCCATAATAGTTTTCACTCCTTTAAACCATATAAAGTGTTAAAGGCCACATGGAAAAACTGAGTTTGAAGGAAAGTTTGGGGTCTAAAATATTGGTTTGGTTCTACAGGGAAAACAGGCGGGCCCCTTTTATGAACATGTTCTCAATTCTGTCTGTATGTGAAGAAGAGTGGAGAGAAATTTGAGGGTAGTCCCATGTCTGCTGGAATGTCATAAGATTCATTTTGTGATGAATCTACCCTGGCCCCAGAAAAAGAAAAAATCTGTGGGACTCAAATTGCTAATGGAATAAAAAAAAGGAGGAGTAGGTAGTATTTTCCATTTCCAAACGGAGGAGTAGGTTGTATCTTTTACTCATGTGATGTGTCCTTTGCAGGAATGAAACAGGATTTATAGTCTTATAGTGCTATTTAAAGCTGAAAGCCTGTTTTTCCAAGCAGACGTGTGTATCTGCATTTGCAGCATGCCACTGGCAAGGTAAATGGGATCAGCAGTAAGCTGAAACTGAAAGCTGCAGCTGGCTGACAGTTGCAATTTTACAAAACTCCTTTCTTTCCCTTCAGAGTCTATGCAGATATGAGTTTCAGCAATACTTGCCTCCAGCCTCTTTTAACTTTCTTTTTAATTAAAAAGCTTAATTGGGAGTAATAAAAATTCCAATTAAGCTTTTTAAATAAAACCCAAAAGCTCAAAGTGGCTGTGGTTGCAGATAACTGCTACTGCAACCCGTGACTAGCACTGCAATTTGAACAAGGCATTTGTTTCACCATAATTAATATTGTGCTTTATGATTGTACCTCCACATCTTTCACAAGTACTGTACCTTTAAGCCTCACAGCATTATTGTTTGCATGTGAAATATGGGCATCCTTGTGAGTTTTGCTAACTGCAGTATAGGGACTCAAGTCTCTGTGGGTTGCTCTGCTTGTATTCCCCTCAGCATCGTGCTACATGTCATATCTGTAAGCAGAAATAGAACTGGTAACAAGTCCTGATTGGCCAATTTCCCATTGATTTCATGTGGTCTTGTAGTCTGCTTAAAATTCCCAGGACTGTTTCCTGCTTCTCCTACAGCTTCTTAGGGATTTTTTCTTAAAAATGATTGTTATTTTTTGTTATTATTTCCCTCTCTTCATTATTGACTGATTCCTAGCTCTTGTTTTGAGAGCCAGCTTGTGTTGGCTCCAGGTACCACTGGCATTAGGTTCACAGGCTTTTCTCATCAGCTTGATGGACCCAGGTGGCCTTGTCTTTCACTGCTGTTTTTGCTTTCATTTTCTCAGCCATCTGTTTCTGACAAGAATGAATTACAGCCCTGTTTTCCAAGAAGTACGTTGATAGTTGTAGCCCAAATGATTACAATAAAAAAAAAAAGAAAAAAAAAAAAAACAAACAAACCAAAACAAAAAACAAAACAGGATGGCTTGAAAAGCAAAATGTTAATATATAAAACATAAATGCATGTAAACTCTCAATGAACTTTAAAGAAAATAAATATGTTAATCTTCTGCTCAGCTAGTATTTAACTTATTAATAACGTTGAACATATTGAGTGAAATGATGAATAGGGTTGGTTAAAGGGTTGGTCACATTACAACACAAAATGTACCTTTTTTTCCCAAATTAAAAGCTTAGTATAGAAATTTAACCCAAGGTTTTACTTACTTTTTGCCCCAAAATTTAAAAAAAATAGAATTATTTACTCCAAAAAAAAACCCAAGAAACCCTTGGCTATCATTAGAAGGGATTACTATTCTCTCTACCCCAGCTTGTGGCACTGAAAAATATTCTTCCAATCCAATGCTGTTGTGCAGCAATAATGTGGTACATAAACTGAATGATGTGCTTCTGAAAGATAAAATGCCCTGTGTCACCAAGTTGCATCTCTGTCCAGGAAAAGCACATTTGCCATAGGTTATGGGAATTGAGAGTGACCTACTGTAGGTTGCTTGACTCAGCCTCGCTTCCTCTCAGTCAGGGTTTCATCTGGTGGATCTGGGCTCTGACTAACAGCTTTATTCAGGAGAAATTGGCAGCTTGAATTACAGGAAGGTAGGAAAGATTATGTTTCAAAAATAGAAAAATTTTAAGGTGTTTTTTTTCCTGATGCTTCTTTTTTCTGATCCTTTTTTCATTTCTAGGATAAATCACAGTATCTAATAAGCCAATGAGTCTTTTAAAGTGGAGTTTTAAGCGTGTACCAAGGTCTTATTGAATCATGTTATCTAGCATTTCAAATCCTCTTGAAGTTAGTTACAAAGAATAATAGCTATATGTTCAGTCTGAAGAGTTCTAAGATTTTAGTGACTTTGGATTAACAGGAAGATTTCAAACTATCAGTGTTTAAGCTTCACCTTTCTGTCAGTCATTCCTGACAAGGCCAGAATAAGGTAGTAACTGCAGTGACTTTAGAGAGGGTGGTTTTTCATTAGTTTAAGCAGAATGTCAATTAAAAAGGAATTGAGATAAAGAACCAGCAACTAGATTAAGTTTACACTTCTTCAAGGATGATAAGAAAAATCCATTTACAGGTTCTATTTCAGACTGAATATACTTTCTAAGGTAAAGGCCCCTTATATTATAACTTCAAAAGTCTACTGGTAATTTCTGAAAAGATTTAATAACTATTGTGTCTAAAATGTTGAAAAATTTTTCTAACCGCTGGAAATAATTATTTCTTACCTGAAATGAATATACTAAAATTAATTTAAATTTAATTTCACACATTTTATGACAGAATGTTATCATCTTCCATCAGTTCTTCTCCTTCTGACTACTATTTGCATTCTCTAAGAACTGACAAAGCTTGTTTAAAATGGGAAGAGAAATTAATCTTTCTGTGATCTCTGAATGGGGGAGGACTGCCTGGGGCTGACTTACAGCTAAAGGAGTATGGGACAAAATGGAAGCCTACATGCACTAATCTTTTTACTTTTTCTGTGATCCATTTGCAAGATTTTAGCAACTTAGTAAGAGTAACGACCTCAGAATTTAGAAGACTGCATGGGAATGGGACAACATTGGTCTTTGTCCAGGCTAAAGACAAAAGAGGCTCCTATGGGGATTCACCTTTCCGTATATCCTTGTTACTCCTTGTGACAATATTAGACTTTAGGGCTCACATGAAAATTATTGTTTCAGGCAGGATCACATGGGCATTTATTAACCTTGACTCACATATTCAATATATTTTTTTGTCTTCTTACAGGCTCAAAATGCTTTCTCTAAAGGAAACTGAAACTGTGATTTGATGTTACTCTATTAAGAGCTAGGTTAGCCATGGATTTCTACTTTGCCCAGAAACGCACTCTAATCCAGAAGAGAAAATATTTTGAGGGCTGCTTCCCAGTGAGAAGTACAGTATGGGCCACAGTTCATGACAAAGGATAGGAAGTTTAAACAGTTTGGGATGGTTAAGCACAATCAGCAGATCTTGCAGACACCAGCAAGACATCTACTGCATGCTTTACAAAGGCAGCTTTTCCACCTTTGAATTATAATCTGAATAGATTGCAGTTCCAGAGCAAATGACACATAAAAACTTGCACATACACCTGAAGTTGGGTAAATCATTAATTCCTAGTATTATATGAAGGATTTACTCCTCTTTTCTGTTCCTGTGACTAAACCCTTAGCAGACAAGTAAGGTGTGGGGTTTTTCAGTAGTGAAACAGCTTTCCATTTTGTAATGGAAATAGTACCATGAAATAGTAAAATACTGGTTGAAAGAACCAAAACTTTCTATCATTAACAGAATAACAGATAGTTTCTGCCATAGGTAATCAAATTTTCTGTTGTAGGTAACTAAAGAACAGGAAGCAAAATATCAATCTGGAGGGGAAGAGAACTACCCTTCAGAGACATCCAAAGCCATAAGAGATGCTGACAAACTCCAATTCTCCTACACTATTTATACTGCCTGACAGAATGAGTCACATTATGCTACTTTTTAATAGCTTTCTCACCTTCCTGAAATGAATTACATGCTTGCAGAGCAGTGATGGTAAGCTAGGAGTCATAGTGATCATTATTAGCTTTGCAGCATCCTTAGCATTCAGTACTCATGAATCAGCTGTAATATATTGTGATAAATAATCTGTCTAGAGGGGCATCAGCACTTCATCTGAAGTACAGCCCAGGCTAATACTGTGAAATCAGCTTTGATACAGTCTGTAAAGTTAGGTCTTGCTCTATCTCTTTGAATCAGGGCAAGATTCGGCTGATTCTTCCTGATAGAGAAACTACTGAGCAGCTTTTTCAGATGTACTTCAATGCTTTGCTGTCATTATTTTAAAACTGATGTGTTTCCCACTCTTTCTATTAGGTACATACACATCATCGCATCAAAATCTCACCTAAGGCATGGCCATGATGGAGGGTATTCTTTTGAATCAAATATTCCAAGATTTCTTCATTGAAGAAGAAATTTCTTCTTTGAAGGTTTCAGCTGAATCAGTTTTTGTCACCAAGTTATGCAATAGATTTTGTTTCCACTACAAAAAGTGTGGCATTAGAAGAGCATGGGGTGATGTGAGGAGCTTATGGCAGAACTAAGCTGAATCTTTAAGGTAACAGCCTGAAACAATTGCAGGTTACAGAAAATAGGGCCAGAAGGGGCCTGGAGAAATCGTGTACATAGTGTGCTTGCTGAAGCTCAGTTAGCACTCTGATTTATTCTGAGAGATGCTGATTTAACCTGCTCTTACAGACTTCCCATAGCACTGGGGAAAGCTATAGATTAACAGCTTTCACCTACCAGTGTAAACCAAAAGTGGTAAAGGCCAGAAATTTGGTGCTGGCCAAAGAGGAGGTGATTTTAGCTGTTTTTTTTGTGCTGTTGGATGGACCTTCCAAACTTTTTAGAAGGGAGCCAAATTTAATGTGCATAAGTCTTTACCTTTCAATTAATAATGGCAGAGCTGTTGTGTTTCAGTTGCACAGAGCTTTGAGAGTGCTCTAAAAACCGTATATGGAAACCTCATATGATCATCTGGTTAATGCAAACTTTTTCCAACCAAACCTCTATAGTTCACCTACCAATGAAGAAAGAACTACCAAAAAACTAAAAAAAAAAAGAAAAAAAAAAAAAAGAAAAAAAAAAAAAGGTAAAAAGGTTGTCAAACACTGGTTTCACAGAACAGCTTTTATTTTTAAGGTACATTAATGTTTCTTGCTGTAGTAGTACAACTGATGATGATGTGATGTGATGTGATGATGTGGGCTGTTAGCACAATAACACTCTATGCCTTAAAAGTGACACAAATTTCTATCCTCCATTTGGAAGTCATCAATGTCTTTACAGGCAATGGGATGTGTTCTTCCATTTTGTATTTGCCTATTGTCTGATGGTGAACTTGGGATTTTCTGGATTTCAAATATATTTTTTCTGACAGCTTTAATTGTTGACCTCCTTTAGCCAGCATCTGATAAATTTATACCAGTGGCTGATACAGACATCTTGTACAGTTGAAAGTGGCATTTAGCATTTTGTGGCAAACAGGTACATACGTTCAGAGCTTGAACTTTCTTTAACAGGCAATATCATGCTGATAAACTGTGTGCCTTCCAAAAATGGGCCATTACAAGAGTCAAAGTATGAAAACCAAATCTCTGTATACTGGCACTAAAGAGTGAGGAAAAAATGTGAGGTGTGGGAACATCTGGTGGAATATAGATGGGGTGTTTTCTTAGTGAAATCATCATAACCTTTGCAGTAGTTTGAAACAAAGCCTTGTGGTTTGGTTTAAAACAGAGGGTTTCTTTACAGGAGGAAGCAGATCTCCTCACACACAGGGAGAAATTTGTCTCTCTCTGTGGTATTATGTACAGATGAATTGTTTCTACCTATGTTTTATTTTGGAGTCAGATCAATATACAAATCCATTTAGTGCCCTGCATCTGTTGCATGTCTTCTCTTAAACGGTTAGGTGCAGCCTAGAGAGAGGTATGGTGGAGGTGCTTCTGCATGTCCTGAGTACTGTATCTCCTGTGGGATGTAAGGTGCTCATGCTGGGCCTAGAGAAGAAGACTTCAGAAACCCATTTCTCCTGTCCCAGAGGAGAGCCAGCTGTGCTCTCTGACCAGGAAGTCTGGTTGGAATGGCTAAACCAGGACAGTTCAGGTATTACTCAGAAGAATGAGATCAAGATACGTAAGATGGTAGTTTTGAAGTAAGACACAGGTCTCTACCTGGCAAACACTGCACGTTTGGACAGAGGACTGGTGAATTCATTTGCTTTGGGATGATTTGGCAAAGCATCTATTGCTTTCATTCAGCCAAGGCAGTACTTTCCACCACCAGGATGTGGCATTAGTGGTATATACTATTCTGTCAGGCTGAAGCTGTCCAAATATTTGTTACAAAACATGAACTACAACTTCAGGAGAACTGTTAACAGCCTTTTAGTTTCAGAAGCTAAAGCAGTATGTTTATGGGGTTCATGGACTGCTAGCTTTGTGCTGGCTTCAGCTGGGGCAGAGTTATCTTTCTTCACAGTGAGCAGTATGGAGCTCTGTTTTGGTTTTGTGGGATCACAGGGTTTACAATACAGAGATGCTTCTGTTATTGCTGAGCAGGGCTTATAGAGAGCCAAGGCCTTTGCTGCTGCTGATACTGCCACGCTGGCAAGGATGTTGGGGGTGCTTGGGAAGTTGGGAGGAGACACAGCCAGAACAGGTGACCCAAACTGACCAAAGGGATATTCCAGACCACATGACCTCATGCTCAGTATATAAAGTGAAGAAGGTGGAAGGGGAAAACTTTAGCAGTGATGGTGTTTGTCTTGCTGGGTGACTGTTCCATAGGACGGGACCCTGCTCTCCTGGAGATGGCAGAGTTCCTGTTTGCCCATTGGAAGTGGTGAATTAAGCTCTTGCTTTGCTTTGCATGGGTTTCATTTTCCATATTAAATTGTCTTTATCTCAACCCATGTGTTTTTTAGCTTTTACCTTTCTGATTCTCTCCCCAGTCCTGCTCTGGGGAGTGGGTAAATGGCTATGGGCTTTGATTGCTGGCTGGGGTTAAACCACAAGAGTCCTTCTTGGTGGCCAGTGTGGGTTGTGTGGGGTTTGAGATAAAGACAGGTTTGATTGGAATGTGCTAGGTTGAATATAGATCTCTTAGTATGTGACAGTTTTGGCTTCTGTTCCTCTCTTCCAAGGTCAGGATGAATAATACACGAGAAACATAGGATTGAGTTTGGACTTGGTTGTTTATTATATCTTATCTATTTACAGTATTTACAGACTCATGAACCATGAGCTTAACTAGCATGCTAGGGAAACAAGGTAAAATGGAGGGCTTCTCACTCTTTCCAAGGTTATTTAAGTGATAATTACTCAATAACAAGGAGACACCTATATTATTTATGTTTTTGAACCAATAATGACCACCCAAGGCCCACAATGCAGGCCTTTTTCACCCAATTACAGAAAACCTCCTATACCCATGAAGAAGGAAGAAGGTGGTGACGAAGGAGGACTTAGACAACACTCAAAATCCTCCATCTTGACTCAGACATATTACTATATACTAAAATCTTAAATCTAAGTTTCTAGCATTCCAAAATTTGTGGTTAACTAGTAATGAGCAGGATTCTGTGCTTGCTATGGGGCTTACTTTCCTGACTGTATATTAGAATCTAGTGCTCCTTAGTGTTCACTTTTTGCTTTAGCTTTTTGCTAGGATTAGCTAAACCTAACTGAACCTGTGTCTCCGTGTGTCTGTGCTGCCTGGCACTGTTAGTGAGGCAGTGAAACAAATCTACTCTTTGCATTTCAGCTGTGGTTTGGTGGTCACCCTGGTTACCTGTATGTGTTGACTCAGATATAGCTATACTCACTGTCATGGGAATTTCACAAATAAATTCCTATTAAATTCAGCAGAAGTTGAGTTGATGTGTCCTGGAGCCAGGCTGTGGAAAACCCCATGAGAGATGGCCTGTGTACCCAAGCTGTCACAAAAGACTGATTCACAAGATTTAAATTATAAACCTAATTTTCAAGGTATGTATAAGGAGTCAGTTATTTAAATAATACCCCAAGAAAATGAATACAGTAAGGATTTATAATTAAAGACACCTTCTATGAATTTTAAAGGCAGAGAGACACTGACAAAATATTCACAATGTTTCTGCACTTCACTGGTTTACAAAGAATGTTGCTAGTAGGCAGGCCAGTGGGGCAAGGAAACACAATTGCTTACAACAGCCAAGCAGGTATGCTTAATTTTTAAGCCTGCCAGCCCTGACATAAATTCCTTTAATTTTTTCTGAAATCCTCTTGTATGTCTTAATTATCTTGTGTAGTCTCACAGGATGGATTTGATAAGGAAAAACATGAACTATTAATTTTAATCCTGGGGTCTTAAAATAGCCAATTAAGCTTGTACTAAGAGAAAAATGATATAAATCTTTTGTGCCAGAATACAATGCCCTGTATCTCATTAGCATTCAGTTTATATATTCCCTCCAACCATAACCATTCCATGATTCTATGATTCTATATACTGTGCTCTCTAGCAACGTTTAAGTTTTCAAAACAAAAGGAAACTAACCTTTACAGGAATACAGGGCATCCAAACATGCCTGGGATAACTGGCCTCCCTATCAGCAGTTTGCTATCAGCTTTTGCAAGGTATATTTAAGATGTATTTATCAATAAAATCATGTAATTTCAAAAATTTAGAGAGGAGCAGACAACATTTACATGAGAGAAACACTGCAGCTGGTTAACCTAAGGGGTGTGAGGATAGTTTGCAGACTGGAAAACATGCCAGCCTTTGTAACCACAATTCTTTTGAGATGCAGCACAAGCCAAGGTTACATGGTTAGAAGATCTATTTTCTTCCAAAGTGCTTATAGCAAAAAGATAAAAGTAACAAGAATATCCCCAAGGAAATTATGCCTCTTATGATTATCTACCTAATTCTGGCAATCAGATAAACCTCTGGGTGGGAGAAGATATGGGTTTTTGTTTGTTTATTTAGTGCTCTAAGTCATATCTGTGAGTCATTGTTAATTTACATCAAGACCTAACTGATTAAGAAGTTTCATTATGACAATACTTTATTAAAAAATTGTCCAGTTTTGTTGCTAAAATGGTGATTTCATTGTTCTGGTCAAACACACTCTGAAGCTTTCAGTTACTCAGTCTGACCTAATGTGAAACATGACCTGATCATCTTCAATAGCCAGCATGCAGATGGCAAAAATGCAATCAGCCTCAGGGATAAAAACAACACTATCATAGAAATGAAACTTTTCTATTCTGTAACAATAACTGTGATATGGCTTTATTAAAATCTGGGGTTTGTTTTTGATATTTTTTACTATTTTGCTATCATGATTTGTGGAATATACATTTATGAATTCTAGTAATATCAGTCATTTCAGAGGTAAGACGAAAGGATGCTGAAAGGAAACCATAAATTCCAAGGAATTAGTGGAGAAAACAACAGAAAATAAAGATGAAAAATAATAGGTGGTGGGGAGAGAAAGTACTTGTTGGGAGTTAGATTTGTTTCTTTTTTAACTTATAGAATTTTTTCCCATAATTTTCTAGGAAACCAACTACTGCATACTTGTAGGTACTTAAGCATAACAAAGGGGCCAAAGGAGAGGAGTTGAGGCACCTGGTTACACTTCTTTGGGTCTCTGGGAGTTTCTCTCGGAGGGGGAGATAACGTGAGTTTTGGGGCAGGTAAAGGGCTCTCTTGCTCTCGGCATCAGAGAGAGGACGTGAGGCTGCTGCTGGCTGCAGGAGGAGTTCACTGTCACCACCACATCTGGTCCTGGGAAACCTACTGTGGATCCTGAATGCGAGAAATCAGGCAGCAGCACAGTGTCTGTGTGAAGTTAAGTCACATAACTTTCTCACACAGGCCTGAGAAAGTGGCCTGAGAAGTTATGAGGAGGAATTCAAACAGTCCTTGGAAAAGGGAAACAATCCTTGCAGGGGTTGTTTGTCTCCTGTTGCTTACTTGCAAGAAAACAGTTGAGGGGTGTTGTTCCTAACTGTCCAATGATGGTCTTGTGTTAGTTTGCTAACCAATAAAACTCTATTCTTTCAGAACTGTCTATAAAAGAAGGTTGGAAGAATAAAGATTGCTCTCACTTTGCTAACAAGCTGGAAAGTCTTGTGTTGTTATTCCCACTGTCCCTAATACAACAGCAACAGTCTACCACCATCTATGCATGTGCCCAGGAATTCTGAGCTGCCTTCCCCTGCCCTGCTGGAGCTGGGTCAGCCCTGTCCTGCTGCCACTGTTTTCTTGGGCACTGCTTGGAGGCTTTTTGCTGCTCTGTGGCCCCGCACTGCCCTGCCCTGCTGGGACATCCCCACCATTCCATCTGCCACCAGTGGGGTCTCTGATATATCTCATCCACCAGCCCAGGACATTCCACCATTCCAGCTTGGTGCTCTCCGAGTCCTGCAGGGGCACTGAGATCAAACTGCCCTGGGCTTTGTGCAACAAAGCTCCTCGAGGTTCCTGGTTCTGTTTATTATTAATGCTGTAGTTGTTGTTGTTCATTTGCCTTGTTATACATACTAGTAAAGAACTGTTATTCCTATCCCCATACCTCTGCCTGAAGGCCCCTTTAATTTTCTAAATTATAATAATTTGGAGGGAGGGGATTTGAATTGTCCATTCTGAAGGAGGCCTAGCCCCTCTCTAGCAGTCACCTGTCCTTCAAACTAAGACAGTACTGCACACAGGTTTTAGGTAAAGTGAGATTGGTCATGACAGTGCAATGGCAGAAAAAAGTGACTTTCGAGTTAGTAGTAAGAGAAATCCGTGATATTACCAGAATCAGGAAATGAAAAAATGCGTGAAATTTAAGTGAGAAGTGGTGGAATGTCTGGTCTTCTCTGAGTCAGAAGATCAATCATATAGTGCAGCCAATGTTTTGTCAACATCTGGGTGGTTGAGAGTAATAACTGGCAGGAATTTGAGTGTCAGGAAATGAATTTTAAGGGAAGAACGGGATCTTAATTTGACTGATTTGATTGCCTGGACCTACCTCTTTCTCCATTCTGTGGAAATAGAAAGTGTTCTCCCTGGACAGAGGTAATTTATAAAACAACACTTTGTGTCCCTTTCTACTTTGTGTAAATCAAAAGAAATTTAAAATAAAAACGATAGGGAGGGAAAATGGATCTGAGTTAGAGCAAGAAGAATGTGTGTTTGCAGGAGTATAAATATAGATATAGAATGTATTGGCTAGAAATTTGGAAATATTGGTTGTAGTTGCAGAACAAAGTTGCATTGATTTGACAATTATGTAGCTCTCTGGAATATTCTTGGAGTTAAGAAATTCACGGATATTTATGTTTTTTTGTGTGATAAAAGCAAAAAGCTGAGTATTCTTTACAGTATCTTTTCCAACTTAGTAGATCAATTTAATGCAGAAGTACCAGTGAGTCCTGTCTGTATTTTTTTTAGTGAACTGCAATTCAAGCAGATTCCTCCATGCAAAATGAATATTTAATAATAAAAATATGGTTTTGGTCAAAGTTTAAGCAAGAAAAGGTCACATTCTTAGGGGGTTTTATCAATTGTTTGGATCAGGGAACAAACTGATTACTTAAAGGCTTTTTTTATATTTTCTTTTAAACAGCTGTTGCTATTTCTAAAATAAAACAGTAGAAGAAACAGCTGGTTTGATATAAACAAAAGCAAATAAGCTTTATGTGTAGGTTTTCTCCTCTTTATACTATATGTATTTCCTTCAAGAGCCCGAAATCAGTATTGCTTACTTGTGCAAACTGGAGACAAAATCCCAGCTTAATTTACACAATCACAGAATCATCAAGAGTGGAAGAGATTTTTGAGGTCATCTTGTCCAAGAGTCAACCTAGTTCTACCATAATCATTCAAACCACATCCCCAAGTGCCACATCCAGACACCTCTTGAACAGTTCCAGAGAAGCTGACTCCACCACTTGTCTGTGCAACTTGATTCCAATGCCTGGCCACTGCTACACTGAAGAAAAAGGAGAAGGGACTAACTGCTCTTAAACAGCCATGGAATGTGTTATTTGTACCAGTGGGAATATACAGGGAGATAGCAGATATTTGTATAATCTAGTGTTGGAAACTTTGCTCAGTCAAAAGGGGAATACATTTGCACACCCTTTAGAATTTAGAAATGTAGCAAACCACTAAAACATACATAAATTAAATGGATTCCTCATATTCTCAGGCTCACTGCACAATGTTGGATTGTTTAGTTTTCATGGTTTATTTTGTTACTTTTAATGATGTTATTAATCATACTTTCTCATTTTCCTTCACTGCCAGGATTTGACAAGGATTTTATTTCACCTTGAAAAAGTGCCTGTTCTGAGCACTCCTGTACACTCAGCACACCCTGCTGAGTGAAGGCAGCTTGTCTTCTGCATGGCACTTCTCTCTGAAAGATGATTTCAGAACTGTGAGCTTGATCTCTCTCTTGGTAGTGAAAGATCATAAACAAATATGTCTTTCAAATTGTTTTTCCACTTGAAGCCTTTATGATTCCATCAAAGAGGAAGCTGAGCTAACTCAATAAGCAATGGACCGTAAGGCAGTAAACTGATACATTGTTAATTTTTATTGCTGAAGTTTCTTCCTCTGACTCTGGTTCAAAATGCTATTCATATTTTATGATGATGATGATGATATTTTTATATTTGCAATGGCAAATCCTTCTGATATTCTACTTAATATTTTTTGTTGAGATGTGTTTGCCACAGCAAGCAACACGGCAGGGAGTGTAGTAACGTCTCTATCTGAATGGACGGAGACCAAACAAGTAACAAATGGAGCTGCAAGTCCTTGGCCAGGACTAATAGAGCACCTGGCTGGCTGCTCCAGGAACCTGCTCTAGAAAAGCTTTGGAAGAAAGGTTTAGATGCCTAATGAAGAAGGATGCAAGGGTATGAAAGCAGTAAGAATTTTTTTTTTGTGGTAGGTTCTCAATAGCCAGCTAAACAAATATGTAAACTTTGTCTATTTCTTGTGTTCCATAGCATTTTAGTGTGTTGTAATTGTGGACTGAGAGTCCACTGAGGGGGCCTTAGATGTCGAGCTCTGGAGGCAAAGCTGCTCATTAGGTGACAGAGGTGGCTGCTCTGGCTCAAGCTGTAGGGATGATTTCTCTTTGCTTATTCAGGTGCTTCTGCACTTTGTTTAATAGCACACTGTAATTGTGATGTTTGTTTTCCCACCAAGCCCTTATTTCTCATGTTTTTTGATTACCTAGCCAAACGAGACCCCAGTCTTCATAGGCTCTGCCATGATCCATCTGGCCAAAATAAAATCCTGTTTAAAGGTTATCCAGGTACTGATTTTGCAGACTCCATTCACAGTGCAGTTTGTTAAATAGCTCTGAATACAAAAACACAATCTGCTTCACCAGATTGGGTTTTTGGTCCTTCAGGTCTCTTACTCTACTTCCAGCAGTCACTTTGTCTAATGCTTCAGCAGAAGGGAGACAACAGACATAAAATATCTTGCCAACAGAATGAGGATTTCTATAAAGGGGAAAATTCTGTTTTTAATCCTATGTTATCAGCTCCTGCCATTATGCACATTTGTCTTATCAGATTTTTTTTTTCCTTAAAATGATCCCTTACTTTCAAAGTCCAATGCAAGTTTAATTCTTGCAGAAAAAAAATTCACTGACCATCAGAAAACTGCCTGGAGAAATCTTCTCTTTTCCTTCAAAATTACTTATATACAGTGGTCTACTTCCTATAGATAATATGTATTTGAGGTTAACACAGATACTGTGGAAATCTAACTGTCCTTTGAGGGTACAGTTATAAATCAGAGGGAACTCAGTTTATCCCAAAGATTAACTCAGATTGATTTAGTTTCTTTTACTCTGATATGGTCCCTGACTTGCAGACTTTTTTGTAAATTGGATAGTATTCCTCAATGAAATTAGTGTATGAAGTAAAAATAGGCACATCTATGCTGCATTTTCTTGTGACTGCGGAAGATTATTTTCAAACTTGTTCATCCATGTAGGCAACATTACAGTTTTTTAGGATTTGCAGTCCATAAATTTCCTACTTGGCCCACTACAAGTGACAGATCTAATGAGGGATAAACAGGGGTTTAAAATGTAAGTGACACAATGGTCATTGCAGTCTCACAGCTAGACCTTTAAATACCTTGGTCAGTCATTGCCTAACACTCAGAGCATTTATGGGCTCTGGCTGCATTCCTGCCAGCACTGTTCCCTGGAAACCTAAGTTTGTACCTTCGTGGCTCTATGTGGGAGTTCACTAACAGTGTATCCACTTTCCTGTATTGTTTGTGTGATAGTCTGGTTGTTGCAGTGTGGCTTTTCAGCCTAAAGAAGGAGTAAGTGGAGTTTTCCTTCCCTCACCCCATAGCCTTACACTTTGAGAAGCTGTGTGGGATGCATGACAAAGATAAAGCGCTATTGAGCACTGATCACAGAAAACATTTCTTACTGCTTTCATACCATTGCCTCCTTCTTCATTAGGCATCTAAATCTGGTCTGTGGAGACTTGGATCTTCCAGCAGCTGGGGTCCTCTGTCACATCCCTGGATGAAAATATTCATAAATTTTGGGCATCAACCTTTTTCTCCCCATCTTGTAGGTTTCTCTGTCGAACAGGCTGCTCAAGTGCCCTACATGTGTCTGTAACATGTCAAAGCAACTCAGCTGAGAATATCACAGAGCTGAGTTTGAGGCACTCAGGTTCCTATGTGTGTTTTGTCTTAAGCAGGAAACTTTTAATGTGGTAACAGAAATTTACACTGAATGTACCTCATCTGACTGAAAAGTTTTACTTAGGTAATAAGACAGCAGTAGGGTAGTATTGGGTCTCAAGACATCATTCACCCTTGCTTAATCGTACATCTGAGACTGGAAGATAAGGCAGCGTAAGTTCTGGTTTTTGTGTGACTTAAATTTCCTTTTGGTCCCTGCTTATGATGCCAAACTGATATTTTGCCTTTTTTCTCTTATATAGCCTCTGTATTCTTTACACATGGATTTGTAACTCCATTATTGTATTCTAGCTAGCTCCACTACTTCTCCTTACCCTACCCAACAGGCAGAAAGACATCCATATTCCAAAGACATAACACATTCCAAAAGCATGGGGTCTGAGGCTCCCATCCATTCTTGGTTTTTCCTGGCAACCACGACTGAGACCAGCTCTTTGAGACATATTTTTATAAGTTTCCATCTGAGGGGGGAGGATTTAGAAGTGGCTTGAACTGGGTGGTGGTGGGGGGCGGAGGAGAATTACCTCACCAGTTATAATTCTAACTGGCAATTTTTGTCAAATATGCTAATTTGCAAAACCTGTAAAAATTGTACACATGAAGATGGGGGCATCTTCAGTGTTTTCCACCTGGTGAATTGTGCACTTAAGGATCCTTTAAAAGGTAAGCCCTTTTTATCACCCAAACTGTGTCTGGCTGGTAATTTTAGGACCAGCAAAAGAGGCATCACTTCGTTTAGACCAGCAAATGTGTGATCAGTAACAGCATGGTCATAACACCTTAGCTTTGAGATAGGTAGCTTCTGTTATTCACTGAATTCAGCACAGTGTTTTGCCAAATTCCTGATGGAAAGTTTCCAAGGCTGGATTGATTTTTTTTCAGAGCTAACACTGTGATTCTGGTGTTCTAATATCTTCCTCACTGTATAGTTTTACAAACACTGGAATAGACTGATACAAAAAAAAAATTATTAAAGCTGCAGTTAAAATGAGAAAAATGCAAAGTTGTTTCTGCAGTGTTTATAATTTCATTTTTATTTGCCAGGTGTACAGATGCAGTGAAATTATTGTTTAAAATTTAAAATGTACTTCTCATATTTTATGACAATTTACTGAACTTGTGTATTAAAAATCCTTCTTCAGAAAGTATTTAAAATTGCATTTAATCAGTTTAATAGATATTTGTTTTCTGCTAAAATAGCTGTTTTTTGTAAAGGCTCTGTACATGTGCTGGTTTGCTCTCCCAGTTAGTTTATGATTAGAAGTGTGCAAAGAAGAAGCATTAATATCAGTTTAAATGTTCTTGGCTATGAGAATCTAGATATTTTTATTCTATTATGATGATAAAGCTGTGAAAATATTAAAAAATTACAGTGAACTATCAGATCAAGAACTATTGAAATAACACCATAAAAGCTGGAATTCAGGAGAAACGGTATTTGTAGTTACCAGATGTTTCTATTCACTACTGCTGCTCACAGAATGGAGTCCACTTGTAAAAAATGGAGGATGTCAGCTTAATTTGTGTGGCTGTGAGGAATAAAGGCTCACTTACCATTACCAATTTTGTTCTGAAGACCTCAAAAAGAGAGGCTTCAGTATTCCATTACCATTTATTTCCCTGAACCACCTGAATACAAAAGTTTTAAGTTTTTCTGACTTATTTTAAAATGATAAATATGAATGAAGACAGTGCAATAAAAAAGATAAATAAAATCAGGACCTATTCTCTGTCTGACAGGATGAGCTGAATAGCTCCTTGTCTTTGGTACTTTACTAGCTGGAACCATTGTTCAGCTTTTGTGCAGAAGGAGACGGCATTTAATTCAAAAGCTTTACTTTCAAGACTTAGTGAAAATTGACTTCAGAAGCAGTGAAAACATCATAAAACCACATCAATAAATCTACACATACATGCTGAACCCAGCCATCTGCCAATTTACATGGTATTCAGGCTATCCTCTCTCCCACAGAGAGGTAGATTTTCTCTATGTCCATTTTCAAAGACAAAGAAATAGAATAATTATCTGGCAAGGGATAACTCTCTTTAAAAAATATTCTATTTGAATATTTTAAAGCTCTCCACAAGACTGAATCCATTTTTTTTTCCCAATGCTTCAACTATGGTGCAGTTTTTCCATCTCTTCCCATGTTTCTTTGCTGCCCACATGACTTGGAAAAAGAGAGGGGCTGCCAAAACGACCCACACTCTCTGCCCCAGTGTTACACTGCAGCAAAAGGGGTGTTGTCCTCCTGTGATGCCCTTGGGTGCTGCTCAGTAAATGAGGGAGTTGCTCAGACTTTATGAAAAAATTCTTCAGCAGCTGAGACTTAAAAAAGGTAGCTTAAGTTCAGATAATGCTATCTATGTACCTTGCCATCAAAGCAGGTAAGAGCCCACATCCTTAGAAAAGGAAGCTGCTGTTTGTTTTCAGCAAAGTGTGTGCTGTGTTTTAGGTGTGTGCTGTTCAACTGAAAAACAAAATATCCAATTTTCTCAAAGGTTGGAAAAGTTCAAACCAGAAAATGCTTTTGCCCTTGAACATAAAAGTACCTAATAATTTCAGGGTACTCTCAGCACTCAGGCAGAAGAACATTTTGAGAACATACAAACGAAACAAGTGTGGTAATGATAGGTGGTGTAAAATGAGTTATTTTTTGTCTCTAGAGTTATAAACATTAATGGCTTAATATATATTCTCTCTCCAGACAGTTAAATTAATCCTCTCAGCAGAAGCAATATAAATTTACACTATATTTTCCAGATGATTTTGCTTACTTCTGATCTCCTTTAGTACATAATGTGCTGTAGCTCTAAGAAAATGAATGCTTACAAGTGTAGATATTTATATGAGTCAGCAAAGCTGGCATAAAGTTGATGACACCTTGTATGCCCAATGGAGCTGACATTCACTGCTTAATGAAAAAAATAAAATTCTGATCTTCAGGCTGATTATAATGCTATAGATTGATGTGCCAATGAGCCTACTTGAAAACATTATCTTGTGCTTGCATAGCAATTTATGTAACTCAGATTGCAATAAAGAACAAATATGAACATTATCCATTTAAGATACAAGTCAAGAATAACCCAACTGAAGTCAAAATACTCCTGTTCCAGCTAGTATTAGCTGATCTGCTTTAATCTTTGCTAGGTCTCTTAGGCAGCAATTCCCTCATGCTGAACTTGGTCTTCAGTTGGATGCTGGTTCCAATTTCTACAATGAATCTGCAAGGAATGCTCCCATTGTCTCCATCATTTTACTTCATCTTGAGAATTTTCAGTTATTACATAGCAAACCACAGTCTGTGACTTCATACCATGCATGTGTATTACACCTCAGCATTATTTTGCTTTTCTTTCACCCTACAATTAACAGAACCCAAAGGAGAAATTGAGGCATAGTAACAAAAAAGGAAAAAAAAATTCCTCATTGCAGAGGTATATTGTTAGAGGTATTCCTTTCATGGTTGTCAGTGGGATTTCAGCATTTTACTTGTGGTGCAGATATTGAGACATGAAAGTTTCAAATTAAAGGTATTTATCAAATCAAGCCATTATTTTAGCAATGAGTGTAATTAAGGAATAACTCTGGAAACTGCTGTGTTCTGAGTAACTCTCTCAGCATGGTAAAGAGTGAAGATGAATCCTAAATGTTTCTAAGGTAAAAGCAGCAGTAATCAGCAAGTGTGATGGGAGGAATGAAAAAAATTACCATAGACTCAGGGATAGGAAAATGGATGATATCCAAGCAAAACTGCAGAGTGCTGTGTATAGGGATGACCAATATAGTGTTAGCAACAAACAATTGTTCTCTTTTCATTCAGTGATTTTTTCAGGGTAGAAGTCAAACTTAATAATGTCATATTTAGTAAAACAAGCTAAGAAATCCCATCAAGTTAGAAAATTCATGTGATTGCTTTTAGCAAGAAACATCTAGAATAACAAATGTTTTCTGACTTTCAAGATAATTGTATTTTTAGATTCCCAAGTAGACAGTATTCTTTTGCTTTGCATCAATATCAAAACAGTCCTCTAATGGTTTACTGAAACTTGTATAGTCTCTTAGTTGATTTTTGGGGAGAGACTAGATCAGATTTCACATTGGATAAGAAGCCATGAGAAGACAGTGAAGTCAGTGAAGGTGAGGGCTGTGCTCCCACATAGATGAGGCTGTCCTGCCAGGCAGCTTGGGTGACAGGGAATTTTGGAGATTTCCTGAAACATTGCAATAAAAGTGGTGGAACTGTGAACTCTCTCATAACTGAGAGTGCGTATTCAGCTAAATGATATAATGAAGTTCAGTTTGGCTTGATTGCAAACTTGTGAAAATTCAGCTTACCAAGGGAAAAAAAAATCTGGTTTTGGGCAAAAAATTAATCCTCAAGCAGTAGGCTATGAGGTTTCTGGCTCCTATTATTATTATTATTATTATTATTATTATTATTTTTAAAATTATTTCAGAGGTGCTGTTTTTCTGCTGTCAACCGCTCAAAATGAAACATTTATTAAAAATGCAAGAGAGTTCATAAGCAAAGGCATAATCTTGACTTGACTTGATAATTTCCTCTAGCTGTGACATTCTATGGACAAAAGCCAGAGCCAGAATGTAGATAGAGATAATTTAGTTTATTTCTAGCTCATGCAGCCACTAAGGTTTAAAGATTTAGGCACAGCAATGTTTTCTCAGATCTTCAAAGGAATGCAGAGAGAGGATGCAAGAGTAATTGGAGTTTTAGCATAAAAGCAGGTGTTGACAACAATGAAGTTGATGATGGACTATTTTAAAAGGCAAAAGTTAAATTCCAAACCTTGAAGAAGGGCAGATACTGGGTTGCTCCTGCTACTGTTGTGCATGGGTAACAGAAAGTGCCTTTTGTCCTCACTTTTTCTGCAAAGATCAGTGAACTTCTAAATTCTCAGCCTCTTCCTGTGTTGCTAAATAAAAGAGAGATGGGATGTTACTTCAAGCAACAGTCTGCCTACCATTCAGACTGGTTATGCCCCATGCATGCACCCTAAACATTTGTTCCGTGATGGCTGGCCCTTTCTGAGATGTTTTTTGAGTGTGGATCAGAAGACAGAAGACACTGTGCCCAACATCAGTATTGGGTTAACTATTAATTTTCCTGCCAAAGTCATCTTTTACTTACCTTGTCTTTACTTGAAAGAGAAGAAAATCTGAAATAAATACCTCTACAATCAAGTTTTGAAGGATAATCTTCTAGAAAATAATGATTCCCCTCCCTTTGTAAGTCTGAAAGATTGCAATAAACATCTCACTCTCATCAACAAAACCCAATCTACTTAGCTTTAGTTTAAACTTGCTCTAAAATGCAAATGGTGTTTATCTCCTTCAAGGACCAGAGAAACTAGCTTTTTCTAGTCAGATGCACAGCCTTGAAAGACATGCAGTACATGGCTAGTCTGTCAAAAGTACAGAGAATTTAAAGTAGTTTGGCATTATCATAACTGTATTAAGCTGTGTTTGGTTTTATCATGTCATGTTCTTTGACATTCTGCTTGGCATGTGTATGCTGCCTGTCAGTCAGAGAGTCAGCATGTCAGGAGGGAACTTCACTGCAGGAATGGTGCTGCTTGGAGAATTCAGATGAGGTTAAGGAAAAGGAGCAAGGAATGCTTGCCAGCTGCAAGGAGAATTCTTGAGGTGAATCTCAATCTCATTAGGTGTATGGTAAAAACCATGAATAGTGATGGCATAGCAGAGAAAAAGGCTCTGATGTACTACAAAATTCTTTGCACTGGAAATATTTTTATTTTAAATATTCTCTACAGTTTTTCACTGATGAGAGGCTTAGTGAAATGAGCCAGCAGCTAAGCACAATATCTTTCTAAAATAAAAAAGGTAGGTCCTGAATAATGAAAAGTATGCATGCATAACTATGCAATATATACTGAACATGGGGAACTCCAAAACAGGATGAATTCAGCTAAACTTCCTTTTGTAGACAATTTGGGACAAATTTGTCCTGTGCCATGAGTATGCTGTGAATCTACAACAGCCTAATGGTTCCAGAGCTTGCTTGCTATTGCATTTTGCTGAACATTTTATCAAAACATGTGCTTGTCTGCCTTCTTGCCTTTCTGAAATACTCCCTGCCTTGTTGGCTTCTACTGTCACTGTATACATACCAGTAAATCACGTGGTGACAGGGAATGTTCCTGGGGCCCGGAAGCTGACCAGCTACACTGGTGACATGTGACAGTCCATGGGGTGGTTTTGCCTTGGTCAGCCATCTCTCAGCCCATACTAAGGCCTTGTTCAGGTGTTAGCAAGAAGAAGAGACCTAAAAAGCAATCTTGATACACCTCTCTTGTTTGGGAGGTGAGAGGAATTTAGTTGTATGGACACGGACTGGTCCATGGCGTTCAGTTGCAGTGTCATAGAGTGGTACATATAAAATTTACTTTTCTGTAGATATCAAGTTTTTCTATACCTGCTGCTAAGCTGCTGCTCCTTCAATTTCTTCTCCTCAGCTTTGGAGATCAGTGTGACTCTTGTTCACATTCAGAGGAACAGAGAAGAGAAATACAAGATATAGGCCACATGTGATAGCTATCTATAGTGCAAGTGATGGCATTTTCTGCTGCAAAGTTTCTCTCAATCTGGAAGATAAAAAGCACTTAAAATGTACTCAGGATTGGAATGGACCTTTGGCTTACTCCTTCCTCTAACTTCACAGTGATCACAGCAATAGGGACATCTCTCTGTCCTGATGTACATGGTTACTGTAAGTTACTTCTTCTCCAGGGCTCTGAAAAGGAGAGATAGAAATGGGAGTATGACTGTAAAATATATACAGAGTTATTTTCAAGGTTAATGCTAGACACAAATCCAGACACTGACACATTTTATCCATTAATAGAAAAAATATGATTTCCCTCCAAAGTGAATCCTAAAGATGGCTGGCAAATTCCCTGATGGAAGCATATTTGTGGGGAAAACAAACAAAAAACAAACAAGCAAACAAATAAACCCACCCAAACTCTGGCAAGTTGAAAAGCTCTGTGGAAGACACTAGAATACCAGATTTTTGGTTTGGGAAAATTCTAACAAACAAACATACATGCAGTATTGTAATGTTCTCTCTTCACTCTTATTGTTTTGATTTACTTTTTAAAATTTTGATGTGACTTTTATTGCAACTTCTTTTGATGTCTTGTTATTATGCAGTTAAACATGGTAATTTAAAGCAGAGAGATTGAAATCTCTAAATCTCCCAAATCATCTTCCATATGGCATTAGCAAACTCCAAAGAGAGACTGAAAGAAAGATTTGTCTCCTAGTTCTTTCATTTCCTTCATCTTATAGAGATTAGGAACAGTGAAGCTTTGATGGTGAAAAATACTGTTGTTATTTCTCTCAGGACCCAAGGAATACTGCAAAGACTATCCCCGTTCCATTTGAAATATGGATGCAAATAGACAGGTTTGAACTCCCAGCTTACAGCAGACTCAGCTCCTTTCTTGGAAAAAAATGGTTGGGTGATATATCTGGGAGCTTTCAGGAAAACGAAGAGATTTTATAGGTAGTGAGAGACAACTGGATACAGAAGAGTTACTTCAGGAAAGTGAAAAAAGAACTGAGCTGAAGAATGATTAATTTTAATCAGACTAGTGTTGCTTCAGCAAAGCATACCAAGTCTTTTCTGGTTTTGTGAGATTTAATTAAATTTGGAAGGTTAGAAAGAAAAGGTATGTTTCCCAATTAAGCTTTACCTCATCAAAAATTCATTCTATGTTTTAAACAGTTCTTGAGAGTACAGGCTGTTAAGCACTATCTGGTAATTTTGTTTCCTGATATAGTTACTACTTATCAGAACTTAAACCAGGCTACCTTTATTTTAAATTCTTACTTTGGGAATTCATACTATTCTACATATATTGCCAGTGATATGTGTCATATTGTAAATTTTACATCTGCAGAATATCTGATTGAGTGTGATATTTGCTTGATGTAAGGAAGACTTTCCTTTGTATCTTAACAGAAGTTGCAACAGGGCATAACAGGACTTACAAAGAGCTAATATTTCAGAAAAGAAGGCTTTTGAAGAACACAGCCACAAAGATAAAACAATGGCACTGCTTTTCTTCCACCTGGGAAAAACCTGTATTTTTCTGTTCTGGCCCAGAACTCTTTATTTGCCTTTGAGTTCTTGGGTGTGGTTTTCTCAGACATCTGTTGGGTTGAAGTTGCTAAAATTGAAGAGAGAATAGGAGCATGTCTTAATGTAGTTTGAAACTTTTATGGTTTGTGGAGCTTTTTCCAGTAAGTGGAATTATTTTTTAAGCTATAGGCAGAAGTAATCATGAGAAAGGTAGATGTCATTTCAACAGAACGAGAGTAATGTGTCACCAACATGATTATGAACTTTGAGCAACTGTTGTTTCCCAAACTGCAGTAAATCTGACCAGAATTAGGTGTGCTGTGGTAACAAAGAAGGAGAAGAACTCAGACCAAGATATTGGAAATCTGTTAGTGAAGGACAGAGGCTTATTGAATCTACAGGTCTGGAGGTGGTGCCACTTGGGAAATGCAAGATGATGCTTCAGGTCAATGTCACAAGATCTGTGTGATTGGTCTTTCCAAAATGCTGGCATATTTCCTTATAAAACAACTTCATTCATACAATTTATTATTATTATTATTGTTATTATTATTATTATTATTATTTTTACCCAAAATGTTTTAAAGACAGATTTGGAAGCTTACTATCTTCTTATGTCAAATCTGTGAATCAAATCTATGCTATAATATTATTCTGAGTATTGTGCTGGAACAAGGAGTAACCATTCACAAATATTTGATTTAGAAAAAAGATTACAGAGGGAAGGAACTGGTGGGTTTTGCACAAGGACAACATAGCCATCTTTATCCTAAGAGAGAGATTTGGCAATCTTCATCCTTCATCCTAAAATCGTCTTCCTAGATTGAGAGATATAAAATTAACTTGTTTAAATTTACTCATATTCTGAGCATAACTCCTGTTAATGCTGATGAGAAATGTACTGAACTTACTGGGGATGAAGTTACTTAATTCTCCAAAGCAGCTTATATTTCTTTTTCATGGCTGTGATAATTTCCTTCCTCTACCATAATTATATTCCATGCTATATAGATCTCAGCATTATATCTTGGAGTTATCCTTCAGAATAAAATTCTCAATAATTTCTTTACAGCAGTATTTCTGTAATCACATCAGAAAATTTCCATTCATTTCAAACATGAGAAAGAAAGAAAAATAGTTTTAATTATTTTTCAAACAGTTTTATATTTTTTTTCTCTGTTGACATTTTTTATCTAAGTAAAAAATTTGGAAAATACAATTTTGCATTGATAGCTGACTCTGTTATGGTCTCAGTTTGCTATCATAACTAACATTTTTTAATAGCATTTCTCAGACAGGAGTTTAACAATAAGATGTTTTAAACAAAACAGTAGTTAAACCAGGCAATTGCAAAAGATAAACCACACATTTATGTTCACTTGAGCCCAAGATACTTAAAGTCAACCTACTACTGAGTTTCTTGTAGCGCAATAAAAAATTTAGCATTACATATGCCTGATTTTCTTACTGGTTTTATGTCTAAGAACCTTTGCAATTTTAATCTGTTTAAAATTATACAAGAGTCCATAAAAACATTTATTTACTTTATGCTCCTAGTGACATGTAGGCAATATCTAGGCCCTTTTTCAGCACTTGGGAGTTTAGGGAAAACACTGCTGTACACCAGCCCTTGTGAGAGGTGCGTAGCTGGTTTGCAGAGGACTGGTTGTGCTCCTTGTCACTGGGAAACCTCCTGGCACTGGCTCATGCTGTGAATTGCCTGGTGAGAAAAACAAACAAACAAACAAACAAAAAACCAACCAACCAACCAAACAAACAAAAACAACAACAGAAAAACCAAACAAACAAAAAACCAAACCAAACAACAACAACAAAAAAACCCCAAAACAAAACAACAAAAAACCCACACTTGGTTTCTTAAGTTTCCTTTCCTTTAGGTTACAGTGTAAAAAGAAACTTCACATTTATCTGGCCTTGGATTTATTTCCCTGAGTAACTGTGTTGTCAGCTTGGTACAGGTGCACAGTTGCCTGCTCCTCTGAAAGCTCTTTGGGCTTAAAAAATATCTTCACTGCAGCAAACCAAAGTATCCCAGAAAACTGAAACCACACCTTAGTTCAAAAATCTTTGCTTTTGAGCCTTTCTTCTCTAGAACTGTAAATGGGTAGAGAAGACAGCAGGTTTCACAGAGGAATTTTTCACAGGAACTGTTTGGGAGGGTCTTGGCTGTACCATAGTTGCACTGACAACTATATGGCACAGCCTCTAGTGCTCCAACTCCTCCCTGTATAGAAAACAGAAAAAATTATTTCATGCCAGGTAAGGCTTAGCCATCTTGTTTTTCTTCCTTGCTGTTCACTTGTAACACTGGTAACCTTCATGACTTCTACTGCACTTTAAAATGTCTGCCATTTTTACCTGGAAATATACCTCATGGTATCCTTTGGCATGGAAGAAATCAAATTTCTACTAAAGAACCTTGAAATTGGAAAAAAGAAAAAAAGAAAAAAAAAGAAAGACAACAAAACTTTACATATGTTTAGCCTTTTTAGAGAAACATGCAAAGATGGCAGTTCCATAGGTTAATAATTCAGTGCAGAAATTAACTGTCTCAATATGTAAGACCCAGAGGTTATTAAGCCAATCAACTTTTAAAATTCACTTTTTCTCTCTGAAAGATCACTGTTGGAAGATACTCAAGTAACAGGACTACTACAACAGCATGCAAATAAGGGTTTACAAAGTCTGTTGTGCTCCCAGAGAATGTTTTCTCGATGACTTCCTCAGCCTGAGCCAGTATGTTGCTGAAAGATACAGCAGGACACAAAAAGCCTAAAGAGACCCTTAGTTCCTAACAAATTTTTGACAAATAAATCTAGGTCAAGTCTGAGTAGCAAAGTAATGTCTCAGAATAATTTCTAGATTCTTAGAACTGACTGCAGCACCTCACACAACCTGTGGAAGTCCCTACAACAGATTTCAGCATGTTGGCAGAGGGTGGCTGGACTGCCAAATGCATCCCAAATGGAAAGGCAGCCCACTTGTCAGAGTAACACATGCACTGCCAATAGGGAAGGTATTTTATAGCTAGGGGTGGACCTAGTGTTCTAGAGGAGGTTGTTCCTGTGGAGATGGGATTACTGAACTATCCACAAGTATTGTTCACTCTGTAGTCATCAGGCCAAGAAGAAAAGCTGTGTAGAGATTTCTGCTGCATAAATCATCTCCTCTTGTTTGTTCCCTTTCTACCTAAATCCAGCAAGGACTCTTTTTTTTAATTATTATTTTTTAATTTTTTTTATTTTTTTTTTTTTTTTTTTATTTCTTTAAATGCTGATACTTTTCAGTCATGGGAACCTAATTTTGCTTCAAGTCACTGAAAGCTGCAATAATGTAAATGGAGATGTTTTTAGCAGTATTTCTATTCACCAGAGACTAAAACATATCTGTAAATCCACATAATGTATTGTTTTAAATCAGAATTATGCTAGAGAACTCCGATTTTTTCTAAAGGTTCTAGAAAGCACATAATTTTGTATTTTCTTATATTTAGTAGTCTAATGGGATTCCTTGAGTGTTTGAAGTCAAATTAGTCTGGGATGATTTTTTAAGTAAAGACAGACTTTACCTCCGGATTGAAATTAGTTTTTTGGAAAGTATAATACTAGAACTATGGTATTGACGCTGACAATTAAGATAAGAGACATCCTTTGCACAGAAATTTAATGAAAAGAATTGCTATCATGTATTTCAAAATTACAGTATGATCACCTCTTTTCATTCTTTATAACTGTCACATGGCACATTTTTCCAGAGGTGTTACCTAATTATGTTGTAATTAAATGTGATTCATCAAATAGAACTGAAGACAAAACTGGCAATCAGTGAGTCTTTTTCATTCACAGAATCTGTAAAATAGGTGTATCTTGTAATTAGTTTACAGATGTTTTTTTTGAACAAGTAAATCAAAATTATAATAATTTTCCTCTCATCATCTGGTAGAATTTTGGCATGTATATGCAGCACATAACAATGGCTTTCATGGGTGGGACTACCAGAAACTATCAGCATAGCCACAATAATGACAATTATTCAGAATTATTAATTATTAGTTAATAACTTTGAATTGTAATTATTTATTTTATTCAAACTATAATCTCTTACTGAAGATAGTGAATAAGACTGTGTTTTAAGTCTAGAGGCAGTAGAAGAAGCTTACTTCTGTTTGTGCACACTAATTATAACTGAAACATCATAGAGTAATAGAATGTTTTGGGTTAGAAGGGACTTTAAAATCATCCAGTTCCACTCCCGCTGTCTGTGGGCTGGGAACCTTTCACTAGGCCAGGTTGCCAAGAGTCCATCCAGCCTGGCCTTGAAGGTTGCAGTTGCAATCAGAACTATATTTTTTTTAAATGTTGTTTGAGTTTACTTTCCTGTGTAAAGTTAAGTTAATACTGTTGGCAACCATGTACTGCCTGGCTCAGTGCATTGATTAAAGGGGCACCTTCCTGGGAGTATTTGTGGGCTTCAGTTGTCTTTCTGCTGGAAGGATTTGGCCGTGCTTTAATTTCACTGGCTGTAATTATGCAGGTTTTCTGTAACTGAGAGAAAGGGGTTTGTTTGCTCCCTGGGCTGCTCAGTTGCAAAACTCTAGAGAGACTTAATGTCCGTGTGCTGTGTATACCAAGCTCTAGTTTTGGCCCAGTGCTCTGCTCACACACAGAAGGAACTGCTCTTTTGGGGATGTCCCTAGCACGTGGGAGTCTGCCATCCATGCACTAACACTGAGCTGGTGGGCTGTGGGTCTGCCTGCTGTTCCTACAGGAACCAAAAAAAGGCAGGATCTGGTGGCAGAATAACCCTTGGAATTAGGGCCCTTGTGGAAATAACTATCACATTTCCCTCCCCAAGACAAAACCAAAAACAGACTGAGTGTCAGAGGGGTAGCTGGCCCCTGGGCCCTCCTGTCCTCATGCCTGGCACAAAGGTAAGAGAGCCTTCTCAGAGAGAAGAAAAAAAGAACTTAGATTTTTTTTTTTTGATTGCTGCAAGTATATTTAGCCTAATCAAGCTTAAACAGGTAATGATGAGCCAACCTATTTATTTACTGCTTTATTCTAGAAAATAAATTTGTTTTCTTTCTAAATACAGACCCAAGCCAATCCTATTTCCAACACTCTCTGTGCTTCTCTATCCACCCACACAATCTATTTGAAGGTACAACCACCTATGGGACTCTGCTTATCTTCCCAGACTTTGCAAAGGCTGACTGGAGAAAAAAAGCATCTTAAGCAAGCACTGTTTAGGGTTTCCTTTTTTACTCCCTCTTCATTTGTTTAAAGAACATTTGGCTGAAATCTAACTTTCATCATTTTACAGATATTTCTGCTCTTTCAGTAGTAACAAATCATTCATTTTGGTGACAAATTATTTCCAGGACAACCTGCTATGATATGACAGAAAATTACAGCTTAAGAGAGGATGAAAGAGATGGAGCAGATGATATCTCACAACCCCACAAACAATCCTGTTGCCATGAAAAGTATAGCTATAAAGATGAAAGAAAACAGGTACCATTTACAATTTTAAAAGGATGGTTATTAAGCTGAATATTTTCCTAAGGACTTTGAGCTGCTTTTTGATAGCCACTATCAGTTCTGAAAAAATGCCTGGCAATAGGCATTGAAGCAGGAGATACACCATGGGCAGACAGGGAACACTTCTGAAGCTTAATCACATGCAAATTGGAGATTAAGAGATTGCAACTGACTTCAATGCACATGAGGAATATCGTGTAATGCCTTCATGTATCTTCAGTTTTAATTCCATATTAATCTTATTGTGGATAATTCAGAATTGGGAAGATAAACCAAAGAAACCTCAACTACTCTGCTACTGAGATCCACAGAACCATTTGCAAAGTTAGGGATTTTGTTACGTACACCTGTGTATGCTGGAGGAGTTTAAAATATGCATAATAATAACTCGCACAGTAGGAAGTCGTGGTAGCTCTAGAAGTGCTTGCAGGATTTTGGGGACCATGTCTGAAGTGGGATGTACCAAGCACCCAGCTGCCCAGGCCGTGATGGCCTGAAACTCTGTCCTAGGTTACAATGTAAAATTGTGCTCAAGGTATGTATTCTATCCCCATGAGCCGTTGGAGCCAAGGTGGGGCAGTGTTTTCCTTATCTTCTGTTAACGAGCCCAACAATGCCTTCCCAGAAAACGTTATCTCTGTTTAATGGGCCATCAAGGATCCATTTGCATGACTGATAGGATGAAATCATTCCATTGTGAGATGCTCTGCCCAGGGGGAGGAGCCAAGCATTCCCACCTGGATAGAATCCAGGGTTTGAGACCTCACAAGCAGCTTCTATCCACACAACTCTCAGAGGAGACAAGAGCTACCAGACGTTTCTACAGGAATCACTGCTTTGACAAGAACATCTCATCTGGATTCCTGGAGGAAGACTGGGCCCTTCTCATCATCCCTGGACCCTTCTCTCTCAGGATCATCTCTGCTCCAGCGGAACCACATCTGCCTCTCCAGGAGGATTTCCAGACTGCTTCAAACACCCTGACCAACAGGGTGTTAGGTTGTATCATTCCATTTATTTCACCTTTTTTTTTCCTCTCTTCTTCTATTAAATTGTATCTCTGACTGGGAGTCTCACTGGTTTTGCTTTCAAACCAGCACAAACTCTGATGCTCTTACTCTGTCTGGGACTGGATGATCATACCCTTGAACTTACAATCTTTAGTGATGACCTGTGCCTTCCTGATATCTATTCTGAAATCTGTTTAGGGACAGAAAAAAAATGTGCATTTGCAAGGAATTGATTTCCTTTATTTTATGATTAATAGACACAGAAGACATCTGATGGTTACCAGTACAAGAGTAGACTGAAGATGTGCATGTGGATTGTCCTTTAAAATATTATCTCTGTCATGGATTCACAGGGAGACAGACCTGAAAGGACTAACCAGAAAGGACCATGATGATAAATTATCTGTTGTACAAGTCTGAAAAAATGCTTCATTTCTTTGTGCCCTCTCTGTTCTGATCTGTGACATCATGGTAGTCAGAGGTTAAGTTCAACTTAATATTTTTCAAGGAAACTGCTGCACCTAGCCTAGAGAAGGCCACAAAGATGATCAGAAGGGTTGAGCACCTCTGCTTTGAGGAAAGGCTATGTGAATTGGGATTGTTCAGCCTAGAAAAGAGAAGAGTTCAGGGTGACATTCTAGCAACCTTCCAGTACCTAAGGAGGGCCAACAAGAAGTCTGAAGAGGGGGCTTTTCCCAAGGACATGTAGTGATAGGACAAGGAGAGTGGGTTCCAACTCAAACAGGGTAGGTTTAAGTTAGACATTAGGAAGAAATTCTTTATTGTGAGGGTGGTGAGGCACTGCAACAGGCTGCACAGAGAAGTTGTGGATGCCCCATTCTTGGAAGTCTTCAAGGCCAAACTGAATGGGGCTTTGAGCAACCCTCTCTGGTTGAAGGTGTTCCTGCTCATGGCAAGAGGATTGGAACTAGGTGATCTTTAAGGTTCCTTCCAACACAAAACATTTTATGATTCTCTGGTTCATATATAGCGAGATGGATTTCTTTCATTTTCTCTTTCTGTGCATTTAAAATAATTAGTGGGATGTATGTACTTACTAGTTGTACTAAGACATTAGTCCTTGGTGCCTAGCTCAAAGTCATCTACTTTGAAATTTTGAGTACAATGACTTTGGCAAGGGCTATAGTGTTATAGAGACAAACAAACAGCAGACAGCCTTGGCCTGGATACATACTTTTTGTGGAACTTTGGTCAAATAATTCAACACTGTCCCTACCATGCCCCACCACGATTTCAACTTATAAAATTAGTTCAGATATTGTTTCTTTCTTGTATGAGGTTAAAAAACACTTTTATGACATAATAGAACCTATGGACTAGATTCTTAGCTCAGGTAATAAGGCACGTGCCATTGTTGATTTGTGCTAACTGAACATCTTTTTCCTGAGGTGGAAAATATTTATCTATAAAAATACTTTCTTAATCACTGCTAAATGTATTCAAGGATTTTATACTCCAGTTTGTTCTTCCTTTTAAATCATGTAAGGTTATTTTTTAAAATTTTATAAATTATATTCTGCTAGTTCCAGAAATGCAAAATTTCTGAATTCGTATTGTCATAAATAATTAAAAAGAAGATTAATTTAGGCCAACTTATCATCATTTAGTGGTCAAAAGAAAAGAGTGTTATTTATACAGTAGCATTTCACACGTGCTTATCAGTAAATTGTTTTTAGAATATATGACTAGAACTGGCAGCTGTGTGATCACAAATAAGAGAATCGTAATTATTCTGTCTTTTATACAAAAATGAATGCAATGAAGGGATTATGTACATATTTTTTCATAGCAAGAATAACTAATAATTTACCAACCTCAGGAATCTCTCAGCTGGATGGAGGAAGCAGTATTGCATTTTCATAAACAATTCACCTGTATGCCAACTGCCAGTCTGACATTGAGGGAAATGAAAAGAGTTTCCCTCAAAAACTTTATTCCCTTGAATGAAATTGTGGGAAAAAGTGTTGTGTGAGACCTGTATTAGTAGGGAAGAAAGATAACCCCCTAATATAAACTACTCACAGGCGTTATTTACAACCAGAAGCTACTCTAGGAGAAAATTTCTATTGAAAGCCCAAATGATACTGTGGTTATTGCAACAGGCATTTCACTCAGTGTAGAAAAGGATTGCTTAAAAGACGTCTTGTAAAATACTTTTCTTAGGCAAAGAAATGAGTGCATAGAGTTAAAGAGACCTGTATTTTCCTCTGATGTTGTAGACAGAAATGGTGAATATGTGCAATTATCTTCATATTGCAAGCACGGGTTCAGCATGTGTGAGGAGCTAAAAAGCTCAAAAATGATACAGCACTTACATCCACTTGGAAATGACAGAAATGTTGAGAAGGAGACAGATAGGACCCAGTCCTCTGCTGATGTAACCTGACAGAGCTCCATTGAAATAAGTGGAGCTATTATGATTCAGGCCAGCAGAGGAGCTGGTCAGTAAGTGGATTTCTTTGAGACTTGAACTTTTTTCTAACTTCACAGAAACTGTAAGTGCTGGATACTTTATTTTTTCTTCAGGGCTACATATATATTTATTTCTTCTGCAAGCCACTTGGCATCTTATAAAAAAGTTAGAAAAAAATCTTAAAGCTTCTAATCTGTCAGTCCCCTTTCAAGGCAAAACTCGGTACTCAGACATAAATGAGCTTTCAGCCTCATTACAAACACACATTGTGTTGAAAGGAGCCATTTACTGTGCATGTAAATGCATGCTGAAGCTGGTCACTGCTGCTACTGGGCTGGACTCTTCACAATCTCACTTCCATGACTGAAGTGCACTGCTGTCTGCAGCCCACAGACCTGGTAGGTGTGCTTTTAGCAACCTGCTGTACATTAACAGCTTTAATGGTGCTCCAGGAAGGTGTCTAACTACATGCAATTTTAAAGTATTCTTGTATCTCAGTTGGAAGTACTTGATTTTCTTTTGATCTTGCCTCTTCTCAAACAAAAAGAGTTCAGAAAAATATCTGGGGCCGAAAGATTTCACACAGACCCTTATCAATGACAACTATCAATGACAAGACATAGTGGTTCTCTTTGCCAATATTCTAATATTGTCTCAGTCAACCATATTCCAGTGAAGTGTAAGTCTGTGTTGGGGAAGATTTAAAAAAAAACAAACAACAACTTTACATATCCTACTTATATACTATACACATATCTAAAATTCATAGAATTTCAAACAATCAAAATCACTGATATCCTAAGAAACTCAGATTTTGAACACTTGGTCATGGATAATGAACACTTCTGATTAGGCTTTTGTGCCTCTGGATGTCACTGTTGTTTTGCAATAATATAAACAATGTTATTTGACAAAGCAACAAATGAAAATGGTATAATCGTCACCATCTTATGTTTGTTAGAAAGCACAAGGCTGATCACTCTGGCCATTTGAGATCTATGATTAATTCAGTGTAAGGGATGAACAACTGAATATATAAAATAGTGCTTTCTTCAGTTTTATATTTGGTGAAAAGGGAAAAAACAAACCTATCAACTTCTCTGATGTCCCAAAATGTATTTCTTTGGAAGCACTTAAAATGGAATGTGAGGCTTCCTTGCCCTGATGGGGTCCTGTCAGGATGTGTCCAGGGTAAATGTTGGCTTATGCAAGTTAGAACAAATGGTGATATGTGTGAGGAGGAGGTGAGTAAGTGTCAAGGACTATGCACCACTGCTGCTGCTCACAACTGCTTGAGAGGAGTGGAACTTACTTTTCCCAAGTAAAGCTGTTCTGCATTTGTTACAAAATTGGGAGCAAAAAGAAGGGAGGAAAAAATCATACCTTCCTTCTTTTATAGACTCCTGCAGAGCAAACTGTTTTACTGTATGAAATGATATATAAAATTAATGGAGATTTAGTGATTAGGAAGGGTATTTTTCAGATTCATTAATGGTTGCAATTGCCTCAGTTATTTACAATAAAATAGGATGCACTATGTGCAAAAAGTCTTCCTTGGAACAAGGCAGATTCATCAGAGGTTTGTAGGGCAACTAGAGTGTGATAGGGAAATATATAAAGGAGTGTACAATTTTTTAAATGTCTCTGATCTTTAGTTTTTATAGTCAATTGAATGAATGAGAGTGGCTGCCTTTTGCTGGGATGTATCAAGTATTAAAGAAATAGAGAAATAGAGTATTTCCATGAAAACAAGGGACATATTTTATTTTTTTAGAATCCTTGAATTTCATTTGAACTAAATCTGGGTGGAAAATTTTTTCCTTGAGGAGGTCTAGGACATACCAATCAGGAAACAAACTGGCATCCTCAGTTTTGAGATCAGCAGCCACTGACTTCAGTTTGGATAGAATATCTTCTTTACAAAGGGATCCCATAGGCTCAGTCAGGGTCACAATTACTTCCCCGAGCAACTGTTGTGGTTTAACCCCATCTGGCAACAAAGTACAAAGCAGCCACTTGCTGGCTTCCCTCTGCCCTGACCCCCTGGTGGGGAGAAAATATGGAAGAAAAGCATGGGTTGAGGTAAGAACAGATTAATAACTGAAACAAGTGAAATATAATACTGATATTATTATTAATAATAGCAATAATAATACTAATGGAGAGATACAGAGGACTAAACCCCAAGACACACAAATGATGCACATTACAGTTTCTCACTGCCCACTGACTGATGTCCAGCCCGTCCTCAAACAGCAATTGGTGCCTCCCAGCCAACTCCCCACAGTTTGTGTACTGAATGTGACATTCTATTGTATGGGATACCCCTTTGGCCAGCTCAGCTCAGCTGTCTCCCAGTTTCTGGTGCCCCTGCTCACTGGCAGAGCATGGGAAATGGAAAAGTCCTTGATTTAGAGTAAGCACTGCTCAGCAACAGCTGAAACATCAGTGTGTTATCAACACTCTTTCTCATCCTAAAACCAAAAGACAGCGGATACTAGGGAGAAAATTAACTCTATCCCAGCCAAAACCAGGACAGCAATGAATTAAAGTAAATCCAAAGTACTTTTTGCTATCATACCTCAGCTAGACTAGAGCAAATGTATTAAATCACTCACATACTGTAAAGAAGGTGCTATTTTTAGGCTGTAAATTCCTTTTCCCAGTAGCAGGGTGCTAGTGTCACATCATGCTATGAAGGTGGGTTTTCATTCTTTTATCTTTTTTTAAGCTTGCAGAAAAATATCTTACACATTTCTTTTATGGTTTTAAACTGCTACTATTACAAGGCTAATTAATGAGGATTTATGAGCTAATTAATATGCTTTTATCTATATGAACTTTTATCTTTATGTGACTGATTGCTACAGCAATTCTATAACATTTCAGGAAGCTATTTATTTTCAAATTAGCAATGTCATCATGACCTTTTACCACACAGCTAAGTCAAGGTTCTGGCCTGCCAGGTACATAGAGGGCTGCTCAGACTGTTCAGTGCTGGCTGTAAATTACATGCTGATGAGTGAGTGTGGTGATCTCTGTTCCTTGATGTGAATGCAGCAGTTTATTCTCCCAAGCATAAGTGATGATGGAATTCTTGAACACTGAAATGTAGGATGAAACAGTAAATTTTTAAAGTAGTGATGGCAGTAGGAGTATTAATGAATGTGCTTACTGGGGAAAGCACAGATACCTGTGCAGGGTGTGTTTTGGGAGGTCACAGCAGCAGGCTGATGTGGATCTCCATTTTTGATTTTGGATTTACTCCAAATCCAATATCTGTGCTGAGTAACTGGTCAAAACACTGAAAGCTCCCTGTGCAAAGGAATAAGGCACAAATATTTATATTATTGTGATATATGGGACCTCTGCAGGGTACAGCCAAGCTCAGCCCTTGGTAGGGGACTAACCCATGGTAGGAATTTCTTCCTTCAAAAAACTTAAAATTTCAGCAGTAACAAAAAGAGAGGATTAGAGTACAGCCATGAAGCTCTGTCTTGTAATAACCATGACTTCAGCAGAAGCTTGCATTCAAATATATTTGAATTACAGGGGGAATTATTTTGAAGTGTTAATTTTGTAATCTTTAAACTATCCAGCACCTCAAGTCTGCCTTTCATTTGAGATGACTGGGCATTGTCAATACCAAGATGCCACTACAAATATTTAGACTTGAACAAAAGATGTTATTTTGAGAAAAATGATATTTAGATTCTCTGGAAAAAAAACCAACCCAATTTATATTGATAACTCAGCTAATTTAAATCGCAAAGATAATATTAATTGGGAAATATTATTGTTATACTAGTCATACCAAAACCCCTTGTTTTTTACTCCATTGTAGTTGAAAAGTTACAAATAAGTAACTTGAAAAAATTTCTTAGATTCACTTCAAAAAGAGTTTTGATTTGGATTCCTCAAAAGTACATAGAGTGATTTTTTTTAGGGTTATAACTGAACTGACTTCCCTCATTAATATTAAAATATCAAATTCTGGACTACTACACAAAGGGATTAAAAACTTTAGTGTATCTAGGGGAAAACACAAAAGGATGGGAAGGAATTTATGTGGTATTTGTGCAACTATCATACAAGCTTTCAAAGGATTTCTATTGTAATTCAAGATTAGTTGAGCATAAGTTAATGGACTCCTTAAGTATTACCTAAAGCTTATTATGATAGACTATAGCAGTTTCTTTTTAAAATGTTTTTTAATAATATCAACTACAAGGTCCCTGAAGACATGATATTTCTAGGGTTAGTATTTCTTCATCAAATATTAAAATAGGTCAAGCAATTTGGTTTCAATTCCCTTTCTGTTGATGCTCCTGCTGTAGTCTGCATACCAAATAGAGTGCATTATGTAGATTTACCAACTGTTGAGTTCTCTGCTTTGTTTCATTACGTTGTTTATTTTGCAATCTGTACTGAGAGTGGAAGAGTTACAATTAAACACCAAGGAATCCTGATATTTACTAATTCCATATAGTTAAGGTCATCTTCTGTAGCAATTGGAGAGTAAATTAATTTATCAGAATTCAATCTTGTAGATGCAGGTAATCCATAATGAAAAGACTAAGATGAGAACAAATGACTCAACAAGGTTCTTAGTTGCATGATTAAACTACTAATGTCTTACAGTATGAGTAGCAATAGGTCTCTGTGGATTAAAATGTGTTTCCCAGGAAATATTTGCATTTGTCAATTAGAATTTGGCTAAATTAAGGCTCAAACATTTATTCTTAGAGGCAAGTAGTCAAAGAGGCAAATATTCCTCCGTCGCTTTCCAGTTGAACAATTTTCTCCACTCCTTGTTTTATTTCTGAGCAGAAACAGGGATAAAGCGTGTTTAAAGCTTGATTCCATCAATCAGCAATAAGTTATGTACAAAGTTTTGCAAATACCAGACAGAAATAGACCAAACAGGTCCATCTTACAAAGTTTGCTTTCACTGAGTATAAAGGAACAGGACCCTTCAGACTTCTTTTATTTAAAAACAGAGTGTACAAAGCAGTGCACAGAAAAGAAATGTTTAAGGTAGATATTTAGAAGAGAAAAAAAATCTTTTGATATTTCAAAAATAAAGCTGCACACATCTTTTAGATATACAGCCCTGCACGAAAAAGGGATTCTTAGAGCATGAGTTGCAGTGAAGACATGAAAGTGTGTGACTTTATAGTTGTAGTTCACCAGTAACGTTGTTCAATGTCTTTTAATACCTTATGTTATAGAGTAGCAAAATGCTATTGTAATTGATTTCATCAAAAGCAAGGTCTGGCAGCAGAGCTGCTGAGGTGCAGTACACAGTGTTAAGGGACAGTTTGTCATGCTTGGTTTTTATTTTAAGCCATCTAATATTTAGCCACTTAACAATTTAGGAGGCTGAGCCTTTTGTCTTGAAAAATATTGCAGGGGTTGTATAGACCAATGTCCTTGATCCAGGAGCAGGATCCATGAAAGAATATGTCAAGTATGGTTTGGAGTCAGCAGGCTAAAATTATCCATGAGTCTTTGATTTAATTTTGATGCCAGAGGCAATCTATTTTCTGATATTTTTCACAAAGGCTGTCAAGTCCTTGTCAAGTCAAAGTAAAATCATGTGTTTCAGTGTGCCCCTTTGCCAACACTGGCATATCATTATCTTGGTTTACCTTTTTCTCTGTATTTGGTTGTGTTTCTGGCAAATTAAAATGCTTATCATTATGATTTCAAAGATGCCTTATTGGTAGTTACATATTTCAAGATGAGCTGCTGGCTATTCTGGTGAAATTTCTCAGTGTCATTTTGAGCAAACTTAGATTTATTTATTTTAGTAGCTCACTGAGGAATAAACTTAATGATTATCCTCTTGTCATTCAAATAAATCTCAGATTTATTTCCGTGTTAAGCACTGTGAAACAAAATAACACTCATTTTTTGAATGGTGACTATGACCAGCAATATAAAAGAGCCATTTCTTAGGAAATTACTTGATCCAATATCCCTGCAAGTTACTGCAACGTGTCTTTTGACTTGCAGATTTTGGATCATGGTATGAGATTCAAGGACCCAACAGTTATGACAACTTTGTGTCTTTTTACTGCCTGCCTTATTATATCTTGCTTGCAATTGGTGGCCAAGATTACACACCAAAAGCCTTTGTGGAAGGATTATAGTTTCTCATGTATGTGAAGTATTTTTCAAGTTTTTTGTTGGCTCTCAAATAATTAATGACTGTAAGATAGAAAAGTGAATAACCTGAATACTAATAACTGCAACTTCATTTTTAAATCAAATTTTAAATATTAGCAAAAACTACTTATGCAAATGAAATTTCTCCATCTCACTGGCTATGTTAATCCTACTCAATTATGTTATTGCTAAGACATACATTTATCGAGTTTAGATAAATGTGAACAATTCTTCAAAGGCTTTATGTAATTGCTTCTAGATTTGCCATCAGTCTGTACTTGTCTTTGTGATTGTATCTGTACTTGGTAGGTTTTCATGTTGTAATTGTATGTTAATGGTTTGTGATTGTATCTATGAGCTTTTTATGCAGTAATTTTGAATGGCAAATTGTCTGATTGTACCTTTGATGAAAATTTTGATGTTACTTTTACCCAGCATGTACTTACTAACAAGCAATTGACATAAACCAATATATACTGGAATGAAAATTATATCAATAAAATGGGAGGGTATTTCCACAAAGATAGCACATTAAAATGAATTAAAAAGGCAAGTATTTTAATACTCTATAACTTTGCACTTCAGTTTATTTTGACAAAGAAGTGATTGAGAGAGGCTGGGAACTATTGTATGGCTCAGAAGCTTTGAGGGTTTTCACAATCTTTTTGCTTGTTCCTCTGTTCAAATTGCACTCTAGCTAATTATATCAACTTTTACAAGATACTCAGGGGTCACTGTAATTTTTTTCAATGCAAAAACAGCATAAGAGCAGAGCCAGAGCCAGCCCAGTGTGCAGGCAGGCATTTTCATGGATACCATCCAGTGGCGAAGACTTTGCTGTGAGTAGACACCAGGCACCCTCCTGCTGTTGTTAACTGGTCCCAGGAGAGCCTTGCTATAAGCCTGTTCCATCCAGGTAATTTTGGTAGTGAATATTCTGAATGATTTGTGTTTCCAAAACATCTCAAGGCTCTCAGCACAGCCCTGGAGCCACGAGGTGTTTTCAAAACCATATGTAAGCATGGTCTGGCTGCAAATAACGACAGATTATAGGCATATTCCATAAATTCTAGTATATGAAATATACTTTCACCCAAGCACTCACATACATCAGACAAAATCTAGTTTATTGTCAGTAGTAGTAGTTTTAGAATATTATTTTTTTGTTTGCTTATTTAGGAATAGTTTTTCCATTATTTCCATTTTTTATGGCTGATTCAACTAGAAAAAAAAGGTGGATTTTGAAAAGCTCTCTGAAATCAACTGTCCTTAAAAATTTAATGCTCTTGGATTTTATTTTATAATTTTATTTTATTTCTCTCTCTCTCTCTCACTTTATTTTAGCTTGTTTACTTTGAGGAGTAACAGGCTGTCTTTTCTGTTTCATCATTCAAAGCTGGTGGTAGGGAATTCTCAAACTGCATTTTTTTACTACAATATCTTTACATTTGATTTTTGATGTTTTTTCTTACATGTCTATATTTCAGATAGGGGAAGGTTAATAAACAGATTCACTCAGCACATTTTCTTAATTGGTTGATGCCATTTCATTCAGATAATGTGATGAAAGATTCTCCTTCCCCTTAGGGACTATTCATTCAGTTCTGACATTGCTTCTATTTCTAGAAATGATTGGGTTCATTTTTTACAAATAGCATTTTTTTCCGCTTCTTCCATTTTTTCCCCCAAAGAGCTTAACAGTAGATGATAAAGATAGAGACCTCAGCTCAAGTCAGATTCAGTAATTCAGTGGCTAGAGTTCAGCAATTAACCTAAAAAAAATAAAAAAACCCCACAAGCTGTTTGTGTTAGCAAATGCTAACATGAATAGGTGACCAGGCAAGACCTGACGCACTATTTAAATGCATTAGGTGGGCCAATTAACTATTGTGAGGAGTCATTGCAATCAATTTAATCAAGTCTCTTTTGGCAGTAATCCCAAAAGGCAGACACTTAATTGCTCAGAAAGCCTGTGGTAGACAAAAAATTTCAGAGTAAATATAATGTACTTTTAAAGGATTCTGTGTTTTCCTTAATTGTGAACTATCCTTACTTTTTAAAGGTCGGAGCAATTTGAAAGCTCTGATTCTATTCCTTTTGTCCAACCTTTGGGGCTCTCTAGGATTACCTGAGAGAGAGAGCATGAAAACCAATATGGCATGTAAGGAAAGATGTGCTACTTTGGCAGGGAAAACTTCATTTCTTAGTTAAAGGAACAAGCCAGGTTCTTCTATTATAAGTCCTGCTTGAATAGAAATGTCTCAAGAGACTTAATCAAAGATGTCAGGATGTATAGCTCTCCATAGTTTGGAATGTTCTCAGACCACTGGATCTTGAGAAGCTTAGCATCATGATGAATCAGAAAGTTCCCACATTTTACAGATTCCCTGAGTCTGGTAAAAGGGAGGGAATTAAATATTTGTGGCTAAGAGACCTTCAAGAGAGAAGTGAATGCAGAGGTTAAACCTACGCTTTCTGAGTTGTTTATTTGTTTAACAATGAAGAAGTTAAAAAACTACCAACACTTCTAATCTCTACACCTCCTACAACTGGAATGGTTTCTGGAGTCTCCTGCAGACTTCATGAGACCATTAACCAGTGTCTGTGTGGGGCTGTGTCCCTTCCCTGATGCTTTGTAGCCACGACACTGGGCTGTGGGAGTTTTAACACATCAAATGGGACTGAAAAGAATGAGTATAAGGAGGAAGTCATCAGTGAGTCTTGGAGATGGGTGTGCTGTTGTGCTGCCTTCTAGCAAAAGAGAATTCTGAGTTTTGGTCAATTTTCAGAATCACACCTGTGTTTTACATTCTCCTAGCAGACCAGACCAGAAAACCTTCTACAGAAGCTATCTGTATTTTCTGAGCAAGAGAGATCAATTGCTTGCTACCCCTACATGCTGGGTTACCCAGCTTGTTGTATAGCAAAATATCCTTCATTACAGGTTTTGAATTTTGTGTGGATGAGAAAGGAACAAAATCAATGCTCCCATTCATCTAAGACATCTTTAATCATGTGACTGCTACATAGAAATATGGGAGGCTTTAAAAAATTATCTATAATAATAGTTTTGCTTCCTTTCAGATCACTGAACCCACAAACATTTTTTTTTGCTGCAATAAGCAGATAAAGGATTGTTATTTTCCATCTGAACTATTTTTGAAGAATTTATCCCTCTTTTGCCTAATTGAAAGAGTCCTGAAATTGAACCAACATGCCATGCACAGCATTTCTGTGAGAAAAGTAGCTCATGTCCACTTGTTTGAAGGTCTGGAATTCCAGAGAAATTTGTATCGTGTCAAGTAAAATCCACTTTTTTTCAGATAAGCAAAAGGTTTTCTCATGCTCTGTTATGTACAGGTGTCCAAGCCTCCTGCAGTGTTCTGCACTCGCAGATCTCATTGTGCTCCTTGGAAAGAGGGCAATTTCATATCTTAGGGGAACAGCTTCTCCTTTAAACTTCACAGCTGGCTGTGCTAAGAAGCCTATGTTCAAACCAAAAATAAGCACCTGCTTGAAGAGTGTATACGTGACTGCTAACGAGAAAAGGGAAAGGAAAATGTAGGTTAAAAGCTAAGCTAGTTTGAGGCTCAATGTGGGCATCTGACAGACTTGGTACAGACAGCTCTTCATCAAGTAATAAACCCTTCTAAGAAAACTCTGTCCTAAATATTAATGTTTGCTTTCAATTGTTTGTACTCATTTACTGAGAATAACAAAAAAATTGGCCATTTTAAATAGCAATAGTAAATTATATATCATAGATTCATAGAACAATCTATGTTCACTGACACTTGATTATTTTGTACTAATTTGTTTAGTAAGTACCAATTATATCCCTAAGTGGTTTTCTGAATGTTAATATATCAGCTACACTCCTCATTTCCCAAATATTTTGTAGTTAGAAAATGAAGCAGCAAGATTTCTCTTTCATATCTATTAGTCATCATTACGTTCTCTAGTAAAATGTTATTTCAATATAATGATATTTGCAAACACTTTTAGACTGTAGTTCCCAACATAGTTACATGTTAACCCATTATATTACTCAAGGCAGAATCAATGTGGCACAAAACCATGAAGGAGAGAAACCATCAAAGTTATGAACAGAATGTGTTTTTATACATTTTTCTGTATACAAGTTTGGCTGACTAATTAATGGAAGTATAAAGGGTTTATAATGACCTTAACTACTGATACAGCCTAATTAAACTCTGGTACCATTTACTAATGCGAATAGAAGTGGTCCCACTGGTGTTAATATAGCTGTTTGGTGGGCTTTGTGTGCTGAAGATTTTTCTGCTGAACAGTAATATTTTGCTGAAACTAAAAGCCTTGCAGGGATATGTCAAGTCCAGAGAAAATTTAAGAAATTTAAAAATAATTGGGTTTTGAACTGCCACTTGGAAATTAAATGGCAGTCTTCATTTAGTCTTGCATGGAACTTTGCTTAATTTTATCTAAAAATAAAGGAAACCCAAACCAATATTTACGTCAAAATGTTGATATGAAATGACAATGATTACATCTGGACTTCTCATGCCCGTCTTTTGTTTAACTTCAAGTACTAAAATTCCTAATATCTCCCTTGATTGTTTTGAAAAGAACTATATATGTTTAACATCTACAAACAGATAGAATGAACAGCCTTTAGCTTAAGCAAGTCTGTATTAAAAATACATATATATATATATATATATATGACAATAACGTGTACCTATTCTGCCCAAGATGAGGCAGATGAGGCTAGCTGTAAGTGACTATGTTTGCACTCCCCTAAGAGTCTAGCTGCAGTAGAATTGAACCCTATGCCAATTAATTTATCCTGCTTTCAGGCTGCTTGGCAGCTTTTGGCACTTCTGCTCCTGTATTTATGGCTGGCCTGAGGATGTACATGCTGCATGACAGTGTGCAGCACAGGCATATATCCTTATTCAGTGTTTAAGCATGGGAGCAGTTGTTGCTCTGAGTTGTCAGCTGGTTATTTCTTAGAGAAGCTGTCATGGGGATTGCATGCTGTGGAATTTACATTACTATTTAAAATACTGTGTGATTTTTTTAGATTAAAAGACCCTGTCAGGTAAAATACAGACCACATTTTGAATTTGATGTCTTCCCTCTATTTTTAATGTGTATTGAATTAAAATTTTCGAATTTGTGTTTCCTTTGAATTACTCTGTCTGCTGCCACACTTTACTTTTGTGTTAATCTTTGGTTCTTTGCAGGGAAAAATGTGACTTCTCTTTGTTTTAAATGACTGTGTTTTAAAACTTTGAATAAACAGCTAACATAAAAACTTATGCTAATCATTTGACAGGAAGAATGTAAATTCATTTCCAAATTTTCCCTTCAGAAAATTGCATTTTCTTTTCTCAAAAAAATTCTGACATTACAACTCAACCCAACTGTAACATCTTGCAGCGTGTTTTTATGTAAGGATAAAAATGCACTATGCAGTGTGTTTGAGGGTGAGGATACCTAAACTGCCAATCAGAACTGAGGCACCTATGATAGTAGATGCAAGGACTTTGATAACTTGTTTCCAGCCCATGAAAAATGCTTGAAACCAGTTGGAAACGTCAGATACATGCTAAAGGGAGTGATTATTCAGATGGAATATATATGCCTATCAGTGATATCAGATGGTGAGGAGAGGAAAAATTAAGATTCCTTATGTACAAACACACTTTCAGAACATGATATGATAGCAAGAGCAAAGGTATATTTTAGGGTTCTGATCCCTGAGCTGGGGGGTCTCACAGAATTTGTATATTAAAGACACAGTACCATGCAAAGGGATCTGAAAGAGAATTTGACATGCTCTTACCTCTCCTTGCACAGTGTAACTTGTTCCAGAGATGGTCCACTAACATCAGCTTTAGACTATAGCCAGGTGGATTAGGTGTGCTGGAGCAAAGCTTTTGGAGTCAGCCTCGATAAATCTAAATGGAGCTGCATTGCAGAGTAGACCTAATGTATGTTGCTGTTGTACTTAGCAAAGAATTTAGGAAAATATTAATGGGGGAAATTCCATGTTGTATTTGCAGCAGAAGCAGAGGTTCTTCAGACTGCTTCATATCCAATATTTGAAGCTGTAACCAAGTGGAATCCAATAGCAATTAGGTACAAAGACACCCTCTCTTTCCATTTTAAAGAAGCCATGGAATGTCTTGGGTCTGTGGTAACTTGTCCTGATATGTCTTCTACTACTTAGAAGTCCTCTTCTGATTTTTCTTTGGCTTATCTTTGAAGCTGCTAAATCAGGCATCACTGGAGGAAAAATCTCTTTTCCATTGTTTCCAAAAGATGGAGTAACTGGAAATTAATGGAACTGAAGGGAGAAAAACTGATATCCTTCAAGAAAAAAAAAAAGTGCAACAAGTCTAAAATTAAAATGTAATGAAGCAGATTTGATGTAGTACATGGCAAGCTTGAGCTAAACGGAATGCTGCCAAACCTGGGCATTACTTTCCTTAGGAAAAGGGGAGTCTATTTTGAATTCTATGATCAACCTGGCAAAAGTATTACTCATCATTATGCTAAAAAAATAACAAGCTTACTGCAAGACAACAGTCCAGCAAGTCATGATTCTTGCTCACTTTCTCATGGGAGAGATGGCCTGTTTTGTAAATTGGGCATTGTGCAAAACCTAAGGTCCATGATGAATCCAGCTATGTTTTTGTCTTTGTGATCTTGAGCATGTTATTCCTCTGCTGCTCTTCCTCCTTGTTTTTGTGTCTTAGTTACAGATGTAGTAAACTCATGGGAACAGTGCCTATCCTCTTTTCTGGAAAGCTAAGCAACACACATGGTTTGTTCTCTGTCTCTCTCAATTCAAATTTCAAAATCCCAGCCTGACTTGCCCCTCTGCAAAACTATTTTTGTTTTCCCAACTCTTTTTGATCCTGCCTGTTCCTCCCATCTGATCTCCCTGCTTCAAGAGCAGGAATATTAGAGGACCATGTTTCTTATCTCAAGGGAAGCTATCATTCTGCACTACTCTGGCTTGTGTCATTGGCAAAGTACTTTGTTGTTTCAAGCACATATTTTAATGACTTTCTTCAATACATATTTGTTTCCAGAGCTGAATGAGGCAGATCTTTTCTCAGTCACATACATCAACAAGAAATCAGTGAAAGTCTGTAAAAAGTACACTTAGGTCTGGCCAGTCTGCTTCTAGTTTTCCCAAAGTGAATATTTTATGCCTAAATGTTAAAGCTGTACTGATTTATGGCAACTCTGGAACAGGACAACCCATTTCCACGAACTTTGTAATTAAACAATGTTTAATTAAGTGCGAGACATTAAAATATTTTTAAATTTAATCAGACTCCAACATTTCTATTGCATCACAAATTTACAGAGAGGTAAAGGATTTCTAGCAAATTCTGTTGGATTTTTAATTGAAGGGAAGAGAAAATTTCCCTTTCTTATTAAACACCATCTGAAAAAAGATGATTTGTAAGAAATACTTGATTTCCTAATTGAAAAAAAAATCAATCAATAAACTTATCTTCAAGGATTTTATTGCCTAAGCTTCTGTTTTGGAATTAATGTTAAAAAATATTGTTAAAACCCCCCAACAGATATTAACTCTGCCTTTGAAAAAAAATAAGTTTTTAGAAGGAAATTGGGGATTGAATAACTCTTTAAAACGAGGCCTGTCATATCTTTATCCTATTCCATATTTTCCCCAGCATTTTATTTAAATAGAATACAAATTAGGGGGTTTTGTTTGTTTATTTATTTGGGAAAAAGAGGTAATTTTCTGCTGGAATTAATGATAGATTAGTGGTAAGAGTCAGAGAAGAGATAGGGACATTATTTACATGAGACCTCCTTCTAAGTGTTGGTACTAGACTATAACTGATTACGACGCCAAGGAGACGAGGCAGGGAGTTCATCAGTGAAGGCTGCGTGGTGCTCTTGCAGGCAAGAGACTACATCTTTATTTTTTGACTCTTTTAGTACATTTTACAAGTTGCCCACCCCAGAGGTGGGACCCTTGGGAACCACTGGTCATTTTTTAGAGACTATCACTGAAGCCCCTCCTCTGGGAACAGATGTGGGAGCTTCGGTTGTTTACTGAACATGGCTTTGTGCTTCAACACTGTGCTTGGGAATAGAATTTCCCAAAACTAAAACAAGCAGGCACGAAAGCATGGCAACACTAGACAAGTTATTCTAAGGGATTTATATTAATGGGATGTCATATGCAGCAAGGAATAAAACACATACTTAATGTGGGTGAAAGGACTGAAATAAAATGGAGAGAGGATTAGATCAAGCTTGCCTTCCTCTGACAATATAGCTAATTTTGCAAAGTAGTTGGGGAAAACAAGATTGGATCATAAGGATTTAAGCCATCTAGAGTTAAATGCTTGCAAATGAACCTTGCCTTCAGTAACTTTTAAAGGATTGATTTATATTTATTGACATATATATACCTATGAATAAATTCACAGATACATGAATGATAAAAAACTGAAAATCCAGCCAAGAGAAAGTGATGGGCCACTTTACTTAAATGATGTAAACTAAATTCCTTTGAAAAAAGATCAGAAGTCTGATTTGTTGAAAACTTTTTAAAAAAATCTTCTAAGATAATGTAAGTGGGTTTATTTTCCCTGAGAAAATGTAGCCAAGTATTTTTCAGTGAAGCTGAGAGGCAAAAAAAGCTTTAGCTAATAATGTCACTCACTGCAGAGAGCTCTTGAATTCTAGATGTGATTTTAAAACTAAGGTTCAGAAGCTGATTAAGGACCAGAATCCCTGACTGAGTTTCTGATTAACATTTTGAACATGGAGTGAAATATTCAGTCTCTGCATAATTACGAAATAGAGACATCAAAGAAGAAAAATGCCTTTGAGTGATCTGTTCTATCTCTTTGTGAAAGCAAGATTATATTTTTAAGCTGGCAGTTACAAGGGTTTTTCCAAATGCAATTTTGAGGGTTCCCATTGATAGAACATAAACAGTTTCTCTTGGAAAAATGTTTCAGTATCTAAAGGGTCTTTCTGGAAAATTTTGCTCTTGCAGTGACATAAACAAATTTTTCTTCTTTTCTGTCTCAGGTTATACTTACTGTTTGTCTTCACATATTAAAATATTAAGGGAAGAGTGAAAAAAGAAAAGGCCTAAAACCACACAGAGTTTAAAAATATTTTAAAAGCCCAAACCTGAATACAAAACAATGCATTAATTTTTTTAAGCATTTGACTTACAGCATGGGACATCTTACATTAGTTGTGTAATAATTTCATTATATTTAGTGAAAGCCTTCCTTCCTTCCTTCCTTCCTTCCTTCCTTCCTTCCTTCCTTCCTTCCTTCCTTCCTTCCTTCCTTCCTTCCTTCCTTCCTTCCTTCCTTCCTTCCTTCCTTTTCCTGTTTTGGTGTAGGGTCAAAGCTACACATTCAAATCAGGGATAATATTTAAATTATCACATGTCTAGACTGATGTGAAAACTGTGTCCAATTGTGAAATTTTCTTCTGCTCTGAAATCTCTTCTTGTAGTCTGCTAACCAATTTTCTGATGCTTCTTGAATTTAAATGTGTTGAGGAGCTGCTTCTTACACAGTGAATAAATAGTATTTTTTAATGATCCAATATTACTATTTTATTTATGTAAAGCAAGAAAATGCATATTCTAGCTTAAATAATTATTTTTGGCTTATATTTATTTCTTTTGGAATTTAGTAAGTGTATTATTTTCTCCCAATGGCCTTAATGTAAAGTATGAAGCCACATAATGTAAAAAGAAGACAAACACACATCCACAGAAGTAGCATATTTTTAATACAGCTTTACACTATATATTGCTTTTTACTTTTGAGTTTTATTTGCAATTGTTGCAGCCATGATCTGATTGGCTTTAATGTGTAGATATAATAACCAATGTATATACTCTATGTGCATACCTATCTGTTTTTATTCTCATCTTTCAAACAATTTTGAGAGACTTCTTTTATCACATCCCCTCATGGTTTGGTTCCTTGATATGCTTCCAGTTGTCCCCTCATTCCTCACTGAATTTGCTTTTTTTTGGAAATTCAATACAGAGTTCACTATGAAAATTTCATACCTTGCTATGTTCACAAGATGTTAAAGAGAATTAGACCTATAGTTTGTGTCACAGAGAAGGTGTTGCAAATCTTGTAATGGGACTCCTGATGTGCAGACTCCCGGTTATTTCCTCAGACCGCTTATTTTCTTAGTTTTGCCACTTAATTTTTGATCTGCCAGCTTCAAGCTTTTCTTAACAGTCTTCTCAAAAAGAAAACCAAAGATATAAACGTCAACTGTTCTCACCACGTTCTTTTAGCAGAGAGGTTTCATAAAGTCTGACACTTGGCTATATTTTGTTTTTCATTCACTGTAGGTGGTTGTGTAAATTTGTCGACAAAAACCAGGTAAATATGAGATCCTTTGAATGCACCTTGAAGATGTCGGTTGCTTTCCAGTATTTCTGCTGCTTTCCAGTACTGCCAGTGGTCTCCTAGAACATGATGTGAAAGTCAGCCCAAAATACAAAGGAGTAGGTGTGTTTAAGTTTATACTTACAAAACTTGATTAGTTTAGAGCTTATGGAAGCTGACATACATTAAACATGCAGACTTTTTAATGCTTCTCAGAGAGCATTGATTATATTTCATAGGACAATGACTATGTTAATTAGACACAGGAGTATTGACACCACTATAAAATTAGCAGGCACGTACACATGTTCCACATGAAGTTTACTTGGTGTTGATGCCAATATGGCATTCCTCCTGGCAAAAGTGAGCTTGGAAGTTATATGCTTTACATAGACATAATCACAGAAGCTCCTGTTTCCCTCAGCTCTACCTGGAAGTCATACAGCTGTTAACTGACAGTAGGGAATTCTGCAGCATTAAGCATGAAAGGCTCCTTCAAGGGGAGAGACAAACAGCAGTAAGTTCTGCTTCAGCTCCGTGCACAAGTGCAGTCACTTGAAGGCAGAATCTGCTCTCCATATAAGTGACTAAAAAGACACAATTCTGTAGGATCTGATATAAAATCATCATCAGAGCAGCTCCATCTTAAGCAGGTGAGAATCATCCAAATTTACTGGAGAATTTTCAGTGATATGAGATTTTCTAAAATTTAAATGAGAAATGATAAATCTTTCAGTCAGGGAAAAACAAATGCATATCATCATGGTATAGTCTGCTGGACTAATCACTCTACAGAAAACTTACACCAACTCCTGATGATTATCTGCTTGTGTGGGGAAGAGTGATGATATTTTGGAAGCATGGGCAATTTTATATAAATTATGGAGGATAATTGTTATGGTCTTTATTTTCCTAATCATAATGACAGAGGGTTCCCTTATTCTGCTCATTGGGGAGTAAATGGAAACAACAATCCAAATGATACTCAAACTCTTATATTTCTTCATTCCTCACAATAATCTGTTATGGATGTGAAACATAAGACCTATTGATCTGAGTGAGTTTGTAGAAAATTTCTTAACAGGATAATTCATTTCTTGAAGCACTTAGGTTTCATCCTGGAAAAGAATGCCATTCTTTGCAAATACTGCAAGGTGACACAGGCAAAATGTTTCCTATCCCAGTTTCAGCACCAAACAATAGGTAGGCTGCTTCTGCTATAAGCAAACATAGTACCTAACCAACAATGACAAACCATTTTCAAGTAACAAGTAACATCACTGTTAGTATTTGCTAGAACCTTGTTGTATTAAACTTCAGCTTTGCTGTGAGTATCTATGATCTGTTACGGAATTTTGGAGATTGGATAAACACATTTGTCTGAAAATAAGTGTTGAAATAGTTCATTCTTATATACTATGGAGCTGTATCTTCAGTAGGTATGCTTTGCATTGCTGTTTGTTTTGATTGGGTATGACAATGTGCAAAGCAAGAAAGTATCAGAATTGCTACCTGCCTTTCTAATATCTAAATGCATACAAATATTTTGACATGAGGAGTAGAGATTTTAAAATGCTAAGCACTACAGCAAAATGGATTAGCCTTTACTAAGGGGAGCTTCAAATTGCAAGTGCCAGGGGGTTAATGGAAAGCAGTGTGTCATATTTCCTGATTTACCCTTTCACTATCTTGTCCAAAACACCTGGGTAATGTGTTGCTCATAAATTATAATTCAATAAGCATACTTTGAGATTCAATCCTTATTCTTTTCAAAAGTTTCAAATAAACTACACAGAAATTCTGGCTATGTGGAAAAGCGCTCTGCTTTGGTTAGTGCTGTAGCAATATCCCACAGGCAGAATGAATATAAGGTAGAATTGATCAGCCTTTTTGATAACTTCAGAGTAGTCAGAGATCTAGAGATACTCTAACATTTTCCTAGTGGAGTCATGGAACCAAATGTATTAATTTTAAGAGATTTTTAAGTATTTATCTCTTTTAGTTTGCTAGGAACACAGAAACATTTTGTATGAGAACTGAATTTGAAAAATATGGTCGCTTTATTATTTCCATAAACAGAGTTTACACATATGTGACATAATACCTTGGTGATGCACTCAATTTGTATTTCACCCTCTCTTCCTGACGCTGTCTGAGTGCAGCTCTGATAGCAGAAAAGCCATGGAAGATGACTGGCTTGCAAAGGATTTACCATACCTCTTGTTAGTTTTGAAGATGGCTGTGGATGCTGTGCTGCCATGGTTGAAATACCTCAGCCACGGCAGCACATTTGTGCCTTGTGAAACTGGGATATGATGAGCTGGAATCAAAGGGTTAAAATACTTTTTTACATCTTAAGAAATATTTATTATCTTCCTCCAGCTCTTGGGCAGAGTCAAAGCTCTCTGTCCCTGACCAATGTGCCAAATCTCAAGGATTTCTAAGGGCCTTGTAATTTATAATGGATAATCAGATTCTGCATTGTGTCAGCCAATGATACGCCTTTTATGTCCTGCTTCCAGACAAAGAGAGGGTTAATTTTTTGCAATAGCCCAAAAGGTGCACAGCTAGGATGAGAAGGTTATTCTATACTACCTCATGTCATCGCTGGGGGAAGGGAAAAGGGCCTCTCTTCTGGTGAGAAGGTGTTCCTGCTGGTCAAGAAAATGTGGTGGAGGGTCCAGTGTTTTCTGTTATCAGGGAGTTTTTCTGTGTGAATTATTTATTTTCTTATACCATTTATTATTAATATTGTAGCTGTTACTTTCTGTTTTCTTATCTCATTGCTGTTTCCAGTAAATTGTTCTTATTTCAACTCATGGTCTTTGGTACCTCCAATTGGAGGGAGAAGAGGAAGCCATGCATGGTTTTATTTGGAGCACTATACTGGAGAATACAATGTCTAAACCATCACATCTCCCCATCTTGTTGCCCGGGAATTTTTCTGCCTTTCCATTCATCCCACTTCCCTCACCCCTTGCTAGTTCCCCACTTTGCCACTTGATGGAGTGGTGTTTTCTTTTCAGCTATAACACCAGAGAAGAACTAGGAGATAGAGCAAGGGAATGTTTTGATCTATGTAAGTTCTCAAGATCAGATTCCCAGGAACATTTTTGCCAGAGAGACAGATGGTGTTGCTACCACCGAGTGTCTTGTAAATTGTTGAAGAATTCCACTGAGTGAGATTACTTGCATTTCCATCTTCACATACACCATGTTACTCTTATCCTTTAATACAATATTTTTTATCTGGCTGTTTGGTATTAGATATAGCATACAGAATTTATGTATAATATTCCTATCTGCTTTTTCACCTTCTTGTATTTTGATTGATTTTTAAAATCAATCAATTCACTGTTTTACTTTCTGATCTTCTTTTCATTCTGCTCCTTTCCAAAATGAATCTCAGGATATTTTTCTTTGATGTTGCACTTTCTGCTCTTTCTCAATTTCCTCTGCAGATCTTCCAAGAAAAAAATAAATCAAGCTATTTTTCTGATGATGAATTCACTAGATCTACTCTGCCTTTTCAAAGAGCTTTGTAGTGTTGAATGTACCTCTCAAAAGAAATGCCAAACACAGTTTTTTGAAGTGAATGTAATAGACACATAGAATGCTGACAGTCTTAGTCCCAAAGAAATTAATGGGATTTTGGTTATTAATTTTCTATAAGGGCACTATTTTATGCTGGTATACAAGAAGTTCTGATCCAATAACCATCAGTAGATGAAGTTGCATTAATTTTGTGTTCAAAATGAAATGGCAGTTCAAGGTTTCAGCTGCTGCTCACAAAAACATCTAAATCCAAAGGTTTTGTTTTATAAGGAAATTTTTGTTTCAAAATGCTCTTTATTTTTGTATTTAATTTTTATACAAAGACTATGTTGATTATTTGTTCTGTTATGGTTTTTTTCCCCCCATTATTAGTTTATCATACCAGGAAACATCATGTCATTAATGCATTCCAATGTGACAGCGTTCATATCACTATATTAGCTCTTGAGCAGTCTTATATTCTGGTTCCCCTGCTGTTGTGTTTTCTCTGGTACATATCACTTTGAGAACTCTACAGCTCAGTTATACATAAAGAGTGCTAAGTGAAGAGAAAAGGATAAAACCTGGGAACATGGCAGCACAAATATTGAAAGGAAAACCAGAATGCCCTCAGGATCAGTGCCTTTAATCTGTTATATTTAGTATTTTAAATGTGGCATAGAATGATAGCTTTAGTTAATTTTTTAAATTTAAATGTGTCTTATCATGACTGGACATTAATTCTTCCTCAGTATCTTGTAGCAAACCCTTCCCTGAGTACTTATTGCATACCAATTTGGTGAGTATTGGCTCTAAATTTCCACCATTAGGTACAGAATAAGACTTCCCTCAGGTATCTAAAAAACTAATTTTTGGTAGATCAATTAGTTCTAGCATTTCTGTTTTGTTTTCTTTTTAACTTCACATTCTTTTATTTTTTTCTGTTGTTTCATCTCTTTTTTTGTGCCTCTGGGACTTTTCATTATATAAAATTTAAAATGCATACTACATTTACTTTGTAATATACACCAGTTTTTATTTTCCTTCTTATACCTTACTGTATTTGTTTTGATGCTACATAAGAAATCCTTGTTTGTTTTTTAAAGCACTTTTAAAGATTTTTCTGTGTCATGCTTCATGAGATTTCAAAGAATTTTTAAATAAAAACAACAGATCTCGTATTTCAGTTTTTTTTTTTCTTTTTCTTTTTTTTTCCCCACAATTTTGGCCAGCCTGAGGTTACCTTTTAATGAATGGTGAATAGATTGAGGCTATGATTGAGAAGTTTTTATCCTTACCTTCTGGAGACATAAAGAAATCACCAGATCACTCTGGTCTTTTTCAGAAGTATTGAAGAAAAGTAATTTTTTGTAATACAATTTCTGATCCTACAGAGACATACATATTTCCTTTCTTTTTAACAAACTGTACTTTCCCATTCTTAATGAATAGTAGTTGACTGACTGGATGGAAACCCTTTGGTTTCTGAAGCCTCAAGGTATCTGTGCAAAAAGAGGCCAGCTAGCATCCCTCCAAATAGGGCAGGGCTGTGTTCTGTCCTCATCATCTTCTTCATGTACCTTGCAGTGTTCAGGGAAAAATTGAATATTAAAAGAAGCTGTGAATTTAAGGCTGAAAGACAACATTTCATGTAGATATTTCTCAGTGTCTAGAATTACTATATACTTCATTTTACCCATTTTGTTTAGGACCTCTCAGAACCACTGCCTTGGATATCTGAGGAAAGACACCTCCTGAACAGCACAGACATCTGAGGGTGGACTCAACGTTCAACAACAGCCAACCCTAAGCTGGTGTAACTGACAGAGATCTGTTAGCTTAAGATAATATGAATAATATTTTTTAGCAGAAGCTGATATTTTCATGAAATCATGTGAGGCCTGTGCCAGTGTTTAAAGCAAAGAATAATAGATATTGGGAATAAAGTAAAACAGAAATAGAAATGGAATTATGGAATTGTTTCCAATGTTCTCAACTGTCTTGGTTTGGAAAGACAGGTATCAGCCCGGCAAAGCTGGAGTTTTCCTTAGAATGGAGAATGTAAACCCCTCACCCCCGCCAAATTGTAATTTTGCAATTAAGGGCTTTCAGGCAAAGATTTGGGAATAGGAATAACAGTTCTTTACTAGGTGTATTAACAATACAAATGTTGTAGAAAAACAAAGCCACCCAACCAAACCAGCAAACAAACAACAATTTTGGAAAAACCTGACAGAGTCAGAGCTACAACCTGACACCCTGTTGGTCAGGGTGTTGGAAGCAGCCCAAAAGTGAGTCCTCCTGGAGTGGCAGATGAGGTTCTGGTGGAGTAGAGATGATCCTGTAGAACAAGAGTCCAGTGGTGGTGGTAAGGGGTCCAGTCTTCCTGGAACTCGGTGAAGCTGGATGCCTTCATGTTCCTGTGTCTCAGTTTTTATTCAGGTAGGAATGGTTGGCTCCCCGCGCTGGGTGGAGCATCTCACAATAGGATGATGTAATGTGGATAGTCTATTTTGTGTGCTTTTAGGGGTGTCTTAATGGTCCATTAGCAGAAAATATTCCCCTGGAGAGAGGACGGTTGGTGAAAGAGAAAAGAAACACTGCCCCACCTGGTTTTAACAGTTGGCCCATTATCAAAAGGCATCCACCCCCCGCCCCACCTCCTCCCAGAGTTACAAGAGATAAAGAAGAACAACTCCCCAACTGCTTTTAACAAATGAAATAGAATACACATTTTTGGTTCCACAACCCAAGACATCAACAAAGAGGAAATGATAATTTGTGTAAACCACAGAAAATGTTATTATAATTATCCCTCATGATGATGCGCATAGTTTGTGCTGGCCATGGTATTCAGACTCACACAAGGTTATCTTCTTTCTCACATGCATTTCCCACCATGATGAAAATCTAAAGTAGGCAGAAATTCAGAAAATGAGATGCACATTACAACCCCATGGAGATTAAATTTATCCTGAAAAGCAATCATGGACCAGAACATTATTTATAGGTAGCTTTCCTGAGACCTTAATACGAGAAAATTACACTATAGACAGAACAAAATTTGCTTTAAATTAGAGCTCAAAGATAAGCATGATGTCCCAGTTTTAAATGGAGGAGATGGGAGACTGTTATCATAGTAATTCTGAGGATTTGAATTAAAGACAAATGAAACCAGCACCTCAGGATTTTTACTGAGACTTGGTGGCTCTGACTTTAACAGTTTTGAGTAGCATCTGCAGCTACTGCTGGGACTGCAGCTATAGTAATGAAGGACATATGAAAGTAAAGCTCAAAATTAGGATTTTTCATGGTAGTTAGAATGTGTAGCATCTTTAGTGAGGAGTCACAGTAACAAGGTTTTGTAAGTGCTTTTTTTCCGTGTGACACCAAATATTGCTGAGGTTAAATGAAAAAATCCCTCTGTACCTACATTCAGCAGCTGATTACTACCAACACCAATATCTGTCAAGACTTTTTTCTTTATAAACACTGGGGAGCCCTGCTGCAGTCATTGTTATGTTAAATACAACATACTTTGATACCTTGTCCAGCAAGGTATCTACATGTTTTCCTCTCAAAATTTCCACCACTATTGTACAGAAACAAGGCCTCAGTGCATATTTATTCAAAATTCCTCTGAAATCATGGAGCACTGGCACGTTGATTTGGTAAAAATTTATGTGTCAAGGCTCCGGAACTTCCAGGCATAAGTGTGGGTTTCAGGTTAAGTTTGCATTGCTCCTGCAGTTCACATCCTAATACCATTGGCAAGTGCAAGACATCAATCATCTGCTTCACGTGGGGGCACAGGAGTAGGCACGTGTGTGTGAAGCTCAAACAGTAATTCTTCCCCTTTTGACAGCCCTAGTAAATGTATAGTTACATCCAGTTTAAACATATTTTTCCACAAGGCATGGGCCATTTAGGCAAGTCACAAAATAATGATCAGAGGTCTAAAAATTGTGTATAAAGAAATATTAGAAGAAATGAGATTGTTCATTTCAGAGAACATGTCAGGGAGGCAGAGTAACCAATTTCCAAATGCTGCCAAAGAATACATGAAAGTGAAAAATAGTACTTTCCCTATGTAGGATGTTTATGGACATGTATTAGTCAATTTGAAGAAAACAAAATATAGGTTATAAACTAAAAAATTATAACAACAGCTAAATACTAAAGTAAATTGACAAGGAAGGTTGTTGAATCTTCCCATTTAAGGTTTCTGGAGACAAGCTGGATAGATATCCCGTCTAGTGTTTATGTGGGGGAAAAATTATGAAATAGCAATTTACTTCCCAAAATGACATATAGATTAGGACTCAACTTTTCAACTCAAGTTGAAAAGCTGTGTGGTTTTGTGGCAGGCCAAATTTCAACAGATAGAGCTTTGTCTGGTTGGGCTGCTAAGTGATCCTTAAGTTTTACATTAAGTTATCCTTCTGTAATGCCTGGGGAGAGGGAGGGAGCACAGAGACACGGAGACCCTAAGGGACAGAGGGGGACTGGCAATGTGGTCCAGCAGTGGAGACAGGCTTAAGCTAAGGAAAGAAAACAGCAGCAGTGAGTTTTTTGCTACAAAAAATGAGGGTTTATTGGACTGTTTTTCATTCCATGGTCACATCTAATCGTATGATGCCTGAACATTTTCCATTAAAAAAAAGAAAAAAACCACTTTAGAACTGTGCAAGTAAAACACTAACATTATACTTTTCATTTGAAATTGTCAAGAAATGCAATTTCATAGAACACTGTTATTTATTACATTTTTCTTTAAAGTAAATGTTTTAAAAGTAAAGTACAGGCTCTTAAGCCTGCAAAAGATTAGATATTAAATTCCTTAGGTTTTCCTTTTCATTCCATATTATTAGAAAATAAATTCTACCAAGAAATGAGATTGTATAAATAAGGACTTTTGGCCAAAAAATGTCCTTGTTTCATTTTTAAGTCTAAGTTGTTGATACCCATAGATATGTCCACAAATACTAATAGCAAGGACAAGACACGTTGAGTATGTTGTCGGAGTAGTTTCCCGAAGCAATTTTGCTGTAGTCTGGCCCAAAGCCAAATGGAAATTTATCAAATAGATTAAATGGTAAAACTAATGGCAGCATTTCAGACCTCAGTCTTAAATGGGAAATAAAGGTTCCACCGTAAATTGGAAAGTTCATCTGTAAATGGTGACTACTTAAATATGCAATATGCCTACAGCATACCTATAATTAAGACATATGGAAGAAAATGTATATTCACTCTTTTAGCAATAATGAAATTAATATTCACTTAACATTTTCAATAAATAAAATTGGTCAGCATCAAGGAATAAGCAACAGAACAATATCTTCAATAAGATGATACAGAAAAGATTTTGAGATCAGATAATTTCCTCCAAGCTGATTTTTTTTCCTCACATTTTAAGTCACTTCTAATTTCTTATCATTTCTTTTTCTCACGGATACCAGATATTTCTTTTTCTACTGTTTCTGGTCTGCTCTCCATCATTCTTAGGTGAAGCCATTTGATCAAATTTATTATTTGCTTTGCAGCCATTTCTTTGACCATTAAAAGTTTCCACCGCAAAGTACTATCCCCTGTAATGTGGGCATCTTTCAGGAATGATGCACTTTAAGAGTTGCTCCCAGGAATGTCCTTGGGCATAAATCTTCATCCCTTCCTTATCTGCTCAGACTTGGCTCTGGACCCCATACTTCCCAAACAGAAGGCTCCAGTCCTTCTTGGCCTCATAGCATCTCCCCCATTGTCCTTCCCCATTCCCAGAACTAGGTTCTACTTTTTTTGGCAGTGCTGAAAATCCTGTCAGGTTTCACTCCTGCGACCCAGTGAATTAAGCTTAATACTCTGCAGATTCAGGTTCCAGATTTTATCTGCCAGCTATCATCTTTATCTTTATAGATTTCTTTTTCTCTTTACTTTTTTTCCTCCCTGTGTCTTTCTGATTCTGTCTTTATTGGAGCTGTCTTTTTTGGCATCTGATTTCCTTTTATTGCATCCTATTAATATTATAATTTTCCCAGCAAATCTGGGACAGTAAGGATCTTCAAATGCATCTGATCTAAAAAAAAACCAGGGAGAAAGCAGAAGTGATGAAGACAAATCTGATGGATTGAAACAACGTTCGTACCAGGATAGTGAAAATACAAACAACCAGTGAAAAAATTTGAAAAATCTGATTGATGATGATATTTATCTGAAATTCTCTTTGGAACCAAGTCAGCTAGTACTGAAATTAATTTTGCTCCAGTAAAAACTGTAATAGTCTATTTTCAATCTACCACAGAAAATTTATTGGAGGTTTGCTGGTATATATTATATTGCAATTCTTTCAGAATCCTGATAATACTTATAATACTTTCTTGTTTTATGTTATTCTAGCTGGTTTTTTTTTGTTTAATTTTTAGTCCTTTCCAAGTTTTAGCAGTGAAAGCAAAGGTATTTTTCTAAAGCAAAGTCACTGTTATTATTATAATTGTCGACAATATTTGCATTTAGAAAACTTTATCATATATCTCATTTACTTGTGTGTAGTGATGTATCTTGAAATATCTGTGATATGTGGATATACACCTGCATTGCCTGTTGACAAATGCACTGCACATGAAATACTTCTTCTCTATTATAAAGGGTCTGATTTCAAAACCTCTAAACACCCCATAAACATTTCTATGGTATTTTCTCTGAGAGGCTGCTTTATTCTTATGTTTGTCTCATATGAGGCAGAATCTTAGATTTACTTTGCTCTCTTCTATTTTATTGTGATCTGTCATTGATATTCTGTTTTGAATGAAGATGTCTGCTGTATAACACCAGTCAGAGTGCAGGGTGTCAATTAAAGAAGAAAAATACAAGTTTTCTGTTCAGGGAGCGGTATCCTTGAAACAGAGACTTGCTGTTAATTCACAAAGGCAGTGAATTCTGAAGGCAAGTTTTGTGGCAAGTTATGTGGAGAAACTGTAGGAAATTTGGACATGCTACAAATGCAGACAAATTTTTGCATGGATAATGCATAAATAAAACAAGAGGATCACTAATTATTTCAATGATAGAACCATAAAAGAAAAAAGAAAAATGAAAATAACTGAACCTTCAACTGCTGTGAAATGCTTTTCCTTTACGATGTCATTTGAAAGGGTTTCCCTTTGTATAATGGAGAGTTACAGTTCAGAGAGGTTTTAGTCATTCTTAGGCTTCATGTTGCCATTGTGTATGTACTTCTGGAAGAATACTGGATATTTAAGCACTTGATGATTGTAGCCCTGGTTTGTGCCTGAGATGTTTTGATTTTCTGAAACTCTTTTCTCAGGGAATTTTCTGTAAACAAGAGACTTATTTTTCTAACTGTAATCTTTGTTTGCATTCCTTTCCCTAGGAGGGACTTCTTCTTGATGTCCCTCTGGTTTGACCAATGTAATTGAAGAAGTTTGTTTCACCAATGGAATTGGTCTGTGTAGAATAGTATAGAAAGGAGACACATCACTAGAAATACAGATAGTAATTTTCAGCCTTCTGAAGTCAGTCTGTGTTGTTGTGGTGTACAACAGCATCAGATGATCAAATAAACAAAAATTGTATTATCTAAAAGCATTTAACGTAACAAGTGCTGGACCCTATGCAATGAAATCAGTCTCCATGAGAATGCCTTAAATTTCAGAACAGTCCTGGTCATTTTTGGATGAAGTGTGAAGGTTTATTCAGACATACTGACATGTTCAGTAAAGGATCAGTGACAAGTGATCACAAGTGAGGCATTCAGGAACTTCTTATCTCAGCTGATTGAATGTAACTCCAAAATGTTTTGCCACGAGTTAGAAAAGAATGTGTAGCAATTGGTCTGCCAATGAAAAACATATTCTTGTTTATCTTGTAATTAATCTGGTTTAGATAAGGTGATAGAAATAATTTAGATAGAGCTTAGTGCAGATCGAGATGAAGAGACGGTTGGAAAGAGGTTTCAAAACCCTTAGGTTTTTTTTCTCAGGGAAAGAGGCTTCACTGAGAGGGTGTTTTCTTGCCTTTGAGTGATACATTGTGTACCTCTAGTGCTTGTGAACAAGTACTAACAGGCAGGTGAGGGGTTTTGGAGGATGTGTGAAGGGAACATAAATTGAATAGGGAATTGAATACAAGAAGAGGATCCAACTGCAGTTTTTGATTCCCTAAATATACCATTGCTGTTGCAGAAATACAGAGGAATTGGCAAGGTTAATTGGTTCAGAGATTGAACAAAAGGTTGCAGCATGAAATACAAATCTTTGGATCAGCTGGATGGATGACCAGACTGTAAGGTCATAAATTTTAATTACTCTTGCTCCTATGGAATTTGTAGAAGACCTAATCCCAATTTCTTAATGCACCAAAATGTCTAATGACTTCTGTACAAATGAGTGTGCAGAGAATGCACTATCAGACCTGGAATGATTATACAGCATTGGATTTGCTACTGTTTTCTGTGCTGTGAACTGACTGCTTGATTTAATTTAACCTGGAAAAATTATGTGACTGAATTGATTAGCTCTGCAATTTTCTGGACTTATACACTGCACTGTCTTCTTTCTGTTTCTTTCAGCTCGAATACCACCATACAGTTTTGTCAAGGTTTCTTTGGGATGACTCTTCTTGAGGACTAAATAATTATGACATGCTAGCAAAAGAGGGGAAAAGAAGAGTAGATCTGTTTGTTTAACCACTATTTACATGAACATCATACATTTTCCCACCACAACCAAAACATTTTATGTTAATATGACTGCTTTCATACCTGTGCTATCACTGTTCCTCTTTGGATTGTTTTATCTGGGAACTTTTTGTCAGGTATGGAGAAATTCTGTGAATTTTTTAAGAGCACAGCAGATACTGCAGCTAAAACATATAAGGGAGAGCTTGAGTTAGTGAGTTGTTAGGCTCATCATCTTTACCTGCAAAAGGGACGTGATGATTTTTTTAGGTGCAGAGGGGGACCATGCCTACTGCTCCCTGAAATATCTGTGTTGAGTTGCAATCTACAATTCCCTGATATTTGCTTTAGAATTTTTTTTTGCATATTCACATCTCTTTTATACCACTTGATCCCATGGGCTTGTCATCGGGCTGTGAGGGACAGTGGCTCTCACCACCCCTGTGAAGAGAAGGGCAGCTCCACAGTTCTTTCTCACAACTTAGGAGTCTCCTCAGAGATCAGAGACAAGGCTGCACAGCAGGGCCACTCCAAAAGAGGTGTTGGATGACAGAGAGATGAACACCCAGGAAAGGGGAAGATTGCCACTCAAACCTCCAGGTCATCAGCAGGTGACAGCTGCCAGGTGATTCCTGCCCTTGGAATTTCCTTGTGATAGAACCTATTATTGGAACTGGGGATAGTGTAGGGAGCATCAGCTAGAGATGGATACTGGGTGTCACAATTGGCACCACTGATCTGCAGGCGCCTGTCCATGCACATTAGAAACACACTCACTGCAGTCACTGCACATGGGTTTTTTCTGTTTTTCATCTAATACTGTAAAAGTGGCATTCATATATTAATGTACAGCAGCTTCCTCTCTGTATTTGTACGACATCTTTAGAATCTCTTATTTATCTTTTACATATCTTTTTCCTTTCTTTGTCAGGAGCATTCATATTTTAGGCAAAAGTAAGTAGCATTGCCTGTTCCTGAGGTTGCCAAGCAATCTCCTTGATACACACCTTTTTTCAGTTACTTATAACTCAGCCAGACTCTAGTTGTTTGTGATGAATTTTTCCATGCCAATTTCAGCCTCCAGCTGAATCTTTGCATCAAAATGTTTCAAGCTTTTCTGAGAATGATGCTAGGGGAAAATAGGTTGTTTTGTTCATATGATTCAGAAGCTTTGTTTTGAAATACTAAAATGTCTTTTGTTTGGAGGAAAGGGTAGAGATGAGGAAGAAGCACAAAGACTGAAAAATATGAGATATGTGTCTTTTTCTTTCAAAAAAAAGCAGATGGACCAAAAGTTAAGCACAGAGACCCAGATTTTGGAAGATGGAATCCTGGGGAGGTACATTGGGCAATCAGAAAAACGTCCAAGGAGAGTATATGTGAAGTTCGCCCAGGCATCAGTAGGGGCATAATGTGACAGGTCAGGGAGGGACCCAGAACAAATAGACCTGTTGTCCAAGGGAATATTTGGAACCTGGGGGATGCATCTGGGGGATGCAGGGTGTTTAGGCAAGGGTACTGAGATAGGAACAGCCTCTGGAGTCCTGGGATGCTCAACATGGGGCTGGGAACATGGCAGCTGGGATTTAACAAAAACATTTTCTTATGGAGTTTCACTGCATGATCACTGACTACTTTTCCATAGCACTCCAGTGTCACTTATTGTGCAGAAAACCTATCTCCATGCTATTCTACATTCTGTAAAGTAAAGGACAGTCTTCTTTGCAGGATGGTAATCTCTTTACTTCATGTACTTAATTTCCTAAGCTGGGAATAGTCACAAATGCTACAGAAATTGTGCAGAATATTGCAATCCAAATTTTCTGCAGTAAAGACAAGTTAATGTAACCAACAGTGAAAAAAAGCTCTGCCTTCTAATGCCATCCAAAGCCTGAGGTGGCTTTGGAACTGGTGTTCAAAATGAAGGGGGTGTTGGAAATCAATCTAAAGCAATTGTAAGATTCTAATTAAAATTCATTATAAACAAGAACAAAAAAAAAAGATTTTTTTTTCTCTTCACAATTCTCTTTTGCTTCTTTTGCCTTCTTAGGAATGTTTTCCTCTTTACTGTTTTATTCATTTGCCTCTAATTTAAAAACAGAGACTGATTTAGCTAGCTGAGATTTCATCTTTTGTAACAATACTGTGACCCGTGACCAGAAGGGCAGCTAACAGCTCTGACTTAAAGAACCTGACTCTGGCATCTGCCAGGTCTTGAAGGGGCTGATAAGACTGTGTGATGTGTTTGTATTTAATAGTGAGTTTGCAAGTGGGAGTCTACAGCTCCAAGTGAAAATTTATTTTCCTTTTATTTCATCTTCAATTTCCTGTGCAATATTCTTGTCCTTCCTTCTAGAAATAACAGAATTATTTTATTTTTGTTCCCTAAGAAAAAATAATATTTCTGTAAACTGATCAAGCAGGAAATTTTCTTTCTAAATATTCCGGACAATAAAAATAAAGGAATAAAAAATACTATTAAAAAGAAAACCCTTGGTAAACAAGCACTCTAAATCCTCTGTATTCATTACTTGAGCATTATTCAACAATCTAAAGTTGTCCTATCATATGGTCATTTGACACCTTTGACCATTTAGGGTTATTTAGTCCTTCAAAGAAACACAGGACCAGAAGGAATAGCAGTAAATTGAATCAATTGAATGGTGCTCTGAAAATTGAGAGTTTTGTTCCTAGCTTTGTCAATTGAGCCTTTCAATTGATAGAGAGACAAAAACCCCTCCTTTTCATTTACTGCATAGTCTTTGGCTGCTGAATGTTTGACTCTATATCTTGAGAGTTGATCTGCACAAGGACTGTCTCCAGTGGAATTGAAAGTAATGTAAAATGCAATTTGAACATTTAAACATCCTATATAATATTAAATTGCTTTGAAAATTCATGACCTCTTTCACAATTTGCATTCTGTTCCTCTGTTTTCCATTTTCTCATTTGTAGGAATGAAGCTAATATTATTTCCTCTATCTCAGATTCATTCATCCTGGTAATGGCCAGTAACGAAGACCATGATTATTCAGAGTCAATTGTAATTTTCTGCAGCAGGTGAGATGGATCAGTGGGCCCTGTCTTTTTCTCAGAGGGTATGTCCTTATTTCAATAACAGACATCAGCATCACCTTCCTACATAAACCTGGGCAGGCAACCGACACATTAACTTGGTCTACAGCAGATATTTTATTTTATGGATTTGCAGATACGCAAAACTTTTCCAGCAAGAGTACAGATATGTGGATTGAACCAAAGCCTTTTGAAAAGAGAAACTTTCTTGCCTCAGCTTACCCTTCATGGATGCCTTAAAAATTGTTGACAGTCTTGCAGAGATCTCTGGGCTTCAGGTTATAGACACTGAACTTTCTGACTCAGCTCTCTGAAGACACGAGGTTTTCACTGCAGATATCTGTATTGTACAAGTTGTGGAGATAAAAGGAGATTTTTATGGAGAGCTCTTCCTCCTGGACATTCAACCTGCTTTAATATCTCTATTTTTAAACCACGTTTGGACTAATTTTATGTTCATTTAATGCATCTTATGTTCATTTAGTTTTCCCATTAGAAACAGAAGCACGCAAAATGAATGTTGGGAATTCTACACAGTTTAAAGGATCAGCATGATAAATATGGCTTGATATATATATAGTAGAATAGAATTCATTCAGATATGGTCCCCAATGACTGTCCTGTTACCTATACATATCAAAGGATGGACTACAAGGAAGAAATCTTAATCCTATATTAGCTGAAATGGCAGTCCCATTTGGCCATCAATTGCAACCTACCTAGAAAACACAAATGTGCTTTAAATAATGCTAGAAGAGAAATAAAAAGAAACAAAAAAGCTATTGGTGCTACTAACTTGAGAAAGGATTCAAAAGGCTAGTTAAACAGCTCTATTTTGCAGTCTCAAATTACTCATTGTGCTGGATCTACAGAAAGAATGACAAAGCACATGGGATATGGTTTGATTAGCCCAAAACTTTATTAACTTCATTCATCAGGGAGTTATTTGGCAGTAATTTGTGCAGTATAGGTTATCATGCCATTTTCAATCCTTATGACCTTTTCAAAGGGGATTATCTTCAGCCTCATCCCTGTCCACACCCACTGGTACAGGCTCACTGCAGCTGCAGGCAAGTTTAGTGGGCTGTTAATCCACACATTTTACTTTTGTCAATCATCTCACACATCATGCTGTCTGTTGCAACCTTAAAAATCAGTTTCAGACTCTTTACTGTGCTCTGGGGAAAGGCACAGATCTTACACTAAAATATGAGAGTCTCTTTAGTGTTATGCTAACCTGTTCCAAAGTCCCACAAGGTACATGTGTCAGATTGTAGAAATGGAATGGACAGTCTCCTGTACCCCAGCTGGAATTGTTCACCAAAATTTCTTACCTGTATCCAGTCACAATTCCACATATACCCTTACAATAAGCCCCAGGTGCCTGAAGAGGGTGCAGATGATAAAATTGCTCAACCTGCTTCATTCTCTTTCCTAAGGTTGTGGAGAGTGGACATCTTCATGTATGCCCTATGCATGCTTTTTTCTCTGCTGTATACAGTGCCACTTTTCCTCAGTCTTAAACCAGACTGCACAAGCAATACTTGAGATTGCTCAGAACTAGAAGTAGCCATAAGGAATGAGATGCCCAGATCTAGAGTTAACCACAAGGATTGAGATTCCCATTTTCAGCCTCTTTCAGCAAAATATAATCCCTGAATGCCTCAGCTAGTATAAATAAAAATTAATGGAAGTGTCTGGTAGTATTTTCTTTACCTGCCCTGCTTTGTGTTTGAAACCTCAACGTCAAAAGACCACTGAACTCCAGTAATTTAAGTCTCCAAACCTGCAGATGTCCAGTCCTTGCCAAGGCAGTTACTTTTTTCTGTTGTAAACAGTCCACAAATGGCACCTGGAATGTGATGGAGTGCAGTGAAAACACATTGTTATTCTGGCATATCTAAACTAACCAGGGACAACAGATGTTCTTTAAAGAATACTAGGATGATTCTTTTGACTTGACTAATTAACTGGCAATTTAAAATGGTTCTGTTTTCCATTTCCATTTCACTGTGCTCATATGCATTTCTGATTGAACCTTTGTTTCACTTGAGATTTTCTTTATGAGCAAGAAATTTGAAGGATCTGCTTAGCCTAACATACATTAACAAATTTTCCCCTGAAGTTCTGACACAGAATTGTGAAGATTTCTATAGCACACAGCAAAGGTTCTCCAAATAGTCAGTGCTGTCCTGAAGGAAATTTGAGAAAATTTGTATTCACGGGGGAGATGGAAATTACTCGAAGTGCAGGCAACCTTAAAGTGTTAGGCAGCCCAGAAATCTTTTTATTTTTATTCTTAGGTAATAGGTCTCAGATTTCCCTCTGACTCATTGGACTGAATCTCACAGACAAACCTGGTAAATATGAGGGAACTTGCCTCCCTGCCAGCTGTCAGGAAGCTAACCATAAGTTGTTTGGATTTCCTCCAAACAGATATTTGCTATGTATGTGTTATTATGTGCATGGAATGGAACACTTGAAGTGCTTGATACTTTGTGTTTCAACTCCATGCTTTTTGCTTGACTGTAATGGATTTACCATGAATACTAAGAGTGTTGTTTCTACTCAGTATGCAAGCAAGAAAAAACTGCAAACTGAACAAATGGCTTCTAACATGATATTTTATGAATTGGTAGATTTTCACTTAGTATAAGAGAATAGAATAGACTATTTCTCTTGGAAGGGACCCAGAAGGATCATCTCATCTGACTGTGAAATTTATTCAGGGCTGAGTAAATGTTAAAGCATGTTGTTAAGGGCACTGTCCCAACATCTCTTAAACACTGACAGACATACGGCATGGACCACCTCTCTAGGAAACTCATTCCAGAATTTGATCCACCTCCCTGGTAAAAAAGTGCTGCTCACTGTACAGACTGTCTCCTTGGCATAGCTTTGAACCATTTCCATGAGTCCTGTCACTCAATACCAGGGAGAAAGGCTCAGCATGTCCCTCTCTACGTCCCCTCCTCAGGAAGCGTAGAGAACAATGAGGTCATGCCTCAGTCTCCCTTTCTTCAAACTAGACAAAGTTCTTAGTTGCTCTTTATAGAACATTCCTTTCAGCCCTGTCACCAGCCTCCTTGACCTCCTCTGGACATGCTCAAGGACCTTCACATCCTTTTTAAACTGTGAGGTTCAGAAGTGCACAGAGCACTCAAGGTGAGGCTGCACCAACACTGAGCACAGCAGGATGATCTCCTCTTCTGACTGGCTGGGGATGCTGAGTTTGGTGCACGCCAGGCTGGCATTTGCCCTCTGGGCTGCCTGGACTCACACTGCTGACTCCTACTGAGGCTGCTGTCAGCCAGCACCCCCAGATTCCTCCAGCCACACCTTTACCAGTTTGCATCTGGCATCACTCTGCCCTAGGTACAGGATCCAGCATTTTGCCTTGTTTACTTTCATCCCATTGTTCATTACCCAATGCTCCATCTTAGGTAGACCCTGCTCTATTGTCTCCGGTCCCTCAGGAGGGTCAACAGCACCTTCAAGTTTGGCATCATCAGGTGCATGAAGGCAAAAATCTAAGGAGTATCTGGTAGATACTCCTTAGATTAAAATCTGAAGAAATAAATCTTGTCATTTTAATACAAAAAGTAAGGTATATGTAAAAAAATATACCTACAAAAAAAGTAAATATATGTCACTTTAGTTTGGTTTTTTTTTTTTTCCAAACTGGACAATATTAGCAATCCAGAGTATTTGAAGATGCTTGGATAATTGCAGGTAACCTCTTAATATTGGAGATTCCTTTGAACATCTTGATTCTAACCACACCAAAAAGCTGTATGGATGTATCAAATATGATATTACTGCTCAGCAGACTCTCTCTCAAACAAATTTTGAATGCCAAAAATCAAAATAAAACAGTCTCTGTATGATGCTTTATAGAAGTTAGCTTTTAGTGAATAAATACTTTAATGATATGGTAAGAGAATTGAGAGATTTTTTACTGTTTATTTCTGTAATGAACAGAATCAATCATCAATGATGCATAGCTGAATTTTGCACTTTTTCTAGGTAATGGAGCCCCTCAAGGGATTTGCCTGGATTTGTCCTCAAACATGGGTACAATTCCATGGTATCTAAAGCAGTGTCTGGCTACCTCTTTCTGAATTACAGAACATAACTGAGATGAGGAAGCTACAGAACTGGTGAATAGAAAGTGAGAGCAACACTTTACCACCTAGTGAGCTTTAAGCATTTGCCTTTAGCTACTTCAGTATTTATGTATTCAGTATTTATTATAACCGGTGTTTATGCAGCCTTTTTGAATACCACCACGTTTGACTTACAGCTCACATGGACAGCAAGTCTATCAAATCTGGTTTCAAGATGCATTTATTCCAAGTTTCAAAAAGACTATGGGATGTTGAAAATCTCCAAAGATCACTTGGCTGCATAATAGAGATGAAGATATGTGATGTCCATGGCATTTCTTTGTCTAGAGCAGCAGTGGCTGATGAAACTCCTGTTTATGAAATCCTCAGTGTATAGTAACCAGAAAAAACACTAGGCACTTGAATGTATCAGGAAGAAATATTCTGATGTAGAAAGACTGACAGACATACCCAAGGAGATATCTTATTTTGAGTATTTGAAGGAAAAAAGAGTAAAATAAAAAGGAAAGTTTCACACTTAGTATTCATGAGTAGACTTGTGCAAATAATAGATATTTTGGTTCAGTGGCCTTTCAGAAATGTATATAATAAAATTTCTTGAGGACTACTGAAGATATTCAATCCTCCTTTTCTTTTTACAATGTACTTACATATTTCTGTTTGACAAAACTGAAATGAGATATTTTGTTTTTTCAACTTCTAATCCCTCTATTTTCTGCCTGAGACTATTAATCAAATAAAATCAACAATTGTTTTATTGCTCCAAAACTATTTCTTCAGCTTTTTTTTCTTCAGAGTACACTTTGAACAGCCCTGCTTGTGAATATTTTGTGCACAAGCAAAAAGTGAATATTTAAACCACTGCTTTTATAAGGAAATTAAAACAAACAAACAAACAAACAATAAACCCTACAGGTCCCAAAAAGGTAAGCAATGCATATGCAATCCATACACATGCTAAAGCGTGTTTCAGTTTTAAGCATTCTTTAGCATGTCAAAGTTCATAAACTAGGACAGAATCAACAACTTTCCAATGAATTAGTGGTATTGGCTTTGGAAAAATAGGCATAAATTAACTAAGAATCACAGAGAAGTGAAATATTTTGCAATAGTTGTTGTTATAGGGACTGTGGGAATGCAGATCTAACAGAAAAAAAGTCGATTTTGTAAGTGACTGCTGAAAAATATTTTTTTTAGGATGAACTACCCAAGTCATTTAGTAACAATAAAGGATGTTGTTTATATTATCTAGTAAAAATGTGTAAATTTCTAGCATCTGGAGGAGACTCTTAACTTTTGTCTGTCTTACCTAAAAAAAAGGTCAATACTATCTGCCATACATATTGTTAAACAAAGGTTTGATTAAACAGAAGTGCTGGGCAATAGGAAAATCAGACTACTATTGATGCCTTCAGTTTTAGCTTTTATATATTTCAGATCCTGTACTGGATGAGTATATAACTCTGAACTTCACATAGAGTGTTAGTAAGCTCTCATCACATTTGGTGAGACAAAACAATCCTTCTGGGCCTGGGAACCAAGGTCACACCATTTACCTCAGGCCCTGGAAACTATAAACAAAAGTGAACTGGGGGGAGAGGCAAGCCAGGGGAATGTAACTTCATTACCTGAAGCTATGATTTGACAATTAACCTCTGATATGCATATTGACCAAACCTATATCTGTCTGAGAAAACTTGTGACTGTCCTTTATCTTGGGTGTAGCCTCTGCCAGGCTTTTGCACTGCCCAAAGTGTGTCTGCTAATGGCCTTTATTAAATACCCACTTTATTCTCTAACTGTGTCTAACCTCTGTTCTAGGTAGCCTCTCCAGGCATCAGTATAGCCTCTCAGATGGTAAGAGTATACAGAGCCTGTTGTCTGCAACAAGTACCTATTCGAAATTATTAACTGAAAAATTAAACAATGATGAAAGCCACTATAGCCAAAATACAAGGTATTTGATGCTAAGATAATTAATTCTAAAATTCAGCCTGAATTAATTTGTGATCCTAGAGGCCTCTTCCAACCTTAATGATTCTATGAGATATGTAGAGAAAAGACATGCTTGCATAAAGTGAACAAATTCCTCCAAAAAGCTATTTTGTACAGAGTATGTTCATTACCACTAGTCACTCACAAAATGATGTACTGGTATATATTTCTTTTTCATTGATGTGAAAAAAAAGCAGGTCCAAAAAAATTAAGTTTGGAAGGGACCTTTGGTACATAAATGCCCTCTAGTGCAGCCACCTTCTCAAAACAGGGCCAATTCAATGGGGGATGAGGTTGCTCAGGGCCCTGTCCAGGTAAATCTTGGATGGACCACACCAGGTTGTGTCATCTTGTCCCAGATAGGACATGAATTTCCCAAGGATGAGAAAAGGAAGTTATTCAGAATGAAAGGAAGCAAAACAGAACAATGAAATTCCCTTCTTATTCCGGGCATGACTCAGCTGAAGTGATTTGGATTCTTTTTGTGAAAGGCAATGTATATCAGTGAATACTCTGGGATGGCATGTAAGCAAACATGTCCCAGTGGGGATGCTTCTGAGCACTGGGGTATCTTAGGCTTGATAACACTGTTTGCAGAGCACTAAGAGGAACTTCCTCTAGCTGTTTCATGGAACAGGAGACACTTCCCCAAACTTTTGTGAACAGTACTGTAGCTCATGATAAGGGCAACAAATACTTTGAATTTATTAGCCTGTATTTCTGTGTTTCCACAGTTACAGATATTCGCACAAAATAGGTCATGACTATCGTTGTAACTGTTAATTGGACATTGAGATTCCTTTCTGGCTAATTTAATTGTATCTGTGGGAGGGTTTTTGTATAACCAGTACTTAGAAAGACTGTGTTTAGTGGTTATATTTTATTTCATATATTTATACAAGACTTTTTATAATGCCAGGTATACAGATGGGCTAGAGCTCTTATTTTTTCCTCATTTGCTTAATTAATTGTCCTTTTTGGCTTTACTTTATACCAATCCCCTCACCTCACACCCATATTAAGAGGAATAACTGAAAAAGAATTGGATGAGGAACAAAAAATATACAAAGCTCTCAATGGCTAAAAGTCCAATACTACAATGAGGTATTCACATAACACCCAAGCTTATGTGCAGCTATGAGAAAAAAGGTAGAATCCCAAAATCCCTTAAAAATGTTTGGTGGAGGTAGATGTTATGGAAGGTGAGTCAGAGCTTGTGAATGAGGTATTAGCAGTTATTCTTTATTCAGTGGGTTGTGGGAACATTTTTCCTGAAATTAATGATTCATTATCTGTTTGTCCACTGCTATACACTGCCACTTCCTTCAGTAGTATTAATTTTTTTCTACACTTCTAACTGTACTGATATTTACCCAATAAAATAAGGTCTTTTATTTTCCCAGTTCTCTTCACTGGATTCTGTACTCTGTATAATCATCAGTGATACCAGGATAGCTCAAAGAGTAAATGTACTTCTGACTTTAAATGTTATTCGTTATTTTTGTATGTGATTGTCTTTGCTTTTTATTTAATGGCAGTCTGAATCCAGTGTTTATCCTCCTTCTGATTAGTACAGAATAAATGGCAAAGATAAGTGACAGTATTTGACTTTGCCTGTTGAAACTGTGACACAGGGTAGGACACAGGAATGGATAAACAGCTGTTTGAAATTAGACACTGTGTGTGTGGAAATGGAGATGTGTCAGCCAGGGAATACAGCATGGTCAGGTCTCAGACCTCTGCTACCTTTAATGGGACCAACTTGTTCGTGGGAAGAAACTTGAGGAATATTAAGTGGCTCATAGAACAAATAAAGGTTTTGGAGAACTGCTTTGAAAAATGAGTGCTTTCTGGCAAATGAAAGTATACTTCAGTTGCATAATACTGCTACGTACAGCAGGCTCAAAACAACACACGAAGGGCAGCAGTGGTATTGTATAAAGGGACAGAAGATAAATGAAGTATTGATTTCAGAACCAGCAGAATGCCACAAAAGGGACATACAATATTTCTGTGGGGCCAGATCCTCACTTGCTGTAATTTGGTATTGTGCCATTGAAGTCAAGCTGATTTATGCCAGCTGTAGTTCTGGGCAGGTGTATTTTTAGCAGGGAGGTGTAAATAAAAGTCATGCCCAGTGTGCGTGGTAGGAGTTGATTTTCCAAAACTGAATGATGCATACGCAGGCTTTACAGTTTATCTGCTCTTTCAGCTTACTGCAGTACTCATCTTCAGATAATTTCTGATCTGTCTTTAGCCTTTCTAAATAGCTCTTTCCCTTGCTCTCTGGAGTCCTGTTTCATCCTGATGTTCTTCAATTTAAGAAATTATTTTCCTGCAGAGCCTTAAAGGCAATTGCTAATCTGTCCTCTGCAAGCTCTCCTGGTCCATTCCATTCTTTCCTTTAGCCCCACAAAAAAGTCCATTGCATTGAGGTCTTCATTTTGGGGTTCCTTCCTACTTGGTAAAAGGTGCCACCAAAAAGAGAGTGGCCAGTGTTGAAACAGCATAGCTCCCAGCATTACAGGACTGAGCATCAGTCTTGTCTGCATGCTGGGAAAGAAATGGATCTTGGAAATAACTTCATTCTACTGGTTTTAAGAAAGATAGCCCTGCGTGAATGCCAGTGGTGTGCTAACAAAACATCCCACAATACACTGCTGCCCCTCTGTGACAGAGTACTGTTTGATACTCATCAGAAAACCCTATGTTTGTTCCTTTAAAAATATTAAAAATGAAAAACCTATGCATGGTCTGGTTTGTGTTTAATGTTTCCTGTTTGCAGTGTATGGCTTAGCTGAGACAACCTAGACTGCCTGATAGTCTGCTTTGGTCTGAGTCACCTAAACAGGAACAGAGACAACACTCTCATTTTTATCTAAATGAAATATATTTAGAGGGGATTGTAAAAATTCAAAGGAATACATCTCTTTCTTTGAAATATTTTTATTACATTTTCACTGAGAGAATTTTGGACAATCACTCTGGGGTTTCTTTTTCTAGCAGTCATGGAGATGACACAAAATGTACTGTTTACATGCAATTTTATTTTGACTACACTTAATACTTGATTTTTTTCTTGGTTTACTAATTGTGAGATGAAAATTAAACAGCAGGTTACTAAGTATTAAAGTGCATTCATGTCATTGTTCAAAATATTTAGGCATACTGTATAGAATTCTCTAGGTCATATCTGTATAATAATCTTAGGTTATTAATGAAAGAAATTTAAAAAACTTTCCCAGTAGATAGAGTTGCTTTAAAATTAATTACTGAATTCCATGGGTTTGTTGTTTTTTTTTTGTTATAACTGCTTGTGTTTAGCTACATACCAACTTGAATTACACATGCTTCTTGAATAAGGTTAACATGTTTTCTGCAATGTCTTGATTGAAGGCTATTTATACAAGTCTTCAAATCAGAGAAGATGAAAGGAAACAAAGTCATGAGACTTTTTATCTATGTATTTTTTTAAAAATCTGGTCTGTTAGTTGATTTTAATGTACAATATGGGGAACCAACAGAGGAAACTACCTAACCCAAACATAAAGATGCTATTACTATGTAAAACAGACTCATAAATCTGAAAGCCTGTATTGATCAGTTAGCAAATATTTTCTCATAAAAACTTCAAGTCTTTTCAGTTGTTTATAATCCATGTTGGTATAATTTAGCTATAGGGCCCACTAGGGCACACTGAGTAGAAAAGAGAAAAAAAAAAAGCTCATTCCACTATTTTACGGTAAAAAAGTCTCTCGAATCTGTAGCTGAATTCAAAACAATGTTTTATGATGAACAAGCAGTTACTTGGGATGGGGAGCAAACTCTTGGACCAAATATTTTATTTTCTTTTACTTTCTTCCCTATTTTGCACATCAAATGGAAATTTGGCCAGCTAGATTTCCTGATTTTTCTCTGCTTATCCAGTTTGTGAAGGGCTTCATTTGTTGTTTTTATTAAAGTGCGAGCAACTTAAATCCTCAGAGATAATTTTGCTAAAAATAAATCCTTAAAAAAGTGTGTGATGAAAGAAGATTGAACATGTAAAAGACAGTACTTTTCCAGTGTTTCTTTAATTCCTTGAACTATGGAAGGGCATGATGTATGCTTTCCTGGGGAAAATGGAAAAGTGGATAAATATATATATGGCAAGGGGCAGACTCTGAGCATGCAAAAGAAATCTCACCTTTAAGGAGAGGGCAGGAAAACCTTTTTGTAGCCATTTAGTACAAATAATATCTATTAGCTTATGGAAGAAGGAGAAAACTTTCTTTCAGGATGAACTGGTTTAACAGTAGATACTGAGGATTTCCACAGAACTGAGCTGACCATGAGCAAGGAATAAATTGGCTCAGCTGCTTCCTGGCAGAGTCTATGCCTGTCTCTTGGTTTGTCTACCACTGACCACACAAAATCCATTAAAATGAATCCTGAAGTTTGTTGAAAAGTTAGTGGCAATAAATATCCCTTAAACAATGGAAATAGTAAAAGCAAGCCAAAAAGTTCACTCTTTCAATGAAGGATGGTTACTTTCCCAACTAGTTATTTAAAGAAATCCAAACATGCATATACATGTGAAAAAGAAAAAGAAAAGAATTTGGGAGTAAGGTGTTTGGGTTTTTAAATTTTTTTTTCTATTAGAAAAATAGGTCCATTTTTAGGAAGAACATCTCAGTACCATGAAATCCAGCTTACTGCTTTTAATCATGTCAGTAACTTTCTCAACTGAAAATTATTCCAAGTAATATTTTTATTTATTGATTTCTTCTACCATTGTGACTAAACACTACAGAATAGAGGCACTCCTAATATGTCCTGAAAGAAGCACTTAGAGTGAAAAAAATTTAATCAACTTGGTATTTTATAAGCCTTTATAACTTATATGGTATCGAAGATGTCCATAAAGTTTTACAAACGTGGAAGGATCTGTGGAAGATGCTAAAAAACTGATTTAAACAGACACAACAGCGTAAGTGAACAAGTATAGAGGCAGAGCTGAGAGAGAAAATGCTTTAATAGTAGTTGATGCATGTGACATGAATCCTCAAATCAAAAAGCTTTCATGGCCTATCCACAGTCAAACTCTCATTTCCTGGGCAGCACTGGGAGGTCAGCACCTACCTTTCACTGACTGTCATTGACTAGTCACAGTTTCAGACAGGCATCTTTCTGCTCTCTTCTATTTTACTTGTCATTTGAAAGAATTCTTATAAATATAGGTAAGGAAGCTCTCTTTTAAATGCCTCTTTAGATGTTTGCTGGCAGTGACGTCCTGGAAAACACTGTAAGAAAATGTGTCTGCTTCTGTGTTGGGACTGCCGCTCACAGCGTTGACATCAAATTTCTTGCCTTTTTGGCGTCTCTTGCTTTTTTCTTTAAAACTTGTAAAACCTGCAGAAGAAGATAGGCTTTTGTTGTGCGTTTGCCCAGCATTGCTTTGTTACATGTCTAGTATTTGGTGAAAAGAAGTAAAAAATAAATACACCCCACACCCACATACCACTGGGTTTTAAGGATGGAGTAGAAGAAGAAAAAAAGAGGAGAAAAAAAAGAAGACAGAAGGGTGCAACAGAGATAAATTTATGGGCTACTCAGAGTCAAGTTATCTGGAAGAAGAGAGAGAGGATGTAGAGGTCGTGAAGTAGGATAGTTATTGTAAGAGAAAAAGGGATGGCAATGTTGTGATTTAAAAGGCTTTGTGTTTAACTCAAATTGCACTGAAGAAAATATTTTTTGATACCACAGAGTTGATAGGTACTGACTTACCCCTGTGACCCTTGTATTACATATACCCCTTTAAAATACCACAATTTGACATAATAAAAAAATACCATAATCTAATAAACAATCCTAGTGTGTGGCTTTCCTGACAAAGTGGCTCAGAATATGCAAATTCCTCTGCTTGTGGTCCTGGGCCCTTGTTAATGATGTGGCGATCATGGGATGATGAGAACAGGCAGTGATGGAGCTCAAATAATGAGGTATTCAGCAAACAAAAAATTTGAGGTAAACTTCTACTTGTATATATATGCATAATGCTGAATAATAAAAGTGCTTTCTTCTGTTCTGATGGAAAATTTGTGAATATCCTTATGAAAAATACTTACTGTTGGGTTAGTAAGAGTCTGACTAACTATTATGTCACTGTAAAATGGCTTGAGAAGTTTAGAAATACATCAGTGAGTCACCAGAACAGAAACTGTAGCTGCAGGAAAAAGACTGAAAGAAGAGAAATGGTAGTATGTCAGTTCTTGAATGTGGTCCTGCCTGCAGCTTGCATCTGACATGCCTAAGGCAGTGCTCCCTGAAAGCAACTGCAGAACTGGCTGTGATGCTTCTGCTTCTGTCAAAAATTTGTGTTCCTTAGTGACAATTACATGAAAAGCTCATCTATTCTGCTCTATGATCTTGCTGTGCTGCTGTAGCCTTTGGGAAAGACAGTGGTACAGCGTGAATCCTGGCCAGTACTTAGTGTAGAGGTTAGCCTAGATTAGGCTAGAACCCTTTCACTTGTGCCACTTGTCTGTCACAAGTGCCAGAGTACAGAAGCATGAGAAAGAAACTGCTTCAATGTTTTTCAGTTTACTATAAGAAAACTCATCTTTTCATGTGGCTATTTAAAATTCAGAAAGCATATGTGTTTCTCTCTATAAGCACAGCTTGGAGTAAAATTAATTTTTTTTTTTCATTTAACTTGCATATTTCTCTCTAATTATTTCTTGTTGATCTTCCAGTACTCTGGGGGTTCTCTTACTCTGGAGTCTACAGCCTTCTGTCATCCTATATGCACACAACTTCAATGCCTCATAAAAAAGCATCTCATTGAGATGAGAGCCTGGCAATCATTTACCTATATCTTTGCAGCTTTACTCTCCACTGCTCACTCTTTGTTTGTCATATTGATTTTGTATTTTCAGTCACCCCTTGGCCTTGAGTAGGATGAATGATTGCATATTGTTTACATTGCAGTAATGCCTCATGGCAATGACAATTCAGTCAGAAACCTGGACCCTGTACAAATGTCCAGCTGGATGGATAAACCCTGAAAGAACAGTCTGCCAGAAAAACAACAGACAAAACAGGTAAATAAGACAAACTATCCTACACAAACAAATTGCAGAATAAAGTTCCATTGGTTTTATTATAGTAAAGAATAAATCGGTGCTGACATAAGTGAAATGGTGAGAGGTTCATAAGATAATGATTTTAATTAATTTTAGGAGAGAAAATAAACTAGATATTTACTTTATCTCATATAAGGGACACAGAAATACAAGTGATTGGCTTTGTCACAGTGTCACAGTCAAGCCAACCTTGGCATTTCACCCCTGTTTGATTATGTGAGGTGCCTTTCTTTTTAGTAAATAAATGTGCAGTCACTGGAGAGGATTAATTTTTTTTTTCTCTTCAGGAATGAATGTATCTCCATGAAAGTCCTGCATGTGTACTTTGGTGCTTTCTAAGCTGCATCATTGGTGTGTTCCATGACTTTGAAGATGACTCTAAAATGGAATGTACACCTCACAGCTGCCTATGTCAGCTGGGATTTAGGGCAGGAGAAACACACTATACCAGCTGCTCTGTGGCTTCTCTGTTTTCCTTTTCACTTCAAGTTTGTCAGAAAGGAGGAGAAGTCTTTCTGGTTTAGGTCTTATTTATGTGAGAAGACACCTTTTCTCCCCTGTGCGACCTGCAGCCGTTGAGACAGCCTGCCAAGGCAGCAATCTCTGGCTTGAACCCTCTTGAAACCCTCTGATCATGCATCTGCTCTTCACCTGTGCAAGTGGCTTCCTCTGCTGTTAGGTATATCCCACATGACATCAGTGTGCCTGAAAGCTAAAGGGCTGTACCCAGATTCTGGTGCCACAAATACTGTAGCTGTGTGGATATGATTATGCATGTGCTCGCCAACAGAGAAATGAGAGTATTATACTGCCTCTCTTCAGGGCACAGCCAAAGGATGCAGCCTCAGCTGGGCAGAAGGGTGAACAAACTGTCGAGATGGTTCATGACAACTTCTGTTGTTGCCCTCCTCCCAGTGAACATGAATAGCAGCTAATGCAGGGAATCAGGCTACAGAGTTAATTGAATTATAAAGTCATTTAGGCTGGAAAAGACCTCTAAGGTCATCGAGTCCAACTGTCACTCCAGCACCGTCAAGTCTTACATTAAACCATGTTCCTAAGTGCCATATCTACACATCTTTAAATACCTCCAGGGATGTTTACTCAACCAGTTCCCTGGGCAGCTTATTCCAATTCTTTGCTCTTATAACAAAATTCTTTTCCTAATATTCAATTTAAACCTCCTCTGTCAAGATTAGAGGCTATTTTCTTTTGATTATCACTTGTTACTTGGAAAAAGAAACTGACACCACTTTGTTACACCCCCATCAGGCAGTGGTAGAGAGCAATAAGGTCTCCCCCAAGCCTCCTTTTCCCCTGGCTCAAACACTCCTCATAAAACTTACACTCCAGACCCTTCCCCAGCTCTGTTGTCCTTCTTTGGACTCCATCACATCAACGTCTTCCTTGTAGTGAGGGGCCTAAGGCTGAGCACAGGATTTGAGGTGTGGCCTCACCAGTGCCACAATCACTAGGGGGAGATGGTCCTGTTCTGGTCCTGCCCACTGCACACTCAGAGCAGACAGCCAAAAGCAGCTGTGCACCCCAGAAACTGGCCCTGCTTGTGTGAGGGTCTTTGCCCTTAGCAGTGAGTGGCAGCCTGCATTTGGGTGGTTTTTGAGGAGCCTTTCCCAGCGACCAGAACTGCAATTTAGGAAATTCCCTCCTAGTGGATCAACAACATTTTCCAGGCCACTTTGTGGATGGAAAGCATGACCCTAAAATCTGCTCTGGAACTGCACTGAGCAAGAGAAACCTGCAGTTCTTAGCTTTCTAAATGGTTTTTTTTTTGCTTTCTTCATGTGTCACTATTCTTTATCAAGCTGCTCTCCTCCTTGCAGGTAAATCATCTGAGATGTAGTTATGACGTAGAGCCCTCTCTAAATTTTGCATTACATTTTTCCATCCGTTTTTGTTAGATTCCAAACTTAGAGATTTCCACCTGGGGAATCTCAATTTGCCATTTACTTACAGTGGGTCCTTCATAGTTTAGCTGATAAAGCATCTAAGCTTGCATTGAAAAACACACCTAACAGGAAGAAACATCCTAGAGGCTGCTGCTGATAGCAAACTCACTGCTTCTTGAATGTTTAGCTGCTAGTAACTTAATATTAAGGCTTGTCTACAATTTGGGAGGATGGATGTTAGTATGTGAACTTCTGTCACTATAAACACAACTACATACATAATGGACACTGTTGGTTTCTAGTCTAATTGGCAAATCTGTCACAAATTGCCCCACTTAAATTATGATTTAATGATTCATTAAATCAGAGTGATATTTTTTCTGTGTGACGATTTCTGCATCTCACTTTCAGGAATTTACCTGACACCACATCTTAGTGGAAAGTTAGCCATCATGTTCAGATCACTTTTCTGCAGCTGCCATTCCAAAGACATGTTAATTTCCCTAGGTATTTGAAGTTAAAATATTAATCTGGTTATTGAAAAATAATGGATGTAAAAAACACGTACATGGATTCTGTATGTTCTGAAATCTAAAATGCCTAGAGCTGCCCTGATTTCAAGCTCATGAGTCATCTAAATTCAAGCTGGAGAAATTCCAGGGGACATGTTGTTAAATAATTCATGAATGATGTAATTTTACTGTGTATCTCATCAGCAAAATGCTGCAGGAAAGAATTAAGGAAAAGAACCTAAAGCAATCCTGGTCCTATCTCTCTCTTTTTTTTTTTTCCCTAGAACTGTCATATCTAAGGAATTAATTTATAAATGATAGGATAACAAGTTTGTATTAAATCATGGCATGAAAATCTCTCTCAAGTGATGAGAAAAATTAAGAGAATCCTTTCTGCTTCAAGTCCTATACCCCAATATACCTTGTACAGCCTTCTTTTGCAGATTGTAGGTATGTATGAATGTGTATGTTCACTTAATTTAAAATTATATATGTATGGGAAGGCTGGGAGAGGTCTTTTTTCCAAGAAAATTTATCCTGTGCCTTCCACAAAAAAAAAAGCAAACAAACAAACCGAAAAAAACCCCAAAAATTCACACTTAGTCTCAAAGTTATTAAAGCCTTTTTATTAGCTCCAGCACTGTGTAATAGTCGAGTAGTCAATCAGGTTATGCAAATAATAATCTTCTTTTATCTAGAGGTATGCATCTGTAATTAAGGATGTCAGTCACCTTATCTTGTAAACAGTCTGTTCTCAGTACACAAATATGGGATCTGGTGCAGATGTGTCTGTGTATGCCAGAGCACCAATATATCATTTTTTCTGCATCTAAAGCCTGCAATTTCATGCTTAGCACTTGGCATTGTAACCATGGTTATCTCCAGTTAGATGCAAAATACAGAGGCTTCAGCAGATGGGTTTTTACTTGGACCTCTGGCAATCAAAACCCAGAAAAATCTCCAGAATATATAAACATAGAATCTGGTAGATATATTAGTATTATTTACTACTACATGAGGTTTCGACTTTATTGGATTTTTTTCCTCAACTTCTTTGCAAGCCAAGAGGACTGTTTAAGTCATTTGTAAGAGAAATGGACCTCTTTTTCTGTGAGAGTTTTCCCTATGTAAAAAATAGAAGCTAAAAGTCTAATATTTCTCTAGATGTGAGGTTAAAGTGACTCGTTATCTGCAAGCATGTATGTTTTCAAAGGCTTGGTTACCTTTATTTAAATTTTACCTTAGGAGAATCTATCATGTTTTTTCAAAATTTTTAGAAAATATTGGAAGTTCACAGTGTTGATATTAGTCTAGAATTTTCTACATTTTTATGGGTTTCCGTGGCAGTGTTTGTTGAGCAGAAAGAATTTACTGCAGAATAAATTAAGCAGATGACCATTGCATCTTTACAGGTTGAAATAAATTACTCTGTTTCTGAGGAGTGTGTATGATTGTGGTTTATTTTTTTTTTCTGAAGACTGAGTGCTTATACGCATCGTCTTACAGTTTTAACTTACTAAATACATGGAATTTTCTGTAAACCTAATGTGTTCTGTGAAAAAGTGTAATAATTTCAATCCTTATCCTCAAAGAATTTTTTTTTCTAATTTGCAGAAAATTTGTGCAGGCTTGATTGGGCTGGATGTTTTCATTGGGAGTCACCAGGTACCATGCTGTAGACATTACATGTTTTCCATGCAGCAGCTTGAGAGCATTTCTTGTCAGGAACAGAAAGGAGAAATAACATCCTTCCAAAGTAAAATTGGATTACGGTCTTAAATGACAATATCTACTGTAAAGAAAAAAGGTGGCATGAACATTAGCTCATGTTGTATTCCCTCTGGTATCCCCTTCCTGTGAAACCCTACTTGCCCCTTGACTCTGACCTATGGCCTTTGGCCATAGGTAACCCCGCCCCCTACCCTGAAATGCATAAAACCCCCTTTCCCTCCGGGGTTGGGCCTCTTTTGCCCTGGGATCCCGTTCTTGGAATAAACCTTGGAACACATCTCAGGGTAAGAGTCTCTTTGGATTTTATGTCCCTATCCTGAAGATTCCCCTCACCCTAACCTCCCTAAACCTGAGCTAGCAGCTGGCCTCGGGGGGCTGAGGGAAGGGGAACACTTCAAGCTCAACCTTTCAAACAAAACCATTTACTCCATATCTGTTATTTTTATTCATTTGCTGTAGCCTGACCTGGTAAATGGAGGTTACTCTGAAGACTGTACTTTGTAACTGCACCATACTCTATCCTGAAGGAGCGAGACACGTTGGAAATGTCACCAGAGTCAAGAGTCAGTTTCAGAAGCATTTGAGAACCTTGGCATCATAATTTTGTGGAGAAGGATAGTGAGCATGTGTAGTTGTCAGCATTCAAAACAGCTGGCAGTGTAGCATGCCTTTAATCTCTGCAGGTCTGAGGAAGCAGCATACAGCACGGGGAAGTGCCAAGTGGGAGCTGCAGCACTGGAGCAGACATGGAAAGGCATTAGAGTAGCTGGAGCTGATCCATTTGCAGTCATGCATGAAAAAAAACCCCCTCAAGCACTTTACATGAGGCCACAGACAAGGAGTGTTTGTGGTGTCTGGCACTAAGTTAAAAAACCCAGATTAAAGAAATCAAGCAGAGTAATTTTACTAGTTCAGGGCTTTTCTTAGGGCTGAATAGTGAGGGGCAGAGTTTAAGTGTAATGCTGCGCCAGGAACAACAGCTGAAAATGCCAACAACAGAAGACAGAGAGAGGTTCTCCTACATCTTAGTCAAGTGCAAAACCCCACAGGGACATGAAGGATTCTTTTCAAGTTTGAATACATTCCTTTAAAAAGTGGTATATCCAGCACATTCAGCTCCACTGTGTATTTGTGTTTTGTTATGGTACCAAAGCTAAAGGCTGCTTTCACATCAATTCCTTTGTACTGAGCAGATAAACTATCAAAAAACTGGTGCCTTCTTTAAGAGCTTACAGACATAAGATATAACAATAGATCTCAAAAAATAAGGAGAGAACAACAAGGGGAAAGGGAAAGTTTCCAAATAGAGCACAAAGAAAGTCTTCAGGATTCCACAAGGATGACATTTTCATCATTCATGGAGTACTGGCTATAAAATGAAAGAGATATTCATTAGATATTAGGAGGGAATTTGTTATTGTCATGCTGGGGAGACACTGGAACAAGTTGCCTAAAAAAAATTGTGGATGTCCCATCCCTGGAAGTGTTCAAGGACAGGTTGAGGTTCAAGACCCAGTGTGTGCTTGTCTTTAAAATGTGCAAACCTTGCTCTGTTTCACTTCATTTGAAAATTTAAAAGATGTAGGGTCTTCATTACAAAATTCAGTAGGCTTTGAAGTAAGCAAAAATATTACACGTTGTGATTGGAGTTAATACGTCCTGGACCCAAACTCTCAAATTTTGGTTTAGATTAAGGTAACACTTGGTGAAATTTTATAGTGAACCAGCTCTGGACGATGCTTTTCTGTTCAAATACTGAAATCAGTTTCACCTATAGCCTGTCTGCAATGGTAAAGAGGGTGTTGACACCTTCAGATGAATTTTGCTTTGAATTTTTGAATTTGTCTGAACTTAAATTTCAAAGCAAAACTCAGAGTGTGTGAGATCAAATAAATGAAAAGCCAAAAGTCTGCATGAAACCCTGCAACATGAAATAACCAAGTCCTTGCACAGATTTACTTACTATCTAAAAATAGTTCAGTCTCATCTCTATTCAGAATCTCCTGTGATAGCAGAAAGAGTGATATAAAGACCAAGAGACACATGAGAAGCTAAGTCAGAGGCTTGAAAGGAAGGCAAACAAAAAGAGACACTGTAACAGTGATGTGAACTTTGTCCCTCCTTGAAATGGCATTTAAGTGCAGTGACTGTGGTACTTTCTGTAAATGGATTATCATGCACCTTCCTAAAGCTGTGTGTATCCTCTTTGAGTGATTGAGGTGTATGTGCTATCCAGGTAACAGAATAGAGGTTTTTTTACTTTTTTTTAAAAAAAAAAAAAAACAAAAAAAAACCAACCCCCCCCCCAAAAAAAAAACCCACCAAAAAAATCCAACAAAAAACAACAACAACAACAAAACAACAAAAATACACCACAACAACAACAACAACAACAAAAAAACAAACCCAAAAATTATTATGTAAGTATGGCAGAAAAAACCCAGCAAAAACAACAAAAAAGGAAAGGAGAACTGTTTACTAATTTTAATAATAATAGCAGTCTTCCATAGGCAGTTCAGTACCGAAGCTGGTGCTGTTTGAAATAACTTCATTTTGTTATGAATCTGAGGCAGCTACCATCAAATTATTTATCTTTTTTTTTTCTGCTGGGTAATCCTTCAGCTGTTGTTATTTACATGGCAGCCTAAATTACATTTTCTGCCTTGCAAGGGAGAAGACAGGTCACCTGCTGCAGCCTGAATCCAGCATGCACCAGGAAAGAAAATAATGGGACAGTGCAGCAAAAAAGAGACTTTCAATTGTTAAATCCTGATGCATGAAATACTTCCCTTTAAAAAAAAACAAAACTGGTTTCTGTCATCCCTTTTATTAGTTCTTTGACTACATTTTAGTTGTGTATGCAGTCCCTTGTTAATTTTTTTGCCATTTTGCTCCATATTTGGCCAATACTTAGGCATCTATTGAAATTTCAGCCAGCTGATTGTTGTCATGGTTGAACCTGGGCTGTGTGTAACTATTTGCAGAGTCAGGACCTTTTTTCAGACATTCATCTTTTTCATTTGTCTATTCCTGTTTTTTTTAACAAGTATCTAATATTTTTTGTCTAGCACTACTGGCTAATTTTCACATCTCTTTTGACTGACTGGTCTCTTTAAACTTAAAAACAACAACCTCTTCATTTATTATAATTTTGCTATGAGTATATCCTACTGATTTAAAATGTTTGTAACTATTATTTTTTTCTTCAGGACAGACTTTCTGGTGTTTTGTTTGTTTGGGTTTGTTTTTTTAATTACAAATAAAAAGTCAGAAATCATACTCTAAATGAGATTTAAGCCAGATTTTTATTTTACTTAATTTTTCTGCTTGTTTTGTTTTTCATTTCTCCCACTTCTGTAACTTAGGGAATTTTTCGTGTTCTGCTACTGTTGCAGATCATCAATGGTTTACTAACCAGCAAGCAATGACAGCAAAACCTCTGCTAGACAACAAGAGAATAAATCTTTAGTTCTTGCACACGGAATTCTGTACAGAAGAACTGGACAGTACATATATAACTATTGGTAACTCTAGATGAGAAATTCCACATTCATTATCAGTTTGCACAGTAAGATGCAAAATATCTCAGGACTTAGGTGTCCATTTGCAATGCAAACCATTAAAATGAAAATGTAGGAAATATTTATTGAAGACTATATGCAGCTGTATAATTCCTTGACAAACATGCCAAACAGATTTCCATCCTTAGCTACAGAGTAATCTCAGATTTATATACAAAGTGAGGCTGTTTAATGTTTACCTTATGCTACAAGCCATGAGAAATTAGTCTCAAAAAGTAATGTGATGGACAAAACCTTTGGACAATTTTTTGTTTTGCTCTCTATATTGAAGATATATAAGCCAAAGATATTTTCTGCTGTAAAGTAGCAATCATAACTTTGGATTTATGATATTATGACCAGCTGGAAAACTTAGTTAATGTAGCCAGACTTCTAATCGCTGTCTTAGACCTTGATCCTTATCATTATGGCAATCATTTTACTATAACAGTCAATAAATTAATATTTTTCCCTACACAATTATGTTTCTATTAGATAATATGTGTTTTCAAGATAGTGCTCTGGTAACTGTGTTTTTTATTTATATCTAAAGAATTCCTGTCTGCTCTTAAGTACAAAAAGCAGCATAGGGGTTCATAACCCAGAGAGCCTCAGCTCCTGTGAGGGGCAGATCCATCTTGGGCCAGGCAGACTGCAGGTCTGTGCCACAGTGCTGGAGCCTGCAGATTCTGGGATGATGTGGGGGGCAGCACTCCTGCACTGAGCATTACATCACTACAGCTCAGTGGTGCTAAATGTAGCACTCCCACGTTAAAGCAGCCAGCAGCTCTGGGTCCCAGGAAGCTTTTTAGGAAGCTTTTCTTTTTTTTTAGACAAAAGACTGCAGAATTTATAGGCGCTGATTTTGTGTGTGTTTGTGTGTGTATTCTATGAAGTGAAAGTTGTCTGGAAAATGGAAATTGATTGAAAAAATGGAAATTTCTTTTCCCATCATTCTGCTTTAAATAGGTCAGATTCTACTGAGATGTCACTTGTTCTCAGTTATTTTCTTAAAACCAAGCATTTGAGGGAACTGGGCTGATACAAGGGTATTGTTGTATTGTTACTTCACAACATGTAAAGCCTCACATGTCAAAGTCTGTACTTCCACCTCTAAACTTAAGCAGATTGAGGACAAGTGAGAGGTCAATCCTGCACAATCAGATGGAAGAGTAAAAGTAGATATAGTAGTTATTTCTGTAAGAAAACAGCAAAGTCCTGACCTAACTAGTCCTCAACGGAGTGTAATTTGGCTGCAGGATGAAAGCTGAATAGTCAGAGCTGAGTCAACTTCTCTCCCTAATTTCAGACATTTTATTTTTGATTTTTTGCTTAATTTCTGAAAGCAGCAGAAAGACTAATGGATTCTGGAAGAGAGGAGAGCTGAATAGCTCTGTTTGTACAGAGAATCCAAAGCTTGAAATCTCTTCACAGGTGGGCATGTATTTTACCAAATGTACTAACTCACACAGTTAATGATTACATTACACAGAAAACTATGTGAAGATAAAAATTTTAAAAATGTGATATATAGACAAACCTTCAGATAATTTTAACTACCATTAGCTTAGATTAACTCTCATTAATCCCTAAACAGGGCCTAATGAAGGTAACCAAATGTTAGAAGAAAAAAGTATTTTGCCTTGTAGGAGAGAGATTAAAACAATAGACAATGACCATCACATCCTCCAGACAGAATATGTAAAATCTGTTTCAGGGCTTGAGGACTGAGCTGCTTCCTGTGACCAGCCTCACCTGTGATTAATCCCAGGTGTCCTCACCTGTGATTAATCCCAGGTGTCAAGGGATTTGGCATGATGCTCCTGGTTGGTCCACTCCAGCTCAAGTTATTTTACATCTGTGAGTGTGGTAGATGACTGAACCATCTAACTAGTGGGGAAATAGTACTAAGGTTCACCACTAACCCACAGAACTGATGTTTTCTGAAGGTCATGAAAACAAATGAAGTGAACCTGAAAACAGATCTCCAATGTCTTGAATATCAGTGTGGCTGGACAAGACCATTTTATCTTTTCTCAGACTTTACTGATGAATTGAAAACTTGATAGCTACTTAGGTTTTTTTACTTCCATGTCTTTACCAAATTGCAGTGCTAATTATTAGTTAAGAGCATCTGCACTTGATGTAGATACCCTTTAAAAAATAAGTGCAAGTATTAAAATGAGATGTGGGGCAGGAGTGTCAGTGCACCATGAACAAACCAGGGGTGCAACCTAAGACGCTGAGTAATGTGTTTGCCTATTGTTGACAGCAGCAAGGGAAAACCTGGAAATACATGTTAATATATAAACAACTTTTATAGCTTAGGGGAACAACTCAAAGATGAATATGTGTGTTTTTTTCTATATTGGAAAACTGAAAGTGATTCTTATATGCAAATCCTATTTATTTAAATCCTCAGAGCTGTTTCTAAATGATATAATCAATGCCACTAGGTAAGACATTCTCCCTAATTCTGATACTAAACTCTTATACATCAGAGTGACATATTATTGAATCATTTTCTAGTTGAATATATTTGTGTCTATGAGCGTCTCTTGGATAATAGCAACACTTTTCCAACTCTGCAGTAGTTAATAAGTTCAGATATTGATGTACAATTTATTGCAAAAAGATTGCACTGCTTAATTACATTCTTGTGAGGATGTAGATACAAAAGGATAAAGGTCTTATCTTAGTGTATCTATTCCCCCACAGGGAAAGAGACTGTGCTGTTCTCCAGTACATACACATTCACAGATGTATTAGAGTTGTGCTCACACTGAGAAAGGCAGTTACATAAATATTTCAGCAGAAAAATACATTTCTAAGGGAAAAAAATGCTGTACAACCTCTGTATGTGTGCCAGACTCCACTGACAACAGCTTTTTCCTGATTCCCATGATAACAGCATCAATAATCGTGAAATCCCTCGGAACTAATGTGGCGTATGAGTGTAATTCTGAAGGACAATCACTTCACTGGCTGAGGATAATCTGCAACAAGGTGATTGGGGCATATAGCTGCATTAACAGCAATGCAAGCAGATGCTGTGGATAGAAATGAACGTATCATCCCTGGTCCTGATTGTTATGTCACTCAGATATATACTAACTTTCAGTATCAATGGGCTATTTTAAAGGTTATCAAAACTTCATCATGAATGTTTTCTGCTGAATCCATAATCTCTTTTAGAAGGCATGTTTGTGAAGACTTCCAAGTTTTCAGTTTTGCTGTATTTCTTGTTCTGAAACACCAGATAAATGGTCTAGAGAATATTTACTCTATTTTAGCGATGGGGAAAGAGAGATATCTTGAAGCATTTTTTTACTATTTTAGATATTTTTATTCATTACTTCTTTTACTTTAAGAGGAAAAGGAATCCCAGTCTTTTCAATTCTTCTTAAGAGAAGTTGTTTGTACGTTTTTGTGCTAATTACTATTGTTCCTCCCTAAGTCCAGTTTTATTTCACATTATTCCATCTATTTGGACAGTATAAGAGCAAGGTATTTCAGATACTGCAACTCTGAAACACCTACTAGTCCTGTGACTTTGCCTGCAATGTTTTCTGTTCTACCCCATTTGCCTGAGAACTCATCTTTTTGAAATGTGATTTCCTATTAAATGGACATCTCTAGTGAGCTAGAAACTGAGTCCATCATTTACTAAACTGCTCTTGTTAATATAAAAGAGTAAGTGCAAAAGTTATTCAAGTTTCCTTTCCAATTGTTGAGAGGGTCTATATCTCTGGAAATCACTATTCTGAGAGGACTCCTCGAACTTGAAAGGGTAGCAGATAGGCTGTTATGACAATTGCATATCATCTTCTAAGGTACATTAGCCATAGACTGTACTTACAGTTAACAACAATTTCAGCTAATTACACTTGCTGTAGGCAAAATGTTCCACTGTGATCAAAGACCCTGCTGACACACACACATCTTCTGGTGAAGGTGCCTGGGGTTGACTTGAGTCTAATGGATGTAACTTCTGCCTCATTTCAGGGATCCTTTGAATTTACGCTGAGAGATGGCAAGTGCCTCACATATTCTATTGCTTGACTCTTCTGTATGTTGTTCCATGAATTACTTCTCAGAGAGTAAGTGAAAGCAGAAATCTGGCTTCAGTCTTCCATTATTATTTGAATGATAGTTGTTGGGTCATACTGTTCAGAAATGTCATGGGAAATTTCTAATGGTTCTATACAAGGCTCTGAAGTTTCCCCATGAGTCTCCTTTTTGGTATCTTTGGCTAAAAGGTGTGGCATGAGTGGACACAGGTTAAATGCTACAACTGTGACTATTTCAAAATCCAGCAAAATGAATTGTCCCTAGATTAAGGGAGAGAGATAGAAAACTTGAAATACAGGACCAAACCTAAGTTTGGTGGCAATATTAGTAAAAAGTTATCTATATATGGTAGATGCTTTGCTTGCTACAGAATAAGCCTGAGATTGATTACACGTTTCTTACCTAAGGCAGATACTTTCAACAGAAATGGAAATCCATGAAAGCAAATCTAACAGTTTCTAAGTATATCACTGGAATTGAGGTCACACCTTGGAAAAAAGGCAAATATTAAACAATAAAGGGAATGGATGATAGTTCGTTAATTTCTTCATTTGAAATTACATGAAGTGAGGTAGTTGTTCTCCAGATGAGATACAATTAAATCATGTGAAATTCCTGAAAAACCTTTTTTAGTTTGTTTATGTTGCTTATGTCAGAGCTGGAACTGAGAGCTGACTGAAACTGCAAGCATGTTGATATATATGAGGGAATACAGCAATTCAGCTTTGCAAAGTGCAGCCATACTTACTGCATGTAGGACACGTCCTAAAGAACTTCTTCCCATTCCAGTGTTACTGACTACCTGCACAGTGTCCTTGTTAAACACTGCCAGTTTGTCAAGTGTCAGAGAGTAAAGGTGGGTGAGATCTGACCCTCTGAGCTTTGCCCAGCTGCAGCTCTGGCAGAGCAGCACACACATTGCAGCTGATGAGGTACACAGAGTCTTACCTGGACTGACCTAAAGCAGAGATGAGTTCAGGTTTTATTTTGCAGTTTACGTATCCTATTGGAAAGCAGAGTGGCATGGTTCATAAAGGAACAAATAAAGGAGAACTATCTTGAAAGTATTAGGGGCCTGGAGTCTGGATATAAATTTCAGTGGAGATAGAAAAGATTGAAGACCTGGTGGTGGAAAGACAGCACTCCTTTCCCAAGGAAAGCTGTTACATAGAAATGCTCTTTCCATGCAGTCTCATTTCTGGGAACAGGAAGAGAGAGGGAGCTCCTGAAGAAGTTGGTAATGAGATTGGGAATCTTAAGTGTAGTGCCGTGAAGTAACAATTAGACTTCTTTAGGTTCTACAGGTGGTGGGAAAATGAGATTGCAGCAAAACCATGGCAAGAAGACAGAAGATTAGGAACAGCCCTTCAAAGGGGAGCAATTAAGGAAGGACTCATGAGAAGGTTTTTTCAAATAATTTATGATCTGAATATTCCAGGTTACCAAAGTCTGAGTAAACTGAAAATCTCTCACTGGTATATCTCCCCATGTATCCAGGACTTTTCTTACATTTTCCCTTGCTGTCACTCCTGAGCTTATCTCTGCAGACACATTTAAGGAAGACTGGAGAATATTAATTCTTTTATGTGTTTAAACCTGTGAAAACCTTTGCTTACAACCATTAGCTTTTCAGCTTGTCTCCTTTTGCATATTTTTCCTTCCTCCCTCTATTATAATTTCCCCCAGAAGCGTTGCCCAATTTCTACTGCTTTGCTATGATCTTGTAAATCTGGTTGTGCTTCATTTTCTGTTTCTGCTCTGGCAATAACATATTTTTTCCTGATGTGAGGTGAGCATCAATTTTTTTTTTTTTTTTTGGTTTCTTTTTTTTTTTTTTTTTTCTTCTGGTTTTACTCCTTCTTTAGTAAATGGGTTGTAAAAAACTATAATTTTCATTTCAAAATGCCAGGAGTGAGTTGACAAAGAAGACTTTCTGCATACCCTACTGCTCTGCCTGGAAGCTAAAGAAAAAATAATCCTTTTGTACGCCACATGAAGCAGGTGAAAATCTTTTGCAATGAGAAGGATGTGAAAACTTTGTGAAAATTATGCTGTTTAATACTTTCCTATGGCATAGGTTAGCTCCTACGTGTGTGTGCTGGTTGAATTATACATTTTCTATTAAAGCAATATGCTTCAGAATGATCTTGCAGCTGATGATACCCTAGAAAATGTACAGTTTGTCACTGAATTTATTAGCAATGCATGCCACAGTCCTTGGTTGGGTGCTGCATATCACAAAATACAGAGAGGCAGGTCATAGTCTGTTCAGAGACTGCTTATTTCTAGGATGCAGGCATTTAAGAGAGCAGTAAAGGGCATATTATTATGCAGAATTTCAGACATATTAAGTCTATTTGGAGAAATTTGATACAGATACACTGCTAGCAATCCACAAAGAGGCTACAGGCAAGCCATGTGCTAGACAATGTGGATTTTAGAATATGGAAATAAAAATTGATTCTGTGAATGCTTAGAAGTAATATGTGCAGTCTAGGAGGAGGGCTTGCTAAGTTGAATTATAAAAATGAAGATATTCTTGCACCCATTTTGGACTTTGGGATGCAAAGTCATTACTATACCTTCCAGATATCTATCTGACTGGAAAATGGAATTTCTCATTTAGTTCAGGAAGCATTACATATGCTGACAAAACCTTTACCTATGGGTACCTCATTCTTATTAATTCTTGCTGGTTTTTGTCAGCATCAGAAAATACATTGTCAAAAGTGAATGATATATACTTATGAAAGGTATTTAGTTTCCCTCAAAATACTGGTGACTTCATGTGTTTTCTTTATCAATCAGAAGAGAAATCTAAATTTTTTTAAAACAGAAAAAACTCAGCTTCTTTTTTTTTTCCCTTAATGTTAAAATTATGTTGGTTGGTTGTTTTAGTTTTTTTTTAAACTAGTTTTCATTGTAAGGCCCTCATTCCCTGAGGGAATGACCTGAAGTTGTGTCAGAGGTTTAGTTCAGATATTAGAAAAAGGTTCTTCCCCCCGAGGGTGTTTGGGCACTGAACAGGCTCCCCAGGGAAGTGGTCACAGCACCAAGTCTGGTAGAGTTCAAAAAGTGTTTGGACAATGCTGTCAGGTACATGGTGTGACTTTTGAGGTGTCCTGTGCAGGACTAGTGTTTGGACTTTGGTGACCTTAGTGGGTCCCTTCCAACTCAGAATATTCTCTTATTTGGTGGTATTCAAAATCTCTGACATGGGTAAATTAATTTAAAAATGTGTCCATAATTATAACCTTAAAAATATTATCAGTAAAAATATTGACTTGTTTCACATTAAAAAAAAAAAAAAAAAGAAGTTTATATACTGATTACATACTTCCTCACTGACTTGGCCAATTTTTCTGAAACCCACCCACCCCGGATTAGGAGGGTAATTTCTACCATGAAGAAAATTTATATGTAAGGTTAATGAAGATGAGAAGTGCTCTTAAGTCACAAAAACAAACAAACAAAAAAGTGAGATTGAGAGCTAAGCAAGAACCAAATGAACTAGGAAATCAAAAGACAACATAAGGGCTCTTTGGATTCCACAGTGAATCAGAAGCTGAATGAATGCCTCATAACCTATAAGCAGAGCAATGTGAGTGAGAGAAGTCCCTTCCCTCATTCATTCCATTACATAAACTGCTTGGATTACATAAAAAATACTTCATCTATTTATTATGTAATAAAAAATGCTTAACCCCACTACTTAAACAAAAAAATATTGAACAAAAAATATCTACCTGATGAAAACACTACCTGCTTATCAACAAATGGAATAAAAGCAAAGGAAACCTTGACCTGAGCACGAGAGTCACTGCCTCAGACCTGCTTCTTAGGATGGGGTTTGGATTATTATGCCCGTTTCCTGGAACAGAACCCATAGTGGACTTAGAAGTGTCAGCCCAGCTCAGGAATGGTTTCTGATAGTTTGAAATGGCTATCACAGCATATTGTTAGCAAGGCCTTTTTGCTGTCAGAACTACACTGGAAAAATAGGCCTTTTATAGATTCTGCTGCTTCATAAAAAGAAGCATCTGAGCAGGGATGTAATTAAATGTTTGGCATCTCACACATTATGTGCAAATTTAACCTGAGCAGGTAAATCAGCTCAGCGTCAATAACAGTGCAGAGGGTATGCAGTACGAGGATATACACAAAAAATATAAAAACAAGACAGCACATCCTTTTGCAAGCACTGAATAATAATCAACAAATGGACTCTACAAGGACAGGTTACTGACACAAAACTAAAGCAACCAGAAAACATACACACCCTCCAGAAAACCAACAGAATGCAGATTAGGGATATTGCTTCTGCTTTCCTATTCCCAAACTTCCTAGAAACTACTGCTTCATAAAACAGTTCCTCAACTCTTTCCACATGATTAAATTTTGGTTATCTCACTGCAGGAGGATAATTGTATGCAGATCTGCAAGAATTTAACATTGTTATCTCCTTTGAAATCTTAAATACAATTAACCTGTTTTCCTTTAAACACTGCCCCCCCCCCCCCCCCAAACTGTGTTTGCTGATCTTCATATTTGGAATGTGTTATTGCTTACTTTGGCAACAGAAATGAAAAGTTTTGCTGGAAGGCTTGACAGATTACCAAAATGAATCCCCCCATAGGTTTTAAAATCTTTTGGAGAGCTGCAAAATTCAATTAAAATTTTGTGATACCATTTGTTTATACAGTTTATATGACAGTATCAAAGCCTTGGATCTGGTCTTCCTACCATAAGCTTTAAGCTTACAGAAAAGCTTGTTGAATATATTTTCTTCATTAATCTGCCTGATTTGCTGACTTGGTTTGTGCATCACCCAAAGGAGGAGGAGCAGGAAGTCAGGACATGAACTCCACATTTCAAGGTATCAGTCCAGGGACTATAATTGCTTCTCTGTAGTTCCAATGAAACTGAAGTTGAGCTTCAGGCATTCCCCTCATATATACCCAGATATCCATTTCTTTCCACATAACTAGCTCCCTCTTCTTTCCACTACATTCAAAAGGAAAGGTTACAAGGAATGTGTCATGATTTTCAACACCCTGTGAGATGGGATGCCACATCTCATTCACATCTTCCAGTCAAGAAGACATGGATGAGACACCAACTCCTTTGGAATCGTTAAGAACCTTATTCAACTAACAGAGAAAGGTAGATCCCTCATTGACTCACATGAGACCACAGAGCTATTTGTGATTCTGTGTGCAGGCAAGTAGAGTGTTGCACAGTAGCAATGCACAGAAGAGAAGTGCAGTTGGAAAGAAATGACAGTTTTCCCACTAAATTTTTATTAAAAATATAGAATGTGGAACACATTTTTCCTAACATGGTGGATGATGACACATGGTAAAAAAAATATTTTGGCAGAATTAATTGGTTTGTCTTCAAATATTCTATGATCTAAACTATTACCTTGATCTGAGTTTTTCTAGAGCAGTTCTACATAGCAGGAATCTCTTTTATGTATGATAAAAAGGCATTATATTATAAAAGGTATCAACTGCTCATGGTTAACACTAGAAGCACTCACAGGTTTTCTATTATTATGATGCATTTTCTCACTATGGGGCAGTGATATATCATGTTATTTAAAATCCATATTAAGGGCAAGAATATGAACTGCAAGAATAAGGATCAGCTTAGATGTTATATGAAGGTAATCTTTTGGTCTGTGCTCAGGTGCTCTACCAAGTGAAGCCAACTGCATCATGAGAGGCATGGAACTGCCTCCTGTGTTTTAGCTTCTGTCCATTCATTTTGCCTTCAAGCTGAAAATACTGCAGGTCTCAGGTGGAGCAAAGGCCACCAACTATAAAAGTATGACCCGAATGTGTTTACAATCATATCCAGAGAAGGAACAAGTTTTGGAATATACCTATTTCTTTTCAGATAAATTTCAGTTAGAATAGCAGAAAATATTGATAATTATCTCTCCTCTGTGATCATAACTACTCCAATTAAATGGCTTATGATCTGTGCATAATCTAGCAAGCAACTAATTTTCATATTCTTGAAGGCAGTACATTTTTTACAATATGACATTCTCATACTGCACAATAACCAGAGGAAGGTATTTTTTTCTTCCTGTGTAGTCCTAGGAATGAGGAAAGGAGGACACTAAAGTAAATGATTTTCTGGCTGGTTTCACTCAAAATCTTCCATGGAATCTGCTGATAGCTTGAAATGAATTTAATAAAAAGTTGAAAAAGGAGAGATTGAATAGGATAAGTGATAAGAACCAAGGTGATGAGCAACTCTGAAAGATCAATCTAGTGAAGTACACTGAGGTTCAGCAGAATCTTTTGAATTAGGCTACTTTCAAACCACTTCAGCTGAATGTGGACCCTGGAGTGCAATTTGCAGTGGCACCAAATTGATAGAAATTGTTTTTCTATAAAGCACCTTGGTGTGTTAGCTTTGATTAATCAGAGGCAATTATCACACCTAATGGAGCATAGCTACAAACACAGAGAACACAGTCACAAGCAAAGTTCACAGGCCTCTTGTACCTAAAGTTCCCCAGGAATGTGCTCCACAGGCAGGCCAATTTGTGCAAGCTATTGTAAGTACCTTTTCTAAGCACCACAGTTGTCATGTGTTTGCTTCAATACCAGATGAGCTTGGTCACAAACACCTCTGCACTTTGGAATTTTGAAATAACTTGAATATCAAGCACTGGAACAGGCTGCCCAGGGAAAGTGGTTGAGTCACCATCCCTGGAGGCATTTTAAATACATGTAAATGTGATGCTTAGTGGCATAATTTAGTTGTGAACTTGGCAGTGTCAGGTTAACAGTTGGATTTGATGATCTTTTCCAACCTAAACAGTTCTGTGATTCTGTGATTGTGTGATTGGCTTCCTGTAAACATTCAAGCAACAAGATGTATAAGTTTCATAGTGCACTTGGACCGTTGCTACAGTCCTAATCTAACTCACAGTTTTGGGGTAAATCAGAGCCAAAATGAACTAAAAATGTAATCTTTCAGATGGAACAATTGCCAGTATTCCAGGGGTCAGACTTCAGTGAAATATTTAATCCTTTTAGACATGCTGCTTTAAAATATTTCAGGCTAAATACTGCCTGGTATGGAGAAGTAGGTCAGATTCATAATCTCTACTGAGTTTACTTGCAATGGAATTTAGTTTTTGCTGTCCCCATTGTTGGGGGGAAGTAATCTCTTCAACCACCTCAGCTAACTCCACATTGGAACTGTGGTCCATGGATTTAAGGTCCTTCCCTCCCAGTGTCAATCTTAGAGATGCTTGCAATGATACTGAACTCATTGACAATCTCTGTAAATACAGGAAGTGATGGTTTGTGGCAAATCAGTGATTCAGCCAGCTCTGCAATGGGAGCTGTAATATCTGACAAAAGAATCAGTGGTCAAATGGAGGCAGCAAATTCTTATAACTTCCTGCTTGGTGTGACTGTGAGTCAGACTCTAGATTAGCTGTTTCAAGGCCAAAAGGGCGACCTAAATTCTCATTGCCTGTGTTCAAGAGAACTATTACATCACTTAAAATGCAGGCTGACAAAGTTCCCCTGAGCTGTGCTTGCAACCACTCTCTGGATGTTCAAAATGAAATGCAGGACATAATGTAATCACTGTTTTTTGGTAGTATTATTGTCTGTTTTTCATCTTTTCCCAGGCCATATCATAAACATTTAATTTAACAGGCATTAGCAGTGAATTTTTTAAATAGAATTTTACCATATAATACAGTTAGACCCCCCCAAAACAAATTAACTGTTTCCTTATAAAAGCTCTCACAGCAGCTCACCTAGAAAACCATTTCTTTCTTTTCCTAAGTGCTGCTGGAAATAATCCAAATATACTGGAAATTATGCTTTCAATGTCGCAGTGAGGAAATGGGGACATGGAATATAGCTCAGAAGATACTTTCAGGGCTGCAGAACTGCTCCCTGCTTTACAGGCTGTTACACTACAATCCAGAATCCTCAGAGAGGAGCCTATGTACCCTGTGCTAATCATGGGATAGTCTGAGCTCCTCCAGATGGTGACACAATTACAGAAACTACTTAGAGGAAATGCTTCTGCTGGGGGATGAACCTCAAACTCTGAGCATCAAGGCAAGTTGCTGTCAACCACAGGGAGGAGGACCTGCTCAATGCTGAACACCTGCTTAAGAGCAAGCAGTGTCACACGGTGATGCCACTCCTTGGCTTTTGCATAGTAGAAATAGAGAAAGGGGAGGGGAGGATATAACTTCACACCCTCTCACTCCCCGCAGTTCTTCACCTCTAAAATTAGGAGCTGGACTTAAATTAGGGAGTGCAATGTTCTTGCCTGTGGTGCTGTCCCTCCATCAGTCCAGCAGGAGACCATAAACCAATCTGCCCAGTCCTCTATAGAGAAAGTTTCATGAGAAAAGGAAAGCCTCATGCATTCCAGCTCTGCTGGGGCAGACAGTGAGACAGGGATTTTCAAGCAAAATGAGCAGGAAAATTTTTGGTTTGACTTGTTTTCCATGTTATGATATTGCTTTAAGCCTAATCTCAATTCTATGATGAATTGTACACACTTGTGACAGTGATGTCCACAATGACTGTCACAGTAAACTGTGCAAAATGAGGGTGCATGAAGCAACTGCTGAGGAGAAAGATGCAGAGGTTTAATCACTTATTGTAAGGTATCTCCATCCCTGTAGAAAATTGATTCCTTCAACACTCAAATGTACAAAATGCATTAGGAATACAGAAAAAAATATCGTCCTTTAAAAGCAAAAGCAGTAGAATGTCATTATTTTTTCAGGTTTGCAAGTTTCATTTTTCTTTTAAAAAGCAGTTGTAAATGAGCACATTTTTAAAATTGTAGAGACAGCAAAAAATGAGAAAGCTTGGCATCCAAAAAACCCTGGGGTCTAGCTCAGCCTGCCACATTAGCTATAGCTTAGCAATGTGCATTATGCAAATACAGCAAAGAGCCTTTTAAAACCTGATTAAAGACCTGACCTACAGATTAAGTAGGGCCATCTTAATATTGTGCATGAAAGGAATGTCCTGTGTTGGGGACCAAGATATTGAGGAATAGGAGGAAATACTCTGGGTTTAATTTTCTAATGATAATTCCAAAAATAAATAGATTTATGGGAAAAAATAAAGAAAAATGGAATTTAGAACTGATGACCTGTAGAGTCTTTGCTTTAAAGACAGTTGTCCCTTATCTGCAGTTCTCTAAGAGGCAGATAAAGATAATAACCAAAATATCAATGATGCATGACAAACTTTTAATTCTTTTTCTATCTACCTTCTTCAACCCAAAATTTTACCTGTAAGGAAGGTTTAATATTTCTTTCTAGATGGGGAGACAAAGCCTTTTTTTATTTTTTTAAAGTGTTACCTTTCATTACATGTATCTTCTGCAAGAGAAAGGGAAAAGTACATTTATATATGATTGAAAATGCAGCTAATATGAAAATATAAGCGCTCAATATTAATAGAATATTTTTACAGGTAGCTTTTTCCATTTTATAGGACCTCTTGCTGCAGTTACTATTCCATTTGTGATGTAGGATGAAAATTGTTTGGGATGGAATTCTGCTTGCAGCTCAGGCTGTTAAGATAGATGCCCTCATTTGATTTGATTGTATAAGCTTTCGGATCTGAAACTATTCTGCTGATATAAACAGTTGATCAAATTAAAATACCTTCCTGGACAATAAGGAAACAAACAAAATACCTGTTCATTTCTTAAAAAACATCCTTGTGCTAAAAGAAAAAAAAACAAACAAAACACCAGGAAAAAGAGAGGAAAGATAGAAAGGTGAAGGCACTCTTGCAAAGGGAATTTCCTTATCATAAAAATGTTGTCAGCTAATAGAAGAATAAAGACAGTTGAACCAGCTCTTTAAAAACCCATGTGACACTGGCTACAGAGTGAGAGTGGATAAGCAGTTTACACAGTGTAATTTCCTCTTTGAACATTCGTTTTATATTGAGGTGATATCCATGATCAGACTACAAATACTTTGTTTAGAGTTACTGCATTTGAGGATAGCTCTTTCATAAGCTGATCACAAATAGTCCTGGTGCAGGTATATGTGTCTCCCAGCTTTGAAACCAGATCTTTAATGTTTATTTCGCATCACAGCTTTTGAGTATCTTGACAAAGTTTAACTGGGAAAAAAAAAATGCTGCAAGCCACAAGGATCTAAATTCTATGGGTTAAATCTCTTTAGGAATGGTTCTGCACACAAAGGATTAACGATTTCTGCTAAGTCTATATCCCTTTTCCTGTTCTGATCCCCCTTAACTTTGTCCTCTGTGATACTATTAGCAAAACTGCAATCCAAAAAGATTTTGGTCTGATTTACTTCCAGAGTTTTAAGTCTCTCTAGCAGTTTTTTACTCAGAGCACATGCAATTCACGCAGCTCAAAGCATAGAACCTCATTCTGAATTTGTTGTAGGAAATTCTGAGAAAATGAATCCAAGAAAAACCTTACAATTCTGCAAGTTGCTCTCCTATGTTTTAAACATTTGCAAGGTTAAGAAAAATTTACAGAATGAGATTCCAATGACATTGGAAACTGACTAAGGCCAATTTGAGTATTGATAACAAAGTAACTCACTGGATGTCCCCTGTCAGGCACTGACAGCTGATGCATGTTCAGTACATAGTGAGTACTCCCAGTTCCATCAGACTATCTCCATAATGTCATTGCTCATAATACTATATGCTGTCATTTTGGTCTGAAGCACAAACAGTGGTTTTGTTCTGTGAAAAACAAATATCCCCTCTGCTTGGTGTCTTCAGAGCAACAGCAGACACAGGTCAAAATAAGGATGGTCTAAGTGAAAGCTGAAATAAATTGCCTAGCATTTTATTTTTCTAAGACACAAGATAAATAATGATTAGGCAATCCATGTATGGTCACCCTCTTGTTCCTGCTGCTAATAATCATACTTGTGGCACTAAACAATTTATATAGCCAGTAATATATCAGCCCAGAAAACAAATATGCATCAGTGAACCAGCTGAAAATTCTCTCTGAAACGCCTTTCCTCCACAAAATCAGTGGAGCATAACACATCAAAATAAAGGTCAGCGCAACCCCAATTTGAACACTGCTAGTCATCTGTGATTGGGTTTGACTCTGAGTCTCATTTATCAGTGTAAGCCACTGAAATGATCTCTGTATTTCCAAATTGTTTCTAATTTGTTTCACTACAGTCCTTAGAAAGGACAATAATTTCTGCTTCTTTGTTCACGATATTTGGTTCCTTCAAGTAGCATCCAAATTTGCTTCTCAGCTTTCCAGAAGCAGAGAGGATTCATTAACATTACTACTGCTACTATTATAACTAATTGTTATTATTATTATTATTACCACTATGTCTGAGTTTTTAAGTTACTCTCAGATACACAACAGAGGTGTGGAAAATAACAGGGAATATCCAAGACCACTGTTCCCAAATATTTTTTTTTCCTAACTAAAATCATTAGAAAATGTTAAAATTAGGAGGTTTTTTTCTTTTCTTTCTGGCAGACAACTAAGAAAAATGAGACTGAACATCTACAGTATGCACTTTTAGCTTAAGGGCCAGCAAAACTGATGAAAAGGTAAGGGCAGGAAATGGCACGAGCCAAAGAGAAAGAACAAGACAAAAAAGATGAACAGATTTGGTAGGAAGCCAGCCTTCTTTTGCTAGTTCACAAAAAATGGAAGTTACCTTTAGCTAAAGATCTTTCTTGAGTGGATCACAGGGCACAAAGGCATTCGCTGTGGTCCAATTTGTTTGATTAAATATTCATAGAATAGCTAAGGGAAAGATTTTTCTCCAGTTTAATCAATAGGAACATTGCCATTGTCTCCAGTGCTTATGGCATGGTTTGCCAGAATGGATACAATGTATATTCCTCTATGCAGCATGAATATTCACACACTCTAAGTCCATTTGCAGATCTGTTTTCTATCCATCTGATGATTCAATTGCCTCCACATTGCTATCCAGTGACATTTAAAGTTCTTTATGTTATCTGAGGCAACCAAACAAAGGTCCTTCATATGTCACAGGACTTAATTGGAGCAGTGCTTCCTGGATTGGCAACAGCTGGCCAGGTTGTTTGCCCTAGGGTAGATCAAATGACACTGGATAACTAAATTAAGGCAAATGTTTTGCCTCAAATTTTCTGGCCATAAACTTCCAGTTTTCCTTTGCTAAGGTTGCTTGCTGTGTAAGTTACAAAAATTAGTGAGGAGTTAATTTTGTTCACAAGGAAACATGCAAGGCAGAGCAAGGCTCTCAGTACTTGCTGGTAATGGATCCATCTCCTTTTATCAATGTTATTAGCTCTTGCAAAGCTAACAGATTCTAAAGTAAACAAGTCTGCCTCTTCTAGTGTTAAATTACAATGAATTTGAACCACTTTATGGTGCAAAACCAGAAAGAGACACTTGCTCTCTTGACATTCATTCTCTAACCCAAATTACCTTTCCTTTCCTTGCAAGGCCCACATACTGGTCATTCAATTATGGAAGCATTTTGACAATAGTGAGAGCTCTTTCTTTGATGTCTGTCAGTAGCAATAAGGACACATCCTTTGCTGGTGTAACTTGACATGTGCCCAATGGAACCACTGAGTACATTAGCTCATCATTTTACCCTTGAACGGAAAGAAACAGAAAAAGAAAGAATCTTTGCTGTAAGTGGGTAGCTGAGGCAGATAATACCCTTGGAAAGAAAAATATAAATCCTAGGTTTTGTGCTTCTTGGAATTCTGTGTTTTCCTTAGCAGCTCAGCTTAAAGGAAAGATCAGGTTGGTAAGCATCACTTGCATCTTTTGGGCAACAACAATTAAAACATGAAATCATTGATTACCACAGAGTTACTGGAAGTCTTTCTTCCCACCCACATTATAATGTGGTTTGACAGTTAAAGAGAGGTTTGTTGTTAAGTCTGAAATTCATGGTTGAATAAAGATTGAACATAGAACTAGAACATGTTTTCAACCATTTATTAAAGCAAACCTCTGAGTTCCTACTCTGTGCTCTCCGGTTCCTAATAAAAGCGAGGAGCTGGAAAGAATATAGAGGGGTGTAATGATTGACTTATAGGGATTGGTTCAAGCAGCTGAATGTTGATAACTTGGCCTGACAACTTAGCAGGGTAAGGTAAGAGTTTTCAAGTACTTGAACAGGATAACCATGAATCTTTAAGGATGACAAAAAAAGATATCAAGATCACCAGACAGTAAGCAATAGGACTGCTTCCAGAGTATTTTGCACACAAACACCTTTATGGAACTTAAGCAGTTACAGATGATTGAGGAGGTTTTTTGTTTGTTTGTTTGTTTTCATTGTTTGTTGGGTGGTTGTTTTTTTTTTTTTTTTTTTTTTTTTTTTTTTTATCAGGCCTGGAGCAATGGAAAGAAAGTAGTCAAAAGAATTCCAGAAAATAATATTTTCCAAATATAAGATCTATTGTTCTCAGCAATAATCTTTACAGGGAAAGGGGACAAATCTCAGAATTGAAGGATCTATTAAAAGAATCTTATGTTGACATTGGCAGCATGACTGCATGATTTAATGTAAGGCAAATTTCCCCCTCTTCCATCTCAAATATCTATTATTTTAAATTCAACCAGAACTACCTGGTAGGATTCCTGAAACTTACCATGTTTCAAAAAGAGAAACTTTGAGCAAGAACATAAATATACCTCAGTTTTTACGTCAAACTGTCTTGATTTACTGCAGTGTCTCTGCAAACCTATGAAGTAGTGCTTGTAATTCAAGGCTTCTCATTGTACTACATAACAAACATTTTACTTTTCTGTCTTCAATGTGTGTGAAATTGTTAATTAATATGAACTCAAAATGAATCCTGGAATTTTTGTACATATATTTAGTTATTTTTTAAAGCTTGGCTTAAGTCCTGCAGGATCCAGTCTCAGGGTTATTTCAAGAAGTTTTGCAAGGGCTGGTTTGTCTGCATGAGTACTAAAGTTTAATGTTCTTGTCCAGTTTAATTGTAGTTGCCTGGACTAGCCAGATAATCCAATACTTTTTACGTAACAATTTAAAGTTTCCTTTGCTAATGAAATTGTATTGTGGTCTGGATAATTTACTACAATACGAACAGGTTTCAGACTGTAACATTTCACTATAGATTATTTCCTTCTTGATATGAAAATATGACCAATTAGTACAGAGTGTTATTGATCAAAATATTAGTTATTTGAATCTATTAGGGCATTTGAAAATTTGGAATTGAAAATCTTAGCTAATGCTGCTTTCCAATACAACTCTGATGATCTCAGCATGGTGATCTCAGCAGGCTGATGCATGTTTTTATTTACATAATTCCATAATTCTCACCTGATTTACATGGGTATAAATGCACTTACCAAGGGGGGGGGGGGTTGTGCTGGAATAACTGAAGAAAAAAGGTGTGACTAGTATTTCTCATAAAATGGAATAAATGGCCAATGGCTCATAAAAGTGAACACTTGAATATTCTCTGCTGTATTGTTATATGAAGACTGTGGAAGACATTCTGACCCTAGCTGGCATTATATTTTTGCTTTGTTAATAGTTTCAGGCATGACACTAATCTTTACTTATTTACAGAACTCATTTCACGACATCCTTTTAGGTCTGCCATTTGCATGGTATGATAGTTCTCATTTCTAAACTAAGAAATTTTGTGGCTTTAGGTATCTGATATGGCACAGATATAAGGAAATCTCCTTTGACTGAGACCTAAGTCAATCCTTTAAGAATGCAAAATTTAGACTAAGAATTCTTACATCAACATCCATGACTGGTGTTTTACATTGTGGTTTGTTACCTGGGAAACTCCATTCCAGCTGCAGATATTTTTATTTATAGGATCATAGTACCATGGAACAGTTCAGAATGGAATAGACTTTTAAAAATCATCTAATCTAATCCCTCTGTTGTGGCCAAGGGGCATCTTTTACTTGATTAGGTTGCTCAAAACTCCATCCGAACTAACCCATCTAGAGATGAGGCATCCACAAGTTATTGGGAAGCATAATCCTGTGTCTCACCACCCTAATAATGAAATAATTCATCCTTATAACAAACCTAAAGCTATCCTCTTCTAGTTTAAGGCTGTTATCTCTTGTCCTATTGTTGCCTTAAAGGCTGAGACAGAGCCAGACAGGGTTATAAAAATAGGGTGAACATTTATTAAGGCCTTCAAGACCACACCCTGGCAGCACCAGAGCCACAGCAGTAGCTCTGCCTGGATGGCTCCAAGATGGAAGCAAAAGGAGGAAGAGCCACGAGATTCCCCCCCTTTTACAAGTTTCAGTCCATTTGCCAGACACCCCCTGTCCATTGTCCAATGAACAATTCCAAATCTCGGTGTTCCATCCTTCCTGCTTGCCCACTCTCTTCCACATTGTTTATCTTCTGGGCATGGAGCTCTGAGAGAGTGTCCTTGAAGCTGTGAGTTCCCTGCTAGAACCAGAGATGCCTTTCCCCCATCACCCTGTGACCAGATCCCAGCACCACTTAATACACAAGCAAAACTACCCACCAGAACAAGACAGAAAAAACCTCAAAACCTAAAGCATCAGTATTATGACAGTCCATGGTAAAAATCTCTTTTCATCTTTCTTATAAACCCCTGCATTGCATTTGTGTGGCAAGGTTTGGGAATGGGTGGGCTGCAGGTGTGAAAAGCAGGTAGAAGCTTCCCTCATATCAGACAGAGCCAGTTCCAGACATCTCTAAGATGGATCTGCCACTGGCCAAGGCCAAGCAAGTCAGTGACAGTGGTAATGCCTCTGGCATATGTATTTAAGAAAAAGGGAAAATCTTCACAACCACAGCTGGTTGTGGGATGAGAATATGAGAGAGAAGCACCTCTGCAGACACCAAGGTCAGTGAAGAAGGCAGGGGAGGAGTTGCTCCAGGCACCAGAGCAGAGATTTCCCTGCATTCTGTGGTGAAGACTGTACAGAGGTACAGACTATGCCCCTGTAGCTGGAGCAGATATCCATCTGCAGTTCATGGAGAATTTCACATCAAAGCAGGTGGATGTGTCCTGAAAGAACTAGTAGCCACATGGATAATCTGTACTGCAATAGGTTCCTGACAGGATCTGTGGACCCATGAAGAGAGAAGCCCATACTGAAGCACATTTTTCCCATGGGACCTGTGCCTCTGCAGGGAACCCCCTCTGGAGCAGTCTGTTCCTGAAGGACACCACCCCATGGAAAGAAGTAGTTTGAATCACAGACTGTGAAGAGCCCCATCACTGGAAACATTCAAAGTCAGGCTGGACAGAGTTCTAAGCAATCAGCTTAAATGCAGCTGAAGGTGTCCCTGTTCACTGTAAGGGGATTGGACTAGATGATCTCTAAAAGGTCCCTTCCAACTCAAGCTATTTTATCATTCTATGGTTCTGTGAACTGCAGCTTATGGGAAGGACTCAAGTTGGAGAAATTAGTTTAGGCTGTTTCCTGTAGGTGATGCACTACACTGGAGCAGGGGAACAGCTTGAGGAGGAAGGAGCAGCAGAGAAAACATGTGATGAGCTGACTGCAACCCCTATTCTCCATCCCTCTGTCTTGCCAGGAGGAAGTAGAAAAATATGGAGTGAAGTTGAACCCAGGGATAAGGGAGAGGTAAGGTGAAGGTGTTCTAAGATTTCTTATTATTTCTTGTTATCCTATCCTGGTTTGGCTGGCAATGAATTAAATTAATTTTCCCAGGCTGAGGGATTTTTTGACCATGACGGTACTTGCTGAGTACTTCATCCTAAACTTAACTTAGGAGATTTTTGTAATATTTTCTTCCCTTTGGTTGAGAGGGGGAATGATAGAGTGGCTTGGTGGGGCACCTGTAGGCTGGATAAAGTCAAACCACCAGAGGCCTCTTTAAGTACTGAAAGGCCACAGTAAGGTCTCCCTGGAGCCCTCTCCAACTCTCAGTCTTTCTGGTTAGAGTTGTTCCATCCCTCTGATCACTTTTTGTGGCTTTCCCCTAGACCTGCTCTAACAGGTCAATCTCAGTCATGTGTTGCTGGCCCCAGAGCTGGATGCAGCACTCCAGCTGGGATCTCATGAGAGATGAGGGGCAGAATCCTCTCCCTTGACCTGCTGTTCACACTGCTTTTGATGCAGCCAGGATACAGCTGGCTTTCTGTGCTGCAAGTGCACATTGCCAGTTCCTATGTAATATTTAATTCCAATGAGAAGACCTGGGAGACCAGGATTGAGGATCTTCTGGGGCAGCCCTGAAAGGGACCCAGCTGGGAGTTTGTTTCTTGGAGGTTCTTGCTGAGGATTCCCACCTGCCATTGTGCCCCTGTGCTTCTCTGGGCTTGTTGCCATGGCTCATTCTGGGGTTGATGGCTCCTGTGGTGTCCCTGCAAGTGCTTGGGGTAGGGTATTGTTTGGGGTCTCCCCCCTTTCCCCATTGTCTTTTTGTGCTACTCTGTGAGTGTGCAGATGAGCTTTTATCACCTAACAATGTCATGTTATGAGTATCCCCATAAGTGTGGTTTTGTTTAGTCACAGGGAGGAATAACAGAAAGAAGGAATGTAAGGACTGGGCACTGTCTGGACAAGCAGACACCTAACTCTAATTCTTCTTTCCTCTGTGATTTTGGTATATTGAATCAGTCTTCAATATCAGTGTTCTCAATTTCTAAAAGGAATATGAGAAAACACACTGGAATTCCAGGCTTCTTCTCAATCACAAAAATCTGGATGATAATCAAATATCAGAACTATGTAGTCAAGATAAGTTCCTACAGCCAAACTACTGATCAAGCCAAGATCAAGTTCCAATACCAAATTCTCTGAAGATTGTTATTGATACTATGATAGCCTGTAGAATTTTTTTTGAACTTGTTAGGGGTTTTTTTATTGTATTTTTAGCTAAGAAGGAGTTTTAGCTATGTCTCAGGAAACTACTCATAGTGTGAGACAACCACACTCAATAATCACGGAAGTATTGTCTTTTCCTCTAACATGCCTTGCAATTATAAATGTTTTTTTTCTTTCTTACAAAGTACAAAGTACAAAGTTCTACAAGCTTAAGGCGTGCAACACAAAGAGTCAAGGGACCTGCAAGATTCTATTAATTGAGGTGTATAACCTCGCTTTTCTTTTGTCCATTTAATTCCTTAAATAACAGGCTTGCCTTACAAGGAAATGAAAAAAGATGCTACAGCTAACCCCAACAACACATCTTGTTCTGTAGCTAAATTACTCAACATCAATCATTTAACATCCTACTGTGGAATTCAGTCTAGATATAATTGTTTTTCACTTGCTTTTAGTTAAACAGAATTCCATTGTTTGGTTAATACACTTGAGAAAAACATTGTGACCACTCGGAATAAAAAAGACCCCACACAACCCTCCTCCATTCAAATTTGTTATGAAGCAACATAGTCTCTGGACATAAAATAAATATCCACAACGATTTACCCTTGAAGGTGTGAAATTCTTTACTGTGAGAATGGTGAGGCATTGGAAGAGGGTGCCAGAGCAGTTGTAGATGTCCCATCCCTGGAATTGTTCAAAGCCAAGTTGGATGGTGTAGTGGAAGGTGGCCATGGCAGTGGGTTTGGAATTAGATGATCTTTAAGGTCCCTCCCAATTCAAGTAATTCTATGATTCTAGGATAATACAAGTTCAACTAGAATCAGATAACTAAAGAAGAATTTTCTAATCTCTTAAATGAGTGCTGCCTTTCTGGAAGGCATCTTTAGGTGCTATTTGAAGAGTAATTTATGCCTTTCTGTGTTACAGAGGAGCAAATAGAGGAGGTCAGAAAAAGGTAAATCTATAATCCTGTAGCTTGGTATCAGCTCACATTAATTACAAGGCTGGTTTTCTATTCTACTGAGATATTTTATCACTTTGAAGCCAAATGAAACATTCCACATATTTTTTTAAGCCAGCTAAGATAAAAGAAATATCTATCACTATTCAGCTCAGGACACTTCCATCATCTCATCTAAACTCTGAATGTTATCACTGAAAAGCTTATTCTTCCTTGGGTTACATTTTTCTAATTGATTTTACTGTATTTCACATCTATGTATTTTTCAGTTCTTTTCAAGCTTCCTAATTTTCTTTTCCTATTATCCCTTCATTCATCCAATCTCTTTGTATTTCCTCACATAGTTCAGACTTGTAAAGGCACTTTTCTTCAGATCTTTGCACTTCCATTAGCATATAATCCAATGGTCTTGTTATTACTATTTCATACTTTTCCTTGCCATGAGAATAATTTCTTCTCTCATTCAACTTCAAGAAATCCATCAACAATCCTGTCTCTATATTTAGATCAAATGTTGAGGATTTGTTATAAACAAGGATTAAAATCTCAAAGCATTCATTACAAAGATCATTTTGTGAAAGTTGTACTCAGACTTTAAGATAGTATGTAACCTCAAATGACACAACAGGCCACATTCAAAGCTGATTTCATTTTGGGTACAATTCTGCTGAGCTAAATTGAGCTGAACTTGTTTATTCAGGAACTCAATCTAATCTGAAGTTGAAATGTGAACATGAAAATGCATCAGATAAAGCACTGCTGTCCTGTTAACGAAGTTTGATGGCAACACTTCATTTAATGTTTTAGATACACACCACAGACATTGCCAAAGGCAAATCTAATTAGCTGTGTGAAGAATTCCTATAGATCTGTTCTCACTTACAGAAATGTAATAAATGAGAGTAGATCTATGTCAATTTGCTATATTAACTTTTAAGCTGGCTTCAGAATGATGCATTCAGAAATAAAAAAATCCAACAGTTGTGGATGTCTGTAGAATAATAAATGCCTCATTTTCTGTACCAGGTCATTACTGAGATCTTTATTAACTATGCTGTATGTTTGAATTGAGTTATCTTCTGTGTATTTTATGCATATTTAAGTCTGAAAAATACAGAAAATAAAAGAGACTATATATAGGCTTCGTAGACACCACACAGTCATTTGGTCATATCTGATTACCCTATGCAAATAATTAAAACTAAATACTAGCTCATATTCATCACTTATCAGAAGTTCATTTGAATAACAAAGGGGATAAAATGCAAAACTGCATCATGAAACAGAATGGACATTCAGTCTGGTAAATACAAGTATTCATTAGGGCCATATAAGGTCATGGTTGCTTGAAGGGTATTTAAAATGAATAAGAATTTGAATGAATAGCAAAGTATTTTTGGAAGCTGATGTTATAAATTAAGACAACTGTTCCAAATAAACAAAACCACAAGTTCCACAGACCTTAGTGTAAAACTCAGGCTTCAGCCAATTTGAATTCTTTTCTGGAAATAGCACTTTTTAAATGAATAAATAATTTCCAGATACTATTAAGAAGCAGGCACACAGCAGTGGCAGATCTCCATGAGCGTGTGTGCATGTGTGTGTGTGTGTGTGTGTGTTGATTTAAAAAATGAATGGACTCACAACACTGCTTGAAGCATATCTTGGGCAGATTCAGGTTTGGAGAAGGTAAAAACATGAAGTCCTCTGGCCAAAAATATCAATCAGTTCTGTAAAAATGGCTAAAATGGCTAGTGATTAAGTGTATATTGCATAGACGTTCACAAAAAGAGAAAAATAAAACTTATGTCTTTGATGGACTTGAAAGTAATTTTATGTTCTGCCTGCCTGAAAAAAAAATGATACCTTATTGGCTGTAAATGTTGGGAATTTTATGGAAACAGAGAAATTACCACTGCACTGTTTGAGATTCATGAATGTTGCCCTAAAGAAATACTAGCTTTTTTATTTCATAGAGTCATAGAATGGCCTGGGTTGGAAGGGACTTTTAACATCACCTAGTTCCAATTCCCCTGCCATGGACAGCGAGGCTATGATCAGATTGCTCAGGGCCCTATCCAATCTGACCTTGAACACTTCCAGGCATGGAACATCCACTGCTTCTCAGGACAATCTGTTCCATTGTCTCACCATCCTCTCAGTAAAGAATTTCTCCCTCTCCCTCATAGTTTGTCTAATCTAATCAAAATCCCAGAATATGCTGACCATTGCTCCTTGTCCTGTTGCTATCTGACCATATAAAAAGTCCTTCTCCTTCCTCTTTAAAAGCCCCCTTCAGGTACTAAAAATCATAAATGAGACCTCCCTGACAGATATAAAGATAAGTGGTATAAATATACTGTTAAAACCAGGTAATTTTGGTGTCTCTCTGTCTTTATATTTGGATGCATGTGCACATCTGTCTCTCTCTCTCTCTCTCTCTCTCTCTATCTATCTATCTATCATCTGTCTATCTATTTATCTTTTGTTTCATTACAGGTACTTCAGGAAGAGTTGTGCCTAGTTATTTTCTTGCCCAAAATAAAGCAGAAGATAGGCTTTTTATCTTCCCTTGTGTAGTTTTCAGTACCAGGAAAAGATTTGTTTCTTCAAACTGTGTCCACAGTAGTCCAGGGTTGAAGTTACCTCTTTATATTTGGCTGGTATAACTATTCAGCTAAAATGGAATCTTTTCTCCTCTAAAATGGTCTGAACTGACTCCTCCACTCTGTCTACTAGACAGAGTATTCTTTCTTCCACTTCAGCTGGAATCACTAAACTTCTTTTGAACTTTAGTGTACAGGGATACCTCTTGTTCATAGGGTTCCATCCCCCTACAAAACTGTAGGTGTGTAGGTATTTACTGCTCCTTCTCTTTAAAGATTCCTAAATAAAATTACTAGTTTTACTCAAATATTTCTTCTTCCTTGAACTGCCTTGCATTCCAGGTGTACTGCTTCCCCAGTATTTTTGTTATATTTCAGTAGAATGTTTTGTATCCCTGAACTGTGTGCTGCTGTACATGAATTTTCTCAGCATTTTTAATTTTCTGAACAGCAAAGGCCTTTTGTAGTGTATGCATTTAAAAGCAGGGATTTATAATCAACTTATTGTGCACAGGCATTCATCCCTTTTTGTATGCTTAAAAAACACAACAGTCAAGTTGTGAAAGGAGGCATTTGTAACACAAATGCCTTCTGTTAAAGAAAAGGGCAGTTTCCATATGAGACATAGCACACTATTGCTATTATTTGATTTATTAGCTGCTGTGTCTTAAACCTTTCTTCCATGATAACAAAAGTAAATGAGTTTATTTGAATGTTTAAATCCGCTTTAGTTACTTGAAATAAAACATTAGTGATTTGAACAAAAAAATATTGCAGGCACTAGCTGCCAATTTAATTTTGTTTAAGAAATTAATGTTGTATATGAACTGTGGAAGAAGCTATATTTGAGAATTTAGATTTTCAATCCACTTGTTCCATGAACACACACACACACATGATCCTCTTAGACATCAATAAATTTAAATTAAATGTTTTCCTTATTGATATCCTGCTGATTTTCAGTTTCTGTTAATACCAAATGAAATGTCAAGATATAGCTAGTCTCTGTAGATCTATCTAATGCCAAATAATCAAAGTTCAAAGATTATATTATAAAAATGTGGTTTTGGTTAAATCTTAACACTCAAGGACATTTCACAAAGTACTGAAAAGGCCTTCACATGCTGCCACAGTATGATTATCTAGGATTTCAGTATAGAATGTTAGTAGATGATCACTTTTTGTAATTTAGAAAGATTCTAATTTGTAAATTAAAGTAATGTAGTTCATCTGGAATGATGTATCTAATTTTTTTTCCATGTAGTTATAAATCATAAATGTTATGGAGAATTGAGTGAAATGGTATATTGAAGATGAGTAATTTTATAAAGGAAATTAAGAGCATATATTATTATTTTTGGCAGTTGTATTATTTTTCCCATGCATTTTACCCTCGTTAAATGCTAAAAAATCTTACTTGTGAGAAAATTACAATCAAAGCACTAAATAAACATAGTGAAGTTTTTCTAGTCTATGATTAATGAAAAGGATTGGAAGAGATAAACTCATTGGTTACATTTTATGGTTCTAGAAAAATTTCAAGTAAAGTGGTTCTTAAATAATAACAGGCAAGAAGTAATTGGGAAATAAGTTGTCCATAGTTTTAAATTGTTGGCAAAGCTAAGGAAGAAAGTTCTGTCTTCGATATGTATTATTAAATATCAAAGTGTGGGATAGCAAACCTTCCCTTGATTTTTGAGAGAATGCTCCGAGTAAGGGAGATTCTCAGGGTAACTCAGGGACCAGACTTCACCAGGATGCTCAGGTTTCTCCACACTTCCTGCTTTGAGGAAAATATCTACAGATTTGCTATTGGGAAATCTTTACACATGAGGATAAAAGAGGGAGTAGAAAGCCCTGGAATCTCTTGCCAGTGGTTTCTGAATCCCCCACAGAGTGACTGGAGAAGTTGCAGGAATGTTCAGGAATTCCAGATGTTTCTCTGTTGAGGATGTGCTAGTCCTACTGCGCAGAGAGAAACTGGGAATGGCACAACTAACCTGATGCTGAACTCTTGAGCAGGAGGAAGTTGAGGGCATTGGTCAAAGGCTTCCACAGTGCCTTATTCTTTTCTCTTTTTCCTCAAAAATGGTGTTTCCTTTATCAGTACTTTTGTGAATATGATTTTCTTCAACACCTTGAAACTTTATACATAAGGATCTTCTTTTGTGATGGTTGCTGATTATTTGTTTCTCGCTTAGATTGAGGAATAAAAAAAAATATAAAATAATTGCATAGAACAAAACAAAAAAACACACTTAGAGATATCCTGTAAAGTACATCTCGTACCCATAGTGGTTTTGAGTGGTAGAAAATAATCTCAATCCAAAATTTTTATGTCCTTTTCAAAACTTTTGATTGTTAATTTTAAAACAAAAGTTTTTCTAATGAAGATTATTTAAAAATATATTTCCACATAGTCTTTAACATATAAACCAAGTGTGCACCAAAACTCCGTGTATAATAATGTTTAACTAATGACCTAAAAGCACTTACATTTTATGAACCCACTTTCTGCAGCTGTGAGGTGTCACAGAATCACAGATTCACTAGATAGGCATGGCTTAACCAGCTCTAGAGTTGCCTTTTTCCCAGCCTGGAAATGGAAGTTGAGATAATTTTAGTAAGGAGGTAATATAAAAGGGGATATTTATTTGAAAGTCTTCAGGAACAGTTATGGAAAGATGTCCACAAAAGCCCACCCCTGACCCCCCAGGGGTGAGTATATTATTATAGGTTTTAGGAAATTAGTATAATTGATAAAAAACACTAATTAGGAGGACAAGTGGTGATGTAATTGCCCCCCAGGTCAAGCTCTTTCTCTGGAGTCCTCCCCTCAGCACTGGCTCTATTTTGCCCATGAGAATGTATCTTAAAGAGTTGTTCTCAACCTTGGTTCCCAGGAAGAACCAAGGTATGATAGGGACCTTGTACCCCCTGGGGCCTAGAGCTCTGGAATTTGTTTTGTCTTTCTGCTTAAGGAAAGGCCATTAAAAGTACTGGAAGAACAAGTCACTAATACCATAAGTGACAGAATAACAAGTATATATGTGCGAAGAATACAGTGAACACATAAAAGAAAAAAAAGCAAAACCCAAACCAGCATCACTAGTCTAGAAATATATGGCACCAAGCAGTTGACTAAAATGACAATGACTAGCTGCAAATCTGCCATAACATCAGAAATTAAGGACAAAGCTATATCTATACTGGCAAACAAGGTCAGACATGAACCTGAGTACCAGGCTGACATACTTTTGTTTGCCCCAACTTTAGTGAGATTTCTTGCTTAAATTTTTGAAGCCCTAGGTAGGGAAATAATTTACCTGTTATATTATTACTTTTAGTTTTTGGGTTTTTTTAAAAATATTATTTTACCTAGTTTTTGCCTTAAGAAAATCATATTTACTGAGTCTAATGATTTCTCAAAGTCTCTACCTGCAGCCTATTTAAGCTATAAATAGGCTTATATGCATTTCAAGTCTGGATGAAACCTTTGAGATGCAACACTCCATCGTTAACAGAAAATAGATGTGAAGTTTAGGGAATAAAGATTTTTTTAAAAAAATGTGTTCAGAAGGCTAAGATTAGAAAGATTGTGCATATTTATCATGGTTGCTGAATTATTCTCCTGAGACCTGATGTGCTATTTCAAGAGCTGAATTAACTAAAAGTGTGATTATATATCATACATTTATTTTAGTGATTGTGTTGAGTAGTAGTGAGGCTAGTTAAAATTCTACTGCACCGCACAGAGAAGAAATAGCTTTGAGTATCCTCAGTACTCCCACTTCCTGCAATAAATGGATTAAAAGCATTGAGAAGCTGTAAATTAGTCACACAGTTACTTGTTACTGCTAAAGTACAACATTAATTTCAGAAAAACAATTTTCAAAATAAAACACTGCAATCTCTTTTTATCCTGATTTTGTATCAATAGAAAAAGGAAGATAGTAGGTAATTTGGTAATATCCACTGCTCAATTTAGAAAGAACTTTTAACTCTAATGCCAAAGTGCTGTCCTTGTGCAAGCAGATAAGTTAAAATGGAGTCATATATTTTGAACACTTTCTTTAAGAAGATATGATATTCTTTTTAATAACAAATCAGATGTTACCTGTCTGAAAGCATAATAAATATTCAATAATTTGCATTAATCTGCTCTGCTCACTTTGAATCTCATCTCTCTCAGCATTCTGACACACCTTTCAGTTGGCAGTCTTGCCAGTTTGGACTTAGCACAATAGAAAAATAAATTCTTGTGATCATTATGTTATGAAATATTGGAACTACATCCTTACAACTGATTATAAAGTCAGCTTGTTTGATTTTCTTCCAGGCTTATGATTTTTGGTCAGTTTTTGAAAATTGGACAATAGAGAGTTACTATTCCTGTTCAGGCTCCTCTATAGCCTTGGGGTTCTTTTTCTTATTTATAGGATGTTTAACAAAATCGATTGTGCACAAGATGGATTATAGTAATCCTTTGATTTTGAAATAAAAGTATCAGTGCCATCTTTTAGTGCTGTAAAGGAGCCTACAGCATGCTGAGAGCACAATCAACAGATAACACTTGGCCTTTCAGCAGGTTTGAGCCTTCTCTCTGTTCTGCATATGAATTACTACAGTTTTTAGTTAGGGATTATTTATAAATCACTCAATGAAAACCCTACTCTTTCAGTTCTAGTGAGATTTGGAGCCTCTACTAGTCAGTAACAGCAGTCAGGGAAGAAAGGCAGTGGGTGACTGAGTAACATAAGGCTAACCATCTTGCCTTAAGTGACATGTCCAAGATTGTGCAGAATGTGTGGTGAGGAAAAGCTCAACGCAGCTCAGTTATTTCCTTTTCCTCAGGCCAGGTATTTTCTTTACATTTCAAGGGTTAATGCAGCAGTAATTACCTGAGGGATGCTGTTTGCATTGATGCAAATATCTTTAAGGCTCTCCTCTTCATGTCAGTCAGAAAGACTGAGTATGACCGAACCAATTCAACTCAACTGTGTTGGGATGGAAAGACAAATGTTTGCTGACTACTGGATGCATGCTGCTAGCAAGAGCTCCATCCTCTAATATCTCAGTATCAAACATAATTTGCTTCAATAAGAAGCACACTTGATCTTGGTAGGTTTCAATGAACAAGCCCTAAATACCTTCTCTTTCCAACACTTTCACTCTTTTCCTTCTTATCCATGCTTTTCTTGTCCCCTCCCTGATGTATACATGCACATTCCTAACAACATCCCAGAGTTTTGACTGAAACAGTTTTAAATTTATGTGGATCTGAATAGTAATTTCAAATAAGAGAATCAGAGAGGAAAATATGCAACAAGAAACACACTCCTGAATCACATAAGGTTTTCAACAGATGGGAAAACAGGCAGAAAAATGAAGCATGAAATTTGATGTCATTGAGTGGAAGGAAATATTTTGGGTTTATTGTCAGTTTCTCATGCTACTTAGCAGAAGAGAAAGGGGTCTAAAAATAAACTGATGTATTAGAGCTACAGAAAATGTGTAAGAAAGAATGACTTGCATCAAGCTTGTTGTAGAAAAATAAATAAATATATATATAAATAAGGCCATTAAGGAAGATGGGTGCAGTCATCAGAAAACCTCTGACATTAACTTTTATGAAGCAATTAAAATTCTCAGTGCAGCTCCAGATTTGCATGTGAACTATGACCAATCATTCAGTCTGAAAACAATATGAGATAAATTTACAACTTAGCTTGTGTTCTGTATGGCTCAACACAAATGAATCAAACAATATGCAATAAATTTCATGGACTGTTAAGTTTTAGCTCTGGTGATGTAAATCACAGGTGGGATTGTACCACATAGAGAGTGCTGATGGGTTGAGGAAGTAGTAAAGGAGCCAGACCTTAGTTTGACTAGACAGGATCAGTATAGTGAAAAACACAACAGAGACATAAAGAATTGTGGAAAAAAAGGAAAGCCTTAAAGAAACTTGCATAAATAACAGCCATGAAATCACCTGTTTAACCTAACTGGAGAGAGACTGCAGAGCTTCTTCAGTGAGCTCCATTTAAAGACCAAAAATGCTTAGAGAAAATTTCTAAAGCAACAGTCCACAAATACAGCTATTATGATTTCTTTCAAGCTCAACTAGTTCTGTCAGCTGAAACAAAAGTATTTTATTCTCTGGTCTTAAAACAACTATGGATTTTGATTTCATGGCAATATTTGTTCTGTATTTTACTCATTATCAGAATTATCAGGCTTATTATGAAGCAAAATAGTCTTAGATTTCCATTTAACGAAACTAAACTCTTATGATAAGTCTCCTGTTGGCTTATCTTGACACATGACTCTGAATGCACATTTCACAGTAAATTTGGTGTTTCCAGTCAGCTACTGATTCTGTGGATAGCGTTTGTGTGAATTCCATTATGACTTTTCTTCTTAAAATAATCTTTTTTATATGTGTGTGCATAAAATATCCATCTTAATATCTTGGTTTGGGTTTATTTAGTTTTCTTTCCACTTCAGATTTGTCTTCCAAAAAGTATGTGTTTGGGGAAGAGTCTATCCTTGAAACATAGAGCTTTTTAGAGGCTGAAAATAAATATCACTGTCACACACACTATATAAAGAGCCTTTGCACATTGCATCTTCTAAACATCCACTTCAGACAAAGTATGTAAGGGATTTTATAATTTTTTGGGCAGTATTAAGTTGGTGGTGATGGTGGTTTGGGTTTATTTTCTGTTTTAAGGTCATCAGACCTTTATAATTCACTACTGAGCTAGAAAACTGAAGAAAACCTTCCCTCAGAAGGTTTTCAGTAGGTTGATTAGTGAAAATGTAAGCTTCAGCATTTCTTATTCCAGGTTAGCATAATCTAGTAAAGACTAGTAAAGTTTTACACTTTACATGAGTAATTCTGACCTGTAATGAAGAATATTTCTGTTCCAAAATCTTGGAGTGGGGGATATGGAATTTTTAATCTACTTAGGCTGCTCTATAAGATTGGTTTTACAGAGCTGAAAAATTACTGCTTTGTATGATTAAGCTTTTGAGAGGGAGAGGACAAATGATTCATTTACATCCAATTAGTGACACAAGACTTGGGGAGACCGTAATGAAAGACTGGTGGTAGGCTTCAAAAGCAAGAAGCTCACTCACCCAGCCCTTGCAAGAAATGGTGTCTCTTAGAAGATGAAGGTGGTTGTGAAATACCTTGACCCAAATGTTAAATTTTGGTCTTTTCCTGCTTATCTCTGAGGAAAGTAACTTCCCTTCGTCTGGAGGACTAATGGCCCCATAAGCACATTAAAAAGAAAGCACAACAATGGAAAGAAATGACTCAAAATGATAACTAAGTTTCAGAAAGATATTAAGTTCACTTCTGATTACACTTTTTCTTTCAGTTAAGAAAAACGTTCAAACATTTCAGAAAGAGTGAATAAAATTAATTTTAGGCAACAAAACCCTAAAAAAATTATAAGAACAATGAAAAAGGAGCGGGAATGGCATAAAAAGAAGTAAAAAGAAAGGAGATGAAGAATGCATTTAAATATTTATACCCAAAGTCCTACAAAATCTTTCGTCACCCAGCAATAAATTCACTGACCACTATCTTTGTATAAAAACAAAACAGCAGCTGTGCCTCTCTGCCTATCATTAGAGACCTCTCTCTGATGTTCTCAGAAGCAACTCATTTAGCCTGCCTTGAACAAATGTCTTATTCATAATCTTCTTTGTTTTTGTGGGTTGGTTCATTAAGTTCATGCATGCATAAAGTTGCTGTTGCTGCAGATAATGTGCAAAGCATTTATAAATTTAGGCTTTTCAAACTCTTAAAACATTTATTAATTCAGGAAAATGTTACATGTTTCTAAAATCTTACTTCAACCAAGGCATTTAATTAGTCTTTTGCTTTTTTCTCTTTCACAGCATGAATATAGGTTTTCCAAATTTTCTGTGTGAAATCAACTCTCTGCTGTGCAGACATCTTATCTAGCAAAGGTGTCTCTCTGCCCTTTCCTCATTTATTTTTTTATTTGCACCATAATTTGTTGTGGATGGAAGCTAGGATACCTACAGTGCTGGGCATGGCTGTGCAAGTCCCTTCTTCCCTTTTCTGAACTGCACGCAGAAAATAGCTGTAAGTATATATCCAAAAATTTTAAATGCTGTTTTATTTTCTGCACTGCAAAAATTGAATCAAAATGTTTTGTTTGTTTCTGAAATGTTCCATCTGACACAAAATGAAATACTAGTTTTCTAAGCTGTGGGGACATCCTGGGAAAGTGCTTTCAGTCCCTCCTACAGAGTCTGTCACACTTTAGATAAATTGGTAGATATTTGCTAGTGCATTAGCTGGGATCCATCAATAAGGCAAGTAGCCTAACTGCCAGGCTACAATAATTTTTGTGGTCTGGGATAATGACTATTTAAGTATTTTTTGCAAAGAGGAAACGTACAGGGAAAGACTGAAAGATCTGCATCAGAATATCTAAATAGATTAAGACATTCATGCAAGAAGTGAAGGGTATAAGTCCAAATTTTGGTTCTGTATCAAATGGACGCCTTGGACTTTTTTTTTCCATGTGAATTTCCATTCAACAAACTATCCCACTTCTAGAACTGGACTACTTACTATCTTTTCCATTGGCACTCTTCCAGGTTCTAGAAAGTTGAATGCATATGTATATGCATAATTTTGGGCCAGCCTTTGTGTTCAAAAACAAACAAACTAAAGTGAAATCTCAGATGTAGTGGTAAGAGGTGTTCAGAAAAAGGTAATAGCTATGCTCTTATGAGGCAAGAAAAAAAATATACGAAGTAAATAGAACATGAGGGAGACCAAATTTGGAAAAACCCTTCATATTACACCCATAGGTATACTACACAGCACTTAGGAATTTAACCTGATTGTGTATGCATTTGAAGAGAAAACAATTATTATCAAATCACACTTTTAGATAGATATGCTCTGCTAATGTTACCTGAATAAGAGATGGTTAATTTATTTCTGCCAGAAGAAATTTTTACTTCATTGTACTCCTGGAAGATTATGCCTGAATTCTTTCTCAGCAACATATGAGAGGCACAGTAGCAACAATTTCTCTCACACTGCCCGCAGAAAAAGCATCATAGCCCATTTTATTAACTATTTTGCTTATTAAATTATTAGAATGTTATTTTATTTGATTCATAATATAATATTCTATTATTCATTTTTCATCGTATTCAATTTTCCACTGCATTAGTAATGTAAGTCCAAAGAGACAGGACAACATAGAAATCCCTATACTGGAAATAACTAAGTATTCAAAATATATGTAAATATACATAGCAGACATTACCTTCAAACTTCACATTACTTTTCTGTCTTAGAAATTCATTCTCTTGTCCCTTCCAAATGGGAATTTTACATAGAGTTTCAAAGTTGTCTGAGTTATGCAAAGATTTAACTCGCAGTGCTGCTGATTTTAAATGCAATTTCAACTCCTAAATCGCTTAAGTGATTTTGATAAAAAAGCTACTTTTTTCCTCCATGTATTTGTGAGTTGTACTTTGCTACTAAAGAAAACAGAAAATTAATGAGGCTTGTAGTTTAAAATAAAAAGATAAAGTCCTTCAACACCTGAGAATTTGTATGACAGTGCTGGATCTCATTATTTCAGCCATTCTTGCTATTTTTGCTTTTCAATCCTCATGTTCATTTAATGCAGTAAGAGTATGAGAAAAAAAAAAAAAAGAGTTGTGTTCTGATTTTTTAATTTACCAGTTCACCAGTGCAGACTTCATAGACTCACTGCCTTCAAAGTAGCTGAGTGGAATTCAATATATATTGTATCTTCTTTTAAAAGGAATATAAATAGAAGGAAAACTGTATTTTACTGGTTTCTGATGCTTGAATTTCAAATTCCTGCACACTAGGAGAGATGGCATCCACACAAGTGCTGTCTCTCCTTATGTACTGTTTCCGAAGAAATATATAGCATGGGAAGATTGCTTCTGCCTTTAAAACTAGGTGAAGTGATTTTTACAAAGGGTAGGAAGGAATATTGATAGGCAGAGACTATTTATAAGTAACTATAGAGAAGCACCTTGCAATAATCCTTGGGGCTCTGCATAACTGTGTGGCCAGCTCAGCTGAGCTGGCTCTATCTTTGTGAAGGCTTTTTTTTTTTGTTGTTGTTTTATGGTGTTTTTAAGCAGGACTCAGTGATCTTAAAGGTCTTTTCCAACCTAAGGGATTTTATGATTCTGTAATAACAGAGGTGTGTGCCATCTCCATTCTGTCTCAGAGGAGAAAGGAGTCAGGCTTGGTTGACCTCTGTCTTGCAACATTTTTTTTGGTTCTGTGTTTCTGGAAACTAGATGTGCTTATTCTGAGGTAAGGTTGCACTTCTGAGAAATCTAAAGATTTCTATAGAAACTTCTATAGACATCTTTTTGTCTTGCCCACACTGCTTCATTATTTCCTTGAGTTCTAATACTGAGAAGTTATTTTTTGTCCTGCACCTTTAGTTCATAGAAAAAAAAGTGGAACTTCCTAAAATAATGTTCTGGTTTTTGAGATGGAATGAAGGATGTTCACCAGATTGAAACATTGACTTTTGGAAAGTAAATGTCTCAATCTGGAAGGAAAAAGCAATCAAAATAAAAGCATTTCATGATACATTTTCCCGTTCTTTTCCAGAAATTTGGATGGCAGTGCTGGATCTCATTATTTCAGCCATTTGGATTTTTTGTATCTGATTCACAAAATGATAATGAATGTTGTCAGTGGTGATCCTTTTCAAGGTCTGTTGTCTTCTGGACAAGTTTTTGGCTTTCTGAAATAGTAAGGTGCAGATACCTATTAAAGTTTGTGATCAGAATACCCCAAAGGAACACACATCCAAGTACTGTGTTATGAAACTCTTCAAGAAGAAAATTGTTAAATGTACATTTAAAGTTCTTAATCATCTGTAGCAACCTTGGCGATAACCACAATTAATTGTAAAGTTGTACTTCAGTTTTACTTTTAATGAAAAGATAGGTGCAAGAACAAGACTGATAAAATTAGAATAAATATTTTCAGTGTGGCAACAGAGTGCTAATAGGTGTATTTCCTAAAAGTGGATTACTATATGATTCAAATGAATACTCATCATTACTAATGGAGAGAAGTGAGGTTTAATACATTGTGACATGTTCTACCTAATGGAACCTCCATTGCTTCAGTGATTTCAAATCAGATTTACCAGAAGAAGCAATGTTATACTATAACATAAAGTTAGCAAATACCAGTTAATATTACAAAAATTTTTATATCTCCACCGCATTTTCTAATGGTTAAGGAAAGAAACAATGCCATTATTTGCAAAATACCATTTAAAAAATGAGGAAAAGTGTGCATTCTCCTCTTACCCCAGAAAAACTGAAGTAAGCAGTGCTTAGTTTATTTGCTTAGAAACTTGCTCTGACTTCAGGAAATTATTCCATTCATTTTAGTACCTACTATTTGCAGTAACAGTGTTGCAGACAGGTATACATACTATAAAAGGAAGGTCTTACAAAATATGGTTGAGGCCCTGCTACTCTAGCTAAGCTAGCAGTAGTTTCTAATTTCCCATAAGAAAGAATCAGAGGAATGACAAGTCCATTAACACAGCAACCTATTCTTGGGGAGAAAAGTAAGTTTGCATCTACATAAACAATGAATCTGTCCCATGAGAATCAGCGAAGAAAATATGTAAACAATGGAAGAATAGAGACATTTGATGGAGAGATAAAATACCAGTTACTAACCAATGAATTGTATAGCAAGAAAACATCTAACCAATTGGAGTTTAACATGAGGTCTGTGAAAACTGTATAAAAATGAGTTATGTGAATAAAGTATGGGCTTTTCCTGCATGAAGAAAGTGAGTCTAGTCTGCTTATTACTGCAACATAGCAGTGCCTTGTTTCAACAGATCAGAATGATTTAGTACTGCTTATTGAAATCTTCCCTAAGACCTCAATGCCTGGTCTCTTAAGCCTCAAAAATATTTGTTTTAAAACTCTTCAGGTGCAGCTTTTTTTTTGCTCAATAACATCAGTTTCAATGATGGATGCTGTAGCAGAGGGTTAATAATAATATTGTGTTACTCTGCAATTCACTACTTTGGCCATCCTTCCACTGGTTTATCTACCCTAAGACCAAATTATTACCCTGTAATAAAATGAAAAGCAACTATTATAGCTTAATGTAAGTACACTTAAAATTATTATTAGTAGTGTACTTGGTAAGGTTAAATCATGGGGTCTTTGATGCTAACTTCAAAAATTACATCTCTGATTTAACTAGAATAAATGAGATGGCTGCTTCTCTCTAATTAAAGGCAAAAGTGTATCTATAGTACTTGGCAATTATCTGTCACTTAACACTGTATTATAGGATCATTTATTGCATTCACTTTATTATAATTACAATTACCTTACATTTACTGAGGCTCCAGTCTTCAGAAAACTAAGCAGCCTAAAGAAATGAATCATGCTTTTTTGAAACCTAAGGGAGCCTATGTACAAAACCAAAGGTGAAGTTCAGTTTGTAGAGAATTAGGATGATACTGCCAGCAGCTAGAGCCATCTTCTAGGGCCATGTTTGCAGGGACAGATAGATCTACAGATGCTTTCCAAAAAGTGAAGTCATTCCCTTTGGATGACTCCTGAATTTTGGGCTGTTAGGGCAGTGAAAAGACTGCATTTCTCATCTCTTTTTCAGGCAGTGGCAAACAGTAAATGACTATTGGTGAAGAGAGAGAGAACTCCAGCTGGTTTTACTGTTGCAGCACAGTGAAAGCAGCACAGCAAGAATAGGGCACCAGTTGAGCTGGAGGTTTAAGAGAAGGGAAGAGGGGTACCCTGGAGTGAACGGGTACTGTTCTGACTAAACAGAAGAATTTCTAAAATGATCACCTTTTTATAAATTTTTGTGGAGCAAGTGATGTTTCCTCTTCCTACTTCTTTCCTGACTTGTCTGTATTCATGTTCTTTCTATTTTGTCTTTAACCATAAGCACAATGATTATTTGCTTGCCTGAATTCTCCCTGGAAAAGAGATCTAAAACATAAAAGCCTGAATAATTATGGTAAGATTTTTATTTTTTTTTTATGGTGTGTTTGATTGCACAATGTAGAGTTCATGCTGTGTTAGTTTCTTTAATCAGTCGAGAGAAAAAAATTTAATGCAATCTGAGTGTGCAAATTATGAATATTCACAATCTACAAAATGAGAACTTTAGTTCTTTAGTTCTTCAAAAAACCTGTAAAAATTTCTAAGTCCTTATTCCCCCAGACATTCAGAATAAAAGATAATTAGTATTAATTATTCCACTTTTATTTTCAGTGGGAAGGCAATGTTTATGAAAGGTGAAATGACTGCTTCTCTTTGTAGATAGAATACAGACAGAGGCAGTGAATACAAACTATTGAATGATTTATCAATATATTTAGAGCAAATCAAAAAGCATTTTCTTACTGTTCAACCAAAACACTGGGTCAATTTGTCTGTGCAAAATCATTATATTTTGTGAGTAGCATGCCTTCAAAACATTCTGAGTACAGCACAATAGACATTTTTAGTCTCATATATGTGTCCCTACTTGTTATTGTTGTAATTTACTCCGCAGATCCTGCTGCTTCATTAAGATCTTTGCCTATGCCATTGAAATCAAAGGAAACTTTGATTTCACTGGGCACAGGATCAAGGTTTAGCCACTCAACATGTCCTTGAGCCAAAACAAAACTTACAAGGAGGTTAATGTTGAGAGCATTGTTTTGAATGCATAATGATGCCAACCAGCAAGGCAGGAAAAGTCTTTGGGCTGCACTGAAATGGAAAGTGTACGTGTCTATTTTAAACTGCTAATACTTCATCTAACCTACTGTGCTGAACACTCACAAAATGAACCTATACAGTGACTGAATTGCTGTCCATAAAGCAAAAGCAAGCAATAGACTGTTACTCCATTTCTGTAATATAGTCATTTCTATAATGTAGTTAGTTCTATAATACAGTTACTTCTATGTTATTGCAGCAGTAATGAAAACCAGTATCTTAACACTGAGATGCTGCATTTTGGGAATCATTTACAGATATGTTGTTCTAAACCAGCATTTTCTGTGAAACAGGGAAATGCAGTCTTTACAAAATGAAATTGTTCAGTAAGGTGAACAAAAATTTACTCCCTGAGCATATTTATCCACCAGTAAAAATGTGAAATAAATCCACAGTCTTCCAAGAGATTAAAGTAGTGGGAGTTAATCTTTTAATTGGAGCCCTATAGAAACATATTTACTGCATCCTCAGTACTTGTCTGTGGCTTGAGATGTCATAGCATTTTTTAGGATCTGTTTTTAACAGGCGAATTTTCCTAGAAGGGTAAAATCCTAGTAGAAAAGCTACAGGACCATATTCCCCTAAATTCCAGGAAAAATATTAATGTGCTAAAAAGTTTCTAAAATATGAACATCTCCTAAACAGTTTGAAGGTGTTCACAAAATAAATTTTCTTTTTAAACTGTATTTTCTTAATTCTGTCATTGAGAAAACATGATTCTAATTTTAAAACATTTCTAGTAGAATATACTGATTTTGGTACTGACCATGGAATATGTTGCTTTTTTTTTTTCTTCCTACCTCAAGCGGTAACTGAGGATGTGGAGAGACTGTCCTCACAGAACACTGAATGTGATTCTCTTCACTGACACATTGCAAGGAATTCAAGAAAAAAAACCCCTGTATCTAGCTTTGGATTCAGGATTGAATTGTTAAATTCATTTTATTAATACTGTGAAAAACCACTCCATTATGATGAGTCAATCTATATATTTACTGGTCAGCTGGAAGTCATACAAAATGTCTTTATAAGCACAGTTGCAAGAGTATGCACCCCACAGTTTTCACTTTACTTGTAAAATTTGTTTTCGTATGTTATATGGCAGCTCCTCTGGAATTATTTTTCTGATATTCTCTTAACTATTATAATTTATATATTTTAATTTTATTCTACAGTTTCAAAGTTGCTTCCATGATCTTGCTGAAGTACTTCATCCATTAATAGTACATTTTTCTTACTGAGAAAGATAATAAGAATAGATAGGAAGATATAAAATTTTAATAGTCTTTTCAAGACTTAATGATGCAAATCAGCCAGTGCATCTGTGCATATTAATTCCAAGCAATCCTACAGTTATGAAAACAAAAACCTGTTTTTCTAAAACAATGGTAAATGCAATTAACTGAACGTTTTAAGGGAAATTGCACTCTTACTTATTTTATTAAACATTTCATAACAATACTAAGGTATTCAATATTGTAAACATCTGGCATTTATGCTTCTTCAGTGGTACCACAGATGACTAATTATTTTCCAGGTGTCATGGAGAAAAAAATTGGTTAATCACCCAGTCAATTTAGCTTAACATTCACCAACAGAGAGCTGCTGCTTCAAGTTTTGTGTGTGTAGGCATATGCATATGTATATGAGTCTGCACATATGCATGTAAACATATTCTGGATCTTATTTCACTTCTTTTCAAAAAATGAACATGTCCAGGATTTTACAATGAAGTTGCACTGATACAAATCCAGATCAAAGACTTTGTGGCACAGAGAACTTAGAGTCACAGAAACATCTAGGTTAGAAAAGATCTATAAGAGTCCAAGCATTAATCAAGCATTAACCAAGCATTAATGCCAAGTCCACCACTAAACCATTTCCCTAACCATCACATCAACATGTCCTCTAAATTACTCCATGGCTGGTTGACTCAACCACTTCTCTGGCTGTCCTCTTCCAGTGCTTGATAACCCCCTTTGGTGAAGATTTTTTCCTAACAACCAGTCTAAACTTCTCCTCACCCAGGGCCGTTTTCTCCTGTCCTAACTTGAGCATATAGGGGATGAAGGAGCAGATTACAGAAAATATAAGTTCTGACACAGATCAGAGAGACAAGTAAACTGAAATATGAATCTCTTCTGTAATTCATAATTGCTTAAAATATGCTGAAATGAAGACTTAGGATAAGAATAAGGTTTTGGTGAACTGGATTATCTGGCCTAACAACGTTTATCTCAAACAAGACCATTGCTGAAATTTTGCTTTATAATTAGTGTGCCATCACTGTTGTATGAGGGGAGGGCAGTTGTATACCAAAAGCCATAATTAACACTTCTTGGAATCTTTTTCTCAATATTTGATTTTTTGAGAAAAAAATTGGTTCAGTTACTCATTTGGATCTCTCTCAGATACTATTCTGCTGCTTAACAGAGCAGGTAGATTCATGGGGGGTTTAGGAAACGGAATTTTATTCAGGCTCATCTCTAAAGGAGAATTCTTCTGGAGTGACATCTTCTTTTCCTCACCTGAGGAACTCACCTGGGGAATCAGACACCTGTCTTTCCCAACTTCTTGGTTGGGAAAGACAGGTGTCTGATAAGGAAAGCAAGAGCCTCCCTTGGAATGGAGAATGTAAACCCCCCTCCCTCCGAATTATTATAATTTTGAAACTAAGGGGCTCTAAGGCAAAGATATGGGAATAGGAATAACAGTTCTTTACTAGGAATATTAAAATAAAAATGCAGTAGTACAAACAAGCAAACAAACAAAAAAGAAAACTGACAGAGTCAGAAAACTACCTGACACCCTGTTGGTCAGGGTGTTGGTAGCAGTCCAGTCAAGTCTTCCTGGAGTGACAGATGTGGTTCTGTTGGAGCAAAGGTGATCCTGTAGAAAGGTGTAGTGTTCCTCTAAAGGTCCAGTGGTGATAAGATGGGTCTGGTCTTCCTCTGGGAGTCCAGTGGAAACAGGCTGCCCTGGTGTTCTGAATCTCAGATTTTATCCAAGTAGGAATGCTTGGCTCCTCCCTGATGTAATTTTACCAATCATACAGTGAGATTCAATGGCCCATTAACAGAAGATATCTCCCTGGAGGGAGGATGGGTTGTGGAAGGGATAAAGAAACACTGTCCCACTTGGTTTTAACAGATGGTAGTAGAATACATACATTTGGTTACATCTGCATTGCAACCTAAGACAGATGCCATGACCCAAAATTCATCCCTCTGCCTATCATTTACACAGATATATTTACACAGATACACATGCTTGAGAATAATTTTTGATTTTTTTTTTCTGACACCCCCACACCTCCATAAATCCTCCAACTATAGCATAAAGTTAAGATCCTATATAGAAAAAATTAAGTTTTCTAGAGTTCCAGGTTAATGAAGGATTAACCTGAAAGAAGAATTCTTAAAAAAAGAATTGAAAAAGGAGTCATAAGCCAGAGAACAGAAGAGGGTGAAGCAGGGTCATATGGAGTACAAAGACAGCTGTGTTGTGTAAATTGGCTTGATGCTGATCTTCATCCCTGAGAAATGAAAATTGCCCTTCCTCCTAGGCTGCTCCCTGTTCTTTGTGTCTCTCATGGCCCCCTATTTTTGCAAACCCTAAGCCCCTCTTATGTGGATGATGTGCATCCACACTGTGTTCATTTAATGTCTCTTCTCTAACTTCAGCAGAGGTCTACTACATAATCATGTGTGTGAATACAGCCACTTCAGGAACACAAAATGGGTGAAATTTTTCTGTGAAGGATGACAAGTGCGGAATTTCTCCCATTCAATCCTTTTATATAAATAACTGGAATCTGTGGCTTTTTTTTTTTATACTGATGTATGAAAACTTTCAGTACTGAAGTTCAGTGTGACAAGTGTAGTGGTTCAGCTGCCCACCAATCTTTCCTTTCTTCTCCTCTCCATGTGTTATTGCAATAGAATTTTCGTTCCTGTTACAGGATAAAACACCTCTTGCCATACTTTTTTTTTTGTTTTCGCAGTACGTATATTTGCTTTATTGTTGTGGGGTTTTTTTTGTTTGTTTGTTTTTGTTTGTTTGTCTTTTTTGTTTTTGCTTTTGTTTTGGTTTTGTTTTTTTTTTCTTCATCAATTACTTTTTTGTTTTGACTTTTATTTTCAGTCTTGTTAATCATTCTGAAAGAATATTTTTGTCACGTACTTTGCTTGCACAAGAAATTCACATCACAGTCACCTGGATTCCTTACAGATAATCACAGTCTGGATTCTTTGCAGATAATTAATGGATAAAATAATATTGACAGGGGGGTGTTTGTGCATGCGTGTGTGTGTGTGTGTGTGTGTGTGTGTGTGTGTGTGTGTGTGTGTGAGGCAGGTAACCACAGCAGAAGAAGGAGAGGTAACATAACCATCTAGGGACAGCTTGTCTCAGCTGGGATGGTATTTCTGAAGGCCCTCAAGAATGCCATCTCTGTAACTTTTTCTTGATATCATGTTGACTGGAGTGTTCCAAATGCAGGTTTTTAGGCTCAGTTGGTATACCGATTACTAAAAATACTCATTCAGAGGATCTGAATTGGATGAGGGGATGCAGTGCTTCCTCAACAAGTTTGCTGGTGGTACAAAACTGGCAGGGATGACTGATACCGCAGAACGCTGTGAGGCTTTTCAGAAGAACCTCAACAGTGTGGAGAGATGGGCAGAAAAAGGACTGTCTGAAATAAGAAGAAGGAAAATTCAGGGTTTTCTCCCTGGGAAGGAGTAACCTCAGGCAACAATGCAGTCTGGGACTCAACCTTGTTGAAAACCATTCTGTGGAGAGTTACCTGGGGGTCCTGGTGGACAACAAGCTGTCCATGAGCCAGCAAGGTGACCTTGTGGCCAAAAAGGCCATTGGTATCGTGGGGTGCATTAGGAAGAGCACTGCCAGCAAGTTGGTGAAGATGATTCTTCTCCTCTGCTCATCCCTGGTTAGACCACATCTGGAGTGCTATGTCCAGTTCTGGGCTCCTCAGTACAAGAGAGACATGGAGCAGGTCCAGCAGAGGGATACAAAGTTGACAAGGCACCAGAGCATCTCTCTTATGAGGAAAGGCTGAGGGAAACCAGGCCTATTCAGCCTTGAGGAAAGATGACTGAGAGGGGATCCCATCAATGTCTATCAGTATCTGAAAGGAGGGTGCCAAGAGGATGGAGCCAGGCTCTTCTCAGTGGTGCTGAGCAATAGGGCAAGAGATAACTGGCAGAAAGTGATGTACAGGAAGACCCACCTAATTATGAGGAAGGACTTGTTTACTGTGCAGATGGCTAAGCACCGGAACAGGTAGCCCAGAGTATTTGTGCAGTCTCCTTCACTGGGGATATTCAAGAATTGTTTAGATGTAATCCTTTGCCACGTGCTCTGGGATGACCCTGCTTGAGCAGGGAGGTTGGACCAGATGACCCACTGTGGTCCCTTTCAACCTTATCATTCTGTGACTCCCCGATCTTCAGGTCCAACCAAATGATTAGGATCATAGTGGCTAAATCATAGTCCAGTTGTATGAACTTAGGGAAGTTACTGTTCTTGCTCAACTTGACATATAGATAGAACTCAGTAGAAAACTTTGTAATATGTTTCCACACAGCTCCTGGGAGAAGCAGAACTGCCGTGCTAATCCTAGGCCTGAACCTGTGGTTGTGGCCAGGCTCTTCCCACAGGCCTTATTAATGCTCTGAAAAACAGACAGATGGATGAGACAGATGCAAGAGTTGTTGTGCTGATTAAACAAGGTGCCAGTGGCAGGCAGTCTTAGTGTAAGCCTTAGCAGATGTTGGGTTTTAGTGCTATCCTGCTCTCACCACACACTACATGAACAACATCTGTCCTCCCCTCTGTAAGGTCAAGTCAGAGGGAAGAGCCAGCTTGATCCTAACTCATCTTTCTTGCATTGCTCAGTGCAGAGACCAGTCACAGGCTGTTTCCAAAACTGTAACACAGGAAGGTATATCATCCCACAGATAATATGTACACCTGATTTTGGTCTTGGGACAGCACTATGAGTCCATATAGGATATTCAGGGCACCCAGCTACTCATGATCAGCAGTCTACAATGTAAGGAAGACAGGTCTTGGTGTCCTGGAGAGTCAGAGGCAAGTAATCACAGTCCTTAAACTACTTAGTCCTCTAGAGGTAAGCACTTAATTTAGACATCATTACAACATCCCTTCAGTAAGAAAATGAACATGTGACATTTGTCTGCCTGGGGTAATCTAAATTCTGAATACAGACACTTGTTTAAACAGGACCAAGCAGAAATCTAGTTTGAAATACCTTTAAATGAAAATACTCTTAACAAACCTGGATCTAGCAATTATTTTTCATAGTCTGACATTGCCTTAGCATGTTAAATTTCAAGTTAAAATTCAAGACATAGTATGATATTACCCTTTTCTTTTTGCTCCCTCAAAAGTGCTTTAATGGCCTTTAAAACCAGCAAAATCAAGCCGTGATTCTATTGTCAACATTCTAGAATAAAACTTGCTCTTCAGAATTTAGCTATTAGGTAACATAGTCACGTTTCTTGCAACTATGCTGTGAACACAAAATAAATGGCTTGTGATGTTTAGCACTCTTGGTTAAAATCCTATTTTTACGGTTCAAGAAAAGTGCTATGACCCATTCACTGCAACTACTGATTTATCTGCACGGCAGCTTGGGTACCAAACCAGTTTTAAAATACTTCTGAAAACATCAAATGTATTATGACTTAAACACAAACAACAACAACATTGTTGTTTGTAACAAAAATAATGTTGAGTTCCTGGCAAGTGTAAAAATTCAGAGAATTTCTTAGAAAATTTGAATACAAATAAAATTATGTATGTAGTCTTAAAGACACCTTGCATGAGAGAGAATTTGTCACCAGTAGGAAAGAATTATCATACCCTTACGCAAGAGGGCAAGTTTAGGCACTCAGATATATGAAAGTGTCAAAGATTAAATATTTAAACTATTTTTCCCCCTAAAACATCCTGAAAAATCTTCCCTAGTGAGTTCACTCAATGGAAAAAGCTAGGAACATATTTATGCTCTCTGCTACCTCGCTACAAAATCCAACAAACATCAGGCTAACTTGAAATGCTGGCATGCAGTCATATGAGATGGACTGGTTCCCAGTTCCAGCCTGGTTATGGATGCCCATGTAACTCTTGTTTTGAAATTTTTTCAGAATTGCAGAGTATATGAAGCTAAGCTGTCACACCTGGAAGAGCTGCTGCCCTGAAAATTTCTTGTGTGTTCCTCAACAGAATGTTACTCCTCATCCTGGACTTCTAAAATTTTCTGCTGTATAAACTTTATTTGGGTAGGTTTGAATATTTTTTCAGGAATAAACATAAAATAACAGCAGATGTGAGCTCCCTGTCACCAGTCCCAGCACAGGACTATACCCTTCTGTGGTACAGCCAAATTCATGGATTTTCCTTTGCTCCATCACACTCTGTGTCTTTCTCTATGCAGCAGGAAATGCATTGCTAACAAAATATATTTCTTTACTGAAAGATAATTTGGGAAAGGAAAACTATCTGCTGTTAGATATGTGGAAAAATTAATTCAGAGCTGTCTTGGATATCTTTAACAGAAGAGAATTTTACAAAAACTGCCGCAAATTTGCCTAAATTATATAACCCATGTTTCTAGAATCTAAATCCAAGTGTATGATTTAGAAGAATTTTTCTTTAAAACTGTGCTTTTAAACAGAGACCAATCAACAATTTTCTAATGGTAGGGTAGTTCCTCTCTCTTCTCCATACCTCCCATACCTAATCAACCAGGGGGTTCACCTTCCTTGGCAGCGATTCATTCTTCAAAAAGGATGGTGTGGTCAGCTGTGCTTAAACCTGTGGCAAGTCCCTGGCTGCACTATGAGAAAACTGAGGAGCTGCTCTGTGTCTGCCCTGTACCCAGGAGGCTTCAAAGGAGACAGTGCTTTGACCTTCCCCATATGGTGGCCAGCAGATCTGGCTGGTTGAGCTGGCATTGCTCCAGGAATAGAGGGATTCTGCACTGCCCAGGTTCAAGGTCATATCCAGGAAGCTAAAACAATCCTTCAGTGTTATAGACACGTCACAAAAGCTCATTCCCAGTGAATATTGCATAGCTGTCCTTTAAGCAACACAGTGTTAGTGAATCAAAAGTATCTATCCTACTGTGTGTTGTTTTGAGGAGGAATTTTGGTATCCAAAATACTGCTGAATCAAGGTAAGAAACCTGAATGATAATATTGAAAGGCTTTATTTTACAGGTAGAAGTTGTTTGTTTAACCTCCAGCTTTGTTAAAATATTAACAATAGTCTATTACAAGAATTTGTATAGTGTATTCTATATAATCCTAGGACCATTGAATCAAGTATTTTGGAAGAGACTTACAGAGAAAACCCCCTGATCAGAGAAATTCTGGGTAGGGCAAATTGCTCAGGGCCTTGTACAGTGAAATATTTTGTGTCTCCAAGGATGGATATTTCACAGCTTTCTGAGCAACTGGTCCAATGTTGTTTTATCCTCATAGTGAATGCCTTGTTTCCTTATCAAGTCAGTTTCCCATATTCCAAGCTGTGCCCATTTTCTCACATACTTCTACAGTACATTTCTGATTTCTTTTTTTTTTTTTTTTTTTCAGTCTTACCTCTTCCATCATTTAAATGCATTAACATATTCCGTTGACTCTCCTATTTTTAAGACTGGACTGAACAGACTTTGTTGTCTTTCAATTTTATGCCACAAGTTCCAGCCCTCTAACCATCTTAATGCTCCTCTTCTAGACTTTCTCCTATCTATGCACATCCCTTGTACTGTGGAGCCCAAGAATGGACACAGTCCTTGATGAGGCTTCATAGAGATAACTAGAGAGGAATAAACATTTTCCTTGGCCTGAGTCTTGCCCAACCACAGTTGGGCTTCTTTGCTGCAGAAGTACATGGCTGACTTATGTTGAAAACATGAATTGAACCTATGCTTCCAAATTGAGCTCTTTCAATAATTCAGGGCAGACATTTAAAATATTTCCACTGAATTTTTAGGTGAATTTTTATTTCTGCTTCGGAAGGAAAGGATAACAAATGTCTTTTGAAATTCCTTGGGAATGAAAATGGGATTTCCCATAAAATTCCCATAAAATTCCCATAAGATTAAATTGACTCTTCAAATTTTCCAGTCTGTTAAAGTAATGTAAATTGGAAAATAGGGCAGATAGGTATAACTGCAGAGATATGTTTAAGTTTTGATGTCCCAATGTATATGTCTCTTATTGACCTAAATTTTTAAGGAGATATAAGTTTTTCTAAACAAAGTTATATCTTTCCAGAGCTTCTACTTGTAGAGTAATATTAGGATAAGTAAATAAATAAAAGGATTTTTATACAACAGAAATATATATATTGTGCCATGATATATAAATGGAAACATTTTTTGATACTATGCTTTTGCATTTCTGTTATCTCAATCAACCCTTTTAATTACTCAGAGTGATGTGCAGCATATTTTATTAAATCATCTACTGGGGCTGCACTGTACAGGAAACAAGAGTGTATAAACACAACATGCAGCAGACAAATAATTTTAACAAGTATACAACTACATACAAGCCACACCACTAGATAATACATAGATACTGAGCCAAAAACTCACACAGGAAAAAGGCACAGTTATTTCCCTCTCTTTCTTGAGTAAAAGGTATTGTCAAAGCACTGTATACTTCCCATGACTCTAAATAAGCAATTCTGGGGCATTACACAAGATTGTCCTATTCTGTACATTTGTTGCCACTTGAAGTATGGAGCTGAAGGAAAGCTTTTGTTAATCACATGCCATTGCGTAAATAATCTGATGTTTGTTTGCTTTACATCACTGCAGTCACCACAGTCTGAAAATAAAGAGAAGAATATACTTCTGAGTCTCAGTTTCATAGGAATATAAAATAATTATGCAAATAGTTGATGCATTAGATAATGCATTTAGATTATGCCTTTTGTTGATATTGCAGCTCTTAATGAAACTGACATTTGTAGACAATTCTGTAGTGTTTACTGTTCTCATTCACGGCTTTTCATGGCAGAATCTGTCCATAGGATTTAACGGTGTTCAACTGTTTGTAAATCTTAGAAAAAGTATTTCTCAGTATATGCCATTGAGGGAGTTGTGTCCAAAGATGAAAAACTAGTAGAAGCAGGAAACAAAGTAGGCATCTGGTGAAAACAAAGACTTATTTTGTCTACACAGCAGTAATACTAAAGGATTTTTTGGTAACCAGCTATGAATTTTTTTCTGGCCAGCAACCCTTGTGAGGGTTGCCTCGTGAGGCAATTGGCTTATGGAACCTATGTTCTGAAATGAATCAGATCTAAAGGAAGAAAGACATATATATCTAATCCCCTGCAGCAACTTCCTTATTTTTCAAAGAACCTGGCAAACCATTCCCTAGTTCTTTATCACTAAAAAGGTTGCACATCCAAGGGGAGAATATAGGATAGTGATTTTTGGGTCCTTTAGTGTGACTTCTGAGCAGTCTCTTTGACAAAGATTTGGAATGGAACTTATGAGGTGATGAACTTGTGACCAAGATTTCCACCCTGACAAGGAGTTTTGATGAACCCTCTCTCTCTTTCAGAAGCCCAGTAGGTCTCAAAGACACTTCTCCTAGGCATAGCAAACTCTTGAGTCAGCACCAGCCTTCCTCAGTTCATTCTTCTTCTGTTCCTTTCCTAATTACTCCATCTACACTTGGCATGTTCAGCAGGTGTCTCAGGAGGAAGTCTACATAGCTCACACCATTAGGCTCTTTTAATCTGTGGCCTGAAGTAGGGTTGAGACACCTCTTTATATTACTCATAATTGTTTCCTTTCAGAACATTGAAAGGTCACCTGTACTTTAGTTTCTCAATGAAATCAGGTAGGAAAGATCCCCAGAGCACATCCCCTTATGTTTCCTTCTCAGTACAGATGATTAAAAAAAAAGAAAAAAAGTCTTACATTTTCATTGGATTTGTTTCGCTTATGAATATAAAATGAATTTTTTGGAAAGAACTGGTGGAATAATTAATTGCAAATATATCTATAAAGGTAGATTTTTCTCCACTGAGGTTTGAAAAAATACTTTGATAATCACATATTTTCCTTCACTATCAGAACTCATTGAAAAGAAGATCATTTTATAAGAAGAAAATTTTAGAGCCTCTCAGATCATATCAGATGTCATGACATTCTGTCTTTTGTTTATTTGAATTTGTCAGACCAAAACAGTTACCCTGATAACTGCATATACCGCCTGTACAACACCCGCACTGTGACTTGACAAAAGGATGTTACTGAAGGACCCCAATGACACTCAAATTATTTTCAGATACCTACTCCTTTGGAGACAAAAAAAATCTTGCCAGGTAGGGTTAGGTTTCTTTTTTTTTGGGTTTTTTTTTTTTTTTTTTTCTGAACTTCACAAATATCAAACAACAGACCTTGGGAGAAAATGCTATTGGAAACTTTAGTTATCCAGGTGCCTCTCTAGTTATGTAATTAACAATTACTGTGAATGTTGACTGTCACCAGGTATATAATCCTCTGTGAAGCTTGTCACAAATTGTCTTCTTGTGCCAGGTCTTGCCTTCTGGTGAAGATTTTCAAACTATCAAGGCAGTATTTTTCTAGTTTTAACAGGAATTGAACTCTCATCTCCACTGATTTGAATTTCAGTTTTCCATCTGTTAAGTGTTGTGAAAACATTGCTTTCTCACACAAAGGAGTTTATAAAGTCAGTAATACTGTCATTTTAGGATGTTTTCAGATTTTTGTGGTAATGGGAGGTATATATAAATAAGATAATGAATTTGCTGTACTGAAAAAAATTGCAACATTTCCTACCAGGAAGACCAAAATAGACCTTTAAAAATCAGTAAAACACTTGTTTTGGATCTTGCATGCCTTATAGCATACGCTTCAAATTGATCTAGTGCTTTCTTACACTAGAAAAAAGTAGATGCATCATGTTATAGAAAATCAAGCGTACATTGTCAATGTCATGTGGAAGTCTTACTGAATCATCCATGTGAGATTGTGCCTTTAGGCCACCACAGGAGTAAAACTCATCTTCAGTTTCCAAGAATACATGTACATCACCACTTTCAATAAATAACAGTAAAATTTAAAAATATATGAGCCAGTCTAATTAATTACATAAAAAAGAGCTGTAATTGAGAGATTAACAAAGGGAATTTAGGCTTTGCCTTTGCCTCTTCCTCTCTTGTCCAAATTGTGAGAACTACTTTTTGTCTGTGTCTGAATTATTATTCAGATTAACTAATAATAAGGCGCCTTGTATATTTTTACTTGGTGTTTTCTTTTTCTTGAATTTTTTCATCCTAGCACAAAAAACAGTGACTTCCTCTTCCCTATCCCCAACACTTTTCAGTACAGTTTAGGCTTTTTTTCCAACTTTAGGTCTTTTGGATGTAACCAAGTGGGATATAAGGGTCAGTAGGTCAGTAAGGTGCAGTCCAGATGAGTCTCTTCATTAAGTGTTGCTTACAAGTTGCTTCAAAGATATTTCCTCTAATCCCAAATGGAATATGGTGGCTAAACATCTCTATTAGGTCCTCCTGATGATAAAATCAAGGCAAGAAAAAATTTAACCTGGTTCCAACAACTGCAAAGGGACCTGGTGTAGCATACCACTGGTTTTGCCTCCAGTTTTGCTCTAAATTTCTTTAGAGCACGTTTTGTCAAAGACTGTATTACTTTAATATAATGGTTTACATATTCTTCTCCAGAAAGAGACTTGAAATGCCCACTGACCACACTGCTACAATTACCTCATCTAAAATAAATTCCATACCAAAATATTTTGGAATAGTCTATCTCAGAAGAGTTTTTTTCACACCATTCATGTAGAAGCTGCCAGACAGAGTCCAGTCCACCTTTGAGTTTATCAGAAACCACAGAGTATCCATTAGGTTTTGATACCCAAAGAATTTACAGGTGTTTGTTATTTTGCTGTCTGCTCTGCAGGGATACTTACCATGGGGTGAAACAGTCATTTATCTTCAAGGAATGTAGCATTTCATGACATATCTTTTTCTGCAGCCTAACTTCAAAACAGCTCTCGCAGCCTTTGTGTGCCTAGCCAGTGCTATAGGATAGTGTACACATTTCTTGTACCAGTGATCTGTTTTATGACAGAACTCAAGCAGATAATAGAACTCCAAATACTGAATCTGTCAGAATTGCTTTCAAAAATTCACAGGACAAAAGGGTCATAAGGCAAAACAGGCATTACTCTGGAGCAGGGGCATTTACACTAAGACACTGTTTGTGACTGACTCTCAGAAAACAAAAAGTATTGTGTTATATTATAAATGGGACATGGGAGAAAATAGCCTAAGAGCAATGTGGTATTTACAGTCTTCTTATATTTTACATTGGGCATTTCGTTGTTTGTTTTGTTTTGTTTTTTTCTTTGGTTTTTTTAAAACTTCTACATCAGTTTTGATTTTCTTGAGAGAGTTATTAAACTCTTTGGTGGAAGTCCATGCTTGCCATTCTGCAGAGAGCAAATAGAGCAATATTTCAGTCTGATCACTGATTTATACTTCATTGTATTAATCATCATATGAACTGCTGATGCATGTGGCTAATTATAGCAGCAAATCTTTATTCCTTTTTGCTCAGAAAAGTTGTTAATAAAAAACCTACTTATCAGAAAGGTAGTATGAAAAAACCTTGTGGGTTTTTTGTTTATTTTATATTAATTTCCTTTCTCTTTCTGAAGCAAGAATGAAATTAGCATCAGTTCTTTAAATGAAAATTGACTCGTGTTGTGTTTTTTGTTCTAGTTGCTTAGCAGCAACAATGTAGGCACATGGGTGAGTCTGCTTCCAGGGCACTTCCACTGGGATTTGAGCTTTTCAGGGCATTTTCCACATTAGTGAGATAATGTTGAATCAGATATTCTTTAAAAAAAAAGAAACAAAACCAAGATCCTGAAGCTAAGTCTCTGTTACTTATTTTAACTCTAAAGTGGTTAAAGGGAAGGACACATAAATAAATATATTTGAGGTGATATCTGCCATGCAAGACAAACTTATATCCTTTGGTGTCAATGCATTTTTTGATTCAATAATTGCATATCATTTTTCTTTTGTGCTTGTTTTATGCAAACAAGGCATGTTCTATAAATTGAAATAATTGGAGCATTTGACAAGATTAGGAATTAAAGATGGATTTTTTTTTGGGATATCTACAATTAAGAGGTTGAAGTTGTAAATGATTAACAATACTATTTGCTATGAAAGTCTAAACCCCTGAATGAGCAGGGAATTCAGACCTGCTGTCTGGTCTTTGCCTGTCTGCTATAAGGGTATGCCTGCAAAAATGGCATGAAATCAATATTCTTTCTCTATGATTTCTGGACTTTGAAACACATTTATATGCAGGATCTGGCTGCTGGAGGTCATGGAAGATTTGCTTATACCCCTTTTGCTACAGCTCAGTAGATTTAGAGGATTTAGTAAAGGAAAAAACTTCAGATTCTCTATATATCTGCATTATGTACACAATTGCATGTTCATTGAAAAAGAGGAATATGCAGGAAAAGATACTTAGTTAACTAACCAACCAAGTTTGTTGCAGTAGGAATTGTTTTATGCAGACTCACAACCAGCAGTTTGTTAATGTTGGATACAATGTAAAACTATTTTGGTCCCTATAGGGACATAAATATTTAAGCTATTTTAATGGGCTATTAAGTTAAATAGGCCATTTCTGTCCATTTAAAAATTAATTTAAAGTATTATAAATTTTTTAGATTTTTCAAACTTTTAAAAAACCCACTTATTTTAAAGAAAAAAAAGTGATTTCCATAGGTTGAGATATATTTTCAGTTATATCAATTTTGATAATTTAGGAAGACATGCTGGCTAGGTTTAGAGGATAGGCAATAGATACAGAAGGAGCTACACATTTCTGCAATTTTTAACAAGTTTATTTTTCTCAGACATTCTAAACCACTTCTGTTTTAGCCAATATTAAAGCATGAGTTTAAATTCCGCTGACTGAACTAGTCTGAAGACTTTTATGGACAAAAAAGTCCCTTATTGCCACTTCTGTGCATCCAAAATTATGTGTTACTAAACATCTGTCAAAATGAAGAAATTTTGTTTGTCTAAACATTTAAATCACTAGGAAAAATATTTCAGACTTGTAAATGAAAGAAGGTAGTACATTGGAGAGTGATATTATGCTGTGGTTATTACTTTGTCTGGAAAAAAAATCAATACAAATGGCATGAACCTGTAGGATGTAGAATAAGAAATACATTTAAGGTCGGATGATGTTTATTTACCTGTCAATCCTGTATATTCATATGGATTATTTGGTATGCTAAGGATTTTATGGACTAGCTCACTAAAGTCCACACTAATAGATGGTCTGGAGCAGGTGGAGCAAGAAAATGTACTTTATTTACCATAAGTGTCATTATAAATATTTTAGACAGCTGAATACTCGTTTGTTTTGGAGTAAATTTCCTAACTTTATTTCAGTCTTATTTTAGCCCCTGCAAAACTACTTCCTTACCTAACTCTGATAAACAAATATTATTTCTGTGAGCAAAACATTTGTTATTTGGATCCTTTCTACATAAAACTCAAACCTGTTACAAATACCTGACTGTTGTAAAGATGCTCTGTAAGTGAAAGTCAATTACATCCTAAGACAAAAAGCAGTGACCAATGTCAAATTTTTCTGACCATTCATTACTTTTTTCTTGATTGTTAGATCAAGACACTATGTATTGTTCCCATGTTTCTGTTTCAAAGACAAATTAGAACCACAGCTGGTGTTAGCTGTTGTCCAAAATTATGATCTTTCCCAAGTGGTAACTTTCTTAGCTGAGCTTGCTTGGAATAATGTATAAGTATTCAATTCTAACTGACCTTCTGCAGAGAGATACTTTCCTTTCTGTATCAAAAGATGGCATGCTGATCACTGCAGTATTTGGTTAGATCAAGGAAAAGCCACTTATAATCAGAATGTGTAATGAAGCTTCCTTCAGCTGCAGTTCAAATACAAACTGAATGCTTCCCAGGGCCAAGGCTCCTGCATTGCAAATGTCAGCCCTGGATGTGAGCTGAGGAATCTGAGAAATTCACAAGTCTGATCAATTAGTCTGGTGAGAATAATCACTGACATTATTCACACAGAGTCCCTGCTTTCGTGACTAATACTTTTAACCTCCAATCTATCAGGTGCCATGCTGAGTCCTGCAATCACATCATTATTTTGTTTGTAAAGAGGAAATCAGGAAACAAAGTGAGGTAAGGAGTTTGTTTCAGAAAAAAACCAACTCTTTTGAGCTAAAATTAATTGCACTATTGCTAGCTGACTTTCCTATTAAACATGAATTGTCTAAAAACTACTTGTAAGTAAATCATTGTTCTTCATACTCCCAGGCATATTTTATAAGGTCAATCTCTTTGCTAGATGGCCATATAAATTCTGCAGAATGGGTAATTTTTTTTTTAAAGCACTATATTATTGAGTTTTAATCTGTGCCATAAACATCTTGTTTCTCACCACTTGATCTCTAGGGAAGATCCACCTTGAGAGAAACACCCTCCCTACATGCCCACCAAAATAAGGTCCATATGCAAAATTCACATACGGTTTTTGCACTTTCCCACAAGTGTGGCTATTTCATAGAAATCTGATTTTGTTTTATTTATTCTTCTCTAATTCACAGCACAGGAGATTATTCACAGCCATATTCATAACATATTTTTTAAATGGAATGTTTTAAAGAAGCAAAAGAATGCTTATTTAATTTTAATTAAATGGGTAAAGGTATTGTCTGGGACATCTTTAGATATGGAACATATACCAAAGTATGGAAATGTATGGTTTCTGTCAGAAACCATATCTATCTCTCTCTTTCCATCTCTTTTGTTTGGTTTTATTTAAGGATGTCATAGCAGAACATTCACGATGGCCAGAATATTATCAATTTAATTCAGAAAAACTGGGTAATAGCAATGAATTTTTTTTTGGTGACCACACATGAAACCTCTTGTGGTTCAACAGTGACATTTACTTATCTTGAAAATTGCTATCTTACAGACAAACTCAAAAAGAGGATTTTTTTAAACAGAAATATTTAATACTATCCTACCGTTTATAATTGGGAAATTACAGCAATGATTTCATTTTCAAGACCCTTTGTCTGCTTCATTTTTTCAAATATTATATATCTGCAGATTTTATAAAATATGTTATAGTCCAAAAAAAGATGTTATGGTCAAGGGTTGCTGAATCCTTCAATATTCTCAGTTACACAGTGTTTACTTATCTCCTTTGACAACTCTTCATTGTGATAAAATGTATGTGAATAAACATATACAGTGAATGCCTATCCTAATTTGTCAGCTTTAAATTAATCCCATCCACTATCAGTTTTTTGTAATTAAAGTGAGCACATTGTTATTAGAAGTAATGGCATAGTTGGTAATTTTTATTGATTAACAACATACATTAGAAAGAGATAAATGACCAATCTGATTGTGGATTATTGTTTCCTGTGCAGTCATTACACTGGGTCAGGTTGAAATAAGGGATACATTTCTCAAAGAGAGCAAATATTGCTTTTTATTAGCTGAGTCAAATGTCTGTGAATGCTGGTAGAAAAACATATGGATGCAGGTCTTCCTGGGTACACAAATAATGACTCGAGAGCAGGAGCTGAGTTGTAGCCCCAAGAAAACTGAGACGTCAGGAGGACACATTCCTCAGCAAAAGGATGAGTGACAGAACCAAAGAACCATTTAGTTGAAAGGGACTCCACATATTAGCTGGCTGACTTAAAGCAGGGTAACTCCAGTGTTTGACAAGTTGCTCAGGTTGCTGCCTTTCCAACATCTCCAACAATTAAGGTTCTGACATCTCTTTGGACAATATGCTACAGTATTTGGCTGCTCTCATGGTGGCTTTTATTTCTTAATATTTATTAAGAATTTATTTTATGATACTTCTCCAAATGGAGTTCAAGTTCTCCATAAGTATCCAATATGTACTTGAAGACATAAGTAAAATTTTTGACCTTTTCTTACAACTAAAAAAACCCAGCTACCTAAGTGTCTGCTCTTCCGTCCTGTGCTCCAGCACACTGACCAACTGGGTGGAGCTCCACAGGGCAATCTCCTGTTTGTCTGCTTTGTATTCCAATGGCTACAAACTGGACAGAGTGCTTCAAATGCAGACTGATAAATGCAGACAGAAGGGAATAACCATTTTGTTTTATTTCTGTTCATATTGTTAGTAATGCTTGCTCTCTTTTTCACTGTACATGTACTTTTGCATATAATGGCATTATTTTGCTTCTTTTCAACAACGATAATGATGAACCCAGGCCCTCCATTTGTGCTGGTTTTGGCTGAGATAATTCTCTCCACAGTAGCTTTTATGGGGCTATGTTTTACATTTGTGCTGGAAACCGTTGACAACACTGAGATGTTTTAGTTATTTCTGAACAGCACTTACAGGCAGTTAGGGCCCTTTCTGCTCCTCGCACCACCTCAATAGTGTGGTTTCCCTTTGGAAATTTGGGGTCCCAGCCAAGTCTCCTCCCAACTCCTTGTGCTTACCCAGCTATCCTCAGTGAGGCTAAGGCAGCTGACCCCACCTCTCCCAAGGGATATCTGACATCATGTGGTCTCATGTTTGGCATATAAAGCTGTGGGAAGAAGAAAGAGGAGATGTTTGGAGTCATGGAGTATGTTTTCCCTAGTAACACTGCTGTGTGATGGAGTCCTGCTTTCCTAGGGATGGCTGAACACCTGCCTGCCCATGGGAGGCAGTGAACAAATTCCTTGTTTTGCTGGACTTGCATGCACAGCCTATATTTATTAAATTGTCCTTACCTCAACCCATGAGTTCTCTTGTTTTTTATCTCCTTCTCTTCCCCATTCCACTGTGAGGGTTGTGAGTGAGAGGCTGGGTGGCGCTTAGTTGCCAGGTGGGATTAAATGATGACACTATCCAATGTAATTCAGCTTCTAACTTTATTTCCAAACTAAAATTAATCCTGGTGAGAGTGTTGTCTAAGTCTTTTATCATAAGTACATCTGTACACCCCTAGATACCAACATTATATTAGAGAATGGGTCACTCAGTTACTACAATGGAATTAATTTTGCAAAGTTCAGAAGTAGTTCCCAAAACTCTCTATGTTCTTTGTTTCTGTAAAAGGGTTGTATTTAGATTCCAGGTGTTCTGTAAGACATGATGAGAACTTTAGGATGCTGGCATCAAAATTCCATCTGAGCAGGAACTTAAAAAATCTGAGTGAAAACTCGCTTTAACTCCTGCTCCCGACTTTTGGCCACCTCTTTTTTTTGGTCAAGCACCCATAAGCACTCAGTAGTTAGTCTCCTAGCAACTTTATGGGGAAAAAAATCTCTAAGTAAAAGGAACAAACCTAATCCCCAACAGGTCCCTATCCTTTTGAAGAAACTTCCTTCTAGGTACTGTTTAATAGGATCTTTAGGACACACAGTTTATGCAAAAGTAGTTATTTGCTACCTTGAAAAAACTGAGTTATGCCCAATTGCTATGCACATGTTAGAAACAATGAACTGTGAATCCACCAATGATCAGCAGAAGAGGAAAAAGAAGTAATGCCGGTAATGAAGAAGCTGTGCATAATCCTCATCTCCCTGCTAACTTCAGAGAAACACACAACTTCTGAAAATATTCGGAAAAGAAGGGATGAGAATGTCACTAGATAAAAGAAAAAAAGAAGCAGAAAAAATAGGAGTTGAAATATTCCTCCGTGATATGGGTAAGAGAAGTTTAAGTAAGAAAAGGTAAATGTCTATCTTTTCTCTGCTCCTTTGAAAAAAGGGTTCACAAGGTGCCTGAATGTACCAGTCAGCAAGTTTGGCATAGAATGGTTTCTCTTTTTTTAATGTGCGACCCATCTAAATTTTGCACAAAGAATTAAAAATTCATTTTGCCAGAGGAGAGACAGAAGCACCCTGACCTCAAAGTGTACTGGCTGGGATAGTTACGAGATGCAACATAAGGTCATAGCTTTGTTCAGTTTGAAATCTCAGCCTTTGTCATCTCTGTGCTAGAATGACTCTTCATTTTTTATTTGAAATGTTCTGCTGCAAACCTGAGAGATATTATTGTTCATAAAAAATTCTTCAAGCTAGTTTGTTTTTGCCAACAATTTTAGTTCTCACTACTTTCTAACTAAAAATTTTTAGAAAACCACTCTCATTAATTTTAACTACAAAATTTATTTCTGAAATGATCCTAACTTTGATACCTGTTTTGCAGTCATTTCAGGGGAGGAAAGTTACATGTACCATAGAATTTCATCAACACAGATTAAAATCTGAAAAAGAGGCATAATGAATAGGTACAGCAGTATTTTATAGCTCAGACAAGCTGTATCCCAGAGGAGTAGAGGTATTCATACTCCTGAACTCTGCACTTGAATAAAGCTGGAGTTATGGATTATGGCAATGGCAATACACTTTAGCATTGTTTTGTTCCTGAAAGTTTCTTGGTTCAAGAATATAAATTTCTGAGGGAACAAATTATGCTGGAGATCTTGTCTGTGTCAGAAGTATCGGACATTTTTTATTCCTTCATATCACCACAAATGAAGCGAAGATTTTCTTCTGCTCTTAGGCTTGTCTCTATAGCATAGGAACTGCAGGACTAGTTAATAATAAAAATTTTGATTTAATATACATGTTACATATTTCATAATCTGTGAGAATATACAGAATATTTTCTTAGGGTTAAATGTCATAAAATTAACATGTATTTTAAGCTTTTATATATGTGTTAAATAGAAGTCATTTAAGATATTGAAATATACCTATGTCATCTGCAAATTTACCTGCAAATTCTCTTTATTTTTGTCTGCAAAGACATGCAAATTAACTTTTTCAAGGTTTTTATGTTTAGGAAGCATTAATATATTTAAAATCTTACCCTTCAGGTGTCTTTAAAAAATGCTATTTTTTTTTTTTAAATTGAAACTAATACAGAAGAGTTTCCTATATGATCATTAAAGCCAGGATTTTTTAATGATAATAACAAAGTTTGGTTGATTCAATCATTAAAGCCAGGATTTTTTAATGATAATAACAAAGATTGGTTGATTCAATCTACTTTTTTACAAAATAAAGGTAGGTAACATGTAGTGTATCTGATCACTTCTGGTCTGGCTTTCTTTTATCAGTTTCATTATGCTTTGTAATTCTGCTCTTTTCTACTGGAAAACTAAAGTTAAAAGAAAATGTAAATCAAAATTCTGTCATTCTGAATACACAGCTACTTCTTTTTCTGCCTAGTTTACTATGTCAGGAGTGTGCAATATATTACTATAGGATCTAACTCTCCTGTCTTCTCTGTTCAGCTGTTCAGCCAAACAAAATCAAGGAGAACCAAATTCTGAATCAGTATTTTACAGTCATCAAAGAACGAGTTGGAAGGGACTCATGTAGGTCACATATTCCAGCCTCCTATTTTAAGCAGTACTGTTACTCACTTAAATCAGTTTAGCAGTGGTTTTGTCTAGCCAAACCTCAAACTCCAAACAAGTTCCTTAATATCTGTATAAAAGCTCCCAAGATGGATTTTGTGACTGCTTCCTTGATTATAGCTGACAGCATTCCAGGTTCAGCTTCACTAATGCTAAGAAGAGTAGAATTAAAATTCCCTTCAGACTTCTATCCAAACTTTGGTCATACCTGATATCCAACACATATCTTGCAATAAGTGATAACTGCTAACTCTAACTCATCTTGGCTTTTTCCCTCCCATGAAAACCACTCCTTAAAATCTAGTATCAAATTTTCTGAGAATACACTCCATCTCATCTCTAGATCATCAGTGGAAGTATAGAACACAGATGTACATATAGCATGTAAGTAACATTGTTTCTGATCTCTTTCAGTTATAATAGTTATCATTTTCACTTCCAGTCCATAAAGCAGCAGCTAAGTTATCTCCAGAGCAGTTAACAGGCTGGCTTCTGTTTTCCAAAGGAGTACCTTTTTTCATGCATTTTGCAGCTAACTTTGTCTCATGCCTAAAGTTTATGAACATCCTCTCAGCTTCCTGCAAGGTCACTAGTCCTTGGTGGGAAGGAATAGGCTTTCCACTATCAAATATCTCAGGGTATTTTCACATTGAATGGATAATTGGGAGGTTTTCTGAGCTGAACAGCAGTGTGAAAAGCAGAGAGGTTTCCCAGACCAAGGCCACTGCTGTCACTGTTCATAGACTCATAGAATAGCTTGGGTTGGAAGAGACCTTTAAAGACCACTTAGTCCAACACCCCAGCAATGAGCAGGGACATCTTCAACTAGGTCAGGTTGTCCAAAACTCCAGGCAACCTGACCTTGAATGTTTCCAGGGATGGAAAATCTACCACCTCTCTGGTCAACCTGTGCCAGTATTTCAGCACCCTCATTGTAAAAAATATGTTCTTTATATTTAATTTGAATCTACCTTCTTTTACTTTAAAATCACTACCTCTTGTCCTGTTGCTATAGATGGTAGTACCCTCATGCCCCTAAAGCCCCCTTTAGGTGCTGAAATGCTGCTATGTCTCCAGAGCCTTCTCCTCCAGGCTGAACAAATCCAGTTCTCTCAGCCTTTCCTCATAGGACGGGTGTTTCATCCCTCTGATCTTTTTTGTGGATCTCCTTAGATCTGCATCAACAGGTCCATGTCTTTCCTGTACTGAAAACTCCAGAGCTGGATGTAGTACTCAAGGTGGAGTCTCATTAGAATGGAGTAGGGGCAGAAGACCACCTCCCTTGACCTGCTGGACACATTTCCTTTGCTGCAGCCCAGGATGCAGCTGGCTTTTTGGACTGTCAGACCAGAAAACAGGCCATTGCTGCAGGCTCCCACTGGTGACTTACAAAATCAGGAAGATGCTCTAGATCAAGACCAGACCTTTTGCTGTATTAGCTTAATGTGTCTATCAAAGAGAAGAAATATCTGTAAAAGAAGTAAACTTATGCCTTGGATGTAGGATAGGTGTAAGTGCACCAAGTAAAGTAAAATGAAGAATCTTATGGCAGCAATACTTTCATGGATCCAATTTGTAGAAAAATGCCACTGTAATCAGTAGAAGCACTTATCTAGAAATCCTTAAACGCTACCCCAAACATGCTACTCTTTTAACCTTTAGTATTTTATAAGATCTGTATTTATTTTGTAAAATCCTATATGTTCCTTATTGGATCATGTTTCTCCAGGCATGTGGTAAGAAACCAGTTCTTCTGGTGTTTTCTCTGAGGCCAGATTGCTCTCTTTAAAACAAGGTAGGAGTGAATGCCAACTATGCACTTTAGTACAACAGCATATGCTGATCAATGGAGCTCAGGATGCAATTACATATGTTGTTTTATCCTATATTATGTCCTTCTATCTTATATTTTGAATTTCATTTGGAACTCAAAATCAAACATATAGATCATTTGCTGGTATTCCCTGTTGACGTTCTATTCCGAGGATCCCAGATCAGCTCTGTTATCTCATTATTATATTTCTCTGCATTAGTCTTAAATTATTACAATCAAATATTGTTTTTATTAAGAAGTATGTAGTACAATTCTTCTTTTACTTAACCCTAAAGCCTAATTCAAAATATGAAATAAAACTTTCAGCAAATTTAATCTAAGATGAAGGGTGATAAATTATTCAGGAATCCCCTGATTCATAATCTAGTTATGTCCTCAATTAGGTAAGGCACATCTGGCCTCGGAATGAAAATCAGCAGTAGCTGCTGTTCTCAGTGGAGGGTGTAAATGTTTGACACATTGTGGAGTCACAGAACAACTGAGGTAGAATGGCACCTCTGGGGGTCATCTTGTCCAACCTCTCTTCAGAGCAGGGTCAGCTAGAACAGGTTGGCCAGCTAGAGTTTGAGTATTTCCAAGGATGGATAGTCTACCATTGAACTGAGTGTTTTGACCACCTCAGCAATGAAAGCTCCTGTATTATGAAGTGGAATTTCCCATCATTCTGTTTGTGTCTCTTGCCACTTGCCTGTTACTGGGTACTGCTCAGAAGAGGCATTCTCTCTCTTCTTGACTCCTTGGCATTTTTTTATAGACATTAATGATATCTCTTCTGTGTCTTCTATATCTTTGTATACTGTGAAAATTGAGGTGTATGCTATCAGATGGACAGAGGCACAAGAGAAATAGTGTTCCATACTGCCAATATGATATTTAATTTACAAGTGTCTTGCATACAATGCACATTCATTTACACAAACAGCACCTTGGAAGTTCTGATAGCCAAAGAAGAGGATATTTCTGGTTTAAAACTGAGATTACCAGACTTGTTTAGGTGGACCTTGTGGCTCTGCCTTTTCCATAATGTCCTCCCTCATTTACCTTCTACCTCTATCACCTACTTCACTGTCATGGGCACTCATCCCTTTCCTGTACCTTCACAGGCACGTGGCATTGTTAGTTTAAGAAAATGGTACAAGACCTGGAGTGACCCAGACTCTCCTTTTTTCAGCTTCTTAGTACCACACCACTAAGCATTGCTCTCATCTTTCTTCACCCTACATTTCTTTAATGAATGGCTCGAAGACACAGAACAGCAGCTGAGCAGTCCCTATGTGTTTTAGTCAATACCATCCCATAAAAGACACCTTAGCTTGTGTATGTGGTACTATTATAATGATAGTAATAACACAGTTTGGAAATTTCAGTATCTGAAAGGATAAGGTTGTGTCAGTGAAAGTTGCTCCCAAGCTAATTGCCTCCTATTTTAATTAGCTTTGAAGAGCAGTGTGTTTAGGAGTCTCCAATAATTTTGGTTCTGGAGCTACCTGAGGAATCTGTGAATGATATAGACATACTCTATATACATATATTATCTTTATAACTTTCCAGCACTCCCTTAAAAAAATAAACAAACACCCAAGTTTCACTTGCAAAATAGACTTAGGTGCTGTGCCTGTTGTGGAAGAGTGCTGGAAGTGGTCCTGAGGTGAGGATGATGACAAGTACATATTCTGTATGGGTTGTTTTGGGTCATTAGACAGGTTCTGCTGTCACCTGCTCTGTAACACCTCTAGGATGTCTTCGCTTTCCTTCCTCTGGGCCTGTTCTTACAACCAGTGATGCCTGTTTGCTTGTGTGTAACAAGTGTGTGTAACAGAAGTCCTGTATTACACATCAGAGATATTAGGAGGATACTTGTACATATTACTGTGAGAAATTCTCTGAGATGGCTTCTATACATACAGAAATTTCCCTTGCCCATTTATTTGAGATAAATGGAAGAAATACTGTCAGTTTCAGGGGCTCTTTGTTTCTAGAAACATTTTAAGCCTCAGAAGTGTTTTGAAGTGTTTTTGTTTTTTAATTCCAGTGTGATTGAAAACAAAACAACAAAATAATTGCAGGGCATCAATACAGTAGGCATTGTTCAAATTTATTGGGAAATGAGAGCCCTTGTCCCACAGGATTATTCTCTCTGATGCTGATCTGGCAGAAAAAGCCATCTCTCTCAGTCCTGAATGGGAAATGTTGATACTTCAGCTTTCTGTCACAGTCAATTCAAGTGGAGCCCAATACAGATACACACATCTGTGTAAACTGTTCTTTGTTTTGCTTCCTAGCATAATTAAGTAAAAGCCTACTAGATGAGCACAATTACTCAAAATTAATCACTTTCAGGCTAGTTAAATCATGACAGATTAATTGCTTCTATCTATTCCTACATTAGGATTTGTTTTATCAGCAGAAATACCCAAGTAGGTCTCTTGTTCTGGTAAATCACTGCTCTTTTTATGGGAAAATTGTAAATATTTATTATAATCAATTATACTTTTAATTAACCTTTAAAAATAAGGTGGCTTTAATTGCATTTTGCATTAATCATATTTGGCTGCACTTATCCCAAACAAATTTTTAAACTTTGGAAATGTTCAAGGCCAGGTTGGATGGGTATTTGAGCACCCTGGTCTAGTGAAAGGTGTCTCTGAGGTCCCTTTCAACCCAAACCATTCTATGATTCTGTGATTATTCTGATGTCATTTAGCTTCTTTCTGAAAATTTGGGGTATGTAATAACACTCTGACATTAATATTGAATGTACTTCATGACAGAGGATAGGCCGCAATTTGTAGAGGAAGTCAAGGAATTTAAATACATTATGATTTTCTATGATATAAAGAAGAAAATTTTTTACAGTGAGGGTGGTGAAAAACTGCAACAGCTGTCCTAGATAAATGGTGGATACACCATCCCTGGAAAAAATTGAGTTCTGATTGGGCTCTGTGCAATCTGATTTAGTTAAAAATAGGTTACCTTCATAGGTCTCCTCCCATCCAAACTTGTTTATGACTCTACAGTTCTGTGATTGTGTTTCAAGCAAGTTTGGTTTCCATCATCTCTGGTGATGAATTTCTCATTATTTATTTGGACAGTTAAGAAAGTAGATTCTGTGTATTAAGACACAGATGTGAAAGATCTGTTACTTATTTGCTGTAAAACAAGCAAAATTTTTTCTCTGTGAAGAGCATTTACAGTTCATCAAGGTTTTGAAGTCACCTGAAGTTTAGCCATCCAAATGTTAAGGTTATAAATTATTCTGGTTATCTAATTCTGTAATCACTGGGAAGGAAATGAGGGAGGCATTGTCAAAGGATGATTGATTCCACCTAGAAATCCATACTGTGATCACATTAATTAATTTTTCTTAATGGCTAAAGTTATGTGAGATGAATTCCATCACTTGTTGCTAATACCAAAGACTATAAAACAGCAAGACTGCTGGCTGCTGAGCAGATCTTGTGAGGCTGGATAAGAAATCTATCTCACTGGCATTATATGGCAATTCATCCTGTCTCCTCTGTTGGCAGATCTCACCCTATTGACTCTAAACAGGCCAAGGACCTTTAAGTTTTGAAGTTTTGCTTTAAAAGAGCTTATGTTAAATGAATGTCATTCTCAAAGTCTGATGGCTACTGTGGTTTTGAGTTCAAGGCAATTACTTATTGCTAGAAAAAAAAAAACTTAAAAGCTAGACTAAATGCCTGGACCTGTATTTTTCAAGACATGGTTTTAAAGTTTATTATTTCAATTTATGATTTTCCAGATTTTAATGTTAAAAGTGCCCACAGCTCTCTATATACATGGAATGATAATAATTATTAGAAAAGATAATTCAAATGGATGCCAGACCCTCTGCATTTTACTGTTATTTTTTCAAGAATGTAGTACTGCAGTGTTGAAAACAGATTTTCTAAAGGAAAGTAACCAAAACCTTGACAATCTTGAATTTTATTTTTGGGTTCAAATAAAAGTCACCAGAGAAATAGAGGCTTAGTTCCTGTGTCAGGAGACAAGTGGGAAAAGAACAATGCAAAATAATAAGAAAAGGATACCTTAAATACATATTAAAAATTCTCAGTTGAAAGTAACAGTGTGCTGACTTAGAACAGATTGAGATTAATGACACATGATTCTGCTATTGTATTGATCAGTGCCTGTGGCTATTTAGTAGATGATAAAACGCATAACATTGATTAAGGCTTCTGGCAAAATGTTTTAAATGTCAAAGTTTCAGCACTTTTCTTAAAGCTCAAAATAAAGCTTTTAATTATGTGTATATGATGGAATATATGCATAAACACATACATATAAATAAATAATGTCTATATAATAAATATTTAAGAACTACTGGCAAAGACATTGGTTTAGTAGTACAAAGTCGTTTAGATTTAATACATGTCCTTCACAACCATATCAGCAAGCTCTCACGTAACTAGTACTTCATAGAGCGAATACAATTAGCAAAATATTTTATATATGGAAACCCAAACATTTTAGCTCTCATTGTATAGAGACTTATCAAAAGAAAGGATATTGAAATGTCTGTTATCTGAGAGATCTGCTTCACACTTAGAGTCTTCCTGTGGGGAAAAGTATAGATCTGAACTCATCAGTGACGCAGTAGAAATTGCTGAAACGTTGAAAAGATTTAAGAGAAAATGAATGAAATAGGAAGAAGACATGAAAAAGTAAACATCTTCATCATGTAAAGAACTAATTATAGTAGCATTGGTTACTTGGGCAAATTGTCATTGGGATTGTAAGATAATTGAACTTCCAGAAAGCACAGCAATTACCTCAGAAATGAATGTCAACTTTGTAGAATCTACCAGGAAGAAAAAATAGTGCCGGCACAAGATTGGAAACGTGGTGTGAATTTCCTAGGCTTTGTTTTTATCTGGTTTCTGGAATTCCAAAATTGTCTGTCCTATTTCTTCTTGGAGCAAACAGACTCAATGAGATCTTAGTCAGAGCTATAACTACCATGCAGTGAGTTCATTCACAGACTGTATCAAAGTGTACAGGTATGTGAAAATCTCAGAGGAAGGGGGTTTATTACACATGCAGAAGCTGTTCCCCAGTGTAAAATGAGGAACTGCAACCTCCTTAATTGAGTCACTGCTCTTCAGGCATCTTTTACCCTTCACAGAGATCCTGCAAGCAGGATATACAGCTTAAATGTTCAAAGCAAATATTTATTGTTTCATATACCCAACTGATAGAAATTCATGCTACTACACTTAGCATTAATTTGCTCACTGGCCCTGATGAGACACCAGATGAGTCTTTGCTGGCCAGGAAATCATTAGCCAGCTGTAAAAGTGCTGCCTCCACTCCTTGCAAAGGGCTGATCCTCAGTCTTGCTAAATGCCCATCTACTGATTCTCTGTTTTTATCTTAGGATTTAATTGCTCAAGAAAACTTGTCAGTTTTTTTTCTGGTTTTGTGGGGATTTTTGTGGTTGATTTTGTTTGTTTCTTCCTTTAATTTTGAATTGGTAGCTATTATTATCTCAACCATTTTACTTCTGTGTATGTTTTTGTTTTTCTTATCTTGTTTGGCTTTAACCCATGTACTTTGCCACACGTCAGCAGCAATTTTCTCTGACAGAAAGCCATCCAGCTGTGCTGTTTAAAATTGGGGGTTTGATCACAGAGAGATAAACCCTTTGGCCATGGGTTACAGGGTCTTATATATTTATGCTTCCCTATCTTGTAACTCGATCAAGGTCATGTGGGAAGCTCCAGCCATCTGGGTTGAAGATACATATATATTCCTGAAATTATCTCAGTGCCTTTTTAGCTTCATGATCCCTAAGTCCTTTGTCTTACAGTCAGGTTGGCAGAACTCCAGAAAAACATCCACAACACTATTTTGTAATAAGTGTAATCTAAATCATATATGGATAAATAAAAATTTGATAAAAGATGTTGTGTTTCTTTGTGTTTTTTTTTTTATTCATGCAGGGCATAGAAATGATAGATGTCAAAATGAAAATGTCAGCATCTACTTTTCTCATACCATTTTATTTCTTCTGTGTTTACCCGTTGAATGAATCTTTCTTCAAAAGCATTACAAATCTTTTAGCTAAATCAATTCTGTTCACTAGAGTCAATAGAAGTCTAGATGTTCTTTTTTATTCTGTGGAACGGTCACTGAGCAGTTTGACCAATTCCCAACATGTGAATGTCAAGCAGAAGGAAGAAATAATGAAAAAATAATACTTTCTGATCATAAAAGATAACACTGAAGACCAGGGAAAAAAAAAGAACAGGCAACAGATATTTATGTTATAATATTAATATCTGAATTATTGCACCAAAGTGCCTATATATTCTGTGTGATAGTTTCATATAGGAGAGATTATTTCTGCTCTGCGGCAGTTATCTAAGCTAAATCAGATGGATTATTCAGGTGAAGTCCCTGATGACTGGAAAAATGGAAACATCAATCCATTTAAAAAAGGGTGACAATGAGGGCCCTGAAAACTACCAAACAATCAGTCTCATCTCTGTGCTTGGTATGATCATGGACCCACTACTACTAGAAGCTCTTTCCAGATACTTGGAATACAGAGGTGATTAGACAGCAGTCATGTCTTGACCAAGGGCAAGTCAAGCCTGATAACCTAGTAATGGAGCAACTGTGTTGGTGGATAAGGGCAGAGCAAATGTTGTCATCTACTTTGATTTCTCTACGGTCTTTGGTGTGGTCCCATACAACATTATTACTTGTTGTAATCCTGAGAGGTCCAGCAAGCAATGCTGTTCAATATCTTTGTTGATGACACAGATGGTGGGGCTAAGTGCACCCACAGCAAGTTCGTGGGTGACACCAAACTGAGCGGTGCAGTTGATACACTAGAAAGAAGGGATCCCAATCCAGTGGGCCTGGACAGGCTTCAGTGGAATAACTTTTTGAAGTTCAGCAAGAGGAGTTCTGCACTTGAGTTGAGACAGTCCCTGATATCAGTATAGACTGTGGATAGGGAGCAGTCCTGAAGGGAAAGGCTTGGGGATACAGGTGAAAGAAAAACTGGACTTGAGCCACCAATGTGCACTTGCAACCCAGAGAGACAACCACACCCTAGGTTTCATGCAAAGCAGCATGGCCAGTTTGTAAAAGGATCTGACTCTTCCCTTCTACTGCACTCTTGTGAGACTCCACCTGAAGATCTGCATTTAGCTCTAGGGCTGGTAGTACAAGAAAGGCATGGAATGGTCAGAGTGAGGGCCATGAAAATGTTTAGAGATCTGGAATACTACTACTATGCAGGAAGGCTGAGAGAGTTGTTCAGCCTGGGAAACAGAAGACTCCAGAAAAAAATTCTGAAAGACTGGAGTATTTTAGTATTTTAAGGGGGGCTATAAGAAAGAAGAGAACTTTTTTCCAGGACCTGTATGAAAGGACAAGGAACAATGATTTTAAACTGAATGAGCGTAGGTTTAGACTGGATACATGGAAGAAATATTTTAGTGGTGAGGGGGCTGATAATGGGACAGGTTGCCCAGAGAGGCTGGGCAACAGCAACTTCCCTATCATTTGAGGTGTTCAAGGCCAGTTGGATGGGACTTTGAGCAATCTCATCTAAATCTAGTGGGAGATGTTTCTGTGCATTACAATGAGGGTTGAACTACATGATCTTTAAAGGTCATTTCCAATCCAAACAATTCTGATTTTAAATACGCTGCTTTCTATTTGCCTAATGTTATTGAACTAAGTATTTTACATGGAAACCTTCAATGCAGATATCTAAAGCCAGGTGAATTGAATCCTATCCATGGTGTTTTTAATGACTAAATGAATACATTTGATGTTGAAAACAGAGATTAAAAAGGGAATAGAAGAAAGAATTACCTATGGAATTCCTTTCAATATTAGAAAGTGCTCTTCAGGGAAGTGGAGAGCATGTGTAATTGTTGTCTTATTTCAGTTTTGTTTCAAGGGAAATTTTGGTATAAGTTTTTTTTTTTAAATGTGAAAATGTTGCTCAAGCAATATGGCAAGACCATAATGATTTTTATTGCAAAAAAATGGAAATATGGTAGACTGAGTAGCACTTTGTTAGCATTTAAAAATATTACAATAAATATTAAACAGAAAACAGACTTTTAGTGGGTTTTTTCCCCCTGCATGATAAAATACTACATTATACTTTGAAATGGAATAGTATAAATAGTGCTTTCTTCCACTTGAAGGACATAGAAGGTATTTTCACAAAATGAAGAAACTTTCACAACAAAAAATTAGTAACACCAAACTGGTTGAAAACTCAGAAATTATAACTCAATATTTGAAGCCTGCAGTTGTAGGAATATATACTAAAGAAGGTATATTTGAGAGACTATAAGACATGCATGAAATTAGCAGGTATTTTCAAATCTTATGTTTGTAAATCTGAGACTCATCTTCAACTAAATCCATTGTTTTTTCAAAACAATGATAATAAAAGAATACAGGAAAAACTACTCTTCAATGATTTAAGTTATTAAATCCCTAACAATGGAAAGTAAAATCATATAAATAGTGGCCCTTATCTATATCAGTTAAAAATGCCTTGCTAAAATTAAGCAACATTGAAATAGGGATGTCCTCTAAGGCAATTCACAGGATTTCCCATCTTTACTAAAATATAATAAAATTTTTCACCTGTCTTCTCACCTGTCGTACATTTTGTGCTTATGTTTAAATAAAAAAGTCTCAATTTTTAGCTTTTATTAGAAAGAGCTGTGGGTAATATGAGAGCCATTTGTCAGAACCTAGAGTTCAGTGTTTTTAAACTATTTGAAGAGTTCAGTTTTCTGAAGGAAAATGTCATGGGTCCCTCTGCATTTCAGTGTGTCATTTGAGAGACATTTCAGGGTTTATCCAATCAAGGTAGCCAGGTATTACTGATGCTCCTGCTGACCAGTTTCCACAAAAACCTGACTTTGGTGACTGATCTTATTTATTTTGCAACTGTTATGCTGAGTCTGCCAAGCAACTCCATAGTTTCATCCAGTAAAGATGTTTCTGTGCCATATCACAGAATCATAGAATCATATGGTTTGGGTTGGATGGGATCTTAAAGGTCATGTAGTTTCAACCCTCCTGCCATGCATAAGGACACCTTCCAGTAGACCAGGTTGTGCAAAGCCCCATCCAATCTGGTGCTGAACTTCCAGGTGTGTGTCCAGCTTTTCTGGATAGCCTGTTCCAGTGTCTCAGCACCCTCACAGTAAAGAATTCTTTCCTAAATTAATATAAACCTACCAATATAAACTTTCCTAACTAATATAAACCTACTCCCTTTCAACTTACGGCCATTAACCTTTGTGCTGTTACAACATGCCCAAATGTCTGTGGCTAGGGCATAAAGTCAAATGCAGGGTCTATGCTTCTCTGGGACAGCAATGATTAGGCATAAAGTCAAATGCAGGGTCTATGCTTCTCTGGGACAGCAATGATTAGGGAATCCTAATACTGACTCCGAGGGAAGCCAGGAGTCAGTTTAGAGCTGCCACACTCCATATCAGGGTAACTGTATGATGAAGTTCATGTTTCTCCTCCTCTGTAGGTCAGTCTCTTCATCTCACCTCCCCAGTTGAGAAACAGTGAATAAAATGCCAATTTCAGTCTTAAACTCATATTATTTATCTATTAAGCAAAAGTAAAATACAATGGATAGCTTTCTTGGAATCTTAATATTTTCTAAGTTCATTAGTGGTCCTGGTGATTAGAAAAGTGCATGTGGTATCATACCAAGTGGATCTGTAGTTTGGTTCAGTTATCCTGATGGATACACAAGCTACTGATATTCTTCTATTTCACTGATACTTCACTGTTTAACTACAACTTGCAAGAAAATACTAAAAAAAAATTAAATATTGCTTTTTCCATTATTTTTCCTTTGAAGTGTTATTCTATACACTCTTGAAGTTTGTTAAGTACTTCATGAGTATTTTCCTGTCTTGAGCTTATAACGTAGGTACTGCTCTCTTGTGTTCAGTTTGTATTTCAACAGAATTGCTCTAAACATATTTCTAGACAGTGTTTTTTTCTTGATATTTTTTCAATGGGATTTTGTTTAGAGAAAGCAATAACAAAAAATAGCAAATAAAAAATATTGCCATATGAGGCAAGAAAAAGATAACATTAAAACATGCAAGTTACTAGGAACCTTGATTGCTGAGCTAGATCTGAAAAAAAGGTGGCCTGTTGAAAATACGACATCAAAGGATTGTCAATCAGTGAAGAAGCAAACAGTATTCCTAAGCATATAAGAACCTTTCAGTTATTGTAAGGAAAAGTCCTCAGACATTTTAGAAGCTTACTGTAGGTTTAGTTGTACATTTGTCAAAGTATTCTATATTGTTTACAATAGCATACAAGATTTTGTGCAGATAAACATCAAGTTGATGAAAATGTATTGTTACTGGTTTTGTCTAGCTTTACATTTCCTGGGCTGAGAAGTGAAGCAGAAAAATCAAATACTATAAAACTCATTCCTGACAAAACACTTTCTTGTGCTTGTCTTGTGTGGCCTTTAGTGCATCTGGAGATGTAGCAACTTGTCCTATTCTTTCTGAACTTGAGTCCTCAGGGGGTGAGTGAAATTATCTTCTCTCTTGCTCATATTAGCATGCCTTATCTTTATTTTCTCTCTGGATGTTTAGTGTGCATAGACATTATGGGTATCATCTGTGCTGTCAAGTCCTCTCGAAGCTCAGACTTGGCATTTAAGCTCAAACTTCCTAACTTTCCACATTGCCTTTTTTGTAGTTCTGTCATTGACATGGGGTTATCTGAAGTTCACAGATCTGGGCCAATGCCTGAGACTTCACAGTAGGCAGCAAGAGTGTGGACATGGGCAGCAGGAGCTGTGGGGTCTCTCTGGAACAGGCAGAGCAGCAAAACAAGGTGAAAATATGTGTGATGTTGGGACTGGGCTGAGAGTGGGAATTGCACACAAAAATGGCAAGAACTGCTCCTTTTCCATAGCTGTAGAAGATCAAGGGATTCAGTACATCCCAAAGAGAAAGACTTTGAAAACAGGCAGTTTTTATTAATTAGATACTATCTTTTTCCAGAATTTTTATTCCTTGTCTCCTCATACTGTTCTTCAGTTAGATCCAGGACAGTAATTTGACATCAGATTTAGAATTTATCTATTGAACAAACACAATAAAGACGAGAATTCAGAATAGGAGATATTTCAGCTGTCTGCCAGAGAAAAGTTCCTTAATAGGGAAACCATAATGAACTACAATTAACCATCCATAATTTATTTAAAAATACACCATTATGTTTTCCTCTACTTTCATGATTTCAAGTGGGGTACTTTTTTCCCAATATTTCATTTTTTAATTCTCATAGCACATCTACATCAATGGCAATCTGTTTACTTAATGTGATATTAGAAGTGCTATACAGTAGAAAAATAAAAGTGTAAAATTTTCACATTTTAAATGGCTCTAAATATGGTTTCTAATACATCTCTTATATTTTTACATAGATTTATATTATTTATAATAATCTATGAACACTTTTTGTTAAACAGTAGGGTACTTACATAAATATTTGCTTTGAAGTCTCATAAGAGAAAACTTACATAGGAAAAAAAACTGGGGCTGCCAGTGTATAATGTGTGAGCATACCAAGATCCTCACAGCTGTGACAGTTTCTCTCAAGATCTTTTTTTATCATAGAAATATAGAAACATTTAGGTTGGAAAAAGACATTTAAAATCATTGAATCCAATCATTAAACCAGCACTGCCAAGCCCACCTCTAAACCATGTCTCTAAATGACACGTCTAGATGTCTTTTAAATATTTTCAGGCATGGTGACTCAGATATTTTAAAAATATCCTGAATAATATCCACATGTTGCTTCACTGCTTTATTAACCTCCAGATTACAATAAAAGTTACTTGTGTATTTCAGGACTCAGTTGAAATGAGGCTATAGGAATGAGAATACTGGAAACTGGATCTATGATACAATGCTGTATTTAAAAGGGGAGACAATATAAGCTGGCACAACAATTTGTATGTTCAAATCACTGCCGGCTGTTCAATTTATTGCTCATATTCTTACACCTTACTTACATTCTTAAATCCTTGTTTGCTCTCCTTAAGCCTGCTTTCTTTCCTGCATGGGAGAAGTATACTAAAATTAAACAAATATATGGCCCAAGAGTGATTATGTATAAGCAGTTTTTCTTCATTTCAGTGCTGGTTGTTTATGAAATATGCATGAGGCACAAAATTTGCATCTGCAGATGCACACACATTGCAGATCCTGCATCTGTTGGTTAAAATCAAGACAACAGTAACAACAATTATCAAAAACAGCAAATGGAAAACTTCCTCTTCAGAATCTCTTTAATTAAATCTTGGGGGAATATTCAAAGCAATGCACTCTTTGTATTGTGGTTGGGTTTGGTTGTTTTGTTTTTGGTTTTTTTTCCCCTTTTCCTGGTCTTTCTGAGCCAACCACTGGAAATGAAGCTTTTGTAGCAACCTGTGATAAACAGTTGTGTTCATTGAGTGTTGAAACATTACCTAGGTGTCTCATCACCATGACTTTGACTTCTTCAGTGCCTTTGAGACTTTGATGGCTTTGGTTACTGACACAAGCAGAGTTGTTCAATCTGTGATATAAGTTATGATGTTTTGCTTTCTAGTTTGATGAAATTTATAGAAAAAAAGAAACCCCAAGGAGATTTATAATCAAAGCATACAGATGCATCCCTCCAGGTTTGTCACAATCTGCAGCATTCTTTGCTGGCATAATTTCATGATTATGTAGTACTGAACGTCAAGCTACAAAAGAGAGGCACTTCTCACTGCAATACCTGAGTTACTCTGCATTAGGAGGCTGACAGGTAGGAAGAAATTAAGAGTCTGATGCTCTGTAAACATCTGGGACAAGTTGCATTGTAAAATTTTATTGATAATTAAGGTAGTGATAGAGCTTAATGAGAATATAAAAATTGTATGGCTATTTTTCAGAGTTGCATTTTTAAACTTATTTTAGCAATCTGAGGTTGAAAATGTAATTTGTACATTTAATTAGGTAATTTGTTTAAAAATTTTCAGGGTGCCTAGAGGTTTTCATAAGGATGTTTCCTATTTCTGCACAAATTCAATTTCATCTGTTATTAAAGAAATTCTAATAAGATTAAGATTAGGTTAAGCAGAACCTGAAGATTTCAGATGTTATTTCTCTGGCAAGATTAAAGATAGGGGGTTCTTTTTACAAAAGAAGTCAGAGGGAAGAAAAGGCTGCAGATTTTTTCAGCTTTTCTTGTATCCCACAACCTTTTTTGACTCCATTTGTACACTGAAATATGTTTTCCACCCAAGGACTCTCATTCTGAACATTCAAAATAGATGCCACTAGAGCCACAGACCACAATGATTGTGGCTTTGGTGTGATGGTATGTATCTAAGAGGATTTTAATATTTCTAAATAACTAGAACACGTTGTTTCTATATTTAATATAGCATGTCAGTAATTGTCACTAGTTGTGCCTTGGTCTTTTTTTCACTTAAGAAACTTTGGGTAGTGTAAGTTAACTATGGGGAGATCTTGGAGGGTGCAATCAGTCCTCTGTATATTGGTAAAGTCTGTGAAATCATTTAAAGTATCTAATGCTACAGTGGAAATAGAAGTGTGATATAGACAGGTTTTTTGCACTATGATCAAAAATCTGGGCAAAATATTATGACTAGTATCTAATTTTATATGTGAAAGAACATGAGAAGTCAGACAATCCAGTTGTAACAGCTATTTTTTTCAGTTCCTAAAACTCAGGGTCATAGGGGTTAAGAGTTGTAGCAGCCTGAGCTTTCAAAAAAAAAATCCTGATAGGAAACATATGCCCACTACCCACTTAAGCATGAGATCACTTAGCAGCAGTTAAAGCCCCTGTGGAGGACTGGGAAGCAAAAAAAACCACAAAAGCATTTTATTTCTCTTTTGCAATGAATCCCTCAATATAATATTTCACATTTGAATTAAAAGGCCAAAAGACTTCTACCTGTATTTAGTTTTAAAATAATAAAAGCAAGTCAGCAAGGTCTAGAAAGTCTCCTAATAAATTGAATAGGATTATGAAGGAACTTGATTCCATCCAAACTCTTGCCCTCACGTCTTTAATAAACAAAATCGGAAATCTTGATGGAGTTAGAGCTTTTTTGGAGTTACATATACTTTTTACAATTTGTCAAGTATTTTCTGTCTTTAATATGCTGAAATACTTTCACACAAGTGAAACAAGTATAAGTGACTAGACAAATAACTGTTTTGGAAGCCTGGAAGATAAGGGGCTAACATGTACGTGTCATGCAGCAATAACCAGGTAGCCATGGAAAAAACCCAGGACTGTTGGTAAGAGCATGCTGTGCAAACAGGCAAGAAAGAACAGGATGTAACTGGAGATGGGGGCTGTATGGAGGTAGGATAGCACTTTTCTGGACAAACAATTCTGGCTCTTGAAGATAAGCACAACACACTGCAGTGTAATTGCAGGAATGCGGTCAAGAAGCAGGTATGGACCAATGGCCAAAGTTTGATCCAGTAAGAGGCAATGAAAAAACCACCAAAACTCCCCAAAGACCTTCAGTCCATTTCCAGAATGGTCTCAAAGAATGAACTGTGCAGGAAAACTAATTAGCATAGAAAGTGAAAACATAGTCCCAGGATAGAGAAAACTTAGCTATAAAAAGGTACTCTCACAGAGCCCAGGTAGAAAACCCACAGGACCCTGGACACCACATCAGCTGGGTCAGTGCTTGAGCCAAGACTGGTGACCATTCTTGCTTCCTTCGTTGTTGTTCTGTTGAAGTTTGAAAAATAACACTTGCATTTTAGTGATAACCTTTGTTGAAAGCTTGTCTTTTTCTCTGATCATCTTTCTTCTGTAGGTTAAGGTCCCAACCACCTGGACTCACCAATTTCCAATCCTTTGGCTAGATGTCAACCAATTCTGGTCCTTTACTTCCAAAAAATTTATCTCAGGTGTGTTAATATTTCTCAGGAATTTGTTGATGAAGTTGTTTAGTAGGCTTTGTTACATCTTTCTTTTTACCTGCAGCTAAAAGTAATTATTAAATCAATTAATTTCCTGGAAAAATCCTTGTTTGAAATTATTTCCTTCATATAAGTGTCCTCTATAAACTGGTCTAGGAAGAACAAAACACACTTTTAGTGCTGATAGTATGTTGGAGTTTTCAAATGATACTGAAAATGAGCTTTGATGTTTATTGGTTTAAGTTAAAATTCTATTAAAAATCTTTATAATTTCAAAAAAAATGAAAACATGCTGTACTGAAGGAATGGCACACAATATTTAAAGGGGTTTTTTATGGTATATCCTATTTTTACTCTACAATCATTTTTTCAGTATTCATACAAATGAAATGGTAGCAGTCCATCATGTTAAATTCTCTCATAATCATACATTTTGTCATCATATTGAAATACCAGAATTTCTTCCATCAGAACTGGAAGGATTCCTTGGACAATAAATGGAAATGCCTTATCACTTACTGCATTACAAGGTTCCATATATAAATACATCAAGCACATCTTTCCAGAACAAATCACACACTGCTCCCTTTGCAATGACACAGTTGGAAGCCTGGTGTCTTGATCATGAGATTGAGGATTAATTTGAAGAACTGTTGTTTTCATAAGTCTAATTTTAGTATAGATTTCGTTTACTAAAATATAATAGCTAGTGCCTATGCCACACATTTTTCCTCATGACTTGATTTTGTAAGTAATAAAAGACCTAAAGTAGAAATTTCTTTGCAAGATATTCTGGAGGAGGGCATAGCAAAAATGTCGAAGACCAAGAAGAAATTAAAAGCACCCAATATTTATGGTTTGGCTCAGGAATAATGAAGTTAAGAAAAAAACCATCATAGTTTGTTGTCCTTGTGAGTGATCTTTGACAGTATAGATTTGGCAACAATGCATAGACAATCAGAAGACAAAATCAAAGCAAGGCCTTGAGGAAAGTAAATAAAAGATCTTCTCAATGTTTTACATTATTTCTCTCAAACTAATCCATCAGCTCAGGAAAGATGAAATCTCTATCTACTTCCTAAATTTTCAAAAATTTGTAAAAATTGTTGCAGCCAGCATGTAGGTCAAACATATAGATGTTTCTTGTAATGTATTAGTTAACCTCCTACGGCATGTTGTTTCTTATCCTTCTCATGTTTGATTTTGGAAAGGAGTCAGGAAATGCTAAATTTCAAAGTTATCAGCTGTTACCATGGATAACATCTTCCTAATTTCATTTAACAGCATGAACCTAATTGTCACAAGGATAGGCCATAGACAACAAACATCAAGAAACAAAGTCCTTTAGTGTTGCACGACAAGCAGAAAACCGAATTTAGTAAAGATTCCGTAAGAAAAGATCTCCTCCCTAATGGGAACTCAATCTCCTTACGAATGAACATCAAAATATTGTACAGCCATGAAAAGGAGGACTGGCACGACACTTCAGTGCTGCTTTTATGGCAGTTTAAAACATTTTAAAGGACTTCCTTTCTGCATGCAGCCAAATGCCCAGTTCAACCCACACCTACATTTGCACAGTGGCAAGGCCTGCAGAGTGCAAAGGGATGAAAGGTGAGGAAATGTGAGAGTAGAGTTTGCAGCTCAATATTGCTGAGCATTCTGTGAGTGATACAGAATACTTGCATATGTGAGTATTTGTCATATGTTAGATAATGTCACCAGAATGGCAGGGAGACTTTTAGCTCTCTGAGGAATTTTTAACCCTCCTCTTTCCCTCAAGCATTTTCTAACTCTTGTTTCTGTCTCCTACTTGCCAGATGTGTGCAACTGTTCTCCCTGGACTGCAAGAACAGCTATTAACTGGGATCAGGCATAAGTGCCTTAAGTTGATGTCCCTTTCTTACCCTGCCTTTGCTACAGGTCTGTTGACAGGCAGATGTAACGGTTATAGATAGGGTCCCCGCCTCTCCCCAGTTCCTACCGAATCCGGTTGTGTCGTGCGGACCCCCACTGGCGTGACGTGACCACGTTACGTCCATAAAAGATACCGCGCGCGTTTCAATAAATGCATTTCTCCATCCACTATATTAGTGCTGTGTGTGATTTGCCCGGCACGGTCTGTGCATTATAAAAGTAGTGATCGGCCGTGGCCCTGTCGAACCAGGTCGCCACTCTGGGTCCCTCCGTGCGCCCATGCGCGCCCGGACCCCGGTAACACAGGTCACAGAAGACAAGGACTCACAACTGGACATAATCTCTCTGCCTGCCCCTAAGCCAGTGCAATCTCCCAGGCATTATATTTCTTGAACTTGATGTAAGACTCTATTAAGTATCCATTGACGTTTGCGTAATTTTGCAGTTCAAGAGTCTGACCATCTACAACATTTATTAATTAGCATGAGCTAAATTTTCAGTGGGAAGACACCCTATAAATTCCAGAGAATGAACACACTATTCATGGAATTAACTGGGCAAGGTTGATGGGGAAAAGTAGCATATTTTAATTCATTTTATTAAAGGCTATTCTTTCTGCTTACATATTTTGCCCTGTTTTTACCACCAGAACAAGTAGAATTCTGGGTCTATTTTTCAAGTCAGATAGGAATCTTGAGGTCCTTGACCTCCATTTAGGAAATTAGTGCTTTTATAACAGGGAATAAATTCCTTTCCTTTCTTGGTGGCACATGAATGTTTCTGAAATGGGGAAGAGTGTTATTGGAATTTGTCCTGTCTTTGTTCAGCCAACAGCCCATTCTTCATGACTTTTTCATTTGATTATCTTGATTAAGGTGATTAAGGGCTTTATATTTTGCCTCTCCAATTTTCTGTCCCTGTGAATGTTGACAAAGAGAACTTCAAAGCAATTCCCACAACCCAAACATTTACCTACACCAGGCACAGAAAAAGAGTGGTAGTGACACTGAGCATTTCTGAATCTTTATAGGCTTTTTTTCAGTGCTTCTCAGAAATGGGGATATTTTCAGACTACAAGTGGAGGAAGTTAGATTGTTCTGGCTTGCTTTTTCAATATCCACTACTTTATGATCAAAGAGATTATTAAAGAAAGATGTGATGTGTCAATGTATGGCAAAATTGCACTGAACCCAAGGATAAATGTGCACGAACTATGCATCTCCTTTTTCCATTCTAGCATTTATGTATTATTTATGTCTGCACTGAGAAAATGAGAGAGATATTAATAAAGTCTTTTTTTAATGTCATTTAGCAGTATTTCAGTATCTACTTTCTTTTCTACTTTGCTACAGGCCACTTATAGCAAGTTTTTTATATATTCTCATTCAGGAGAGAACAATAACTAAATGACCTTCTGATCTTATAACATATTATTATTATGCTGTGTCGTGATCAAATATAAAGATAAAATATTAAATGTAAAGTAACCTTGAACTTTCTTAGGGAGAAATAACAACAGAAGCCATACTTACATGTCTATCCTCAGATTTTTTTCTTTTAGGCACAGCAAGAACCTGAGAAAGCAAGCATGTCTCCTTTTTAATTTATTTCTCAAATGAAAATCACTTTCCATTTTGTTTAGTGCTGACTATGTAGTCTTCTATAAGGGAAATCTAACTATTCCAACAGTTTCCTAAGCAAAATCTTCCTATTTTGCTTAGGAAACAATAGTGTGCCAGGCAAAATATGGTGCTGTGCTGAAATACTTCCTTCTTTTTCCAGATATAATTTTGATCAAGCCACCAGGTTGTCTAAGCCTGTTATACTACAATGACCAACAACATGGATGATTATGAATTTAAGCTCTGAGCAAAGCATGAAGCATGGAAAACATAAATGTAAACATTACAATTAGGATATGGCACCTAAGGAATTTCTAGGCCCTTCAACAGCACCCATTACCTCTGTTAGAACAGTGGCAGTAACTTTACAATGCCTTGTAGAACCCCAAATCCCACATCAATTAGTGGACATTAAAGAATTAAAAGTTCATTACTTCTACTTGTTCTTAATAGAGTTAAGACCTATATCTCTGTTTACTTCTTCCAGAACAAATGAAGTAGCTAGGTAGCTTGATTAAGAATTTCTTATACAGCAGAATAAATAAATGATTATTTGATTTCTTACTAAACCAGGAAAAAAATCAAAAAAACCCCTTAAACAAACAACAACAACAACAAAACCCAAAACAAAACAAGAAACCCTCCCAAAACCACCAAGAAAATAAACACTGTTGAAGTATCATGCCAAACAATTTTTCTCTGCTTGGGAAAACAATAAAACATACCTGGGGGCTTGATCTAGATAGTTCATTCCACTGAAACAAATGCTTGTTTGTTTGTTTGTTTTTGTTTGTGTTTTGGGTTTTTTAAAAATTATTATTACTTAAAAGTTTCTGACAGCCTTTGCTAGTACTATAGAACACAGATGTGAACTGCAAAATGAGTGCTGTGGTTTAACTCCAGCCTAAGTACCACACAGCTACTCACTAACTACTGTCATTCTTCCCTGGTGGTATGGGGAGGAGAATTGGAACTGACTAGTTTGGATCAGCTGTGCTGGCTGTGCTCCCTTTCACCTTTTTGTACAGCACCTCACTGGCAGATCATGAGACACTGAAAAGTCCTTGACTTAAAGTAAGCACTATTTAACAACAAACAGAACATCAGTGTCCTATCAACATTATTCTCACACCAAATCCAAAACACAGCACTGTACCAGCAACTAAGAAGAAAATGAACTCTATCCTATCTGACAATCAGATGTTTTAGACTAAAAATATTAAATGTCTTCACTTTCAAGGCAACTTCCTTAAACTGTTTAAACTGTCACTAGTTTCAGCATCTCTGGATTCAAATCAGCTTTAAAAGAAGGTTTTGAAATCCTCAGTTTAGTTTCTTGTTAACCATTGCTCATGATCCTTTGTGCAGCACTCTGAGGTGTGTAAAGCTTTCAATAAATAAGTTTAGGTGTGAATGACTTAACTACAGGGTGGAGAATTAGCTGTCCAGAACAGGGGAGAGTATATGAGAATTGGAAGTGAGCACCTTACACTGAGAAAAATGCAGCATTGAAAGGTTCCTCATTAAGAAACACTTTCTTCAGCTGAAGAGAGCAGGGTGAAATCTAGCAAGGCACTTTAGCACATAATTTGAGTTCAAAATTAAACTTCCTAGAAATAAGGTTTGATTTTAATTTTGGCTCCTTCTGTGAAGGCCTTCTGTACAAATGTCTGGTAATCACACCAGTATCTCTCATCTTTCAGCAGACCTTCCACCTTTCCCTTGGCCAATCATTTCTCTACCATCCTGTCTAGACTTGTTTTTCAGCAGAACAGCTAACAGGTAAATTTCATCAGGAAGTTCTTTGTCTCTCTTACTACTTTATTAGGCAAATTTCTCACAGCCCCAGTTTATTCTAGCTTTCTAATTTTGCTGTCCTAGAATTCAGTCAACTGCCTAATGCATTTCTCAACTGATGTACCATCCTTAGAGAGCCCCTGCAGACAATGAAATTTTACATCTGATGTCACTGTCCATTTTTCAGACTAATACACAGACAATTTGGACTTGCCTTATCAGAGATTACCCATCTTATTTTGAATAAAACAGCCAGATGCAGGAAAGCGTATAATTTCACAGAAATGCTTTAAAGAGTAGGAAAAATAGATTTAAGCATAAAGAGGTCTGGATTAAAAAAAAAAAAAAAAGATGAAAGTGTTGAAGATGATGATGTGTTAGGTAGGGAATATTTAGGTTTTATTAAGTGGGACTGCATTTAGCAGACTAAAAGAAACATATAGAATCATAGAATGATTTGGTTTGGAAGGGACCTTCAAGACTATCTAGTTCTGACCCCATACAGCAACTACATTTACTTTGGATATTTCAACTTTAAAGTGTTTTGAGTGTATCAGGAAACAAAACAGTGCAGGTCAGCTGTCTTTGGCCAGATCCCATTCTTTTCTCTTTCCATTTGAATAATGGAATATAATAATTTCTTTCATGCTATTTTAACTTCGTAATTTTTTTTCTTTTTATTGAAAATGTGTGTGGAGTGTATTCACCACTGCTGAAAATCTCCTCCTGGTAGGCATTGTCACATATGACACAGTCCGTTATACTTCATAAAGCTGACACAAAACTCCCCAGTGTCTGTTTAGATAATGTAATTGAATTAATCACTTATAGCAAGCTGCTCATGAGAGGGATATAAAGTAACAACTGTCAGACCTTTGCCAGAACAGAATAAGATATTATTGGTAAAGAGAGTTTGCATTATATCCAGTGGCAAACTTTTTGAGTAGTCTTCATGTTTATATGAAGATATATTGTGGTGGCTGAACTGAGAAAAAATTTTAAAGCTTAATAAGGATAAGATTAACTGTAAAGACATATGAGTGACTAGGTAATTTCCAAAGATTCATATGTGCTTCTCATTTTCTTTTTTATTCTCTTTTTTCCTTCGGTACTTGTTATCCACAGCAATTGAAAGTCCACCAGGATAATTCCATCAAATGTCTTAAACGATATTGCTTATTGTGCTGGTTTTGCATTGACTGACATTTGGTGAGGAGAGAAGCCACCCACAAAAGTAATTTTTCTAAGAAAAGCTGCAGCAAAAACCAATCAGTGCCTAGTTTTGAATACTGACATCTTGTTAGACCACTAGAAAGTTTAGCACGCCCCTGTGACCACGCAGGTTAAAAATTGAAGGAGCCTGGGAAGAGCTCTCTTTCCTTCTGACCTGGGAAGAGGTAACTGGGCACTGGTGGGGCTGGCTCCACTCTGCTGTGCAGCCTGCAGGCCTGGTGGGGCCAGGCTGGGCCCTGCCACTGCTGTGGCACTGGCCGGGCCAGTGGGAGGGGAGGAGAGAAGGTCCTGTCCTGGCCAGACTGGGCCCCAGCAGCTGTTAACATCCTGCTGCTAGTATTTTACAGTCCATCACCATGGCCTTCCCTCACCCAGCGCAGCCCACGTGGCCTGGTGGGGCCAGGCCGGGCCCCAGCGTCTGCAGGGAAGAGGAAGCGGTGGGGGGCAGCCCCATGCTGCTGCTGAGATCCTAGCCACTTTCCCCTACTGAAGAACAATCTCTGATGATTTCTCCACTGTAACCAACTCTGGCTGCCCTGCCAGGCTCTCTTGCTGAGGGACTGTCCCAGTGCCATGAGAGACCATTCAGCTGAGACCAGGGGTGGCTCTGCAGCCATGCAGAGTGGCCCCACAGCTAAAATTGAATGCAGCCAGAACCCCCGAGATCCTGGCCCTGCCCCAGTATGGCCTGAATCTACCACTGGCCATCATGACCTCCACAGGCCCCAGGCAAGGTATTAACTCTTTCCTTGCAAGGATGAAACTTGCAAAGCACTAATCATCTTTTAAGTGAGAGAAAAGGACAACATGAAGACATGTGGAGAGACAACATGAAGACGTCAAAGTCAATGAAGGAGGAGTCAAGTCCTAGATGGGAGGAGAATGAGAAGATGCCTAGTCTTAGGATGAAATTCTTGTGTAAGCCCATGGTGATGGACTGTAAAATACTAGAATATCCCTTTAATACATGGAAAGAGGATGGGAGAAATGAAGAGTGCTCAAATTGCAGATATGAGCAAGGGCATTTTTGTTGAATCAAGTAAATGTTGAAGTAGCTGTGATGTCATGAGTAGTTTGAACAGAGTGAGAGAGATGAGATGAAGACCTGTCCCAGGGAGAGAAGATTTCTGCTCCCAGACACGAAGATGATTTCAAAAATAAATGAAGAAAACCTTTGCTTTTGAATAGCTCATCCTTAAAATGATACCCCATGAGTTTGTCATAGACCATAATGCAGGTATGGGAAGGCTGCATGAAATGGGAGGGACTTCATGAATGCAGACTCCTTGGCAGCTGCTCTTTGTGAGAATTGAAGCTACCAGAGAACTGTTTTTCTTGTGGAGAAGTTTCCATCACATAGAAAAGAGACTTCTCTCTCTAAAGAATGGATGAAAGACTGTTTTAGAAGTGGTAAACTGACCTGGGTTCCAAGTTTTTTGTCTATACATTGTCAGTGAGAAGGGATAAAAAAGTTGTGGGGGAAGGAGAGCTATTTTGAAGGTTTTACTCTGATTCTTATTAATATTTTCTCTTTTGTAGTTTTGTTAATAAAGCTTCCTTTATACCCTGGTGCTGTTGTACACCACAACAACACAGACTCCAACTTCAGAAGGCTGAAAATGACTCCTTTATTTTTGGGATGTGTCTGCCTTTTTATGCTATTCTACACAGACCGATTTGATTGGTGAAACAAAGACAAACCTCTTCAATCACACTGGTCAGACCAGAGGGACACCAAAGAGAAATCCCTCCTAGGGAAAGGAATGTAAACAAAGTTACAGTTACAAAAACAAGTCTCTTGTCTACAGAAAATTCCCTGAGAAAAGAATTTCCGAAAACCAAAACACCTCAGGGACGAACCAGGGCTACAATATCCTGTAAGTTTGAGCCTGCTTTGCTTTCCTCCATATCCTATCTCCCAGCAGAAGAAGAGTAAATAAGTCTGGTAGGTGCTTAACCCACCGTAGTAATTGGCGCATTGGCTGGGAAATCGAAAAATTGGCAAACCAAAACCACTACACTAAATTGGTGTTTCCACCCGCTTATCAACCTGAAACTGCCACACATACCTAAAGCTATTCTGATAGCACAAAAGTACTAGGAAAGTGTCTCTCAAAAGGACCAAGTATCCCAGCTGAAATCCTATCATACAAATGTACAAAGCGAGGCCTCCAAAATAGGTAGATGGAGAATAGCTTATTTCAGTTTCCTTTTCAATACTGTCTTATGTAAATTATGTAATATGTAATAGAGAACTGTGCATTCAAATTACTGAAATGTATAGCCAGCCACTTTCAGAGATATTTTAATTATTTTACTAAGAAAACTTCATAGTCATTGGTACATGACCACAGAACAAAGAACTGGTTAAATCATTTTGCTAGATGATTTGCACTAGGCCTCTGGATGTTAGACTTTTTATGAATGTAGTCAATTTTATGGAAGAATTCCCTCAGGAAGCCCCTGAGGGCCCTTGAGTTTTCCTTCTTCAATGTCAAATATTCTATGAACAAGCTTCTTCATGGTGGAAGATGAGAAATACTTAATGTGCTGTAAAACATTTCATATGTGCACAAGACCATAAATTTCTAAGAGGTAAATTCTACTCTCAACATTCTTTCTTTATTTTTAATTCTTCTGTAATTGTAGAGAGCATTTCTGAAAAACCACAGTAGTTTTTACTTTACTACTCAGTGCTTACTATGTAAGCACAGCAGATAAAACCAACAGATTGCATACAATATAAATATTAAAGTAATTTCTTAGAAGTTGCACAGTCTGGCCTTTATTTCTTCTCATAAATTATTCTATACAAAAGAAACTGTGTGTGCAATAGTGCTAATCCCCTTCCAAAAATACTATTAAATATATGTCAAGGGTTTGAATTTTTCTACATACTGCAAAAATACTGAAATTTAAATCTACCAGACTTCCTTCTCATCAGATCCCATCCTTCCTAAATCCATCACCATCATAATATGTATGCCTTCTTTCTCCCTGATCTGTGTATCTGTCTCACTTTTCCTCTTAATAAAATAAGTTCAAGGAGAGATTTTTCCTTTATCCCTATTTTGTCTATTATTCTATGGGTTCCTGAGATTCTGTTCTGGTGTCTTAAAAGTCTATTTATCAGAAAAGAACCTGTTTGTTTTGAGTGACTGAGCTATTAAGACCTTTCTTGTTCTGCAGATCCAACAACATCTTTCACCTAAATCTTCCTAAGTGGATTTGTGGCTGGTCATGATGCCATGGTATAAATCTGATTTTTCACAGCATAACTTGGGTCTGTGCAATGCACATGCTAGGATATATGATTAAAAGTCACAGGAACTGATTGCAGAGGACAAAGAGGCAAGTAAAATATCCTCTATCCATCTCCATTTTATCTCTGGAAGTTTAATTCTTAAACATGACTGTTTTCCTCAGCTTCAACTTTCTCAGGAAGCATGCATCACATGCCTGCCCAAATATCATGTAAGTTGTTTTTTGCTCTTATGAAACTTTCTGTGACAGAAGAATGCTCTCTCTGGAACAGGATGATGGATTCTCTTCTTCTCAAGTAACATGAGCAATCCTATGATAGTCCAACACTTTGACAACTTCTATCGAGGTCATCTGTTCCTCCCATGAGAGTAAAATATTTTCTCTGTAGTATCAGGAAGTCATGTTGCTGCTTTTTCACAAGTAACCTTGGAGTAATGTGTTCCTCCATTTTTCAAATGCAAGAGCATGAGGAAGCTCTAAATGTCTAGTTTTCAGAGCGCAGATACTCCACGTTTCACTCTAAACTGTTTCAAACTCTTTCACTTCGAGTACCTAAAACCATCTGACACTTTTGAAAATGTAGATGGAAGTCTCTGGAAAATCACATCAGAATATGCAGAGACACCAAATTATTACCTCCCTGGAAAAAGTCTACTGCAACAAAAATGTTCTCTGCTATTCTGTGTTAATGAGCACAAAAAATTGGAAGTTCTGCTGTGACAGCCGCACACTGCTAGGGATTGCCTATCAAGATTTTATACTAGTTTAATTCTTGTATTTTTTCTTACACTTTAGGGAGCTCTACTTTGCTTGCAGTTGCCGAACAGCCATAGTCAAATCCCCCAAAGATTTTAACAATCCTGCAAGAGATTTTTGCTGAGTTTAACTGCACTAATTATTACTATTTTCAGGTTCCAGTACTTACATAGTGGAGAACAAAGCACATATAAAACAGCAGGGAAACTCACAAAATAACATCGTTTATGACTTCAATAAGCCTAGTTGTCTCTGCTGTCCTGATTCAGAGTCATTAAAAGAACTCATTCCTGCAGTAGTGCAACTGTTTCTGATGAGAAATAGCTGTAATATTTGAAGTGCAAAGAGATAGATAGACAGACAGATGGATAGGTAGATACATAGATAAATAAATACATAAATAAAAGAATAGGAAGTTAAAAAATATTCCAGTCCTGGTACTTGGAATTCCCTCTCCTCCTCAAAATATCTTCACTAATATTCTGAAAGATGAGACATCATAGCCAAATGGCAAAAGATGCACATAAACATATACATATGTGTATATATAAGCCTATAACTATATTAACAGCTAATGACTTCAGGAATAAATTATTCCAGAAAGCATCAGGAACTTTAAATTTAAACTATAAAGAGACATATTCCCATCAGTCTTCTGATGAAATGGAGAAGGAATACATGTTTATCAATGCTGCCAGTAATTATCTAGAGAAGGAAAGTGATAACCTTTATCATGTCAGGCTGCTTAATTTAAAATATACAATTTCTGAGGTGCTGTCAAGAACAGTTAGCTAATAAGAGCTCTGCCGGAATGCAGTGACAGTGTGCTGACAATCTCGAAGTCTATGCAAAATCAAGGCGACTTAGAACATTGTACTGATTATCTGTTGGATATAGAACCGTCCCTTACAACTGTCATGTGTGCAGAAAGAGAAGTGAGAATGAGGAGAGACATGTGGTACCATGGTCTTTGGTGCTCTGAACTAGGAATATATCACAGAAAATGCTGAGGATGCATTCTCAGCATTCTACCTTCATCCTTCATGAGGTGCTATTTGTATTTTGGCTGAATAGGTCGTCTCTAGGTGTGTTAGCTCAGACTGGTTAGAGAGCTGACAGGAAACAGAGTGATGCTACTTGGTACAGAAGAACCTATCACCAAATGAAATATGAACACAGACTGGCGTGACATGAATCATTCTTTACACAGCAAATAAATGGCAAGAGCAAAAAACGAACCCAGCGTGTTTCCTAGCACTCATCTGGCAGCATGAGAGGAAAATTGTAAATATTTACAGTTATAGTCTTTGGCCGTGAAATCATAGTAGGTGTTGCTAGCAATGCTCAGTTTAACAGGTTAGCCAGTTGCAATTATTATTCTGGAAATACTAGTAAAAATTAAAAAAGGAAAAAAAAGTTGTCTTGATGAAAAATTGAAAGTTCGGTATTATCTAATACTCTAAGTATGTTATTCTTTGTTTGAATTTATTAAGCATTTCATTTTTCACAGAAAAGCATTATTTTTTCTATTGATTGAAATATAAAAATAGGCATTAGAAACACTGAGGAAAATACATTTTCACTTTTGCAGCCCTCAAGAAAAAAAAATATACTGTAATTTGGCCATAGCTGTACAAATATTAATTGAATATTCCATTGTTTTGAACAACCTGAACTATAAAGTGCCCATGAACAAATAATTTTTCATTATTCTATTCCTAGAATTATCTTAAATGATTCTAAAACTGTTTGCAAAATCCTGCAAATACAAGGTTAAGAATTGTGAACGTATTCACTGAGAGAGAATATTGTATTAATTGTGGTGGATATTAAGGAAACCAGACCCTTTTGAAAAGTCAGTGAAAATTCTCAAATCATTGAGAACTGACCAAATCCATTCTTGTAAAGAATGTCTCTTTTAAGACTGGATATTGATCAGAAGAATAATGACTAAGGAAGAAGTTAGGGAGGAAGCTGAACACACTGCAGTGTTGTGTTACAAGTGCCAGCTTAACACAAGCAATGAATTTCTTTTTGGCAATAGCATAACAAAGATAAAACAGCCTTCTTGGGAAAAGCTGCTCATGAACTCTCTAACATCTAGGGCTACAAAAGAGTAAGTATCTGAGGGAATAACACTAAATTTCTGTATTAATTCTGTGGGAGAATTTGATGCAGACACAGAAACTGAACACTGAATAAAAAAAAAAAAACTTTTGAGTTGCGTAGTATTTACATTTTTTATGATATTTGAAAAATAATAGGCCAGAGATACCAAATAGACAATAATCAGGTAACGTCTAGTAATTAAATTTAATTGATAGATGTTAGATTTTCAACTTTGATGCTTTTTCCTCTTCAGTATAAGTTGTAATATTCTGTGGCATTCCTCATCAGTCACAATTACCTTAGTACCAAATCTTATAATACCTTCTTCAGCTGAGCTACTCAATGTGAAAGCTTTGAGAAAGGTAGGCTGTGCTGTCTTAGGACATATATCTTCCCATGATCTTTTATTTTATTTTAGATAGCCCAGTTTTTAATGCTTCTCTTTTTATAATCCTGGTGGCATTTCATGCCATAGGTTGCCTTTATTAATGAAGTGACAGACCTGAGCTTTGGATATGACTCATCTCAGATATAAAGCACTCAGGGCATCATAATTTTAGATTAACAAATTTTAAAAGATTATTGCACAAAGATTATTACTACATGTCTATTCTTCCTTGATACTCTTCTGTAACACACAGTTGTTGCTTCCCCCAAGATCCATCTTTGCATTTTTTCCATTTTGTTGTGGTGAAACTGGAATGAGGCCCAAGAAAACTAATAAAATCACTCAGGAGTGAAAATTGATGTGAATTTTGTGACATGGGTTATAATTTTTACCAGGAAATAAAGTCCATGATCTTGACATTACTGAAAATAGTATTTGACAGTAAAGAGTGGATCTCTTAAGAGGAGTCAAACATCACATAGTGATGTTGTTTCTCAGAAGGTAGACTATAAACTCCGGTCTTTGAGTAGAGACAAGTCAAAGAACAGAATTCAGGTAAGTGCTGACCTGATCCATGTCAGTGGGTGGCTGATAACCACTGAGAAATACTGAAGTGAGGAGACAGACATACATATCATGGCTTAAGGGATGTTTGGTGCCTAACCTTGTCACAGAAGACTGAAGGAGGAAGAAGTGGTTGTGGCGATCGTACATTTTTGTGTGATGCTGACACTTACCTCTTCACCTTGTGTAGGCGGATGGAGAACAACAGTCTAGGGATCTCTACCCTAAGTAGTCTATTTCAAAACAGAAATCTGAATTGAATCTGAACTGAAATCTTCTATAACCCAAGCTGCAATAGGATATAAAAAGCAGCCTCTCTCACAGACTTTTCTTCTTGTCTATGTCTGTGTAGAAACAGGTATGTTCAGTGTACTTGTTAGTTTAGATATCAGAAGCCAGACTGACAGACAGGATTGATGTATGTGTGTTGCATGCTGAGTTTGTCAAACTTTCCAAGAGGCATTGTATAATTGAGAGATCTGGATTGGGTTGGAAGGGGCCACTGAAAATCATCTAGTCCAACCTCACTGCAATGAGCAGGGACATCCTCAATTAGATCAGGTTGCCCAGAGTCCCATCCAACCTGACCTTGTGTGTTCAGGGGTCATCCAGCACCTCTCTGGTCAATAAGCTGTTGTTTTACCCCTCTTATTGTAAAAACCTTCTTCCTTATATCTAATCTGAATTGATCCTCCTTCAGTTTAAAACCACTAACCCTGGTCTTATCTCAACACATCCTGCTAAAATATTTGCCTCTATCTTTCTTATAAGCCTCCTTTAGGTACCAGAAGGGTACACTAAGGTCTCCCCAGACCCTTCTCTTTCCTGAGCTGAACAATCCCAATTCTCCCTGCCTTTCCTCACAGAAGAGATGCGCCAGCCCACTGTCCATCTTCTTGGCCCTCCTCTGGACCCACTCCTGTGCTGAGGGCTGGACACAGTACCCAAGGTGGGGTCTCATGAGAGTGCAGTAGAGGGGAAGAATCACCTCCCTCAAACTATTGGTCACACTCCTCTGATGCAGTCCAGGAATCTCATTAAAATTTATATTAACTCTTAACCTATAACAAAAAAAATTAAAGTCTTAGAAAAAATCCTGCATCTTAGTGTCATTTACACAGAAGACAGAAATTTCAGGCATAGAAACATTGCAGACAAAGGCTCTAATAAAGTTTTTTTTCTCGTAACTTTGTTGTAGCCATTATTGCCACTTGTTAAATGTATTAGTGTCTTTTGCACAGGCATGAACCTTCTGTGAAATAATTCAGTAACAAGATAAGCAAACCTACAGGTCCATTGTTGCAAAAAAAAAAGCAAATGTATCACCAATAGATAAAAAAATTGGCAAAAAATTATAATAATTACTTTAAAAGTAAAAAAGGAAGTTGAAACAGATTGGTAACAATCAAATGGACAAAAATAATTCCTCAGCCACCTATATGCAAATGAAAACTTGATGTCAATGTATTTTAGGCACATTCGTGTATTTGAGATCTTAACTTCGAGTAATATAAAAAAATTAATTAAATTTTAATTAATAGACTTTTTTTTCCTTGTAGTTTAACCTCAAGTACATGGAAATAAACAAGACTATAGGTCATATTTTTAATACGTAAAAAACCCCAAATGGGCTCTTGTTCACACTAAAACTTTATTTAACTCAGTATCATGACTCTCTGACAATGGTCTACAGTGGAGGTCTAGGAAAAAATACAAGCACAAGTATGCAGTAATAGCTCCCCAGACTATCTGTCCAGTCTCAAACAAATTGCAGTTCTGGGACTTTCTGATTCAATGGGAAACTTTTCATACTCCATCCACTACAGATCTTCTCCCATGATTCAAGCTAGACACTTCTTTAGTGTCTCTGGATTTTCCACATGTACTGTTGGGCAAGGAGCTCACAGATTAATTACATGAAGAACAGCTTTCTTCTCTTCCTTTTGAACCAGCACCTTAAGAAGTTTTAACCACACCTTTGTTCTTGTATTTAATCAACTATTTGCCTTCTTTATATCACTTGGGATTTTATAGATAAAGTCCAACAAGTGCAAGTATAACCCTTCACATGAATAAAACTATTTGGGTGTCAGCCTATAGATGGATCTTGATGTCATACACTACATGATAATGCAGAAATGTAGAGAAGAATTATGTGCAACAGAAATAAACCCAATGGAAAAACTGGTTGGTCAATTTGTTCTAAATAAATCAGCAGTCTTAAATAATACTTTTATAAATAACTAGTAATCTGATTTTACAATGACACAGCACAAGTCATTCATTGCTAAAAGCAAAGAATTTCTGATCTTGCTTTCAGAGTCTTTTTTTTCATCACGAATTTTCAAAGGTATTTGTAATTACAAAAATGTTCTACAGCTCTGGTGATGTGCCAAACTAGCACTGCAAGTATCTTTTCTGGCACACTGAGCAGAAAAAAATCCCCATACCAATATTTTGATTTGTCTTTTTTAATGGCTCTGTGTTCATTGTGGCTACAGACTCTTAATTTGTATTACTCTACTTTTCATAAAATTCTTCTGAAATTCATGATTAGAGTGATCATGACAGATACTACAGTATCACGCTGAGTATACCTCAAAGGATGATTTTACAGGTTTCAGAATTATATTAAACTATTTTATGTTGCTTCACTCCTCACAAATGGTAGGAGCTAACGTTCTATTAAGTCCTTGAAGATTATTGGAAAGAGATGTGGTCTTAAGACCCAACCCAATAATTTTACAAGGGAATGGAATGTATTAATGTTAACGTTACTCGGGTAAACATTTCTGACATTGACCACATTATGCCTAGCAGATCAATATTTTTCAGCCACTTAATTATCTGGGTGACTGCATTTGCCAATTTGAACATAAATAAATGTCTCACCTGATCAAATAATTTATAGAGGTTGAGAGAATTGCTTTAAAAATAAAGTGTTCTAGTCTTGAGAATTTGCTATGTTTCCCACAGAACAGATGACTTGACTTTTTAATGTAAATTGATTTAGTTTTTAAGAATTTCCGTTTCAGAAGTGATATTTAGGACCAGTTATCCGCACCATAAGAGAATCATTCAAAATTGGGTTATTTTTGGTCTGGGCTTATTTATAAATTCTCTTGAATTTAAACACACCGGAAAAATAAAAAAGCTGTATAAATATTTTTCCTAACATGCAGAAAAACTGGACCTGGGAGGAAAGCAGAGTAATTTTAACAGATTCCCCTTTTAATATCAGAAAACTCTGAATTTAATCTAATGACTGAAGGGTTTGACTGGGGTGTTTTATACCAAACTGCCCTTCTGAAATCACTCATTCTCCCCTTCCCTATCCTCCCACCTTCAGGAAAGACCAATCAATGAGACACCGAAATTGCTTAGTTAGGTTGAATATAAAATAAGTTTTGCTTTTTTTTTCTTTTCCCATTCTGCAATAAAATAAAACACAGACAATTTTGAAATATCGTGACTTAAACACAAAACAGTGTTTATTTCACTTAATCAAAACAGAATTAGAACATCTCTTGCAATATTTATTTTTTAGGTTGAAAAAATTTAAAATATTAAAAATCATTTAAGTTCTAAGAAAATATTTATAAAAAGATAAAATGTAAACTACAGTTAAAAATTTCTCATCTTGCTATTTCTCTGAAGGGAACTGACATACCAATTCAAGATTAAATAATTTTTTGAAGGAAATGGAAAAATTTGTCCCAGAAATACTTATGTAGGGTTCTTCTGACTTTCTTAACAACTTGTGCACTAGCTAAAGATTTATTGGCAGGGAAATATGATAGCTGAGAATAAGTGATTCATTTCAAAACATACATAGTTTTAGATTTGTTTTATAGAATCCCTATAACTGGTTACGGCACTTAGGAACGAGACAGGGAGTGCATCAGTGAAGCTGCGTGGTGCTCTTGCAGGCAAGAGAGCACACCTTTATTTTCTGACTCCTTTTGTACATTTTACAAGTTGCCCACCCCAGAGGTGGGACCCTTGGGAACCACTGGTCATTTTCCAGAGACCATCACCGAAACCCCTCCTCTGGGAACAAATGTGGGAGCTTCAGTGGTTTACAGAAGATGACCTTGTGCATCAAAACCGTGCCTGGGAACAGAGTTCCCAAAACCAAAACAAGCAGGCACGAAAGCATGGCAACAAATCCCAATGGGCATTAACATGACATCATCTCTGATATTTTTTGTTAATCATTTCCCTCCCTGGCTAGGATAGATTTGTCAATTGAATAAGAACATGAAAAAAAAATTGTGTTTCTCTTTGTGAAGATCTAATTTTTCCAGCAGACCTTATATCCTATTTTTTTAAAAAGCATATGTACTTTTGGAATATTTTGGAATAACCCGTACAGAGTTGAATGTTTTACTTTCCTTTGGTCTCTTCACTACAAATGAAATGTAGATCTGTGAGCACTCTTATCAGTTAGAATTGCAAAAAACATTTATTTTAAGGAGTTTTTTTTGTGGTGTAAGGGTGGTATTCAAAAGCATCCTTAAAGAATAGTAGCTACAGATATTTCACACTTTGCTTTTCTTTATTTGATCAGATGCACCTGGCCTCAATAGCTATAGCTATTGAGGAATAGCTAAGGAAAAGGAAAATAGAACCAGCTTTAAGTAAAAAAAAAAAAAAAAAAATTAAGATGCAATATATTCTACTGTTTTAAAATGCAATGAATTCTACTGTTTCATTTTTCACTATCAGCTGCCTCACTGATTTATAATCTGTATTACTTCAAACTGTGATTCTTAACACTTCCCTGAGATGTTGTTCCCTCTTTCTGTTCAAGTATCTCATAGTGCTGGATATTGCTAAGGACTATCAGTATTTTATGAGGGTAATCTTCAAATGCAAATGGATTGTTTCCTAGTGTCATCATTAGTATTTAGAGAGCTTGAAAATACTCTGCTTATTGAAATATAGCAGTAGCTACTACTTCAGTTAAGCAGTATTAATTAAAAAATTAATTAAAGATATTAAGATTTGAACATCAGGAACTGAGACAATATTGAATGTTGAAGCATGCTATTGGGGGATTAATGTTCTCTATATTTCTTCATAGTAAGCCTTAGGCTTGCAGCACTGAAATAGATTGCAGGTGAAAATATATTTATGATTGACATGGAAGGTGTCGGTTTAGGTCATTGTGCCTCAGACAGCTGAAAGGACACTCATGTTTCTCATGCAGAACAATCCACCCTTTTATTACAGGAGGGGAAAGAGATGTAACAAGCTGTCATATTCCTCAGTAAAAGTTACCCAGACACAACTGCTTTGTTCCTTTCTGAATGGAGTCATGGAGTCACTGCATAATTTTATGTTTGTGCCTTCTTTGGGAGTGTTGAATATTGAATAGCTTTTCTGCTATAATTGGTTTGTGTAAGAGTGTATGAGTGTTAAAAAGCTTCACCTAAACTGTATTTATTGTAGGTGAAATGAAAACAGGAGAGCAGGCACTTGGGTAGGCTTTATTGTTAGGTTCAATCCAGATTTATGGGTAAATAGACTGGAAGGAAACCCGTTAAGGTGCTATGGCTCTTATGTCTTTCTCAAAAGGTGTATTATTTGTCTGAATGGCTCATATTGCCTCTGCAAAATAACATATCCACAACATGGGTGTTGTGCATAGAGATCAACCCATTTAATTTAAAATACTTTGTGAGTCAAGGTGGATGAAATTTATAAGAATGTGTTCTGAAAACATTCTCATGTCTTATACAAAGTCTTTGAACATTCAAATGTTAGAAAATTCATACAAAATTGCACCAAAATTCCATGTATGTACCCGTATAATTCAGCAACTTGTTCTTGGGCAAACGGAGGGTAGTGTGTGCATTCTGCAAAATGTAGTTCTCTGCCTTTTTTTTTTTCGTTTTTTAAACTTCAGCTTCCCAGAAGTGAGTGTATGTTCCTTGACAGAAAGTCAGCAAGCTGTCAGACAGAGCACACTTTATGAGAGCAATATGGTTTCATTTTTCAGAAACATTCCTGAGAATTTTAAGGAGCTGTCAAAATGAATTCACTTTATTACTGGTTAACATTAAAGTCAGAACTGAAGCAAAATAGGTCCAGGAAATAATAAAAAAACCCAACAGTATTCCTGTCTTTCATTTTGACAGCATTTTGGGAACACACTGTATTGCTTCTCTTTTGCTGTTGGAGTTTAGACTCTTACAGGAAATTTGCAAATTTTTGAGCAGACTGAGTTTAGTTCTTGAAATTTAGCTTATTCGAAAGGGAAATAAGGGTTACATCAGTTAGTGATTCTAAGAAATGCATGACCATATAAGGTAATGCTGTGTGATACTTTCAGTACATGGACTAAGCCTATGGGATTAAACACCTATATTTACATATAATATAAATAGACATATACGTGATTGAAATAAACAAATCTTGAAATATGTATAGAATCTTACTCACAATGATTTATTAAAAGAGAAGTATAAAATAAATTAATAAATAATTACATTTTCTTATGTGAGCCTCTGATTTAGTTAAAAAGATCCATGGATAGTATAAACCAACTAATGGGATGAAATGGACTCCATTCAAATGTTATGAAGTCACTATCAGACCTATGAGAAGTATATTCAATAACATTGATAGTGCTTAATATATTTGTCCTAATATGCACAAGCCCTAGCACAAATGTTAACAAAGCAACTTCGTAGGGGGAAGATACCAGCAATTAATCTAAGGCTCAGTTATGATGTTAATTTGTTTATAATTTTCTATTTTCACAGGTAATACTCAACAAAGAGTTTTTGGTTTTGTTTTTATTAATACTCCTGTGTGTTTATAGAAATTGAAGTTAAATAGATTCTGTCATTTCTAATAATAAGCTTAAGAAGAATCAATATCTATTTTCAGGAATTTTTCTTAGAAATGTTTTTGTGATATATTTATGGAGCAAGGATCAGCTTTTTGAAATTAAACAGCAAATGCTAACACAACTCTATTTTTTCAAAATTCTCCAGAGAACTTGAAGAGCATGAAGCAACAGAACAGAACTGTACAAAATGAAAATGGAACCATATTAGAAGTTTTTCTTGGTATGATAGTAGCCTAGTTATATGTTCATGCCTGTAAAATTTGATACTAAATAGAAGCAGTAACCTCAGCATATGTCCATTCAGCTACCATTTGTATCTCATTATCTCTGAATCAAAGAATTTAGGTTTTTTCTTGCATGGAAATTGCAATTTTTTTTTTTTTTAAATATATAGTTGGTATTAAAAGCCAAATGTTATGATGTGTTGTTTTGGCAGCAAAGAAGGTGGGAAGATCAATTGACTGCAGCACGTGATCCATAGCTTCTTAGTAAAATAGAGATTTCAATGAAAGTTGGAGCTCTGAACTATCTAGAGAATTCAGTAATTTTATCATCTATTTAGTATATTTGCATGAGATAATAATAAAAATAAAAAAATATTCCTATATAAAATATGCTTAAGCATATAAGAAAGGCATTGTAATATATTACAATATATTACAATGTTGTAGTTATATATATATATAAAAATTTTACCTAAGTGTAAAAGGCAGCAAATGGTTGACAGTAAGTCTTTATTTCAGCCTTGGCAAAGACAAAAATGTTTTTAAAAATGCAGCACCAGTGGTGTATATTCTGATGCCTGTGTTACAGAAGCCCACATGGACCAGAGCCTCGGTGGTGTTTCAGACACAGAGGCAGGCTCTCCACACCTGCCCTCAGACCCAGGCAGGAGCATCCCGCCCCGGCTGCTCAGGACCACGGACAGCACCCATTCCTTCAGGGCAGTGGCCCGCTCCCCTACCTGAGAAGCCAGGATCTGTGTGGTGGGCGGCAGCCACACACTGGAGCCTGCACAACCGGAGACAGGTTTTCTTGGTGGTGGCATATCTAATTTTTTATTTCCAGCAGGTGGAGAGGCCTCAAATGTCAAAGAACATGCCTGGCTATTTTCCTATGCTTGCCAAGGAAGTGCATCTTCCTTATCTCTAGGCAAAATATAACACCAACAAATAACTTTCCAGCAATTAGTTTTGTTTGAGTAAATAAGGGTTTCTGCCTTGGCCGGTTTATGGTACATAATGATCAGGTGGGTTAAGACCTTGAGGCGTCTCCTGAGTCTTTGCATTCAGCCTTGACTGATTGTTAAAAAATGAAAAATGTGGCTAGATTCAAACCCTCAAGCCAGTGGAACATTGTCCTCAGGCTGAAACCCAGTGTGAAACTGATAATTTATTTTAATCCACTCACATGCTCATCTCATTAACAAGAAGACAGATTTTCTGCATTGTTTGCCACTCAGACAATTGATCACTGGCAGACATTTTTCTAAACTGGTGCTTTATTAGATGTCTTCAAGTGTACTAGTAAAAATGCTGTTTAACATTGTGTTTCATTCTTGTCATATTTATCTAAAGATATTATGCTGAAGAACAGTGATCTAGAAATACACAATATGAAAGTAATTACGTATATATTAGAAATATATCCTTGAATTTAAATAGGAATTATAAATGCTTTCTATAATGACAAAAGCTGGAAACACCAAAGTGTGCATGGGAAAAAGTGTAAAAAAAATCATTCTATTTCAAATTTTATAGAGCAAAAGAATCCAATAAATTTCTATTTACTACTGTAAAAATCTATATATCTTGCCCATATCTGTATTCCAGAAGACTTTTTTCTAGTCTGAACATCATATTGATCCACAGTGATCCCCACTGTTTTATATGACCAATCCCCCATTCTGGAAATAGGGGCAGAAATGACCTTTAGTGTCAAAGCCACCTAATGATAGCAACATGTGCTCTAACACCAGAAGTGTTTCTGTCCCAGATGAAGGCTATCTTGATGCTCTTGTTTAGATGCTTTTTCATGCCAAAATGAACATGCTAACTCTGATTAAGCAGTAAAAAACACAGACAGCTCACTGGAAAAGATTGTGTATGTTTAAGCATCAGTAATTATAAACAAAATCGAATAACCAATTGAAAAAATATTTTCTGATACAGTGTCATGAAAAAAACCTGCAAATATTTGGAAAAACAAATTAATATTAATAATTAAACTGATTTAAATTCCATCTCAAAAAGTGGTAAAATGTTTGGGTAGATAGAGAATATCTAGTGTTAGGTACTGTGCCTGAGCAAACTGTTCATCTAATGAGTAAAGTGATAGATCAAGTTTTGTCTAAAAGTCATATTACATGTGAAGCGCTGTCTGTAGTTGCAAGCCTTTTGAGCTGTGTGACAGCCCTACTGGCAATGATGATTTTGTCACCAGTACAAGGCTGTTGTGGTGTCTCTGGTGGTACCTCAGTCACAGTATTGGATATTGGCTTAAGGTATTGATGAACAATGTGAAATGCAAAGGGAAATAGTCAAAAGCTTAACAGGAGTTTTTTCCCATCACAATTTAGTGTTTTTAGCTATCTTTAAGGTATTACTTGAAAAAGATTGCTCAATTTGTTTGGGGTTTTTTTTGTTTGTTTGGTGGTTTTTTTTGGGTTTGTTTTTTTTTTTGGTGTTGGAAATGCAATGATTTATTAAATGTGTAAAAGATTTATGTTGATGGGTTTTGTATCCACTCTAGATATATGACAATAATTAAATTATCCCAGCCAGGAAAAACTCTCCATTCTGGGCTTCAATACAGGATTTACTGGAAATCCTCAGATGCTTTCAACTGCTTCAAAGTCCACATCATTGCAATTATATTCAAATAGCTTTTTACTTCCAGAAAAGAAGGATTACAAGGATATCTAATTACTAACATGATGCATTAGAAGAAAACACATGTCTACAAAACTCTTCTGAGATCACCTCATTTATAAAGCATTTTCAGACTCTGAAAAATTTATTACTTGTGTCTGGATAAGGAGAGATGCACTTAATAGTATTTTGGGACTGTTTTATAAACAACACTTGTTACAGGACAGTTTAATCAGTTACATATAAATACCAGAACATACACACTATGTATACTATCTATACTACGAATACACACTACCCAGAAAAACATACAAACATGATAAAAAATTATAAAGAGGATCCCTATATTCACTAGCCTATCCATAAACCAAAAGGCTGAATTGCCTGTGTGGAGATATATATCACTTGTACACATGCAGAATTTAAAAGTTTAAAACCAACAGGTTTTAAAATTCTTTAAAAACTATTGAGGATATAATAAAGAGAGATGATAGTGAATAGTCTATGTCTGCAAAACATTTATATAAATGAACCACAGAAGATTTTTTTAAGGTAGAAGCTTTTCTTTTTAAGAAGCCTCTTTATGCTATATTTATTTTCTTAATTTGTAGATGTCATGAAATAAAAATAAGAAACCCAAACTTCCTTCTACAAGTGACATTAGTTATTTAAAGTTTGTAAAGTGATTTGGAATGTAACTAATTTGCAAATATCCAGGAAAAATGTTAAGTAGTGTTACTATAAATTTCAATGAGATAAGAAATCTAATAATATTGTTTTATTGATTTACTAAAATGACAGCAACAAACTGGGTTTATTCTACTATGTAAATTCTTTAATGTTACATAGCTGCAGTACTTGTTGTTTTTTAAATAATTATGCACAGCCCAGGAGAAAATACTTCTGTGAAAATATGGAGCTATGTAAAAATCCACTAATACTTGGGCCTTTTACAACATATAAGGAAACAAAGATGTAGCTGAGAAACCCTGTGGAATGTCAAATCCTCTGGTAGCAGCTGGAACTAAATTACTCTGGAAATATCCCTTTGCATTTTTTTCATAGAAGGATCTTTAGATCAACATCAAGAAAACTTTAAATTGAAACTTAATCTGGAGAATTAAGATCCAAGGCTTCTTCCAAACACAAATGGATAAGAACAGGACAGCCACTGCATCTGAATGCATGACCCTCAAATGGAGATAATAATAAGCAATCAATTTAAACATTTAATTCAGATTTTAAATTTTCCAGTTGTTGTACCTCAGTTAATAAGCCGTGTTCTAAGGCATGCACTGAAATTTTATATTATTTAATTTTCCACTTTTACTATATCTGTAATATTCTTTTGAAATTATTTTTAAAAGTCAAGCAAAAAGTGTAAAGACTTTTGAAAACTTTTGTTGTTTTTTTTTTAAGAAGCAGTCATTACTTGTCAGAATATCTGTGAACACCTACGTTTAATAAATCCCTCTTTGTTTTTATCAAACACTAAATTCAATGGGTGTTTTGGTGAGCAGTAAAACAATATTAACCAGAGAAAAAAGCTTTTTTACAAGTCATCCTAAAAATAGTGCAATTTTCTTCAACTCAAAATTAAATATTTATTCCTTAAACAAATGTAAATAAAATTCCTAACACTGGATAGAGGGTTTCATAACCTGCTCATTTCCGAATATACCTAGCTCTCTTTTCCTTATTTAAAAAAAAATGTTCAAAATAGAGTTTTGACTTTTCAAAAGGAACAAATTTTACTTTTCTTAAGATAAAAGTATAACTCAGAAATGCAATGAAATGTACTGTAAAGACAATTTATAACCTTTCTAATGTATAAAAAATCCTGTTTATAACTTGACCAGGTGATGTTCTTTAGCTTACAAATCTACACAAATCCTACTGTGCCTGATGCATTTACCATATAATGGTAAATGAAGAAAGTGTAGATTTTCATGAGAGTAGTGAAATTCACTTTGCTGACTTGGAAGAATAACATACCAATATGCATGAAATGGAACCGGCTTTACTGCAAAAGAAAATATTTTTCATTGAAAATTTCATTGCTCTAAATCTCAGGTTTCATGTCAAAATTTACCTTTGCATCCTGTTCAACAGAAACCAAGAACTCTCAACACTGCTTGATGGCAGCCACAACCACCAGGAATCTCATCAGTGTTTCATGCAGCCATTTGCTGAAATGCATTCATCTGAAGAAACAAAAAGAGAAAAAAGAATCAATGTATTTTATGAGAGTCACATCTTTTATCTAGGTTTCTCCCCTTTCCCCCCCATTCTTTCTTTAAAGATTTGAAGGTGAACAGAGGTTGGCGATTCAACTTCATTTGTTGTGTACCTACATTGTGAATGTACAAATAAAGCACAAGAAACATTATGTTTCAATCAGTTCTAGGACAACAAACACTTTTTTTCTGGGACTTCTAAATTAATTAAATATTATGAAATCTGTTGCAGTCCGGCTCACTGCGACTCCAGCTCCGGTCCAGCTGGAGGAGCGTGGCATGATAGAGGGGTGGGAAAGTGGAGTTGCCTGAAAAATAAAGAACTTTAATAATGAAAATAACAAACTGTGGAAACGGCACGATCTGAGGGGCAACATCCAAAGACCAAGGGGTGTGGTGAGTGTAAAAATATATAGGGGTATCTGGGGGCAGGGGTCCAATCCCAAAAAGCAGAACAGGTACATGACCTTATTTGTAATGGATCCCGAACCAATTGAGAACCAGAACTAGAAACATGGCTTGTTATGGAATGATTCTGTTAGCACATTACCTCCCATGGTTACACTCTTTCCACCATAACCTAACCAGATGCCTCCTTTTCAATACCCCGCTTCCCATGGTCTCAGGTTAAAGTCTCCTGCATAAACTACTGGGCTAATCCACCATTCATTCCAGCTAGTTCGGTTCCCACAGAAATCTAAAGGTTATTTTTTTTCTTCTTAATCACTCACATAAGACTGATGTAAAAATATGTATCACTGAGGAGGTCCCTGTAGAAATAGTGTATGGTTAGCATACACTGTGCAGTATTTATATGACTAAGACAGGAATTATCTAATGACACAGGAATTATCCTAATGACAAAACACAGTTAAAGTTAAATATTAACTTAGCCCTTTCAGAGGTGCCCTAAAGTTTCTTTTTCTCCATAAAGGAATAGATCTTCTGCACCTCATCTGCCAGCCCCAGGTGAGTGATTGAACACCTAGGGTATTTATAGAGTTGTACGTATTCTGTATAAACAGAGGAACTGCAGCCTAAGATAACCAGAAATTACACATCTAATTTAATCATGTAAGTTCTATTCTAGTAAAAAAAAAAAAAAATAACCCAAACCTAAAAGAAAGAGAGGCTGACCTACAAAAAAAAATAGTTTCTTAAATAGGAAGTATTCATTGTCCTTTGGAAACTACTCTTTTTCACCAATAGAAAAAAGGGAGACGATTACTTTTTTCCCCCTAGGTGTCTAGGGGGATGAAGCTTACTGCAAGACCTCATCTGAAATGGCCTGTTATGAAGTAACTAATTCGAATTCAGCTTGTAGCCACAAGAATAAACCTTGTTTCTTTAAAAAAATCCCCCCCAAATTGGTAGTAGTCCCTTTCTTTTCATCATCCAGTAAAATTGGGAAACTGTGCTTTGTGTTATGGGGGAAGTAATCAAATAAAAACTCCTTCACTTGAAGTCTCACTCCAAGGGTTCTCTTCTGAAGCATTAGATATTTTATTAATTCACAATTATTCTTTTCTACAAAGGAAAAAAAAAGGACACAAAATAGTATTTTGTTGCAGATACAAAACTTAGTTATTCTGCTTTGTTCTTCAGCATCTTTCTCCAGGCTGAATTTAACAATTCCTTATTTCATAATCAATGCTGGCAATAGGTTTAGTATTTAAATTCAAATTTCCTTAATATTTTTTCTTATATTAATTCTGGTTGATCCCAAACTGCCTTTAATTTAATACAAAGTTTGTTAACTAACAATATACCCATGGGATGCAGGAAAGATCTAGATTTTAATATTTTTTGCAAATATTTGACTTTTATAGTGTATACTCTTTAGAGTTAGTGTAGAAAATTACTTACTTTTGGGTAAGAGAGCAACGGCTTTAATTTGCTGGTAAAATAATTCATTTTGACACACCCCTATGGTAATTATTAACTAAAAGGACAATTAAAACAAGTGAAATCAGTTGATATAGTTGATATCTCAAATGTTTATTCATGTCCTGAGCCTGAAAAGTGATAAAGCTATAGATTTAGAAAGCAGAATTTTATCTGGGGTTTAAAAATAGGCTAAGTCATAAGGACATAGACTCTTAGATGAATGCTGCATGCAATGAAGTGCACTGTGATATAATCTGGAATGAAACGACTTTCATTTTTCTGTCAGACATTTCGTGAATATTTTAACAGTTTGGTCTCAGCCTTCCGTAGCTCTAACAACTTTGCTTAATAGCATTCTTCCCTTCTTCATCCTGTTAGAGTTGTCAGCAGACATCCTGAGTATTTCTGCATATTTTGGGTCTGTTGGAGGAGGAGTGAATTTCCCCCACAGCAGCTCTTACAGTGTTGTACATTGGCAGCTGGAAAGGTGTTGATGACACACCAGTGTTTTGGCAACTGCTGAGCAGCTCTGCACGGTGTCAGCACTGTCTGTCCTACATTCCCACCATCAACAGTAGGCTGAGGGTGAACAAGATCTTGGGAGGAAACATAACTTTGCTTCCAAATGCACGACCCTTACTAGTAGACATTGGATGCCATGGGGAAAAAAAAAAAAAAAAGTGATGATTAGGAGAAGAAAAAGGGTGGTTTGTTTCAGCTGATGGGAGAAACGAGGTGGAAGAAGGGAAAGGGCAAAAAAGACACAAAATAAAGGTGCTGGAACAGACTGCTTGTTCATAAATATAGCTGCATGAATCATAATGATCTCATGCAGGAGTGAGGATAGGGTATTAGACTCCAAAGCAGGGTGGATCTTAGTATGCTATAAAGCTGGAAGAGGGAACATTTAAATTTGAAATGCAATTACATATCATGTCACAGACTAGTTCATTCAAGCAGTGTGAGAAATCACAAGACAACATGAAATCAAACTAAGGTAATGAGAAAAATGATTTTAGTCAGTCTGGTATATAAACAAATACAAGTTTGTAAGACTATGTCAAAAAGAAGGAAATCACCCATTTGAGGCAAAATACTTAACTACTATGGGCATAATTTATGATACATCAAGGACCTCTTCACAGAATTATATTCATTTTTACATTGCTCCATATCTATTATTCTCATTACATTAAGACTCCTGAAATCATTAGTGTCCAGGTGCACCTGTTAAGTAGAAAAGGTCTGATTGTCTTTTAATCTGTTGAAAGATAAAACTGATTATGAAATTTTAAACAGGTGTGTCTTCAATAAATGTAATTACAGAGGTGACTTGAGAAAAAGTAATGCATTTTCAGTCAGGTATACTCTGCTTCTGTGTTAGAGGAAAAACATTCTGTATCTGTCCAAATTTTCCAAAAATAACTGCAAAGCTAAGTGGTGTCACCTAAGAAACATTCTGAATCATTCTTTGGCTCCATGTATGAGGGGACAGAGGAAGGAATCTATCTTTCCTGATAGAAACTGTTAGAGGAGGAATAGGATTGGAGTGCATTAGTTGTAGAGATAAAAAATAACAAGACCAAAAATTCCCTCCCCAAAAAACCCAAACCAAAACCACAAGGAAAGTTAAACCAAATCTCTTCACCATATTTACATCAGGAAGGAAAATAACCAAAGTCAAAAGGACTATTTATAAACTGGAAAGAAGAGAAACTATAACAGAATGATTTTGCTAAACAATGAGGAAACAAAGATGAGAATATGAATATTTCAGAGTATCAAAATTTGTTCTTTTTTATTATGAGTGGAAATTAACCTTTATTACATTATTTCTTTCTTAATTTTTTAAAATTCTATTGATATTATTGCTATTAGCAATAAATTAAAGACATTGAGAAGAAGAGAAACAGGTATTCCAGAATTATGGGTTTAATTGTGAAGTAGTCAGATCGCAGAATCATGGAATCACAGAATCATGGAATCACAGAATTTTTAGGGTCGGAAGGGACCTCCAGAAATCATTTACTCCAACCCTCTGCCAAAGCTGGTTCACCTGGAGTAGGTGACGCAAATTTATCCAGGTGGGTTTTGAATGTCTCCAGAGAGAGAGACTCCATGACCTCCCTGGGCAGCCTGTTCCAGTGCTCTGCCACCCTCAATGTAAAGAAGTTCTTCCTCATGTTAAGATGGAACTTCTTTTGATTTATTTTATGACCACTGCTCTTTATTCTGTTGCTGCACACCACTGAAAACACTCTGGCACCATCCTGTTGTCACCTGCCTTTGAGGTAATTATACGTATTGATGACATCCCCCCTCAGTCTTGTCTTCTCTGACTAAACAGGCCCAGATCCTGTAGTCTGTCCTCACAAGAGAGACTATGAAAATCAATGAGTCTATGAAAATCAGTGAAAGGGATAAGTGCAGCATTCTGTGGGTTATATTAATTTTAAATGTAAATCAATGGTTTGAAAGGAGAATTTTATATTTTCACTGTTGACCTCCTATCCTGGAAACACCCTCAGGCATGAGCAGTTCCTAGGCATGTGATGATTTTGACAGAATCAGCTGTACCTTCTTTAAGTCTGCTCCTTCTCTTCTGAATAACAAGAATATTCTTACTGTCCTTCTGCACAGAATTTTCTTCTCATTATGGCATGAAGGCTACACATATTCATACCTTATGTGCATTTTCTAAAACTTGTGAAACATGGATTTTGCTCCTCAAATCACATTATCCTGCCTAAGAATCCTATCTGTCTTTGCAAAAGTGCAAAGTACTAAATGTTTCTCTGGAATATGTTTTGACTGTCTTATTTTGATGATGTGGTGCTGCAGCAAGGCTGAAATGCCGTACTTCAGATGGACCAGTGCCAAATAGAAAACCAAGTCTGCTGCAAAGTGGTGCAACCCTCTGAACAGCATGTGACAGTCTTCTGGAGTGTCCCTTGAAGGGTTACTCTTCCATAATGCTGAGGGAGCTGCTCCAGATCTCACCATGCAGTCACTAAAGCTCATAAATTATCTAGATGTGTGGCAAATCCAATTTCGAATCTTGCCTCAAGAATGTACACTACATTCATGTAGATGCAACCAGTCAGACTTATAATTACAGCTTCAATGCCAGTGCTACAATTATATTCTGAATATCAGGAAACAAATTTCATTTTCCCATGATAAGATTTTTTTTCTAATACTGATGTTGAGGACAGAATATTTCAGTTGAAGGTAATACAGGTTGGAACGTATTCCCTGAAGTTCATATTTTATCCAATGGTGTTTGCAAAGTTTGATTTGAAAGCTAAAATTAATTTGATTGGAGGAAATGTTTCTTAAAATTTTACCTGATTCCATGTCTTTTTACCTGTTACCTGTAGTATCACTTGTACAAAGGAGTTTCAAGGCATAGACATCTAACCATCTTTTTTGTTATTTTGGTTTATATTCTTATATCAGTTACTGATTATTGCTCACAAAATGGTAGAGGAAAAGCCACAATTATGTCACTGTTCCTTAATTATCCCATTTATAAAGTCAAGGTAATGATTTTCTGATTGATAATGCTATGTCAGAGTGGAATTTTAAAAAATAAATCTTGATACAGCGGTTTACTCCAGATAAGAATCTGACCTTGACTAACTAAAAGCATTCAATTTATAAATGGAAGGAATAAAAGTGAAGGTAATTCTTAAATTAATTTTCACCCTTTCTCAGATAACTTTTAATAGAAAATAATAGGAAAAACTTATGATTTGCCATCCCAGCTTGGATTAATTTCATGATATTAATTTTCCTTTTTTATACAAATAGTTTGAAAAGGGCTATCATTTTAAGTAATTTTCTAGTGTAAATGAAAGAAAAAGGTCATGGTTCATAGATACATATTAATTTGGCTAACAGAAAGCAATTTACATTTCCTTAATTAAACTCAACCACTGCAGCCTTTGTTTTAAGTTGATAAAAGGATTACAGTTATCTTTTCAGGTTTGTATAGCAGTCAATGTCTGAATAAAAATGCATTTTGCCTGAACTCAAGTTTGATTAAGGAATTATGAAGAGAAATGCTCTTCAAAAAAATTAAAATATTTTTTATGTTTCTTCATTAAATGGTAGTGTTCCCTTTGAGTCTTAAATTCTAAGGTTTCTGTGATTATGGGAAAACTAAATTGAAATATACAGGTAGAGCCTGTCACTCAAATTAAACAGGACTATTAATTAAATACGTAGCTATTTTTTTATTACTAAGTTTAAAAAATCTCTATTGTAAGAGCCAGACAGCTTGAATACTGGAGGTACATCTCACCAATGTCAGGAGCAAAAATGTTTATAAAAGCACAACTGTCCATTTGAAGATCCCCCCCTCTATCCATTGTCAACTGAATGAGGTAAGATATGAGAATGATATGAGTAAGCTACAATGAGCTGAAAACATTTTCTGGCCCTACATCTGGGATGGGTTCTTGAGTACAGTGTTATGATATTCAGCAACTCTGAAAATAAACCCCTGTTATATATCCCAAACAAAATGAACATATCTCACACGATACATAAGTTTGAGGCTGAATCAGCAAAAAGAAGACTTGGAAGGGCCAGGTAATTACTATCTTAACCTTTGGAAAAAAGTGGTTAAAGAAATTGCCTTTCCAGTAGCCAGGTTTTTCAAAATGAAAACTAGGATAACACATTGTAAAAGGAAAAAAGAAATCTCAAACCTGGCAAAATAAGAGTGATAGTTTTTACTACTTACCTATTAGTCTTGCTTTAAGTAGAAGGAAAAAATGGCAGAAGATATGTGAGCAGAAAGAAAATGAAATAATAAAAGTATGATCTCCTTAATAACATAACTTTTTATTTCAAAACAAGAAGAGTAGCTTTAATACCTCTCTTCTTAAAAGATTTGAGATGTTACCAGTACTGAAATTTTTACCTAGATTGTCAAACAGAGGAAGTTAGTAAAAGCTGTATAAAATCACGTGGAAGTGAAAAAAAGGATAAAACCAGAATGAATGGTGCTGAATGCTGTCAAGGTGGTGTGGGGGCCAGTGGCTTCCTAGACTCAGGGGCCAGGAGCAGTCAGGCTCCCCCTGAGCAGCCTGAAATGGATTCCTTGGCTGTGGGCAGGGTGGTGGAGCCCTGGAGAGGCCAGGCAGATGCAATCAGATTTGCTAGGCTTTGATAAACTGAAAATCATTGTCTGGTGGTCATTATTAGCATATTTTCAAGGCAGACCTTGAGTACGAATCTCAAGGAGCTTAATCGGCTTTGGTTTCAAAATGCTGACTACAATTGCAGTATTTATATACATCATGGTCATAAGCAGAAAAGATGTTACCTGGTTTTTTGACATACATTTTAATATGAAGGAGTATATATAGGTGGAAACCAAAAGTACCAAGAGAAGAAATCCAGATGTCAGGATGCACTAACTGAACTTCTGAACTAACTCAGAGATTGGAGGTTGGAAGTCCAATTGCAACCTGGGAAGGGTGAAACAAATATTGAAGAAATCTATTTGCAGTGTTCTGAATATATTAAAAACCTTAAGTTAGAAAATGTTAGTAAACAGAGGGACATGAAACAAAAGCTTTAAATGTCATGCTTCTAGCACCTTACTCTGGGAGAGAAGTTAGAGAATAGTTCATAAGTTTAGGAGATTGACTAGCTGACCCTTAGATGTCCTGTTTCTTTTCAGCTAAGTGAAAAATAGAATGTTTCTGGTTCTGGAGTGCCAATATCATGGTAAGGTTTGAAATACCTATGACAGGTAGTTGGAAATATCAGAGAGAAGGATGAGCTGAACTTGGGTTGTGTCTATCTCTTTTTCATCAGTAGCATGACAGAAAACTTCTCTGGGAAGTAGGAAGACACCCTCTAAGCCCTTCTCAGCCTGGGAGTTTGAACTGACAGCTTTTCAATGTCATCAGATGTTTTGCCTCCTGTTCATAACTGCTGTGTTCTATGATTAAACTAGATTTGATACAAGTGAGTTAATTTGCATGTTCTTAGGAAGTGAGGCTCCTTTGCTGACATTTCTTGTATATCTTTTTTTAGCTCAAGGTCTGTAGGTAAGATTTAGGCTTCTCAATAACTAGATAGTAGATATACCAGCAACTCTATTGGTCATACATAATGCATTGCTCAAATAATCCAAGAAAGTCTCTTTAGAAGTAGACTGGTGATTACATTTTAAATAAGATGTACCACCTGAACACTTTGCTGGCTGTCTGATGAGACACTCGAGAGTTCACTGCAACTTTGATGGTTTACCTAGAATCCATGCTCCATTCATTGATTTAACCTTTATTCCTTTTACCTAAAGACCCTAAAGGGAATGAGAAAAAGCATGGATTTTTATTAAATGAAAATCCATCTGTAAAAAACAAAGGCATACTTGTACTGTTTCATGTTGGAGGTTGTTTATTTTTACAAACTGCCCATGGGATTAGCTAATCAACAATGATATGATTTTCAGTTTTGATTTAAGATTGAAGTTTTATCGATGTGGCAGCCACTGATTTCATAGTAGGAATAAAAATATAAACCTGTTTCTAGACTATATTGCAGCAGCATATATAGGCTGTCTTTCATGTAATAAGAAAAGAAAAAACAAAGATGATTTTCATTTTGGTTAAATGCAAGATATTTATTTTTTCTTTTGCTTGAGAAAATATTTGAAGCCTTTTCTGAAAGTTGTATGCTTATTCACATTAAGGCTGTTGCCATTCATTAGGGAAAAAAAAACAAAACAAACCCAAACCAAAACAAAACATCAAAATTCCCCAAACCTACATTTATTTTCCTGCTCTTCTGTATGTGCTATGCTTATACCTACATGCTGCAATGCTACTGGTGATTTTTACTGTCAGCTAGGACAGTAATTTGCATGCCTGTCACTTACGTAGCTTTCCTTATGAAATGTATGTATCTTACCCCTTTAAAGGCCAGAGCAAAGATCTGACACAGCTGATAGTCTCATTTTAGTAACATACTCTTAAGAACTAGCTGTGATATGTAAGATTAGAAATATTACCATTACATCTTTAAAAACTTTTTTCTGTTTATTTAGGCCAGCTTTATGCACCATCCTTTTGTACTATCTACAGTAGTTGGAAACCACTTTCCTATGTTCCATGATGGATAAACTGGATTTGCATGAGAAAAATATTTTGATTCTCCTGTCACTGTAATAATTTTAAAAATGTCTTCTCTTTCTTTGGTAGTAGGCTATGTGATTTAATAAGGATCCAGAAGAAAGAGTATTTTTGATAGAAAAAAAAAAAAGGTGATTAACACTGTCCCAAGATTTTGTTTATACAGTATGACTCAGTCCATATAATTTTTCATGTTATTAAGAGATACATAGAAAATTTTGGAGGTAAAAGCCCAAGGAAGTGAGTGGTAAAACTCTTGAACAATACCAGAAGTTAAATAGAGTTCAAAACCATGGGAAAGAAAAAAATATCAGAAAAAAGAGTGTCTTTTTACATTTTCATTATTGAAAAAACCCCCACAGTTTTAAGAGCACCTGCAGGCTTTTTTTGTATGTAGTTGCCATAATCATGCCTTAAACTTAAGACAAGTAGTTTAATATAGTCTCTGAAAAGTGATAATACATTTCATTGAATAAGTTGTTTTGTTTTGTTTTATTTTTCCCTGAGTTTTACCAGTGTAGGAAAATATCCTGAGGCTTGTGCAAATCAATGAGATTAAAATTCCTAGCAAAGTTTGTAGAGTTGTATCAGCATTTATGAATAGTACTTGCATGAAAAATCTGCAAATCATGAATGGATGGACATGATCACTAATAACCCAGAAGATGAAAGAACAAGGTTGTTATTAGCATTTATTGAAGATGCTGAGGTGAAAAGCAGTGAGTACCAATTAAAACAGAGAGCAGGTTACAGTGAGTCCTGAAATTAGAAATATAGGGAGGGAATGATAAACATGACTGGTTGGAGAGGGAGTTAACTGGAGAAAATTGAACAGAAAATAGAAATATGTTTTAGACATAGTATAAGATATTTAAATAGTGCATATTGTCACACACTGATGTTGATTTACCATATTATTTTAACTCATGATCCTTTAGTGCCTGCTAAAGTATGTATTAACTGATGCAGTTTCTGCTGTTGGCATTTGTTGGCAACAATTATGATAAACCATGCAGTCATATGTTGAACTTATAAAAGCAGAAAAAGTCACTAAATAGAAAATTTTCAATAAGAGTTACCAACTAAGAGTTGCTGTAATTAAAACAAGCTTTCAAAATGTTACTGGAAAGAAAGCATCGTGGAGTCTGTTCAGAACAAATCAATTAACCAAGGTGAGAGGTAGGGTTTTTTTTGACTTAACATGTAAAAGACTTACTGTATTGCATATTTTCTGCACAGGTTGTTTTCTCTTAAAATTGTTAATATTTATCTACTACTCAAACTAGCATTAAGGATAGGAAAATTAAATTCTTGAGGTGATTTAAAGTATCTCGTACTACATATTCTTGTTTCTTTGGAAAAAATCACTCAAGTAGCCAGTTTGATGATGTTGTATGTGTATCTTTTGAGAAGTACTGTTCTAATTCTGGTTCATTTTCACAAATAAATACACCCACAAGAATTGCCAGAGGAAATTTTTCCCCACATTTTCTCCAAGAACAAAAGGCAATTTTTGTTTAGACCCTTTCTTACAGTTTGTTATAACACAGAAGTAAAAACACTAAGCCTGTTTAAGCCAAAATTCTCTCTCAGAGAGTATTGATAAGAGGTATGATTTAGGGGAACCTGTAGATCAGCTGTCTCTTTGTGGTTCCTTCTGTTTCATCTCTTCCAGCTTCCACAATTGTTAAGTTATGGATAGAAGAATAGAATAAAGAATGGAGAAGTTCTATTTTATTCTATTGTAAGCATATGGCTTATTGGGCAGATTTTTGTAAGACTGAATACATACAAAACATAAAGGCTGCCAGTAGAGCAAGCAGACTTTTAAGCTGAAATATATAAGCTGTGCTCCTCTATAAAAACAGTCAAATGAGGTAAAATATGCCATGTCTCAGTTCACCAGAGAAGCTAAAACAGGTTGTTTTCTGACTCCTGTAAACAAATCTGTTCAGTTAATAGTTGAATTTATGAAAATCTATATGCTATGAGTGGCTGGGATTTGGTCACAGAAGGTAGACAGAAGGAAAATATAGCAGAGAAAAATAGCTACATGCTACCTAAAATAAGACAAAACCTTAACACATATAAAAAAACACCCCAGAACCTATGGAAATCTATAAAACTTGTTAGAGAAAAAAGAATATTCTGCTTAAGAAGTTATCTCTGTAGAAGAGAAAGGCTTATATTCATTACTTCTAGAAAATTAACCTGTTCTGAAATTATGATTGAAATATGTTGAAAAGAAAGACATGATTGTAGAACTGATTGATGTATATAAGTTTTGTTAATGTTATAAATATTCTGGAAAATACTTAAGAATGCATACTTCATGACGTAAACATTTTCTGAAATAAAATATTTTTTGTGATTGTAAACCTAATGCTACCAAGTAACCAGAGTGACTCAAGAGCAGTCTTGTTGGGTAAGACATCTTTATCAGACCTGTGATTGAGAAGTTGTCTCCCTGTCTTTCAGAAAGACTGACAGAATTTTGCTTGGATATATACAAAGCGTCAATCTGTGAAACTCCTTTCCTAAGACCAGAAACATGGATAAGAATGCACCTATGCAGGTTATATTGAATGTGACATTTTTCAAAACATGATCTCAAGCTACAAGATCAAATAGGAGACCTGAGAAGATGGTTCAAAAGGTTGTTATGGAGAAAGCAGTACTCAAATGGGTCAGCAGGAATGGAAAGAGTATTTTTATTCTGCAAGAGCAAAAAGATATTATATATATCACTGTGAATGTAACACAAGCTCTTTCTTAAAGATATCTCTTAATAACTAAAAGAAAAATCCATCAAAGTAAGATGGATTGTGTCACTACATGAATCCCTTGGTTTGTACAACATTTTCTTCTTCTTACCAGACTCTAACCTGGTAAACCTTTAGTGGACAGACAAGAAGCTAATACTAAAGACAGTTTTACCTGCATAGTGATATTAGGATTATTAATCTGCAGTTATTCTTAAAATAGTTAAGCAGCTTTGGCTTTTTTAGCTTCCAATTCAGTAAAAAACCCAAAAATCTAAGGGCAGTGTAAAATTTTGAATCAGTCTATTGATTTTAAAATTATGAGTATCGATTTTGAAATATATAAATGCTCATAAAGTACGCATTTGAGAATCATTCTGGAAATAATAAGAACTTTAGTGTTGACACCAGTTCTTCTATTAGAGATTACAAAGTAAAAGTAAGCTAATTTTTGTAACTTTGATACAAAGACTTCAACAGTTTGACAACACTACAAAGAATATTTTTCTTCTCATTAAAAACAATTGCTTTGAAATATACTGCGTTCTTGTGAAATAAAATTAAAGAAAAATGGTAGTGACTTCCAAGATGCTTTTGCAAAATTCACAAACTAGAAGGAAAACACAATATGGCATATCAGTTGATGGAGTTAGTAGCTGCTATGTGAAGTGTATAATATGTTGTTAAAATTGCAAACCAAAATATGTAAACTCTAAGAAACCTGAAATGTAATAGAAAAAAATTCTGTACCTTGCATGGTTTAGACAGTGTAATCAATGTGAGTAAAACAAGACAGCTTGATTAATAAAGTGCAGTATTTTATGAAGCAATTTATGATTTATTACAAAGATATCTCTTATGTATGAGATATGAAAATTGGTAGGAGTCAAGATGAACATGGCAACCATGTCTTAACCATATCTCACTCATAAAATTTGAATAGAAGGTGCAAAACACAGACATTTTAAAGGCTCATAACTTGGTCACATTTCCTGGAGTTCATGAATACAGAAATAATTTAACTCATGATTCAAAGTATGGAGGAGTTGTGATTTCTTATAAGACAAAACTACTAAGCAAAAGTATTATTAAATATCCAACAACCCACACCCCTAGAATAAGAAGATTCCATCAACTCATCTAGAACAGAGTGAATCTGTTTCTCGAAATGTATTTGTCTGAACATCTGACTAAATCTACCAGTGATCAATAAGATCACTTTGGAACCTAATCACATTTTTAGCAAGACAATTTTTTTTTATTGTCTAGTTAAAATTTCCTTGCATTTCACCTTAACTGGTAAGTTAATTTAATGCCATGTGCAATCATCTCCAGTATCTGTAATGCAGATGATATTTTTTGAAATTGCTTTATTTTAATACACTTTTACCCTGAAAACCAGAATTAATACAAAAAAAAAGAAATTCAAAAATCAACAGATAGCTAACTTTGACTAAATTTGTGAGAGGCATATTAATAAATGATCAAAGGAGAAAAGGATGCAATAAGAAATTTTCACAGCCTCTGAAATAGATCACTTTATCCATAATTTTGCAGTCACGTAATTGAAAGAAGACCAAATTATTGCAATCAAGATGATGAATATTTTTTTCTGATCACTAATTATGTGTAGCTGAACAAGAGTAAGAATTGAGCAGTACAACTCAGAGGAAATTGTGTCTGATTACAAGTTGCTTATTTAGTTGGATGTGTTTCCATATAAAAAATATTTTTTCCTCCGGAAGGTTTTTAAATGTTACTATAAACTCTGGAGGTGCATAGCCTTAGGACGGAAAGAATCAGACATAAATTAGTACACTAGAAAATCTGTTTAGATATATCATTATGCAGATATATAGATTTTATCTATATAGATATTTATAAGAGCACCCACAACTTCTCTGGGCAAACTATTCCAGTGTCTCCTCCCCTCCCCTCCCCTCCCCTCCCCTCCCCTCCCCTCCCCTCCCCTCCCCTCCCCTCCCCATCCCCAACTGGATAGTGTTGATTTTCATTAAAGCATCGGCATCTTTTGATGGACAGATCGGATGTCAATGAATTATCTGTTGGCAGAGAGATGTGACAATTATAGTTAAGTTGTGTACATGTATATTATATTAAGCAGGAATTACTTTTTGGGGAACCTTAAAAGGTAAAAGTAGTGCATGACTTCAGTTTCATGTGTGAACACTATAAACAATCTGAGAGAATGATAGAACATGCACTCGTTTTTAATATGAGTTATGGGATGGAACAGCTGGTACTGTGGGGAATAACAGCCACCTCCCTTGACACGATCATTCTGCTGCAGAACACAGCAGATGTATTTACTGTCTTCTGAAAAGTCTGTATGTATGGCATGGAGAAGTAATCCCCACAGAAAAAAAAAAAAGTTTCATCTGATATAAAATACGTGAAAAGAATATACTCCAATGAAGAGATTGCACATTAAAAATGGAAGAAAACAGCTCCTGCATACCTCTTAGGCAGGATAATTCCATAAATTATCCAAAATTAAATAAGATAGTGAGACAACTTCTAGGAAATGACTCAAGGATCGTACCAGGTAATGCAAAAAAGAAGAATTACTAAGTTTTCATGAGATGCCATTAGTCTAGTAACTTTTATTCAGGCAAGAGAGGATTTTGAGATATACTTGAAATAAGAGCTATATATAGATATTAATGATTAACAGAAGACTAGAAGTGAAAGGTACACTAGCATGGTAGTGACAGAACCATGAGAAGAAATTAGTCACACAAAATAAAGAAATTAAAGTTGACAACATGCAATCCCCAGTGACCAAGAAACAAGATGACATGTATGTTTCCTGTGAAGGAATTCCATCCCCCTATGAAAATAAAACATTTTCTATGCTAGTGCCACAGTAGGAACACATTTGTAAGTACCAAAAAGATAGAAAATATGTGTCCAAGGGTTTTAGTAGCTATCATAAATCCACTTCATGTACAGTTGCTCAATTACAATATATTTATCTTTAAAGATTTCTCTCTAGTATTTAATCATATATATGCCAAACTTTATTAGATAAGGTTAATCTTGTAGTTGACATGAGTATCATGGTGACTGATATACTATGTGGGTTCTCATAAAGGATGCCAAAGCAGTTTTGGAGTTTTTTTTTTTTTCCAGAGGAAGCCAGGTAACTGGCATCTCTATTGCTAGTGTAGACTTTAAGGCAAAAGTTTTGAGTTCAGGGATTTCAAACTGCTTTCAAATTTTATGACTTTATAGTCTCCCATATTTTTGTGAAGTGTAATCAATGGAATATGGGCTTTTTCCACTCATGAGCTGAACTGGAACCATGACAGTAGAATTATATTTGTGTTCTGCCACCGTTATGTGATTTTCAAAAAAGCTAATGTTTCTTAACTTACAGCTAGCCTTTGGCCATTTCATACTGTGACATGAGCAGCAGTGTACTTAGGTTAAAAAGATCTGAGTTGCAAAAACTTGTGATAAAGATTAGCAAACTGGCAATGAGGAATCCTGTTACCTTTTAAGTCTTGCTTACATAACAAACTGTCTTTCTACACAGAGAAAAATGTAGTGGTGTGTTTAATTTTCTCTGTTAAATGTCTATTCGTACTGTTTATTTGGTTCATTCCATGTACCCCCGTTCAAACCCCAGTTGTTTCTTACCATGGTTGCTTATCCAAGTTCAGTTAAATGTCAATCATTTGCCCCCTACCCCTGAGGACCTGTCCATCTCCTCGAGGCCTGTCCCTGGTTCTCAAAAGTTCCAAGGAAGGTGTCGAGTGATAGGCCAGGATCTGAGGAAGTCTGTCCTCCCCTACTGGGATTGGATCCTGAAAGAGTCTCTCATCCTGGCAGCCACTCCCTGGTCTTTCCTCATTGGTTCCTTCCCTGATACCTCCCCTTACTCCTCCCCCTGTTAAAAGTAACTGACCCAGGGCTCTGCTGAGGCAGATTCCCTGGAGTGAGGTTGCTTTCCCAGAACCCTCAATAAACTCCAGTGGCAACCCCTCAACAGTCCTCCTTCTTATTCTCACCATCATCACAGCTCAAACCTAGTGGCTGGGCTGAAAAGAGCTCACCGGATCAGCTTGGTTGGCCAGCCCATTGAGCTGTACCGATCACCTGTGACTGTTGCCAGGGCCAGCCGGAGGCAGGAGAAGACTCTGACCACAAGGCAGGGCAGAGACAAATAGACGCAGTCTCAGAAAAAGTAGTATAAACTCAGTTATTATGACAATAACTTATCTTTTTCAAAGTCAGCTCTACGGAAGGAAAAGAAGTTTTTTAAATAGTCACCCAACACCTGTTATGATATAGAATCATATTTTACATGCTTTCCAATTATATATGCTAATAAGATAATTTAGGATGACAAAGTGACAAGAAACATTCCCATTAGATGCTGTTCCTCCTTCACCAAACAGATGATGTGAGCTACTATGTTTATATTTTCAAATGCACACAAATGCATACACGTACACACCACTTCAAATAGGCAACAAAGATAATTAATTCACAAATCCAGATACTTAAGTACCCGTCATCTTACAGCAGACATGATGGGGGAACTGAAATACTACAATTCAAATTCCAGTTTTAATGTATATATACCTTACAGTCAACTATGATTCAGCATGAATCTGTTTTCTGGAAGTACTCAAAGCAGCATATCATAAAATAATCTTCAAATATTCTTCGTATTTCAAGAAAGCAAAACAGCTGATGTACAAAGCCTTTCAAAGTTTTCCCCTTAAAGAAGGAAAAAAATAGGTAATGTCCCTTTTTAATGGAACACCTGACTGATATTTTCACCCAATTCTTCCTCAGGCTGAGTTACAATACAGAAGTACGTGTCTTAGATGTGGTCCTCCTTATACTTAGAAGAGATAAAAAAGGAGAAGAGATAACAGGTTGTATTACTTTGAATAATTTCCCCTCCAAATCTGTGACCAAAACAAATAGATTGCTATTATTGATTTTTTGAAATACTTAATTTATATAACTGTATTAATTTAAATAACAACCCAAAGAAAGTAACTTGAAGAGACAAGGTAGCTTAGTGAATACCAATCTAACAAATGTTTTCATTGCCAAAAATGTACATTTTATTTAGCTTCAGTCATAGGGATCCACATAGTTATGCTAACAGAAAATAAAATAAATTTAAATCATTGAGAGATGATTCAGAAAGTGAAGGTTACAGTGTCAGTTTAGTTGTAAAAAAATTAATATAATTTTGTATATACCATGGAAAAATTGATATATAAGAACTTTTATGCTATTCATAATTCTGGTTCTTTTATATTTTTTTCTGTTCTTGTGACATACAGAGTTAAATTGTTTTGTAATTTCTCAAACCTCTTTTATTCTCTATATTTTCTTCAGCTTGTCAAGGTATTTCTCCTTTTCTTCTGTCAACACCTGTGCATTAATATTTGGGAGCCCCATGTTAGCAATTCAGAAGGCCTCTCAATGCTTCCACAGATATTCCACAGAAAAATTCTGTGAGTAAGCTTAGCTTCTCTGCTGCCCTGCTCTTAGCCCAGTAGGTTTTCTAGAGAAGGAAATTGTATAACTTCAAATAAAAAAAATAAGGCAAACACTTGAATCTCACAGGACCCTGGCCTACTAAATGGCAGAATAATTTTTTGCTAGAGGAATATCTGACTCACTCAAATACAACGGTTAAAGATTTTCTGTCTGAGATATTAAGACAAAGTCCAAAATTCTTCAATAGTTTTGTCTTCCTTCCTTTCCCTTTCCGAAGCATGTTCTGTTTTATAACAAAACATTTTCTCTGGGAAGTATTTGCTATTCCAATGATTAACTACATTCTTGGAAATTCTCGGCAATTCCTCGAAAAATGGAGAGCATTGGTGTTCTATTTTGAAAGGCAGCTTTCAGCTTTGGGTCACAGTAAGCTGTCCTACAGATTGTGCTGCAGGCCAGCCACCTACTTATTTTTAAATGCTTTCTGCAAAGACACAAAGAATCAGAGAACATTCATATTTAGAGGAATATCACTTTTTTTTTCTTATTCATTTGGTCTGTTCATAATTTCATGCAACACCTTTATCCTGGTGAAAGTTCATAGAAAAATTTTGTCCCCCATAGCTACAAAGCTTCTCCAATGATTCTTATAAATATTATACAAATTAATTATAATATTTGCAAGAGGGCTGAATTTATGCTACATTATTAGATAAAACTAATCAAGTATTTTTTTCTGTCCTCACCTCTTTACCTTCTTTTCATCCTTTGTCATAGTTTTATTTACTTTGAAAAAGCAACACTCAAAACACTCAAAATTTTAAGAAAATCTGCTCATGTCCTACATATAGAAACATGATTTAGTGTACTTTAATACTGTCCACATATGTATAAATCTGGAAAAAATGCCCTTGTTTAACAAAAACAGTCATCTATTGTTTTCTTAGCAAATTTATAATGTAAGAAAAGATTTTTCCTTATCACTTGCATTTTTCATTATGTGTAGGATTATCAGGCCATAAATACTCCACAAAGAAATTGCAGTGAAAATATTACTCTGCTTTCAACTGCTCCTAATACAGTTTAAAGTGCTTTTGATGCCTTGGTGATTTTATTGGCATTGACCATCCTTATTTTATATTTTTTCTTTTATCTAAGTGGCTTGATCTTTTAGACAAAACATATTCTCAATCAGATTTTTCTGGCGTTCAGTCTTAATAAGGTGATCAAAATAGTGTGTGTTTTTATCTGCCTTCTTAACTGCTGTAAAATCACCTTGTGTTAAAGTTTCAGCTACTTGCTAAATTTTGGTTATTGAGCAGTTTACAATGTCAATTGTCATATGTCAGGCTGATGACCTACCAAAGTTTAGAAAGTGTAGTGTAAGCTATAAACACATTACATTTACCTGTCTTTTCAATAGCTTCTGCTTTTATCAGCAGACATTTTCACTACTTCAATTCAATAGTGACCGTAGATGCGTATCCATGTTGGCTTTCTTTTGTGACAAAAGGAGTTCAGGAGAGGAATGGTCTGAAAATGACAGCGAGTGTCATCTTAAACTTATGACTAAAATAAATTTGGGTTGTTTTTCTGACACAATAGTAATATGTCCATACATTTCCAGAATATTTAATGTTGCTAGTGAAGTTTTATTCCATCTATTCAGATGCTGTAGAATGATCTAATTTCTGAACTTCATGGTAAAAGAAAAACAGGATACAAGAGCATGGAATGACATGGAATTCACATAACATTCTAAACCCAGCATGTTCAAAAAATAAAACCAAATTACTTAATAAAGTTAGAATTGAAGAGTCATAGTCAAATGCTATGTTTGCATGGACACAAAAAAATAATAAAATTAACAGTGCTGCTTAGAACAAAAAATCTAGTCTACTATTAATTCTTATATGGCAGCTTTCAAGTTTAAATAGTGCATCTTAGTTTCAGAAGCTTGGTCTGTTCATGGATAGAAGGACAGTGTCAATTAATTTGCCTAAATAAAGACACCTAGTATCACTTATTATGTTCCAGAGCATTGTGTCTGGCCTAAACTGCTGTGCTGTACTGAGTAAGCAAAGGCCATTTGTAGATTCTAGATTGTGTTTGCTGGTCCTGTGCAGAGTCTCTGGTACAACAGTGTGTTTCAAGCAGCCCCAGATGCTGATGCTTTGGCAACTGAATTAAGTCTGTTTTATCGAAATCACACTAGAATAGCTTCTGATGTGAACAGTTGTTAATTCTTGCATAAAATATGATATGGTGAAGATGATATATTCTCTTGGTTTACATGAATTTTACCTAAGCTACTTTCATTTTTGACTTCATGTGCGTAGAAAAGGACATGATAAAAGTAGTCAGCAAAACAGTTCAGTTAAATCTACTTTGTAGGTATATTTATTTTAAAAAAAAGTTTATGTTTTGTAAAAGAAGCCAATTTAAGGAATCTTTTATCAGAAATTGCACAATGTAAAAGATATTATGTATTTTGTAAAGCTATGTTTTAGTAGGTTCATGATCCTATAGTATGGTACTCATTGCTATTACAGAGATCCTAATTTCTAGGAGGTTTATTTTATGTGCCTAGGAAGAAAGTACAACATTGTAGCTCAATTAGCTAGAAAGCTCCTAAGAAAAAATGTTGAAGAAATGTGCTTCTAATTGCAACTACTAAATTCAGAAAAAAATATTGATAATAAGAATAACCAGTGTAGACAAGATGTATTTCTGGCCATTAGAGAAAAGGATACATAAGAGGATTTGATGTTTAAAAGGAATGAGTATTAGTCTATGTGACAGCTACTGGGCTTTGACAAGGGATTCTACACCCTTTAATCTGCAAGTCAACATTTCACATTCAATTAATAATTGAAAATGTGACCTTTATTAAATATATAGCAATCTCTTAATAATTATATAATTCTGATGTCATCGTAATACATTTATAATATTAAAGCATAATTATACATTTGCATTATCGAATTATAGCATGAAAGTATGCTAAGAGTTATAGTAAAGAATGAGTTTGGCCAGATCTCTGCCACTAGGCTTATTCCATCAATGTAGGACAACTAAGGTCAACACCAGGTTTAAAAGAGAATACAAAAGAGGAATCTGGCCTCTAGATAACAGGCTAATTGCCTGATTTTCTCAGTAGTTATTATACCTTATCTTCTACATGCTACACCTGCAACAAATGACGCTGACAGAATGGTGTGAGCTAGAGGTGGAATTTCATGTGATTTCTGTCTCCCTGTTGACTTTAGCAGTTTGTTGTTTCCCTTTTGCTCTATCTCCATCCTTTAAACTCTGTGGTCACTAAAACATTATCAGAAAATAAATAAGTTAAATTTTGGCTTTTTTTTTCTCCTTTTCACTTCAAAATGTGTTATTGACTAGTGTGCTGATAATGCAATTACAATATGGGAAAAGCTAATAAATAAACCCTAATAAAAAAAATCTTAATAAAATCAAGATGTTTTATTTATACATAATCTGATTTCAATAGATGGTAAGGATTAGCTGTAAAATTGTGTGTCTTTTTTTTTTTTTTTTGTTACAACTTTGTTGTTTGTGAGATTATCTGATCTCTGCTGTGCGAAAGACCAAGAGAATAACCTCATCTGAAACCACAAAGAGAAGAGTTTTGTTCTCAGTATGAGGACTAGATGCAGGTAACAAAAATCAAAATTTTGCCTAAGACCATCTGCCATGGGTTAGCATAGTTTGGATTTCTTTGGAAAGGACAGACCTATCAGAAGTCTTTTGGTTATTGACATGTGGTCTGACCACTGAGAAAGCAGAATGCGACTTTTGGTAATACCCTTAAAAGCTGAGAATGTGTGGGAGCCATCTCTTTTCTCCAGGTGAGCAGCCAGGTAACATCCTGCAGGAGTCGGGCTGGGCCAGGCCCCGCTGCCCCTGGGCGGCTGAGCCGGGCCTCCGGGAGCCGCTGCCCCTGGGGAAGCAGCTCGGCCGTGCCTGGGCCCGGGAACAGCAGCAGCAGGGAGGGGAGACAAAGCCCCGGCAGCTGCCTATGTTGCTGGCCAGGGCTGGGGGACATGTTCCCCCTCCCTCTTTCCTCAGGCCTCAGGGAGCAGCTCTGAGTGGCCCACGCCAGGAGATCGAGGGGTGGAAAAGAGGGCATCCAGCAGCCTCTCCGGCAGCATGGCCTTGAGATCTTTGCACCTCCCACCAGCAGGGATCACGTGAGCAAGCACTGTAGGCCTGGGCAAGTTTTTAACTCTTTCTGCCAGCAAATGAACTTTCCGAGCACCGGCCTTTCCCCGGAGTGAGGACAGACAAAGTGATTGAACCATAATGAGACACAGCATGAAACTGAAGTCAGTGAAGAGAGAGTGAAAAGACTATCTGGGTCAAAGGAGGAGGAGAGGCCTAATTTGGCTGGATATTTCTGGTAAACTATGGAGACTGAACCATTTTTTCCTGTAACATATGAATGCTGTTTGGGGGGGAAATGCTGCTTCTAGTCAAAGGTTGTGGAGGAATATAACTGAGATTTAATTGGGAATTTTGAATAGAGTAAGCCCCCTGCTCCTGGGATAAAAGGAGGTCTCAGCCTTTGAGACGAAGATGATTTTAGAAAGCGATATGAGTGATATGAGGCCCTGCACTCCTAGGGTAGAAAGGAGGTCTCCATTTCTTACGAGATGGAGACAATTTTGGAAATAGAAGAAGAGAATCTTTGTGTTATTCTTGAGGAAGCATCCTTAAACAGTACCCCCAAATAAGCAGATATGGCCCATGTGCAGTGTTGGGAAAGCTGTTAATGTGTGGGATTTCACAGTTTGCAGAGGTTCCTTTCAGGTTCTTGCAGACAATATCTCTATGGAACCAAGAGAGTCTCCTTTCCTAAAGAACTGATGAAAGATTATCTTTAAATGATAAAACTGACTGAAATGACAGGTTTTGTTTTTTTATGTTGGGTGTGGGAAAGTGAACACTTGTGGAGAGAGGGAAGGATGTTTTGAAAATTTAATTTTTTTTTCTTTTTTGTTTCTTATAATCATTCTTTTAGTGTGTGTAAATAAACTATCCTTGTTATTTGAAGGTAAGCCTGTTTTGCTCTTTGTGTTCTCCTAGTCACATAAAATATATTAAGTGATGAAACCATCACACCATCCTGTTTTAAAAAGTTAGTATCAAGAGAATATATTATAGCAGATTGTCTTTGATCTTTGTTTGTTTGTTTCTATCTCCTTTCCCATTTACAATAACATATTAAACCCACTTAAGTGTGAGCTAACCTGCTCACTGTGACACTCTAATCAATTAATCCCCTTAGCCTTCCTGCTCACCTTCCTGTTGGTTAATTTGTAAGCATAATTTAGGTCAAAAAGCACTGACTGCAAGCTCATTCAGTAATCCACTCTCTATTTTAGACAATTTGTAAAAAATAAACCCTATGTAAAACACCAAAGTCTCCATACATAATAGATTTATTTTGAGCAAATATTTAAATATGTAGATATGCTGCTTCCACTAGCAGACCTACAGAGTATTACGGTATATGCAAACAGTGAGACAGACAATAAATAGTTGCATAGTATCCCTTTCATAAATATTTGATCAGAGAAGAGGAACCAACATTTTTCACAGTTCTATACTGTTTCAGGCCTTGGTGTACATATATAGTTATGTGCAAAGGGCAATATTTAAAAGGTATTGGGTTTGCAGACCCTCCCTGAGCTCTAAAGGTTTGACTTGAAGCTGTATTGACAACAAACTGACACATTCCTACATTAATATGAGTCAGGGGGATCCAAATTTATAAAATACGATTTGCTGTTTCAGACCAGCTCTTCATCTCTACAAAATTATTTCAAAAGCATTCTTCTATAGAATTAGAGGAGAATCTAAAAGTATATGTACTTATATTGAAGTACCGAAAATAGGCTGCTTTGGGCTATGCTTGTTGTCAAACTCCTCAGTCTTTCCATCCTCTACCGCAGAGTTTCTTTGTGGTCAAGCTGAAGCTGACATATCCTATCCAGGGATATAAAGGTCAAAGGGAGAATTATGACCACCCAACCCCTCATTCTAAGAAAAAAACAGAAAGGTAAATAAGAACAAGAGGAGTGAGGTTTAATTTTGATGTGGATTTTTATTGAAAGTGGGTAGCTGTAACAACAAGATGTAAAGGCCTTCCTAGAGCATTTAGTCAGGGGAGTCAAACTTGCTTTTTGCTGTTGGTTGCTCTGGAATCTTTGTGCTTTAAGCCTCTACCTAACAACTGGCAAAACTGTTAGAAATCTAACCCTATATCAAAAAAAAATTGAGACGTATTTTCACATAAAGTTCTTTATCTTGGTCTCTATATGTCTTTTAGCATGGCATTCAGCATGTTCCTCCATTTCAATGGTTATTTTTCACAGAAAAGAAAATGTGCTTATTTCAAGACTGAAAATGTAATATCTTTTTTTTCCTTTCAACATTTAGTCCATATTCTTAAAATATTTTTTGCCATAGCCAGACATTCTCTTTTCCAAAATCCTTCAATCTCAAGGATAGACAAAGTCAGTGACTCTGAAAAGCCTTCCTGCTTGGAGCTTCTACTACCATTTTTCTTGGGAAGCATAAATAAGGAAACTATAATTATATGGCTTATAATTAATTTAATTATATTAATTATTCCCTTATAATAATGACACCTTCATCTGTCAAAAATTTTCACAAATGTATTGATATTCTTAAGCTGCAAAATAATATACCAAGCTAACAGCATGATATTTTCCATTTATGTTCTATAACCTCTGCAGAACCATCTATTTTGTAATGACATGGTCCTTGAAATGATAAGTTGCTCATACTGTAACTAAAACTTTGCAGAAAAGTCATTGTAATGCATGCCAAAATTAGAGAAACATCTTAGGCTCACTTTTTGTAAAAACTGCTTTCTGACATCTTTTTTTCAGTTATATATAATGTGCTGTCATCCTCTTATGTTCAATATTATTTCACGTGGGCCAACATGTGTTAAATCAATATTATCCTGAAGTGTCCTCTCACTTAATTCTAAAGTTCTGAGGCTACTTCAATCAGTTACAGCAGCATGGTTAAGGAGACTTGACTAATGTTTTAAAGCTCTGAATTGTTCAGGTTTGCATTTAGATATGGCCCTTTCCCCTTCTTGGCTTGACTGCTTAAAATGGTCTTTGTAAGCTGTAGATGCATTGCAATGTGTATATTACTTATGAAAAAGACAGCTAACCTTAACCTAACCTTAACCTGCCTCTTAAAGTTTTAATTTGTATTATTGAAAAAGTGCTCCTGGACTACCTCTTAAAATACAGCCTGAACAGAAATTCAAAAAATACAACAGAATAGAAATTCTATTCCTGATGAACGGAAGCAGACAGGTATAAAATGTGGACCATGACTCAGTCACCTGGTATTGTTGAGGCACTTCACATCAGTTTGCATTAAAGTACATATGTCAGCTACTGTCAAAGGGAGATTCTTCTGAATTTTTTACTCATAAATGCATAAGCAACAGGCAATCATGCAAACATTGACCCCAACCAAATTGGCAGTGTTCATAAACAGAGAACTGCTGCTGTCATTTATGATCCATTAAATACTGCTCACAGTTCTCAATTGCCTTTTCACAATTTCCTATTTTTATTCTCTTTTGGTGGCACCTGACCAGCACTAGGAAACACAGAGCATTATTCCAGCTTATGTGACAGTCCTTGGGATCTCACATTAAAATTGGCAAAGATCTGTGAAAAGCAGGTCCACATTAAGGACTTGGGAGAAGAGGTTCTTAGTAGTGTTAAGAGAGACCTTTGTCCAGTCACCTGTGGTGAGAAGATCTCTGAGAGAAACCATATAATAATAATAATCTCAAAACCAATCCCAGCTGTGTTTCCTGGCCCCACTGCTGTAGCAGTTAGCATGAGTTACTTGAAGTTAGGATAGCTTTTGGCATGAGCTGATGAACCTTGACTTTTTGCTGTAACAGAAGCAGTTACAGCAATGAAATATGGTACAAACCTGTTGCAAAGAACAGAGTGGTTTTGGTGCACTTAAAAAAATATATAGACAGAGAACACTCTCAGTCTGCTGGACATCAACATGTCCAGAAGTAATCTGAACATTGGAAGATTGGGAGCACTGGCAATGGCTACAACAAATCATAATAAAACAGTGCAATCTGGGAAGGCAAGAATCCATGGCAAGATATTCTGTACTTAAACTAATACCTAAAACCACTTAAGAATAGTGCAGACAACCACAAAAAAGACATTGTGGAGGAACCCAGTGACATTCCTCAGGATCCAGGATTGTGTCTCTAACCTCCAGGAAGTACAAGTCCCCACAGCTCTGGATCATACGCATTGTGCAGCATTGACACCACTGCACTGACCCACATGACCTTTCTCCTAGTTGCACTGTCTCACAGTCTGGTAAAGTAACACAGTTAGTAAAACTGCACCTCTGTGATGCATTTTGCTATTTAAATCCACTTAGCCACAATATCATCTGGTCTTAAAACTTCACAGAAAGAGAGTTCTCTCTTTTTGTTTGAAAACAGTTCATTTAGGTAGAGAGTTTCTTGGAGCAGCTTAATCATGTTTATAACCAGCAAACACATCTTTATTCTTGTGTTATCGTTGTCCTGTAACTGAAATGTTTCTTTTTCCTGAAAAGAGATAATTTCATTCTCTTTGAATCTTGATGAGAAAACCATATTCTCTGCTAGCACTTAGAAGGGCCCCATTGTTATACTCTTGTTGTATGACAGACACTTCATCTCCTCCTGAAAATACCACTGTTAGTGCTTTCCTGATGGTCTTCCAGTTAGAATTAATCTCTCTGAATATTAGCAACAAACATATAGACCTGTATTCTAGTATCCTGTTCAATGGCATTCATGATTTTTTTCTATTTGAAATAGATGCCCTGATCCAACCGTGAGATTTTTTTTATGACCACATCACATAGGCAGGTCTTATGTTCAGTGGTGAGCTTAAGGTTTATTACACATCCTTGTTGATATTTACAGAGACATACATTTTTTTTTATTTTGCATTGTTAAATGTAATTTTATTCCTATTTTTTACCTAATTCTTGCTGGTAGTCTGACCCTTATATGTTTAGACAATGCTTTCAAACTCTGAGCCATTGACGTATTCTGTCAATTGCCAATTTTTATGTCAGAGTCACTAATGAAAAGAATCTTAATGACAAACAGCAAGATATGAGAATAGTCTCACTCCAGTTATCTTCGTTTTAGTCCACATTTCATGATCTTGGTTTTAGCTTGGAACATGAAAGCAACAGAAATGTGGTTATCATGTTAAAACATGAAAATGGAACTGTGAAGTTTTGCTGTAGTTCTTCATATAGTCTTTTCTAATAGTTTTGTGTCTCAATTGTAACTAACTGTGCATTTTTTATGGTTTTTTTCTTTTATTTAGAATTAAATACATTTCAGTATGTAAAGTCTTTTCAGATAAACAGAAACAAAATTCTGCTTATAAATTTCTTTTATAGTTTTTTATAGTAACAAGGCAAAAAAAAGGGAAAAGAGAAAAAAGGAAGATATCTGAAATTGAAAGCAGTTAATCAAGTGGATCACTGTACTGTGAAAACAAAATTGTTTTCTGAGTGCAGCATTTTTTTTCTCTAGAAAGTAGCAACAGTAATTCTCTGTTTGTTTTAGGTGTCAGTACAAGTCTAGGGAGACAATGTCATGTCAAACTGATGGAAAATTATTTCAATGCAACTATACTATGAGATATTACTGTGTCAAGACAACGTTAAAAGGATGTCAGTGAAAAAAAAAAAGAAATCCAATAATATGCCAATCTAAAGGTTTCTGATGTAGGTATTTGGAGATTATGTTACATTGACAAGATAATAGAATGGTATCAATGCAAATTACACTTTTATTTAAAAGCAGAAAATTAAATCAACATTATGTTAAGAAACATCATGTAAAAGCAATAAAATTAAAGCTGTATTCATCATCCCTTAAACAACCTGCTGTCTAGGAACTAAATAGATAATTAAGAACAGTTATTTCATTGGGTGGATGCTAAGCAAAGTATTTGGAACCTGTTGAGAGTTAAGCTAGTCAAACCCAGTTTCTGTAATAACATCTCTCAGGAGCTGTCCTGACAAGGTACTTGTGTTTCCTAAATGGAACGTGGTAAGAAGATGTTCTGTGAATTCCAACCCAGAAGGAAGTTATAATGACAATATCACAGCTAGCCCCATATGATAATATGTCAGTCAGGGCTGCTGCTGGCCCATTTCCTTGTAATCATACCTAAAATTCTATGTCAGCCTTCTAGAAAAAGAAAAAGAAAGAATATCAATTTTTTTAATCTTTTTGGAAAGCCTGCTTCCTCTCCATGCTCTACAGACAGGTTCCTGCACTACAACCTGTCCCTAAGTCAGCACCAAATCTGTTCGCTTTTGCTGTCAAACACTTGCTGTGACTTGGTTTCTGCTACACTGCTCATAACAGTCCCTCTGACTGACCTTGCAAATTTGTTTGCTTGGACACAAATAGGAGATTTTATTTCTTCTTCACTGATGATTGTGTTTTTGCTTCCTCTTCCCCTTTTCTTTTTAATGCCTTTTAGCAGGACACTTTCCATCAGATTGTGTCGGAATGTGATGCCATGACTTCCACTTTGATCTTGCTGCTCTAAATATCTGGATTATGAAATTAGTGTCTCAATTTTCAAGCCAATTGAATTCATATATTATCTTCATTTGCTTTTATAACTGTTAAAGGAAGAGGAGAAAACATGTAAAAAGCTACAGCTAAAAAGAATGAAATCCACACTATTACTAAATCTTTGTATTAGTAACTTCACAGTTTAATATCTTTGAATCCACCACAGAAATGAAATTTGTGAGCTTTGTTTCAGGTTTTTGGTATTAATTTTTGTGCATAAAGGAAGACCATAGGCCAAAGAGTTTCTGAGTATGTTGAATTACTTTGAAAATCGGTATTCTACTTGTTTATTCTTTTATAAATGTGAATTCAAAACAAGAGCAAAATAAAATGTCTACCTTGCACTCATTTGCTAAAAAAAATACTGTTACAAAAAAACCTCTTCCTTGAAAGTCTGAAATTTATTAAGCCAAAAAGCTTATTTAAGCCATTTTTTAAAGCCAAAACCAAAAACTTTTCTGAGCCTTCTTGGAAATGAATCAACTATCTTAAAGATTAATATTCAGGTTTTTTGCATAACTCCAAAATATTGGCAAATTTCAAAATCATTGTGACTGTTGGAAAAGAGCTGAAACGACTACAAGACAAACAATTGAGGATATGGCACAAAACAAATTACTCCTACGTGGTTAAACTTTACAATATAAGGAAAATATATTTATGTAGGTTAGAGACTGTTTTAAGAAATTTCTCTTTAATATTTTTCTCTCTATTTTTAGATTTTTTTTAATTTAATAATTTCAAAAAATATAATCAAAGTAGAGAAAAGAAAGGTGGCATCACTGAAATCTAATAATTTTTATAGCAGATGTTGAGATGTTACCTATGACTTTTTTATAATCAAATATTTTAGATTGGATATGTTGTTATGAAGGAAGAAACCAGATTTTTTCTCAGCAACGTAGTGTTTCAAAAGAAGCAGCAGAAGTTTTAGGAAAACAATTATTATGAATCACTGATCTTCATTTTGAAGAACAGCCTATTACTTGAAATCTGTTTCTTCTAGCTTAATGTGAACACCAAGGAGGAATCTGTGAAAAGCTTTCTGGTGTCTTTTGTGTCAGATATTAGTCTCAAGAGTCAGAGAAGAATGAGACATGCATGCCATGTTAGGTATTTTCTCCACAGGCATATTATCCCAAATTAGTTTTGTGAGATGCTAGAGTTGGGCAAAAATATCTGAAAGCAATGTTGCATTAACACTTATTACAGGAATGGATCACTCTTTCTTCTTCTAGTCGCTGGCACCATTCCCATCAGATTTGAGTTTTCTTGTATTTACTACATCAGTGTATTGCTTTTGCATTCAATAATTAACTTTGCTGTTAAAAAGTTTTCAGCATATGTTTGAAGTAATTAATGTTAATTGCTGCATGAACTTTGAGTGATCCACCAGGAACAAGTTAGTTCCAAAAAGAACATATTTCATCTGAGTGTGCAGTCATTAAAATACATTAGTCTACTAATCCTAATACCTTTGTGCTGTTTCCCTTTTCTTCTGCCAAGAAAACACCAACAGCAAAAAAGAATTGTGCCAGAATTGGTCTTGATTTTATAGAGAAGAATTTAGGAGAATACACCTTAAAACTTGAGGTTAGAATTTCCCAAAGGTTAATGGTAAATAATGTCAATATTTGTAAAAACTAAGAAAACCCAGTGCTTTTATATTTTAAAATATGGAATGTTGTGTTAATAATTAGTCAAAAAATATGGGGGCTCATACTTAGTTTGCCCCAGTGTGATATTGTGCATTTCAGTATGTCCAAAACTCAACTTCCTAGTGCAAGCAGGAAAGGACTGGGCAGGGCTGCAATCATGAGTCAAGTGCCTTCAGGCTGGAAAAAAAATTGTGTGTCTTGACTACACCTGCTGTTGTTAAGGGCTAGGTTCCAGTCTTAGCCCATCAGCTCTCTCAGTGGTGGTGGAGTATCAGACCTCAGCCTCTGTGAACCTCTCATCTCCCTCAGCAGTTCTGCTGGGCCATGCCCTTGGAGCACAGCAGGGAGACACAAGCCACGAGGGACACTTGGAGGAGAGCACACAGTGCATCTTCTCAGCAGTGACGGAGCAGCCTCTGGATTCCTCTCTGTGTTTTGGTAGCTGAGGAGAAACTCTTGTCTGGAGCACACCACCATCCTGAGTGCATTGCCAGTTCTGCAAGCAGGGCTCAGACAGAAAGCTAATGGTAAAATTGTACCCTCTTCATCCTTTCAGCTAACTATGTGTCAGAATTCTTTCCAAAGTGTATAAAGGATTTTATATTTCTTATTTCATGCTAATGGTTGTCTGCAGACTATATTACCACTTAAGTAATATGTGTAAGGTTTTAATATCCATAAGTCTAAAGCTCAGATTAAAAAAAAAAAAAAAAAAAAAAAAAAAAGCGCCTCATAATTTGTAAGTTGTTTTTGGGGTTTGTTTTTTTTTTTTTTTTTTTTTTTTTTAGCAGATCCTCTCTGAAATTTTATAATAAACTCAGCAGTTAGATGCCCAGTGCCGTCACAATGAAATTGGCTGGGAGCAAATAACAGCAAGGTTTACTCAGGGCTATTTTCAGACTTCAGTTTTTCCCTGAATTATTAAAAGAAACAATGTTTCTCCAAATCTTCAACTGGAAATTTGCATTCCCCTTAGGTCATGTCCTAGTGTGAACTTTATAAGCCTAGGCATTTCAGGAAACTAGGGACATGGTTTAGTGGTAGATGTGACAGTGGTAGGTTAATGTTTGGACTCAATATCTTAAAGGTCTTTTCCAATCTAAACAGTTCTGCAATTTCATGACTCAGTTCACATAGATGATTACTGAGCAATTTCCAAACTTACCTACTGAATTTGACCATAACAATTTATGGAAATGTTTGGAATCACATCTGGAGGCTACACTGATGATTAAGTCCAAGTGTTGCTACCAGATGCCTTTTTTTGATGACAATTTGCACAAAAATGTTAATTTCTGAATGAATTTCATCTTAAAACTCTATTAGACTTTTCATGAAACCAAGAGGGCAGTGAAGAAATACTTTGATAGTTTTGGGTTCACAGAATAATTATAGCCAGATAATAAGGTAGATACACTAAGTCAGTAATTTAGAAAGACAAAATGTTTATACAATTTTAAAAGTCTTGAAAATATACTTTAACTCTTTAAAGAATTTTAAAGTTGTTTTCTGCATCAATTTAAATCCATTAAGGCAGATTTTAATTAAACTATGACACCTCAGAGTGAAAGTTAGCTCAGAAATAGGTAATTTGAGTATAATTTCAGAAGGCCGGGCCTATGGCATATTTTGGGGAATTAAAAAAAAAAGGGAATTAAATTGCAATTACATAGCAAACAAACAAAAATGTGCTTTAAATTTAGTATATAATCAGACCACCAAATTCCATGTGTCCTGAAAGAAAATCTGGTCCATAAACACAGCATAAGAGCAAACCAAAAAAAAAGGGTGTTTTGACATGTCAATATCTGGTTTAAATTCATTAAGAATACTTGGGGAAAGGAATCATCTGAAACCAGAGAACATGGTACTTCACAAGAAGACTGTGCTTTCAATAAGATACAGGAAAAAAACACTGAGGGCTTTTTTTATTTCTTTTTCTCAACTAGAATATTATTTTAGCTTTGTAAGTCAATCTTAGAAGAAAAAAAAATCAAGCACACATGTAGTGTTTTTTCTTAACCACAATTAACTTAAAGTTACTTGGTTGATTGCTTGCTGTTCCCTCTGTTGTACCCACAGGAATGACTCACACGAAACTGATGCAAACAGTTGTGACAAACAAAAAAATTACTTGCTCAAGCAGTGTGTTCTGAATATCTAAAACAAATGAAATAGGAGTGAATATAACCTCATACTCCAGTCACTATAGCTGAAATGCAAACATAGGCTCACCTGCCTCTGATTTGAGGGATGATGTAAAAGCTGCATTGGTTGAGAATCAAATGAATGTTTGCTCTGTGGTTACGCAGGATTGCTGCAAATTGTGTTGGCCTATCCAATCCCAACACACCCATTCCTTTTAATCCATTTTGTCCTTTTTGCCTACCTACCACATGCACATCTAATTAATCCCCAAGAAGTCAAATATTTCAGGAGTATAAAAGTGTATCTTTCTATAGTAAATTAAAAAAAAACACCCTAAAAAAACCTCAAACAAACAAATCACAGCAGCAACAACCCAACCCAAGCCAAAATAATAATAATAATAATAATAATAATAATAATAATAATAATAAAACAATCCACAAGACCCCAGAAACCCCCCCCCTTCCCCCAGCTAAAAACCTAGAGTTTGATGATGGTGTGTCTCTTCTCCACTGCAGTCCAGTGAAATGTCTACGAGTTCACTCTCAAGGACAATTTTGTCAAATTTTTAAAGGTTTCTATTAATGATCTTCTTTAAGCATTGGACATTGCCATGATTACCATTTTGCTTTCATTTATTTTTGATACTGTTAAGTATTGGTAAAAGCTTTTTACAACTTCTGTTCTAAATTTAACGAAAATCAAATTTGGAGCTTGACTGGATATCTCCAGAGGCCTCTTCCAGCCCCAGTCCTTCTGTGAAGTTATTTTTATCATGTAATCATTAACAAAAAATATAAAAGCATTTCCCTGTAGTTTTTTGAAATTTATTTATATAAAAATTGCATTTAATTGAAATCGTGTTTGAAATAATTTGATATGGAAAAAATCTAAAAACATTGACGTAAATATACTTTGATATTTCATTTAATATATTTTTATTTGTGCTTAGTTTTATTGTCTGTATTTGTCTTGATAAATCAGTTTTTCACTAGTCAAAGAATGGATGTTCCCATCCAAATATATATTCTTCCAAACTGAATTCCAAGTGAAATATGATATAATTGATCCCACTTTCGTGTTCTGGGCATTTTTTTTTCTCCTTTTGAACCTATCCCGTGCTATTAAACAGTCAGAAAAAAACCCAAAAAAACCAAACAACTTAGGGGAATAATTTATTTTACTCTCAATAGTGCACATTGAACCGGGAGGCATTTTGGTGCCACATAAATTGTACACAGTACAATGGAATGGCAGTAGGTCACTATCCTCTCAAAGGAAACTCCAAAGGAAATGAGGTGATTGTAACATCAAGTGGACAATCAGTAAATCTTACAGTGATGCTACCAATATTACAGTTAAAATGTTACAGTGAGGTCTTGTCTGCCCTTGAGGTGACAAAGAGGTTGTAACCACTGGGTGAAGCACTTTGAAATACTAGTAAATTACTTCATGATCACATCCAAATGTGCTTGTTCTCTTTGGCTTGTTTCTCTACGCCTTTGTGTTTTATCTCTCTCGGAAAACCCATTGTTTATGGCTTGGTTTCTTCCACAGAAAATAGACTGATAGAAACTTCTGGAAATGCTGGATTTGACAATTGCCTGCCTAAAAAAGCCCACTAAATGAAGGATGACCTTTCAATATTTTTAAGTGGCATAATTTACTTAATTAATAATTTTATTTATTTTTTTTAATAGGCTCTCCTTGAATGTTTCAAAATTGTCGAAGATAAATTTTGATTTAAAATCAATAGTTTTGTTTAAATCAAAAATATTTTTTTTTTAATGTTGGGGAGAAACAGATTAATATACCATGACTCATGCATGCTGGGATATGCTTTCTCATGAAAGCAAAGGCCAAAATCAGGTAGATATTTTCATTGCTCTGATAACTATAGAGCAATTACACTAGCAATTACACAATGAAGAAGTGTACTCCTTCATTGCTGTAGAAGCAAGTATTCTAATCAACTCTTCATGAAGTACTGACTGAATTATTGTGTGGGAATAACTAATGTTACACACAAAGAGAAAAGTTATCAAGGATATGGCTAATCATCTCAATAATTTTCCTTTATCTTCATTCCATTTTGATATATTTCTGGCAGGGATTCTCAAGAAAACAGAGCTTGTGACTTCTCTTATTTAGTTTTCTAAAGACTATACAAATAGTGTTTGATACTAAAACAGAAGGGAAGGTAGAAATGAGAAACTCAGAAGATCTTTAAAATGAAGGTTACAGCGGTACAACCGTAATAGAATAGAAAGATTGTAGAAATTTATGGAGATGACACAGCAGTAGAAAAGGCTTAACACAACCAACATGCCAGAGTTTACAAAGATGCTCAGATGACCAGCATACAGCAGGCCTAAGTTAATCAGTGTTGGTGTGATTCACTTTTTCTTGAATAATTCATAAACAGGTCAGTTTTTACACTGAAAGGTCTTTTGTTTTCTTACAAAAGCATCTGGAAAATACAGTGATATTTCACTGTCTTTGTAACCTATTCTCAGAACCCACCTATTAAAAGTCATATGGTTAAAAAACAGCGTAGGAAATACTGATATTAATAATGTCATTCAGAAATATGTCAGAAAGAACAATTTACTTCTCATTAGAAACTATGAGTTGTGCAATTTGGAAAAACAAATGTAGGCTATGCAAACATGTCATTTTTTCATCATATTTTTGAAATTCATGGCAAACACATCTAGCCAATGAGAGCATCAATTTTTATATTTTACACAATTTAATGTATGAGTGCCTTTTATTACTATTTTATGATTACATGGTTTCATATATATGGACCCTTTTTTGTAATGCATTTGCTTGTCTATTTCATTTTTAATATAATTTGATCATATTATGTAAAAGATTAACCATTATGCCAAAGCATTAATGTCATGCATAGAATAATGCTAATTTTTATTAAAATGTTATTAATGCACATTTATTTTAATTTATACTACCTTTAATGAAAGACCTCTGGAATATTAATATCTCTACCTAATAGTTACATTATGTCTGTGTATATTAGAGTGTTTCAGATGTGAATCAGAGAGGTCACTCAATTTGATTTAAAAAATATCTTCAAAATATCTTCTTCAAAACCCCCTATTTAAACTTCTGTATTTGTTCTATATTAAATTGTAGCAACAGTTCAGGGAAATGAAAAAGATGTTTCAGACTGGGTTGTTGAAAAAAAAGAATTGGAAGAGTGAATTTTCCATTCTTTTCATGTAGGCATCTAATTCTCTGTGCCAAAAGGTTGGTACCAACAACATTCATCATTCTTGATATTGATAAATTTATCTCATGTACGGAAAGACTACATATAATTGACAAAATGGTTAAGACTTGTATGATAACTAGCACTGAAAGAATAACTGATAAAGAATAAAGCAGTTAATAAAACCAAAATTTTCCTGATCTCTTTTATTCCTTTTCTAACTATGGGCAATGTCTTCAATGAGGAATATTTAGTGTACTGATTATTTGGACAGGGTGGACTCACAGATAAACTGCATTCACTGCTGGGGGTAAGACCAAAGCATGTGGTGGCAGGAGCTAAGCTTTGGTCCAGGAGTGAAGATTTCCACCACTTCCCTCCTCCAGGATGGGGAAATGAAGGAGCTCTGGCCGAGCCTAGACCAGGTAGGAGGAGGAGAAGCAGCCAGATTTGCAGCTACCATGTGAGGGAGCATCTCTAAGGAGAGATCTAGCAAACATTTAGTTTTGTAGCGGACACAAAGTACTTGCTCTATCAAACTGCCTGGTGTGTACTTCACTTTAAGAATAACTCTTTCACAAATTCTTACCTTGGCTCAATTAGGAGGATATGTGATGGTTTTCATTTTTTTCTCCAGAGGGACAACTCAACTGTTGTAAGGGTTTCCTATTTTAAAGTAAGACTTTTGTGTGAAAGATCCCACTGTTATTAATTTCAATATGTTAACTATATGTTATATTTTATATAATTATAATAATAATAGAAAGATATATATTATATAACAGTGTATAACTGTTCCGTTATAAATATTTATGATATCTAATTATAAACATGATTATTTCAAAAGGAAGTATTAATACATAACATATAATAATACTGCTTTTTTTAATTCATTAGTGAATTTAAGATTTCACAGTTTATATGCATATTTTGCTAACATTTGGGTGCGCAATGAAAGAATAAAGCAAAGACAACTGAAGACATGTTTTAAAATTTATAGAAACATTCATGAAATGTGCCTTTTTCCTCCTTCCGTAGCATTTAAGGCATATATTGGACCTTATTTGAATATTACCCATGTACATGTCCCCAAGACAGATCTATTTATTTATATTACTGACTATTAGAACTTTTCAAACAAGGCCTCATATTATCAATATATTCAGCATATACTGGATGTTTTAAACCCTTCCACTGAAATAACTAGATGGGAATTTCTAACCAGATGGAAACTATTTAAAACAACAAAATCCCAAAACCTAGCAAAATCCAAACCAACAGATTTGTCATCTATGCCTTGAAATTTAAAGTTGAGGACATATATTATGTTGCTACAAATTTTCAGGAGAATCAGGTAGTCATAAATCTATGCTATTTGAATAGAGTGTATTAATGTTTTCACTTGCATTCAAAATTCTCAACATTTAAAATTATAACAATTCAGTTCAAGTAATTTCACCAAATATCTCTTATTACCTAATGAAGGACAGAAAATTCCTTTTTTTGCTGTGATAGAAAAAGAAATATTTGAATATATGATATAAATAAAAATACTGGAAATTAAAATAATGAACTTAAAGCAATTGTTCATTTCATTTTCCTTGTTCTTATGCAACCCCATAAATCCAGAGATCACTCTAGTTTTCTTGTGGCTCTGCGTACTTTTGACTAAATCTGCATTTCAGATCTGTGGTTTTTCCCAGTCATATGCAGCAGAAAAACTGATCTATTCAAAGTTAGTTTGTTTTGAAGTACAAGATATTCAGTATTATATTGCAGTTTATATTTTCTCCTGAAAACCATAGTGACTGTAAATGTTAAATGTTGCTTTTTCTGCAACATGTGGAAAGATTGATGACTTCCCTTTTGCTTTTCTGCACCAAGTGATATTAAATATATTTCAAACTGCTAAGTGTTTTCCAGTTCCTTGTAATGTTATTGCCAGACTGGCTGAGGTGTTATTTTTTCCCTTTTGCATTTTCTTCAAATCACAATCTGTGAGTTAGATTTAAGGAAGCTGTAGTCAGGTACCATGAGCGGAACCCGTATTTTCTCTGGTCTTTTATTTCTTCCTGACTTTCTGCCTCTTCTTTCAGCTCTCATAGAAAGATGGTTTATGATTCTATAAAATACTGCCTAGGAGACTCATTTAGCAAAAGGTCAAGAGAGACATACACTGATACCAAATGAGTTTGCAATCCAGGTTAACTAATTCTTAATTACAGTTATCATGCAAAATTAGACAGGGGAATGGTTTTATAGATTTTGTGGTTGCTTTTGAGTGTGTTTGGTTTTGATTTTGGTATAGGTTTGTTTGGTTTTACTGCTACTTTGTAGTCCTAAACCTGGAGCCTGCTGAGTGAACCCTTATCAGAGAGGAACAGGTATAAACAAGTTCTTTATACCATGCAATTTCTTTACTATTCTTTTTTCAGGATGATTAGAATAAAAAGATTAATTAACATAATGCTGGCAAGGGCAGACATATTTTCTGACATTATATAATAATCTGTTTTTGGAGAGACTTCTGAAGAAGTGTTCTCTTTACTGATTCAGGTCAATTGAATCATAAAATCATTTAGGTTGGAAAAGACCTCTAAAATCATCAAATTCAATCATGAACGTAATACTGTCAAGTCCAGCACTAAACCATGCCCCCAATAGCCACATCTACACAAATACTTTCAGGAATGGTGACTCAATTACTTCCCTGGGCAGCCTGTTCCATTGCCCAGTAATTCTTTGGAGAAGACTTTTTTTCTAATAGCCCTAAAATAGTCTACAGGATTAAGAAGTCTCTTTCTTACTTAACTTCTACTAAAATTAGCTTATTGCTTCAGCAAGGCTAGAGACTATTCCCATTCCTGCATCTCCATATCTTATGACTATGTCATTTTACAGAAGGATATGATGTCGATATCCTTCCCACAGAATAAACTTGAATTTCATACTAAAGAAAACACCTAGTCTGTAATTTCTTGGACAACTCTCTAACTGCAAAAATAGGTCAAGCTTTCTACATATTTTTGAGGTATACAACATATGATGTTCCCTGTGCCAGCTCAGTGGTTTTGTGGTAACCCTGCAAGACCATTCACCTTAGTATTGCTTTCCACTGGTTGAGATTCCTCTCCAAATGCTAGCAGAAAACTCTGGGGGAGTTCAGATGTGAAGTGCTCCACAAATTTTTATCTTGATATTTCTATTCATGATTTGTGAAAGTCTGCCTGTCTCAACAAAGCATTTCTTTGCATTGTATGAATTTGTATTAAACCTTCTCTGTTGAGATTCTTTAACTGTACCTCTTCTTCAAGTTACTTTAATGAAATTTTAGGTTCACTACCACTTTTCATCCTCTGCTCTAACCATTGTGACTTTTCTTTGAGTATCCTCTCTTACCCTCTTTACTCCTGGTTAAATAAGCTCTACCAGTCCAAAAACCACAATAGAAGTGATTTGAAAACATGTTGAATGAATACACTTAACGCTCCTGCTGTTGTTTATGAGAATAGTGTTCTATCTTTTCTATTTTTCTCTATAGGAGCTCTGCTGCCTGGTGATTGTGCATCACACAATGAGTCTGTTTGACTTTTGTCTCTATTTCTGTAATCAGAAAATTAGTAAAAGGGGTTTTTTTTGTTTTTTTCAGTATGTATATTTCTCTTACACTAAATTCTGATGCTTGCTTATACTTCCTGGTTTACATTTTTAGCCTATAGCTCACTCAAGTTCCCATTATAGGTTGTTCTGTCCACACTGACAACCTCTCAGGAGTAATGAAATGAGAAGCAGAGAGGCTCGTTAAAATAGAAGAGGAGGATAGCCCAAGAGTCATAAAATGAAATGAGAAAAATCTGATTTATCTAGGTCTTTCAACATGGCATAACTTTCAGCAACCCTAACAGTTGGATAAGAAGCAGCTACCAGCATTTATGTCTTTTATGATTCTCCTAAACAGTTGTGGATACAAATATTTATCTTTTGCTAACTAACAGAGGAACTATAACAGGCCTGGCTTTCTGAAATATACTAGTTCTCTGGCAGTATTTTTTTCCTGAAAGATAAGCTATTGTAGAGCTTACTTCTCTATATATTTTATCTAAGGTTCTCTGAGATTCAATGTCTGCATTTATTTCTGCTTGACAGGTTAGGCTGAAATAATTCCAATATATTATTTGTTTTCTCCTGAGTGATCTCCAATGAATGCTTGGCTCAAACAAAGAAGTGACAGTAAGGCTTCTGTTAATTCTCCCTTCATGTCTTGTTGGAAGTCACCATAATCTACTGTAAGTTCAATTTAATGAAAAATCATTGCTGCATCAAGTTCCATTCCTGTCCTTAAAGAACTGAAACCCCTTTGGTTCAATGCAACAGAATAAGAAGTGCTAATAAGAAGAATATAATGCTGTCTGGGGGAGAAAGGATCCATACTTACTGTTCCTTTTTTCTGCCCAGGGTGTCATAGTGATTTTTCTGGCCTTACTTTCCTTTGGCATAATCTTTCACTCTCTTAAAAATTCTAAATTGTTCATTTTCCTGAGCTGCAGAGAATGGTTCACTATAGATTTAAGAATGATCAGACAAGTCCCTTGGAAATTTTCAGAACCACAATATATTGTTCGCCTGTAAGACTTACAATAACGAAAAAGTTGTATCTAAGACTGCAGAGCAGAGAGGAAATCATGGTTACACCAAAATCAAGATGCACTATACAAAGTTTTCCTGACTTGCCAGAGTCCCACTTGGCCTAAGTGAGTCCTGGCTACTGTGAGTAGACATGCAGTAGCTGTTACCATATTTCAGTGAAAATAGAGACCAAGTAGTGACTTTGAGTAGTCCATGCATTTGCCATCTGATTGCAGCCCAAAGAGCCAGTACTTTGTGTAAGCAGCATAAATAACTAAATAGATAGCATAAATAGCATAAATAACATAATAGATTAGTTGAAATGACATGTATTATACATCTGGAAGGAGGCTTCATTTCATCCATAAGGTGCTAGTGCTGCTAAAGGTTATAACTCTCCCTGATGTGTTAACAACTTACTGCATACCTGTAAAAAGAAATAAATAAGAATTATATACATTTTTGAATATGTGGAAACTAGTCTACATAAATCTAAACCTATACACTGGTTTTCTACCCTCCTTTATTTTGCCTTGATCTCCTTTTGTGCCAGTGGAGTTCAATGCAGACGTTATTTGCCAGCATTAATCAATGTAAATAATTAGGACTAATGGGAGAATGGCTGAGAGGAAGTATGATTTCTTAGAATAATTTTTCCCTTTCTCATTCTGACAAGATAAAGCATTGGAAAAAAATAGGAAACTTATAGCTTCATTCATGCTTTTCCAGCTTTTCTCTAGAAATTTTCTTCACTTGACTCACCTTTAGGACATGTATAAGGATCTTAATAGTTCCTGACGATGTTTCCTCTGCCAATCACCAGTGCTTATTCAAATGAAACCTGAATCTCTTAGCATACTTTGGGAGTTCCACAAGTTCTACGCACTAATTCACTAATGCAGCAATTCTAGGGTTATCCTAGATATTTCTTTGTCTTTAAAATGTGACCAAACAAATGCAATCATGACTCCAAATTTATGATTTTGCAATTAGATGCAAATGTTCTACAGAATATTTTTTTATAAAATTCAATGTGAAATTTCAAGGGAATAAGAATGAGTAATAGTTAATGAAAAACAAAGGAAAACAAACAAAAAAAATTTCAAGTTCCAAGATCTTGAAAAACCTCCTGTATTTCAAGAAAACTTAGCTGAGCAAAGACTGTGGATGTTAAAAATGTTAATTGCTGTCCTAACAAAGGATTCCAAGTAGCCAACATCCATCATGGAAAGTCATATTTATGGAGTCCTTTACTGCAGTTTATGAATCTGGCATATCCTTTAGTAAGCAGGTTTTAGACAAAATAGACAGTTACAGTATATTTTTAACCTTCGTAGGTCACTGATCACTGATATGATATGCTGTTTTAGCTTGGATGTTTCTTTTGTTGTAGCTTTTAAAAGATTATTTCAGTGTATGGTATTCACAGGGGAATCACCCTCTAAGTAACCCTGTGAAAATACAGCTGCAACCTACTCTGTAAACCTGATAATCTTTTCAAAATGATCTGTTTGCATTTATATTCTTTAATCTATTCATTCATGACTGAAGCACTCAAATTCTTAATAGAAAAATAAATTAAATAAACATTGAAAGCTAGATATACTAAAAAGAAAGTGTTTGCAGTATCTTTTTATCCTGCTAGAATTTCAAATGAGGAGGCAAAGGTAGAAAAACAGAAAAAATGCCAGCTGTGTGGAGACTGTATTAGCATTAGCAATTTAATTTGGATCAGCAAATAGTTTGGAAATAAAACTCCCAGTTCTTTCCACTTTGTCCATTTAATTTTAATCACAAGGTCCTTTTGAGGTATGGATTCCTTTTGGATGAAACTTCACCAAAGGAGCAGCATCAAGGTGGAGTCTAACTGTTATTGGAAGTCTGTCTTTGAGAATGGTCCAGAGCTACTCCAGAATAACTGCTATGCACAAGGGGTAATGCAACCTGTGCAGTGTGGATTTCTGCAGTGAGTCTTCTGTACTGGCCTGTTTCTATCACACCGCAGAACTTGTTAATGAAGATGTGTCTTCATATTTTCAATGCCAATGCTTATCTAACAAGAAAGTGCTGTATACTATCAATATTTACCTTGACCGGTCATATAAGGCTGGATCAATCTGGAACCTGTAATATTGAAGCACTGATGTTTGAACCTCAAGAGGAAAAAACAAGATAAATTTAATCGTGCTTACATGAAGGCGTTGCTCAAACTCATCTAATTCTCTTTGGTCAGAAACACCTTGAGGTCATAGATAACAGGAATACTGTAGTTTCTATTACTTCTGAATTCCAGATGAAATAGGAAAACCCACCATTCAAACCTTTCCTGCAGTATTCCTGAATATATGATTTCAGGGAGGATATTGCACCCTGAAGATTGCCTTATCCAGCCTTGTAAGAAACAACAATTTACATAGGTGCTTGATGTGTGGCAGTCTTGTGTACAAGTCAGATGGATTTTCATTTTTCTTTCATATTTGGACAAATTTGTGAACAAGGGAAGGGAAGAAAGAAGGAAAAAAAAATAAATACAGACCATTATAGATTGTTTCCTTTCAACTATGTCTATAATAGCACACTAGAAAGAAGTATGGTAACATAAATTTTGTTTTCTTTTTTTTTTTTTTTCACAAGCACAGAATTGGAAAAAAGGGAAAGTCCTTTATTTGTGAAACAATCTGATTGCGAATTATGGGAAATTACTTCTTTTCATGGTAACTATAAAATAAATAATTATAAATGTGGTTTCCCTATTGAGTATTTCCTCATTTTTTTTTTCCTTTTTGGTCTTGAGGCATATTTTGTCAATAAAACTAATTTGTGTTTGAAAAAAATGAAACCTGTTCTTCTGGAATAATTACTGTATAGACTCAGAGAGAAATAGATGTTTGGCTAAATGTGCCAAAAGACATGTAGTCTTGCACAATGTTTCTTTTACATCCTTTTCCATACAGTTAGATCATGTAGTTACTACCCACAATCATTCAATATTAATATAGAAAGAAAGACCAAGTCAGCCAAAATCACTGGTGTCAGCAGCTGTTGTAACACTGAGTTATAACATCATTAGTCTGACAAGAGTTTGCTGATAGATTAGCTAATATAGGATCGTACTGAACCAGTCACACATATTAATCAAAACAGATCATCCACTATGATAAAATCGTTCAAGAAGTCATAGAAGATGAAATATATCGAAAATGATAAGAATTAAAAGAAGAAAAATTAGGTAAATAGGTGTGCGTATGCATATACAGAGGAACACTGAGAACAAATAATCTGTCTGCTTAGCCACTTCTTCCTTCATCTTCTGTGTAGAGACAGTTGCTGTTGTGTCACCGTTTCAAAGAGTCAGGCAGCAGAATTCAATATAAAAGCCTTTGACAATACAAAATAAAGTAGGCAGATTGAAGTATTCTGTGCAAAATTTTAGCTGGCACAGAAACTACAAAGCTATCTCAATCTCCCACTTTGCATGAAAATGAGTTACTTTGCACTGTGAAAGCCAGAGATGAAGGATGAAGCCAAAACATATTGTAATATTCATGCTACTCTATCCTATGCCAGGAACAAAAGAGTGCTTGCTCTTTCACAGCTCTTTCAACTGTCCTGAGTCCACTAATTTCTGTGTTAGCATTTTGAGACCACAGAAAGAGTATGCCCTTGCAAGACAATGTGTTTAGGTAAGTTTGTTTTAAATTTACTGTGAAAGTTCATCTCTTTTATTGGACAGAATGAAGTTTTTAGGTGCAAGGTGAATAAAGTGTTAAGATGTTTAATGGAGGATATAATAAACAGAGAATTCAGATTCACTATAAATAATTTGTTCTTGCTCTTGCTCCGCCACTCTTCAACTATACTACTTTTTTACATTCCTCAATTATTTTTTGTAAATTCCTACACTAAAAATACAAATTATGTTCAAAGATGCTTAGTCCTCCATATTCCACTGACATAAATTCATCTATGACTACCCTGAAATGGGAAATGTGCAACTGGATAATTCCTTAAGAAATCTTTAGTGCATCACTCTGACCTTTTGATATCTGTCAGGCAAACCTTAAAAGTGATGTTGCTTAAAACAGAGTAGACATTCCATAAATCTTAGAGGACTGTGACTGGGAGTTTGGAAATACAAAAATATCTCAAGGGTCAAGTGTAGAAGATGAAGGAAAGAAGACAACATCGTTTCAAGGACTGAGGCAGAATATTCAACTCTTATTCTTTGTGCTATTAAGATTTCTAAAAGAACCAGGAGAGGCAAAAAATCCAACAGCTGGATAAGAGTTTTCCTTGCTTACTCTTTGGAAAAGAATTTCTTTACCAGTGTAAAGACTGCAATGGAATAATATCCTTTGTTTTGTAAGAACAAGCTCTGTAAGTACCCTGAACAAAGAAAATACATAACTCATGTTTCTGCTTCAAATCACAAAGTCTCCTAAGGTCACTGAAGTGTAGTATATCTTGAGAAGGGAAATATTTGTCTGTTGTTATCCAGATATTGGAATCTAACAGATACATAGATTATATGAGGCTCTCTTTTAGAATTTATCACTATCTGATCAGTTTGGACTTTACAAATATTAACAAACAAACCATATTTAGTGTGAAAAATAAAGAAAATTGGTCTACTGAGAGTATTGACATACACTAAAAGTCAGGGCCTTGCTGCAGAAGCAACTTGATGTCAAATGAGCAAAACATTAAAATTATCTACTCAGTGACCATCATCAGATCAAGAAAAAAATTTGTTCCAGTTTCCTCAGAAAATTCAGAGTTAAATCATTGCCATCCAAAATCTAAATTGTTTCTACATGTACATATATGCACATAAAAAATGTGGTTTAACAATATATTCTCCCTGAAAAACAGTCTAAACAGAGAGAGGCTAGGATAAAACAGGGTAGAGAAAACAGTAAAGAAGTAAAATGCTGTGAAATTATTACTGAATTAGGTTTTTTTTTGTTTGTTTGTTTGTTTTGCATTATATTAATTTTTATTAGTTATCTGTACATACTTTTAAAAGGTTTTTGGAATATTTTTTAATGTGTTTATTTAGCTATTTTTTGTATGATAGATTAGAAACTGCAATAATTGAGTTTTTTCAGGTTCAAATACAGTTTCTGCTTAAATCCTTAAGAATTTTGAAACAAGAGGTGATCACATGTAATCTCTCTAATTCTAAATCTCTCTGTAGGGAACAGGAAGATCTAGAAAGCATCCAGTCACTGACTACTGACACTGTCACTGACATAGTCACAGGTGCATCCAGACATCCTGACATAGCTCCAAATGTGGATGCGGATGTTTGGATCCGCTCTCCAAACATTGCCTAGATCTCACAATGGACAGCACTTGGAGAATCAGTAAGTACTTTGATTTCCTCAGATTAAGGTAGGAATATTCTGGGTCCCAGTGTAGCTCTTGTTGCTGTCCAAACTGGAGTTCCTTAGATTTAAGAAAATTATAAGTGAAAAATGCAGAAATTTAAGGAATCTAAAGACTTCTATATGATGTATCTAGCACAACATACAGCTTTAGATTTGTAATTAATCTTGGCTAAGAGAAAACAGGGCTGGAAGAAGTTTCTTAAGGCCACTTACTTGATCAAAAAATTGCCAGTCTCACAGTTTATCGCTGATCAATTGTCAAATATAATTTCCTGATTTATAAGAGACCTGTTCTTAAAAACATCCAGTGCTGAAAATTTTGCTATTTCTTCTGTGATACATTTCAGTATTTGAACACCATTAAACTGTTGTTTCTAATATCAAAGCTAAATCTCTCCTGCTGCAATTTATCTAATTAGCCTTTGCACTATCCCCCCCAAAAAAACCCACAGGGAAGCAGTTTACTACTTTCCCCTTTGCAGAAACTTTTTACATATTTGAAGGTTGTTAAAAATGTCCTTTTAGGCTTCTCTGGAGTATAGGAACCCTACTGTTTCAGTATCTTTAATAGGTCATATTTTATAGACCCTCCAATGAGCCGTATTTTCTGAAATAATATCTGGAGGACATGGTAAGCTTATTTTTTTAATTGGAAACTCAGAAGACAGTGGGATTAGTTCAGTCATCCACTCAAAGGTAATTACCTGATATTAGATGTACATTTTCTACTGTTTTGCAGATATAAGCAGAAGTAATCCCCAACAGACTCCATGTAAGATATTTTCTCCTTTTCACACGAAGTAACTTGTTACACCACAGTGATAATGACTCCGTAACATATTCTAATCTGGCACTTATTTTATTCTGTTCTTGTTGTAAGAACAGAAAATTGAGTGGAAGGTCACAGTTATCATGAGAAGCTATACTACTAAACACCACAAGAAAATGGGCAACACTTTATATCAGAAAGTTTATTTCACCTCCTTAACATTCGACATATCTGTCTTGGCGCTGGAACTAATGACATGAGTCAAAGATGTCACTTTTATATTTACAAACTGTAAAAATATAATTCTTTAAATAAAATATAATTTTCTCAGGTTTTTTTTTTTTTTTTTTTTTTTTTTTTGTTTTGTTTTGTTTTGTTTTGTTGTTTTATTTTGATTTTTTTAATGGGAAGAGGATTTTATAATGACTTCTATTCAACACATACCTGCAAATATTACTGTTGTCACACAGCTCATGCACTGAACATGCAACTTGAACTTTGCTTGCTGATTAAACCAAGATTTATTCTGACATATGGCAGCCCTCCTCAAGCTGAAGGAGACCACTTGTGAACTTTTTGTATTTTGAGGCGGAAGGTAGAGCCTTAGAACAGTTTCACACTCTTCCAGAAAGAAGGACAGCAGCTGATGGAGCTGTCATCATACTTGGAAGTGTTCTCAGCCTTGCTCAGGAGATGAACCCATAGCTACAACTGCTGACCAAATTACTCCCTGATAGGTGAAAACAGAAATAAAGTCAGTGCTTTCTTCAGTTTTCCATCTCTGTCAGCCATAATACAGTCAGTAGAAGGATCTGCATTGAGTATCCTAATAGTGCCACTTCCCAAGGTCATGTATGAGCCTGGAATACTTCCAGTCTGGTGATTTTTTTTTTTCTCTCCTTCATCTCAGGGACAAGAACATGTGTGAAGTGCTTTCTGCAAGTCTAGTTGAGACCATTTCAGTCTTAGAATGGAAAGGCAGAAGAGGGGTCATTACTTCCAGCTCCTGTAAGGGTCAACAACCAGAGCCATGCAGATCCATGTGGCAGGAGCATAAAAAAAGGGCTGTCATCAAATTTTCTTATTTATTTTCTTTCCTTTCTTCGTGACATGAAGGACAGGAATAGCAAAGGCTCTGTAACTCTTCCTTTTGTCTCCTTTTTTCTTGACTTCTCTCTCAGGGCAGAGGGAGAGTGTATATTTATGTTTGAGTGTCCAGGCTATAGCAGAAAAGAAGCAAAGCCCTTTCAAAAAAACACACTAAGAAAACCCAATAAAGAACAACAAAACTAAATCCTTTACAAATCTCATTATCAATTTTCCCCAAGCTTATTATTGTAACTTCACCAGTTTGAAAAAGCAAAAGATAATTGTTTTGCTTGACTAAACTGTGATATTTCTACACTGACTGTCGTGATCTTGCTGCAGGCTGACAGGCAGCATAAAACAAATGAAGGTTGTGCAGAAAAAGAATCATCATTGAAATTGGTACTAGGCATATGAAGTATATCTTATTTGCACTCTTATTCCATTTCATCTCCTATAATTTAAAAAATGCTAGGTAATTTTCCAGCATTCATTCAAATCCAGACAGAATATTTTACAAGTGTAATTGGGTGTCTGGAACCAAGCTGGGGGTCAAAGTTAAGAGGCAATAGCTTAGAAGAGAATCTATATGTTCAGAAACTCAGAAACTTTTTAGCAAACCCTAGGTATCCTTGAGGAATTATATACTTCAGGGTAGAAGTATAGTTGTACTGGAATACTTGGAAAGAGTTATGAATTCTCTCAGACTGCTTGAGACTAAATTGCCTTTCATAATGCTGCATTTCATACATACCTGGCCTTTGGCCTTAGAGCATAAGATGTGTTTCATTTAGCTCTTACTATACATTCCGTCTTCCTGAATTTTATTTTTGGTGTATTCTAATATCATAAAAAATCTATACAAAGAAAATAAAAAGAACTTACCACAATGTATTCTGCACAATGGCTTTGCCATTAGAAGATTTTATCAGGGAACCTACAATGCTTTTTAATATTTTCAGTGCTTTTTAATATTTTCATTAGGGACCAGCTATTGCAATCTTTCTGTAAATCTTCTAAAATCTTGATGGAAATTTTGACACAGCCTCTGTTATCTTTTGAAGAACTTAAGCAGTGTTGTGAAAAAATATGGATCACCTTATGTCTTCTAAGTTTTCCTTGATGATTCTGTGAGTTGGTGAAATCTCATCACAGAAACTTCATCTTTTTCTTAAAAGTAACCTGTTTCTAAATTAAAAGAAAGAAAAAAAAAGTGTTTTCAGTCCATTTGGAAAACAGTAGTGACTGAAAAGCCTTGAAGGAGTTGACAGTATATTCAAATTTTATTTGGGTTAGGTGATATCAGATAATTGATACTTGGTTCTTAGTTCAGGCAGTGGCAGATAACAGTCATCACAATTATCAGAAGTTAATTTTCTGCTGGATAGATGATTTTCTTCTTATCATTCACTATTCCAAGAACCTTTAATTAGAAAATATAAATTTATATTTTGTTCACATGTCGTGGAGTACAATAGTTAAAGATTTGAGAAATATAAAATAATTACTAAATGTAAGAGTGAATTGGACTTGTATTTTTTGGTTAATATAATCATTGAGTTCTCTATAGCATAACCAAGAGTATGGCAGAATGAAATAAAGCCCAAAAAGTAGGCCTATTGTTTTCCTACAAAATTAACTTAGTAATTTTGTAGGAAAACAATAGCTTTCATGCTTCTCTTACATCATCCTTTCATATAATCATTTACCCCTGCCTGATGACACTCAAGACCAATTGTAATATAGATGTAGTGTAATATAGATGCCAGAGCTGTTGCCTGCATTTCCGTACTTGTGACTAGCACAAAAGCAGTTTAGTGCAAAATGGTTCTAGAACTAAATAAAAACAATATCTTATTTTTATTTATTATGTCTGTATAAACTCCCAAGAATTTGGGCAGATTCTTTCCATGGAAAAATGTAGCAGAATATCACAGTGTCTTGACTTGTGCAAAAAGACAGAGGAAAGGGAAGGGGTCGCAAGAGAAAGTGGGAGAAGCATCCTGACAGAAATAGGGAAAGGGATGTTGGAGCTATGTGAGCAGTACTCGAGAGGCAATGTCTCTGCACCCTGAGCCACTCAGGCCATTGACTAACCCTTTACTCAGCCAAGATCACCAAATGGTGAATGATACACTGTCAAAACCTGAGCGATGCCTCAAGCGGATGTGGCCATTCTTATTTTAAAATAACAATTTAAATGTTTTCCTAACTGAAGACTGTAAAAAGTTTGAATAAAAGAGCTAGACCCAGAAACTCCTCTATTTCAACACATTTAGAGGTAAATTACATTCTTTAACAATAGGAAAAAAACTCATGTATATTATGGTTCAAAAATAAGAAGCTTTTAAGACATCACTTTTCAGGATAGATAAAGGATATTGAAAGGTCATAATGGGATTACATTATAATCCACAGGTAAGAGCAGGATTCATGTCAAAGGATTTTAGATATAGGTTTATTAAGCTTCCCTCTTACTTTCAGAGATTAACTAGCAGGACAATATCTGACACCTGATATAGCAACAGAAAGGATTTCTGTGGTTTTCATTTTATATATTTGACAGTAACACTAATGGAAGAGCTGAGAGCCGAGCATTTTTGAAAGGTTTACTCTCTGCAGTTTATGAGTTTGTTTAGAATATGCTTTCAAGAATAAAGTGCATAGTAAGAGCACGTTTTAAAATTACTTGATTTAAGTATATTCAGTACTCATGGGCAATTTAGAAAACTCTATTGCCTGGATGCAAAAAAGAAACAGCTATAGCTGATATGAAAAGTAGCCTTGTAGATACACTTGAGATAAAGAACTTCTAACAAATGAGTCCTAAGCATTTTTTTCTTACAAGTTTGAAAGAATAAGGGAGATTTTAGCATTTTTTTAGCTATTAAATAGTGTGTATGAAGTGACTGTACATATGAAAGTCAGATAATCAAAATAATTCTCATCAGGGTGGAACAAGTTTTGTGTAGAGCTAGAAGGTACAGGGATTGTAAAAAAAACTTCGCGTTTGAATTCATAATGAATCATGGTATGATCTACATCACACAATTATCATTTTACAGAAATAGCATGAAAACAAAATAATGAAAATAATAACAAAAAATGAGTTTGCCTCATTTCTAATTTTTTTAATTTTCAAAGTCAAATATGATTCTGCTCTTGATACAAATAAAGGAGTGCTATTGATTTAATTATTCTTTGTGTGCATGTGTCACTTCCAAAGCATCTTGTACTGTTAATAGTTGTTCTTACTTGTCTTGTGTTTCTAAAATAGGTGGTATAAAGAAGTAATTGTGATTCAAAGTATATATTCTCTTCTGTTTTATAATAAATCTTCTTACTGAAAGGTAAGATAGGTACCCATATGAAATACCAAAGAGGTTTCCAGTGTATCTAGACCAAGTCTATGCCAAATGTCTATGCTGTCACTACAATTTTTTAAGAATTTCCTTTTATTTAACTACATACTGATAACATATGAGTAAAAGTACATGAATCTTCATTCCCTTGCTTCTGAATTCTCAATGGATGTAGTGTGACATTCTTTTGTACTAATAGACGTGAAAGGAACCTGTAGTTTCAATGTAGTTGCACACAACGAAACAAAAAGCTTTTATGCTTTAGCACAGACCTAATAAAGAATCACACAGCAATAATATTTTGCATTGTTTGTTAGGTACCTAAAATGAATGGACAGAAGAGTACATGAAAGGATTACTTGTTTTTATTTCATTTGAATGATATTTTAAAGAAAACAAGAAGCATATTGATGTCGTTGTAATAGCATTGCAATGAGATCAGCAATTAGAACGGTTAACAGAGAAGAAATTGTAATGGGTAGCAGTAAGAAAATTTGTACTGAGATATAAATGTTATCCTTAACTTTTGCCTTTGCTTGTTGCAATAAATGATAATATTTTATATTCTCCAAGATAGTCACTTTGTGCTTCATAGATTGAAAGCCTTTAGTACCTGTCAATGAAAGGGATTTAAAATTTTGACAGGGTTTTTTTGTTTTTTAAGAGGACTTTGTAGATTACTTACATCTTTAAGACCGGTAGAAACCACCATAACCATTTTGACTGACCTGTCACTATGGAATTTCAAGCTAATCAAAATAGCAGGTTTTTTTAAGCTACAAAACATATTTAAAGAGCTTATGTAAATTTGATATCCAGACTCCAAGTGATATAAAATCAGCCTCACTACCATATAAATAATTTATTACAAATGACTGATAACATATATATACACCCTAAAGCTATTTTTACTTTCAATCATATTTTTCTAAGATTTTCTCTGCTAAAATATTTCAGTTTCACTATGGAATCTCTTCTGTAATGCAAAATTAACCTTGGTTGTTTTTGTTCCTCTTTCCCCCACCATCATCATGTATTCTTGGCATTGCATTTTTCCTACATAATGCTACATAAATACTTCATTGCAACTCATCACACTTGGTGTTTGAAAGAAATATTCCAAAAGATAAGTGTCTAATGCAAATGAAATAAGTATACAGTGGTTAGTAGTGATGGCACAAAAGGCAGGAAGCAATTCAATGAAAGAACATTAATTAAAAGGCTTTTTAATTTTTTTAATTTTTTTTCATTTTTTTTAATGAGGAATAACTTTCAAATAAATGCTGGTTCTAAAATGCTTCATTCAACTTTAATGAGAACACCCATGCAGCAAAACAAGAGCCAGAAGCCTGATGTTGTGATTTAATGTGACACCACCAAACAAATTCCTTTATTTTCTTGGTTCTGGACAATGTCTGTGGCACATTTGGAATGTAAAGTTGCCCAGGTGTTATGCAGGTATGATAAGGACAAAGTGTATTAAGAAGTTATGTAAACTCAATAGAAATGACTATATTTTGTGATTTTCTACAGCCTGTGCCTCTCACTCCTAAATATGGAAAAAAGTAGTTTTGCAGAAGACATGTAAACTACAGCACTGGCAATCTTAGACTTGCCTTATATTTGGATGGATTTGGTGAAATACCTTGGGGTTTTTGTATGTTAATATAAACAAATTGATTTATTGCCCGGTTCATGCTTCATGTTAAGCATTTGAATAGTCTCATTGACACCAGGGGGATTAAAGCTAAGCGAGTGCAACAGATCTACATGACTCGAGCTTTTACTGTGAGATTACAATTCATAATTACTTTAAACAGTTTTTACTCTCTTGGTTTCTATTTTCCATTAATAAATTAGCATTCGAAAGGCTAGAGCTTGATTTATACTACCCAGAATCAGGACACAGATGTTTCAGTGCTTCACATAGCTCTTAATACCTGCTTCATGGGGTGTTTGACTTCTCAGTAATTCTGAAATTAAAATGCTTACCCATACAAAATGCATAATTAACTTGAAGAGAGAGAAAAGAGGTTACTGTTTGAATGTTGAAGTTTTCTTAGTAATCATATATCTATTATTCTATCCTGATATCTAATAATCAAAAAAGTTAATAATTAGCCTCTGAAAACTATTATCTGATTTTTTTGACATAGAAACATAATATTCTTACATTCATCTACCACAAAGGGAGGAAGCTATTTTACAGCCTTCCTGATTTTTGTGAAACAAAAGCAGGTGGTGTGCAGGTTGTCATGCTTTGTTCTGTTCTCAAGGGATTGCCACAAAGGGAAAGAAAATAATTTTGCTTTCCAGCTTCATGCAATTATTGTTAATGATACTGAGGCTGCATAAGGTAGAGGGACTGTCGATATTTCTTTACTAAAAATGGAGAGGGAGACAATAATTTCCACAAAATATGTAATACAGTGTTACACTAACATATATGAGTGAATGGTTGCTATGGATCTGTAACCTGGCATAAAATGTCATTGTTTGATGCTGCTTTGCCAAATCACTCATCTATCCCTAGGAATCTGCTTAAATGAAGAATGCTAGATGAAATGCCATTTACCTGGGACCCTGCAGCTACCAGATACCTTCCATGTTAGGGCAAATAAAATGTGGTAAGCCAATCACATATCTGTCTCATCAAGGTTCACCCAGTGATCTGTGAGGCATGCAATTCTGCCTGTCAGCTTTCCTTACACATCCAGGAAAAATGAGCACAACAGGAACTGACTTCAAGCAATATTCACTTCTGATTTGTTACTTTTCATCCCAGATTTGAGCTATGCCCCATTACTTCCTATGCAGTGTTTCAGAGCTTGAACTTGTCAGGAAAAAATAGTGAAAAGGAGAAATTTTCTAGTGTAGTACCGCAGACGGAGAATACAATAAATTTATTTAAATACTTTACCCAAAGAACCACTAGTTTTCAAAATTTTTGAAAAAGATTAGGAGTATAATACGGATAAAAAGCATTTTCCTGTAAAGAAAAATGAAAAACTAAAACCAAACAGAGCTAAAACACCCAACCAGCCAAACAAAAAATGTCTTGAAACTATCTGAAATTTGTATATCTTTGAATCTTGGAAACCTCAGTAATTTGAAAGGAGTTTTTACACCAGTGTATTAAAAAGTTTCAGATTAAAGCATTGATCCAAACATCTGGGAAAATAATGGTGAATAATCAGTTGCTCATGCTCATGAGACTGTAATAGGATTTACCATTTTGATATAAAATAAAGTGAATTTAGAAATGCAGTGTGATATAGATATAGTTTAGTTTTCCTCAGGCTATTCCTACCTGCAGGAGTAATTTCTTTTAATGGGAGAAATAATTTTGCGAGCACCCCATGCAGGCTGCGTTCATGGTGGCAACGTTAAACAAATTTTCTTTTAGGGTTTCAGCTATAATATTAAAATCTTAAAAATAAAATCTTAATACTTCAAGTACACAGCACTACCAGGAGACTTAATATGGTACATCTGAGCCATTTCTGTGTGAATTTAATAAACCTATTATGCCTTTATGTTTCATTACTTCATGCCTACAAGAAGGGAACTGAGCTTTTAGAATGGTACTTTTTTGCAGTCTGTGGCCAATGTACTCTGTGGACATGGAGCTAATGTGTTAATGGATCTAAAAGATCTATGTTTGGTAGGTAAGGAAATTAAAATCCTTGTAGTTCAGTATTTAGAGGGCCAGTTCTTTACCATCATAATTGAGAATAGACAAACTATAAAAATCTTGAGGACTATTACCTGATAAATATCAGAAACCAAGGAGGAGGTAGTAGATAGGAACATTAAGACTGCTTCCCAGCTATTAAATCAATAAGGCTAAAACCAATTAAACCCTCCATAGCTACTTATTAGTTTTAATGTCCTCTTTTATATTTGCAAATTTGAGTTTACCAGATCTAAAGACAAGATGTCAAGTCAAATAGGGGATTTAAACTGTTTTCTTGTACAGTTAACTGACACAGACAGCCATGTACTATTCTAACATTTACATAAAGAATACAAAAATTCTGAGTAGAATATACCTATGGCAGGAAAGGGGTAAGGGAGCAGAAAAACTCCTACCCATGGTAGATATTCAGGGTATTTCTCTGAAGTTTTTGGCATCTAACTCAAGGGTATACATTAGATACTTTAATCCTCCTCAGGACTCAGAGGTTGGAGTCCTGAAGAGAGGGCTTAACAGAGTTTCTCATTTAAATCAGCCAAATGATATTGCCTATTTTTTTTTTTGCAGAATAGCTTTGTTGACCACGTTCACAGTACAGGAGGAGATAACCTGGATTCCAGACTGTGTTGCAGCCTGAGGGAAATTAAACACAGATTTTAATGGTCCTAAACATCACACCACAGTCAGGGTTAACTTGCTAAAGTGCCCTGAATGTAGCAAATGATCCAATATTTATGGGCTCAGAATGAAAATTAATGAAAAACTGGCTAATTAGAAAGCTAGTAAATAAAATGTCCATCTGAGAGTGAACTGATCCACTATGCACTCTGGTCTTCCTGTAATACAACTTTTTATTCCAATAACTGAATAATGTAAAGTACGTAATAAGGAACAGTCCAAGTGCAGGGACTGCCAACCTAAGGACAACCTGAAAAAGATCTTCTGCTCAGAGAGTTTTCTGTAAACACATAATGTTTGTGGGCCATGTATAGAAGGGTTAAGTAGCTGGTTCTTAGCTGTAGTTGGTTTTTGGAGAAATACCATGTATTTGTACAGAACCACTAGAAGTCTTGATGATTTCAACTGAATTATGTGGTATAGGGATCAGTACTATCTCTGAGGCTTCTCTTTACTTAACAAGCTTTTCCACATTCAGATTCAATTTTTTCCCTACTTGAAAGCAATTAATTTTCATAGAAAGCTATCCTTATTTTAATAATTCCTCCAGAATTACGTGATTAAACTTAAAGAACTATGTGATTAAACAGATGTACAGATCTATCTGGAGTCAGTCAACTAAGCCTACTAAGTTCTACTATTCCCATACATTACCTAAACATACCAAGAAAAAATGAAACTAATTTGATTGCCCAAGATGAGAGAGGAAACTGAATGAGAAGGATCTGGAATATTCTTTTAATTCCTAGCTTGATGCTGTTTCCAAATATGTATAGATGGTTTGTGCCTTATAATACAATAGCTGTTGGAAACACATCTAAAACTTAATGGCAGATCACAGCATAAAGAGCAATACCTTCTCATGGAAAAGGAAAACCTGGACTATTTGCAAAAGTTCATGTCTATCTAAGCTGCACAATTAGGAGAGAAGTTAGATCACAGAATTTTACCTAAGATTTACTCTTTAAACAAGACAAAATATTTACCCTGTGTATTTCCCCTTTATATTTGTCTTCTAATGGTAAATAATTATTTCTTCTGTCAAGAAGTATGATTAATCTGGTTATTCAGTTTTCAAAGAGTCCCTGTATAGCTTCAGGGAAAGATGCACATTGTTTTCTAAGGATTTTTCCAAATGTTTCTATATATTAAAAAAAAAAAAAAATTGGTCTTGAAAGCAAGTGGCTCAGTTGTTTCCTGGTAACTCTTGACTCTGCTGTGTCTTGGCCAAATTCAGCAGTTGAAAATAGGGCTCAGAGGTAAGTACAACTTCCAACATCAGCTCAGACTCTTTCTTCATTATTCACAGAGAGTAGTTGGTTGTTGATTGATATAAATAATCTTAACTGATTCTATTATGTGAGCAGGGAAATATATATCCTATGCTTCCTTCCATATTTACAGATGGCATCAATAGCAGAAAAGCTTTCTAATGATCAATAAAGCTCATTTAAACTTCCTGATTACATTTATACATTTTCCCGTCAAAGAGGTTTAAAATAAATATCGTAACTCAAGCTTCTAAATTAATTCAAAACAATTCTGTCTGCTCAAGAGGGTATTAGAAGTCCCGTTACTGTAATGGTTAGTTATATTAGCAAATACATGGCCAGTGAATAAATCATCAAAGAATTAAAGGAGTTGTAGATCACAGTAGTGGACGTGTCATTAAAATGAACTTAAAAAAGGTAGTGCATGTGTTCATGCTTTTATCAGACATAATTGTTCATGGGTAAATATAGATTTTACACCAAATATAGTGTAAAAAATCTGAATATACAATGGTTTTAAAATGCTTTTTTATGTATTTAAAACTTTAACCTTAATAATTTTTGCATATACCTGAACATACTGATGACAATCTTACTCTTTCAGCTAGTAGTATTAAAATTTTCCAATGCTGACCTGTTTCTTTATATCAAGCACATCTATGCATTTCCATCATATTTCACCACATTTTTTCAAAAGTTACTGTGGTGAATCGACTATTAGAACAGATGAGGCAGCAGATGGCCAACAACCATCACACCTTAGAAGCCTGGGAGTTACCACAAGTTTTCTCAGTCTATACATGAGATCCTGTATAATCCACCACAACTATAGTACTGCTGAAAGAGATCCTGCTATGTTTCTACACTCTTTCCTTCAATTCTGCAACTTACATGGAAATAAAATGAGTCTTGTAAAGACATCCCCAGAAATAACCTTTCATCTGTTTCTGCAACATCTGAGTTGGAGAAACCATTGTGTTGGAGGAGATGAGGCTGTCAGAAGTTTTAGGACTGGGGATGCAGATATAATCACTTATGCACAAAGTCCTACTGTTGGGTTAAAGTTCTAAGTCCTTGTATATTTTTAAATACTGCTCACAAGTGGAGTGTATTATCTCAAGTGAGACAACACCTGTCCTTTTTTGCATATACAGTGGCAAAAAGAAATAGAATAGTGATAGAGTACTTTTTCTCTCTGAACGTGCACAGCTGATGTAACTCTTCTGAGGTAGAAAAACATTCTTCTTTAACTGTCAAAAAAAGTTATGACACAAAATCATTGTTACTATATTGTGTCCTATAAGTAAAAGAAGATACATTGCTATAATTGTGAATCTGTTGAGGGCAAATGCAACATACTCTTCTTGTTGCTAAACTGGTGCATATGGTGATCAGTATCAGTCAGTTTTCTGAACAGCTGTTTATCACAGGTGCCCATTTTTCAGCAGGCTCCCACACGAAATATTACTAAAATATCATGTAATTCATGTAAAGTAAATGTAATTTTCTATTTTTACCATACTCTCATTTTCTTTTCTATTCCATTTCTCCATGGAAGGAGAGCTAGAATGAATCAATCCTGGAAGTACCTGCTTTACTTACACAGAGATCAATGCTACTGATTTTCCATTTCTTTAAAATAGGGAATACTACTTATTTTGCAAATACAAAGCCCTGAAAATCAAGTCCAAGTTGTTTGCGTCACACTGCAGTCACAGCAAATTGCAGGTAGGTCCACCATCCAAAATCACAGTAATGTATTTTATATTTAGAAAACACATACTTTTCTGTAGCTGTATGTTATATAAGGAACTAATAAATGTACCAAAGGAACTAATCTCAAAGGGATGCGTTTATTTGCAGCATTTTATTTTTGTTGATTATTTTGGACAAGCCTATAATTAGCAGCTTTACAGGGCAGTCATACTTTTCCTCAGAAACAATTTCAAGTACACCCTTTTCATCTCTTAGAGCACCCTTACCAGACAGGCTACTCAGCAATGAGTTCAGGGAACTACAGTCCTCTCAACTCCTGTTGATCTGTTCTTCAGTTCTGTTCTGTTGTTCTCTTCTTATGATTGAAAACTCAGAGCCAAAACCAGTCAAAGAGACTGAAAAACTTTGTAGACATGCATAGCGCCCTAGGCTGACTTTATGATGCTTGTATCCCCAATCACCTGCTCTGTTCATGCTGGATATCAAGTTCTGCACCCTTAAGACTGGTTCCAAGAGCGAAGGGGGGAAAGAAGCACACAGTTTGTTATCAGAAACTGCAATTCCCTCCCAGCATCCTTCACAGACTGTGCTGCCTGCGGCACGGACAGCAGGAGAGAGCTCTCCTTTGCTTTTAGTTAGTTTTTTTTAGCTAGCTGAGGCAGAGAATTTCCCCAGATTGTGGCTTTTCTGATCAGCCTGCTCTGGACTGAAAATCCAGAAAAACACCAGGAGCTCACACCTGTGGCCCACTGGCATTTTCCAGTGTAAAAAGGACTGATAACGGACTGAGTGAGCAACACCCCACAAAAAGAACTCTCTCTGAATCTGCCATCTCGTCAGAACAACGAGAGGTTTCGTTGTTTAATATTATTCATTTTTTCATGCTTTTGAGTACTTTGCTTGTTAAATAAACAGATTTTTTCCACTTTTCTCGAAAGAGGCTTTACCTCCTGAACCAGCTAGGGGAGGGGCTGTTTGAATTTGCCTTCTAGAAAAGACCACTTCAAAAGTTCCTCCCAAAACCTTGCCTTAAACCAGTACATATAGCCAATTAATAATTTTTTGGTAGAAAAAGAATAGAAAGTGCTCCGTTCATTTACTATGTCAAGTTTTAACAGAAATAAATCACTCCCAACAGCAGGGAAGACTTCAGGACCAAGATGTAATCAGATGGGACGGAGGGAAAGGGCAAGAGTTAAGAAAGGAGATAGAATTCTTGGAGATTGGAGGCAAATTTTTCTACTTGACCTTTCTCAAACAAGTAATTTACTGTGGTTGATGTCTAAGATAAAAAAGATAAACTTGGTTTCAGGTTTTCTATGCACCTATAGGTAAATATTCATTAAAAAATATCCTGATTCCGCTTTCTCATCCTGTAGATTTTTGCACTGTGAATCTGTGTCTTGGGTTATGAAACCAAAAATGTGTATTCTATTTCATTTGATGAAAACAGTTGGGGAGATGTTCCTCCTTATCTCTTGTAACTCTGGGAGGGGGTGGGGGGGCGGGTGCCTTTTGATAATGGGCCAGCTGTTTAAACCAGGTGGGGCAGTGTTTCTTATCTCCTTTCACAATGGGCCATTAAGACTCCCCAAGCTGTTCTCCTCCCCAAAGCAGTACATCCACATCCCATTGTGAGATGCTCCACCCAGTGGGGGGAGCCAACCATTCCTACCTGGATAAAACTGAGATGTAGGAACACAAGGTATCTGTCTTCACCCAATTCCTGGAGGAAGACTGGACCCCTTCTCACCATCACTGGACCTGTTTTCTACAGGATCATCTCTACTCCACCAGAACCACATCTGCCACTCCAGGAGGACTCACTTTTGGACTGCTTCCAACACCCTGACCAACAGGGTGTCAGGTTGTAGCTCTGACTCTGTCAGGGTTTTCCAGGATTGCTTGTTTGTTTGTTTTCTACTACACTTGTATTGTTAATATTCCTAGTAAAGAACTGTAATTCCTATTCCTAAATCTTTGCCTGAAAGCTTTTAATTACAAAATTGTAATTTGGCGGGGATGGGGGGGTTTACATTCTCTATTCTGAGGGAAACTCCAGCTTTGTCTGGCTGATACCTGTCTTTCCAAACCAAGACAATCTGTTAAGGGCAAATGCAAGGTACTATTCTTGTTGCTAAGCTGGTGCATATGGTGACCAGTATCAGTCAGCATTCTGAATAGCTGTTTATCACAGGTGTCCATGTTTCAGCAGGCCCTCACATGAAATATTACTAAAACATCATGCAATTCATATAAAGTAAATGTAATTTTCTATTTTTACCATACTCCCACACACATCCAAGGAGTATAATTACTAAAAGACCCTTTAGTTATTTGCTAGTTAGACCCTTATAGTTATTTGCTGATAACTATATTCAATGGCAGATGGAGTCACTAGCATTTTGTAATTACAGTTTTGTTCCATCTGTGGGATAACGCTGTCTCTTGCCCACCAAGGAAAAGAACTGAGCTGGAAAAAAAGATTAAATATTCAAAATTTATAAAATATTAAAAAAATTAAAATTATAAAATTTCTCCACATACTTTTGGCATTGTATTGCATTCTGACTTTAACAATTTTTATAACAATTCAAGCATAGAATCTGCAGCACTGATGATTCAAATTGTCAGTAGGTGAGAAGGCAAAGAAATATTACTTCTACTTCTTCATCACTATCCATTCAGAACTTCATTTCTGCTACTGTTTTTCTTGAAATTTTCATTCTGAGATTGATGAGTACATTTTTATCAATTGTCAGAGATATCTATACAGATTTTTGAAGGGGTTATTCTTTGGCAATTGCTCCAAGTGAAGCAAGCAAAGGTTTCAGAGAAAGGGCTGACACTTTGAAACCTAAGAGAGATGCAGAGTATAGTGTACCAAAATGTACAGCTCTATTTTGAGAACTTTAAATAGAGAAATCTATTTAATTTCTTTTTTCTTGTTTTCAACTTGAATATAAGCCTGAGAGACAGTTTGTAGAAACTCAGGTTTTGGAACTTACAGTGGTTTATTTTTCTTCCTAATGTTGAAGTGTGTCTTTCCCTTCTAGTCTTAAAAAAAATTAACAATAAAAAAAGAAGAGCTTACAAAACAGACTAATCTTTCAAAACATATTTGGGGAAAAAAAAATCTATGTAAGTTACATTCTGAAAACAAAATGCTACTTTATTTTTATAGGTGATCTGTTACATCCAATATTCAAGTTCACTTGTCACAGCTCAGCAAAACACCATAGAATTTGGACTCCTGATGTAGACAGTGCATAGTCTCCAAATCTGGACAAGCAGTGTTCCTGACAAGCAAAGCAGGTGCATAGAATTACTGTGCAAATCAGATTCTTGACTTGAACATCCTTAAATGGAACACCAGTACTTATGGCAAAAAACACTTATTCATTCTCTTTTTATGTTTCAGAAACTCTTGCAGGGCAGTGCGTCCCACCAATTGCAAAGAGTTGCACAACACTAACAACAGTGTAATTGTGATTGAATAATCAATTTTTTTTCTCTATGATTTTCTATTCTCTTTGAAGTATTGGTACTTATATAAATATGCATATACTTGTGAGGGCTAACACCTTCAGCTTGGTAGCATGTCACCCTCTGGGTGTGCTGGGTTAACAGGGTACAATGTGTCACAGTTGGTCTGTGTGTCACATGGCAGTATGTCCATAACATGATAACATGGTGTTTGAGAATGCACTGTGCAGAGAGACATGGGAATGGAGGAAGAGGAAACTAGAACAAAAGAAACAATGGAACAGAGTAGCTCTCAAGACAGCAATCTTGCCTACATCATGGGGCAGAAATCTTCCTAACCATAAATAAGAATGGTCCCAATGACCAAGTCAACATATTCCAGTGAAAAATAACTTGGGCATGGTTTTTGTATCTCTAAGTAATGAAAATTGGAAGTCAACAGCATCTTTAAGTGATGCAAAAAAATGTTAGAAATGTATTTGTCATATGCCCTGATCTACACTATTCAGCATTCCATGTTACCTTAGCAACATTTCAGGATATCCATGTTAAGAAAATACATTCTGGAAATTTTCACACTATCTATTTCTATTTTTGCATGGCTTTTTTGATGTCTTCTACAGTATTTTCAATTGGGAACCACCTGAAATACTCCAGTGACTACTCTGACCTTGCTTTTGACATTGATTTAGATGTTGATGGACTACCTGCAATCATGGAGGAAATACAGTAAGAGAAATAATTCAGCTCTTGAGGTGGGACTGAGTTTTGTCCTCTCAAATGAATTTTAAATTAATCTCTTGTCACACACCAAGAAATAATTTCAAACAACAGGCCTTCCAGATATAGCTATTGAATTGCTGTCAAGCCCTATTAAACCATCTACTCAAAGATCCCACTGCAGATATTTTAGTGAATTTATTTCTTGGGGAAGAAAAGGAATTGAAAATTCCACTGCGGAAGTGTCCACTGTGATTATAGATTTTCTGTCAAGGCAAATAGTTTCAATATGCAATTAAAACACATGATTAAAATTTAGCATGTTTTACTCTTCTTCTTGAACTTGAAAACCAGTATGTTATTTCAGTATGGGAGACTAATGTAGTTATATGTTTTTATTTTCTTTTTAATATTTACATGAAGGAAAAATAGTTTCTTTACCATCTGCTAGTACTGTATAGGTAGCTTTAGAGTTACAGAAAGAATAAGTCCTAGCTTTAAAACAATATTAATGCTAGTGAGTTAAAAGAATATGGACCAGACTCATTGATAGAAATTATTTGTGAAAGTTTAGCACTTTGCTAAATCTGTCCCCAAATATTTGATTCTCTTAATAATTCCCTAAACCACTCTTTTTTTAATAAGTAAACATTAAAGCTTTTACATTTTCAACACAGAATCAGATGGCTTGTGTTAAACATAGCAAAAAAATATTATAACTGCTGTATTTTAAGAACTTACAAACACTCACTGAAAAATAAGAAAGTATTCATAACACTGAATGGAATTATGAGGAAAAATTAAACAGCTAATATATGTCATGTTTTGGTAAGAAACTGATTCTTACAACACAACACATCAAGGATGTATGATGTAGAGAAATGTAGATGAAATACATAGAGAGTTCCAAAACATCTTACTAGAACAGGTGAAGGCATCTCAAGTCTGTACATCCTAATTTTGTTGAATGTTTGCTTTGAAGATCTCTGTAGATACTCACAGAAATACTGGGAAATGTTTATACATATATATATGAAACAGAAAACTAAGACAGAATTAAATAGATTTCTAAAATAACAATTATTTGTTTCTAATAACCTGTCGAACTGGGATAAAGTTAACTTATTATACAGGTAACCCTTTATGATTTCTCTGGAAGTATTTATAACCAGTTCAAGACCATTGCTCTAAAAATAATGTGGCATCAGAGAGGTGATTTTTATCCTTTCTGGCTGCCAGCTGGTTATCTGGTTTTCCATCACTAGTACAGTTTTTTCTTTTGTTTTCACAAGGACTCAAAGCTTTCTAATTTTCTGAAAATAACATCGACTGTAATTATTTCACCATCAGTCCTTACAAGAATTTATTTTATTTTTTTATGTTGAACATGCTGCATCTTTTGTTCCAAGAGGCAGAGAGCAGAAGTATGTGATAGCTTTGCCTAATAGCACAGGTTGATCTGGAATATAAAGTATTTGTCTAAAGAAAAGGAAATTTTCATCTATTCTGAACTCTTTCACCATATGTTGATACTCCATCTAGTTCGTCTCCTGTGAAGTAGATTCTATACTTTTAATACATGAAGTTTCATCCTTACTTCCCCAGTGGTTTTCGAAGTTGTTCTTTAAAAAAACAAAGTTTTCTTATAGAAGTGCCTAGCTCAGGTCAGCAAAGCCTAATGAACTTAAGAGAAAACATCATACTGAAAGTCAATGGGATTTAGACAGCATCTATATTTCAGGCTGCAAGGATAGGGAAAAGCTACTATACTGTATTTTTGTGATTTTACTCTAAAGTATTAGTCAAGGTTAAAAGGTAACAATTAAGCTTAACTCCATCTTTCTCCCCTGTTGGACTTCCAGATTTGGAAATTAACTGAGTCAGCCTCAATTCGCTCAGGTGCTGAAGTCCAGATTTGATTAGTATGGTTAAAGCAATAAGTCCCTGTTGACACACACACTGAAATCAACAAATGCAGGGAAATCTATACTTAAAATAGTTGCTAGGTTTTAAATATCAGGCAATAGATCTTTTACTATTAAAAGAGCTTTTTTGATCCATCCTTCCCTGCATGGAACATAGATTGATCTGCTTCGTTTATCCATAATTTTCTGTGTCTGGTTCTAGAGAAATAAATAGAATTTTTAAAAGTGTAACAGACACATTGTGGACTGAACTTCAGCAGAGAAAGAAAATATGCCATTAGCCAATTTTAGTGCATTTCCCTTATTTTTCCACCATAATCATACTATCAAACTGATGAGAGGGAAACCAAAATTGACATATTTTCTCTTTCTTTGGGAGAGTTGTTTTCGATGATCAAAACAAACTGTCACTGGAAGAATTGATGTCTTTGTTTAAATAATGATCTCAGAAAGAAGGTACTTGACACCCCCCAACCAGTTACTTTTAGATACAAAGTAATGCTGAGGGAAAGAAAGAAAGAAAGAAAGAAAGAAAGAAAGAAAGAAAGAAAGAGCAAGCGAGCTCAATAAGAAAAAGAAAAGAATTCATATTAAAGTAAGAAAAAATTCAAATAAGCAAGAAAACAGAAACATGTATCAACCTAGGAAGTGTTAGTGGCAGCAGACCTTCTATGTCTCAAAAAATAAAGGACAGGTACCTACTAGTCAGCCATGGAACCAGTATAAAACTTAAAGCAATGTATCTTTTTCCTCTGTACAAATCTCTCAGGGGTCTATATGACATAATTTTCCCCTAAAGAATGAATTGCTTCATCTCAGAGGTAATATTACTTTGAGAAAGTTACAAAGTATAAAAATTTTAAGACTGGGTGCTATATTGAATCTCATCTGCAACCTGACCTTATTAATAGTGATCAACTAATAAAGCATGGAAGATTTCAGGTAGATTTCTATACTTCTCTCTTCTGAACTGCAGAAAATATCTAAACTGCATAAATGCACATCTAAATATGGATAGGGAAATATATACTCACTAGTTTATAAAAATTTACAAGTTTTGCTTCTCTAGTTTTAAGATTGAAGAGTTTGTAAATTTTGCAAATAGCATAAGGAATTTACATATCAGCAGATTCAACATTTAAGAGGCTGTAAGGAGTTGCTAACTCCATAAACTGAAGGACATAGTGGGAGAGAGAGAAAGAGTGAGAGAAAGAATGAAGGAGGAGGGGAAGGAGGAAGGTATGGCTGAGGGGACAGAGGGAGAGCGGCAGAGGAGGAAGGAGGGAGCAAAATCACACAATTTTTGTTTTGTAGAAATTACAAATACTTCAAAAGACTATATCTGTACCACATTTTCCTCTTTGATTTTCTTGCTTTTATTGGTAATGCTGAAGGAACATAAGGATTGTTTCCCACTGCCACTAATAAAATATTTTCTCTGAACATGAACAGTGTCTTGACCTTTTAAAAAACCTTCTCATCATATAATCCATTTACTTCTGAAATCCATTTACTATTTCCTGAACAACAGTCTGGACTAGAACACACAGCAACATTAGTGGAATTGAAAGAATGAAAAGAAGACATATTTTATTCATTATTATTTAAAAAAAGTAGCCTACTTCTGAACAGTTTAAATTCCTTTGAAGAGAACAGAGAAATGTTCAGCATATATAGGATTGTGAAGGTTTCAAAGAGAGAACCTAAAATATGTTTTATTTCACTAAAATATGAATAGAATTTAAAGCAACTGTAGGATTGTCCTAGTGCTAGCTTTCCTTGCTCAAGAAGAAAAGACCCCCAATATCAGATAAATACTAAAAGATGATTTCCAGAGTAGGACTTGGATGGAACTGACACAGTCATTGCTGGTACTGTTGCCTGAACCCACATGAAGCCTCATTTAAATTTGAAACTTCCAGTCTGGTTTGTGAGTTCTGATTCTGCAACATTTTCATTTAGCCACAACTGAGCAATTTATCATCATACTCCTTTATTCTGTGATAAAGAAGTTAGTTTTTTTCTCATTTCTTCTGGATTTGTTAGCCTGGACATCAGAACCACAGGGATATAAGACTTCAGTGTGTAAGTGGAGCTCTGTGTACCCTAATGCCATCAGGGTACCAGGGGAAGAACCTCTCTTGGTTTCTGAAATGACAGAAGGATCCCAACAGGTCATTGTGTTGGAGATGAATTTAACAAGGAAAAATGGCAGAAGCATCCTCTTGTGACTGGTCTGAAGGCTGCTGTGTCCTTTGCAAAGACTAGCTCAGAACAGGGTACTCCCAGGATCCAAAAGGGTAGGGGTATCATGCCTGTTGAGGAGCAGCAGATCACAGTTGTTACTATGACAAAGTGCTAGTGGCAATATTGTCCTTGCCAGGGTTCCCTGGTTCCCATGACCTAATTTGTCAGCTGGAGAGCCAAGGAGTGAACATATAGACCTGATCACTCTTTGGTAGTCCAATCTGATGGGTGCAAAATCTGGTGAAAACTAACAGTGGGCTCTCATGGTGTGAATTAAACCACTTGACCATTGACTGCTGTCATATTGAGTACGTTAGAACTCCAATGTGAAATGGGGTCTAAGTCAGTTAAGTGATATGCCCCAACTGATTTTTTCCATTTTTTTTTCAATTCAGTTTGCCTTCATAAGTACAGATGTTCAATATACCTGGAACTAGCTGTCCAATCTCTAGAGCAGCCTTGGTGCTCCATCAGCTCCATCACCATTAGCCATGGTGATCCTGACCACACTAGAACAACATAAAGGCCCTGATCACCTGTCATTGATGTCATTCTGTGGGGAAAGCAGCAAAGGATATGTTTAAGAAAAGCCAAATAATAACCCAAATTCTTTTTAAGGATGGTTTAGCCATGAAAGGCCCCATACAAGGTGAAAGGACCTGAACAGGAGATCCAGTTTTGGGGTATTAAATGGAAATAGAGATATAATTGCATGCCACTGGATGGGATCAATAAGAGAACAACTATATCCCAATCCAAACGGCATCCTAAGCTTTATGGGTTTCTGGAGAAGGCATATTCCACATTACAGTCAGCTTGTGAGACCTCTCTGCCTAATGACCCAAAATAAGAACTAATTTAAGTGAGATCTGAAGCAGAAACAAGACTTTGAACAGGCCAAATAGAGGGTTTGTGCAGCAAACTTGCCCTGCGGCAAGTCCATACCGCACCAGCCGTGGGGAACCTTCCCTATATCACAGCTGGGAAGCATGGCCACAGCTTTTGGCACAAAACACCCAGAGACTCTAGATCCACCTCTAGGAGTTTGGAGCTGGAAATATTAAGTATCCAAGGCCAACTTCTTCCTGAATGCAGAGGATATACCTGCAGCATGCAGTTGCTGTGGAAGTACAGATCTTCTGGGCATTTTGATTGCTTTTGTTGTGCTGGATGTTGAAAGGAAGGTCCCTCCTACATATGTATCCAAAACTACAGACTGAGCAGGCAGCACTGATCACACTTAAGCAAGCTTAAATGGAGAACTACAACTGTACAGGAATTGTCCAAGAGATCATGGACTTGCCAGAAGGCAGCAGTTTTGGAGCATCACCTGAGGAGGTGAATCATGTCCTAGAGACTCTGCCATTTCATGAATTATCAGAAGATTAAAAGCAATGTATTTTGCTTACTGAGGCATCCTGTTGTTTTCTGCAAACCTATAAGAAGGTTAAAGCTGCAGCATGGAGTAAAACATAAGCAGTTACTGTATCTCCTAAAGGAAAATACAAATGCTGTCAGTCTGTGGAAGAAGAATGAGGAGGTGGATTTTTCTGGATTCAAAGGGGCTTATTGGTTGTATGGCCATTGGTCCATTTGTGGAAGTTGCTGAGTGTTTGCTTTTCCATCACTTGTTTTATTTCCTCTTTTTTCACCTTTTATATTGTCCTTGTCACCTATTAAAATGCTTTTAGACAAGTTTTCTCACTTTTACTTCTTCATATTCTCTCTGTTAGTTGAGGTGGGGACTGGAGGGAGGGAGCAGCTATGTGGGTGTTGTTCAGGGTCAACCCACATCCCAAAGTACGTAGGTCCTTGTAAAGGACAATCACTTTTATGTTTGTACTCCATTTGGAATGTGGAAAGATGGAAAAAGACAGAGGCATATATTGTGTCCTTAGAGGTGTGGATGGATCCAGCGCTACAGTTCCTAGGGGTACCATTCTAGCTTTTCAATTTGTCCCCTGGTTATTGAGAAAGATTACAGCATTGGTGTTTGGAGCTTGTGATTTAGAATATAATTTCTTTAGATGGATGCCTCACTACCTGTGATTCTGGAAGAAGTGTAGATGCTTTGCACAAGTTTTGATTCCTTGTATCAAGTTAGATGTTGTAGCCTTGCAACCTCTTCTAACTCTGGCCCAGCAGTTTCTGCTTAAATGGATATGCAGACTTCACAGACAGCCAGGAAATACTACAAAATAGAAACCAACTCTGCAATCTTATGAGGATTTCTCAATCAGGATCAAAGTATTAAAGAAGAAACAAAATTAACAAAATATAATTGAGCAACATAATTTATTATAAGGACATGAATTAAAGATTAATTTAAAGACATGGAAATACTTGGTTCAGGACTAACCTCTGACATAGAACTGCAATTTATTTTAAGAAAAACATTTTTTTCCTGTGATGGAAGCTTGTTGAAAACAGTCTCAGGATTACCAGATCCTGCAATGCATAATTTTTACCATTGTGTTTGCAATGTGTTAATCTTAGGAAGCTTAAAAGAAGAGGGGAAAACAATAATCTGTTTTGACTATGGTAGTCAAATATTTTGACTATTTTGACCCTTTTTTTTCTTACTATCTATTTTCCTCTTACTTCTGCATTATTAATTGTCAAAGACCAGATGGGAAAAAAAATCTGCAATATTACTTCCCTTGGAAGGACGAATAGAAGGCTAATATAGAAAAATACTGATATCAGGCATTGTGATATTGAAGACTGGTGTGACAAAACTTACAATGAAAATAATGATACACATACATTGATACTTCTTTTAGACGTAAAGACTTCTTCAGAATATGTGTTTAACTTTCCTTTGAGAAATACTGCAGGTTACAAATCTAGAACAGATTTTCAGATTTACTAATTGGGATTTATCCCATTGTTTGGTTTGAATTTGAAATTATTTGATCGTTCAGAATAAAGTGTATTCCACAATGCTCTTTGGACAAATACAACTCTATCTCTTTTATTGAATGTTAAATGTGAAGTCTTCTCAGCTAAAATTACTTGAGTCCCTTCTCTTCCTGTAGAATCTTTTCCCTGAATTCCTAAAAAGTTCAAAAACAAAAATAAATTTTTAATAACTATCTTTTGATAAGTAAGGTCAACAACATTCTTCCCACCCCTATGACTAAGATAATTGTTTTTGCAGCTTCTAACTATATATATCAAATTGTGAGCACGTCACTCCACCTTTAAGGTAGACTGCCTGCTTCGAGGGGTTAACATATAGCCTAGGGTAATACCAAGCTGTAGCTGCCAGAAACTGGCCTGAGTTTAAATGAATACTATGATAACAATAAATGAACATGTAAAATTTATTTTTAAAGGACACTGCCAAAATCAGAAACAATGAAGGAAAGAAAAAATTCTTGGAGTAGTAGAAGCAGGAAAGAAATGTATTGTAAACAAACAAAAAAAAACCCACAAAACCAACAACATTTAGAAGGGGGTTCTTTTGGTACCTGACATGTGCTGTTGCAGCCACCAGCAGCTGAACTCTTCATGTCCCAAAGGCAAAGTTCTGGGCCTATGACCAGCACATTTTTGCCATAGGGAGACAAAAAAGGAGAGGAAGGGGAAATGAAGCTCTGGGATGAAGTCTGCCCACAGCTGACAGAAGAGTCAGCTGCCTCTCCCAGGTTCTGGCATAGATGAGGCAAGTGAGAAAAGCTGTTGCCCTTTTGGCACCCACCCTTGGCAAGCTGCTTTGCTGAGGAACAGATGACTGCCTGAAGCTGGCCCTGCTGTTTGGCTGTTTGCACCCTTTGTGTTGCTCTACTGCAGAAAGTTCAAGGCAAGAGAATCAGACCAATTTACAGTGACACATTGATAGAATTTCAAACAGCTCTATAGCAGTGACTGAACTCCCATTTTATCCATATCAGTTGAAGAGCCAAGGCAATACTGAGCACTTTTGAGAACCCAACTTTAATACATGGGTGTCTGTCAATAAGGTAAAGACAATTCCTACAATCTGAGGACTTTGGCCAAACAAGGAACAGAATTTCGTGGGGAACTTCTGGGGAAGCTTTGATTGAATGAGGTCATTAATTAAGTGATGTTCATTCAATCTGTTAGTGTAGTGATGATTTATATGCAAATTGTTCTGTGTGGTGTTTTTAAGTGAAACCCAAACTGAATTAGTTGGTGATTAGAAAGCTGATTTTTACCGTATTTAGTTTATTTTTTTGAAGATATGTGACCAGGTGTGCAGTCACATGAGGAAAAACTGGGAAGGTTTTCTTGCCAGTATTACTATAATAACAATAATTAATAATTATACAATTAAATAATAATTAATAATTATTATGTAATTGTTAAAAAACAAAAAGCAAATAAAAAGTATACTTGAACAGAAGCAGAATTTGAACTTCATAAAGTAAGGAGAATCTGGGAGCAAAGGGCAGAAAAGAAAATTCTCTGCTATACTCCCTTTTTATTTAACTGATCTAAATTTTACTTTCAGAAATATGAACAATAACATATGATTTTTCAAGACTTAGACATTCCGTATACAGTCAAGATGTACAACCAATTGCTGAAATCATACTTTGCACTGCAGGTATATAACCAAGAGCACCTGAAAGTGATAGAAAATATTACAGTACAAACCCAGAGTGACAGGAGTGACAACCTAGAAAGAATAGCCCAGCTCTGGCTAATTACAACTGAGCATCTCCAGTACTGCTTGAAGCAGCCAGGGTAAGCTGTGCTACTTTTCTAGCTCAAAAGTGCAACTTGACGCTTGACACATGGACTAACTTCAAGTTTTAGTAGGTGCTGTGCTTATTTTTCAGCTACATTTCAGAGATTCCTTTATGCCTGTCCTGGGTTCCACTGACACCTGACACTATTTTTTATTTTCTTTAAACAGCAGTAGCTCTTCAGGTATAAGCCTGAAGAATATTCCTTTTGACAGTATTTCTGAATTCTGTAACTCATCACAGACTGTTGGGTCACCATACAATCTCCTTGGCTTTCCAGTGTGAATGTTGCAGCAGAAAATTCCTGATTCTTCTCCCAGGATCAGAGAATTTTGAAAGTTTCCTCCTCACAGTTAATTTAGTTTTGCTTCCTAGGATCTGTTTTTTTACTTTTCATTATTCTTTCAATTTCTTTGGTAAAAAATCTCACGTATTGTATTATTGTCTATTAAGTCAAAAGTTGCATTTTTCTCAAGTGTAAAAGCAAAAATCAGAAAAATTAAAACTTAAAGCTGTCCTTGCTTTGAATGCTGGGGTCAGTCTTCAATTCATGGAGGCCACTGTAAACACTTTCATATCCCAGAAAATTGATCTGTACATTAAAATCTATTTCTACTACAATTCTAGTTCTTCATTTCAAAATTAATAAGAATCTTCTACAGAATTTTTCTCTCTTCCCTGTACTACTTGATTTGCTCACAATAATAATTTCATTCTTTCCAGTAAATACTTTCAGAACAGGTCCCCGCTCTAAAGTAAAAAGCTAGATGTACTTGCTACAAGTCCTTCCCGTGGTAAATTATGCTTCCTTCACTGCTAAGGTCCCCAAATTCTACTTATTTTATAGAATATATCCAGTGGCTAAAACAACACTTTAAATGAGCACATTAAACACAAATGTGTTAATCACATAAAAGAATGCATTTCTATACCAATTTCAAGTTTAGTTATTTCTTAAAATATAAGGGGGAAAAAGGTTTACTGATCTGCCATAAGTAAAGCAGTCCTGTTCAGGAATCCCATAAAGAATGGGCTCATGCTCCATCTAATTATTCCTTAGTAGTGTTCTTTCATTCTTTTTCATGTAGCAACAAACTGGAGTTTATTGAAAATAGATAATGTCAGCCATAGTAGATCTGCAGAGCTGTGTGCAGTAGTCAGGAGTGTGTTTCCAATATTTTTGTTCTCCACACAGCCCCAGTAATGCACTGGGTATTAGGAATGAAGGGGAGCTGCCCTTCCTGCTCTCAGTCCTCTTCACATCTGTTCCTGTACCTTTCACCTGTTACCTGTGCTGTAAATACAGGATCATCACCTTTCCCAAATTGTTTAATTTCTTCAGTGTCCTCAGGCACCCAAACCTTAAACAAGGAGAACTCTGCAGCCTATAATACATAATTGTGCCATTCCTGCCTGCACCCACAGATGCTTTCTGTCCCTTGTCATTTTCTCAGGGTATTTCTGCCCCATCCATTACCCTATTTTACATATGATATGCAGCCTTCCCTTGCCCACTTTTCCCCAAGCTGTTCTCCCTCCTTGTTTGTGAGTGAATTAGGATTAATTGCTGTTGCTCTTGATTCATGGACTGCTTTGGTGACCTAGATGGTGTTTGTGGTCATGGTTGACCTAAGAAATACCATCTCTACAACTGAATTAGAAAAGCCAGCAACAAGAGATATTTAGATGTTTACAGATGGCTGTAAATTTCCAGAGCACAGAGGAATATTTGACTATTGTTAGTGTTTAGTGAAATATTCAAAAAACTCAGTATTTACCTTCATCCTTAGTTGCTCACACCTCTAAATATCCTGTGCTATGTAATATACAAAACTGTGCCATCCAGGCTCCAGTTCCACATGAATCTCCATAGTACAGAAAGTAAGCAGTCAGACTGGATTTAGGAAAGAGGACAAAGTTATGGTGTTCTAGAAGTGCTGGACAGAGAGTGCAACAAGTGAGCCCTCATTTTCTATATGTCATGAAAATACATTCCTGTAATGCAACAGAAGAAAAGTAGCTCTCACAAACAGTTGTTTTTACACTTTTCATGCACTAGAAGCTGTTTTATATTTTAAAGCTATCAGATACTACATTAGTTACAGAATCTATTAGTCAATGGAAATAATCACAAAGTTTTTTTCATCTCCAGTGTTTAATTTTATTACTGAGTACCTTTAGAATAAAAATAAAGTCATATGTTAATTGCTAATAAATCTCAGGTGTTTACACCATGCTGTACCATACAACACTATTAATCTGATTCTGACAGAATACAGTCTTTAAAGCATAAGGTGTGCTGTAAAACCATCTGTAACTTATAATGCATTAGTAGTTATTATTAGAAGTTGACAATGCAAAGTAAAGAGGTCCCAGCTTTACCTGAAGTCTTTGCTCATGTATATGTTTGAGAAGAAGAACCCTCCTATGCCTTAATTTCTGTTGAAGATTTAGAAGTGATAAAGCAGGCAGTACAGGTACTTATCAAAGGAAGCTTTGCATTCTGTTACATTTAGTAAGAGAACAGCATGATCCCTTGTTGGTTCTAACCTCTAAAATTAGGATGAATTTCTATATTGGGCAACACTAAAATTGATATTTAGCAGTTATGCTTATGCTTCAAATTCAGTGAGAAGTTTCAATGTTTTAAAGGAGCCAAGTCTATCTGCCTGACATCCCTGTATAATAGGGTAACACCACTATTTGGCCCAGGAGGGGTTGCAGTCAAGAAGAATGGTGGGCTCACCTCACCATTCATGCAACAACTTCATCTGAAGACACGCCCTGGATCATCCATCCTCCAGGGATAAACTTTTCCATGCCTTCACAGAAAGGGATGTCTCAGAATAAGAGGGCAGGGACAGAGGGCAACATTTGGCCCTGTCAAAAACATCTGCAGAAGTGTTGAATATATTTCAAATTCCCAGTATAGCCCCAGCATGATATCTTCTTTAGGAAGACTTAGTGACAGTCTGACAACTGCATCTAAAGTAAAACTAATAGGAATTGTTCATCAGGTAGCTATTGGAAGAAACTGCCCCAGACAAACACAGACACACTCCCAGGGATACAAGAGATATATTGGAATAAGAGGACATAAAAGCCATGCTGTTGGAAAAATTATACTACTAGAACTGAAGACAATAGTGGTACCCTATGGGCACAGTTACAAGGCATAATGGTTCCTCTCTGTCAGCTGAAAGAGATTTGATGAAACCCTAGACGTAATGCTGTCATCCTACTGATTACAGAGAAGCTCATGCTGGTACCTCTTCTCAAGGCACATTGACTTGAGCACAACATTGTCCCAATGCATCTGTTGGCTTGCTGATGAGACCTCAAGGAAGGTCTTACTGGAAAACAGGCAGAACAGGAATATTTCTGCAGGTACTTGAACATATAAAGCTACCCTTGCATTCCCTTGGTAGAAACCATCTCTCTCTGAACTTCATTTTACTCATTTTCATAATTTAAGACCACCTAAATGTAATTAAAAACTCCAAAGTAGTGAGTAGTAACAAAAAATGAGAATGTTTTCTTTTACTGTGTGTACTCAACAGAGGGGGCAGGAAGTGAAAGATGATTCTAGACTAAAAGGAAATCAGAGAGTTCACTGCAGTAATATGTCACTGGTAGTAATTGTGCCATAAAATGAAAGTGTTCAGTTTTAGTTTGATTCTTTTATTAAAATAAATCCTGTTGAGGGAATTTACCTACAAAAGTTATTTTTATATGCGTGCAGCAAATTTTTCTAATTATGCAGCAACTCCTGGGAAAAGTAGCTACCACTGAAAAGTAATGATATGTTTGTAAAAACAAGATTTATGTTATTTTTCTAAAAGATACATCCTTGCTGACATTTTAATTACGTAATTTCTTCTTAGACTTCTAATTTCAATGCTGTTTCTATATTTCAAAAGGAAATTGTTATGATATTTCTGAAAACAATGTTAATAAATATATTTGGTGACCACAAAACAGGTCTACATATTCTGAGCAGAGTGGTAATACATGAACCACTGCATAAAATAAATATGGAAATAATATGAAAATTGCCTGTCTGGATAATACTGACAAAATATAGAATTTGACTATGGAGAAATTGTTCCCCACAGGGGAGATCAGGAATAGCTTTTTAGTTTAGAAATTGAGTGAAGGTATTGGTACTGTGCAGGTGGTTTTGCTAAACCCTTAAAATAGACAATGAGGTCTTCAGGCTCTAGGTGGCAGGGCTTTTTTTCCATTTAAAGGGCAAACTATCTTTCCCAGCTGGAAAACATAAAAAGAAGCTCTTTGAGAGCAATATTCTCCATGGGCAATAACAGACAACTTCTGAGCCTAGGTAGTAATTAACAAGCCCCACCGCCTGTTTCTGCAATAGGAGGCTTCATTGCCTACACATCACTGAACTGTCTAGATCTGCAAATTATGCTCAACCTGGGACCTCCAAAATAACTTTAGTGTGGTCTTGCAAAACACTGAAATGATTAAATTCTATTTCCATTAAATAATAACAACTATAAACCAATGTTCTTTTTTAAAGAAAAAAAATGGCAAGTTTCTGAACTTTTGAAATCTACATGAAGTGCAAAAAAACTCCCAAAACCAAACCACCAGAAAATAGAAGATGGAAAAGAGAACCTTCCTTTTCCCTTGCTCATGTACTCATAAACCCAAAAATGCTATTCCAAAGCATTAAATTACTGCTTTCAGAGCATTTTTTCTCACTTTTGTTTCCTGCATAGATGCATTCCTTCAATCTATTTAGTGAAAAACTTGGGTTTTATTGAAGAAAGCAACATTTTACCACCTTCTTTACGTTCTGTGAGAGCCCTCTTCTTTCCTCATGCCTTAGACTTATTTACTTGCTGCAGAATAGTTTATGCATGTTTTTAGAAATATATGTAAACTTTAAAAGTTTAAGATATATATATATATATATATATATATATATATATAAAATGTATGTATGGGCCTTAAAATTTTTGACTTATTAGATTGCTCTGCACAAGTAGACAGCTGTTCCAGCTCTCCCATGGTACGCTCTTTCCTTTTCAACTTCACACCCTTTTCCAGCATCTTCTAAACAAAAAAAGCTGAAGGGGAGAGCAGTCAGGGCAATCAGAAACCAGGAGGAGACACAGGCCAAGGCAGATAACAATGCGAGTCATGTAGCATGTGGGTTGATGAGCAAAAACTTCTGCTGCAGGTTCTAGCAAAGTCCCCACGAGTCTAGAGCTCTATCCAAACGTTCCTTAGCTGTATTAGGCAATGCCCAGGCCTGAGATTTTTATAACACTTTTCACAGCTTTCTCAGTTCTGTTATGAATAAATACACCCTCATCTTCTTTTGCTGAGCTACTTGTGTATACTCATCTGGAGTTGGATTTGTACTTCTGTGTAAATCACTACAAAGAGGCAGAAATTATTTACCAAAATTTGTGATCCTCTGTTTATAAATAACAGATTTGATCTTGGAGAACATGCAGTAGGCCATTACCTCCCCTTCTACAGGCAAACATGGATAGAGCAGAATTTAGTTTTTGGGGAGCTAACACATCCTTGCAGATGTTGCAAGTTAGCAAGTCATAGCAGACTTGTAAATGGCTAAAAGAGGCTTCAAAATTTTTGTCAGCTCAAATTACATCTGTACTTCTGTGGTCTGAGTGATAAAGCTGCATTTTTTCTAAATTTGAGGGTGCTAAATAGATTTGATTGTCCTGCACTTCCTAGCACTTGCTCATCTACCAAAGGAAAAAATACTGTCATGAATATTCCTTGCCTGTGAAACAGCTGTTCGGCTGTGAGAGGGTTGTGGAAAAGAGAAGGGAGATGAATCACAGTCCATGTAGCTGGTGTCTGAGGATTGGAAATTCTCTCTGAAACCATATGATAGGAATAAAGTTGCTTGGGGAAGCTGTGGATGAAAACTGTTTTCTCGGAAAAATATATAACTGAAATAAAATAAAATGTGATAATCCCAACTGAATTACTAATTTTATGCAAATATCAATAATACTTTTTGCATTTTAATGAAACAGTAGGCTGTATATGCGCTACACATTTGTACAGTTCCTGCCACAATGTATTTTGGCGCATCCAAAGATGAAGGCTACAGATGCTAGAGGAAACCATAACACAAAATAAAATAACCTAAACATTAAAATAAATGCTTTCTGTATAAATAGAATAAACACAGCCTGTATTTAAGGTTTTCTTTTGAACATTTTTTGTTCTGTCAAGGCAGCACATTTCAAACATTCCTGAAGTTAAGACAAATAATCTGAAATGTTACTAGAAAACATTAGTCCTAATATTACACATATTGTCAATGGTACTGATTTGGGATAGAAATGTAATGTTTTAACATTGATGAACATGTTGCACTAAATTCTGTGGCTAGAAAAGGTCTCTATGGGGAGAAGGGAATGAGATTTGTTGTAATCATTCTGACTATGAACGTGTTTTCCCAAATTGCATAATTTCTGGTGAAGCTATATCATGCTGACATTTGTCTTTGGTTTTAAATCTATTCACACCCTGCAGATTCCATCAATATTTCTGCCTTCTATGTTTTTTGGGGGTTTTTTGTTAGTTGTTTTTTTCCTTACTCCATAGCTAAATTTAGCATAATAATTTTCCAAGGCATGTGATATTTTTTTTCAGAATGAATCTAATTTTAACGTTGCTTAAAATGCCATTCATTGGAAAAAATATGCTAAATCTTTAACATATGAAGCAGAATGAAGATGAGTGAAAAAGTTGTCTTTCAGTGGGCATAAGGCAGGTTGCTTTAAATTAAAAAAAAAAAAAAAAGAAGTGTTTTTTCAACTAAGACTGGGAAACTGTGACTCTATTACCTTTATTAAAGTGCAGCCTTTGTTTATTTATAGTTATATTTAATTGCATTTAATCCAATATTATTCTACTTTGTTTTGACCTCAGGATTGGTTATAGGATGTGCTGAAATATCTGAGCTACCCTTGTGGAACAAGTGACAATAATATCTAAAGATGTATAGCAGAAAAGAAATATGTAAATTATGAGGTAAGTTACAATATTGTTTGGATGAGAAAGATAGCTAGATGCAGTCTCCCAGTTGGAGAAACTTTCTAAACACAATTTTTTTATAAATATGAAAGGGGTTTCATTCTCCTATATTTTTTATTAATTGTGAGAATATTCTTTATTAATCACGTAAAAATTAAGAAACACAAACAGAGGGTCTCACTGAACCTCTCCAGTGCCTCTTGCACCTACCACTTGCTTCTGAATAATTGGCAGATGTAGTTGTCCTTAGGACTTTAGATATATGACAGTACATTTTTCATGGGAAGCCTTGAAATTAAAAAATTCTCCCCTTTACTTTCATTATGTCATATTTATGCTTGAGATATTTTCCATATTTTCTTAGCAAGTTAAATTCTTCTAAAAAGTTGATAAGTTGATTTTTAAGATAGTTTTTTATTATGCAAATAAATTTCCACAGATTTCTTGTGCAATGAAAAGATATTTTTTGCCTCCCTTTTTTTCTTGTGTGTCTATGGTTCGTCACTGCAGAATTTTCCAAAAAGGAAGAAAAAATTTGAGCTTCATTGTTTAAACTTTGTGACTTCCCTTGCTCTTAACAGATGTGAAAACAATTTTTTAAGGGTATACTACATTGAAGAAGTACAGAACTAAAGACTGACACAGAAATAACTCATCCTGTAGTTCTAAATGTGTCCTTGAAACTGTTTTCCACTAAAACAAAGCAATGTTTTATGTTCATACCACCTGCAATAAGATACCTTGTACGAGCACTGAGGGGAAAAAAACTTATATATGAAGTGAACTCCCATACAAAAGCGTTGAAATCCAGTTGAAGTGATTGTAAATGTTTTACTTTTCTTTTTAAAAGAAAACTTGTCCTCTTTTACTTAGCTTGCAACACTCTTCCCTCTTTTTGAACTCTTACCATGGCGAATGCTCTGAAAGAAGCAATAGTGAATGTTCACACAGCTACTATATCAGGAAAAAAAGTTGTGATTTCCCAAATTTCATGTTTTATTATACATTTTTATGAGATTTTGCTTTTTAACCACTAATGTATTATTCAGTATTTCCCATCTACTATTCATTATTATCTTATTAAAATTTTCAGTCTTCATATTAGGGAGCAGAAACAATAAATAAAAAATGCATGTGGGAATCAGAATTCACGTCTGACTGATTAATGAATAATAAAGGAAGGAGACATCATAAAAATCACCAAGACCTGCTAAAAAATATTCATTAAATTATTACCTTTCTTCTCTGAAAATCTCCCTTTCATCAAACCAAAATTGGGGCTTAACTAATCTGATAACCAGAAGAGAAAAATACCATAATAAATACTTTTTGCATTGTACAGAATATAAATAATTTAATACTATATTTGCATAATTCATATAACCACATTAAAAAAAAATTGGGAATTATTCCTAGAATTATGTCACTTATTTCTAGGGAGGCCTGCCTCTTCTGAACCTTCACATTAGCCTATCTCAGACCCCTGTAAGGGCAATATCATTAATTCCTACTATTTGTGCAGAATATCACTCAGATCTTATTGTTTATTAATCATACTGTTTTGTGAGGGCAAAAGGAAATGTAATTAGTTCAATAACTCATGCAGAACATGCCAATACATTCTGTACTATGTAATAGAATAAAAATAACTGAAAAATGTTACTAACCTATTCCTAGAGTTTAAACTTCTTACCAACTAGTCAATTAAATACCATATCAATACCCAGAAGAATATACAGAATAAAATAATACTCTTCGCTGAAAGTTCTTTTAGTGTAAAATGAAAACATTTTTTCTGCTTTTGAAAAATAGAAGCAAGACTAACCATTGATGTTGGATGTTCAGCAAACGTGCTGGAGATCTGCTATGATAAGAGTGAACCTACCTTTTATTTATCATAAAGAATTAACCACAGTGAATTACTGTGACTTTTTCTATTCAAGCCTTGGTTACAGTCAAAAGATTTGGCTTCCAACTGAGTGGAAGAAACTTGTGAGCACAGATATCCACCTTCCATAACACAGGCAAGAGCAGCCTCTGATTTAGGTTTTCCACCCCAAACATAGTGTGATATTGATATAACTGAACCTTTTCCACTGGCATTGCAAGAGGATTATGGCAGGTGAAAATACTTATATGTAGCTGAGCAGAACTTCATCATGTTAATGCTCAGGAACAACACAGAAAGTAATTTGGAGAGATTACGATGTTTCTGTTGAAGATGATGTGCAACTAGCCCTTGGTAATTAATTTTTGCAATACCAATTTAAATCTGCTCATAGTCACTTGATGACTACAGCTCTATGCAAACTCAGTCACTTTATTGGTATTTTCACTGGAATGGTGGATTTGCAGGTGGGCTTAGGAGAGGATGTACATTTAAGAATCAATTAGCTCCCTATGCAAAGAGTAGGTTGGTCAATTAATTCGATGAATCCTTTCCTGTCTGAGAGTATAATAATTTTCCTAGTTAAAATTTTTCAGTAAAATTCTATGTATCACTTTCATACTTTTAAATCAAGTGGGATAAAAACATGAAACAATTGTTTATTTACATTTTGAATATCATATCAAAGGTATTAATTCTACCATGCACATGTTTGAAAGACTCTGGGCATTTTTTAAAGTTTTATTTGCATAATTTTTTCCATCATAAAAAGTTTCTAAAGAACTTATGCACTTAATTTAATTAAAATTACAGCTTCTTACTATTTAGAATTAGAGAAATAATTAAATGCCTTTACTACATTTCTTCCTAATGCCTTACATAAATTATTTTTCATTAAAATATAAAATGTGTAACATTATTCAGCTTATTGAACCAGATTTGAAATATTTCACTGTGTTACAAAATTCTTGACGTAATAATTTGCTTTTATTTAATTACAGCTATTTTTTCTTGTAAATGTCCTATTATCATCCATTTTAGAAAGAAAAGCCACAATGATGGAAATATAACAGGAAATACCAATATCAACCTTAACCCACAAGTATTACAGATGTGAAAATGAATTATAACCAAAGAAAATGTGTAGTTATATTTTCTTTCAAATTCTATGCAAGGGGTTCATGTCTTGTATATAGCAATTAGGAAGTACACCAAATGGTCTAATCACTGTCAAGAACTCAGTCACTTGAACAATTTCATATTTTCTCTTTCTTCTATCTGAAGATCATAGATAAAGCTCTAAACAATAATTCTCTTGTAATCTGGAGTTGCTATGCAATTTAGCATACCCTAAGAAGAACTGCACTTCAGAAAGGTATAGATTGAGAGTGGAGGTATGAAGACAGGGCAGAGATTCATTTGGGCTTCGGAAAAAAAAAGTGTTCTAAAAGTAAAGAAGCTGAAAATCTTACTTTCAAGTTTATTCCAAGTGAAGTATAAGTATAGTCCTCTACCTCTCCATTCTTCAGTGATTCAAACCCACAAATTCACTTTTCTAAGCTCTGCTGATGCTTTTTGGGGTTATGCATCTGGTTTGACATCTACCGATGACAATTTTATTCTTTTACTAGGGATTAAATATAAAAGCAAAAGATTCAACATGTTTTCTGCATCTTCAGGATTTTGCTGTAATGACCTCCGGTGCTTTTCTTTTGCATTACTATAGTAAAACGTGTATGTGGAGGGTGATCACAGAAACCAGGGAAACATGCCATTATCACAGATTTCCCAGAATCCTATCTGAATACTATCATGTTGGCTGAGCAACTACGCATTGTTAGTGATTTTGAATATGGGGTGTTAAAAGCATAGCAGTGGAGGAGTGAGAGGGCAGGAAGAAACTATTTTATGCTGTACAGGCGTTCTATAGAAGCACAGAATGTTTTGCTTTGGAAAGGACCCTAAAAGTATCTAAATCCATTAAAGCATCTTTTTTTTTTCTTTTTTTTTTCTTTTTTTTTTTTTTCTTTTTTTTTTCATTCAGGATAAAATTTTTAACAAAAGATGCTTTCTTTTCCTCTTGGATGTTGAGGTTATGAACCATAAAATAATTCTCAGATACTGCATAGACATTTCTTTTAATCTTAGATAGTTGGATACTCCTGAGTTATGTTTATATATCATTAAAATATGTAACATTCTGACATTAATTTATAATCAAGAAAGAAGATGAGGAAAAATGCAGCATGAGTAGCCAGCACCATCCTAGAAAATTTTCCTGAGGCAGAGAAAGGAGAATTGTTGACAAATAGTTTTCTTTCCCATCTTCCCTTTTCTAGAGAGAGAAATCAGCTGCCTCAGATGGAGGAAATAAAAAAAAAAACAACCAAAAATAGATGACAGTATTTAATTTTTGTACTTCTCCTTTCCTCTTGTACTTTTGATTAAAAATGATAAATAAAAATTATGATAGCCTGGGGGTGAGAAGGTTGCATGGAGACCTCATAGCAACATTCCAGTGCCTGAAGGGAGCCCACGGGGAAGCTGGAAAGGGATTCTTTGTCAGGAACTGTAGTGATAGGACAAGGAGTAATGAGTGCAAACTGAAAGGGGAAATTTAGGTTGGATATTAGGAAGAAATTCTTTACTGTGAGAGTGGTTATATACCAGAACATCTCTCCCAGGGTGGTTGTGGATGCCCCAACCCTGGTAGTGTTCAAGGCCACTTTGCATAAGGCCTTGAGCACCCTGGTGAAGTGGAAGTGTCCCAGCCCATGACAGGGGAGTTGAGACTACAAGATCTCTAAGGCCCCTTCTAGCCCTTAACATTCCAGGATTCTGTGATTCTATATCTGAGGTGTAACTGTTCACTGCTATTTTGATACAATTTTTTATAAGCTGAATTTAGAGTTTAGAATACAATTCAACTCCTAAAGGATGATCCTGAAGGTGAGGAAGACTATCATGGTATAGATGGTTGTAGACAGTTGGAAAGTATCTGAGAGACAGAATTAGGTTTTTCATTATGACTAATTTCTCTCATCTATGGAACATATCTTTATCACAAAAGTTGCAGATGAGAACACATTGATTTTAATACTGCTCAAAAGTGAAAGATAACCAAATCCAAAATATTATGGATATTGACTTTATTAAATATATTAAATAAAGGGGAATCCATACAGACTACATTCAATTTCCCGGAAGATTGTGGAGTAAAATCTCTTACAAGCTTACTCTACACACCTCAGAGATAAGAAGGTGAAGTGGAACAGCCAATGTGTTTACTGAGGACAAATGAAGTCTGACTCGCCTAAGGATGTGTCTGGCTCTGTGGTAAAAGGAAGACTAGTGAATGTTTCATATCTTGGCTTTAGCAGTAGGCTTCAGTGTCCTTATCACCAAATTAGTGAGACAATGGCTGGATAAGTGGAAGTTAAAGGCAGTTTGGAAGACAGACTTGACAGCTGGCCTTGGTCACTGTTGTTATCTTTGGTACAAAGTTTAGCCAACCTCCAGAAAACAGAAGCAAACCTCAGTCAGAAATCAGTATTGTGACCAGTTGAGAGCAAACTGTTTAAGTTTTCATTAAAGACATAAGTGATGGGACAGTGAGGAAATTTGCAGATGACAGCAAACAGGAGAGTGGTGGGTAGTCAACATGCTGGAGGACAAGGCTGCTACTTAGATGGACCAGGACAGACTGAAGAAATAAACTGGACTTGAACAAAAACAAATGGAAAGACTTGAAGCCTTGCATCTGGGCTGTGACAATTAAGATAGAGCCAGCAGGTCTAGAAGAGTGGTCTTTCACTCCAGTTTGGCACCTCTAAGACTTCACCTGGAGAGATGCGTCAAAACTGGACAACTGGACAACTCCAGCACAAAAAAAGGGGTCTAGAGGAGACCTGCCAAAATCTTTAGGGGTCTAGACAGAACATGTGAGGAGAGGCTGGGAGAGCTGATGTGTCTGATCAGAGGATATAGAGAAGCTGAACCACCTCAGAACATGAGGGTGGTTAAACACTAGAACAGGTTGCTCAAGGACACTGTAGAATCTCCATCCCTGGAGATGCTTGAGACTTGACAGGACCTGAGTGTGGAACCCCAGAAGATAGGCAGCTAATGTGACTGTGTCAAACACTGACAGCTGGATGACTGGAGCCAACTAAGGACTATTGGTAATAACCAAGGAGTTTTAGTGGTATTATGCTGTGAAAAGAAAACAACGTGTGATTGGAGAAGGGGGCCATGTGAAGGTAGGCAGCATTTTCTGGGACAAATCTTTTTGTTCTATTCCCCAGAGGCAGAATATGGTAGAAGCCGTGGAAGGGATGTCACACTGAGAGATTACTGAGCAGCAATTAGTAAGGCAGTAAAATGGATTTGTGTTGCTTTCAGCATTCATACATACATAGTTGTGTAAAGATAGTGTTCATCCTGACTATTTGAACTTCTATAAATTTTACTGCATTTGTATGCTTGCAAAGAAAAAGGACAGATCTTTTAGGAGAAAGCCCCCCATCTATAAGTGGGACAGAATAGGTGCTGAGCATGTGTGCCTCCTCTGTAAATTCTGTGTGACAGCCTGATTTTCCAAGACAAATGTATATAAATATGCTTACTAAGTTTATGCAAAATGGCTGTGAATCTCATGTTTTCCTTTTTGAAAATACAGCTATTAATACTGCTTATGAAAAATGTAGCAAGGACAGAATAATAAAAATGTTATCAAAGCTGCTGGGAAACACTTGTGCAAGGGAAAGGTACCAATAACAAATGCTGTCAGTGTTGGCAGATGGAGCTTTATTATATGCAGCAATAGGTTTGTCTTGCCTGTTTCATCATGTGGCATTTCAATAATTTGCTACTAGGAAAGGGTTTTATTATACATCTCCTCTCCCACACAGGTTCACAGTACCCAGAGCAGTCAGTTTTCAGTCTACTGACTCACTTGTTTCAGCTGGTATTTTGGAACATGGGCTTTTAGGCATGCCCAAATGGAAAGGAAGGGACAACAATAGACAGTATATCCATATCCATCGTTTTCCCTTGCTTGATCACAGCACATTGCAGAACTATTAATATGAATATAAAAAGTACTTTCAGCCTGAGAGGTTTGCCATTGATACAAGTCAGCTCATAGTTGAGCATTGCACAGGCAAAGACACTTTCAACAATTCTGATGCAAATATTCCAGATAAGGAGCAAAAAGGAAGAAATAATAGCACAGAATAATATAGCACTGATACTGAAGAGATCTTTATATTAATTTAGTCATAATTTCTCCTGGTAGTGTAATGAAATCCCAGTAGCTATAATATGAATTCTTAATATGTATCTGAAAAAGTCCTTGTTAATTTTCTAATATAGTACAATCATGGTATGGGCAAAGGACGGAGACCTAGAATAAACAGCACAATACTGGAAATAACTGAAAATAACTGAAATAGACTACAGTGACCACTGACTCACTTCTTCTCTCTGCACAAAATTCTTGTTATAGTGAACATCACCATTCTCCAAGTGCTTCCTTTTGAAAGGAACTTATTCATCCTTCTGAAGCTGAAATGCTTTTTGGTTGTACAGACAGTGTTGGTTGTTCAGATAAAATGTGTCATAACCCATACACTAATAATGTTCTTAGGTGTTTATTTGATATCTATTTAAAAGTGTAATGTGAACAACCCACTTGAAACAGGCAGGTAAATACACAGATAGTCCATAAAATTGTTTTTAAGTGTTAACTCCATGAGCCGATACGTTTTATAACAATAGTGATATATCTGCATGGGAAATGAGTTTAATGCTGAACAACTGTTTTACATCAGACATCAGCCAATATTTTCCCTATTATAAATACTTAGAAATAAACAGAACATCTATGAAAATATAGGACTGATTAATTGTATGTAGATCAATCATAAGGTACAGACCCATACGTGATATAAATGCGTTGAAACAGTAGTGAAGAACCGAGACTTGCTCTTTTGTCAGGGTTATATTACAGAAGTTGGGTTTCAAAGTACTTTAACTACATTTCAGCACCTAACATAAGCTTTTTTCTGGGATTAAATTTTTCCTGTATTTTGCTTGCTTGTCTCTGGTAACCTTAGCAAAAAAATTTTTGCACTGCAACAGGTTATCCAGAGAAGTTGTTGTTGTCCTATCCCTGGAGCAAGGCCAGGTTGGATGGAGCTGTGATCACTGGTGTAGTGGAAGGTGTCCCTGCCCTTGCCAGAGGGATTGGAATTGGATGATCTTTGAGGTCCCTTCCAGTCCATTCTATGATTACGTTTGTTGGAGTCTATGTATATAACTATTTACAATGAAGATGTTTATCTAGTTGAGTATAAAACCAATTCCTCTCACACTGGGATAACCAGCTAGTAGGGTAATAAAAGTATTTTCAAACTCCTTCAGTGGAGAAACTTCAACTTGACATCTATACCAGTAGACAGCAGAGAGCTGAGGAAAAGTGTGTATGTCTTGGAGTACTGAAAACTTTGATTTTGGGATTTTAGTATACAGTAATACATGGGAGACAAGATGGAGGGCTTTGGGTGTTGTTTTTGTCTTTCTTCTTCATGTCTTTAGGTGGTTTTCTGTAATTGGGTGAAAAAGATCCACATTGCAGATGGTCATTATTGGGTCAAAAACATAAATAATACAGGTGTCACTTTGGTATTGGGTAATTTTTGCTTAAAAGACATTGAGAAATTTAGAAGCCCTCCATTTTACCTCATTTTCCTAGAAAGCTAGTTGTAGCTCATGGTATGTGAGTCTGTACATAGATAGGAATTAATAAACATTCCAAGTCCAAACTCAAGCTTGGTGTTTCCTGTGTCTTTATCCCAACCTTGGCAGAGAAGAAAACAAGCCAGAACTGTCACATGTATGAATGGGGTTTTTTTCTGTCCTGTGTTGAATTATATCCTGAGTTACTGAACAAGGCAGCCTCAGTAAGGGAAAGATATATTTAGCTGAGTTTAAAACTTAGTGCCTGTGTGCAGGTTATGATTCTTATTTAGGGTTCTCAGAGAAAACCTTAAAACTGGTATATAAAATTCATCTACTATTGGCACATCACACTGTGCATGTGTAGTATGTGTAGTTTGTATAGAGAAATTGATAATTAGCCAAAATTTTGCCTGTGATTTGTCCTTGAGGGCTCTTGGTGCACTTTTAAGCTCTTCAGATGTGTGTTAATTCATTAAGTACTTTCAGGAATAATAATTTTTAGTGTACATCCAAGACAATTCTGTGCATATGTTAATGTATCAAATATACAGAGATAGATATTTAGATATAGGTCAAGATTATATATATATATATATATATATATAAAAATTGATTTCTGTATCAGAAATAGTGTGGCCAGCAGAACTAGGGAAGTAATTTTTCCCCTGTATTTGGAATTGGTGAGCCCACACTTTCAGTCCTGTGTCCAGTTCTGGAACCTTCAATTCAGGAAGGACATTGAGGTGCTGGAACTTGTCCAAAAAAGAGCAATGGAGCTGGTGAAGGATCTGGAGTACAAGTCCTATAAGAAACAGGTGTGGGAGCTGGGTTGTTTAACCTGGAGAAGAAGAGGCTCAGAGGTGACCTTATTGCTCTCCATAATGACCTGAAAGGAGGCTGTAGCCTGGTGAGTGTCGACCTCTACTAGCAAGGACACATTGTTAAGCTGCACCAGGTTCAGGCTGTATATTAGGAAGAATTTCTTCACAAAATGGTGATTGGTTACTGGAATGGGCTTCCCAGGGAGGTGGCGGAATGACCATCCCTGGAGGTGTTTAAGGAAAGACTGGATGTAACACTTGATGCCATGGTCTAATTGACATGGGGGTGTTCGGTCAAAGGTTGGACTTGATGATCTCAGAGGTCTTTTTGACCTAATTGATTCTATGATTCTGAAAGACATGTTCCCAGTTAAGCATAAAGCCAAGATATTAATCATTATCAAATTTTACATATTTCAGAGAAGTCCTGTCTTGAAAGTATTAATAACTAATTATAATTTTAGCAACAAAATATACTTTATAACTGTTGAATTTTTTATTATAAAGAGATGCCAGTGAATTTGTTTTCTATATTTTTTTCAGCTTTTCAACCTATCATCACTAAAATGTTTCACCAAGTTGGATTTGAGAGATTAAGTACCCCAGGCATCAAGATCTGTTTTCCAGCTACAGTAAACAAGACGTACCATACATAAATCTATTAAGTTAATCTTAAAAACATTTCCATACCCCCTGGTCATCTTAAGTGTTTCTCTTTGTATCTCTTCTGCTTTCATTTAATCTTTTTTGAACATATGCAACTGATATTAAACAGCCAGTTTAAAATCAGAGCTAACCTCTTTCATGTGCAATGACGCTCATATTTTTTTCTATTTCTGCAGGAAAAACTTCTTTTGGTACATTGCTTGCCTTTTTTAGAGTTCTAAAACATGTTGTCACTCACAATGGACTGTTGCCCAGCAAGGTGACTCTCCATTCCAAACTGATCAGGCTCATGTAGAAAAATATTTGGGTTTGATGCCCGGAACTATGAACTTGCACTTTGTAAAACTAAATTTCATACCACTTCTATTGCTCCAAGCTCAATCTTAAACATCATTCTTCTACTTCTTTGTAGTATTGTGGTAGTTTGGGAAGGAAGTGGTTTTTTCAAGAAAGTCATAGCAAACCCAATCAGACTCTAGGTTTGAATATTGACATTTGGTATAACCATTAGAAGGATGACATGCCTCTGGGAACACACAGGCTTAAAATCAGAGAACTCCCAGGGAAATCTCTCTCTCTTCTGGGATTTGAGAGAGGTAAGCCAGCTGGGCTCCCTGCTTGCTGCAGGGGGCAGGGCCCGGCAGCCCTTCTTGGGGTTGCTGGGCAAGGGGAAGGGAAGAAAGAGCCCCGTCTCAGCAGGATTGTGCTCAAGCAGCTGCTAAACATCCTTTTGCTAAAGCCACAGCCTGGGAAGCCTGGCCAGGCCTGCCCAGCCCCCAGCAGCTGCTGGCGCCACCAGCCTAGGCCGAGGGAGGTGTCTGCCAGGCCCCTGATAGCAGCTCTGGGCCTGAGCTGGGCCAGGCACACCCTGATGCCAGCGAGGGGTGGGGGAAGTGTCCATCAGCCTGTCCTGGCCCCTGAGAACCCTGATCGCCATTTCCCTGGGCAGCTCTGATCTCTTGAGTTCTCCCCCCCACCAGTGCAGCTTTGAAATCCAACACTGTGAGCCCCAGTGTAAGAGGGAGAGACCCAGGCAAAAATTTAGCTCTTTCACAGCACTAATCTTTCTCTGAGTGAGAGGAAAGCCAGAGTGTAAAGAGACACTATGAGGATATCGGGGTCAATTGAAGAGAAGTTACATCTTAGACAAGGAGAGATGAGAAGATGCCTTGGTTTTAGGCTGAAAGTCTTTTATGAGCCATGGTAACGGACTGTAATATACTAGAATATCCCTTTAAATTGGGGAAAATTATGCATTGGGGAGATGATAAGATTGTTCAGATTGTGGATTGGAGCAAAGGTATTTGTGATGGACTAACTGAATATTGAAGTAGCTGTGATCCAATGAGAAGCTGTGATTCTTCGAGAAGTTTGAACAGAGAGAGAGAGATTGGGTGAAGATTCTGCCCCTAGAAAAAGAGAAAAGAGATCTCTGTTCCATGAGATGAAGAAATCCTTTGCTTTTGGCACTGTTTATCTTTAAAAAGATACCCCAGCAGCTTCCATGACCCATATGCACCTGTCAGGAAAGCTGTCAGATGGGATTTCACAAAAGCAGGTTCCCGAGCTGCTGTTTTTTGCTGGAATTAAAACCCACAGGAGAACTGTTCTATGTTGTCAGTGGGGAAATTCCATGGCAGACTAAAAAAAGACTAATCTCTCTAAATGAACTGATGAAAGACTATTTTATGGGTGGTAAACAGACCAAGAGTTCCAGGTTTTGTCTCTTTATGTTTTAGTAGGAAAGTGAATAGTTGTGGGTGGAGGACAAGTGTTTTGAAGGTTTCATTTTGATTCTCATTCTTTTCTTTCAGTGTTTTAAATAAACCTGTCTTTATACCTTTTAAGTTTGAACCTGGTTTGTTTTTCTCTTAATGTATCTCATAGCAGAAAAAGAGTAAATCCTAGGAGACACTCAAACCACTACACTAAATTTGGAAAACAGGAAATGGCAAACATGAAACCATTACAAGTATTCAGAGCTCTTTCCTTCATGATAGTGATATTCATGAATATACTCCTAATATATTGGATAAAGAAGTTGATCAAAATTTTGGCTTAAGACACTGATCCCAAACCCAGTCTTTAGTCTATTCAAATAGCATTATTACCTGCTAATGATTCAATTTTTAAATTTCTCCATTGCCAAAATCCCCTTTATATGGCCTTGTAGCTTTACCTAACTCCATCTTCCCCAGCTTAATAGATGCGTCTATTTCACTGGTATATCAAATGCTTGACTGAAGTTCAAAGAGATGATGCAATTTGTGAATTTCCTAAGTTTAGAAAACTGTCAGTGAAAAAAAATCTATTAGGTTAGTTTCAATATTTGCTAAACTGCTACTATATTATATTATTTATGATGTGATAAGATATGCTATTATGTTATATGCCATTTTTCTTTTAGGACAATTACAGATATTCCCTCCTTAATGATAGGCAGGAATGATTAATATTCCATCTTCTTCTTATACATATACATTATTTTGCTATATTTCAGTCTGATAGCACCTTTCTTTTATAAAAAAGATTGTTAAAAATACTAATTACAGGATCCACTGTTTCAAAGTTGCTTTTTAAAAAGAAGTCTAACTGGAATATGGAATTCTAGAGTGCTAGCTAGTTAGCTAGCTAGCTAATATTCTATCCAGTCTCCTCAGTCCACAGAGGGTCATGTTTTTCCCCTCAGTTGCAGTTGTCCCTACTTTTATATCCTTGTTTTTGTGTCAGTATATAAGTCTGAAATAAACAACTTGCCTAATTGAAGGCAAAGCATTAAGATCATCCTTAATATAATTCTTTCTTCAAACCTACTGGTTTCTTCCTTCTTTACTCTGTTTTTATATACCACTAATTGAAAAATCTCCAATGATATTTTTAAATTTATGCTGCTAATGTAACTCAACTAAACTTTAGGAATTCTCTGTTCATTTCTGTACTTACTGACTTTTAAAACATGCTTTTTTTGTAATCAGCAAAGACTTTCATAGTCCTTGCAATCAGCTTCTATCACAATTCACCCATTTCTTATACAGCAATAAGGAACATATATATTGATTTTTCTTTACAAGTCACATTTAACTGTATACATTAAAAATTACATATATTAGTGGCAAAATAATCAAACACATTTTGGTCCATGCTGTAGGGGTCTACCTGAACATTTTTGGCACCTAGGCAAATTTGTAATTTTATTCAAAAACATTATCACTATTAGTATAAAGAATCCAAATATTTACATAGGTACTCTAATTTTCAAGCCATCACTGATGCCTCTGACATAAACAATCAAAATGTTCAAGAGGTTGTTTTTGGAAGGCAAAGTTTGTTGATTATTGGCAGACATTTTCTCTCTACATTTGGTTTAGAAGAAATGCCCACAGACATTTTCTTACATGTTTTTATTCCGTAACAGTGAGCCTGTCCTTCAGTTCTTTTTTACAACTCACACAGAGAGTTCAGATTATTTTGGAGGAGAAAAAACACGTGGGGTTTCTCCTGCTAATGAAGAAAATGGCTCTGTTCAGGGCTGCCTGAGGGGTCTCTGCTTTAGGCTGCAGTTTATAAAGCAGTGGTCAGGAAATCAGCAGCTGGCTGGATAAATAAAATAACAATTGCACTTTGGAAACAATTTCTAACACAAATGGAAACGTAATGAAAGATAGTGGGATCAAATCTTTTTCTATCAGCATGAAACTGTTTAACTTCCTCCTTTCAGCCCTGTAGTAGCATTGCTGAGTAACCAGCTGAATTACTAGCCTACTATATGTACCTAGAAGAAATTAGCTACAAAGCCCCCAGAAGAATGGAAAATCATTTAGTGTCTGTGAAGTGACTCTTGTTACCTAAATCTTTGTCCTGTTATATTTCCAGCAAGGCTTTTCTTGTTTTTAAATTTACTATAAATAATAGTATTATAGGATTTTTAATGTGTTCACATCTATTAGCTCTAGTTTCTAATTTTGCATCTAATTTTTCTCAGTTTTCTCAATATGAATGTTAATTTTAAGATTACCATTATCTTTATTTACATCATGTTGCTAATGTGGAGTTATGGTTTGAAAAAAGCCCACTAGTAATAAGTGAGGAAACTGAACCAGCAAGCCCCTCAAAACATAGACATCATGTTATGATGAAGAAAGGTCTAATTAAAGCTGATGGCACATTAGGGGTGATTGCGCCTTTTTTTTTTTTTTTTTTTTTAAGATAAGAAAGCTGTTTGGCATATATCCAAAACACACACAGTTCATTTGCAATGATCCTTTAAAGTGTAAATCAGAGCTTAGTCTAAGATGAATAAGAAGGAATGCACAAGAGAATAAAATGCCAAAGTGCCTTCATGAAAATCTATCTCCCTTATAAGCAGAACAATGAGGTATGAGACACAATGTATTAACTATAATTAAACATGTAAAACTCTCTTGATTTGCTTTATTATAAAACAAAAGGTAATGAAGGGAAAGAGGACCTCTGATGTCTGTTTTAGTGTCTGCTGGACTCAATTCAGAAGCTGTCTTTCTCAGCTCACCCTACGTTTTCCTACTCTCAACTGCTTTCCACATGGACATTATTTTTCATCATTGGTCTGCATGCTGGAAAGCAGTCTGGGTTTATTCCTTGTCACCCATCAATAACAGGTATTTGGAGTCTGGCGGACAGTTCCGAGAAAGTTAATTTCTTGCTTGCTTATCCTGCAAGCATATGTAGCAAACCTCCTAGCCAGCAGCACTGCAATCTCTTCCAAAGCAATTGTGTTCAGGTAATGGGTAGTTAGGGAGATAATGCCAATTTTGTAACTCTATTTCGAAGGATCCTGAGGCAATTAAGAAAGTTTATGCAGTATAGCTCTTATTCACCTCCATCACAACCAGTCAGTCACAGGAGGAAGTATAGAAGGACTTGGCTCTATATGTTATGTATTTTACAATCCTTCTCTGAATATTAATGTAATTCTAAGTTAAGAAAATTGTGGAATAAATTTTAGAATATTATTACCAGTCCAAACTAAACCCCTTGGAATTATATGGAAATTTTCTTTTTCATGTTACAGATGTCTTTCTGTAAATGATGAAGTAATATTAGGAAAAGGAATATTATGACTGCTATTCCTAATTAAGCCCTTATATTATGCCCAAGTTTTGATGAAGATAAGATGTTTCTAAGAGAAGTGCAAGAATCATCAGTGTGAATAAGTCTGGACTGATCTGCTCACTGAAGGAGACCTCTAACCCTAAAGATCTGAAACATTTTTTTGACATTTTTTCGTATTCTTTGTCACTTTTCTTCTGGATTAGAGGACTGAAAAAAATGGGGTGACGTATGTGCAGATTTCCATATTCCAATTCTGACAGTTGTCTTCTGTCTTCCTACTCTGCCATCACACAGAGGAGGAAGAGGAAGCCTCATGATTATCTTGTGTAAGTACAAGCTGGTTGTATTTTCTAGGGGAGTAAGAAAACTTTTGCAAGTACCTTAATGTAAAGGAGCCTATTGTATATGTCACTTAAACAGATAGCCTGAATCCTACAGAGAGCATAGTGCAAGAAATTAATGCAAAATTTCCTTTAGCTACTGTGTAGAAAACATTTATTTTCAGGAAGCAGGACAAAGAAGTAAGTGCTTTGGAGTACTGATGTGCCATTGTATAAGATCTTGGATCCTGAAACAGCCATGTATAGCATGACATGCTGAACTCATGAAAGGTAAAACAGTTTTCTTTGAAGAAATACAGAAGTTACCTTAAACAACGGGGAACAAGTTACTGCATCTATAAAATCTACTTTGATAGAACAACAGAATTAGTGCAGGTATTCTGAGTTTATTGTTTATCCATCCCCCAGCTGTCTCCTTGCTGTGTTGTTTCCTAGGGATCTGTATGTCATCAAAATCTCTTCATCAGTGTAGGAATGAGTACAATAAATGCAAAATGTGCTACACCTGCTGTGTACACACAGGAGAACACTGATGAGCATCAGACTTCCTCTGATGCTAGAAGAAAACAACAGTCCCTCCTGACAGAAAATTCAGGTGCTACTAGCTGCCCTTCTTGTTAACTGTCTTCTACAGGACCATAGGACAAAGGTAGGTACTGTGGAGACTGTAAGACAAGTAAGCAAAGTAATGTTATTTTTAAACTGTGGGTAGTATTATTTATGTGTTTGGTTATGCCCAAGTTTTATAGAAGAGAAGAAGTTAAGATAAGAAAATATGAAGAGGCTGGAAATCCAAGTTGTTCAGCCTTAGCTAAGGTCCCTTTAAACATAAATGCCGCACTGACAGGGAAAACTAGGATTTTTCATTTTAAGGTGTGAAAACATGAAAAAAACTTGCTATGATGACTTAGCTTATAGGATCAAAAGATGACATGCACTTCATTTATAAAATTGACTTTTAATCAATTTTAGATACTAATGATCTAGTCATTAGTAGAACTATTTTTAAAAATATCACTTTAAAAAGAGAATTGAAATAGTCTTTTCAAAAGTTTCAACAATATATGAAATATTGACTTTTAAGGAAATACAATTTTTGCATACTTCCTGGAAAATGGTGCTTTCCACAAATCAGGGGAAAAGCATTGAATAAAAGTTTTCCAGGGAGCCTAGTTGTATGAAAGAGAGGACAAAAAACATCTCTGTTAAGTTTTACTGTACCAGGTTGTATATTTTGGTTTATTTCTAGTGGTTTTTTTTATTTATATTAAATTAGGATTATATTAAATACATCTATTTAATAAATATAAATATCTCTAATTATATTTATTAAACAATCTGTATTTCTATTTATATATTTATATGTATATTTATATGTATGTTTATATCTTTCCAATCTCATTCTTCCCCAAAACACTCTATGTTAGTCTCCTGGGACCACACACACAGAGGCACACAGATTGACACAGATACTTAGAGATAACTGGTGTTCCTTAGGGGGTTGGTATTGGTACCAACATTGTTTGACCTCTTTATTGGTGACACAGACAGTGGGGCTGAGTGCACCCTCAGCAAATTTTCCAATAACATCAAACTGTGTGGTGTAGTCAGCAGTTCCCCACTGGAGGGGAGGGATGCCACCCAAATGGATGTTGAAAGGCTTGAATAGTAGCCTTCCAGTACCCAAAGGGGGCCTGAAAGAAAGCTGGAGAGGGATTTCTAAGAAGGTCATGTAGACCAAGGGGGGATGGATTTAAACTGAAAAAGAATAGGTTTATATTAGATGTTAGGAAGAAATTGTTTACCTGGAGGGTGCTGAGGCGTTGGAACAGGTTGCTCAGAGAGGCTGTGGATGCTCCATCCCTGAAAGTTTCAAGGCCAGGTTGGATAGGGCTTTGAGCCCTAGGTGGAAGGTGTCCCTGCCTGTTGCAGTGGAGTGGGAACTGAATGGTCTATAAAGTCCCTACCAGCCCAAACTATCTCATACAATATACCATATACCATATACCATATACCATATACCATATACCATATACCATGGTTAATATACCATAATCTGTGGTATAGATTTATAACAGTGCCTAATTTATTCTTTGCTCTTTAGGTTTCCTGTATTTTAAAATCATCAATGAAAAAAGAAATTAGTGAACAATGTTCAGTGAAATAATGTGAATAACGATCACGTAATGTGAATAATTCATTGAAAACAGTGAAAATTAATATTTCTATTTAGAAATACTAATGTACTAAGTAATATAGTACTAACCACTATAAACTTACAAGTTCACACACATTTTATTGTAAAAGGTCAGATCCAGGTCTCCATGAACCATCTAAATGATGCTGTATAATTGTAGTCACCCTCCTTGCAAAATTCACCTATTTGCATATACTAGACATCCTTACCAATATATAAAATATCTACCTGTACAAGTCTGTATTTGTGCTTACCTATGACACATCTACAACAAGACCAAGTTTAAGATAGATTCTGCAGTCATGTTTGAAACTTGTCAGGTTGACAACTTTCATGCTTTTAACTTATAGGTATCCTACACTGTGCAGAAAATAAAAATATGGTTGCAGTATCCATGGAAGAATAAATGATTGCTCTGTTCATTGTAGAAGCTCTCCTCAGAAAAGACCTAAATTAAGCCATAGTCAATATTCTGTATTCTTTATGTCTTTGGTGGTCTTCCTGAATAGTTCTGCTGCTTATCTTCCAAACTTTTTTCATCCTGCTGCTCAAGCTCTTACAAAAAAAAAAATTCTGCAGCAGAGATAATATGACAGAGATAACTGACTTCTTATTGTCTGAATTGAATACATAGGTTTTTTCTTCTCTTTAATATTTTAAAAGAATTCATTTTGAGGGGCTAATCTAATACATAATTTCAAAAAGCAACCGGAATGAGCCGCTAAACATTGTCTCCTTGGTTACCCTCAGGCTAAATTCACTATCTTAGAACTCAGGGCTAGAGTATTTCATATACTCTCTGTTGGTTAATGCAACTCTCACTTGTCTCTTCAATAGAGTTTTAATATGAAATTTTTGAAATTTAAAAAATTGAAACTTTTGGAATATATTCCTAATAACAAGGACTGGTTGTCATTCTCTTTGCATGTCTACATGTCTATATGTATATATGTCTTCCAACTGCAACAGTAAAATGATCTGTCAGAGCAGTAGCACCTGATGGAGCAAAGGGCAGCAATCACAACATCATCAGTTCATTATGTTTTCCAGCGACTCCTAGAACAACAGAGCCTATATAATAGGTGTGAAGAAAACAAAACCAAACCAACAGGGAAACTGGTTTGTCTTGACTTCTTTTCATTAGCAAATGATGGGTTTATTTCTTGATTTGTCCCCTTCTAATGCCCTTCAAAGGGAAGTTTTTTGCTAGATCCTTTGCCATGCCTGGCATAAAAACAATTAAACCATTAAAACAATCCTGTCAAGGGGTATTACTTCACTAAGATTATAGTGAAAAAGAAAACAGAAAGATAGGAGATGGGAAAATGAATCTGTGTTAGCAATATCCCTAGTCGGTGTAGCCAGGGATTAACTGTTCTTTTGGCCACTTCATAAATCACCTTATTATCCATGTATATCTGCATACACAACACATTTCCTTTGCTCTCTGGAAAGGGAAATGAGTTTTTCCTTGTTTGGAACAATAAGAGAACTTTGAAGATTTGTGAAATAATTGCTCACAATGTATAGTTTGTATGAAGACACCTTCGCTAAATCATTACGGAATCAATTAGGATGGAAAATGTCTCTGAGATCGAGTCCAACCTGTGACCAAACATCACCTTGTCAAACAGACTTGTGGCACCCAGTGCCATGTCCAGTCTTTCCTTAAAGACCTTCAGGGATGGTGACTCCTCCACCTCCCTAGACAGCCCATTCCAATATGTAATCCTCTTCCTATGAAGAAATTCTTACTAATTCAAAGAAATTAATTACTGACAAATAAAACTGCTATACAGTGAGATTGAGCTTCAGGTAACTAATTATCCATGCTGCTTTATACCCTGCTAAATAAAACAGGAATAATCAATGTGTCTGGTACCAAGAGACAGGCTATGTCCAGACTGCACTGCATTTGTCCTTCTGGGCTGCATACAATATTCCTGGAACTGTAATATATAATTATCATTTTCTGTGTTCTATTTTTATTCTAGGACTTTTAGGGTGAAAGTAGCAAAGGTGATTGGCATTTATTTATTTTGTGCAGTAAGAATGATTCAAGGACCCTAATATTTTCCTCTGGTGCATGGGCATTTTCTCAAGAGTGTTTTTTGGCAAAAAACATGGAATAAAATGTGGCAGCAGTTACGGAGTAGGACAGAGGCAGGTGAGCAATTGAGTCACCATCCTAGTTCTGTTCAGTGTAGTGGTATAAACAGTGTGTTGGCCCAATTCAGCATGCTAAAGGCTAGACAAGCATGCTGTTTTTCAAATGTGGAGAACAGCATATGGTTTATTGCATGAGTTTTTCCAAAACAATGTGAAGTACTTCCAATGTGAAGTATCCATTGCATGATTTTTCTCTGCTGCCCTTCCACAAAGCAGTATCTTGCATCTGTTGGAGTTAGAGCATTAACCACACTGCTCCTTTATTCCATGTCCAAACAGTCTTTCAAATTTATTAATTAATTACTAATTACAAGGAACTAATTTACCAGTAACCTAAAAATACGTACGATCATTAGCTTATGATAACTAAAAGCTAGCTCTGTGGAGACCTGTGTCAGAATGAGCAATTTCTGCTGGAGTTTTCTATGCTATATATTTTTCCAGTGGTGTTACTCAGCCGTAGTGAGGCCACATAAGGAGTGCTGTGTCCAGTTCTGGGCTCCTCAGCAAGAGAGGCATGGGGTTCCTTGAGCAGATCTGGCAGAGAACTTTGATCGTGATGAGGGGACTGGAGCCTCTCTCCAATGATGGAAGGCTGACAGAGTTGGGCCTGTTCAGTGTCAAGAGAAGACTGAGAGGTAAACTCACTAATGTCTGTCTCTATCTGAGCGTGACAAGAGGATGGATCCAGGCTCTTCTCAGTGGTGCCAAGCAATGGGACAAGAGGCAATGGGCAGAAACTGAGGCATTGGAATTTGCACCTGAACATGAGGAAGAACTTCTTCACAGTGCAGTGATCACACACACTGGAAGAGATTGCCCAGAGAGGTTGTGAACATCTCACTGGAGATGTTCAAGAACTCTCTGGACACCTTCCTATGCCATGTGCTCCAGGGTGATCCTACTTGAGCAGGAAGGCTGGACCAGATGATCCATTCTGGTCCCCTTCAACTTCACCCATTCTGTGATTCTGACAGTCAATTTCTGGAAAAGATTTTCTGGAATTTAGCAATATTTTCCCTGTTTGAAAATGTTCTGATGGTAATAAGTTTCAGAAGAAGCATTATCCTAATAATATTAAGATTAAAAATTCACTGGCCCTCTTCAGAATGAAAGGAAACTAATTATATGAGCTAATTAAACACATTAAAGATACTTATTATTTGAGGGGAAAAAGATGCTTTGTTGTTTAATAATTACAATAGAAGACCAAAGTATGATATCCTTTAGGTCACTGTTTAAATAAAGCTGAGCATATATTAGGTACAGACATGCATGCAGTAAATTAAGCAATATGCACATGGTAATTATCCTCTATCTATTATTGAAAAAATGGGGAAGCTGGAGCTAATCTGAAAAAAAAAAAAGATATTTTTAATACAAGGTAATGGATGTAGGAATATGCAAATACAAACTTGAACACAGTTATAAAATAGAATATATGCAACAAAGGCAAATTAAATGTGCAATTCAAAATATTTCTTTCCTAATGTGGACCTATAAATGCAGAAATGTTTTAATCGGGATAACAACATTATCTTTGGTACATTTTTCATATCTTCACTCAAACTCTTTGATGAGCTACTATGCATTTGTGTAGTTCAATGTGTTTGGATTTCTTCTAAGTTCAACTTTATTTCTGAGTGTCTGGGCTATATTATATCCAAGGTCACATGCAGAATTGTCATTGTCTGTTTTACATTAAGTGTAGTTTCCCCAATAATTCCACTATAGCAGAGCTTTATCTCTCCATTTGAAAATATTTGAATTCAATTTCCAACTCTGGAAAAAAATAAAAATAAAAAACCCTAAAGGCTTGCAGTATGAAAAAATAATCACAAATCAAAGAAATGATACCATAAACAAATTTTATGTGGTTAAAAATATCCACTTATAATAAATTGGATATTATTCTATATATGAATTGGCAAGGAGATGCTTTTCCTAGAGATTGAGATTTTTCACTTGAAAATGAAATGGTTGGGAAATTGAAATGGATGGGGAATTCTATGTAAAATGTACTGTGTACAATGATATTTTTTTTCTTTTTGCTTAGTAATAAATAAGGTCTCTCCTTGCAAAATATTAATAGAGAAAGTAGCTCATTAAGGTCATTAAAATTTAAGATTTAGTAATAGTAAGAATAGATAAGAAATAATAGAACAGAAAGAACAGGGCTTTTACGGTGGCAAAAGAAATCTTTGGGGAAACTAAGGTGAAAACTATTTGAGAATGGATTAGTTAACATGCTCTGCGTTTTGAGAGCAGTAGACTAAACAGACTATCCAGTGAGTTTTACTGATCAAGATCTACATCATGTGAGCAAACAGCTCCTTAGATCACCTTATGGAATTGAAAGATCCATCAATCTTACAAAACATATGCATAGGTTTTTTGAAAATAATGGTAGGAAAAAGGACCTAGGAGCTAATATTAGAACTTCTAGAAATTTGAAAACTAAAATCTTTATCATTCACAGATTATTTCAGTTTGTTTCTATTGAGAGCTGCTGTGTCAAAATTGCAAGGAGAGAAAATATGGTCTGGTTTTGGCAGAAGATATTGACAAATATATAGATATAAAGTGATATGCTAATAGCCACTAAAATTAATGAATGTTATTACTAATAAACCCACAAGTACTTATTACTAACTAATGATAACATAGAATTTAAAAATTATATCAACAATCAACTTTATTTGTTTTTTAATGTATCTCTATTTAAGACCAACTATTTAGTTTTTTTTTTTCATGCAATATTCATTACAACACAGTTGTCCCTAAGGCAAAAGGAAGGCACAAATCTGTCATGGATAGCAAAATTTGCAAGTACCTGTGATAATTTGGGACCATGCTATTTTGTTATCCCAGGTGGCTCTAACATTTCAGAAATATCCACATTCACCTGCCAACTGGTAAGTTGGTTGTATTGCAGAAAGCCTTTGAGGGAGGGTGCCCAGCAAGAATGCTTGTGCACACCCAGGAAGAGATATATTTATACTGTGTTTTCAGGATGATGACAAAGTCTCCCAAACCCACACCACCTTCAGCAAAGATTTACCACTGCAGCATGGAAATAGCTCTTTGTTGTGGCAATCAATATTTTTAGACTGCATCTACTAGCCAGAAGGCGAGGTAGGAAATAAAAACAAAGAGAATTGCAGGGCAAAGCATGAAGAAATGGCTGTGGAGGAGCACCAGTAGCTCCTGTTACAATGACTGTAGTAAAATAAATAGCAAATACAAGATGCCTGGTGATCCATCTCCATGCACTTAAAAAGAAACAATAGAAGACCATGAAGGTTTTATAATGAAACACAGATACAAAGTAGCTGTTAAATGTACCACACAGTAAAAGACTTATGAACTTCTCTCCATAATTAAAACTAAATAATAACACAAGGAAATGAAGCTGTATACTTTCTTTGACTTTTTGATAATAATGAATTTTACTGCTTCTTTTAAGATTTTTGGGCCAAATACATGTTGGTTGAATTCATGAAAGTCAATGGAGTCACTGCTGCTAACATTCATGTGAATTTGCCCCTTGATTTTCTAGACTGGCCATTTCCTCCCTTGAGCATCCCAGAACTGAAGAAGACACAAATCCATTTCATTTTGTCTCTGAACTCAGGAGGGATTCTAAAGGTTAAGGAAACTTTCCCTAAAAATCTCAGGTGAAGTGTGTATGAGTCTGTGGAGCTGGAGGGGTGGAGGTGGATTTTTCTCTGAAACCTGAACCCCGAGCCTGAGCTGCTTGCGTTTGATAAAGAGAGAAGATATGAAAATTCAGAAGTGAGCAAAAAATATTTTCTTAGCTTGGGCCATATCACTTTTAAATCTAGTTTATATACAAGGTTCATCTTACATCTCAAATACTGTGTTCCTTCCTTCCCCTATGTCTAGTCTAGTTTACAGCTCTCTTGACTGTACATAGAATGAGAATATGCCAATATATATTTTTACATATTGCATTTCAAACAGGACACAGTTCAGTAAAAAAACTTCAGCTCTAACCTAAATTCCTGTTTTTCTTTTTAAGTTCTAGTGAAGAGATGCAGGTATTTGAGAACTTTCTTAATTGAAAGACATGCTTATATTTGGGGGTTTTTTCCTATTTGCATAAAACGAAATAAATAAACATGAAAAAAATTAGTGTCAGAGTTGATTAGCAATATGAATTGATATATTTTTGTGAAGCACTTTTAAGCTATAAATGCTAATGTCTGTAGGCTCTTCTATGGTAAGTAGAGGGGAAAAGAGAGGTTTTTCTCAGAGCACCTAAATTAAAGTTTCCGAGTATTACCTTCCCTCTCAAAAATCCCCACAAACCCTACAGTTCTTCCAATGACTGTAAAGGATGTCTGACAAAATAGCTATACTTGACTACAGCAATTGTCAAAATGCCCCCTGAGTTATTTCATTTTTTTTACTGAAACTACTAGCAGTGAAAGACATACGGTAGCTTTCTGGATAATTGGACCACATAGCAGGTTGTTTCCTTTTCTCTTCTTCTTCAGAGGAGGTTGTAACCAGAGGAAATTTCCTGGTATTGATGGGTAGTAACTGAGAATCTGTGGTGGTGCATTTTCCCTGCCTTACCTCCCTTTCCCAGGCCCCACTGTGATCTGAGAAATGCCCATTAGGACTCAGCATTGAGAACACCTGGGCTTAGCTCTTCCTGAGCTTATCAGAAACATTGTCTGCTCCCAGAGACTGGTAAGGAGCTCCTGTTTTCCTCATGAACAGCCTTGGAAAAAGCTTTTCCTGCCTGAATGGCATAACATTCCTGTTCTCACACTTTCAAATGAAGTGCTGACCAAACTGTGACCAGAATAAAACATTGTTATGACTAAAGCCCACTCACTTGTGACCCTGTAAACAGTGGTCCAAAATGACACCCTTTGAGCTCTCCTGGACTGCAGTGGGCTGTGACCAGCAACCTTCCTCTGAGGGGCATGCCTCTCAGAACTTGCAAACTCACATGTTTACTATACTTGGAGGATTCCTGAACAATGATGAATCCTGGGCTGCTGTCCTCACTCACTGAGGCTCAATCCTTCACCTGTTGGGAGATGCAAAAGCATACAAAATGAGTATTTCACTGATCTCTGAGGGGAATTTTTCACAGGTACATCACTTGCACTGACTCTTTATGTCTGTGTGCATGCCCATGTGCATATGCTATAAGATATCTGGAAGAAATGCTGCTTTCTTAGATGTTTCAGTTCGCTTGGATATGGAAGCGAGTTAGGCCTTTAAGTAAACCTGTGACTTACAACTTAACCTTACTTAAATTCTTCTAAGTGTCCTTTGGCTAAGTTGCTAAGTATAACTTCAAAGTTATAAGTTAGCTTAAATGCTTCTGAGTGTTATTCCTCTGTTAAATTGTTAAAATTATGTTATAAATTAAGTTTAATGTATAAGTTAGGTATAAGTGAAATGTTGTCCTTGTGTTAAACTATTTGGTTTAATGTGTAAGTTAGGTTAAAGTACTGTTCAGTTTGAGGGCTGTTAAGCTTTTAGGGTGTGTTCCTTTTCCTCCTTGCCCTCACTGTCTTTTGTCACACGCACCTAAACAAACACACACACACAATCACACACACACAAACACACACACAACCCCACTCAACCCTAGATAATTATCAGTTCATTTCTGTTTTGATTGCCTGGATTTTGTTCGGTTTTGTTGTTGCTTAGTGTGCCTTGACTGTCCTGTAAGAAGTAGAGCGAATCTTGCCAATGAACTTTGTTGTGCTCTTGTTTAGTATTACATCTAGTTTTTTGCCCATACCCTTGCCAGTGGCTTTTTAAGTGATCTCAGACAGTCATTCATAACAGCACCTTGCAATGTAATGTTTGAAAGACAGTGTTTTCCTATTAGTAGAAGCAGGTATTACATGCGTTGTCCACTTCTGACAGTAAATAGTCAGAAAGGAGAGCTGTAAAAAAAAAAAATTAAACACTTGAAATACAAATAAAAGACAAATGGTAATGTAGTCCGGTTACTAAGTAGAGGGGAACCCAAGTAACAGAAAATACAGAGAAGACAGAGTTACCAAATGCCTTCTTCACATCAGCCTTCACTGGCAAGACCAGCCCTCAGGAATCTCTGGCCCAAGAGATCAGGGAAAAGGAACACTGAAAGAAAATGTCCCCTTGGACAAAGAGGATTGGCTTAGAGAACACCTAGGTAAACTTGACATCCACAAATCCATAGATCCTGATGGGATGCATCCAGGAGTGCTGAGATATCTGGCAGGCATCACACACTTACGATCATCTTTGAAATGTCAGGGAGACTGGGAGCTGAAAGAAGGGAAATCTCTCCCCAGTCTTCAAAAAGTGCAAGAAGGAAGACCCAGGGAACTACTGGACAGTCAGATTCACCTCAGTCACTGGAAAATGATGGAGCACTTCATTCTGGAGGCCATTTCTCTGCACATGAATGGCAAGAAGGTGATCCGGAGTAGTCATCATGGGTTCACTAAAGGCAAATTGTGCTAGACCATCTTGATTATTTTCTACAACAAAACAGCTACCAAGAGGAATGAAGGGAGATCAGTGGATATTGTCTACCTTGACTTATGGCTTTTGACACTGTCTCTCACAACATCCTCACAGGCAAACTTAGGCAATGTGGGCTGAATGAGAGGACAGGAGGTGGATTGAGAAATGGCTGAATGACACATCCCAGAGGGTTGTAATTAGTAGCACAGGAAGGTCCCCCAAGGTTCAAGACTTGGCCCAGTATTGTTTAGCTTATTGATATATCTCATGGTCACATTTGGAAGATAATTAGATCAAGAACATTAGTGATGAAGTAGTGTAGCAAGATATTTCCCTGAACATATGGATACACTTTAGATAGATGTGTAGGTTGTTTTCAAACAAAAACGCACAACAGAAAATGCTATATCTGATGTTATTTAATATCATTCTTAGTTACTTTTGTAGCTGTGAATTTTTAAAATCTGAAATGAAGTTGATGTTATAGGACACATCAGAGTCAAAGTGCAGTTCTTGGAAGAGTGTACTATATTGCTACATCAACTTCTCCTGTTGAATTGTGTCTTTGAAGCTCAAATAATTTTTTGAATTTTGAATTTATTATTTTTATTATTATCTTTTTTTTCTGATGGGGCATTGTCCTAGGTTACAATGTAAGATGTGCCCAAAGTATCTTCATGAGCTGTTGAAACCATGGTGGGGCAGTGTTTCCCTTGCCCCCTCCCTCCGGCCTATCTTCTGTTAATGGGCCATCGATGCCTTGCTGCATGACTCACAGGTAACTGCCTCCAGGAGCTCTCTCTGTTTAATGGGCAATCAAGGACCCACTGCATGACTGGTGGAATGCTATCAGCTTACTGTGAGATGCTGTCCCCAGGGGGAGGAGCCAAGCATTCCCACCTGGATATAATCTGGGATTTGGGACAGCACAGTTGCCTTTACCCACTGGATTCCCAGAGGATGAGACCTATCAGACCTTTCTACAGCATCACTGCTTCAACAAGACCACTTCATCTGGACTGCTACCACAGGTTGTCAGGTTGTATTATTGCATTTATTTTATTTTACTTTTTTTTTCTCTCTTCTCCTATTAAATTGTGTTTCTGACTTGGAGTCTCACTGGTTTTGCTTTCAAACCAGCACAGGCATGTAAAAAAACCAAACATGTTTTGCATAATGAGTAGCTATAATTTATTTCACAGTTGAATATGAGAGACAGGACTGTGCTTGCTTTCTAGAAGCTACTTCCCAGAAAACGTTGGCTGGTGAAAGGAATAGATTTTATTAGATTGTTTGATAGCATACCTATCACTCTTTCTGACCAAAAGTCATTTTCATTTGCAATGAGCAATATCAGTTGCATGGTACAGTTACAGTTGAGTTCCTCCACTAGTTCAGTGTGCAGCAGCAGTCAATGCTCTTTAAAGATATATGTTGTAGTGAAAGAGGCAGATTTAGTAAGACAAGACATTTTCCCTCTGTGGGCTTTGTGATACATAAAAGTCTTGTCAGTCTGACATTTGCTACTTTGCTTTGATTTCTCCCCATTTTCCTCTTCTGTACCTATGCTATCATTATCATCCTAGTTGAACGGTTCTTAACTGCAAAGTAAGGTCAGGAGGGAGAGCTAGACATTGCCACACTGCTCTGCTTTCTACCACATGGAAGAAAAAAAGCCAGCAGGGAAAAGAACATTTTTATTGTGTTTTGGTTATTCTACTACATTTAAGACATATTAACCATCTTCTGTATATTCCTACTTCCAGCCGCTGATTACTCAATATATATTTCTAAATGTCAGAGTAATTTATTACCTTGCTATAAATCCTCTTACAATCCAAGAAAAAAGCCTCTCATTTATAGCATCAAATGTTCAGTTATAAGTAACTGGAGGAATGTTCAGCAATCTCAAACTCTCTGAACCCAAGGAAAGCTATTTAACCTGTCAGTGTGATCAAGCAAAAAGCCCATACCTATCATTAAGGATCCAAGATTATCTCATAGAATTTGAACCATTGGCTAGATATATTTGTCATTTTTCATAGCATCATGGAGTGGTTTGCGTTGAAAGGGACCTTAAAAATAATCTAGTTCAAACCCCCCTCCCATTGCAGAGACACCTTCCACTAGATCAGGCTACTCATTGTCCAACCTGGACTTCTTCCTGGACACTTCCAGGGATGGGGCATCCACAGCCTCTCTGTACAATTTGTTGCACTGCCCCGCCAAACGATTTCTTCATAATATCTAAACCTACCCTCTCAGTTTAAAACCACTCCCTGCTGCATGTACTTGTAAAAAACCTGCTTTAGTTCTTGGAGAGGTGCTATAAGGCCACCCTAGAACTTTCTCTTGCACAGGCTGCACAACCCCAGCTGTCTCAGCCTGTCTTCAGAGGTGAGGCTGTCCAGCCCTCTGATTATTTTTGTGGCTTTCATCCAGTTTAGCTCCAACAGATCCATGTCTTTCCTATGCTAGGGCTCCCAGAGCTGGACACAATATTCAAGGCGGGGGTGGTCTCATGAGAGCAAAATACAGGGACAGAATCATCTCCCTCAACCTGCTGGACATGCTGCTTTTAATGAAGTGCAAGATGGTTTGGTTTCTTGGGCTGAAAGTGCTTATATTGAGGTCATGATAAGTTTTTTATTGTACAATAAGCTGTCATCACCAACAAGCTCTTTCTATGTGATTATTTTCAATGCAAGGGCTGGAAGACACATTAGACACATGAAAAGGTATTGTATACCTTTACATATTTCATTATGTTATTATTACTCTTTTCCATTAAATATTAAAGCAATGATAGATAAGAACATGTAGTTCTATTTTTAAATATGCACTGAAAAACCTATATTCATTGCATGTAACATCACCTTGCACACAGCTTAAGAAACATTAGCTGTGTGTGACACTAGTTGTTTGGCTCACAGGTCTGCATTTACAAATTATGAAAGATTAAATATCTTGCCTAATTCTGGCTGGAACTACAGACAGTCAAAATAATTTTTTGTCATTTATTTTCATTATTGCAATTTATCTTCCCTCAAGTTTCCCGAGTGGAAGATTTGTCTAACTGACCATATAAAACCCAAAAAATTTGGAATAAAGTTTTTTCTGTTATGCACTAAAAATTCTTTTTTTCCTTTTATTACTTCAAACTACTAGTTCCCCAAATCCTGCTAATTTTTTATTCTATTCCAAACCTACTGCAAATAATTGCTTTCACCATTCAAAGTATTGGGGGAAAAAAGTCAATCTATGCTACACTGAGTTCTGTAAGCCCATTTAAGTTATGAGTATTTGGGGTGCTTGGACCAAGACATTTCTGGTTCATATTAGTAAAGCTCAATCTGATTTTTCTCCTTAAAGGGTCTTAAATAGAATCAGAAGTTGTGATAAAATCATTCCCAGTTCACAGTGTGATTTTATCTATGGGCACAGGTCAACTTTCAGTCTAACCTGAGTTCACTCACTTCTTCAGTCCACTGTCATCACTGTGTCCCAGAATTACTCACTTCTGAGAGCCTCTGAACCATCTCTTTTCTCATTTTAATGTAGAAAGGAAGTTAGGAGGACCATGAATGAAGTCTAACTTACCTCCTGTAACTGCTCTGAATAGTGCATATATAATATCCCTCCTGTGATCAATTTTACAGTGAAACCTATTATTTAGAAATATCTAGGGGTAATTATTAAAAATGTAATCTCTACAGGTATGACTCTATAGCAGTTTCTAAGATTTCAACATAATTTAATTTTTCATTGAAATGATGAAAGCAAATTCCAGGACAAGCCTCTTGTGCAGTAGGAACTTTTATGCCTGTTACTACCAGTCAGTTATGTACCAGAAAGAAAATCCTGACAAAAACTTGAAGGAAATAAAAAAAATTCACTTAAGCATCTGCTTCTGAGGAAAACAAATTTTCCCAAGAAAATTATGAATAACTTTACTCAGAATAATCCACTAAATTTTGAAACATACTTCCCTCAGTCTGCTGCTTTGTTTTTTTCTATGGTTAAACTACTGTTCTAAAGTGAAGGTCTTTATTTTGGCACATTCCATAAAATTATTTATTAATGAAAACAACAGATATTTCTACATCTCAGAGAGCTGCTATTTGCTCAGAGTTACTATTTTTTCCCTTTATTATGGATTTCCCCATCTGAAACAGGTATATATATACCTGCACAATTTTTAGATTCAAGAACTGAGGAGTTGAAAACTTGTAAAGTTTTTAAAACAGAAGCAGAATTTTAATGAAAAGAATTTTTGCAACCTTCTTTCCTGTACTGATAGTATATCAATACCAAATTCAATACATGATCTAATTTCTTCTGCAGAAAAATTATACTTGTCAGTTCTAGTAAGTGAAGAAGGAAAAGTGAAAGATCATGACTAGAAAAAAGCAATGCTTCTTGAGTTAAATCATATACTGAATTGATATTTGTGCCAATAAAGGAAGATTTAAATTGAAAACTGGCGGGTTGACAATGTGTCTTTAAATTGACTTATTATCTTTTACTATCAGATCAATGGAATGTGTATTAGAGACACATGCCTACTGTACAAAGAAGCCCTACATAACTGTGCATGGTTGGGATGTAGTTTGTTGCAGGTCAAGTCAAAGGCACTGGGTCTTAGGAAAGTAAATTAATCTCATAAATATTGCATAATTGCAAGTATGCTATAATCCATTTTAAAGGTGTCACAAACAAAATCACTATGTTCACCATCACAATGATTTTGTCTTGTTCTTATTCTAAACATTATGTCACATTTTTAATTGCATTTTCAACAATTTATTTCCTTTGTCTGTCCTGCAAAATTCATTACATGTCAGTGTTATTATGCCATCAGTAAACACCTTGAATTTAAATTATTGCATTTATTCACACTTTTACTCCCTAGAAATTGCTGAAGTATTATATTCAAAAACATAAATGTCTTTTTTCAATAGTCTAAGGTTTTTGTTCTCATTATAAATTGTATGAAGGAAACACAGTGTTCCTTATTTAGGTAACCCATGATGAATAAAATCTCCACAAATTATTGATTGCAAATCCTTTCACAGAAAGCTGTATCTTACAAGACAGCTGGTGTTTCCCTTGATTAAGAAGGTCTAATAAATACTATTTGTATAATATTAGCATGACACAGGTTGTATTACAGAGAAAATACATATAGACCTCATATTCTCTACTTGTGTGCAAGTATTTTTCCCCAATGAAGTTTCTGTGCATTTGATTAATAAATACATGTTCTTTAATGCTAAAACCAGCTGTCAAGATCAAGGTGGGGACCAATATTGTAGAAAGATCTGTCCAATAACAATATTCTATTTTTTCAAGAAGAGTATTATTTCAAAACTATGTGTCATGAAAAAAAAACACCCAAAAATTCACACTCTAAATGTCTTCTTAATATAAAAGCCATCAATTACACATATTTAGAACGATTTGCTAGGCTGTTTACCTCTGAGTTGAAAACCTGTACAGAGCAGCAGGGAGCTAAAACACCAGTAAGATTTAAGCAGACCCACTTGAAAATAGGTGTTTTTATGGGGAAATCATTCAGTTTTTACAGATTCTCCTGGAAGACTCCTCTGTTGAAAATTGTCCAGTAAGTGTTCTCCAACCTTCCTTTTGAACGGGAAATGATCACTTATATTTCCACTACTGTTACTCAGGGATCAATTCTTGGACCTATATTATTGGTAGTTTTCCTCAGGAAGCTAATAGTGCCATAAAAACCTTATTCATTATATTAGGAAGTAAACCACTGAGATGATAGGTCCCACCAACGCTGCCATCTGAACGTGAGAAAATGATACATTTTTCTTTTCCTTCCATGAAGAATGTTTTTGTTGACTTAAACAAAGTCATGTCCATATATTTTTAGCATTTCAGAGGCCTCTGATCCAGTTTTAGTGTGCTGCTGTCATATAAGAAGGGTTATGACATCTTCTGGGAAAAGCATGTTTTGTTTTGAGAAATTACGACTTTTGAAAACTCTGTAAGGATTGGGTTATGAAGAATTGTTACATCTGCTAGTGGGGCAGCACAGCAGCAAGGAAAAGTTTTCCTGCAAATACTGCACTTACACAAATCCCCAAGCTGCTAGACGAGGTGTCAGGCACCCCTGCTCCCATTTACACATCCCTGCCTCTTCCTTTGCTCTGCCTGGACTGTGTCTGTCTGCTCATCAAGGTCATACACTGAGGCAGCACAAAGGTAGTCTGCCCCCCTTAGAATATTTTTGCTGATTTAGTGACCTGAAAAGTCCACCACATGATCAGCCAAGCAGCAGAACTCAGGAAGACAAGGAGGAAGAGCTATCCCTTGTCTCAAAGGCCAGCTAGGATATTGGTTCAGACATCTTGAAAAATAAAATCATCTGAAGTCAACACAAGCTGATGCTGTTTTCAAGGAAATGTATCAGCCCTCCTTTCTATCACTGTCTCCATCCTTCTTCCTAAGTAAGCATCTACAAAACTGCACCATAGATTTTCTGGGAAAAATAAACTCCATGTGAATTGTGGACCCTAGAACAACTAATTTGATTTTACCACAACTGTTTTGCTAACAGAATTCATAACATAGATGCACAAACAATTTGCACTAACATGTCTGGGAAGAACCTTTTTGGCAGCAGGTCTAATTTGTGACATGCTAGTCTAACCTGCAGTTTAAGCATAAGGCTGGAAGGAAAGATCATTTAAGCAAGATATTCTTAAGTGCAAGGAGAATTATATGCATAATATTACAATATTTTGTCCAATTAAATTTGAAAAAGAAGTTGCAGTAACACTGGGGGCAAAGAAAGGAGTTCTAAAAATCATTAAAGGATGGAGGTGCATGATGAATATTCTATGACCGAGTGGTCTCAATATCTTTTAGTTAAAAGGAATATGAGATAACTTGATTGCAGTCTGTATGCAAAACACATAAATGCAGATTTGACATTTCTTAACTTTTGAGTGTTTGACTTATAATCTTAATGTTCTCTTAAAGAACAGACTTTCATATGTGCATACAGAATATTCTCAATTTTTTTTATTATTTTTTTCAACTTTTTCACTTAGTTCCACATCCGTATTTGGAGTATTTCCTTATTTATACTTTCCAGACACATTTTTCTCACATTTAAATAAAGGTGTTACAGAGATTAAACATGCCCTACAAATAATTAGTAAATAATGATTATGATCATTGTAATGATAATGATAATGATGATGGTAATCATCATCATCATCATCTTTCAAGTGTTTCTAATTTGAGAAGGAGGAGTTTCAAAGTCACTTCTTTGTTAGCTTTCATCACTTCAGTATCCTAACTGATATAAAAACCAGTTTTTGTAAAATTTCAAACTGTATCCTCACATCTTTTAACAATAGAAGGGAATATTTCTTTCCAATCAACTCCAAGAGGTTGCCGTGGTACAATGTATAGTTTTTCTTCATGCTTACATTGTCATTAAAGATTCCTCTCATATTCTTTTTGATTTACAACTATTCAATAACACCCATGTCTTTCAGGTTTTATAGAGTATCAAAGAAAATACAGAATGTTAAAACAAGATGAATTACTAGATTGTACAGATAAAAATCCAGACTATTTATTTATATCTGGATTTGCAAAATAAAGTCTAACTTTTCTGTTCAACACTTTCAATGTCTGTCATTGAACAAAAGATTAAGTGCAAGCTAATAAAAATTCAAATTTCATTAGTAACAAAAAGAGTATGAGATTTTTTTTTCAGCATTTAGAAGTACAAGCATTCCTAAAAATCCAATAAAAACAAGTTTCAATAACCTAAGGTTACCTATGCATATGCTTTTGTTTATATCACAGGTTTATTTTCTGTAGAATATTGGCACTATATCGTCCTTTTAAATGAAGTATTACTAGGAAGCAGAATGAATATATCAATAACTGAAAGTACTGAATTGGAAAACTTTCTTTAAGGGCAGATGAAAGAGATAAAACTGAAATGAGATCATAAATTGTTGTTATAGTCAAAGTGGAAAAAGAGGAAGAAATTCATATACCAAAATATAAGAGGAGGCAAGTGACACCTGGTTTGTATATGTATTTTCTTCATTTTAAAACTAGAAAAAGAACGCTGGAATTTATTTTGCTGTGTTGAATTAAAATGCAGCTTAATTCAATGAATGTATTTTCAATGAGAAATATTTTCGAATCAAGATAACCAATCCAAAATTAGAAACTATTTTGTTTCCTTCAGGGTCAAAACTGATAAAGGTTGTGGAAGTAAGGATTCATGATTATCCTAAGGGCTGATATGGATGGTAAGAGAGCTGTGTTCTGAATTCCCACCTGATAATACCATCCAAGAGAAGGAGGTAAACTGGAAGAAATATGAAATGGCCTGAAAGAGAAAAAATTATTGTTCCTTTGCAATGTTGCCCAAAGACCAATCCACAGGCCATCAGCTAATCAAATCCTTATCCCCTTCAAAAAAAATCTTCAACATAAATCTACTGGATATGCTGCAGCAGTTGGAAAAAGCAGATATGTTAAGCAATACTACTTTTGAAGAAAAAGTTGATCATATCTAAGGACTTATTACATTCAGAATAGGATTGGATCAAACTGTTTAGAACTTCTTTCTTGCCTATGAAAACTAAATACAGTAGCTCTTTCTTTGTGTCACGGGCACCATTTTGGATTGAATAGTATCTATTATTAAATGTCTAGGAGATAATACATAGACCAAACCATGGTTGTTGTATGTGGTATCCTTACTTTTCTTAAGAGTGTTATGTCAGGGAAAAGAAAACTAGCAGACACATAAATCATCAGCAAGCCTGAAAGAAAAATCAAAGAGGAAATGAGACAAACTGCCCCTCCAGATATTTATATCCTTGGGTTATGCTATTTCTTGGTCCCTAAAAATCCTTTACTCTGCTTTATGCTTCTCTGAGATGCACTGTATTGTGAAGTAATGCATTTGTTGTGCATCTAATAACAAAGACTTGGTTTAATAACAAAGACTTGACCAAAAAAACTCTCTCAGGATCTCTGGTTCAGAGATAGTCTTAAAACACACAGAATACAGGGCAGAATTGGGTTTTTCCCAAAGTGCAGTTGTGGACAAAACATTATTTTAAAACATCTCCAGAAGTGGTGATAGCAACTCCATTTCATGTAATAGTCTAGGCTAGAACACTCACTCAGGAATTGATTTATATGGTTTTAATTCTTTTGACTTCCTGAAGAAATTCGAACTTGTACCATCCAGCAAAATGTTCCTATCTTGGGGTTGCCTTGAGGTGAAAATATTCACCTTGAGGACTCAAGAGACAGAAAGCAGGATTCATGAGCTGGAGTTTCTGTTAGGAGGACTGTTCTAATACTAAATTTTCAGCAGTCATGGGTGAAATGTGTATACTAAAATTAAATTAAAGATTCAGTGGTTCACAGAAACATGATTAAAGATTCATTAGGCAGAAGACAGATGGAGAGAACTTCTGCCAGCTAAGTATGACTGTCACCTGGTGTGAGGCCACATTTATAAGGAGAAAAACCTAACTTCTTTCTTCTTCGAGTCTCAGTGTCCTAGAACTTTATTACTTTTTCAGACATTGATTCCTTGGAAGAGTAGCACTATAAAGAACAAAAACACATCAATAAATATTTTCTGAAATCAAAATTCTATAAGGCAGAAACAGGCTTGAGTGGCAAATTCCAGGAAATTATAAAAATGAAGGACTGGAGCTTGAACACAGTTATGAAGTGTCCCACCTGACTTATCCTAAAGTTTCTTTGTGGGCTGACTGTCTGACTTAACATCAAGCAAGATTCATCTCTATGGACCAATCTGACTATTCCTGGTGTGCGTCTGACCCTGACCACCATCACTCTCACTCCTGCTCTGCTTTTCATGTTGGACATGGTGAAATGGTGTCCTTCCAGACTTGCACTCTACTGGCAGCTCCTAATTTGCTGCTCTCCTCACTGTAGCCCCTCCAGCAGCAGCCCAGCAGAAAGCTCAGGGCCCAGACAAAATCATGAAATCTTTGCATGTAATACAATGAACGCCATAGAAAAGAAAATAACACTAAAATAATTTCAATAACCAATTTTGCTTATAAAATCACATATTTTAAATATTGAATTGAGCACAGGTTATTTGAGATACACAGAAAATCTTTCTTGGATTCCTCTTGTAGGTGCAGTGGAACCAGTTCAGCCCTCAGAGGAACACCAAAGAGACAGAACTTTACATGACTGAAAGCTGTGCTGTTGCTTGCTTGTGTCCTTGGTATGTCTGAAATAATAACTTTTTCACAGAAGGCTTAATCATGTTGGCTCGTCAACTACAAGACAGTTGAAAATAAAAACGTAGATTTTGACCCATAGAGTGACTTAGGCTATATACAGACACAAAGAGATATCTTTGAAGTGAATTCAATTCATGTGACTTTAATTCATAAAGCAAGTAACACCTATCTCTTTCTGCCCCCCTGCCCCCAAAATTGAAAAAAAATGTATATCCAACCCTACTATAAATTGAAGTGGAAAATACACTTACATACCTAATTAAAATAACGTCTCATTTATCAACACAGCATTTTTGTTTGTTACTGTGACAGGCATACATTCAAGTAGCCATCAGTGACTCTGAAAATGTGATCAAAACTACCCTAAGGTCAGTCACAGAAAACAAATGGAGAATAAAATTTAGAAAAGAACCAAATTCCAACTTCAGACCCTCTTAGCAAACTGTCACTTGCCTTACTTGCCATTCAGATTTTTCTAATGTTATGTAGAAGTAAAGATATATGTCATAATTAAAAAACCCACATTTATAAATGGAAGATTCCTGAGTGCTGAGATCCATGAATTATAGCTAAAAATGAACATAAAAAGAGGACAGGGACTGGCAGATATCTTTACAAAATTAAGAGATTAAATAAACCCACCAGATTAGATGGTCTATCTAAAAAAGGCCAGTTATCTGTAAATACTCTGGTAAGAGGGCTAAAAGTGAATACTTGAAAAATTCCCCTCCATATACAGACATTTTTTAAATGTTCCTTTAAATTCACAGTCTTGGTAAGTGTAGGTTATTTTCTTCCTTTGTAAATACAATAGTAACATATTAGTATCTCAAAATAGAAAATACTACAACAGGAGGCAGCTGAGTGAAAAACAGGCTTTGTAATCATCAAAGAATTGGAGCCGCAATATCTACTGTGAACTGTACATTATCTGCACAATAAAGTGATGTTTTGTGATGCTCCTTCTTCTTGATTAAAGGTCAAGCTTTCTGCAGCTTTAGTGAATATGACAGTTCAGACTGATTATTCAGTTCTACTGGAAAGCACTTCTAAAAGTGTTCCCCTAGTTATACTGTGCAGCAGCAGCATTTGCACTGAGACTCTGCAATCAGATGGGAATCAATGAACCTCTCTACTGTTTTCTTATTAGCTGTAATGGCTGTAGGTGTCAAAGTTCCTTTAACTTCAGCAGAATTCATTGAAAAATGTTGCTGGGAGTACACAGTGAAATCTGTCATATGAAAATTATGCTTATTCTTTTGAGCCTACGGAGATATTTACACACGTGCACAAATGTATATGTATATCAATCAGATTGGGGTGAATAAAAGGAGATAGATAAGAGGGTAGAATTTGAATTTATCTCATCTCATCTGGAGCCTTTGTAACCTTTACAAAGACCACCTATAGGATAAAACCAACAATTAAACATCAGGAGGAGTTGTATATGCTGTGCTTTGTTATTCTGAAAATTCTCAAACTTGTAGATTTTATACTTTGTATGGTTATTCTCTTGTACCTGTAATACAGGAGCCATAGCTGAGATCTAGGTGTGAGCGAGCCATTAATGACTTTACAAATAGCTTTTACAGATTCAGATATCAAAATCAATTATTTCTTCTTATTATCTGCCAAATATGTTCATTTTATGTCTTTGTCTTATTATATCATATCTGTAAGTCATGGGAATTATAAAACCCCAAAGGTAAATATAAAAATATTATCATTTTAAATGCTTTAAAAATCTTGCATGCTTAGATAAGTAGAAGTTTTATGCATATGAAAAATAATAATAAAAAATAAAGTTCTGATGGATGTCCAAACAGACAAGCCCTTACTCTTGTGAGTCAGAAATATGAGTTCAGGAGGTCATGATCTATCCCTCACTCTTTTGCAGTATGAAAAGCAGAGCACTGATGTAGTATGAATCCTCATAAACCTTCCCAAGAGAGTTATAAAACCTCCCCCTTTAGTAAATAGATTTATCTAAGATGACTTTTGAGTCAACAACATTCAAATTAACCAGGCCTACATTGGTTGAAACTCCATGCCAACAGACCACAGTAAAAGATTTTGGCCTTTGCTTTTCACATGCCTCTAAATTTGTATTTGCTTGTTATAGTTAGAAAGAAAGTCATATACATCCTGACATACATCTTGTGCTCCTGTAGTGTTTTGGTCTTCATTAATTTAATGGTCTAGTCCAGGATTCTACTGTTTCACTCACTGCTGTAAGTTGAAACAAATTTAAATTACTATTTTATGATTGGGTTCATTTGATACATTAAATAATCACAATTTTGATGTGATTGATATCAAAGTCAAGAATAAGACCTTCAACACTGCAGGTGCTCAACAATTGCCTTTGAGTTCCCTACCCTACAGCTGAAGGATTCTTTTTCTTCTTTGGAGCTGATTACTGATGTTATTATCATGAAGTTAATGCTTGATACAGAAATACTGCTCATTCTTGATGCAGTATATTTTTTTACAAACAAAGGCAGATTTTTTTTTTCTTAAACTGAAAACACAACATTCCAATAAGGTGAAAATCAAGGCAGGAGCAGGCATTTCATGCAATCATAGAATCACAGAACAGTTTTTGTTGGAACAGACCTTTAAAGATCATTTATTTCCAAAATCCCTTGCCATGGGCACGGACACCTTTCACTAAATCTTGTGGCTCAGAGCCCCATTTAGCCTGGTCTTGAGCATTTCCAGGGATGGGGCATCCACAACTTCTGTGGGCAACCCATGCCACTGCCTTGCCACCCGCACAGCAAAGAATTTCAGACACATTTGCTACTTTTAGAAGTCTGTTCAAATTCAGATGCTTGAAGAAGGTACAGAACAGCCACAATGCATTCCTAGTATTTCCACATATGTAAAAAGACCCAAGTACTCAGCAAGAATTAAAACTTTATCACCTCGAACATAGTGACAGCTATGCACAACTGTAAATTCTTAGTTTAAATCAGGCTAAAAATGTGGAGTGACAATTTTGACAGTTATAAAAGTCTTCAGTAATTCCATGTACCTGTTAGAATCTGGATAGTGAAAACTGAATCAAATTGAATGAGTGCTTCTCCAGTTAAAAATATTTCCCCAACTGACCTCATGGTATTTCCTATAGCTGAAAGTTCATTATTAAGTAGTGTGAATGTAGAACAAGTATCTTCTTTTCAATCATAAACATGATGAAATCACTTTGAAAAACACTTCTTCATGTTAATTTGTTTTTTTAAGAAAATTTGAGCAAAGCCTAGAGGGAGAGACTTGTCTTCAATTCAGATCATGAAAGGCATTAATACAGGTTCAAAGACCAATAAAATTGTAACAATATAATAAAATAAGAAGAAAATAGTGCATTAAAAAATACACAGATTTAAGACACTGCAATTCATTAAAAAAACCAACCAACCAACCAACCAACCAACCAAGCAAACAAACCAAAACTAGAGATTGTATTTCTTTCAGTAGTAGGAAAAAATGAGATACTTTAATAAAAAAACTACCAGGAACTGAATAGATCATAGCAGATAACTGATTTCACCTGAAGTTGAGACAGAACCCTTTTCTTAACAAAAAAGTACAAGTAAAATATATTCCAATATCTAATAAACACAATACTATGAGACAGTTTTTCAAAAAGAGTTGTTCAAAACATGCAGAAGCAAAATGACTGAGATTTATACAACATAAATTCTGAAACACTAAACTAAACCAAAGTTGTAACTAAAATTTTACTGCCTACGTGTCAATTTTTCTCTATTCTGACAACATGATGGCAGTCTGAGTGCACCTGATGGCAGATATTTAGATGTTTAAATTTCCTGAAAGAAACTTAGATGCCTGCTTAAGTAAACAGATAGTTTTTTATTTCTCAGATCTGCCATTTAACAGAAATAACACCTTTTTATGATGATGCAGTTCATTTAATTGATAAAATAAAAAAATATGAAAGTGCTTCTCTCTTGTCTATTTTTTGAGGTAGACATCCACAATGGTGACTGCAGTGAAATGCAAATTATTTAAAAGTAACTTATACTCTGGTGATTATGGAAACTGTGTAAAAATGTACCATTCTATACACTGTAAAATATTAAGTTTAATAACTTTTGCAGAGTTTTGACTGTTTATTAGAAAAATATTAAGGAACAAAAGTAACTCAAGAACTCACTTGTATGTGAGTGCTTTTTTTAAGGTTGGCAGTTTCCACATGAATAAGAATAGCACAAAACTATAATTAATTATTAAACATGTTCAAAGAAGTAACAATTATGATTACTATTTCATAACAGAATAAGTTGTGAATAGTTTCTCTGTCTATGGTGTATATCTCTCATCTTATACCTCTACACTTCCTATACAATTCATAGTGAAAATCAAATCATTGGTAAATAGTACCCATGACAAATTTCTTCTCTGCCATGGATGGAACTCAGATTCCTCTAAATCACATCTTTGGATATGACAGGTCAGACCAGATAGGCACTTCTCTCAGTAGGTTGTGATGCTGCTATCCATCTTTCTTTTTGAATAAAATCATAACCAAAATTTTTCAAATAGTTGAAGGATGCAAGGCTTCTTACAGTCTTTCTGAGAAATGTTCCCTTCACAATGACATGTAGTGTAGACTGAACTTTAAACTTTCTCACTGTGAAACTGACTACTTGCATTCCTGACATTCAGAGGGTGTGAGCAGAAAAAAGGATTATTTTCCAGCTCTCCTGGAGCAAGGAGACTTCATCCTAGTTTCTTCTGAGAACTTGCACATTAAAGATAGAATATGTTTGACAAAGTAAATGCAAGTGAATTTATAAATATATAAAGGCATATTTTTTGTATGCATAGCAGCCTGGATCACACAGCAAAATTCAGTGGGGCAGCTAGAAATAGGTGTGAGGAGGTTACAAGAGAAGCTGTCCTTTACAGCAGGACAGTCTGAACACATTCAATAATGTGCTCCATGGTCTGTCTTTATTGATGGAAACCTAATTGTCTGCATATTTTTAAAGATATAAAGCATCTTAGTTTTCTAACATTTCCCCCTGTGGCTGAAATGCTGTTTTTCTTTTGGAAAAAAACAGAGAATAAAGCTGAAACAACAAATCATTGATTATATACATTTAAAGTTTCTTGGACATCAGCTCTGTTTCTGGTAACATGGATGATCAAAAGCTGAGACAGGCAGATAGTTCTTAATTCAATATTTCTGGGATTTTGAACTTACTGAAAGGAACATCAGACTTCATCTTCTGCTGTGCATGTCTAGCTAGTCAGCTCATTCTCCATTTCCTACCTTCATTTCAGGTAAAATATCCACTGTCAGTTTAAAATATGAAACAGCTGAGACAGTGACATAAAATACAAACAATAAAACAATGAAAAATCATCACTTACACTATGGCAGCTGTTGTTACCTGAAAACTGAGTCTAGAGAGTATGTGTTTAAACTGGCACTTATGATGTAGCAGTATCAGAAAAGCAACCAGTCTCTCTCTAATAAAACCCTTCTCCCATGGATCTTCTGAAGCTGAGAGTTAACATTTCAGTGTAAATAGGAACGGAAAATTTTTACTGATGATTGCCTAGCACTGTAACCTACTTCCCATTAAAACAAGAGGAGTTTGACAGAAATCAAATATGTGCTCTTTTATTTGAGAAACTCATGTTGAATTCCTGGCAAATGTGATAGCTTGATTAAGTTGTGATGCTACATAAATGGCCCAGAGTGAGAACATTACTGTATACTTTGTGTTCTTGTTTCACTTATAATTAATCTAATTTTGCAAGTCCGTACTTATATATATATGGACAAGACCCAAATGAATGGACCTTCCTCAGTATCTTCTAGGTGGGAAAAAGCATGAATAACTGTAATTTAGCAAGATTACTAAGAAATACCTATGACACTACATGGAAAAAAGAATTAAGATCAATGGATTTATCGTCATATAAGTAGCTTCATATCTTAATAAACAATGAAATTGAAGTCATTCACATTAAGAAAGACAGAAATCTTGTAGATTCTTGAAAAGAAATACAAGTTTTTTATCAATAACATTATATAGACTACCTAAATAGACTCAACAAGAATTCATCAAATGGACCCAAAGAAGTCCATTTCCTATGGGAAGTTAGTTATAGCCAGCTAGAAATACATACAGGCAGGCTAATATGGAAAAAGGGTTCAAGAGTGAGAATTTTTGCACAAGTTCATTAATAAACCATATAGTGCATCCTCAGAGCATCACCAATGTCATAATTAACACCCATTTAAAGGAGATAATTGAATTTTTTTACCAGTACATGTGAGAGCTTTCAAAGGCTGCACAAGGATTCTCTGGGAAGTTACAGCTTTGTGTGTAGGTTTGTTACACAGATATGAAATGCTGCAGATAAGGATGTACTAGGCACAATAGACAACAGCAGAATCACAAGAGCAGTCTGAGTTAGAGGTACCCAGAGGGGTCATCAAATCCAATTCTTGAGTGATTGGCCCATACAGGGATTGAACCTGTGACCTTGGCATTATTAAAACCATGCTCTGACTAACTGAGCTAATCTGGGGGTCAGCATCTTCCTTTATTTTGGCTTTGGAGGAAGGGATTCTATAGGTAGGGCCAAAGTAAGATTCTAAACATTTCAGAGTAAAAATATGATCATGTCATATTTGTTTGGAAAAGTGGATTTTGAATTTTTTTACTTATATGAACAGGATTCCTAAAAAGAAACTTTTGTGTTGCTTTTGGTCTATTCATGAAAATAATATGTAGTATAGATTATATAACTAATGTTAGTAAAGTGTTAAAAGTGAACACATCATGTAAAAGAAAACTTTGATAATCTCTTCCCATTTACAAAAAAGCATACAAAAAACCAACCAACCAACCAACCAAACAAAAAAAAACTAAACCAAACAAAACCAAAACAAAACACACAGACACACACAGAAAACCAACAAATAACAGTGATAAATTTGTGTTCTGATGGTGATTCTAAATATTTTCCTTAGGTTTTTTGGCACATTCTTGACAATAATTGTAATTCCAGTAACTGGGAAGAGGGGCTGTTAGGGGCATTTTGTGGCAAACAGTGATGTTTGCATCCGTAATTTTAAATCATTATCTCAAGTAATTAACTTTTTTTTTATAAACTATATTTTCAATTTTTTTATACTCTGCTGCCTCTGTTTTGTCTGCACAAACATGCAGAAACATAGGGCAAGAGGAACAGGAAACAGGACAGGTAATTAGATATATTTTTCTACTGATCTGAAAATTTTTTTGTGTTAAAATGATGGTATTTTAAAGAAAAATTTTATTTTCTCATAGATTCATTCGTTTCCAGCTTTGTTTTTAGAGCACATTTAAACTGGCATTACATTTTTCATAGCATGTCAGGATATTTGTATGTGAGATGACTCAAACCCACTTTGAATTATTATATCTTCTAGGTGACTGGCTGAATATATATTTAGGAATATATTTTCCATAGTATAATACAATGCAAATGGTGGATAGATTTACCAGCAGAGAAAAACCTGTTCAGTTTCAGGCCAACTGAATAATTCTGCCTTTTAAACATTGAACTCATAAGGCAAAAAAATATGTAAGCAGTTATTGTCACTGCAGGATCAGTTAGTTTAGTGAAATTACCCCAAAGATGAGTGAGACAGAAGAATTTTAAATTGTATGAGCCTTCAGTAAAGAAATATAATAGTCCTAAAGGGACAAAATCCTTCTCAGGTATCTTTCAGAATCCTTCCCTGTCACCATCTCCGTGCATAGAAATTGGGAAGGTAACTCTTCTCCATAGCATATCATAGGGACTTAAATGTAGCAACCATGGTGAAAACAGTTCTGGCCAGACAGCATTAAGGTGGATTTAGAGGATGTATGGAAGAATAGGTCATCAAAGATGCTCAGATACTGAATATCCAATACCCTCCTTCTTAGTCCTGACGTGGGGGGTAAATGTGTTTATAACGTCTTAAACCTCTAAGAATTTACAATCAAAATTGAGCTCAGGAGAAAAATAGTTGATCTAGACTGGATTAAAGAACGTAAACCAGCACTGTGCCCAGGTGGCCAAGAAGCCCAGTGGCATCCTGGATTATATCAAGAAGAGCATGGCCATCAGGACGAGGGAAGTGATTGTCCCTCTGCACTTGGCACTGGTGGGGCCACATCTCAAGTTCCCTTTCCCATTTTGGGCCCCTCAAACCAGGAGTGACACTGGTGTGTTGGAGCATGTCCAGAGAAGGGCAACAGAGCTGCTGAAGGGTCTAGGGAATGAGTCCTGTGAGGTGGGACTGAGGGAGCCGGGGTTTTTACAATGGAGAGAAGGCACAGAGGACATCTTACCCTTCTTTCCAATATTTTAGTAACTCGATGAAGATCTTACCCTTTACTTGTGCTTAGTGCTTTGGAATTCCAACAAATATTCATATAAATTTGCCCAACTGCAGGTACAAGCCAGTTTTTTGGTAGAGTGAGTTATGAGTTCATCAATTCATTAGTACAACCACAAACTAAATAAAAAACTGTCTAGCTCTTCTAAAAACAATCTAGGAAGATTTTAATAGCCTTTGCAGCATGAAATTGAATATTAACAAATGTCAGCACTGGGAATTAAAGTAAGTCCTAGCTAATTTTAAGTCTCCTCATGAAGAATGTAACTTAGCCTAAAGAAGTTAATCATATTTCTATGCAAAAAGTTAGTGCCAATACTTCCATTTAGATTTTATAAATCAAAAATTAACATTTTCAAGTACAAGAGGAAATTAATTCATGATCATTAATTCATAAATGATAATTGTATGCAGAGGGCCTTAGATATTTTATATACTATATATATATAGAAATCCCAGGCGTCTTTTCTAAGCATTCTTGCATTCTCTTTTGCTTCTGTAATTTCTTTTTTGCTTCACTGGGGACTAAGAATGTGTAAAGGATGCAAAAGTAGAGCTTTGGGTTTTTAAGCATACCAAAGTACATACATACATGATTTTGATCTGATCTGACTAAAAGTGCTATAATTCAAACTAATGAAATTTTGTATGCATCCCTGAACAAATTTTAAAGGTACAAAACCCAGAGGGACATAGTTTCTAAAAGAAGTGCTGACAGGGCCTTGTGAATGAACATAATTATTCCAAATATATTAAGCAAATACCTTTAATCAACAGCTGAATAGTATCATGCTGTGATAATTATTTCTGGTTGATGATGAGAAGACTGATTGCAATTTCCTCATTAACTTACTTTTTTTCCCACTTCCATAAGTTTTTCTCTCTACATACCTCCTTCTTTCAACAATTGATATCTTCCTCCCATTGCAGCATTTTTTAATCACAAAATTTTTTAAGGCTCATCTGTCTACCACCTATATTGATGAGTCATAACATTTTTTTCCTAAAAAGGACAGATTTGCACATTTAAAAACAAAATGTTTAATGTCAAACTATGGTGTGTTGTTCTGTATTTGTTATGGTCATGGCAGATCTCCAAAAGAAAATAAATTGAACTAATCCTCTGCTAACTCCTTTTAAGGAATGCTTAGAAGCAGGAGAAATAAGTTAAACAACCTTTCTCTCTAGAAGAGTATACAGTGTATATAGACACAAAGATTTTCAGTTGTGAGCTTAGGGGTTGTTTTTATTTCATTGAGTAAGTTTTGGCCCATTGAACCATTTTTATTAATTTTTTAACAAGAGTGAAAGAAAGGGAAATTTAAAATAATATTGGAATTTTTTTTCTACTTTAAATTTATATCTGTGTCTGTTAGAGACAGAAGAGGTGGATTAGGGAGGATACAATTGCCTCAAATCTCATTATAATTTATTACTTTCACTAACACCTTCAGTGTAATCTCTGTTAGGAGTTAGGAACTGAATAAACTATTTTTGTGAATATGCTTGAATCATATTTATTATATATTCTTTTTACATGGCAAGAAAGTCTATTACAGAAAAAAAATCTGTACTCTGAGCAGAAGTATTTAGGATATCCTGTAGTATGTTACTAACATCATTGTGGTTACTTAAGCCCCAGTTTCTATCCCAGAAGTTGCATTTAGTACTTGAATAAGGTAGAAAATGATTTTGCTTATTGAAAAGGGAATTTTGCATATTGGACAGGGAATTCTTCAACGTCCTTCTGAGAGTCAGCAACCTGTGTTCATCTTTCAACATCAAAATTGGACAGCCAGAAGAACTAACTCAAGAACCAGAATAGCCTTGGAGGCAATATGTGTACAAAGAAAGGACAGATGCCCTGTGTTTTGTTCCTTTAGAATGAGCCTTTAGAATGTGTACACATGGCAAATATTTAATTTATTTAGGGAAAAGGTTACCTTAAACCAAAATCCAGATTCTGCTTTTCTTTGCAAAGTTTGTGCTCTACCATGATTTCTTACATATGCTTTTAGCTTTAGGCATCTTTCCCAAAGCTGGAGTCATCTTTTCTTTCAAAAATAAAAATACTTTGAATTTAAGTTTCTTGCAACCAAGTTTATAACAATTCAATTAGCCAAAACCATTCAGACCTCAGCATGGAACTCAGAACAAATCCTATGGAAAACAACCAGATTTCCTTTATGTTGTTTCTTTAACATAATTTTGGTTGCATTTCAACAAAATCTTTAACTTCTATGGTTGCTTTTTGCTATTTAACATCACATAAATATTTCACCTAGCTTTTTTATTAGTTTTGCACATAGTCTTAATAACCTTTAACCTCTTTTGTGTATCCTGCCTATGCTTACATTATTACTACCTAAAATTTTCATACATTACTGGAGTATGCAGCATTCTCAGAAAGGATAAGAATTATACTAGTTGGAAAATATATACCAGTAAACTGTCTTATGTCCTAAGAACATAAGCCATATGCTGCTAAAATGACTTGGATTCTTCCTAGTAACTCACTTGATTTTGAATTTGGCTTTTAAAAAGAATTTACTGACACAACCTCCTGTATTTAGAGGGTTTGTTTGTAAAAGTGAAGGAAGTAAACAGTGATAATCCTGAGATCAACCAGGAATTGAGGAATCTGGCAAGTGGGAAATACATATTCAAGTCTTTCAGATTCATCCCTGGGGTTGTCATTTGGAAAATGAGTTTTAGACTTTTTTAGTTAATCCACTTTTTATATTTTGTTGTGGAGCATGAGTATATTTTGAAATCTTCCCTTCTTGCAGTGAAATGTAGTATCTCAAAACTCGATTTTTTAAATTTTTTTTTCTGGTTTTGTCTGTATAGGGACATAGAGGAAAGGCATGAACCCAAATAAAGTTTTTTGGGAAAAGTATACAAAAAAATGTGGAAAAAGTACTTTAATAAACAGGCTGGAATTTTATTTCTATGATTTTGATAATTGTGAATGTCAACATAAAACAGACTGGAAAGGGGGAGTTTAACAGTAACCAAGGTGGGAAATAACTGTATATCACATACAGATTTGAATATCTGGCCAAAAAGTATAGAATACAATAACACACATATTGGGCATGCATAAAAGACAAGGTGATCCACAAAGTAAGGAAGGGAAACTCACTTAGTAAAAGAAGTTCTAGTAATTTGGTGGAGTTCCCTTCACTGTCTTCTCATGAGAAATACATTTGTCTTGCTATAATTGCTTTAGTTGTTCTCAGCCACCTTAAATTAATAAAAGCTGTGTTAGTCTAGGTGGAACAACTTCAGGTCTGTGTATTTGAGAAGTACCTTTACTTCTTTCTGTGTTAAGTTGCTCTCTTTTCAAGTACTTAAAAAAGTTTTTTAAGAGTCCAGGCTCTTCTAGAATATCCAAAAAGATGTTTCCCAAGGGAGATTGAATATATTACGGAATGACCTACAGAAATGAAAGACAGGAAGACCCATCAGTAATTTTTGAGAGTATGGCAAAAGGTTTTAAAACAAAGATTACAGAAGCTGGTTTAATAAAACAGTAGGACACTTTTAAACTCTTTCTAAAATATACATGTTTTTGTGAGCCAAGTATTTTCCACTTTATAATGAAAATCATCATTCATTCAAGTGTTTTAAGATTAAATCTTGTGCAGTTATTTCTTTTTCAACATTGGAACAACCATTAAAGGAAAAAGTTTTACTTTTACTTACTGGCATTGTAATTCCCACTCCTTGCCCCACCTTCCCAAGGGCAATTTTACTTTTTAAAGACTGTCTAAAAATTCCTTAACTGTTCTTAACCATCCTTAGTGCATAGTAAACTATATATTTATATTTGTGACATAAAAGGAACAATGCCAGGTCTTTTGGACAGACTTTGGAGCTTTGTAGGGTGCCTGAAGTTCTCATTACAATGGAAGTGATTTTTCCTTAAAATGCATATTAATAAGAAATTAAACCATAAATATTTCTAAAAGCAAATTTGGCTGTCAAATGCCTAGAAATACAATTCTAGAAAACCTTTGAATATGTAGAATGCATTACTTGTAAAACAACCAAAATGACCATAGTTGTTGTTAAGCAGGAAAGTGGATATACCAGAATTAATGTATGTTGTATACTGGATTAATTGGAAAAACAACATTAACAGAATATTCTGCTGTCTCTGTATATATTTGTCTAGAAAGATAACAAATAACAAATTAGCATAGAAATATGAAAATCTAGTGGTACAGTACAGTGCATTATGGTAGGCATGGCTGGAAATATGACTCTGGAAGCACTTAAATTACCTGGAGGTGAGCATGGAAAGACAATGTGCAACACACTGCCATTCTTTTGGTTCAATGGAGGCAATCTCACAGCAGGGTCAAAATGCTACAAATAAGCTGGTACTTCACCTTTTTGTGATACTGTTATCAGAGCTGGCTATTAATTTGTTGTCATTTGTCTTCATGCAAAGATATTTGGATGGTAGAGCTGCCCTTCTCTGCTTTTTCATTTCAGACTATAGGTCTGACCTTGACATAGGACTGTAACTCCAGCTCAGTGTAATTCTGGCACACCTTAGTAGGGACAGCTCTTCCATATTTATTTTGTTCCAGTCTACTTTTTTCCTATTGAAAGAGTCCAACTGTTACCCACCCTTAGACAGGGCATCAAGACCTTCTTGGCTAGTCAATAAAGACTTGTAAACTACCCTGACCTGTTTGCTTATTTTCCTTTAGGCCAACGCTTTGCTCTCTCATTCTTTAGCTGTAGTGACCACAAGTAGGACTATTCTGCATCTCGTGCTTTGAAAAGACAAAGTGGCATTTGAAGTGTGATGTTTCTCTTCAGTTCTGCCCTTGATGATGTGTTGCCAGGTATTCATAACTCAAGATGTGATTGGAAAAGCACAGGATCAGTCACCAGCACAAATGACACAGGAGCAGCAAAGAGCCTGCAGTACTGGCAATCAACATCCATTAATGGCAGAGAAAGTAGTCCTACACAACCATATTTTGTCTTGCTTCTGGCCTAGGCAATCTTTAGCTTGTATGGACCATATTCTGAGTTAAATGTGAGAACTATTTTTTTCATGTCACTGTGCACTAAAAGAAATTATCTTGATTTTTTTTTCCATGTTGGTCTCTGTGGCTACTGTTTTAACTTGGATCATGGTAATACATCCAGGACTAGAGAGACAGACATTCTAGATACCAACATTCAAATAAATATCTTTAGACTAGCATCAGACCATATTCACTGAAATCTTCTGCTGACTTGAAAACTTTACTGACTATGAACAGGAACAGGGTACTCACTCCTCCAAACCCAGGTTTTCTTACAATGGGTATATAGAAATTTTATGACTGATAATAGTAACTCTTGTTAGAATTATTATGGACCATGAATATTATCAAGGTGAAAGGTGTTTATCTATGAAACTACATTCATCTAACTCTGAAAGATTAGATACATGGGTAATTCTATATAGTATTTGTATGTACCCTTTATTTTCTGAAAGGAAAAAGAAACAGTGGGAAAATACTTCTCCAGAAAAAAGGTATCATTAGATTTGCACTGGTCAATTATTTTTATTACACTCAAAATATTTATAAAGACAAAAAGGGAATATATTTAACTGAGGAAAATGATCTGTTGCTAGAGTTATTAATATTCTAACAGTCCAAACAAAATGCTATGAACATTTATTATATGTCAGGTTATAGTAATGCCAACACTTACCATTCAAATAATCTAATGTTACAGATACCTTGTTAATAACAATAAAAATTGCTATAAATGGACATCTGACTACCTCTAAAGTTCAAATGATATCTGTTTTACTGTTATTTTTATTCTTTAAACTAGCTTAACCCGATTCACAAAGATGCTCTCCTGAAGTGACCAGCATGATCTGTATTTTCTGCTTATGTCTATTTTCTTCTAAACTAAGATTTCTTTCTGGGATCATGAATCACTCTCAGCAGAATAACTACTTCTTAATACTGGCTACTGTTTGATAGTAGATGTTCTAGCACAAAGCTACATTAAGTTAAACTAGAGTAAAAAAAATAAATCTGCCCATTAGACAGTTGCTCTTAAAATCAGATCAATCAATATATGTTTAGTCAAGTCCTGAGACTTTACTGTATCAACAAAATCTTTGTGGGTGTTAATGGCAAAATACCATTTTCCTTGCCAAATCTCAGTATGGCTAAAGGTGTCCTTGAACAATTTCCACTAAGGCATTCTTATTTGAGAATCACATTGTGCAAAATTTTCTTTCCTATGCTGTTATCTCGAACAGCATTCATCATATTGGCTAGAGCTGAGTCTGCTGCAGTTGCCAGAGAGATTTTTCTCACACTTATGCTTCTAAAGTTCTCTCCAGTCATTTGATAAATCCATTAAAGTCTCAGGTTTTAGACCAATAATTTGATGATGGGTCAGGTAAGATCCTAGTAGCAATTCCTACTGGATTAGCAGGAACAGATGTTGCAAAATTTCAGCCTTATTTCTGGTGATCTATCCTGCAAACACTCCAGTGGCTTGAAGTAGGTACTGAGAAGTCTTTTATTCTGCAGCAAAGTTAAAATATGATTTCTCAATGAACTTTTCAATAAGAACTGCATAGTGTTATGTCATATACTATGATAAAATTTTCAATATACTTATATTTTTCTTGGAAAAGATTTATGTCTCTCATTCAAGTCTTCTGGGGAATATATAAATGTCTGTTAATTTAATTCCTGGAAGCATAATTTGTTATTGCTTCTGCAGTCAAAACAATAACAAATAGAATGATGTCTACAACATGCAACCCTGTCAGATCCAGGTCAGACAGAGCTGAACTTCTTGCAGTAAGTGCACAGAATTAATCCTGCAGGTCATAAAATCAGGTATAGCTTTAAGTAATTGTTTCCAGAATTGATTTTTGTAGACAGCAGCATCTGAACTTCTGGCTTTAGTCTATACATTTCCTTTCCTGTGAACTGGGCAGCACATGGTGAATGTATTCTCATGATTTGCACAATACACAATACCAACACTGGATGTTTCTTGTTTAAATAAAAAAAAAAAAAACAACAAACCATCCACAAGACTTAGGAAATTGCAGATTGATCACCTTTCAGTCAGGTAACTGAATAAAGTGAAAATCTAAACTTTTTTATTTTCCTCATGGGCAGCCATGATCTAGAGTTCTGTGTGTAGGTGTTGGAGTTCAGTGCCATGATTTGTGAAAAGGTATCCTGGAAGTTCTGAAAAACAAAGGAAAAGTAAAATACTGGTATTTATGTTAAGTAATTGCACAATGATTAGAAAGAACTTTCAGAAATCTGAACATAACATGAGAATAATATTTTCTGCAAGCCACCTTTATGACAACTGCTTTTCCTGGCATAGACAAAAAGGGAAATACAGAAATAAAAAAATAAAGTTGTTATACTCAGCAGCTCTTCATTGTTGTATCAACAATGAACTCACACTTTCCTCCTTTTCTACAGTGCTTTTGAGAACTCCACATAGAAAAAATATTCAGTAGACCACCAAATGCAGAAACCCCAAATAGAAAGGTGAAGAGAGAGATAAAAGTACACAATCAATTGACTGAAAAAAAGAAAATTTAAAGTAAAATAAAATTAGATTGGAATAGTTTTCTGCTTTTATATATTTATTGATGATATTGGGTACAGGACAGAATAATATTGCTAATTAAAATAGAATAAATAATGAAAATAAATTTTTGGTTGTTTTAAAGGTTTTGGTGTTTGCTTGCTTGCTTGCTTGTTTGTTTTTCTGTTTTGGTTTGAGGTGGGGTTTTTTTAGGTTTTTAGGGGGGGTTTAGTTTTTTTTAAGGGTTTTTTAGGTTTTTTGTTGTTTCATCAATGAAAAACCCCATAACAACCCAAAGGCACACCAAGCCCAAAAATCAGTTACTTACTTTCATTTATAGAAAATAACTTTAACATTAGTATTTATGAGCAGCTACCATATATTTTTTTAACCTATGCTTTATAAACTATGTTTTAAAATACAGTAGAAGAGTATAATATAAAAGTACCCCCACATTTGAAGATCCAATCCACTAGATCAAACTCTTTCTGAAAATGCACAGTGGTAGCTTCTTTGAAAGAAAAATCTGCCTTAAATATTACAGCAAGTGTCAGTAAAACTTGTGCCTGAGTAATAAATCTCTATATGGATGACCACTGGTTGTCATTACAGCATACCAAATTGATGTTACTGTGCATAAATACTGTTTCTGAAGTATTATAAAGAACTGTACAAGTGTAATAAAATTGAGCAGAAGTACAGCAAAGATTTTTTAAAACATAAAATTTAACATAAAGTTAGGAGAAAGAAAAGGGCAGCAGATGAATCTTAGCCAAGAAACAGATAAATATATCACTTACATTTCCTTATAAAATAACAGAAATTCAGATAGGATGAGGAGAACATCGTAAAACCCCAGAAAGAAAGATGGATACCATAGCAACTTACACAATCTCCCACTACACTTGGAATTGAAATTAATTCTTTCAAACTGGGCTTTTGATTAAGATTTGTTTTTATTGAACATGAATAATAGGAAATTCACCTAAGAGATCATATTCCTCAGGCAAGAAATTCATGACTTTAAGACAGCAAGAAATTTCAAGAGCTCCAAATTCTATGCAATGCAGCTGAAAAATATTTTGTTTTACTTAAGATGAATGGTGAATAATTTTTTAATTTTCCAGAGTCTAGTTATTTGTTCTAGTCTAAAGCAAAGACATTCCCAATTTAACAGCTTTCCTCTATAGTACTGTGCAGACCCTGTGCAGTTGCTACACACCCTGCTGACAATATGAATATATATGTGCAACACTGGCAATTAAAAGTGTGGTTTCCACTGGCAGCCCAGGGAATAGTACGTGGATTCATGGTGATACTCCCAGAGTCAAAGGAATTCTCTTATTAAAGGTGATTTAAATTGTTTTCATTGTCTGTCAAACAACGGCAGCTCCCCAGCCAATTCAAAAGCCAATTCAATTAGTTTCCTTCCACTTATGGTCTTCCAAAAATCACAGTGTAGTTAAAAGCCCTATCCATCAGACAGATCAGTTGTAGCTGAGCTATAAAATATCTATGGGCCATAAAGCCATTTTTTTTCTGAGCAGAGCTACTGTGTAATAAATGTGTAAGTTATTTTAAACAAAAATGCTGTAGAAAGACAGTTTCCCATGACAGACGAGTAGATAGTCCTGGGTTTCAGGAATCTCAAACTAATAATTTTCCTCAGAGAAAAATCTTATTTTTAAGGTCATTCTTAATAACAAAGTAAAATACACTTTTGCCTGGGTTGTGTGGGCTTTCTGGTTGGTTTTGGGGTTTTTGCTCCTTGTTTTCTTTTTTTTTGAGAACAATAAGAACTCGACCTACTTTTAAACAACACACTGATAAGTACAGATGTATATGTATATCTATGAATAGATAGTTCTATATACATTTAGAAATAACTTGCAAATAATATGGGAACAGGACAAATAAAAACAAGCTTAAAAACATCTGTACTCAGCAACTGTCTCATATACAGTTAGGTATATGCACATATTTGACAAGACATATTCATTGTATTATGAATGGGATAGTAATTAGTAAAAGGGATTTATTTTCTTAAAAACTTCACCTTTGCAGTACTGGCTTCAAATAGGGAAACAATCTAAAAGGTGTAAATATAGTAAAGTATGATGAGCTGTGTAATGTACCACTCATTTTTGCTGCTCAGTGGAGAACATGCACAAAATCCTTGTGGCCTTGCCTGATCTACTGCTCAATTGATATAATTTGCTTTAATTTATTCTGCTATTCATACAGCTTTAGGTCTTATTTTGCCCCTTTTCTTCCTGTATCTTGCCCTTCACCTCCCTTCTTTCAAAGGATGATGAGAATTAACTGCTAAGTATTGTTTGATCATGTGTGTGGATTGCTACTGTTAACAATTATTACTTTCTTTTTTTTAGCCATTAAAAGCTGTGAGTAGGCAAGATGGTCAGGGATTATATGAAATTAATGCAAATGATGGGAGAAAATACATTTCTAATTCACCATTGGGCCCCAATCAAAGAAATTTGCCACAACTTTACTGAAATCTTAGTTATGCAAATTTGTGGAGCCTTTTTAAACGACCAAATTAAAACAAACAAACAAACAAACAAACAAACAAACAAACCCCCCAGCATTTCTTTGTCAGCAAAGTCAAAGGTGAGCATTCAAAAAAAAGTTTTACTTACAGTTTTTTAATAGCATTAGACCAAACTTTGAGGACACTTATGTTAGTCAGACGAATTAGTCACTTAATTAGTCAGGAAAGCCTTATACTGGTTAAGACATTTCTCTTTGAGAAGTTTTATGAGAAGTGATGAAAAAAACTCAGCTTGAAAGGAAAATGAAACTACATATATAAGAAAATCTTCATGTATACATTTTCATGAATTACATATTTGCCTGAACTATTAGGAGACCTTAACAATGGAGGATACCTTATTTAGCGTTCTAAACACTAAATGTTGGGTGAGAAAATTTTTTAAAAACAGGTTGTTGTCCAGTGGGATAACAGAATTTAATCAGGGATCATGAAAAATAAGTGTAAAGGGCTGGCTGAACAAACCCAGGTCATGCAGTGATCATTACAGCTCCTGAAAGCTTATTTTGTGAGGTCTTAAATCTGGAAAATTTGAAAAGATGAGTTACTTTTAAAACTCAAGAAGTTTTGTTGAATTCAATGACACAGTCCATATTAGTAAAATTCAGATTTATTGAAAACATTCCAGAGATGAAGCTAATGTTTGCACATGAAGTAGCAGAAAACATTAAAAAGGAGAAAAACTAAAAACATAGCAGGAGAAATTGCAATAAACCCAATATAAACAATCAATAATTTCAGTCCAAAAACGCATGAAAAATATGGATCATAGAATGGTGAACAATAGTTTGAAATTAAATGCTCTGCAGTAATGCAAAAAGTGACACATTCAGAAATAGGTTACACCTAACATTAAATATAGGGGAAGAAGAGTTTGAAGAGTATGCGTTATTTCAGGCTTGCAAAGGTTGAAAGGCAAAGTGGTAACCACTTAAACTGTTAAATAATTTTTGACCTATACCTCACCATTTAGGGTAATGAATAAAATTGATTAAGCTAAATATTAATAGGACCAATAATCAAGCAATAAATTTAAACTTTTAAAAAGCAATGCAATTGAAATTTGCCACAAAATTCAAACTGACAAAATGTTATATTTTCATTATGAAAGCTTCTCATTACAGATTTTCATTCTCAAAACATATATGCTAATAAAAAAAAGTATGATTCTGTATAAAGAAAGTGTTTGCTATACAGGCAAAATATCTTTAAAATAGTTTTAATTTTATGATCTTTCAATGGCAAGTTATTACACAAGATATGACAAGAGCTCTTACTAGGCATTAGAATAAGAACACTTACATATGAAATAATTTTCTGATCTGGTGTACGGAGTTGTGGTTCTGATTGAGAAGAATGAGCCATTTTTGTGAAATATCTCTTGATCTCAGCTAATCATTCACACTGGCTGGCTATACAATGTTTCATAATTTACAGACTGTGCAGAGAAAAAGACGCTTGTTTCATTTCTCTAGGTACATAATGGATGAGAACTGAAATGATTCAGGTGAATGGACACTGGAGGGATGCTATTCTGTTGTAATATATTACCACTACCCTGCTAGTAATAGAACAGGAACAATGTCCCATTGTCCAAAGCTGGAATTCAAGCTTTAGTAAAATTCATCAAGTATATCAAGTGCTTCCTATAAAAGCAGACACGAGGTAGTTATTTTCTATTGACCAACATAAATCAGACTGGAAGTGCAGCTCTGTGCCTTTGAATGAAGTTTTGGTTCAGAGCATCCCACCACAGCTTGATTTTTAAAAGGCACTATTTAATCTGTTATTAAAAATATAAAACACAACAACAACAAAAATTTCAAAGCTTTCTGAACCATCTAACTGAAAATATCCTTGGCTGCCAAAGTAAAAACGTTTTCAGAATACAGATGAATTGTCTCTATGTTATTTTAATTTTTCTTCCTTTCAGAACTGAATTTGGCACAAGTTATGAAATATAGGTTATGGGTTTTATTTTTTACTCACAGTTTTGAATATTATTTTTTTTATTGCTGTAGAGTTCAGTATTTCAATCCTTCAGTAGAATTATTCTATGTTAAAATAAGGTAAGTCAGTGAAAAGAAAGAATTGTAGAGCCGTGTGGGTGCCCCCACCCCTACTGAATATTGAATTTTTTGAACAGCTTCTGCATTTTCACTGTGATTTCTGAATTAAGATCCTACTACACTAAATTACAAATGTCAATTCTGTCCTGAAGCTATCAAATGCAAAACTGTTATTCTGAATATCTAAATAATAAAAGCTAGACAGAATGTCTTTTTCATTAAAAGCACTTCATGCTTGAAATATGTTTATGGTTTGGAGATTTCTTTCCTATTCAGCTTCCTACCTGAGGATCCTCAGTTTTGCTAGTCAGCTATGCTAGTTTGAACTTTTATTTTCCTGCCCTTCTGGCACTTTTTTTTTTTTAATTTTATGGTGTTCCATACATGCCTACCTGTGTTCAAATAAACTCATTCTTGAAAACTAACATCTTACAACCTGAGCTTCCAATTCCATTTAGTATTTACTGTGCTGGTGACAAAAATCCTACTTGTGACATCTATAATGAGTTAAAAATACTGCTTTATGCCACGCAGACTTGCCTTTATCCCACTAACCCTGAGCTGGATCTTCCATGTGCTCCTGTAATACAGGTAACAGTCTGTCCTAGAATTACTTGACAACAATATGAACACAGATCCCACAATTCTCAGAAACAGGCTGAACCCTAAGAATTTATGATGACTCCATACTATTTTCTCACTGGATAAATGAAGTAAGCAGTTCACACTGAAAGTCATCACCCTGTCAGTTAAGGGGAAATAAAAGTGGAATGTACTTCTTGGGAGGTGACAAATCCAAATAGCAGAAGGAACTAGAAGGAGTCAGAGAATGCCTTGATTGCAACAGAATGGATTCAAATTATTTGGGCAAATAATATGAGAAAACTGAATGAGCAAAAGCAACATTGTGATGAGCCATATCTCTGTACATAGCTTAGAAGTAGCCTTGAATACATCAGCAAAGGTATTTTTGGGGACTTTTTTTTGTATTTTTTTATAGTCAGGGAAATGACAATTGTTTAACACCTTGTTAAGTACTAATTACAGGGCTAAATCTGTATTTAAACTCAGTTATTAAGAGAGGACTTTGACTAGACAAAATCTAAAATATGACAAAAATCTTCGGAAGGCTACACAATGGAAAGAGAGGAGATCAAAATGCACTTTGGCAGTAAGCAAACAAGTAAGTGATGCAATATTATAATAAAAAATTCATTCAGGGTGAGTAAGAAAGAGGGGACAAGATTCAGCATAAGAAAGCATAGATTAGAGGCATTAAGTTAATTCTAAAGAATTCAGGGGACAACCTAACTCAGAAAAGAAAATTCAAAAGATAAAAAGAAACAAAATTAAAAAGCGGAAAAAAGGTAGGATTGAGAAGCTGCATCTTAGCTCTGGCAAAATTTCTGCATCCCTCACACCAACTGAATTTAATGGTAAGGCAGTGTTGATTATGAGGAAAGAATGTGCATAAATGAACCTTTGGGCAAACTGACCAAACCATAGCATCAGAAGGACAAGGTTCTACAAACTATTAGATGCAAATATCAGATTTGTTATCATCCACAAGAGATTTCTCTCTGTGTCTAGGATGAAAAACAAGATAAAAGGGCTGTGGCTTAATTAGGGCATGAATTTATTAACTTAGCTCTTTTGGAAACTCTTGCAATAAATTGTACAGTGCATATCAAAACACATTCCTTAATTGTTTTCACATACTGAAGTTATATCATCAGCTGTCCTTTCTCCCTTCTATCCAAACCATATTTCTTTTACTCATACCCAACTCCCTGACATTTTTGTAAAAGCAATAAAAGGCAAATGGAGGTGGATTCACTCTTGTTACTCCAAACAGCATAATTAAACTAGTTTCTCAGCTTTGGGATGTGCCTTGATCTCTGTCCATTTCATACTCTGATTAATCACATATTAGAGCATCTGTGGAACTGACAAATGCTTTGGACTCTTGCTTCAAATAAGCCTTCAGATAAGATCTAGTGCCTGATACCTCCTCCCATTTCAAATTAACTTTTCAGATACCTTAACAATTTCCTTCCAAATTCAATCATCCTCATCCCTGAATAACCCATGTATTGAACACGATATTTTTGGTGGATGTCCATTAATCCTCCTGCTGCTAATAACTGAAATGTTATCTGGCCTTGTCAACCCTGGAGATAACTCACCATATCCTTTCTGAAAAATGTAGCCTCTGGGAACAAGTGGCACTAAGAAAAATGTCCCTGACCTGCCTTCTTTTTTTTTTATTTTTTTTTTTTTTTAGTATAGTTTATACTTATTGATCCTTTTAAAAATCTCGGTAGCCGTGCAATGAAATCACAGTTTCGGGAGTCTGCCTTAGTAAATGGACTGTAGTGTACTCCCACAGAATCTGAGGGCAGCTGGAGACAAAGAGGAAGTGCCCCTGTAGGACAGAGCATTGTCCCTCCACATCCAGGCCAGCATGACTTGGTGTCTTCCTCTCTTTGCAGTGGTGTGTCATTCCTTCAGCCCAGCACTGAAAGTAGAGAGCTGTCATCTTTGGACCCCCACGAACACTGCTGTGCATGCCTGCTCAGACATCATGTTTCACTCAGAGGGTAACAAAAAAAAAAAAAAAAAGAAGAAGCATTTAACCTCCACACAAGAAATAATCAATCTCTGTGTTAGAAGTTACTAAATATTAGGCCACCATTCAAAAAGTTATAGGTAGAGATACCAGTTTGAATTTCCTGGTGTACTACTGGCATAATGAAATCTTGAATGAACAAAACATGCTACTTCTGCTGACAAATGACAATAACAGTCCTAGACATGAAGTGATTTTTTTTAAGAGGTGGTTACCTACTAAATTTAACCACCCCTCTCCCATTTTCACATTCTCTTCATTGTCTTGAAATGGCTGCTGATCTGACTTAATTAACCATGTTCACAGAACACATCTTTTGAGGTTCAAATCAATAATAAATAGGAAAATGGTGACTATTGTTTACTCTCATGATTAAAACAAACAGAATTTGGACAGACTTTTAAAAGGAGAATGGGCAGCCTTAAAAGCTTTCTTTTAAGATTTCTATGTAGCTGTGCTCTAGACAGAATTGCTTTTATGCTAAACGTATTAGAGAAAGAAAACCTGAGTGACCAACATTTCATTTTTAACTGATTTAATAACTTTTGGTATTAAAAAGTGGACTCTGGCAAGGTTATATAGTTCTGAGGGCTTTTTAATAAATGGTCCTTACACTAGACCTCATAAATTTATCCTCAGTATCTAATGGGTTACCAATTTATTGCTTTTTAAGTGAGATTTAATTTGCTCTTAACATATGACTTTTTCCCTCTCTACTTTTTGGTCAGACATACAAGACCAATTGTCAGGCATGTAGCATGTAACATGTAACATGTTTTGTTCATTCAAGATTTCATTATGCCAGTAGTACATCAGGAAATTCAAACTATTCAAAATTCAAAAACCTATAACTTTTTGAACAGTGCCCTAATATTTAGTAACTTCTATTATTCTATTATTCTAATATTTAATAACTTCTAACACATAGATTTCTTATTTCTTGTATGGAGGTTAAATACTTCTTATTGTTCATATTAAAATGAGTTTTCTGCTCTTCATCTCTCTAGGAAGTGTCAAGAAAATGCAGATGTTGAAGAGAAATTATTTTACTTTTTAGAAATTAGCAGCTCCTGTGAAATTAAACCAATGTTCTAGTCATTGCTTCCATTTAAGTAACCCCTCTCTGCTGATATGTAGAGATTTCACACCTTGGTTCATCTTCTGCTAGTATGGAGAGATCAACACTCTACAGAATATCTATTTTAATAATGTCTAGTAATATTTTATAATTTTCCTATTTTAATAATATTTCACTATTTAATATCTCCCTTGTTAATTTTTTACCTGATTGACTACATGCATGTTCTCAGGATCCAAAGTCAATATTGCAGAACAGACTCTCATAATTCTCTTTTACTTTTATGTTTTTTTTCAGGCATTGATGGTAAATAACTAATAAGAAATTGTGTAATTTTACCTGGCAGAGCACAGTGCTTCCTCCATAGTGGCTGGTGGTACTATCACCAGTACAAATCTCTATTACATGTAAAAGTTTGTAGTCTTCTTGGATAGCTTTTTTTTTTTTTCTATTGTTTTATTATATTCCTCTTCTGTCTGGTCTATGCAGCAGTATTGTCTTCCTTGGGCTCCTTTGAGTGAGTAACATGCCTCAGGCATGAAGGGCAAGGTTACTTGTTTTTCAATGTTTGTTGATTTTTTTTCCCCACAGTGATCCAGGCCAAAACATTGTTTAAGGGTTTCTTTGGTTGGTAGGTTTCATTTGCTTGTTTCAGACTTTATTTATTTTGGTTTTTATTCTGTTCTGCTTTAACACATGTTAAATGACCAGTCTCTTTTTCCCAAACATGCCATTTTTTTTCTCTGCTTGAAGTGTTCATACACTTATCCAGATGGATTATTTTTAAAATAACGTTTCAGTACTATTTAAGTAAGTTAAAAAATAGTTCTTTAGCTTGTCTGAATCTCTATCTGTCATAGGTCTATTCTGCAGACAGTAAAGTGGCTCAGATCTCCTCTGTCATCCAGACAGACTTTTACAGTTGTGAGCTTGCCTCGAGTGTTTGAAAAGTACTTACCTGAAGACAAATCTGGCCCTATGCCTGGTGTGTGACCTCTCACCTATGGCCAGTGAGAGCATGGGAAAAGTATGCTTTAAAGAAAAGACTATTGTGCTGAGTTTTTTCCTGTGTGTACTCGGGCAACAGAGAAGAGTGCTGTCATTCAAGATACACTGGGCTCAAAGAATCAATCTAGAAACCCATGAGACCTGCAAAGAATTCTGAAGGGTTGTAAGATAGGAGTGTTGCACACACTTATGTCTCACAGCAAATCTTCAACCAGCATCCAAAGTACATCAACTTCAAGAGCTTTCAGAAAAGCAGTGATATATATTTAGAATATAGGAAATCTTCTCTGAACCCATTCTCTTAGCCTGGCATGAGGCAGTGATTTCACAATTGTAATCATAAAGTTTAAGCTGTTACTACAGAGACACAGAAAAAAACTGAAGTCTTGGTTATCCTGTATGTTGGTGAAGATGTTGAAATAGTTCTAGAAAATGTCTGGTTTTTTTGCCTTGGTACTAAAACTTCTTTTGGAAAAAAACTAACAAGGATTTATTGTTTAGGAAAATATGCTAGCACTACATAGGCGCTGTTCTTTGACTCTCAACTTGTTTGCATGTGTGTGTCCTTGTGATGTTAACTCACCAAAGAAATGTTAAAACTGTTGATTTTAAATTACACAGTATGGACACAGCAGTGTTTCACAGCACTAATGAGTCCAGGATAATGCTACTTGAAAGCAGAGTGTAGAAAGTATTGTAACACTTCTCTTCCACAGCTATCCTACACTCTGACACATTTTGTGAGCTGCGTGGCATGTGGCAGACTGCTTAGTGCAGATAGAAACCTCCTACAGATCTAAATGCTTTACAGACTGAGGAAGATTTTGTGGATAACTGTCCCTGCAACAAATCTGCTTATCAAGGTGATGTATCATCTCTGTATTTTTCTACAGTAATAAAATTCATACAACTTCTTAAAATTGAGAACTTTTTTTTTATTATTTTCTCAACACTGAATTTTCTTTTCTATTACTTCAAAGTGTCTTAATTATATCAATAATCAATAGCCAAGGATAGGAAATGGATTGTAACTGATTCAGAAAAACATTCTGTGTGTGAACAGTGAAATTATGCTGGTTAGATTGCAGTTATTGTTGGAAACTACAGTCATTGGTGGTTCATAAAATAGGTAAAGCCATTTGCCCACAGAACATCAGTTTGTAGAAATTTGAAATAGACCTGAGAAGCATGCATGGTGGTGGTTTCCCTGCATGGTAATTTCATGCAAGTTGTGAAAACTGCCTCATTCAAATATATTTATATATTTTGATATACATATAGAAAATAGTCAAGGGGTACTTCATCCTTTTTACTCCAAAATCTGATGTTGAAAGAAAACATGTCATAAATAACACTTCTAGAGAGGAGTGTGTGTGGTAATCCTGCTGAATCAGGATTTTCACTGAAAATCAAAAATTTTCAGTGAAAATTCTTTCCCATATGTTTTTCTTAAATAAAAAAATGAAAGGGCTTCTCAGAAAATACAATAGGGAAGCTAGGAGGGAAGGATTGATCAGGCTAAGACTAATTGGCTGAAGCTGAGCCTCTAGAGATTAGTCATCATTAGGCAAAGGAGAACAGTTAAACTACCTTGAAATAAACAGGGTCACATCTACTTTCAGGAATAAATTAGTCTGTAGATTTGTTGACACAGCAAACTGTTCCTTCCTGGCACAATGTGTACGAGGGGAAATTAGACAATAAATAATATTTGACTTTGATCTGATTTGTACAAAGTGCAATATTGTACTTTCCCTTCCTTCATTTATCATATCTGATTTCATCCCAACCCTTCAGCCTTTATTTAGCTCCCCCTACACACTGTTTAAACAGACTAAATTAGTAAAGAATGTAGGGATTCGTTGATGAGTTAAAATAAATTATTTATTCTCATGCCAGAAAAGAAATTAAAACCTTCCATTTATTATATAGTTAGAAAAACATGTGTGCTATCGAATAATAAGTGTACATGGGTTGAACAAATGTCAGGATAGGTGTAAAGAAATTTAAAAATAAACTATCATCAGAGGCAATTTAATGTGGGAGGTATAGTGCATCTGCAATGGAATGGAAAATAAAGAACAAACAGGTTTATGAGAGAAAGATATGTAAGAGAGAAAGATACGTAATAAATATTAAAAAGGATATCATAGGTCAGATAAATGCTATTTCTCCACTTACAAAAAGTTCAAAAGATTGTGAATAAAGACCAATGTCTAAAAATATGTAGCTGACCATCTGGATAGAACTTGCCTTGAAGAATAATTTTTCATTACTTTGAAATTCACAAATATGAAGGAAGGGATCCTGTAAGTAGCACTAGAAGATGTATCTTTGCTGAAGGAGAAAGAATTGACAGAAAACTGCATAATAACTTATTAATAAATTAAAATCTATTTGAATTTGTCCAAACTAGTGTCAGGGTAGGCTGTCCTCTGCTGTTGAGTATTATACAGAGTTATGAATAAAATCCCATTTCTAAAGCCTATGGCTCATACTTACAACCCATGCCAATAAAAGCACAACTGCCATGAAAACATTTTTGTATCCTTCTGACCATTCCTGATCAGTGATGGAAGGCAAATTCCTTGTGTTTAGAAATAGATTGAGTTACAGGAATAATATTTCTTTCTTATAAGCTTACAATAAATTAGGAAAATTGAAAAAAATTGGTCCAGTCACACACACACAGGACTCTAATTTAAGGAGAATACCTACTCTATTTTTTCCTCTCTTTCTCATGATACTCATGAGAATTCTCATTAATTCTTTAAATCCTGATTTAATTACAAAAACAGTCTGATTTATTGGAGAAGGGAACAGTGTCACACAACAGTGTTATTTTGTCACTTTTAATAGTTATAGTCCTGTTTTCACTTTGGATTATTACACATTTTTCTTTATCAGATGTCTCAACACCTAGAAAATCAGAGGCTCAGAATTGCTGGATAGCTCTCATCTCACAGAATTATCTGCAGGAACTCCTCTTGTATCAGCCTGGCCTGCATAAATATTCTGGAAGTTGATAAATTGACTGGAAGGATTTTGTGAGAGCTGTAATTCTATTGTGTGGTGAAACCAAACAAACCCAAGAAATGATGTGAATGAGTGCCAATACCTGAAAGTTACACTTATGGTTAAAGTGAAATTAAGAATATGGACTTGAAAAAATCCAAGATATCTCATTTCACCTCTATGGAGTAATTTGTATCAATTGTGTTTATATGGGTTTCTGCTTGCCATAACAACAGTCAGCAGTTGGAAAATATAAAAATGGATCTGTAAGATTGATAGAGGGAGATACATTTTTATTACAGTGAGAAAAGTGGTGGTTTTAAATTTTGGTTTGTATCTCTTTGTATGAAGAAGGCCAAGTGTTACATCTGATCAGGCTGTTCTGCTCCATATGCAGTTTATAGAAAAAGATGAATACGTGTGGCAGGTAGATTATATGTCTATTAAAAAAGAGTAAAAGCTTTTGTTTTGAGCCTTAATAATACTCTCCTGAGTCATCCAAAGTCACTTTGGAGAATATCTCAGTTGGAGAGGACAGAAAAGATCATCATCAGCCTCTCTTCAAAAAACTTTGTTCATTTTTGGGGTAAATATTTTTTATTTTAGTTCATTTTGAGGTATTATTTATTTTAATTTTATTTTTGACAAAGTCATTTCTAAAGTCATCTTAATCTCACTGGATCTTTGCTGGCAAATGCAAAAGAGATGCAATATAAATGGAGTTTAATATGAATGCTGGGGTTCCTGCACATCTCCACTCCCATTCTTTTCAAAAGACTTTGTCACAGTGTTATTGCTGTTATTGTTTTAAAATGCCTGGAATTTGTAGAAACTTGGCTATGAGACATTCCTGAGTGTAGAGGGCAGTTTCCCTGGGAAAAAAGAAAATCCTGGAAAAATGCCTTGGGAACCCCATTCTCAGTGCCATAAGCAAAAGGCTTATTGACATGTTCTCTATGTAAATTGTTACTAGAAAGTTTTCAGTTCTCTGTGCTATCATAGGTTGATTTTTGGTGCAAGAATTTTAATATTCTTAGTCGTTGTCCCCCATTGGACCCTTCCCTCAGACCAAAACTTAACTCCCCACCCACAGCAAGGTGCATAAGTTCCCCTGTCTGACCCTAAACTGCCTTTGGCATTGTGCCTTTTGCCCCTTGTACTGCCTTGATCCAGGTCGGTCCAGTACAGTGAACGCCTTACTGTTTGTTATTTTTGTATGACTAAAATCTCTTCTCAGACAACAGATTGAAGCTGTCTCTCTCCATTTAAGTATCCACCAGGCCAGAGTCCCAAGGAAACTCAAAGGGGTCTGAATGTCTGGACTCAGACTCCAGGAAGTTTCACCTGAGCATTGTCTGTGTGCCACTCCTGTGTGACTTACATTATGGAAGTCTTCATAAATAGGAACATGTGAGGCAGAACAAGCTGCTAATTTCCTTCACCATCCATACCCCTTTTGATGTTTCTGACTCAGTGATTAAGCTATGAGAAGTTTTGAAACATGGCTGCAGAAGACACTTTTTTTTTTGCAGTGTGTAATTTTCTGCCCTTTATACAAAGTAGAGACCTCATTTTCATAACAGCCACACTTTTACATTTACACAATGAATCTGTTTCTCCAGCACTGAAAGTGGTGGTCTAGTACTGTACATTACAGCCAGCTGTCACTGAGTTATCTCTGTTGTCTCCATCTCATGAATTTCAAGCCTATTAAGAAACTACTTTCTCTCCTGGTGCATGGAATCTTACTTACTGAATCCACAGAAACGGTGCAGGAACTCAGTGTCAAGATTTTAGATTTTGTGATGAGGAAGTGCCAAAGTACCAGAATTACAAAACAAGTCAGTGCACCTGTGTGTAAGTCTTGTGAGGCTGGGGCACTGGAATGAAACCAAGGTCTTTTTTTCTGAATGGAAGACGTAGTGAAAAGCATAAGTCTGACTGTGTTGCTTTACCCTTTGAAGAGATTATCAAGTTCAAGGACAATTTTTATGCATGGCCAGATCCATCTTTGAACTTCCTAAGAGTTTGGACATCAAATTTTTCCTACAAGGCACACTAAATGAAAGAGCAAGTATGAGCAAAGTCAGCCTATCAAGAGAAAGGTCTCAGAAAAATTCTGTAAAGGTTTTACTTCATTGCAGTGAGGCATCATCAAAAGATTGAAGGGAATTAATGACGACCATGAAAATAATGAACATTTATCATGCTGTGGATCATTGTCCCAATGGGAATGAAAGAGATTCAGCCTCTTGGGAAATTCTATGTCAGGCTGAACAAAACACTTGAAAATCTATTAGTTGAAGTTTAGTTGAGGCAAATTTCAGATGAATGAATTGAAAAACTCTACAATAATGAGTCCTTTAACTCATTTACTTCAAATAATTTTGCTAGAGAAAGCAGAAGAGAGATGTGCTGGCATGGTGAAATAGGGGGAAATTATGACACAAGAGGAAAGTTTGAGTTAAAGCAATTAAATTCACATATATATATAAAAAATATAGATAACTAGGAAAGAGAAGTGTTTCTATAACCTATAAAATGAGGAAAAAAATAACATAAGACAAAGTAAAGAAAAAATTGAAGAAAATGAAACTATTCATAGAAGGATTTCAAATTATCAGAGCAAAAATGTGGCAGAATGGAATAAAGAAATAAAGACCATATATATATAAAAATATGAAAAAAAGTGATAAAAAATTTAAAGAGAGAGAAAAAAAATTAGCAGTTGAAAACAAGCTGTGGAAAAACACAGGGAGAAAATTGAAGTTTTGTATTTTATTGTTGTGGATACAACAAAGAAATGTTTTTGCACAATAAGAGACAGCAACCCACATTGAAAACTGATGTGTAGTACTGTGATGTTCACATGCTGAGATTGTCTCAGAAGACATCTTATTGCATGTTAACAATAACTAGTAAACTAAATTAGGTTTTTCCTACCATCAAATCAAATGGGTTTTTTTAGTGTTTAATGTTGTATCTCCTAGCCAAGATATGGAGACCTTAATTAAATTCTTTTGCTAATAAATGTGTTTCTGAAAATTAACCCCTATATCAGCCTATCCTACCTTCATAGAAGTTTATTACAAAATTATTTTTCAGGCAATCTTTATAGTTGATCTTTATATAAACAAATATTTACTTCCAACTTTCTCCGAATTACAGAGCTAAACTTAATGATTGAGTATTTTATTGTGTTCTGCTCCCACCCATTGAGAAAAGAAATTAGACACATGCATTTTCCAGCACCTGTAGGATGGGATTACTCTAAAGAAACTATACAAGTGATTACCCAGCTTTTCCCAAATGTAAAATTCCAAGTTAACTGTCAACAAATATCAAGATGTATGATTCAGCACATGTGATAAGAGGATAATGATGATATAAATATCTAACTGAGTGCTGATATATACTTGAGGGATCTTTCTACTTCTCCTGATCTTTACAAAGATACTGTAAAAGTATTGTGGAGGGTAGGTTTTTTGGAGGTGCTTGATAACAAGAGAAACTGTTTTAAGTCTCACAGTTCTGATTTCCAGGGCACAGTAGAGACCTCCTGCTTCTTTCAGGGTTAGCTTAGGTTTTTTACCATCAGAGGGACAGATGAATAACCGGTCTTGCTTACACTTACACATGTAAATTGCTGGCTTCTCATATTGTGAATTATTGCTCAGGTCACCACTCTTTCTCTGCATTGCACACATTTCCATTTATGTCACTCCACTGATAAAGGCCTGATGGGTGATGGCCTAAGCAAAAGAACTTTTCCAGAGTGAAATTGTCTGGCTATTGATGGGCAGTTACAGAAGTCTGTCCTCAATGTTCCTCATTCATTATTTCTTGTGGAGAACCTGTGTATTGGCTAGCCAGAGCTTGTTAAGCCTAGAATTTCTGAATGGTTGTTGGATTCATATGGATGCCTCTTTATCATTCATGTCTGCAGGCTAGTGTTGCATGAATGAAATAGCAAATGAAATAGCTAAAAAAAATAAATAAAACTTGTGTGTACAAGAACAACATTCAGACAATTTTGTCCAATCAACACTGCTTTACAGTTTTGACTGGACTTCTTCAAGAGAGGGATTTCACTGAAAAGCAGGGATTTCCAGAGATCTGCACATCTATTTTGACCAAGATTCAGTCAACCAAGATTCAGATAACCATTTCTGACAGATTTTTATTAAGTATATTCCTTGACTCTCAAAGCAGATGGATATAAACATCTTCAGATATGTATGAGGCGGAGCTACTAGATAGAGTACCTCTTCCTCATACATATCTAAAGGCTGAAAATGGTGAGTTATCTAGTACTCCTGTGTGCAGGTTTTCACCCTTTCTTAGCATTTCTCTTAGCATACTTCTCCTAAGAGAGTTTCAAAATAAAATAGCAAGAGGAAAATATAAAAAATCAAAATAAAAATGTTACAGCATTATATGAATGGTATGGAAGTAGAATGGTCACAAGGAACAATCAACAATAATTTGCACTTTGTGTATTAAGAACATAGACAACTCTTCCAAATTACAGTACCTGTGAGAGTCAGAAAAGGCTATCAGATTAAACACTGTTAGAAAAACAATTTAGATTTACTCAATAATGACATGAGATTTCTTAGATGCCAGCTAGGAAGAACATAAATTCTCTTATCTCAATACTTTAGACTTTGGAATACCTAAATGTTGTCATCTTGAAACTGCTGCAATAATTGGGTAGCACTAAGAATGTTGTTTTTGTTAAAAATAGAGTATCATTGTAAGGAAAGAATAAGAAGTGTTTGACATTGAAACAGTCCATGAAATTCATTCCAACTTTATTTTTATGGTATTTTAAATTCTGAGAAATGAGAAGGCATATTTTCTTACATATCTACATGAATAAAATATTTGACACTTTGCTAAGGCTAAGTTTTTTGCAAGTTAGAGGATTTTTTTAACCCATGCTTTCAAAGTAATAGGGTGTAGAAATGAAATGAAAAATGATCTGTGGCTGGCCTTTTTTGTGGCAGAAATGAATTGTACTAATTTGGTTCAGAGAATGTCAATCTCTTGCACTCCAGTCTAAGACTTCACTTTCATTGTTCTGTTTTACTATTGGAGTTGAGAATATTGGTAGATCTTAAGTAAGTAGGACTGAAATTCTTGAACGTCTTGTCTATTAGCAAATTCTTGAGTTGTACTTACTGAAGACTTCTGTGTAGAATTTGAAGTTCATTGAGTTATCACAGTCATTTATGTATAAAAATCTATCTTTTTAGGAAAATAAAAATTGAGAAAAACTATACATTAACTTTATTATATCTTCTCATGTGTTTTGCACATAAGCAGATTGAGTCATTTCGTGTACCAGTGATAATACAATTGACAAAAAAAAAAGGAAGATATAAAAATTTGGTCAATATTGCCAGTTTAATCTCAGTAATACACATCCTGAAAACAGCTCAGAGAATGGCCCTAACAGGTCAGAAAGAAAGAAAGCTGGCTATGTTTGGTAACTGAATCCGGAAATGCAACCTCTCACACTTCAGTCTTCTGCTTTAAATCGACCATGAGTGGCTGTAGTATGGTAAGGAACAGGTTTCCACTTTCAGTGTGCCCTGGTTGTGTGGAGAGAGGCCCTTGGGAAGGTGACTCCTCTGACTCCTCTATGGAAATACTTGCCTGGTGTGTAGTAACTGTACACATTCTTAGAGGCCAGCTTGGTCTGGGTTGTTTGGGTTTTTTAGTAGGATTAGTGCTTTCCCTCAAGTCACACTAATACTTCCTTGCCTTGTGTAACCCGGCTGTGGTAGGTCTGCAAAACAAGTGAGAACAGAAATGGACCTTAATTATTCATGCCATAGAAGAAGACAAATTTATAGTAAAGAATTTTCCATAACACATTCAGTCTTTGTCATTTCCAAGGTATTCTTATTTCCTCTTCTTTACCCTCCACCTGTACCACCCACTGGCCTGGTGATGTCTCCACAGCAGAGCTGGCAGCAGCCCCAGAGCTGTGCTGGGCTGCAGCTCAGCTGAGACATGGGTTGTATCAGTGAGCAGGCAGAGGAGTACATGGCACAAGAGAAAAAGGAGCTTTTTAACCACCAGGTTCTTATACCTACTTCAAGTCTGTTTGCTTAACGACAGCTAAAAAATGAAATAAATTTGACAAAATCCTCAGTTGTGCTGTCATGGTAAATAGTCCATTGTACATCCAGCGGAGATGTGTAAAGAACCTAGACAACTTTCAGGCAGTTAGATCTTCATAAAGAGAAGATTTTCTATTATTAAAGAAATAAATAGTTATTAAATACTCCATATTGTCTAACAGGTATGTATGTAATATTAGGATTTGCTCCCTACAGCCTACCAAGTGAAGCTATGAAAAAAATCTACATTTTGGCTAAAGAAACTTGAAGTTCCTTAGCCCTAGGCCGCTAGTTATGCAAAATGAATGTGAGATCTTTCTCTTAAGCATACATTTCTTCCTCCATAAACAGAAACTTAATAAAAAATAAAGCTTTACAGTACTTTAAACAAAATTTTGATTGAATTTAATTACAGATTTTGGCATTTTAGAGCCTTAAAATATCATTTACATTTAAAAAAAAGTATATAGTTGCAGATTATTTATTCAATTTGTCTTTAGAAGTGTAACATCTCAAGTCTTTAGGGAAAATATAAAATATGATAGGCAGTCTGTAAGAAGGAAGATAAAATGGTTGAAAAAAATTTTAGAAAATGTCATTAGCTAAATCCGAAACGAATACTCATTCAGGTATTAGACTGAAATAAACTAATTTTGATATTGCTATTTTCTTCAAATGAGAAATAACTCTTAGACTTTATCCCCTCCCTATTCTCCATTTTTTACATTCTTACACACTCATTTGCTGCAATAATTTCAGGGTTCCTATTCTCTTGCGGAAGTTACAGAATTACATCCATCCCACGTGGTAGGTACCAGGGCTTTTGGAAAAGGCATGAAAAATCTGCACTGGGGTGTAGGCATGCAGCCCCACACCCTAGTAGGTGTTTCTAGATAGAGAAAAAAGTTTTGGTTTACCTTTGAACATGTAAGAAAGTTAAACCAGAATTTTCCATAACCTTCTCATTGTAATTGGCCAGTGCCAGCATAGGAGCACTGATTGGGCTTTGGAAATGTACCTCAAAGCCTGTTGGATTGGACAAGGTGCAAAATAGTCCACCTGGACCATCAAGTGCTAAAAAGACTGCAAAAAGGAGCTCAAGTGCTTTTTTGGACTGCCTTAGCCAGTGTAAGAGTGTTCTCTGCACTGGATTCGACCTATATTTCTTTTGTTCTATGATGTTTATTATTTTTGTCATTATTAAAACCTTTTGTTTCACAAAGCATGTCCAGAGAAGTTGTCCCACTATTATTAAGCCGCTCTGGGAAGTTGCAGGTCAACCCTCAGACCTGATAAATCTTCATGTATCTTATTCCATTCTGGCCACATGCAAGATTGCATAACTTGGGGACCCACACTGCTGAGATCTCTCCTACTGATTTCTGTCTCTGGGATTGCTGCTCTTGAACTCACGCTCAAACCTTGGTGCCATTATGCCAGAAGGCATCTACACTGGATGTTATGATGCAAGGGGTAGCTGCTGATGCTACCAGGTTAGGAATGAATGCAGACTCAGGTTGCTCAATCCATCTCTCTGACTGTCTGGATGTTCCTTTGCCTGCTCTGCCTGTGCCCTTCCCCATCCCAAACCCTCCAAAAAAATGTTGCTCATTTTGGAAAAGACAGAATCAATACTCTATTTTCAGCAGTGAATAGGAACCAGGATTCAGGTACAATTCAGTGACTAACACTCTCCAGTGTGCTCTTGGATGACTAATCTCAGGAAAGAAACAACCTTCAACAGTACTCTGCCCTTGAAAATGCCCTTTGAGTATATGCTTATCTGAGATCTAGATAGTTTGGAAGTTATTTTCTTTTAAATATGAACTTAAAATAAAACATACATGCAGTCATATAATTATGAGAATTTGGACGACAGCTCTCTGTTCATACTTCATGAAATCTACTGAAGTAGAATCTTTTAATTATGGGAGACTGCTTGTTTAGGATTTAATGCTCACCACAAGTAAGGAAATGAGGAACTTGATGTGCTCAGCTTGTCACAAATTAAGAGATTGATTCTGGAAGAATGGCATTACATGTACTCAGTCTGTACAATAGTACTTTTGCATAACTAATTGTACAAGCTCTTGTTTTATTTCAGTGGGACCTCACACCTACATTTACCCTTTTGAGATATTTTATATTGAGATTTTACTGACTGCCACAGTTTCAAAAGGCAATTGCATCCCAAAGCTGTAATTTACTTCTGCTAATAGACCTTCACTTTGGAATTCCTCAGATTCACACTGATAATTCAATGGTTATTGAACATTCATGCTCATTTCAGCAAGGACTTCTTGCAAGGATGAAGGGGAGTGCAAAAGGTTTAAGATTTCCCATGGTAGTTCTTTGATGCAGCTTTGATTTGGCAAGCTCATCATACCTTGTTACAAAGATGACACCAGTGAACCTCCAGTGATTACTAACCATAAACTTCATCCATTTTGTATCTGGTCTCTGCTTGACTCCCAGTTAGACCTTTTCTTTGCAGCTATGTGATTCCAGATATTGCTTTCTTCTACTAAGTCAGCAGAAGAAAATCTCTAATTATGGGAACAGTCAACAGAGTCAGCAAAACAAAACTCATTATGTATTACAAAAAATCCAGCAGCGAATAGCTCATGCAAATTCTTCACGGAGTTACAGAAAATAGATTCTCTATTAGCAGAAAAAGGGTTCTGGCTTGCTGTCACCTTGGTAAGTTCTTGAACCATTTTTTTTTTATTTGTTACATTAAATTGCAATTTCATACATTTTCATTTATATTGTTTTGGAAAAGTGGTGGTTTTGTGGTTTTTTGTTTGTTTGTTTGTTTGTTTTGTAATAGACACTGTACGGAAATCTTTTAAAACACCAAGAATTCATTAAATCTTGCCCCATTAAGATGTAAGAGTTTTATATTTATAACTTGGATATGGTTGGTTTGCACTGTAGCAAAATAAAGTTCATGTTTTCATAATAAGTCTTTCTTTTTTAATCCTGGTTCCACAGAGGGAAGAGGATGAAAGAGCAGGAGAACAACATATGTGTAATCCTGTTTAACTAGTCTGCTGTCCTCTACTTTTGACCGACTTCCAATAATGTCCATAAACTTTTTGCAACTATTTTGTAAAATCTTATGATAGGACAATGGACTTCACCATTTTCACCTACTTTCGACCGACTTGTGGATTTTAGATATATTTGTGGTTTTATCTGCTTTTCATTTGCTTCAGTGAATGACTACTTGAAGTCCATTTTTCCTCTGTGTATATCCACACAGATTTACTTATTTCTCATTTCTAATGAGCCCTAATTTTCATCCTAATTGAAGGATGACCTAGCTACCTCCTTTCAATCTTCTTTTCCACACAGAGTTATTCTAAAAAAAGAATGATTTAAGGAGGGCTTCCTTAGAGCATGAAGAAAGAAATAGTTTGCTGATTACCCTCCACCTGTTTTCTTCATATCTGCTTGCTTGTTTTGCAGTCTCAGATTCCAGCAGAGATGAAAACAGTGAGAGAACAGGAAAGAAAAACTAACACAAATATAGTTAGGTAGATCTGATTTATGTAATGGCCTGTATTAAACGGAATATTTAATCATTTGCATCTTGCAAGGGCAAAACAAAACCACCTAATACTAACACTGCTCAGAAATATATTAAATCTAAAAAGTCAGTTATCTTTTGAAGATAAATATCACCACCACTTCCACCCCCAGAAAACAATTATCACTGTTGTTTTTTTCTAAAAAATACCCCAAAAACCTTGCCCTCACCTAAAGTACTAAATACTGCAAGACATTTTAGTATTAAAATATTTTAGAGTGGTTTTTGTTTGTCCTGTTTTCTATGTTAATTGGTTCTGGGATTGATTTTTCTTTTTCTTTTTTTTTTTTTCTGAATCAAGTGTCTTTTTTCTTTTGGCTAATTAGGTTCCAGCCTCGGCTGTAACTATGCTATTTCTATTTTCTGAGCTTAAATTGAAAATTTTTCCCTTTTCATGGAAGTTGGTAAATATTTTTGCAAATTATTATGACACTTTGTACTCCAGATTAAAATTTTTCTCGTAATCTCTACTTTTTTTGTGTGTGTGTTTTTGTTTGTTTGTTAGTGTATAACCATTATTTAATTCAATTATTCCCTGAAGAATTATTACTATAGGAAGCTAACAACATTTCCTAGATATGTACTTGAATGTGTATGTCTGGTCAAATACTTTGAGCTCCATGTTTAAACAGAATCAAGTTAAAATATCTGATACTCAATGACTGGAAAGTCTCATATAATTCAAGTGATTTTAGCTATGTTGTTTCTGATCCTCATAGATAATGAAAGCGGGATCAAGTTCTGTGTGCATTCTCTTTCATGTTCTTTCAAATATACTCATTTTCACTTTTCTTTGCCTTTCAATTTAAAATTTAGAAAGGTGAAGTGCACTTGTTATCTTAAATATGAGATTTAATAATTCCCTAACACTAAACTTTATCTTGAATTTGTAATATGATTGACTTCAATGAACAATACTGCTCTTGACAGTCAACAGCCAGTGTTATGATGCTACCACTGGGATATACTTCTGAAAACTATAAATATCAAACTTACAAAGATATCCACTTTTAATTACAGGCTTTGCCAAAAATGCAAATATGTTTAATTGCAATGGAAATAAGGATTTTTAACACTGCTGTGAATAATAACCTCTCTCAACTGACATTTCAGCCTTAGAACAAATATATGGTAAAGGTGAAAGAGCCATTATAGATGAAAACTAAAAAAAGTTTTTTATATGGGCAAGTGGGCATTAACACTAACACTCTTGCTTCAAACTTTCTATTTACAATGCTATTTAAAATCAAATACAATCAATGCTCTTCTAATCTGGTTTTACATGCTTAAATTCCATTTGGAATTGACAGTACAGCTATTATGTTTCTCACAGCAAGAAGAAAAAAGACAAGGTTCTGTTGTAATATTAATTAGAAAGTGATACTGTAGCATACTGTTGAGCAATTTATCTTCTTCATTTGAAGACACATAACATTGCAGTCAAATCACAAGACTAGTCATTCTGCAAACTCACTCTTTTTTACAGTGACCAAATGGTAGGGTCTTTGGATGCAAAAAAAAGGAAGAGCAGAGGGGAATGACAGGAAAGAGATAACAGGTGTCTATTTCAAATGGACAAGTTTAAGTAAAATTTTGACCTGACTGTTAGAGTACACAGAGATCATCTAGTTTTCTACTTTGATGACATGCAACGTATACTATCATCAACTCAAATTAGGGATGTGCTGAAGTTCTTGCTTAGGCAATGATTGTGTTGTTCCTTCTCTTAGATAATGGCTGTTTGAATTTGTGCTACATGGCTCTTCGGACAACATTTTAACAATACAAGTAATTCTTCTCCTTTTCCTTCCCTTAAATTTTTTGGCTTAAAATCAGTAGAAAATACATGATGTTTGCTTCCTTGAAAACCATTTGGTTTCAGCTTCCTCACTTTGCTCAATATATGAGCATGTGCACTGACAATTGAGCACCATTCCAATTTTCCTTGTAAACAAGAAAGTAGTATTAAATATAGGCTGCCCAGGAAAACCTCACTGCTAAACTTCCTAACTATGAATGCTCTCATCAGAAGTTTTGAAATATTTAAGGTATTTTGACAGTGTATGGTTGGAGTATCCAGTGAAATGCTATAAATATTTCTACTAGAAAAAACATTACTAGAATACATAACAGTAGATCCCATTTAATTGTTTTCTGATTATTTGTATTAACAAGAAAAAAACTTGTAAAAATTAAGTCTAATCAGAAAGACACGTAAAGAAGAAATGGCAGACATCCTCTAGATTCTTCAAAACATCTCTAATGCAAATGGGCTCATGTCAGCATGAATATAAAATATAAATTATTATCTGATGAATTTGTTTATAGATACAAGTATATTTGAAACTCCTAATTAGTAAAAATGGATTTGCTTTTATAGATGCCCTTATGAAGAAGTTCTATCAATTTTATTATTATAGAAACAGATTATTATTTATCTGCAATTTTATTATTATAGAAACAAATTACTTCTACAGAGTAGGATACTTAAGACATGCATTAAAGATCATAAAACATGCACTGCAATAGGATATTAACATTCTGATAGAGAACATGTAACAAGTGTTGTTTGGTTGGAGCAGTATATTATTACTTTATTTGCATTCGTCTTCATTCACAGAAACTATTTTTCTGTCAGAAGTTATATTTCCTTTAAATGAACAAATGGTGGTGTTTCAATTAAAATGTTTCCAGGAGAGCTTTCATGTTAAGCAAAAACTTCCAGGGGAGAGAGAAGCAGGAGAGACAATTAAGCCTGGAAATTAAAATAATTGCATCCTTCACAGTCATAAGAAGAGGTTCTCCATTTTTTTTACTGTTACTGTTTTATTGTGCAAGCCTTCTTTCCTTTATTTTTTTATTAAAAGTTTTGATAGGTTTGTGTGTTTTTTTTTTTTTTTTGTTTTGTTTTTTTTTTTTAATGTGAGGGGTTTTTTTCTTTGCTTGTGGGGGTTTCTGTGGTTTTGGTTTGGGGTTTTTTTGTTGTTGTTGTTGTTGTTGTTGTTTGGTTGTTTGATTGGTTGGTTGGTTGATTTTGGTTTTGATTTTGTTTGTTTTTCTTTTTTCCTAAAAAAAAAAAAATCAGTTACTTTCTGCATGAAAATTAGGTTTTAGCCTCTCTGTTAATTTAAAATGTACATGGGAATGCTCACATTCAGGTTTTATTTCCATGTAATTTCCTCAAATCGGTTTGTACCTAGGAGGGTTTTTTTAACTTGTCCAGTAAAGGTTGAAACATAGAGTACCTAAGCCATATGGTATCAGCTCCCAGAAGGAATTACTGGAAGAAGCTATTAAGCAGAAAAATCTCAAAAATGGGGTCACCAAGACTGCTGTGGATGAATATGAGTATGCAAATGTATAGGTCTGGTTATCAGTACCGCAAATTATTCATTTTAGTTACTATTTAAGGGTACAGTTGCTTTAGCATTTTTATTGCACTGTTCTACAGTGATTTGGCACAATGCATTAAAGTCTTTCAGAAAAAATCTGAACCCTCCCCCAGCAAAAACTCAATTAAAAATTAAAAATGTGCTTAATATTGTTAGCAAGATAAATATGAAAAAAGTTTCTTCTCTAAAAGACGGCATTACCAAATGCACAGCCAGCCCACTGGGAGAATAACATTGGTAGATATGAATTAAGGTGCATTTGTTATAGGATTTAAGATGGTGGTCTTAGAATGAGCATAAATAAGAGATAAATCTACAATAATTCAGTCATGGAATTTGATTTCTTCCCTTTAACCCGTGTTCCAGAGGTGAATCTCTTTAAGGTACAACAATTTGTGAAAGAATGTATTCATACACAGTTTATACTAAGCACACAGACTTTCAATTTATAAATAAAGGTTTTTATCAAATCAAAGCCATTTATTCTAACTCTAGAAAATTACTAGAATACTCTGAGATGAAAATTACACTGATTAGTAGTAAAATATTCCATGATCCTGTTTGCTTGTATGAGAGAAAAGGGGAAGATGTTCTTCTGCAATGATCCAAGAACCAGAGATGTATTATTAAATATGAAGAAGTTACTGGGCTGCCCCAAACTATAGTAAAGTTCAAAAAAAGAAGCTTTCCCACCTGTTTTCAATGGTTTCTGAGTCAATTCTAAATTAAGGGAACAATAGGATATGTTCAGAAAGCTGCTTTGATTAGTAGCTGTGATACTTTCCCCATTCTTTTTGGGCATTTCCACATTTTTTTGCTGTGCAAAAGAGACAGAAAAACCCCATGGTTTTCTGGCTCACAGAATGACTGAATCTACCAACTGTGGAGAAGGGGAGAGACAGCACATGACAAATACTCTGGAATGCAGCACAGGAGGCCCTGGGCTCCTCCTCTCTCTAGCTGCTGACCTTGGAGCTGTAATGTCTCAAAACAGACAGGAAGGTCTAGATCCCCTACCCTACTTTCAGTCACTGTAAACTCAGATATGCAAAAAAAATTTGTTCTCAGGGAGCAGATTTGGTTCTTTCACAGAACAGTGCATTGTTTTGCAACCTGTGGAAATTGCTTAATTCAGTTTACCTTTAACTCACTAATTTCCCATGAAATTAACCTCAGCTGATTTTAAGTCCTCTTTGATGGTCTCATGAAGTAGGCAAGAGTACTTGCTATTTGGGCCCTTACTGGCTGGCCAGCTCATTCAGAATTTATTATTAATTAATTATATGTCCTCTTTCTCAGTCCACTCATCTGATTCACTCTCAATATCTGCTAACCTTCTGCTAACTTGTAGGCACTTAATTATCTTTTCCACTTTTAACACCATCATGTGTCTTAAGGACGGAGAAGATGCCAGTGGGAGCTGAGGGCTTAAATTTTATCTGTGTACCCCCTGAACTGATAAGTGTACTTAGAATTGTGCAGGTCATGAAAATGTGAAAAATCATGGCCATTATATCTAAAAATCATATCATATATCTAAAAATCAAATAGAATTTTCCTGGTTTATATTAACATTACTACATTGTCTATCCAACTCAGTTAACTGAAAATAAAATTTGGCACACTTCATTGTCTTTGTTTAAATTTCTTTTTACAGACCTACATGATATGTAACATACAGGCTTCCTCTGGAAGGGAAGGTAAGAAGCTGCTATCCATGAGTCTTCCCTGCCTAGCATTATCCTCATTTCCAAGCAGAGACACTTTTTGATGTTATCGGAGGTGATTCTGTACTATTTTTCACCCCAGCTGATAATTTTTCTCACCCATCTTATGGCATAATGACATTAAGAAATTTAACTCTCCTAGTATTTTGAGACTTTCGGCTATCACACAGGGTTTATTTTTAATTGAGCTCCATGGGCTAAAATAAATGTTTAGGATTTCACATTCTTTGTTCCATTATAAGATTTCCAGTAACATATGTAATAGATTCAAATAGTAATAGTAGAACAAATGCAGACATATTTCTGTTAGAAATCCTGTCGTTTCTGTGTTTTTTATGTAGTTACTATGTTGCTTATGCAGAATCCCTTCATGAAGATGTCCTATTCCTCTTACAGACACATTTTCAGTTTTGCTTTAATCTTTCTTCCATTTGGCAGTCTACTAATGTTCATAGCTGTGATGTTTTTCTGCTTTGTTTTTCTTAAGAATTGTGGTGGCTTTTTCTCTTTTCTACTTTACCTGCTCAAATAATCAGCAATTGAAGTTTATGGTTTCATGGACATGTCTTCTGGAAGGCTTGCTTTTAGAGCTAGAATTTTAGAAACAACATTAAAAAAAACAACAAAACAAAACAAAAACAAACAAAAAACCATCACAAAATCTGAAGGGCAAAAAAGGCATAACAGGTGATGTGAGCTGGATGCTTTTACACTTGGGGGGCCCCTTATTTTCTTCCATGAACTTAAAATAAGAACCTTCATTCAAACACTACCTGATAAATTCTTCCCTGACTAGTTCCTTGGGGATCCCTTTGTCAATCAAAAGCCACATTTGCTTTTGTCAGTTATCTTCACTGAACAGCAACAGAATCATAAGTTGCTATTTGATTTGTCAAGTAAGGATGTGGGTGTTACTTCTTTTAATTAGAATTAAATGCAGGAGAGTTATATATACTCATTAAACTGTGCTGGTGCACACAAACATGAATCTTCTATAGTTTTCAGGAATCATTCAGCTTTTAATTTTTCTAATACATGGATTGACATTATTTAATTAAAATAATAATCAATTACTTCTTGCTGCTCACAATAAGAAATAGAACTTTCCAGCAGAACTGCTCCATCTGCAGTATCGAAGAAGCCTCCATTGAAATTCAACTTCATGAATAATTTTTCATCTATTTTTTTTCCTTGATCAAAAGTTATTTACATAAAATTGAAAGAAGCTGTGACTGCATTCTTTTCCCCATTTGTGTTCCCTGAAAAGTACTTAGTTAGCATGGAGGAAATCATGGAATTATTTCTTTTTCTGGAAGGTAACTGCCAAGTAGGAGTACGACAGCTGCAGTACTACATCTTTCCATAGTTGTCAATTAAGAGGAAACAGATCATCAAAACTTGAATGCTTCATTTTATAATGATCTTCTACATTGTGTTATTTTAAAAAGGCAAGTGCCTCTTGAAAAAGCTAAAAAAAGGAAAGTGGGCAGGGAGGGGGAGTTTCCAGTGCTGGCAGCTGACATTGTGCAAAAAGTTTTTTCCAAAAGAAGTAAAAAATTGTGAGTATCATTTTCAGTTTTCTTGTTCTTGATGCCAATTCCAATAATGAGCACTGTAACAGCACAGCTTTGAAAAGTCTTTATGATGCTTCTTCCTGGAGAAATAATGATTTTTTTTTTTTCCCCACAAGAGACACCTTGCAGAAGTTTCACAGACATTTATAGGATGAAAATAAGGGCATTGACCATTTTTCGTGTTCAGGACAGTCACTTTCTGGGTTGATGCTTTTAAACAAAAAGGAGGTAAAGGAAAAAAAATTGGTCATAAATGGTACTGAGATACAACTAGTACTATGACCAACGTTGTGGTCCAGCAGAGTATTTCTTATTCTGGGCAAGTGAACTCTAAGCATTTTATCTAGGGGAATCCCCACAGGGAGGAAGGCTGAGTTTGTGCTATCTTACTTAGAGGCAGATAACCCTTCATTGTATCATTTATTATGACACTGTGTGTATCTTGCATAAAATATTGATATTTTGTACATAGCTGCAAGACAGTAGATAAAATTTCTGTAACAGAAGGTCTTCAGAGAGGAAATCCAAAGGGAAATCGTATTAGGAGAACATAAAATCCATTGCACAAACATAAAATTACTGAAATTTTTTTTGACACTATTCCTCTTGTTCCTCTAATTTTCTACATTTTATGCCCATGTTTTATCTGTCTACTACATCTTGTCAGTTATATTTCAAGATTACTAAATGTGTTTGCACAATATTCATCAGTGGGGCCTAAAACATTGGAGGCCTCTAAATACATGCAAAAAAACCCGTGAATATTGATAATATAGCACATAGTCCTAAATGATTTCAACATAATTTCAGAGATTATTTTTCTCTTATTTCAGTTTAATCTCTTAGCAGATTTTTCCTGGTTGTTTGTTTGTTTGGATTTTTTTTTGTTTGTTTTTACTTTGTTAACATTATTATGTACATAAAAAAATGAAGAACTAATCAGAGGGATACTCTATATAAGTTATATAACTATTTGCAAAAGCACAGAAAATAGCACAAGTTTAACAGCTAAATTGTATTTTAAACCTCTCTGATTCCACCAATACACAGCAGGTAATACATACCAGAGAACCTATGAGTAGGTTATTTTAAAATTTTGTTACTGCAAATTCAGCTTCCAGTGAAGGAAAAATACCCAACAGAGATGTTTGTCACTCAGAATTAACGGATAAAGAAGTTCTGGAATAAACAAAGTCATGATTTCTACCAGTACAGGAACATGTTTCAATTCACAAGGGATAGTTGAAAAGTGCACCACCAAATGTGGCACAGAGTAGGAGGAGATAGGATGCTTCTAACATCCTTAGCCATGTCTTGAGACTGACATGATAATGAACTATATAATTATGCATAATTCTATACAGTCTCTAATAATTTTAGTTACTTTTTCTTTTCTGTCCTTTTCAGGATTTTTTTAAACAAACTTTCTGTTTTATTTATTTGCAAAATAACAAAATAATGCAAGTTAATTACAAAGTGTCAAAAATATAATCACTGACCTTAATCAAGTTCACCACGTATTTCAAGTAAGAAGAAAAAATAAAAATATGGATTTTTAAAGTACTTTTCAGGTGTGTCTATACTCATTTTTTTACTTGAATGGGTTAGCACCCATATTGTGGCAGCATTTCACATGGCCATTGGCCTCTAGTATATCATCAGATTAAATTTATTTTCACAAGTTTTCTTTTACAATGAAGTTTTCTTCAGTTTTACCATTGAAGAGGACTAGGTTTTATTGATTTAACTAAAGTGATGAAAAAAACTAAACCCAGAGATTTCCAGTTTAAATTTTATTCTTCATGGTTTTCTCTCCTATATTCAACTTGAATACGCTTCCCATGGTTTTTATGATACAGTGGATCATTTTCATTAGATCACATCTATTTTAAACTCTTTTATAAAAAAATTGAAATAATTTTTTTCTCTCCTATAATATGTTTGTAAAGGCATGGATGACTGGGTCTTTTGTTTGGAGTTTATGGGTTCTTTCAATTTTAAACTGAATACTTATGTGAAGTGATTTATTCTTAATCCTTGAGAATTACTGCTTAAATCTAATTAGAAGGTCAGGAACTGCTCTACATCAGGAGATTTTTATTAACCTTGGACTTCTATTATTGACTATTCTGCCCTAATATTTGGATGTGATTACATCTGAATACAGTCTTATCTTCTTCATTTTTTTTTCTTAATCTCTCTCTTGGGAGTCATTAATCATTTTGCAAAGATATTTTGGCAATGTCTTTTATAATTTAAACAATTTTTTGAACAGTCTTTCCAGGCTCTGCATTTTGGATTTTTTTTCCTTGTTTTTCCAGTATATTTAAATGGTTTAAATTCACATGCTTACGTTTGTATTTGCAGCCCATGTTAAGTGGAAAAAAAAAGCCACATAAATGTCTGAGAATATAGAATCTAAAATACTTATTCCAGAAATTTTCATTTACATGAATGGAGCTTATTAGTTTGGATCACAAATGCAAACCAGCACATTCATTGCAGGACATGTCAACCAGTTGATCATAGATATGGTACCAAAAAGTAATTGATTTTATTTTATATGCATATACAGTCTTGGATTTTGAAGGCTGTTATCATGTAAGAGAACAGTTGTCCAATTTCACTTCTGTTTGAGAAGGTATCTGAAATTATCATTATAGATGCCAAGCATGATTTCTAGAGAATGATGAATAGTGTCCATGTCACAAATAAATTAACAATCAACATAACTCTAAGAAAGCAATAAAATTTATTTTTTGTCATCCTGTGTGGTTGATGTCTCTCATCACTTCACATGTATTTCTCTCAGAGACTGTGAGACTATCCCAGGAATTTGTACAGTCAGGTATGAGATGTAACATCTTCCTTCTACTTCCAGCTCTGGGTTAGGTATTCTCCTCAAGATCAATCATTTTTCCAAACAATTCATAAAGAACATAAAATACTTCTGTTACTTTAAAAAAAATTAATTTCTAATACCATAACACTCTATTTTAGGGGTGTAAATCCATTTTTCTCCAAGAAATCGTGCAAAGAGGAAGAATGAGAACTAATTATTTGAAGGATGATTTCATAAGGAAAAGGCATTTTGACAACAGTAATTTTGACTTCCATTTTGACCTGCAATATTGCTTGTGTTTCAGTTTGAGACCCATCTGTAATTCATTCTTGTCAACATGCATTAATATCTCGACAGTCAACTAGTTTGTGTCCCTGAATTTTTAAACATATACATGCAAGGCTTACAATGGTGTATCTTTTAATCTTTGGCAGTTTGCTTTGAAAACCTGGACTGCTGATCAGATTTGTGACATTTTTTCCCAGATATGAATAAACCATCTGCCACCAGTTTCCGATACACAACTTCAAGTGGTTAACACCAAAGTTCACATCTTAGAGACAGAAGTACAGATGTACAGAAGTGACTAATTTTATAGAAACACGCAAGCACATGGGAACGTATTTGCATCACTGTCCTGAACACTATATTTTCTCAATTCACAGTTAATATTTCTTTGTGGATATTCAACCGCATCCTAGCTAAGCACTTAAATTTCAATTCCAACATTTTTCTAACTTTAAGTAATATGGTGAACATTTCGGTGCTTTTTTTGTATGAAAAGTGAAAAAAATAAATCTGGATAGACCTTTCAAGGTCATATAGTCCAACATCATATCCCAGCAGAGGATTGTGGTACTTTATTTGTGCTCTTAATCTCTCTTTCCAGAATTCACACTCAATAATATTGCAGTATCTACTATGGACAAAAAACCACAAGATGTTATCTCATTTCCTTTACTTCTGCAGCATGTTTTTTATCTGAAGACTACTACAGAATCCTCATCCTTCTCACCTCTAAATGACTTCTGTTCTTTTATCCAATCCTCACCAGTGACATTGCCAGAGCTCTAGGCATTTTGATTATTTCATCTAAACTTCACTGAAGATCAGAGCCTCAAACTGAACACAGGCCTGCAAGTGAGGTTTTGCCTACATAAGAGCAATGGTTCTTAAAAATATTGTGTTATTTAAAAATCACTAATTTTCCTCTGCAAAAATCATGTTAGATAATCATTGAACCTTTTCTGTGAAAATACTGCTTACCTCTGTTTTTTTAAAGGATATTCATAAACCTAAGTATTCTTGCCTACATGTAGGTGCTTGCACTTCTTTTTAAATATCAGTTCATTTTTTGTAAAAAATGTCACTTGTTTTTTTTCTATCTATTTACAGCTATTGGGGTCAATTGTTCTTATATCACAGGAGGAATAAAAGTTAATTGAAGTTCTAAAATGTTCTGGCTTCTAAGTCTTGTTTCTTAAAAAAGAGACCCATATCCTGTCACCTGCCTCTGTGACTTTTCATAATAAATTGTTAATGTTGCTGATTTTATTTCATTAAGTATCTTAGGCACAAAAAGATGAGTTTCATCAACCCTGAATTAACCAACAAATAACTAAGTTTTCTCACTGCTTTAAAAGGTCTTCTTTTTAGTGCAGTAAGTGATTTTATCAATTTTTCTACTAAAAAAAATCAATGCATTTAGAGATGTTTACTTTTTTACTAAAGATAGAAGTGAACAATGTATTACAAACTTTCATCTTTATGAAAACATTTTTAGTAGCTTGCAATTCTGCTGATCAGAAAAATTTGTGAAGACAGGTACAATTTAAAATTAGATGTTTCTCTCTCATCTGTCATTGCTTTCTAATCTTTCCCAAAAGGCTCATCTAACCCTTTTTTATACTCATTAAGTCTGCCTTTTCTGAAATCTGTTATTTTCAGCTTGTTACTCTCCTTCCTTCCATTTCTGATGGTTAGCCATTTTCAGCGGATGTGGCCATTCATCATCAGCCAGCCCTCCTTCAGAATCTGCATTCTCATCCAGCTGTTTCTGAGTGTTTAGAAGAAAATCTAGACTAGGATCCCTTTAGGTTCCTTATTCTACCTGTAATATCACAGTCCTGCTTTTGACATGTTCCTTTTCTAGCAGCGATGGGCTTATCTAATCTTGTTGGTGGACTGCACAGACCTAGCTGTGAAACTTCCATCATATTCATTAGTTATTTAGTTCTACAGTAAATATCTAATTTGAACATGAGAATGGAACATACACATTCCCTGACCTTTGCTGTCCCCTTTACTAATCTCCATTTATCTTAAAAGGAATCTACTGTGTGACTTGTTAGCATTTACAGATCTTCTTTCTTAATATCTGTGGAGTAAAATTATGTGTCTCCTTTTCCGCCTCTGCCTATAATCTCTGAATAATGAAAGGCTTCTACATTTATGATCAATTGTATTGTAACTGAGTTATAAATAAACAGGGCAGGAAATAATTATTAACTCCTTAAATGCCTTTATTAAAAGCTCAAGGGATTGTCTACACCTCCGTTGCTGCTCCTTTAATCACGGCTGAGGAGGAAACCTGACCCGCTTCTGCTGCTTACACTGCAGAGCCGGGAGTTCATCCTTACAGAAGCTCCCAAGAGTTCCTTGGGCTCATTTTAGTGCAGGGATGTCTTTCTTTCTGAGTGCCTTTTAAGTTATGGTGAGCAGCTGAAAAGCCTCTACAGATAGCTTCATATCTTGCCAGCCAGGTGGCATCCTTTGTGGGTCTGGATTACGTGTTGACTCGTTGTTGCTAGGGGTTTTTTGTGTTAATTGTAGTAAACGTTCTGGCAAGGCTTCATGGGGGTCTCTGCAATTTCCATAATAGGCATCAATTTCAGCTTTATGAACAGACAGGGAGCTGGCAGGAGGCAGGAAGCAGGAAACAGGAAGCAGGAAAGCAGAGTGCAGGCAGGGAGCAGCAGAAACTCAACAAGAGGTAAGGGCATACAAAACTGGGACTTGGGTTACAAACTGGGTACAAACCGTTCAAGATAACAATATGCATAACCATCAACAGAACATCCAATGTATTATTAGGAGTCTTTAACACTTTTAAAGTAATCATCTACAGAACATTCAATATACAACTAGGAGTCATGGAGTTCCACCCAAATCAGCTGGGGAAAAAAATCTAAATATTTGGTTTATATGTCTATCAATATCAATTAGGGAACTAGATATCATAATGGGAGAGTGTAAAGGACTGTTAAGTTGCGTCATTTTCAAACTTCAAGGACCACTTTGCTGATTGACAATAAATCATTACAAATATAAATTGCCAATGTTGTGTATTGACTTGCTCATTATCCCTTAATACTCCTACAATTAATCCTTAGCACTCCAGATTAGCTGTGGGTGTGCAATACCACATTGACTGATACCCTGCAACTGATGCTGACAGTGTTTGATCTTTTCAGTCTGAGATCAGAGTTATGAAGTCTGAGAGCACTTCCTCATGGAGAGCTGGATATTTCTAGCTTGCTTGAAAAACTGTGCTCACATTTGCTCCCAACATAGTTCATCCTGTTTTAGTGAGAATACTTTTTTCAGTTTTACCAGGCATCCTTCTTGCTCACTCTGGAGGGTTGTCTTTACACTTTTGTTACAATATATCCAGAATAAATATATATTTTCATTATAAAAGACAAGACAAGTAAATGTGGCAGTGAAATGAACTCTCTTCTGTCTCCTAAATTCTTGGGGTTTATCTTGATTTTACTGTTTTCCCTTTTTCCTTTAGCCCACTTGTACAGGTGTCCCAGAAGTTTCCGCGCTCTTTTTCCTAGTTACATATTATTTGTGTATTTATGCTTCACTCTGTTACAAACAAGCTGTGTTTGTTGCTGGTTATGATTATTATCACTGCTACAGTGTTACAAAATGGTTGTATGCTGCCCACAGTTACAGTATTCAGGTAAGAAAATATCTTGGTTCAAGGAAAGTAAATAGTCATTACATCTTGGTTAATGCACTTTGCCTCTATGGATGTAGCTGCTTTGGCTTCAGTCTCAGTATTTTAATAATCATACTTATTTTCTGACACAACCATTTGACTATAATTTCAATTACAAATATATAATTGTTTTTGTGGTTACATTTCTATCTAAACATGCATATTCTGAAAATAAATTCTCTTTTATAATTATGCATATACCAATAAAAATAAACTACTAAATAATCTTACAAAAATACCTCTAACCTTGAGCAGAAACACATACTAACACTCTCTGCATTTGTTTTAAAAGATATTTTCAATGCAAGCATGAAGTTTTAGCTGTAAATTCACCCTTAGGATACTCTCTTGGCAGACAAACCAGGACACTTATAACATGGTTATTGCAAAGACATTGGATCATTTAAGCCCATTGCATAAGAGAGCCAGTCCTCAGGGTATCTGTGTATTGTGTTTCCAGCTGACAGAAAACCTGACCTACAATGATGTGTTGATCTGGAAGCATAATAGCAAAGAGAAACACTCCCCAAGGAACCAAGAATGCAGTTTTGTTTGATAGAGGAGAAAAAACTTAGACTGACATGTAGGCATTGCACTTTCTTATTACAGAATGTGATAAGCCTGTCCATGACAAGACACAGAATTTCCTAGAACTTTTCCTTGTACTTGTCTTTCACATTAGCTTTTAGAAAACTGGTGAGGGAGAAAAATGTTAAAGCAGTGGAAAAACTTTCTGTGATAGAGACAGACTTGAAATGTAATAGCAGACTGTCCTGCGGACATTGCTAATGTGCTCATTGCTTTTCATAGCTGTGATGTCTATGACTGTTGCAAATACACGGCATGTGGGTGTCCTTCAGCTGCCCATTACAAAGCATTTGAGCTTATTGCAAATTGTCTCCTTTTCTAGGGTGCAAGTTAATTACATGCTCAAAATGCTCAGACAGTTTTCTGTATGTTTTTGGGGACAGTCAAATTGAGTAATACCTTGTAACATGGTTTGCTGTAGCTTTCATCTTTATATCCTTTGGTAATCCCCTGAAATGCTCCTCAATCCAGCTAGATGCATCTCATCAATGAAATAACACTTATTTCTGGTGTCCACAGAGTTGACATTAAGATAACCATGCTGACTGAAGGCATGTGCTGTGAGAAGCGTTTATTACATTCATGATATTGCTTAGAATAAAACCCACAAGTATATTGAACCAAATAAAATAAAACAAATATATATATATACTCCCAGCACAAGGTTTAAACCAATACTAACATTTCAAATCTTTCTTTAGTGATAAGGAAAGTGTAAGCAATTTGGATGTTTGAGGACAGTTAAAATTTAATTTTGAAATAATTAAGAAAGAATACTTGTTTTGATAGCCTACATAGCTTTCCAGAAATGTATTTTTCTACTTGTTTTGCCTTTCATGATGATAATTTCATTATAGATGATACTGAATAAATAATAAATATGCTGTGAATTATGCAAGTAGTAAGGTAATATGAAATGAATCATAAATACACTAAAAAATTCTTCTCCAGAAATAATTGCATGGGAAGTAGATGACTCTATCTTAACTATTGTATTAGTGACTTCTGTGAGCAAAATTGATACATACAAAATTGATGCTATGGAATCATGTTATAATAAGAAAACACCTCTATTGAGGTGATAACACTACAGTAAATTTATGCTGCTTCCAGCATAAGTATTCTGCACAGGTAGTTAATGTTATTACAGCAGTTCTTTCTTTGATGGTCTGTTCTTAGAGGCATAACTACTCAAGTGGTGTGTCACAAAGAATAGGCAGCACCACTCCCTGTCTGCAGGGACAACAATAGCAACCAAATGTTTCTGAATCCATGTGGATGTACATATCTTTCAGCTGACACTTTGTCATATCTATTATTTGGTAAACCAGAGCTTGCACACAGTCTAGCTTCAATGTGCATGACACTGTACTGCATAATATTCAAATCCGAGTGAAGGGTGAATGTTACCCCTAGTGTTAAGTGAATAAAGTGGTGAAAAGTTCCTTCCATCCATTCAACCTGGGTTGCTTGCTTTACTCCTCATCTGTGTTGATGTGACTTTGTGCTTGTCCCTGCTGGTTAGTGGTCATGTACTTCGAAGAAATGTCTGGAGAGCATTGTGCCTGATGTCAAGAATGCTGCCACTGAATGAAAATAAAGTGAGTTCTTTAACTACTGTGATCCTGTCAAGGTGTTTTGACAATTAATATGAAACATTGATATGATACAAATATGACATGAAAAGTGTAAGTATCAAACAAATTTGAAACAAATATCATATGAAAAGTGTAAGTCTCACCTGCTGAAGTCATAAATCCATCCTGATCCTACATGGCAAGTAGGATCAAAACCTGGATGGGTCTGGATTTCTAAGGAATATATGTGTGGCTACTCATTGGATACAACACACATCATTCTGGTTTTGTCACCTTTAGATTGTTAACTTATGGTCTGAACAATGCTTTAAATTGAATGCCTCAAAGTGTGGTATGAAAGAATGGTTAACATCAGCAAGTGCCTCCAGAAAATCAAACCTACTGTGAGTACATATTTACAGTGATCTGTGTATATTCAGAAAATCTCATGTTTCCTACACACTGTAGCTTCTCCATGGAGGTGCAGGGTAACTGTACATTGCCTTTTTGATAAATACAATAATTTGGTTGCTCATATGAGGTATTAATTCAATGTAAAAAGCAGTTCATGTGCATTTACCTCACTGAAGATGTCCAAGAAAAAAGTAAATAGCTGCATAGGTGCTAGGTTAATACCATAAACCACATAAATCAGTAGTTGATTATGTGTTAAAGTAACAAGTACCAAGTAACAGTGTTAAGAGATTGAAACCTGCAGTGGCAAAACGATCTGCAGCAGCATATTGCAATCTGAAATTGTGATATAGCATGGAAACACATTTTTAATTTCTAAATGCAAGGTATTCTACATAGGACAATATACCACCATAGTGTAGGCAATAGTTTGAATGATTTGCCAATACATGAGGGTCTAAATAAAATGCCAGACAGAAAAAAGTAATTGTTAAAAAGCATGACTTTGAACATGGGGTAGGCTTACCCTGTTGTTCAAAACTCTGGCATGTGGCTTTCACTGATTAATTAGTCAGGATTGGAGCCATATTCCCTTCATTTTCTCATTAGTCAATCTCCATCCAGTTTTAAATCTCCTCAGGGTTCACCGCTACTAATGATTCATTCCATTTAGCACAATGGCTTATTTTCTGTAAACCAGGCTTTTCTTCTCTGGTGAATTAGTCTTGTACCCATATGGGCAGCAGTGAAACAGTAATAGCAAAGTTCTATTTTCAGCACAGCTTGTTGAATAAAGCTCAATAGAGGCATATGTCAGTAAAAGGAGCAGTTATTTTGAAAACAGTTATTAAAATCTAGAGTTGATAAGATTTTTTAATTACCAAAGATACTTGCTCTGTCAAAAAAGCAGAAAAACTGCAACATGCTAAAAATCTATCATTTAGTACCCATAGGAATAAATAATAATCAATAATTGTAATTAATTTATAATACTTTTTTCCATATAAGTAATATAATTAATATTTAGACTATGGAAATCATAAACCATTTTCTTCAAAATGTAATTTAAACCTGAAATATTTTTCAAAATGGGACCTGATAAAAATGTAGAACCTTTTTTCTTCTTAAGTAAAGCCTCGTTTTCAAATTTTAAACTTTTCACAAATTTGAGCTTTTGCAAAATCTCTAGGAACCATTTGTGACAATGGAGGAATTTTTTTACATAGTAAGATAGCTATGTAAGTAAGTAGGGTAATTCCAAAGTCTTGTCTTTGTATTTCTGATAAATAGGTATGCGATGGAATTATGTGGACTGTGGGATAATTTTTCCTAATGTAGCCCATTACTTTCCCATGTGGTTAGTTTACAATGGGAGTGTAAGAAAACCAGACATTTAAGTAGTGCATGGGGAAGCATATTACTGTACCATCATCTCATTAACACCTTTACTTAGCATCAAAGTGATTGTTCTTGAATAAAAGAGAAGGTGGAGCCAAAGAAACTCCATTGGGACAGCTATTCAGTTCCTTGAAATTATAAATTTCAAATATTCGGCTCAAGTTTTTGTAACTCAAGATCCTTAATATATCACTTCCCACTTCCTGCAAAAGTCAGAGGAAGACCAAATTCCTCAAATGAATATCAATAAAGGAACATATCATCCTTCAGGTTAACGAGAGAGATTCACAGAACTATTTAAAGGGATTTACTTCTCTTAAAAGAAAACTTATTTTCCATATTTTGAGAGAATATTGACATTCTTTACATACCATTCAGGGTTTTTGTGTATTGGTTCCTCAAACCTGTTAAGATTGGAAATTATTTTTTCCTGACATTTTGAAACTACTGCTGTCCTCTCAGGGAGAATATTTATTATTCCTCCAAAGCCTCAAATTTCTATTACAATATAAGTAAGCTTCATCAGCATAGCCAAGGAAACTATTTGAATTGCCAGAAAGGCAATTAACTTCTCTGCTCTATTCTACTACAGCTTTCACCTTAGTCTTATGAGACATACTCTTCTGTATGTCTTTGTAAAAGAGGTTTTTTTAAAAAATGTTTTTGTTTCTTGTGGGCTATTATTTTCCTTTTTTTTTTTTTTTTCCTAGATAATAACCTACTATTTCATGGAGCAAACTCTTAACAGAATAATAGCAATAATAATATTGTGTTTTCTCATGTATCATTTCTGTAACTGCACAGTAGGTTAAAAAAGCAGTGCAGTTCTGATTTGAATTTGATAAGAATGATCCACTTATTGTAGTTCTGGAGAACTGTACAGAGAAACTCAATTAAAAATATTTTTCTGGATTTATATTTGACTAGTTTGGGCAACACTTTGTAAATTTCTATGTCTTGTAAAACCTACCTGATCCAGGAAAGGATGATTAATACAGGAACAAGGAAACATTCACAATTACGGCAAGATTCTCTCCAAATTGCTTTTGGCACAAATCAGCATCAGGTGGAGTTACAGTAAACAGTTGTTTTGTCCTTAGAAGAAGGAGGAATTGAACAGACATACATGAGAACACCAGGAGAACAAAGGCACAGCTCTGCCCTGGCTTCAAATGAAGACAGAGAATTAGTCAGAGGACACATGGGAAAAGAAGCCTTTGCTATGGCTAAGAGACTGATGCAAAGCTCTTTGAATTCACTGGGGAAGAAAGCAATTATGATATTTGCTAAGCATTGCATTCAGCTCTTGGTGAATATCTGTCTAACTGAATCACAACAGCATTTAACATCTTCAAGTTCAAATCCCAAATGAACACTTTGTAAGTGGTAAGTAAAGACTGGGGTGGATTGCTTAATCTCCCAGCATTTTCAGGCCTAAAATCACACTACTTGAATTTGAGTTCAAAATCTCTATTTTGTAGAGGTCTAGCTCCAAAGGAGCAGAATTAATGTTTCCAAATTCTTCAATATTTTACTTCATCATAAGGATAAATCTGTACTGACATTGTCTTGCAATCAATCTTACTGGAGTATAAGGGAGTGCACACCAGGACAAGGAGGCATAAAAACTCAATTCACTGCATCACCGAGTCTATATATAAAAGTAGTGGTAATGTCACTGTCATTCTCATATCAAATTTTTTGTCTTGTGTTATTTTAAATTCTGGTTATAAATGGACATATTTGACTAATGTTTATCTCATGATTTGATCACGCTGATCAAATGAAAAATGTGCAACGTAATAGGCATTTAAGTATTTTCCTCAGTTTCATAATATACATATTAGCCTGTCAAAGTAAACCAAGAGGTTTAATTACGGATTCCCACTTCTGCAATAATCTGGAAAATATCACTATATCTTTTGAGGAGACTAAAATGCTGTACATATTCAACAGTTTTTGCAGATTTCAAAACACTGAAGGAATATTTAGAAGATGACCATTTTATTTTCAATTAAAATTTCTGCCTAGCAGAAGTATTAGTCATTGTGAGAAGGAACCTAAATTCCATGTGTACTATATAAATGAAACAATTCTTGAAAAAATGGTAAAATGAATAACATTTTTTAAGAAAACATTATTTAGTGGTTTTATGTTAGCTGTAGAGGTGCTTAAGAAGATTCCCATTTCAGGCATATATAAAATCTACAGAATAAGTGCAATTATTTTTGGCTGCATTTATCACCCAATAAAGACACAAAAATAGAAAGATATAAAGAATTCAGCTTTACTACAAACCTGTTTTCACTCTGATTGGAAAGAGGTGATCTTCAGAGCCCTCTTGTCCCAGCAAAACAATTGGAAAAAAAAAAATCAAAGATCTACCATTAAAACCTCTGTGAAATAAACTGTGAGAACCCATTGTCTATAAAATCTTATTCACTTGACTGAGAAATACAATATCATTGTATTCTGAATCACTCCATCTCTCATCTGAACAACTACCCTGATGTTATGAAATCATTGAAGTGACAATGAAATTACTTTTCATAAACAATTACAGTATACTATATCTCATTTTTTATTTTTTTTACTAGATTCATTATGCAAGATAAAAATTTAAGGCTTCAGATTATCAGTTTTAAGTTTCTCACACTGCCTCAACTAACATGAAGACTTTGAACTGCATCTATTCTGTATTATTCAAAGCTTACGTGAGCTATGTGGGTTTATGGCAACATTTTTGCTGTCTTACTAAAACTTTCTCAAAAGCTAAAGGTACTGAAAAAGCTTTTTTTTTTTTTTTAATAAAACCAAAATACAACAGTACTGTTCACTTTTCATGGAAGAACAGCAGACTTTTAACTTTGCTCAAGAAGACTCCTACACAATTCTTCTGATTCTTTAGAACTATAGGACATTCGTGCTACAGTTTAACAAGTCTCTCTTTTTCTTCCCAAAAAGGTGGGGACTCTTCAGAGTATAACTCAAAGGTCTAGATAGAAATGTGGAAAAAATTACCTTTATTTAGTTTTAAAATCTATTTGACATTTATTTTTAGCAATATCTAGATTTTTGTGCATTTTTTTTCAGAGCTAATGATCTTTCCATCTGCTGTGGGTGTCCTTGGACATACACCAATTAGAATTTACTTACCATATGCCAACATAATAAGACAATGTAGTATAAATATATGCCAAGCCATCTGCATTAAACTACCAATATAATACATATTTTAGCATGTAAAGCAAATTGTTATTATTGCTATATTTTATTATGGTTTTTTGCATAAGGTGTCTTTCATGACAACATCTCTTTAGAAAACTAGTCATTTACATGTAATTATCTTAAGGAGACTAACTTGTTTAAGAGACAAGTTACATTACTGCATTTTGTAAAATGTTCTTTCAAGGGTTTCACTATAATTATGAAAATTTACTTATTTAGCTTTAAAAATATCAGCATAAGAATATATCTCATCTTTTATCATGAGGTGTTACCACAGAAAGAGGAGACTGTCTAATCTTGATGTCTGCATTGTACACTAACTATTATTGACATGAAAAATGAAGCATCACCATGTGTTCTTACATCCACAGAGTGGTCTATTTTTAGAGTGAAACTCTCCTGACTTCTAAACACCATTGCTGATATTTCTGATTCTATAAGTCAGTGTTCTCTAAGCTTTTTAGATCACACATTCTACTAGTAAAAAATTTTCTGAGCACCTCAAGTATTCATGTATCTATATCTGTATCTATAATCATATATATCTATATCTATGTTTACATATTTATTTAAAAAAATAGGCATTTACTACTTAAGTGTTGATATTTTCTTCTCACACTCTACTAGATTTTCTTGTACACCTCCATCATCCATGTCCTTTTAGAGACCACTACTCTAAATAATTGAGTAATATATGTATATGTATATATATGTAGAGGAACATATATATTTGTATATATATATACATATATGTGCACATGTATATGTATGTGGCTTCAATAAAAAATAAAATTTTTACAGAAAGATCATTAGGTACTCTAATTGAGTAATAGGTATATTTTGTCATAACTATTGGGTATATGGTATATAGTATATAGTCCTAGAAAATTCCAGTAAACTAATCAACCACTGGGAGCACAGCTTACAGACAAATATGAGGGATCCCACTGAGATGGAAATAAGGAAGCAGCATAACTGGAGCAAGTCCATAAAACTTCTCACTTATCTAAGGAAACAGAACTGTTGTTGCTTCAGCTAGAGAAAGTAATTTGTTAGCCAAACTGTTTTCAAGTCATCATGCATTATTTTAAGTGTAAACAGACTTTGTAGTATTAACATTGAAATTTATCCACAGCTGAATTTTTTAGGAAAGTGTATGATCCCAGTATCCTCATCTGGTGCATAGGAAAAAATAAGACTGTTAACACTCTTCAATACATGGAAAGGAAAAGTTCTCTTTGCTAAAACTGAGAAATGAAGACCTAACAGTGGATGAAGATAATATCCAGCTATAAAATATAACTATTACTTCACAGTTCACTGAAATGATTTTTGGTGTCTGGTATTACAAAGTTCTTCAAGTCAGCAAATATGCAGAAGAAATATAAAGAGAAGACTCTACGGTTAAGAGCAAAACTTTTCGACAAAGTGCAGGACCAAGCTCCTTCAGACTCATGTTTGTTTTCCCAAAAAAGGCCAAAAAATGTCTGTGCTTAAAAACCTCCTCCAGAAAAGAGACTTCCTCACCTCCTTTATTACAGGCCTCCCAGAGGTGATTGACTATCTGAAACAGCCCCACATATGGTCCCATGACTGTCACATGGATCACACCTGTTTTCTCACCATTTGGGAGAATAATTTTATTCCAAAGGGAATAAAAAGAGAGGGACTTGCATTAGATCTTCTTTGCACAATCAGCTTTTCTGAACTACTAAAAGGGATCAACATGAAAACACAGATCAGCAAAAAGACAGGTAAAAGATATGCTGCTCTCTTTGTTCAGCAGCAAAGTAGCTGAAATGTACTCATGGGTGAAAAGGCAAAGGTAACCTCATCATTGCTTGCAGTCCTGTGTTCTCCTTTTTTTCCTTTTGTCAGACTTTTCCAGGAAAAGGCAATCCATTAAAAGTGTAACTCAGATCTTGCATTTGTAAGGGGTCCTTTAAAATGTATAGGAAATAATCCTTATCTTAGGCGTTCATAGAAGGACAAGAAAAATGGTCTTTCCTTTCCTTAAAAAATACCTTTTATGTTCCAGTTAAGTGTAAAAGGACCAAGTATAATGGCAAGAATTTAATTCTCTTTCATGGCATGCTATGCTTCCAGATTTATGGAAAGGAAAAGAGAAAGGGAAGAGAAGAGAAGAGAAGAGAAGAGAAGAGAAGAGAAGAGAAGAGAAGAGAAGAGAAGAGAAGAGAAGAGAAGAGAAGAGAAGAGAAGAGAAGAGAAGAGAAGAGAAGAGAAGAGAAGAGGAAAAAAGTTGTACAATTGCTTTTTCACACTTGGCTTTAAGGATTATTTTATGATGATGTAATAATTAGGAGATTACATTACAAAAAATGTAAAAGAAGGAAGCAAAATAAGGGAAGGAAAATACCTAGAGAAAAATCACTCAACAGAATATTACTTATTATTTATATTGACTTCAGTAAAAATATCAAACACTACTTTTCTCTATTTTTTCTGTCTGCTGAAAATAATGTTTATAAAATTTGTTTGAAAAGAAATTATTGAACACGTAGAAGTAAACTTAAGTAAACTGCTGGAGCAAATGACCGCTTTGGAACCTTTTGTTTGTTTGTTTTGTTTTGTTTGTTGTTTTTTGGGTTTTTTTTGTAATTAAATTTCAAGTTAGTTTGAGTTCTAGAAAAGAACCTACTAGTACTTCAAAAAATATTTCATTTTTTTACCAGTAGAAATGCGCTTTATTCTTGGAATTATATTCCTGATACAGTTTGCAATTTCTTTTTGTGAGAGACCAAGTAAGCAAAAAAGGAAAAAGTTTTTTCCATAATCATAAATTTTCTTAATTTATTTTTATTTGATTACTGGTAACCTTGATACATCTTGGCAAACTCTGTATCTGTAATGCCTTTAATAACCTAGGCTTTTTCTAGGTTTCAGTAGTTCAGGGGAGTTCTACATAGGAAATGATTCAGAAAAAAAAGATCAAAACATTTTTTTTAGAAAGGTAGTTGTCTATAAATTAAGAATTCCTGCAGTAACCTGGAAATAAATGGGGAAAAGACCCCACTGCAAACACATTATTTTAGTGTGTACTCCTTATGTATGAACAAATACATGAGTAGGAATTTTATTAGGGTGTTGAGTTTATGTACTTCCCTGATTAAAACTCTTAAGTGTATTAGAACTGGATTTTTACAGACACTGTCCTGGATAGACTAAATTGGATTTCTGCATATTACAGTACATGTTATCAGCATTTTGACATGATTCCCAAAAGTTCCACTTTTTTCAGGTATTGCAGTATAGTACAAATACATTTGTTTCCAGTATTTTAGTGAGTTGGCTGTCATATTACATATAAAGACAAACAGAAGAGGAAGAAGAGGACCCCTTTTAAATTCTGATATTCTGTATCTGACTCCTACTCAATAAAACTGTCTTCTTAATCTACATATGAATCTCATGCAATTTTCAGAAAAATCATGTCTTGGCCAGATTCTAGTTTCAGAAATGTGCTGCAATAAAACTAAGAAACCCAAACCAAACCTCCCAGAATCACTGGGAGGTGCATACAGTGCATACATTCCAGTATGCACTGTGTTGCACTTTTCATAATTTACATACGACAAACTGAAGTGTTGGGTAAAAGAACATACTATGCTGCTTTTTCACAGTAAAGCAAAAAGTGAAGTCTGCAGTTTTGCAAGCACACAATTCAAGGAAGTGATGTCAATAACTCAGCAGTTTTTCTTTTTTTTTAAACTTGTACTGTCTTCGTATGTGTCTGTGTCTTCTCACATTACAGTAATGTGGTGAGATTTTTCTCAGTGATATGAATTGGTTTGCACTGGGTGCAAATAGTCTTATATTGCTCTGGCACATCATAAAAAAATTTAATTTACTTGTTCCCAAGTTGGTTGTTTAAGTAGTGGGAGATAGAGAAAGCAGGGTAATGACTGGTTTTGCCCTGACAGCTGTGTGCCAGTCCTCAGGCTCTTCAGAGGTTAAGGAAAAAAGAGAACTCAGGAAGATCAAACACATTTATTTAGAGTGGAAGACTGTTCTTAAATTTAAGTTTGAGAGAAAACTGTAGTTAATATAGCCCAAATCCAGAGTGAGATTTTTCTGAGAGGAACCTGAACCTTTTTTAGTGAGTGATAATCAATGATAGAGTCCTCTTTCCCTCCCTCAAGATATCACAGAATCAGTAAGTTGGCAAAGACCTCTGAGATCATAGATTTAGCCTTTGAAAGCCAGAAACTGGTGCTGCACACTGGACAAAGTAACATGTTGGGGAAGGAACTCACATGGTAAATTGAGTGGATATACAATGTAAAGATAAGGAAAGGACCTCTGTTAGCATTAAGTCTAGTGTGAGGCTACAGATTTCTTTTCAAACCTTTAGTTTACTTAGGTCTGGATTATCCATCCTTTGTTGTTCTTTTTAATGTTTTCCTGTTCTGGTTTATTTAATTTCCTAATAAAACATTATTTAATTGGTTTAATATAATTTTCTTTCTACAAGTAATAGCTCTTAGAAAAGGAAGCTTGGAAAAGAATTAGAAGTTTGGAAACCCTCAGCTTTTGCTGTATTTCCCTTAAAATAAATATCACTGGATTTACAGTCTGATGTTTCCACAATTATTTCTGTCACTCTGAGGTTTGTAAAAGCACAGATTTATTACTTAAGCAAAGATAGAGGACTTGTTAAAGATCTAAATAGTCTCACTGATCACATTTGGAATTGGAAACTTTCGCAGCAAGGCACAATTGTTTAACATCTAAATTGCCTTCCTGGTCACATTTGGAAACTGTTTCTGTCTGTGCTGACTCTATTGCCTTCCTGGTAAATAATGTTTTGGCTCTCGTGAAATTGCTTCAGCTTCCCTGCACTCTCTGTGGAGCTCTTTGGAATTGAACTAGACCCTCCCTTACCCTCCTCTCTCCTACCCCCTCCCAGTTTTAATTAAAAGCTGAACGAAGAAGTAACTCTCTTTTTTACTTCCAATTCAGCTCCTACCTTTGACTGCTTATGTAGCTTACTTGAAAAAGTTAATGAAAATTCTAATAGCAGAAGCAGAACAAGGCATATGGTGAAGATTAAGGTAGAAAAAGTGACATTCTAACTCTCTCTTTTCACCCTGGGCAGGAGAAAGGTGAAAATCATGATGTCCACAATTGCAGAGGATCACTCGACTGCCTACAAAGCAGGGAGTGCTAGAGCGTGGAAGTGCAAATCAATACAATCTGTCATTGCACTTTATCTGCTGTAACAGGGGAAGGTTTCTGTGTATCTTATTAACTGTAAACAACAAGCCAATAATTCTGGGGCATTGGGCATTCTGGTTGTTCTAAGAATCCCTCTGAATAATAATTATATAATAACAATAATAATAATAATAATAATACAGACCTCTCCATAATATTCCTTCTCTTATTTCTTGCTTACAGCTTAGATGTGAAACTTTTCTATGAGCTGTAAATTAACACAAATGCTGCATTTTTCACTTTACAAGTTTTTCTTCCTTTTTCTTTTACATAAATTATGGATGAGCTATTACTCAATTTATACAGCCTTATCTTTAAATACCTTAGGTCCAGAAAGATGCCAAATTCATAAGATTACACATTTCTGGATGAGAATTTTTTTCCCTCTCTCAGAAAATAAAACATAGCAGTGTATATCTTTAAGGTATTTCTCTAAAATATAAATAAAACTTAAGTATAGCAAGACATAGTTCTGCTTTTTTTTATGAGAATGTGAGGCTTGTTTTACAGAGTCAGACAAAAATTCAGTGTTACAATGACATTTGTAAGTCATAGCAGGTATCCAGGACACCGTATGGCGAGTGGGGCCTTCTGATTAACTGATATCAGTGGACCTATTCTTCATATTTTTTTCAACTTTGACACCTATTTTGTATTTCTAGTCCTCTATGAATACAAGTCTTGCAATTATAATTTTTTATAAATTATTTTTAAAATTTTTTTTGTGTTTTTCTTTCCTTTTTTATATTTCTTTTCATTGACTACTGCTGTTAGAATTTATTAGAGAACTTTATAATACCTCTGTCATATATGACCTGTAGACATCAATAATAACCTTGGGGAAAACAGGGAGCTGATGCTGCTTTGTTGGCTTTGTTTGTCCAGCAATACATGACTTGTATCATGATAAATATTAAAAGTTTTTATGGTAGTAGTGAATTAAATTTAAAATAAAATTCCAAAAGGATAGAATAAACCATTACAAAAAGTAGTGCTAGCTACTTTTTAATTTAGTATTCATTTGATCTTCAGAAGATCTTTAAAGCAGGATTTTCTCTTGTTAATGTCAAAGCTAGTTCTCTGGAACATACTCTAAAAACAGGACTTGGATTACAAACAGAGTGTAGAACAGCATCTAAGTGTGAATTACTGCATCTGGAGAACTTACATTTTTCATTTTTTTTTAAGTTTAAACACATCTGAGCAACAAAAGGACTTTGAAATATAACAATAGTGTCCTGGAATTTAGTTATTTGCCTCTAAGCTAATTTCTACATCACACAGTGTGAACTAAATTTAAGCAAGCTTGTTGTTACCTTTGCTCTTTGTTCTGGTACTAATCAATGAAGTCGTAGTGGAGCATCTCATGCTCAGCACTTGCATAAGAAATTATTTTCAGGACACTGAAAGATTTCAGATACCTACTTCAGCTGTGCAGCAAAAAAGTGAGATCCTTCCTAACAGACATAGTGTTTTGTTATACTCTATTTTTCCAGAGTACTGTTACCAATGCCAACAGATGCACATATATATTTGAAATACACATAGCATTTATTTTACTGATGTTAGGACCAAAAAGATAAACTAGATTTCAAGGGACTGAGTAGTTTAAATACTGGGACATAACTCTACAAATGCTTGGTATCTGAAGAAAAAATTCTTTCTGAGCAATTTAAAATTTGTTCTGCACTGTCACTTTGTAGAGAAAAAGTTGTGTTATCATTTGCCACTCGATTTTAGGCATATGCCTATCTCAAAATAAGTGAAGGGTTTTTTAATCTAAGTTTAAAAATAATTTCAAAATGAACAGCTCTCTGACTGCAGAGCTTGTAGATGATATGGATCATGATACCAGCATGATGGCTGATCAAGCAAATGCAGTATTTGTAGCTAATAATGAAGCTTATATTTTAATTATCATGTGTTAGTAAATAAAACTAATTCTTAAAGAAAACAAAGTAGTGCAGATATATTAATTGCATCAATCACCACAATGTCTAGCAATGCGTGCAAAATTTTGAAATGTGGTTGATCAGCCTACCAGGTTCTTGTCTTTCCACAGGCATAGGTAGGGCTCTGACTCTCCCTAGCATCTTTCTCCTTTGACCAATGGAATACAGGAGAGCACACACAACTGAAGAGAAACCAGATGCAGGGTTCTGCTCTGCTCCATGCAATCCTAAGACTTACCTAAGTTAGTACCACCAATGCTGTGGTGGTACTAACATCTGTCTTAGGTGATTGAATACAGAACTCCTGAATATCCCCTTCTTATTTGGCAAATAGGTAATTATCTGTAAAATTACATGCACTGTTTACCTTTAGAGAGAAAAGCTAAGTCAAAGGCAATTGCTTGGAAGAAAGCCAAAACCAGCAAATCAGGTGGTAACTTTAAATTACAAGTACATTAGAAACAGACATTGCTACTTTCTGTTCTAAATTTCGACTACTTCTTCTCTTGAATTCTGCAGATTTGTGAGCTAATTCCAAAGCTTTAAGCTATGTGGAATAGCAGGGACTTTTCATTGTTTTAATTTAAACAAGTGAAGGTCATTTAGGTATTTTTCCCAATGCAATAACTACTTCATCTTTCAAGCTACTAAAATATATGGACTTTTTTTCTACTCCCTCTAATATTTCCAGCCTCTGTGCAAAAATGGATTCACTTTATACTCATTTTACCCCTAAGGGAATTTTTTTTTATGCTCACCTCCCTTGGCCTGGTGGTCACATCCTTTTGATTCAATGAGATTCTGATATTTTTAGATATTACGACAACAGAAATAATTCTGTTCCAGTCATAATTTTAAATATTCAAGACATATAATTTCTGTGGACCTATGGACACTGAGAAGATTCTACTTTGGTTTACTAGACTGAAGTTGTAATTATGTGGTTGGTTTTTTTTTTTCACAGAATTATAGAATGCTGAGGGTTGGAACAGAGTGGAAACAAATTCTCTTAACTGAGAAGAGCGCAGTAAACCTTCAATTTGAAAGTGTGTACAGAGATAATTTCTGATTTATGTCAGAAGGAGGAGAAGAATATATGGTCTAGTGAGATGTGAAAAAGAGGTTTAATAAACATCAAGATATTTGCTATGGTATCCTCATCAAGCAGACAGAAAAAGTAAAAGGAACACTCATTTCTTCATTAATTAAATAAGATAAGACATCCCGTTTTCCTCACAAACACACTGGTTTAAGGTGTGTTGCCACAATTCATGCCTGCCATGTTTTGGTTTTAGGAAATTCTGTTCCCAGGGACTGAAACTGGTAAACAAGGTCACTCTTTGTAAACTATCATGTTTTCCGCATGCTTTCCCAGAGGAGAGACTTCGCGTGGTGGTCTCTGTGAGTGACCAATGGTTCCAGGGGTCTCACCTTTAACGTGGGCACATTTGTAAAAAGTATAAAAGAGGTTTTGAAAATAAACCTGTGGCTCCTTCTCAGGACTCCACAGCAGCCTTCTGATGACTCCGTGTCTCCTCCTTTGCGTCCCACAGCAACAAAGGTGCTTTATTACCATAGCCCAACTCAAAGTCATTGTTACAGAAAATTCTTGTGACTGCATGAGAAAAATGAAGAAAAGGTACTGGAAGAGGGTACTGGATACTGATGAAATTTTCTTATACAACCATCCCTGCTTTTCTCTTGCTTCCCACCAGGACTATACATAACCAAAGTAAAATGATGAGAGCATTCATGGGTTTGCTGTTATCTTGAAAAGACAGACAAGTAATGAAAACCTTCCTCAGTGTACTGCAATATATAAAAATTAATTGAGTATTTTTCACGGAAACTGAAATTGTACTACAAACACCTAGTAAGTATTTTATAGTTACTTCAAGTTTCTTTGCTAATAGAAACATACAACAGTGGACAAGAACATGATATAATATTTGAGTAGACTGTCAGAGGTTAAAAGAAACACCGGAGTCAACGAAATTCCTATGCTGGCCATTTATGTAGTAGTGAAAAAGAAGAATGGGCTTCAGTTCTTTTCTGAGTGCTAGGAACTCCCCTGAAACTTAATTCTGCTGCAATATCTTTGTTTTGTCTGGCTTGACCTCAGGAGGGAAAAAAACCCCAAAACAAAATAGACAGATATCCCACACAAACAAGAACCAAACCAATGAAATTAAAAAAAATACTAAGGAAGAAGAAGCCACTTTCCAGGGAAATGGAGGTGAACCATAAGCTGCAGCACACTGTCAGGTAGTGCAAAATAAAAGAAGATTCCATACTTCAGTGTTTCAGAAAGCATTTGTGCTCAGAACAAATATATTTGAAGCAAGGATTAGGACTTGTGCCATTTGAGAAGATTAACTGCAAAGAAAACCGCATCTCATATTTGAGTTTAAAGTTAAACCCTAGAGAAGGAGATTTTCAGTGATAGAAAGGAAGGGGGTGGCTATAAAATGGACTGTTGAATTACTTTCCTAATACTTTGTAAATTCACACTGGTTGTATAACATGCACCCTTAAGGACTTAAGAACCGTGAAGATAAAATCATGGTCCTTGCTTGCCAAATCTAACATAAATCAGGAAAATCCCTGCTGACTTTTTTCAAAGCTTCAGGAGAAAAGTAAGATGTAATGGAATTTTCCAGTCTTTACACTGAGTCAGCAGGGCCTTAATCTCCTTGGCCTGAGGTACTGAATGAGCTATTCTCCATGGACATTTGATGCATGGGACAACTTCAGAACTTACGTGAGAATGCAAGGAAGGTTCTTGGCCTTTTGGTCAAGAGATTGAATTTTTACCGTTTTGGCGTCTGAATAGCAGCTGACATTAAGCCAATGATTAGTAATTAAAATTGAAAAATCAACATGAAAAAGAGGAGCAGAACTCAGTGAGCTTAGTCATTTGGAAAATGAAGAATGTTCTCTCCACAAGCTGTAGGCACACATACTACATAATTATCATCTTCCTGCCATTACAGGATTGTTTAAAAGAGTACCTTTTCCAGTGCTGTGCCTAATCTATTCTAAAACCAAGAGCAATGGTTCTTCTCCAGCCTACAACAGCAGTTTTCTGTGTCAGAAATAAATGTGCTTACATTGCCTTCTACCATTTAAACAAATTTCTGCCCTTTTGTCTTATAAAGAAAACGTTCAAAGGCACAAAAGGCTGCCAGGAGTACAAGCCACTGAAGGTTACCACTGCATTCTAAATGAGCTATCCCCTTGGTTACCTCTTTTTTTGAATTTTCCCTCAATTTCTATCGCGGGTGATGATCAGAATCAAATACAGTCTGACTGGTGACATGCAGAGTGATCACCAATTAGATGTTGAGACAGAATTTTTTCAGAACATCTTAATCAGCTCATATTTAAAAATTATATTTGAATATAAATCGTAAGTTTATGTTGTCTTTTTTTCTTTCACGTGTGGAGAAAGGAATTTGTAGCTCTTCAGAAGCTGAGTGAGTTTTATAACTTTTTTGAGGTTGTGTACCATTTGAAAAAGATAGGAAAAGAAACTACAAATAAAAATCTATATATTTAATTTCATTTTTATTATTTGTATTGATGTAACTAGCAAAAAACAAAAGAGAAATATTCACTCTGAGGATGAATTAAAATTGACCTTTTAGTTGAATATAAATTCACTCTTTGAGAAAATAAAAGACATCCATTTTAGCTGATATATAAGAGAGGAGGTAAATTATTAAAAAAAAATTACTTCTAGAACTTTCTAATAAACTTCTCATTGGAATCCAGAAAAAGAAAAATTAAGTAGAATTTGATGTATCTGAGATAATAGTAAAAATATAGGCTTCCGAAGAGGCTAAAATATTCTCTTTTTATTATAATTTGGTAAAGAAAAAAGGAAGAGCATTCAATTTGTTTGGTTTGGTTTTAGATAAAGGGAGAAATGGAAGAAAATATTTTCCTAATTTGAGAGGTCACAGATTTCTAGTATGAGGAAATGTCTTGGTTTGGAAAGACAGGTATCTACCAGGGAAAGTTGGAGTTTCCCTTAGAATGGAGAATGTAAACCCCTCACCCCCTCCAAATTATAATTTTGCAATTAAGGGCTTTCAGGCAAAGATTTGGGAATAGGAATAACAGTTCTTTACTAGGAGTATTAACAATACAAATGTAGTAGAAAACAAAACCACCCAACCAAACAAGCAAACAAACAACAATTTTGGAGAACCCTGACAGAGTCAGAGCTACAACCTGACACCCTGTTGGTCAGGGTGTTGGAAGCAGTCCAAAAGTGAGTCCTCCTGAAGTGGCAGATGTAGTTCTGGTGGAGTAGAGATGATCCTGTAGAACCAGGGTCCAGTGATGGTGAGAAGGGATCCAGTCTTCCTCCAGGAATCAGGTGAAGCTGGATGCCTTGTGTTCCTACGTCTCAGTTTTATCCAGGTAGGAATGGTTGGCTCCCCCCACTGGGTGGAGCATCTCACAATGGGATGATGGAATGTGGATGTACTGCTTTGTGGATGTATTGCTTTGGGGAGGAGAACAGCTTGGGGAGTCTTAATGGCCCATTGTGAAAAGAGATAAGAAACACTGCCCCAGCTGGTTTTAACAGCTGGCCCATTATCGGAAAGCACCCAGAGTTACAAGAGATAAAAAAGAACATCTCCCCAACTGCTTTCATCAAATGAAATAGAATACACATTTTTTGTTCCATAACTCAAGACAGGAAAATAAACATGACATTCCAATGTGGCCAAGAAAATTAAAACGAGGGTGATTCCATAATCCGTTATAGAAGCTGATATTCCATTATACTTTGGATTGATTTATTCCATATATTCAGTAGAATTTAGACCTCATCACTAAGGTGGAACTTCATCCACTTGTTTGCACTTAATATCCAATGTTATTTTAGAGGCATCATCTTTTCTGCCTAATGCAGGGTACAGTTGTATCAAGTATAGTCTGAGAAGTGACTATTCTTTCTTATTCTAAATAGGAATTATGAAATTCCTGAACTAAACTTATCAGCCTGAAATATAAACAGATTGGTCAGTGACCAAACTGTTTTACAGGGAATTTAGTGATATTTTTTTTTGTAGAGAAGAATACATAATACCTAGTCTACTCTTTCTTAAATTGATCAAAAATCCCAGAACATAGGACAAGGGAGAATTTATTTCTTAAGAACATAAAGAAAGGGACTTTAATAATTTCTCAAAACTTTTGATACAGATATTTTGGCTTTGGAAAATAGTCAATGGAAAATAGTTTACAATGAGATAAAGTACTTGATAATTAGAATGAAGCCTCAAAAAAAAGATGGCTTTTCAGACATCAATACCTGAACAACCACTATATGCTTTTTACTGCTTCTTTATAAGCCAACCTATGTGCATAATTAAAAGCCTTATAAAAGCCACCTGATAAAACATTTCTTCCTAAGACCTAAAGTGGGGTAAAAAATGCATTTGTTCTCATTTCATTGTGGTGTGTATTTTCTTTTCAAGAAACAGTCAGTCTTTGAAAAATATCCCCAGTTTTGGAAACAAATTTTATGGTTTTATCTAAGTGGGGGATAATTTTTGTTCAGAAAGACTCAAAATGTATGTGCACATAGTAATAGGCAGGATGCAGCTTCCTTTCTAACTTTTGGAAGGATGGAAAATACAGGATAATTTAGCAAGATTAAACTGTCATTTAAATTGAAGCATTACTATTATCTCCTTAGGGATGACTTCTGTGGAAATATGAATTTTCTGCTTTTAACTCTTAAATAAAGTATTATGTTAAAATTGGTTTGCATTTAGAATGATATCTTCAATTTATTTCAACCAGACAGATGGCCTGGAATGATGTTAATGTGAACCTGGCTTTTAAATTGCAACACTGATTGGAATTTCATCAGTAGACTGATTATTACAAAGAGAATACCAGAGAGAAATAGCCAGTGAACTCTTAAAAGGGAAGTCAGAAATGTAAAATTTAATTTCCCAAATATTATAAAAGATATGATAAATAGGATACTGTTCTCATTAAATCCATTACTATCTTTAATCAATAAAAGCTTAAACAATATCTTAGATAAGAGCTTTTTTCCCTAGTGTTTCAATCATATACTAAAATAAGCATTGCTTGTATAGAACAAGCCTTGAGGGAGTGTTTTCTGTATATCCTAGAGTAGTAATATCACCAGTATGGCAACAAAGTAGAAATTATTGTAATTGTCATTAAGCAAAGTAAAAATTAAGCAAGGTGACTTCTGACTAAAGTTAAATTGCAGTTTTAAACTCCACATCTTTTATGGATAGGGACTACAGGATATATAAATACAGGTAAATACAATTTATGCATTCTCTTTTTTTCCTTTTTGAAAGTTTTCATTACATAGAACCACATAATTTATGCAGTTTCTGAGGAAGCTATTTTTATTTTAGCACTCTTATTTGCATTAGGCTGTAGTGCATGCCCAGTAGAATGAACAATAAAATGATTGCATGTAGCAAAACCTCAAATCTCAGCTTGTCTTCAGCTAAGGCAAAATGTTAATTTTCCCTCAACCCTTGATTGTAGTACCTTCTATTAAGTCCCATACTTTTGGACATCAGCTGATTTCACAGCAAGGGCATATATTCTTTGCCTAAGCACAGGTATCAGGTGCTATCTGAGATTACACTGAGGCACTGAACAGGTAGGTCTGTAGTGACAGAGATCTCTCAGAGATCCTGTGTCACATATCCAGTATCACATGGACACAGAGCAAGTGAGGGCAGATGTGTTCAGACAGCTGAAATGAGGCACTGACTGTCAGGGATACTGATATGCAGCAATAAAAGGAAAGGACTCTATATTAATGCAAGGAAGGTGAAACAACTAGGAAGCAAAATTTATTATACTGTTGTTTTTCAACCAAGCAAGTGCTAGCTTTCCACAAAGCAAGAGACTCCTTCCTTCAAACTCAGAGATAAAGGGGAGAGAGGCTAGAATGAAGCATTGAGTACCTCTGTGTTTCTGTCACAAGTTGGAATGCTTGTGCTCTCTGATAAAAGAGAAATCCATGGACATCAAGAGAGATTTCAGGGCCCTGGGATGAGGGGTAGAAAGACCAGGAGCAGATGCGGCGATTTCCTTGATCCTTCTTGTAACAAGGAATACTATTGATGGGAGTAGGAAGATCCATCAGGCCAATATGTGGCACAGAGGCTGGTGCAATTGGAAAAACTGGGGGTTTTTTAATCATGGGATGATCTGCTGACACCTGGTCTACTGACATCTGATGAGATGCAGCTCAGAGGGGGAAAAGAGTTCTAGCACAGGAGGTAGTGGGTCTCATTCACAAAGGTTTAAATTGGTTTGGAAGAGGGTAAGGAACAAAACCAGGCTTACCAGTGATGAGCAACAAGATGGGGTGCCAAAACTTGAGAAGAGAGGCACTAATGGGATCCCTCAACAAACTGGTTCAAGAGGTGTTGGCTGCAACATACCAAATCTGAAATATTTCCACACTAATGCAAGCAGCATGTGGAACAAACACACTAAGCTCGAAGATTTGGCCCAGTCCCAAATATTTGATATCCTTGGCATGAGTGGGATGATTCCTGTGGCTCGAGTGCCCTGTTGGGCAGCTTGTAGCTCTTCAGGAGGGATATGCTGGGCAGAAGTGGGGAGTTGGCATTGTGTGTTATAGCAGGGTTAGAAGGTATGGATCTCTCAGTAGTCAGTGGCTTAGTTGAGAGCCTCTGAAGGAGGATCAAGGAGCAAACAAGTACTGTGGATTGTACTAAAACACCACATAGCCTCCTAGCTGACACTAATGAATTATTCTTTGAGGAACCAAGGTACACTTCCAAGTCAACTGCCCTTCTTATTAATGGAGGATTTCAACTTGCCAGAAATTAACTGGGAGCATCACACACTGGTACAACCTGAGCCAGAAGATCCTAATAAGCCTTGATGACAGCTTTGTGCAGCAGGTCCTAAGGGAGTTAACTCAGAGAGATTTCCTCCTTAAACTCTTGTCAAAAGAGCAAATTGACGGCTGTCTTGGCCATGAAGCGATTGAGTTTAAAATCCCTGTTGACAGGGAGAAAAGTGCCAGCAAAACCTCAACTCTGAACACGAGGAGAGCTGACTTCAGGCTGCTCAGGAGTAGTGAGTAAGATCCACTGGGAAAACGATTTTGCCGGTGCTAGGGTCCGTCATTGTTGGTCACTTTAAATATCACATCCTAAGCATACAGGAGCAGGCAATTCCCAAATGTTGGAAATCAAGCAGGTGAGGCAGAAGTGTTTGAACAATACTCTCAGGCACATTGTGTGACTCTTGGGGTGTCATGTGCAGGGCCAAGAGTTGAACTTCATGATCCTTGTGGGTCCCTTCCAACATAGCATATTTTGTGATTCTGTGAAATTTTATCAAATTTAAATCTAATTTTCCTAGCATTTTATGTTTTATTAAACTTGGATATGTGGAAGCAAACACAAGACATGTCAGAAAAATACTGAAATGCATCAAGCTATTTGCCAGAGATTCAAACAAAGGGGACCTTCTAAAAGTTTCTTTAAAAAAGCTTGCAAGCTCCTGCCATTTACTTGGGAGGCTCACTATGAAAAGTAACCTTGAAAGCTGCCAACTTTTTATATTTATGATTGCAGAAAGGGGAGTTTCACTGTCAGGGAAGTCTCAGAGAAGGAAAACAAGTTATACTATGCCAGTATGTTCTACCCCTCTGTTCCTGGATTTTTTTCTTAATAATCACATCTATATTTTAATTACATCCTTAAATAGGAGTATGGAAGAGGAGTTGTGAATTTTACTCCTGGTTTATTGGTAACATTTTGAGTGGTCATTCCCATAAATACTTTCTGAGCTTACTATTTGACTAAACAACTTTAAACCCTTTCTCAGAATGAATTGATTTATGTACAAGTCTGATGAACACAGGCAATTAGATTGTACTAACCCTAATGACACTATATAACCTGTAATATCGGAACATACCTTCTTAAACTAGCATGAATGGGAGAAATTCATTATAATTGCTATCTTCCTTCATATTCTTTATTTCTCCTCAGATATCCAGTATTTAGCATGTAGGTCTGTAAGAAGACACAGTTTCTCCGTTTGGTACTTAAAGAACTTCTTCCTTTGTAGTTAAAGATGTGCCTTCCATGCAGCATTTTGTGAATACAAAGGAATGGAAATTTTGTGAATACAAAGGAATGGAATTATACATTTAATGTCCAAATGGAAATGATTGATGAGATCCTGTCTTCATTTGGGGTTACATCACACATCCCTCCTGATCTGAAATGAAATGACACACCAGTAGCTGTATGTGTGGCTAGCCACAAGGTCATTGTGCTACACTGGCAGAAAAGCCTTCATCCCACTGTCTTTGGACAGTGAACCCTTCAGTCTATTTAAGTACTATGCTAGATTATATATAAAAATAATGGGAAAAAAGTAAAATTCTCTCTTAGACTGTGTATTCTATCTAAATGGGATGAGTTAAATGATGAGCAGCCATCATAGTGCTGTACCCTCTATCTGTAGCTAGAAAGGTGTTGAAAACACTCAAGTGTTTTGACTACTGCTGAGCGCTGTTCCCACAGCATCACAGTCCTCTCTCCAACACCCCCTCACCCCCAATCCAGAAAGCTGGGAGTGGGCAGAAGGTTGGGAGGGGACACAGCCAGGACAGATGGTAAAAGTGATATCGCATATCATAGGACATTTTGATGATAATAATAATAATAATAATAATAATAAAAGTGATAAAAAGCTGAGAGAAAGGAGAGACAGGGAGGCATCTATCATTAAGGTACTCATCTTCTAGAGCAACTATTAAGTGTGCTGACACCCTACTTCCCAGGCAGTGATGGAATGACTGAAGTAGAGAATAAAAATTTTTGTTTGCTTTCCTCTTTTTGTGCATGTGATCTTTGCTTTTCGTAATGGACTGCCTTTAATTTGACCAATGAGATCTTTTTTGTCTTATTTTCTTCCCCCCTGTCCTGCTGAGAAAGGAAGTGATGGAGCTCCTGGGTGAGTCCCTTTTCTTCAGAGGTTCATTATTGTACTGGTTTAGGGCAAATTTGGGAGGAAACCTCCAAATGGGATACCTCTAGAAAGCAAACCCAAGTGGCCCCTTCCCCAACTGGTCTCGAAAAAATAACTCCTTAGAGAAAAGTGGAAAAACCTGTTTATTCAACAAGCAAAGTGTTCACAAACATAAAAACAATGAATAATATCAAACAATAAAACCTCTCATCATTCTAAAGAGAGATAGCAAATTGAGAAAGTCCTTGCCATGGGTGTAGCTCGGCTCACCCAGTCTCTTATCAGTCCCTCCAGTGCTGGAAAATGCCGTCCTGGGCCCTGGTGGGCCACAGGTGTGAGATCCAGGTGCTTTCTGGGTTTTTCAGTCCAGAGCAGGCTTAAACAGTTCCAAGAAAAAGGAAAAAAAAACAGTCCAGGGAAATTCTCTGCCTCAGCTAGCTAAAAACTAACCAAAAAGCAAGGGGAGCTCTCTCTCACTGTCTGTCTGTAGACAGCACAGTCCAGGAGCAGAATGCAGAGGAGTGAGTGCAGTTTCTGCAAACAAACTGTGTGCTTCTCCTTTGCCCCCCTTTGCTCTCTGAACCAGTTTTAAAGGTGTAGAACACAATATCCAACATAAACAGAACAGACAGTTGGGGCTACAAGCATCACAAAGTCATCCCAGGACAATTATCCTCACTGAAGCATTTCTTACTGAAATTTTTTACCTTCCTACAACGACTTCCTATGTCTCTGGGCCCTGAGGATAAGATATTTTTGTTTGAATTTACATTCTTGCATCTTCAAGTATTTAAAATAGAAGAAAACTAGAAAATAATCTACACAATCACCAGGGAAGAACAATAACACCCACAACTTCTCTGCCAGACTTGTTTCTTAGTCTGACTCAGTCTACCTGTTTTAATTCTGGTGTACTGCAAATTAGTCATGCGGCATTTCCGTCTGGAAGGAAGGGAGATAATTCCTAGTTTAGATGTCTTAGCAGGAGCTACAAACATAGACAAGATAAAGAATGTGACCACAGAATTGATTTGCAAATTGTTCATCACTAATACAATCTTCCTGCATTTCCATAAATTTCACTCCATGGAATTATGCGTGAGAATAATGTGTGCTCATGGACTCATTTATTCATGAATTTGTTTGGAGGACTGAACTTGTGGGAAGACAAAATAGAAACAAAATTAGGAATAGAAACATCATAGTGCACATAATTGCTTTTATTCCCAATTCACTGGCTTAATGTTGGTTTCATAAAAGCAATGATGAACTCATTTACTATTATTGTGAATGAGTATATCTGGAGGATTGTCATTCAACATTAATTAACTCTGATCATTATTTTAAAGTGTTCATTGTTACTTCTTACTCTCACAGTTAGCTATTTCTTGCTTTTCCACCATTTGTGATAGTATACTTTTAAAATATTTCTTTTCCTAATTTGAATATCTTCATTCTAATTGTGTATATCCATTTCTAACTGCTATTGGTCAGGAGAGAGGAATGAAATTCCTTTTTATTAAATGAAAATATTTTAATTTGCCTTTTACATCATGGTCACAGGAATTTATCATATATGTATTTTTTTTTCTTATAAACATCAATAAACTATAATGCACAAGGTGTCCTTTTCATGATCATCATCAGAACAAGCTCAGTAGCTTTCCGCATAACAGATTAAACCCCTGTCATGGTGGGAGTAGTTTTTGGAGCAAGGGGTTAACATTCAGAAACTTTATCACTGACCCTGGTCTTTAAATATGAGAATAGTCTGTCTCCTGACAGTTACAGACTTGTACTGCCTGGAAGAGAACACCAAGTCATGTTCTCTCAAATTAATGCTTTCCTATGGATGGCAATTGATGAACTCCACCAGGTTTAACAGCTAGTAGTACTAAGTGTACATGGACTAATGTACAAAAAATATTCTCTCTTCTTGATTTTAACAAAAAATCTCAAAGATTAACAATTTGCAACTACACTTTCAAGATAGTGGTGCATCTTGGATCAACAGATATTTACATGGGAATTAAACAGGGTGTAAGGTCTCAGTTATCTGAAAATATTAATGATATTTGATGTTAAAACTCAAATTCTGAGGACACTTTTTTTCACTAACAACATGCGGTTAAAAGAATCCTAGAAAACTAGTGGCTCAGAGGTATATGCTTTTTTTTTCCATGATTTTTTTTAAATGAGAAATCTTTAAATAGTAAAATGGTGGGAAAGAATACAGTAGTCTTCTAGATGTACTCCAAGTTTAACTGAACTGTGAAAAGTCTCACCTCTTACCACTTAGCAACAGGAGAAATTGTATGAATAAAAATGAGAATAGTGTAAAGGAGACTGAGAAACATGCTGTGCACTGCTGAATGATAAATTGGTGGCTTCTTTCAAGAAAAGGGTCATATAAATAAATCTGTTGCACAACTCCTGGAAGAAGAGTCTGTGTTTTATAGTAGATTTTTGACTTAATTTAATTTCTTAATTTTTGTTTGTTTATTTCTACAGATATGCTTTTTGATTAATCAGCTAGTGGTTAGTATTTGATAGAGGACAAGTTCAACTCTTCCACTTACATTATTCTTGGTTTTAAATATTGGAATCAACATTCAAAACTCTACCGCCTGAGCTTATTTCTTGCAGTCTATTTTTAATCTCAATGACTTAATGTGTTGTAGATTTTTGGTTTCCTTTTTAATATTTAAGAATTTTTCCCTAACTGATATTCCACTGAAGAATCAGAATTTGTTTGTACCTGTATATATGCATAGAAATAAACAAGAATGTAACCCAACTGATTCCACAGATATTCTTGGCAAACAAATTCTAATGTATTTTGAGCAACCTGTATCATCAACTTTCCATAAATTAGTGTGAGATTTCTCTGAGATCACATGTCTTTCATTTTTCATCAGAAAAAAAGAGTTCAGGTGTGTTTCTGCACATTGAATAGTGTATACTTTATGATAAATAAAATTTATTATAAAATAAATTCTATTATTTAGAATTTATAACATCTTTTTTTTTCCTGTTTATGGAAGACATAAATGTGACCGTATTTACTAAACCATTAGAAAATGCCTGAAGTCATGTTTATCTGGAGAAGCTAGATTTTATTGTATTGACCATTTACTAAATATATTGACAATTTATGGATAAAGAAAACTAAGAAAAGACTCTGAGACTTTAATATAATGCTAAAGCTAAAATATTTAAAATTAGAAAAAAACAAACAAACAAAACTGAACCCAACTAACCAAATAAGAATGTAAGTGTTAATTTGAAACTTGCAGTATCAATATGCCTGCAGTAACAATAAAGACATAACCTGCTGGTATAATTACATATGTTAGAATGTATGCTTATTTTTGAGGAGGACCTTAGAAAATTTCTGTCCTTCCAAATTATATGATCCTACAGTGATATAATGAGTTTAAATAAGTGCTTTGGAAAAAAAAAAGATTATGCATGATGAATGAAATCTTCAAATGAAATTGAGGTGTTTAGCAAATATGCTACTACAATCTTCCATTTAAATAATATGGTTTCCCTTCAGTTTACTAATATTGATGTTCTATATCTCATTCTTAAGGTTCTATTTAATAACACAGAGTCCTGAGTAAAACAGCACTCTTTTATTGCCCAAGGTAGTTCTTAAATTTTTCTTTTAGATAATGTGTGATGGCACATTATGGCAATTTGAAAGCTCTTCTTACCTTGCAATGTTTACTGAATTTTAGTTTGGGTAAAATCTCATGGCTTTACCCCATCAGGATTTTTGAATACCTAGATATGGAACTAAGTTTCCAGGTTTATTCCTTTATATTCTGACATGTATCTGATTATAATAACCAATAGAGTAACATTTGTCAAATGTTTTAACAAACTGCGGCTATAATCGTTTCCATAGAAACATGATTGAAAACTAAAAATAACCTCAAAGTTTAATATTTTCTGTAAAAGAAATTGGTAATACTATAGACAGGACACGACATTAAAAAAAGACAGAACCCTTTTCCTATTTTGTGCCAGAGAGCAATAACCAATATAATGGCCTATTTTGTAGTATCATCTACATATCAAGCTTCATCTTTATATTTGTGTCATCTTTATCTATTTGTAATCCAAATACATAAACAGAAAACTTGTTTTGTATTTTGCAAAACCATAAATATGTAGTTGATTTCTAAGTAAAAGCACTACCAATATATCAGTCAAGGAGGAGGCATAATATTCTCTGAAATCAAAGTACCTGATTTGTCGCAGTTGGAGGTAAGATTGCTGTGCAAAAGAAGGAGATTTTTGACCTGTGAAAAGAATAATATTAATTTTATTTTCATATTATAGACAGAGAAACTTTTCCTTGAGAATATGAAAACATTTGGATTATATCTTTGTGTAATGTATTCCCATACTGGTTTTAAATTTCAAGATTTGAGGGAGTCTCACATTTTCTAAGGAAAAAAGAGAATACTTTCTTTTGTAACCTGAGTACCATGAAGGTCTGCTTGCAAAACATTGGTAAATTCTTTGTGGGATTTAATTTCTGTTTTTTAATTAGAGAACATTGTGTTTGAAATGCACAACGTACATTAGGAAACCTTCAGTCCTCCTAGTTTATTGAAACTGGGTATCTTTGGATGTTGCAAATTTGTAGTATTTAACTTTATTCCTATGAGTATTTTATTAATTTGGTGAGTGTTATATCAATTAGATATGTATGTAGCCTTTTTGGAACATCATAAAACCTTTCTCATTTAAACATGACATTTTTTCAGGGTTAAAATTTTGAGATTATTTAGATTCTTGGACTATTAAAAAATATATTGAGGAATTTTATTCTATCTGAGACCAACACAGAGCTACATCTTCTCTGTGACTGCCCCAGCCTCGCTGGTGCCCTTGCACAATAGCTACAAGACTCTGCGAGTGGCACTGCACAATAAAGAGGTTCATCTCTGTTGGAGATATCCTGAGGTTATGTCATCCTACACCCTGTATCAAATTGTTCCCTATCAAAAGAAAGAATGATGTGAGATGCCCTTCTGAAGGGAGCAGAAGACCCAATGTGCAGTGCTGGACCCACTCTGTAGGGCAGTTTGCTGTCTCCCTGGGGCCTGGGTTAAACGTGAGAAGACAAAAATTGTGGGGAAACAGTTGGGCTCGATGATCCTAGAGGTCTTTTCTAACCTAAATGAGTGCATGATTTTGAAGTTCTGTGATTTTTAACAGATGGTAAATTTAGAAAACATTCTTTAAGCACACAAGCCTTACTGATCTCATGTCAGATATCTGATACAAGAGCACAGTCTTATCATAAGCAGAAGAATACAGCATGAGGGATTCAAACTAGATTTTTCACAAGACAGCGAGGCAATGGTCATGGAACAAAGTGGAATTGGCTTTTATTCTGGTTTGCATCTCTTGTTCCTCAAGTAAATTTTTTTTTGCTTTGAGTTAAATACATACTTGTGGTGAATGTTACAATGAAAAAGGGCAGATGTGGGAGATCTACTTTTGCTTTTAAAAACAGTTTTACGTGAAAGCCTTCAGATAATCCTACTGTTTTACTGTTTGATTTTTTATGTTCTTTCAATATTTTATTCTGTAATGTGAATTTACGGCTTCACAGCTGTAGATTTTTCTTTCCAACATACTGTAAATTTTATATAAGAAACTGAGTTTTATGTTAGGGAGGGAGATTAAATAAACTACCAAAAGACTAAACAGGTCATTTGTATTGAAGTGTGTTTGCCTACTTCCATTTACATATGCCAATTTAAGATGTGAATAAAAATAAATTAAAAACATTGTCTTTAAGTTAGTTTTACATTGTGTTTATTTCTAAAGATTGTTTTCTCTATTTCAGCAGAACCAGGGAAAACATTTTCATCCAGTCCAAACTGATATTTGTTTAGAACTTTATTTGAACATCTAAAAATACAAAGAAAAATCCTGTTTTATGGAGCACGTAATGTTTTGGTGTCAACTGAATGTGTGAGGTTTACAGCTTTCACTCCATCAGATACTTTAACAAATAGGATTGTTCTTCAGAATAAATTTCTGTGAGCCTTTTTTATTGTAAGCATGGTGATGCCAGATGCAATCAAGCCTCAAAGACCATGAAATGTACTTTACAGGCAGGATTAGTGTAGTTAAATATATTCAGCTGCCTTAATTTTAGGATCAGTCTTGGTTACTTTTCTTTTGGGAGTATCTGTGGTACCAATTGTAACTACTGGTTGGCTGTATTATTACAGTCATTTTTCCTAAGGAAATAGTAAACATTTTTGGAGAGTTATTATTCTAGAATCTCACAATGCATCCTAACTATACGAACAGGTTTCACTTTTTTTTTTTTTTGGCTTGAAAATGTACCAGTCCTTCCTTCTTCTCAAAAGATAGCTGGCAGCTGTTTTTGTCTTGTCCCCATGAAAGATAAAAAAAAAATTCTTAATTTCATGTTTCCTGTATTTAAAAAGACAAATATTGGTCTTTATTTTTTAAAATGGCATTTAAGTTTCAAATTATTTTTATATTCAGCAATACTGGGGTTTCTTTTCCCCAGTATCATTTGCTGCTACTACACAGATTTTGTTCCACAGTACATTTGAAGTTTAACTCTTGTCTCCTTTCACACAAGCACCTGTGTTCATTGTTTGTTCTTCAGGGCTGTTGTAGATTAATGCTTTGGAAAAATTGAAGAGAGGTTTTATTTGCTATTGCAAAACATGAGTTTCTTGAGTATATTGGTGCTTTAATCTTCAGAGAGACTGGAACAGCTATGTCAGTCTGTCTGCTATTCTAGTCATTATCTAAATACTAATCTAGATGTTTTTAAGGGCATCACCATCACGACTCATCACCCACACACAGATGCACACAAACACACACACAGATTCTAAATTCCTGCATGGTCTGGATGGTCTTAATATCATTTCCAACCTAAATATTTCTATGATTCTCTGTAATTGTAAATTTCAGCAATTCCAGTGCTGAGCAAGAGCTATTTTACAGGAGAAAAAGAACTCTCCTGTTTTAATGACTACTTAATTCTAGTCTCCATGGAAATATTTTGAAGGAAAAAACTCTCTAAATAACTGCCACTGGCTACTTAAAGGTAATGGAAAATGTCATGCGTGAAATTATAAAATGGACAGAAGCAGTTACAAAACTGACAAAATGACTGAAATAAGTTATTTGAAATAACATGCAAACGATGTTTAAGAGAACAAAAAAGTAAGAAAAAAAGGGAAAATTCCTCTATAAACATTTTGTAGCACAGAAGGTAATAAAAAAGCAAGGGGGGAGTCATTTGTGCTACATAACCTATAACAATCAGATGTGACCATTTAAAATAAACCTGAAGGTTTCATTTGAAAACATCTCTTTGTTGGCTTTTAAAGGAATGTATGTCTGTCTTTTGTTTTTCTGTTAAAGGTGTTTTGTATTTAATGATATTTTCGATTAAAGAAGGAATATGAAAACTACACAAGGCAGTATTAATGATTATACAGCATTGTCTTACGCTGTGCTGCACCTACAAGGAGACCCTGCTCCCCATTTTGCTACTCACTGCTCCTTTATATTTAAATATCTTTGAAAATGTAAGAGCTGTCATACTGCTAGACTTTGCCTATCTGAATTTGTGATACTGTAGACAAATGAATAAACATCTATTGCATGACTGTTAAAAGTCAGAATAATCTCAAGTAAAAGCACTGCATAGCAGGAAGGAACCAATGCTGCTGCAAGCGAGGTCCAGCCAGCTGACCTGCTAAGAGGAGCAGTGTAAGAATGTCTCAAAGAGATACAAGGTGGGGTTTGCTCAGATGTATGCAGAGTGAGAGTCAGGGACCCTCACAGGATCAGCTCTAAAGAGCTGCTGGAGCATCTATGTAGTAACTTAGATGAGCTCAGTTTTGCTTATGGTGTGACCACTGTTAATATTGATTTAATAAAGAACTTCTAGTTTGACTTTTATTCACCCCAGAAGTTTTAATACATATGTCAAAGATCTTACTCTTCAATAATCATTTGGAAAACCATTTGGTGTACTATTATTTACCAGAAGCTGTAAAAAACACACCTTGGTGGCTTTAAAAGAGGATCCCCATGATGATGATTTTCAAGAGGAAATTATATAATTTTAAATCGCTGCAGTGCTGGCTGTTTGTTTTTTCTTTCATTTAGGTATTTTATTATTGAAATAAAGTTATTGTGGATTTTTTTAAACTATAAATACTTTTTTCTTTGTTTGATTGCTTTAACTTCTAGCAGCTGTCCGTCCATGGAGTTTTGATTTTCTTAAGTGTAAAAAGCCCAGTCACACTGCATGGGGGTTAATATATCTTGTAGCTCCAGAGATGGGAATGCCAGCATCAACCTTCTGAAAAGGCATAATATTGATGAAATATAGTTCAGAATACATTAATTTTGACTAAGACTTTATTTTTAAAACCATCAGCCAATACAAATGTGCCTAGAAGAGTGAAGTCATGCTACTGAGTAAATTAGTTTCAGTTGTTTCTCAGTAACAGACCTCTGGTGAAACTGTTAAGGGAAGGCAGGTGCTGTGAACCTTCAGCTGAGCCAGTAGCGAGGGTGAGCTCCAAAGGTGCAGGTGTCTGTGTGCACATAACCCTGCACACAGACATGACCAGATGTGCTGATCAGTACAACAGGATACAGGGCCTTCACCAGCACCCAGGTAAGCACCAAAAACACTCTCACAACATGAGAGCACCAGAGGCCCAATCTCAATCCTATTTTCATTTTCTCTTCCCTGACTGGGATGGAGGTTTACTACTGGCATACACAGAGATCGCCTCCATCCACAGGCACACTCACATTTGTGCATTTCTTGGTATTAATATTAGCTCTAAGACTCATAGGCTCAGTCTTTGCTTTAGTCCTAGGATGAGGCTCAATTTGAGAAAATGTGGGTCTCCTTCCACTCACTGGTGAGTCCAACTTCAGTTGTGAATCATGTACCCTCCCAACTACAGAGAGCACAAAGTAAGGTTACACAGCAAGAACTAGAGAAGCTTAACAAGATGGCAGAACAACAATCTTGATGAGGCCACAGCTGTTGAGAGACAAGCATACAGGCTGCAGCTTGTTAAAATTATACTAATCCCTTTTACCCTTCCATTTCCACTCCACTTTCCCAGATTTGTCAAACTATATTCAATTTGACCTTCCTTTTCACATCTTCTTTGGAAACAAAATAAGATTAAAAGGCTCACAGGTCTACATAAGAAGGGAAACACCTTTCTAAGTACCAACATGAGCAAAACTGACTCTGCTGAGTACCACGAAGTGCTCGCTCCCTCCCCGCTCATCCCTCATGGGGACAAGCATTGAAGAGAACAGGTGAACCTTGTGGGTTGATATAAGAACAATTTATTAATTGAAACAAATGATGATAAGGGAAGGGAGAGAGTGTGATAGAACCCAAGGAAAACAGATGATGCCTGATATAAGGGATCACTTCCTGCTGATCAACACCCTGTCTGACCCAAGCCATGATCAGCACCCTTCTGGGTATCTTCCCCAGTCTATACACTGGATATGATATTCTGTGTTATGGAATATCCCTTTGGCCAGTTTGGGTCACCTGTCCTGGCCATGATCCCATGCTCCCAGCTTTTTGTGCAGCTCCTCACTAGCAGATCATGGGAAAGTGAAAAGTCCTTGAATTAGGGTAAACACTACTTAGCAGCAACAAAAACATCGATGTGTTATCTTCTTTATTCTCACCCTGAATCCGAAAATGACTTAGCTGCTAAGAGGAAAATTAACTATCTCCCTGCTGAAACTGGGACAGGTAGTAAGAGCATTGTAGGGCTGAGATTCACCTGTCTATTGCCAAATAAACAAATTATGTTTACAGTTGCATATCCCAACAGGCTGTACCAGAAGTTATTGCTTTCATTTTAGGATTAAGTCTCATAAATGTGTTACAATTGTGATACTATTATTACTATTATTATCAACACCTACTTTTCTCCTTCCTGCATATTTTTAAATAAGCAAGCCACTTGAAGCTTAAGGAAGAAAAAAAATTATTGCTGACATTGAGAAAAGGATCTCTGCAATTTTGTACATCTAACCTCTGGAGAATGTTAGGATTTCTGAAGGGAAGAATTAGCATGTTCCTGCTGTGAGTCCTACATGAAGAGGCTCAGCTCTAGGAATGCAAGTGCAATTCAACCCACTGGTATAGAATTCTACATTCAAACTTGCAAACAGAATACAAATTTAAATTACGCACTGTTAAAGCACAGCAAACTTAAATTCTTTTGTGAATTTATTTTGGTCAGGGTAAGAATTGGACTTTTGATGAAATTTCACTGTTTGTCTCCCCAAGTGTCTTATAAATTGAATTTTCATTGTATTTGAAATATGAACTTGATTTTGTGTTTGTTTTATGAGGGGAATATTTTATAATTTGTGGTTGGTTCTCAAAACTTTCAACACAATTTCAGAAAAAATGTACTTTTTTCTCTGGTTTTTTTCATTGCATTCAATAAATATTCAATAATTTAATTCTTTATTCTGTATTGTTCTTGAAAAAGACTTTGACATCCCTTCTAATAGAAATAATCTATAATAATCTATAGCAGGAATAATTCCATTTTATGTGACTGTAGGATTACAACCAAAATCATCACAACTGTAGACACTAGAGAACCTTTTTCTGGTGTATTCTGATACTGACACTCAAAATCATTAATTTACAAATCAGATAAGGTGTTAGAGCATATGTTTTCACAAGCAGTGATGTTTAGACATCAGAAAGCATTGCTCAATACTGCAGACCAAAATCAAGCTATTGCTGTTCACATGAGTATAAGTAAGTTTAAGGCTATATTAATATATATGAAGTGTTCCCTTCTTTAGTTAACAGAAATAATTACTTTGTTGATAGGGTCCTTAATGATTTTTATTTAGGCAACAGCGGAAGCAGCTTGTGTAAACCTCTTTAGAGAAGACAAAGCTACAGAAGAGATGTTACAACTTGAACAAAATTCCTGCTTTCCTCTTCTAATTATAAAAAAGAACATTTTCTTGGAAGGGATACAATAATTTGTAACATCAGCAGTTATTTTTTCTGCAATGTGGAGGGAGAAGGTAATTAAACTTTTTTTTTCTGTTTTTTTTTTTTTTTTTTTTTTCAGACTAACATCCATATGGGGAAAAGAAGTTGTTGAAGTTCTTCTGAAGGTATTACTAAGTTTGTTGATTACTGATTTTCTTCACTTTGCCAATTGCTTGTGTCCAGATAGGCAGGTCACATCTACATTGTTATAAATTTAATGATTCACAATTATACAGCTGAATAATACTTCAAAGGACAGCAAAAGGCCAGATGCTACAGTTTTGTATGCTACAGGAGCAGTATGTAGATCCATCTGCATCAAATAAATACAGGGTGTTTTTATAAGGCCATTGTTCCTCCATATGCTTGCTTCAATATGCACATACTTGAACAATATACAACTTGGGCATGTGTGACAACATGTTTATGTGTGTGTACCAGTTGTACCAGTTCTACCCACTGTCAACAAAAAAAGAGTAGTTTTATCAGGAAACTTTGCAGCTGGAGTTCATTCCATTCTGCTCATGTTGCAACAAATCTCTGGTTCTAAGCCAAGAAAAATGGGATATGCAGAAAATATTAATTTTTTTTTTCTCATTTCTCTACAAGAAAGGCAATAGGACAGGTCCTGATAGGTTCTGAACATAATTGCAGAACAACATATATTCTTGAAATTTAGGAAGCAGGTCTTTTCACCAAGTTACAATGCCAATAGTAGTGATATTTGTATATATTTTTTCAGTGACAAAAGACATCCTCCTCTTAAATATTTGCTAAAAGAAAACTGGAGGTACAGAGGGTATCGATAAACTTTTTCAGCCACAGTCTGAAGAGAATAAGATCTTTGGTGCATTAAGTTATTATACTTTTGAACATACATTCTCTTTTCCTTCTGTTTTCTCAACCAAGACATGCTTAGCAAAAATCTCAGAGGATAACTCCAAAGTAAAATGTCACAAAGTATAAAAACAAGTGAAAATGCTCTAAATGAAATGAAAGTTGTGGTTGCCATGTAACTGAATTTCTGAGTTTGTGGAACAGTAAGAAATTTTATGTTGACATTTATACCACAAAACGCAATGAAGGATTAACAATAAACCAGGCTGATTGAAAATGGATTACTGTGATTTTAAAATGAATTGTAACAATTTTAATTAATTTTATGCCAATCATTCTATATTGTAATTGTCAAATCAGAAGAGAAAATGGTAAAAAAATACTCTGACTCATTGGATATAATATTTTTGATTGGTGAATAATATAAAATATTGTGTGGCTGGATATGTCAGAATATGAAAAGGAAAATGTTATAAAATTACAAACCCTTAAAAATCCTACCATGCTTGCAAATTAGCTACAATTGAAATTCAGCATACTTTTCAAAAATTTGAATCTGATTTGAATTGCTAATTTTATTTCAATTGTACTCCATTCTAATTCAATTATTAATGCAAACAACAAAAAAAAAAAGATTACTTAAGAATTGCATATTCCAGAGATTAGCTAGTCAAATAAATCCACTAATATGCTCATATTCATAATAAGTAACACAATAAACTGATATTTAATTTGGCATAGACTTTCTTCAACCTCTTTCTTCTTTACCTAAATCAATATTATCTTTAAAACTGTTGCAGTTAGATGAGAGCATTAGTGTTGTGTATTTGATGTGGTCTGCCCTATTCTTAACAGAAAAAAGGATATCAGATTACCCATTTGTTTATCCTTGGAAAAAAAGAACTTTTTTCTCATCTTCATTTTTGTAGTCATTATCTAAAAACTGCATTTCTGGGATCCCTAATCTAAACTGAGAAATAGCTAAACTGCTGATTTTTAAACTGTGAGGTATACACGATTTTAAAGAAAGACTCTGCATTTTAGGTAACTCTAAAACTTTTGGAATAACAATATTTCACATCAAAATAAAGCCATTTAAGGGTATGACAATGAAGCATTGCAGGAAGTGGCTTCAAAATAAAACCAATAGTATCTGTCATTCCCAATAATTAAGATTTCTGCTCAGGTTTGATGAAAGTAATTAAAGAAAGAAAGATGTCTATGTTTTTATGAATCTTACTCATTGCTACCAGAAAATAGGACCAGTTTTCTTCCCATTCATTCTTTTTCTGTTCCCATTTTTAAAATGTGTGTGAAATTTTCCTGACTTGGAAATCAGTGCAAGCCTGGAGTTCTTTAATAATAGCACAGAAGCACAGTTTATCACAGAAAGGTCTGTAATGACTAAAGTCATTACATTAACACTTTGCTAATAACTTTAGATATATCACTTCTATTTAATAATTCAAACAAAATGTGCCAAATAGTGATATTGTAGAGACTGCATTTTCAGTTTTATCTGCAACGCTCTGGTTTAGGCAACCAGTAGCTTCCAGGAAGTACAATGAATATTAATTAAGTTTTTAGCTTGTGCTGAGACTTTCAATATGTTCTGTGTTTTGGGGAGGTATCAGACTAGTGCATTTATCCTCAATTAGCAGAAATGTCAGCTGGTGGATAAAATGAGTATAATCTGATGCTAATCAAAATTTAATAATGCCTTCTTATTATAAAGGATTTTCAGTAGGGAACTGAAATTCACCAATAAGGTTGCTCAGCAAGAAAGTACTTTTGATTAGAGAGAGTGATTTACGTATTATGCAAAATAAATTTAAGGGTCAGCAGATTAACACACCATTCAAATGCCTTGCTATGCACTTTCAATTCTACAGAAGCTTCAAAATATCACTGGAAATTTAAAGGTACAGAAATTATAAAAAAAAAACCACAAAGCAAAACTCTTCACATTTTAAGGATATTTTTGTGCATTTGCTTCAGGGTTTTATCTGTTTTATCAAGTATTAGGGCAATATCTTGGGAATCCTCTGCTGAACTCCCTCCAGTTTATCAGTGCCTTTTCTGTCTCAAGGATCCAAAACTGGATGCAGTATTTTAGATAAACCCCTACTGAATGCAGAGTAAATGAGATAGTCACTTTGCCCAGCAGTGCTCAGACAGCCCAGGATACTGTTGGTCTCTACTGCTGTCAGAGCATGCTGCTGCCTCATGGTCAACCTGCTGCCTACCAGAACATCATGGCCTTTTCCACAGAGTCCCTTCCAGACAGCATAAAATGAAAGAATTAGAAATTACTGTAGCTGTGATGGTATAAGTCAAGCCAAGCAATTGCTTTTACATTTAGTTAGGCACCAGGTAGCCCTGTTTCATACATGGCTAAGTGATATCTATTATTTCAGTCTAAAGAATAGTGTAGAAGTTTAAAAAAGGTGTATGCTGAACAGCTCTCCTTTTTTTTTTTTCATAATATAAAAAAATAGAAGTGTACCTAAAGTAGAGATTTTGGACAATAAAATTCCTATTCATACACTTCAACCCTACTTATTAATTCTAATGACATTTGGAAAAAAAATCCAAAGCTAACAAAAAGCAAAGAGGAAAAAAAATTAAAAATTAATTCAATATTAGGAAAATTTAAGTAGTAAGTGCAACTCATACAGCAGAATTTTGTACCCAGAAAGAATATTTTGCATGGAGGAATAAAGTCTAGTTCAACTTTCTTCCTTTAAAGTATGAGCAAAACACTTAATGTTTTGTCCCTTGAGAATGATTTTTTTTGTTTGCTTTCTCAAACCCAAGAATACCTTCTTTACTAAGTGGATAATGACAATGACAAAATATTTACAAAACACACACAAACGTTTAGGATCCATTCTGAAATCACTGTAGTACTGTTCCATTTAAAAAATCTCAAAGAAAAATCTTCAAAGTTTCTACTGCAAAGCAATGGATTGCTGCTGTATTTACTCTTAGTCAAAAATCACTCATATACAACAGAAAATTAGCTGTTTAGATATTTGTATGGCATTTTAATTGAAAAATCTATTGTAGTTAAAGTGTTGAATAAGAATGGAAGACATACTCCTTACTGGGTAATGTTAATGTTAAGCATCCATCACAGAGGGGATTTTCATTTTTTAAATAAACAAAAGATTACTTACTAGGTAGTTCAGTGGAGATGACTGCCAGTATATTTAGTGAAACAGCCTCTTTTGAGATAGTTCTTAAATGAATTAAAGGAGGTTCTTTTATGTTTTTTTTTTTTTTTTCATCCTTAGGGACAAAAGAGAAAGAGCTTGGGGAAAAAACCTATCAAATTAGACCATATCTTTTAGAAGGCTTTGAAAGGAATGGCTATAGGAGCAGAAGATCTCCTAGAAGTGAAGAAAAAATGCTGAATGCTTGATTGCCAACCTATCAAAAAGGAAGTAAATTGAGTAGTGCACAACTGCTGAAAAAGGTTTACCATACTTTAAAATGTGTTGTTTGTAAACTTTTCTAGAGGTTCGGTTTTAAACAGCATGAGTTAACATTTAACTAATTCAACTAATTTGAATGTTTAGTGATTTATTTGTCTGTGCATTATTTGCCCCTTTCTACAAGTCTCTGCAGTACTCTATCTGGCCACATAGAAATACAGATGACATCTCTTTCTAACTCTACTTCTCTTTACATGACTCATTTCTTGCTAAAACTATTCTGTCCAACATATCACAATAGCTCATCATGATGATTAATTCAAATATGTTCCAAAAATATCCTTTGATGCAAAAAGTATTAAAACATCAATCAGTCAGCCTCTAATTGTGATTTATTAACCTTCCAGTAAATTCACTGATTTTCAATTCTCATTTTCTCTTTCTGTCATGAACTAACTGCTACGGATCTGGTCTCTGAAAGAAAAATATGTCTAATTTGCTTTTTTATTCAGTGGGCACGTATGTTTAATGGCTTCTACTATGTGTGTAAGTGGGATATCTAAAAATATGATTCTTTAACTTACTTGGAAGAAACACAAATATAAATTCCCAAGTCTTTGTACTTTTCCAAAAAAATGTGTTTTTAAATCTGCTTTTTCATAGGAAGAATGTGGGCAGGTCCTTTTGTTTTACTTCACTAGGAATGTTGTGTAAAGTCACAGAAGATTCCATTTTGATTTTTCTGTTTGAAATTAATTTGAAAGTGCGGGTTATACTGAAAAAACCCTGCTGGCTTAGGCTGGCTGAGGCATGTATGAGTTCCACAACATAATATTTGAAAACAATGTTTGGCTGACTTAAGCCAAAGGAAATATCTGAGACTCAATGGGAGTAGAGATTAATTTACTGCAATAAATCTGCTGTCTTTATAGAACTACCCAAATGTGTTAAATGCACTAAAAATGCTTCTACCTGTTACTGCCACTGATTTGAATTATAAACATCTATATTTCTTCAACACCAATTATTTCTTTCTCTGAAACTGGAGACAGAAATATGACTCACAGGGGGCAATTCACTTATCTAAGCACAGGTGGGGAGTGCCATGTGAGCTATTTTAGAGTTTCTGAGCTGATAGAGGAACAGATATGACACAAGCCTCCAAGAGCTGTGGGTACTTCTACAGGAGGAGCCAGAGCCTGGACTGGTAAGTCCTGGACTTACCTCCTAGAACCTCAAAAGGCACTGGGCATATCTGCTTGCTTAAGAAAATTTAGTTCACAGTCTTAATGCATGGCAGGATTTTACTCTGGTAAGAGCAGGTGGCATTAAAGATCAGCAGATATATTCAATTCTCACCTCCTTTAAGAAAAAGGAGAACAAAAACTAAGACAGATATCACCGTAAAAGTGTTTTTCTGTTATTTATGATCCAAGGGTCATAAATATGTATCCAATTTCTTTTTTTTTTTTCTTTATTGATCCCCCATTTTGCTAAGTCTTTAGCTAATTTTAAGGTATAGATTTCAAGCTCATGTTAGAGGTGAAACTGATAGCAACAGTTGTATAAGTTGCCAAAAGACATATCTTTGATTAAACTTGTCTCATTTGTTATGTAAAAGATGCTTAAAATTAAAACTATTATCTAACTATAGCACAGTACTAATCTTTCAGAAATTGAAGGTCTGATCTAATTCACAAAGTAATCAGTTTATAGGTGCCCACAGAGTTGAATAAGACTTGAGCAAACCCCAGAGATGATAGGAATAAAATTAATAACACTGTGAAATAGCAAAAAAATTTCCTTTGTTCTAATCGTATTTTAATTATGACAGACTTTTTTTTTATGCTAATGAAATGAATAGCAAAATACAGCAATTTGCAGTTCAGCTGATAAAAATTTGCCTGGTTAATTGAGGGGGAATATATTTTTTATTAACTTTTATGAAATATCAACTCCTTTTCTAAAATGAGTGTTTATGTATATACATATATACACAAAAATGTATTAAAAACATCCTAACAACATATGTATAAATAGTTTAGGACTTCTCTTTTGCCCACAGTACTAAAGGCTACTTACTATACACATAATTCATTAGTCATATGTGGTATATGTGTCTCAGTAAAATTCCATGAGAAAGTGACTGTGAAAGATAAGAGATATCCTGGTCAAATACTCTCAACTGTGAGATAAATTGTGTTTCAACTCACAACCAACAAGGTAGTTAGAGAGAAACTGTTGAACATCCAATTTTTTAAACAAAAGTCAAAAATGTTATGTAATATATTGTAGGGTTCCAGCTCAGACGTTTCTCACTTGAAAAATTTATATAACAGTTTATATGTTATTTATACCTATCGTCTATATCCTAGACCAAATTTATACCACCTCATCTGAGGCATATAAATGAGGTATCCAGAACAAAGATGTAAATGTTCTGATATCCTCTAAAATGTGGCTTAGCAAATCTTAAATATTTAAAATTACACCTTATGTTGGTTGTTTAAATTGTATTAATATCTCAGAGTATTCCATTTTTTATTATTTATCTTACTGAGAATTAGTAGTATGTTGTATTTATGTAGTTTCAGTGAAGTTGAAAGTTGATGAAAGACATACACTTTGTATTCTCTCACTTGAATTAGACTTTGATTTTTAATATGTGTGATGCTGAGAAAAGACATAACAAGAGTAAGTCTGAAATGAAGTAGATGACTTTTTGATGATTTTTAGGAAAACTGTAGTATCTTGGTGGAGCATTCCACTCTTTTCAAACTGCTTTCATTTTAAGTGTACCTAAAGATACCTAACAAGTTGTGACATTGTAGAGATCATGTTTTATCATAGAAAGGGGATTTAACTTCCTTTTAGCCATGGCTGTATTTGTATTTTCACATTTTACACAGGAACCATGTTCATTAGAGGAAACAGGTGATATACCCGTTAAAGAAAGACAAAGGATTTCAAATGAACTTACATCTTGGTTACAATATGCATTGTTCTTATGTTTTGCCTCTTTCTTACATCCTAACAAATTCACTGTGCGTGGACTAAGTAGAGGGGTTTAAAGCATCCTAATCCTCCTCCTAATGGGAAATTTAATTAAATTAAAAAAAAAAAAAAACTTTGAAAAAAAGTTAATTTAACAAGCATTAATCCTAATAAAGATCAAAAAAGGGTTTATTATAAAGTGACTCTTAGTTCACTTTGTCTTGGTTTGGGAGGACAGGTATCTGCCAGGGAAAGCTGGAGTTTCTCTTAGAATGGAGAATGTAAACTCCTTACTCTCTCCAAATTATAATTTTACAATTAAGGGCTTTCAGGCAAAGATTTGGGAATAGGAATAACAGTTCTTTACTAGGAATATTAACAATACAAACGTAGTAGAAAACAAAACTACTCAACTAAGCAAACAAACAACAATTTTGGAAAACCCTGACAGAGTCAGAGCTACAACCTGACACCCTGTTGGTCAGGGTGTTGGAAGCAGTCCAAAAGTGAGTCCTCCTGGAGTGGCAGATGTGGTTCTGGTGGAGCAGAGATGATCTTGTAGAAAAAGGGTTTAGTGACGGAGAGAAGTGTCCAGTGATGGTGAGAAGGGTCCAGTCTTCCTCCAGGAATCGGGTGAAGCTGGATACTTTTATGTTCCTGCATTTCAGTTTTTATGTAGGTAGGAATGGTTGGCTCCCCGCACTGGGTGGAGCATCAAACTTGTGACAAGCTTGGGGAGGAGAACAGCTTGAGGAGTCTTAATGGCCCATTGTGAAAGAGATAAGAAACACTGCCCCACCTGGTTTTAACAGCTGGCCCATTATCAGAAGGCACCTGCCCCCCTCCCCCCAGAATAACAAGGGATAAAGAAAAACAAAACATCTCCCCAACTGCTTTCAGCAAATGAAATAGAATACACATTTTTGGTTCAATAACCTAAGACACACTTGAAGCACAACGTTCAGACCCTGAAATGTGATTTAACTATCATTTCCATCACTGTGGTTGCTTGCAAAGGCAGATTATGTAACTGTGGGAAAGGTGCAGAATTTTCATTCTTGCATATGTAGGTGTTAAAGCCTCCTTAGAATCAGATTTCCATAATGATACATATAATGGTTACAGAACTGTCTCTTACTAGATCAAGTGGGTGGGGAAAAAACAACCTTTCAGGCATACAAAAGCTTATTATAAGATTAGACAGGGTTTTGGTGAATAAACAAAACACTGTTAAAGGGCAAGTGAGATTTCTTATCAATGTTCAGTAGAGATTTTCCTGGTTTGTCTAGTCACACTGCAAGGGCAGAGAGCTCAGACAACCTGCAACCCTGAGCCGTGAAGCTGCTTTAAGTAACTGTGGAAGGAGGGACTGTGAAGTTGTCAAAACGAATGAAGCATATAAGGAAGGATAAGGTTTAAATAACACAAACTTTGCAAACCAAAGTCCATTCCTCACAAATGAGGGAGAAAAATGTAGGGATTTTTTGGCTTAGTATCAAGTAAAAACTTGTAGTAGAAATATGGAGTAGAAATAACTCAACCTGCCATATAAACATCATTTCAGGTAGAAAAGTTATTTTTGAAATAAATTTTGAAGATCTAGTCCTTCAGAACCAGGTATGGTGTGACTAAGAGCTCATGGCTCATAGCTCATGGCTACAATCCACAAGACTCTGTCTCCGGTTTTTTTTTGTTTTGTTTTGTTTTGTTTTTGTGTGGGGTTTTTTTGTTTTGTTGTTTGTTTGTTTGTTTGTTTTTGTGGGGGTTTTTGTTGTTTGTTGTTTTGTTTTGTTTTTTTTTCTAGACAGGATAAAGTCAATAATAAAAAGTCAAAAATAAAGAGTTCTTGCTAAATATAGCGTATAATAACAACAGTAGCAAAGTAAAAGAAGCCAAACAACCAAATGCTTTTGCAAATCTTTGTAGTCTTTACATTTTATTGCAGCACTGTGCCAGACTGCTCAGTTCCTCAGACTGGTGCTGGAGAGGAGAAGGCTTCAGGGTGACATAAATGAAGCCCTCCTGTCCCAGGGAGAGGGAATTTTACAAGTGTATGTAGTGACAGGACAAGGGGGAGAACAACTTTGAAGTGAAGGAGAGTACGCTGAGATTAAATATTAGGAAGAAAACCTTCGCTGCTAAAATGGTGAGGCACTTTGAACACATTGCTGAGAGAAATTCTGGAAGCCCCATCCCATGTTTAAAATTAGGTTGGGTGGGGCTTTGAACAACTGGGTCTAACAAAATTTTCCCTGCCCATGTCATAGGTTAGACCTGAGTCATATTTAAGATTCCTTCCACTCAAGTAATTCTGTGATTGATGAACATATTTTTGATCATACTTTTGCAATGTTTTATTTCAAAAATGTTAATGAGAAGAAAAGCACCACGTTTTAATGATTTTGAAATATGGAGCAATAAATATATACTCTATTTTTTGGTATTTATTTATATATTGTATTTATTTATTATTAAAATATTTATTAAATATGAATAATAAATACTTTAATATTTAGCAGTGTTGAAGGGAAAATATAAATCTGTAACAAACTAACATGTGGTCAGTATTTGCAATCACACATTCAAACTACACATATATAATTTCCAGATGTTTTTAGAAATAACAAGTCCTGAAGTGCTTGTTCTGATTTGAAGCTATGCACAAACTCAGAAGGACAAAGGTTGCTTTACTGTCTTGTGAGCATTTCTATGGATAAATTAATTTAGAAAAGGTAATGCAAAGTAGTAGTCAATGTTACTGACAAAAGGTAAGTACATTAAAGTCATTACAGTTATATAAAACTATACATAACTATATATATAACTACTCACAGAGATTATTTAATGCATGTATTTTTCAAGATTTTTTTTCAAATAATTGATTAAAAGCCTTATTTTTTGCCTGTATAGTGGCTGATGCTGAGTTTTAACAGCCATGGCCATTTGGCTTCCTTTAATGCTGATAGTTTGCAACAGGTGCTTTGCTGTGCTGATCACTGGGACTTAGTTCTGTTCTCCTTGAGCACCCAGTTTATATATTTTAAAAACACACATGATTTTCAGGAAGGACCAGTTAGAGCTGATTAAAATCTTGACTCCTGATTCTCAGTAGATGAAGTTAGAACGAATGCAGCCAACAACACTTAAAAGAAAAATATGTTCTTAAGAGGTCATCCTATAAAATTTTCTGGTTAGACTCCTCTCTGTTTTTCTTCCAGCTGAAAGAGACACACAAATTAAGTAGGCAGTCAAATTTTTAATAGTTCAAGTGTTTTAAAACATACAAAAATATACTCAGAATTGAAAAAAATAGATTTGCATCATTACCTTGATTTTTAGTTTACAGTTCTGAGATCCTGAATAAAGGACATTTCTTATCAAATAACTTATTAGCACATTTTAAAAAATAGAAATAAAAAAATTAAATTGTAATTATTTATTTCATACTGCTTTTCCCCACATTATTTCTTCAAATTTGAGAATTTTATTTTGTCGTCTTGATTAATTCAGTTCATATATAAAAACATTAAGAAAACAGAGGAACCTGAAAATACTTCTACATATGATTTTTTTTTTCTCCACTGTATGTTTTAAATTTCTTTATTTCTCAAAATAGTACTGGATCCTCTACTCTGTGTTGACACACCAAGATACATTTTGTATAGAAAAATGGGTACTGACTGGAAAAAATGTGAGACTGAGAGTGTGTGCATAAAGCAATAGGAGACATCTTTTAAAAGGTACTGATTTTCAGAGAGTACTTAATGATAGAGACTAAAATGTAATTTAGTTTTTGATTTCAATATTATGTCAGATTTTTGGAATCCTGTCGGTTTTAAAGAAGAGACAAGGAGTGGAAATGCCTCCTCAACTGACTGTGATTCTTAAAAGGATTATTCATGCTTAAAATCTGACATGAAATTAGATTGAATTTTCAGACTTGTTTTTTATCAAGTTTTGGTAGACTTCTACCATTAGATTATTTACTGTCAACACCCTCTGCTCTATGAATAGTAGTGCATGCAGTATATACATTTGTCTAATGTCTTTCTTTCCTATTTTTAAGTCAAGAATGAAACCCAAAGGCTCAAAATGCGGTAGCTGAGTGTTCATTTTGGTTTATCCATGCCAACTCTTTCTGCTGGGTTACAGCAGATCAACACTTCTTCATTCATGTGTGTGGTTCCTTAAGAAACTGGTAAACTCTCCAAGGTCACAGAGCAAGAATGACATCAGCCTTGCAGTTTAATGGACTTTCTTGTAGAATAAGGTTCAAATACACAACTTCTGACAGTAAGTATTCATAACCCTTTTTATGAATCAATGAATACAACATTACTACTAAAGTATCAGAAATGAATACACCTCTGTGAAAAGGAAAACCCAAAATAATTTTCCAAGTAACACTGAGTTATTTTTCAATAATAAAGAAGAAATTTATTAAGTGTAAAAACTACCTCTATTTTCTACTAAATTTATTTTATATTACCTTTTATATTTTATATTATTTATATTTTATGCTACCTTTATTTTATATATAGGAAGTTTTATGTTAAATTGCAAAATATCGGTCTGATTCTATTTTTGTGCTTTTTTCCATTTATTGAGTGCAGTATCTAGAGATAGGTAGTGATCTATATCTGTTACTTATTCATCTATATTGCAGTTTGTCTTTTATAATGTTTATTTATCCTGCTCAAAAATGGGAACTCAGGTCCATACCCAAAAGAGAAATTTCCAGGTAAAAGGAAAAGTAGATACAGCAGAATCTAAATTTTTCATTTTACTTCATCAGGTAAGATCATTTTAGGAGAGAATATATCAATTGCTTGGTCCATTATAAGAATAGTTGCAAAATGGAATTTCTATAATCTGAAATAGTGGATACTGAAGAAATTTGTACCTTAACCAGGCTTTGAGAGAAGAAATGGAGAGGTAGGTGTTAATGATTAAGCACAGAAATAAAAATAGGATTAGTAGCTGAAAATTTGTTCCTGTCAGGTTTACCATGTATTTTAAGGTAACTGCCACTACTACTGTGATCAGTAAGATGAAAAAGGGAGGATAATACTAACCAAAGTAGCAGATGGTCCATGAACAGTAAAAAGTCATTCGTTACAGAAACCTGCCCAGGTTTATTTCATTGCCATTACCTTGTCAAATTTCTGAAAGAAATTCAACAAAATTTTCAACACTCCAGTGAATCAATGACTCAATGTTATAAAATTGACCATAAATTGTAAATTTGAAAACACACTGGTGAAAAATGGCAAACATTATGGAACTAATTTACTATTCCCAGTGATAAAGTGGAATGTTGATACAATTAATAAGGTGTAAAAGAGCTCTAGCTCAATGTATTTTAATTCATGTTCACAATGAATTAAAGAATAAGAAATTGCAGGGCAACTGTACGTCACCAGTCATCATTGCTAGTAATGAATCTAATAGGAAATGTAAAAAAAATTACATTTTTAACACCAAGTTTTTATGTTAACTTCTAGTGATGTTAGTCAGTGAAGAGTTAATTAACTCGCATTTGAAAGTACAAGAAGTCTGTCATCTTCAGAGCAAGTTTGCAGAATTTTATCACCCATTCCAAGTTGAAGTTGGACTTCAATGTCATTTCAATGTGTGAAAAGTCTTAATTATTGAAACAATTAACAAAAAATTAACAGAAATTAACAAATTGTTCCTTTATAATTTTTTTTCTTGGTAACATGGGTAATTTGATCTCTAGTCTGCCACAATAAAAAAAATAAACTAATAAATAAATAAATTATGCAAATAATACAGAGCAAGGAAAATGTAGTTCATAAACTTCTCTCATCTCAAAGTTTAACACCATATAATCATTCATTTTATGCATGGGATTAAATCCACTCATTCAATAGTGACAAAAAAGACATGATCTTGTACAGCAGATGTAGAGAGTATTAGATATCCTCACCAGATTGCTGTCTTTCCTACCTTGAACTGCTTGCAGTACTTCCTTTGCTCTGCATTCCCACAGAGGTCTAAATATCCTCTTTCTGTGGACCCAAATAGTTTCTAAGAAGCAAATTTGAGAAATTCTCTTTTATGTACTAAGTGACTAGGTTGGTACAATCCAAATTAGCTCTTCATTCACATACTGGTTGTGAATTTCCACATGCCTTTTGTTTGTTTGTTTGTTTGTTTTTGTTTTGTTTTTGTTTTGGTTTTGTGGTTTTTTTTTTTTTTTTTTTTTTGTTTTGTTTTGTTTTGTTTTGTTTTGTTTTGTTTTGTTTTTTTGTTTTTTTTTGTTTTTTTCCTCACCTCTAAACATCCTAATGGGATGATCAGTAGTCATAAAATTTATGACTATCATTTCTGGTGGCTCAGCCTTGTCTGGCAGCAGGGCTGTCCTGGAACCTCTTGTCATTGGCTCTGCCAGACATGGGGAAAGTGTCTCAGAGAAGCCACCCATGTGGCTACCAAAACCTGGCCACAGAAACCCAGTACAGTATTAAATAAGGGTGATAAATTTTTATTGAAAAATAAAAATTAATAACAGTAGTAACAGATAATTTATGATGTTCAGGATTGATGGGACACTTTTATGACTGACTTAATCTCAAAATATTCAAAAAGTAGATCAGAAAAGATGACTTTGCTATTTATGCAGATATCTAAGACATACTAAGTGGGAGACTGAGGCTTAGATAAGTTCTTTTTAGAAGGAAATACAGTTGTGTTTGTCAGTAGTGCTACATAAAAACAGAGAAGCAGGAAAGCGCTCCACAACACAGGAGAAAAGAACCTAACGCTTCACAAAGGTATTAACCCTTTTACCTTCCTTTGTAATCTTGAATTCAACCCCCAATTTTCAGGATACTTCCCTTTAGGGTGTATCTATAGAGAGATGCTTAAGGAAATTCAATTACTTCAATTCCGTTATTGAGTTTGGTTAGTGGGGGACTAGTTAAAGACTATTAGCTCCCTGTTCAAAGACATTCAAAATCAGAACTGAAGTTAAAGAGCTTCTTGTTCACTTTATTACTGGAAATGGAGTGAGTTGAGTTGAATAAAGAATACTTTCCATGGGAAGAAGAGTCACAGTAAATGTTTCATGTAATATAATTAATCAATTTAAATTTTTCTTTTATTTGCAGGGACTTTCTTCATTGTCTTCTAAGACAGTGAGGATTGATCTGTATGTATCATTTATTAGACTATCTTATGAAATTCAGAGTACTTCTATCTAAAAAGGTGTTTCATAATTGAAAGCAACACTTCAAAACATTTATTAGAATGATTAGGAAAAGTAATAACAGTGTAAGAATCTTTCCACATAGAAACAGTTAAATTGTATGATCTGAGGGAAAGAAATACTGATTAAATGTGTAAAAGAGAAATACCAGATTTGATGAAATAGAAAAAAAACCTCAAGAAATGGTAGTTTACCATTGTTTTCTTTCTTTTTGTGTGTTTTTGCTCTTCTGAATCTGTATCCCTGTCTTTTAGCACAGAAATTACAGTTACACATTTTACATGGAGGAAAAAATGCCACCAAATCTCCAAAAAAATCAAGTGTACTACTTCAAACCTGCAAAATAATAGAGATCATTTTCTGGAAGTGTCTTCTGAGAGCTTAAATTCATATTAGACATGCATAAGATTTAAACTGACATTTGGTTTGCATAAGCAATTTCTGTTCATCAGCTTCATCAGTATGAATTGTTTACCTGTTGATAAAGATGAAATTTGTTTCCAGGACTATTCCTAATAGTATGATGTAAATATAATACTGAATCTTCAGTATTTATTTTTACATATCAAGTGAAATTGTAGCTTGCATTATCTTTCATTGAAATAAAACAGCAATTTAAAAATTAAATTTTATTAATAATAGCCTTATGTGGTATAATTTTATTACTAAGTTTATTCTGAATCAAGTCCACATATTACTCAGGTACACTGAATTTTGATTCTATATTTAAAATAACTTTCATTAACATCAGTGTCCTCTTTGTTTATTCTGGTTTTAAATTAGAATCTATTTTTGCATAAATTGTGAAAAAAAAATAAAAATGGAGAGGTTCTATTCTACAGAATAGGCTATTGTGACAGATTAAAAAAACCACAACTTTTCATATCTCTATTAGGAAAGGAAGTTATTTCAAGGTTTCATACCATAAGAATTAAAACAACTAAAAAAATAGCTACCTATATATCATCCAAATGACCTGAAGATTATAAGAAATTACAGTTTCCCTCTTCTGACATAAACTCATTTTTACTTCAGTAGCTGCAGTTTGGAAATTACTTTAGTTTTAAAAAAAATCATATTGCCTGATGTTCTCCATGCATATTAGAAAATCTAGTAGCATACTAAAACAGCTATTCAGAACGTGGTCCAGATTGCAATAAATAATACTATTTCTTTTAATACTTATAGAACATCCAAGATAACTTGTTAAACCCCCTTCTTTTAAAGATTTTTTTTAGCTTTTGTATAAGCCAGAATGATGGAACTTTCATAGAATTATATAGTATCCTGATCTGGAAGGAACCAACAAGGATCGAGTCCAGCTCCTGGCCCTGCACAGAACACCCCCAAGAGTCACACCATGTACCTGACAGCATTGTCCAAACACTTCTTGAACTCTGCCAGGCTTGGTGCTGTGACCACTACCCTGGGTAGCCTGTTCAGTGCCCAACCACCCTCTGGGGGAAGAACCTTTGCTTAATATCCAAACTAAACCTCCTCCAACACAGCTTCCCACCATTCACAATGAGAGAATATCTTTCTCTTTTCTGTGAATAATAAAGAAGTTTTTCTGGAAAAAAAAAAAAAAAAAAAAACTTATGGCTTTTGAACAGCCATACTCACTGAGCTCTTTCATTCATGCAAATAAATTTATCCCTAAAGAACTTTTGCCAACATTGATCCTTAATTCCCAAGAGTTTCTTAATTAAACAATTAGAATTTAGGGTGCCTGTGTTTTGTTGAGATAATGCTGTTTCTTGGCATTCTGCAATAATTTCTGTTTTTTTCTTTGTATTGCTTGTGCATTTATTTATTTTTAAGTAAAGCTGAATATTTATAGACATAAATAAGAAATATTCTACAGAATAACAGCCACCTTACTTATTCCCACTGTTTTTCTGATCCTAGAAAGATTTCCCATGAAAGGCCTCTTATTTCATCTAGTCCATTTCTGACTTCATGATTGTTTCCTGAGTTATATCTGCTAGCTATTTGTCTATTTTTTTCCCAGTGACAAAGAACCTTTCCACATATATATATATATATATATATATATATATATATATATATAAAGTTAGGTTTTATTTTCTCTATCATTAAACATGCCACTATTTGACTATTCCGCACCTTCTAATCATATCATTAACAAAAATGTTAATCACTTTGAAAAATAAGGAATAATGGAGAATTAAATTGTCTATTAAATGTGATTTTTCCAGCAGAAACAGGTGGAATATAAGAAGATATTACTGGATGTTCCTGATAATTTCAGGATTTTTGACTTCACCTTTAGTATTTCATTCATGTGATTTTCATGTTTGAGAAGATAACTGCCTTACATAAGTAATATGTAGCAATGATTTGCTAAGACAAAAAGCTGTCTCTCAAATTTGATACCTCTCAGTTTTGTTTTTCCCAACTACCATATGTATTTTGGAAGGTTCATCCTTTTACTACCAGTGAATTCATGTCAATGGGACTAGGCATATGTTTAAAAGAAGTCACTTTCTACCTGTTTGAGGAAGGATTTGAGTGTTGTGTCTGACTGCTACATAACTAGCCATTCATAGGGATACACATTATTATTTTCCACTATTCCTTGTTCAAGTGCTTATCATCTGTTTACTGTTTCAAATAGTCATGAAGTAATGACAATTACAAAACACAAAAAAACCACTATGTTTTTTCATTGCTCTACTATTATATTTATTTATTTTGCCAGCTGTATACTCAGAATGCAAATTTGCATAAATTTTCCAAATGCCATCAGATATTGTACCTAATTATCCATTTGGTAAAAAATAGCTAAATAATGAAAATATCCTATTTCACATATTGTAATAGAATTAATGATAGGAGTATCTGGGCTATACAATAAATAATTGATGCATGCAAGAAAGGGAAATAAAATTGGAAAGATTTGATTCTGATTTCAGCAAACACGACAAAGAATTTTTTTCAAACAAAAGCTCTTTTCACTGTTTAAAATCTTCTGCACTTGGAATACGTCAGACAAGTACAGGGAAAAATAAATTCAAACCGATCCCATAACAATTCAAGTTTCCTATCAGGTAGACTTCCACAATGATAAATGTCTGCAGGCTATCATAAACAAAACAATTTAGTCTCCCATACTGGTTAGATATTACATATTTCTCATTTTACTAAGCTAAAGTTGCTTCTCGTTTCCTTCTGTTTTTAAAACATATGCTTTGACTTTATTTAAAATTTTGATTTTTGAAAGTATAGTTTAACACACAATAAATAGCAATTGCATTCAGTTGGCTTGATTATGAATGGTTCCTGCAAGCTTTGCTATCTTCTCTCATGTGGGTTTAATTTTTTCTCATATATATGAAATGTCTAGAGCTAAATCATTTTAGAAAATCAAACATACCCAGAGTCTCAGCAATCCAAAGGGTCAGAATCCCTATGGTGTCCACAGGGTCAAACAATTTTTAAAATGTTTGCAAAGAATTCTGGTAGGAAGAACATCCTGGGTGGCCTTAACAAGAAGAGGCCCAGGAAAGTGATTATTCCCCTCTGTTTCACTCTTATGGTGCTGAGGCTAAAGTACTGTGTGCAGGTCTGGGCTCCTCAACAGGCAAAGGACAAGGCTGGCCTGGAGACCATTGAGTAGTAGAGGTGGGAGACCTGGTTGAAGGAGAATATTATCACTGTCTTCAACTCCATTTTTTGGTTGCAAATATTGACCATTCTGAGAGATGCAGGGTGAAGAGGTGATTTACAAGCTAAACAAAGAAAATTTTCATGTGACTGAAGATGTGCTTTCCACAGAAGTGCGGTTATGCACAGAGTCAGATGCCCAAGGAGGCTGTAGGAATTCCCATCCTCTATTTGCATCTCCATCCATGGAGATATACAGAAATTGACTGCAAATGTCCTGGAGAGCATGCTCAAATCTTACATGTCTTTGAGCAAGCGCATGAATTAAATGATCTCCAGAGCTGGCTTCCAGCCTAAGATTATCAACAGGTCTGTGAATTCAAGAAGGGCATGTAGGTTATACAGAAGCTGTTACATAGATTCATTTCTGAGAAAACACCCAACATTAAAAACATATACTGCATAACCACTCCAGGGTTTTGTTTGTAGAACTCAGGGCATTCTATTCACAGATCTCATTCCTGCAGTTAGAAGTCACAAGATTCAATCTGAATCATTGTCTCCTGAGTGTTAGGAAGAAACTGTTCTACTTATACCACCAAAAGTGATGCATGTTATATTGAATCAGAGTTATGTGCTTTCAATTAAATTTTATTAAGTCAGTGAATACCTCTGCTATTTCAACAACAAACAAATCCTGGATCATTATTAGAATTTCTTTATGATGGCCCATTTCTTTCTTAACACAATTCTTATTTCTCTGTCCTGATCAATAATTTTCAAAACCATAATTAAATTTTTAGTGATTAGTGTGAAGATGTCTCTCAAGACTTTTTTGCTTTCTATAAAGTTTTAATTAAATGGGAAAGAATTGTAAAAAATACATGGAATCCCTCTTGAAATGAAAGATGAAGGGAAAAATAGCCAAAAAAATCCATTGGAAAATCACAGTTTCTTAGCTTTACAATAAAACAGTGTAGGTTATCTTTTGTCTTTATCTGACTCCAGTACAGAAGCATTCATTTCACTCTTTTATTTATTAGCTATTTTAGTACAGAAATGTCTTTTTTTTTTATTACTATTGTTATTTCAAAGTGTGTCTTTTAATTATTGGGAATATTTTCCCAGATAATTATCTACCATCTTGTAGATTGTCCAAGTTTTTCTCACAATTTCAATTAAGACTACATTTAATATTTTTGGCAAATATTATTTACTCTTTTTTATTTCGCTTGCTTATGAAGTATCATGCTTACATATGGTGCTACAGCTAATTACCAGAATATAATGTGTCATAAAGAAAAGTTGACACAGTGAGTATTATTTTAATTACAAATGTTCTTGATTTACAAGCCTGGTTCATAACTTCCCTTCTAATGGTTAGTAATAAGTTACATTTTACATATAATTGTCATAAAAGGGAACCTCACAGACACAGACAACAATCCTTGCTTTGACAGGATCTTGAGGTTTGGTATATGCATGTTATGTAAAAAAAGAAACCAACCAGAAATCTTGAAAATTAAAAAGAGAAGGAATAAGTGCTATATAATACATCTGTCTTAAAAGTTTAAATGAGACAACAGCTTATTTCAAATAACGACAAGATGTACCATAGAAGTTAATGGTCTGGGGAAAGTCAGCAAGCAACTGGGTAGGAGCAACATTCCAATTGGGGTGAACTTACCACTTCTTACAATTATAATAGTATAATAGCAGATAATTTGAAAATAAGGAGGAGAATAAAGTCTATTACACTCTTGGGAAATGGAAAGTTCTCCTGGCCAAAGCCCATCAGATCACCTGAAGTAATTTAAAAATATACTTATGTATACTGGAAACATTGTTGTGAAAATAGCTGTTTTACAGAGATTCTGTAATGTTTATATTAATCTTTTTAGTGCTTGAAAACAGATTTTATCATGTACTCTATCTTCAAAACCAGTCCGCTTTAATAGAATCAGACAGTTATGAATTATTTAGATGATGATTTGACCCTCTTCTTCACTTTATAACTTTCTTGAACATGTTTTGCATTTAAAAATCATTCTCTTATGCCTGTCAACATTTGAGTCTTGATCCTACATGACCTACTTGTATACTTATTATCACTACTGAGAGTAGTCCATGGAGTAATCTTGTTTAAGTATTCATCATTGTACAATAAAATACTGTGAGCAAATCTTATGACTTGATTCTAAGTATGTGGAAATAGAGCTCTCAAAGAAGGATGACAAAAAAATTAATTTGGGAAATATAACCCATATCTTCAGAGGTTTGTGTTACTGGGTCCAGGGAAGGAACATTGGCTCGATCATGAACTCTTAGTCTCTACTGTAACAGAAAATCAGAATGATAGAGAAGAAATCAAAAATACAGGAAGAAACCATTTTAAAAGCAGATCAACCCCATTTTAAAACTAGTTGTGTTTTTTCTCAATCTTCCCTTCATATAGTTGTTCTGGGAATTTACCAGTCCTCATGTAGCTAGAAAGCTTGTTCTGTTTTCCATCTTCAGAGTACGCAAGGCTGACTACATACATTTTTTCTTGCCCTAATTCTCCTGTGAGGTTAAGGAGTTCATCTTGGTCCCTAGAGCATACACTTAAACAGGAAAGGTTTTTGCTGTACCTTGCTTTTTTTGATCTTGCCAGCTTTATAGTGCCTATGGCTGGAAACTAAGTGTGAAAAAATTGTCAAAATCAAATTCAATATTAGTGACTAAAACAGCATTAAAACACACCAGTCTTTCAACTGTTACTAAGCAGTGCTTACACATCATAAAGGTATTTTATTTTCCTTTTAAAATTTTTTTTAAATTTTTTTTTATTTTTTTTTATAATCTTTTTCTCACTTCACTTTTTTCTTCCGGGCAGGTAGGCCAGATGCTGGGAGGTGACACAAACAGCTGACACTAACTGACCAAAAGAACCACACACTCACAGAATATTCTGAGTTGGAAGAAACCCACAAGAATCACCAAGTCTGACTCTTAAGTGAAGGGCCTGTACAGGGATCAAACCCACGAGCTTGGGTTATTAGCACCATGCCCTACTATCTGATATAATGTGATACCATGCTCAGGAAGAAAAAAAATGGAGAACAGCAAAATCATTCACCTGGAAAGTAAGAGTCCCAGGTACTTGTGCACGTCTGGAAAGCAGATTTTTCTGAAAAGGACTGGGAATCCATGTGGACAGCCTGTTTAACATGAGCTAGCCTTGAGCCCTTGTGGCAAAGAAGGCGAGTCATGTCCAAAGTCATATTAGACAAAGAAGTGCCAGCAGGTTGAAGGAAGTGATTCTGCCCCTCTTTTCAGCACTGGTGAAGCCACACCTGGAGTGCTGGGTCCAGTTTGGGCTCCTCAGTACAAGAGAGATAGGGACATACCAGAGACAGTCCAGCAAAGGGCCAGCAGGATCATGAAATAACTGAAGCATCTCTCCATTGAGGAACTCTGAGATAGCTGGGACTATTCAGCATGGAGATCTAAAGTCTCAGGAGGCATCCTATAAATACTTGGAGAAAAGGGGCATAGTGGGTAGAACCAGGCCCTTTTCAGTGGTGCCCAGACATAGGAAAAGAGGAAGTGGTCTCACATTGAAACTTGAGCAATTCCCTGTGAGATTGATTGAACATTGGCAAAGGATTGCCCAGGGAGGATGAAATCTTCAACCTTGCAGATAATCAAAAACCTATCAAGACATGGTCCTTGAAAACTGACTCCAGGTGGCCCTGATTGAACAGAGAGTTTTGACCAGATGATCTCCACAGTGCCTTTCCAATCCCAACTACTCTTTGAGTATGTGAAAATTCACTAAGCACGTGAAAATTAACTAAGCACATGAAAATGTAAGGAAAGAAATTACAAAATCCAGAAAGTTCAGTATTAGAACACTGTAGGGTTAATAATAAAAAGGCTGAGGACAACATGACATCGTTTGAAGAATGGGTTCTGCTCTTGAGTCATCATGCCCAAAAAATAGTTTTTAAGAGTACCCTGATGTAGGTTCACTGATATCATATATACCACAGCTTGAAAATACCAAATTTAAGAACTTGAATTCAAATTAAAATCAGTGTGATTCTTGCTTTGTTACATATAGGTGGTTTTGAAAATCTTGTACTCTCTTAAGGCTCACAGTGCTTATAGAGCTGATCAAAACAAACCCTTCTCAAATTTTTTCAAGACTCTCCCTTCCCCTAAGTCAGTATAAATTCACAGATCTTTCAACTTATTTTTTTCCTATAATTTCCTTTTGTCTTCATTTTTTCATATTATCTCATTAATGATAACCTTCCTTTCCTTTTCCATTTTTTTTTTTTTGAGATTAAACACACAATATCTGTTTGTTAGGAAACACTTTCACTGTTAAATCCTGTCTAAAAGTCACTTCAGTTGCAATATAGAGAACAATACCAATATAAGTTTTAGAACTCCCTACTGCATTTCTTCTCTAAATTTCTCAGTTTAGAAGTCCTCCTGACATATTTGTTTTTCTCTAAGATTTTAGGTTCTTTGGGCTACAGATTGCCATTCATTCTGTTAATGCTGTTAATGCTTAACAGTTAAGGAGTAATATTCGTTTGAGGTTTGGTTTCCATTTTCATGCCAGACACACCATCTAGGCAAGAATACATGTATTAGTATGAGGACAGGGATTAGAGTTCTCATTTGCGATTGGCTAATGGCACTGTAGAGTGATTTGTAAACCTGATTATAGCTAGTGATTGATAATGCTTCATTTATTTCAAACAGCACAGTGCCAAGACGAAAAGAATCAGCCAACAAAAACATCACTTCATCATTCAGATAACTCACATCCACTTTTTTTCTCACTTTCAGCTGTATTAAAATATTTTAAAAATAAAGTTCTTGAACAAAGAACATCATGGTTCTGATTCAAGGCTCTTCTTAGTTGAAAATTATTCATGCCCAATAGAAATGACATTTTAGTTTTAGACTGCCAAAGTGAACTTTATTAGTATGTCATTAATCATTGTCTTGGAGGTGACACCTGGGGAAAATGATTTAGTGGAGATTAGAGCACTCAAATGTAACACTGAAAATATCACATTTATTTCCAGTATCAATCAGTCAATGAAACACATATTAAGCAAAAATGACATTTATGTACATTTAAATCTGTTCATAACAAAGTGCACTGCTTTCTATTCAGGATAATTTTCTGGTTTTTCATGTTTTATATTGAGTTTATAGTTTATATTAAAAATACTGTTATCAGTGTAATCAATTTAAAATGTGTAATAAAATATATTTGAAAGAAAATTGAAATTGTAAAGTTGTGTCAAAGAGAACCATTTGTTGGAAAAACAATTAAAAAAAATTCCTTCTTCCCATATAGTCTACAGGTATTGCTGTATAGCTAATACTTAACTACTAAAGTCTGAAATTCTGTTCAATTTTTTAGACTTTGCAGATTTTTTAATAATAAAAATAAATTAATAATAATACTGAACCAAACAATGAACAATTTTTATTTTGTGAGAAAAAACCCAAACAAATTCAAACCATCTCCCATGGAAGAGCTGGCATCAAAGTAATGGCATATTAATTCTTATCTTTCAAAGAGCAATAGATTATGAATAGCTCATTTAAGTAATGTGATGTGTAATAAACAATAAAATTGCTCTCTTTTCTTCATTCTCTGTTTAACATTTGTCTGTATTTCACCTTTACCAGGCACAGGGTGCCCTAATGGAATATATGGTTTATAACTTAACTTCCTTCCCTTTATTTTCTCTGGGAAGTCATTGTTAAAACTGAAGATAGCAGAAAATCACTTTTTCCCAAACTGGTATATTTTTTTACTGCAGGATAAGAAAGTCAGCCACTATACTATTTGGGTTTTGAAGCATGAAATACTGTCCTGATGCAAAAATAAAAAAAGAAATCCGTTACTGAGAAAAAAAAATTAAGTTACCACAAATTAAAACCATGCATATAAGGTATTCACATTTACAGATTTACAAAATCTGTAAATACTTACTCTGTAAGTATTCAATATTTTTTTTAAATATTTTTTTTTTTTTTATATTAATGAAAGCTGTTGTTACCATATTCCTAGGGGAAAACCTAAAAAAATCTCTCTGAAAATGGATTAGCCTCTCTATTCTTCCCTCTTGCACTAAGGTAGTGGGTAGAAACAAACTCTTGGCAATGTCAGAGAAGCATGTCTGTCTCTAAATAACTGTATATAATAAATATTACAGAGGTGCACACTATTCCATAGTTACTATGACACAAACCTGATTTAAATGTTGTGTGTTTTATGTATGTATGGAATTCATTTAAGTATATTGAAAATACACTTACAAATAAAGAATTTTAAATATCATGCTCTTTCAGAGAGAAATGGAATGCTCATTTTCAAAATGAGTGGCAACTATGGAATCTATAAAATATATATGATTCAGGCCACTTAGCTTGCAGGGGCAGTTCAAGAAAGTGAGAATGAATTGGTATCTATGACATCAATTTAGAAGGTACATCCAAAAAATAATACTACCCATCTAGTTACTCTAGTCAATAAAAATGAGCTCCCTGGTGCTCCCTGGAGCACAGATGTATTTGCTTTGCTATACTCAACAGTAAGAATTGTTACCACACATCAGCAAATCCACAATAGGAGCAGTTTGAATAACTAAAGCTACAAATCAAAAATTTATTTGAGAAATAATTTTTTTTTCCTAAAGATAGATTCTTATTATCCACACAACTGCTTTTTGGCATGCTGGCAGCAGTGGTACTATAGGAAATAAACATTTGTGTGTCAGTGAGGGCTCTGGGAGTATGAACTGTCTAGATGGAAGAAAATAAGAGAAAATATTGGAAACTATAAAGAAAATTAGTTATTTCAGAACTAAGTCATTGGGAGTAGAAGTTACAACTTGAAGTCTGATCTCCCTAAAGCAAATGCATCCTAAATGTAACTTTCATTCCCGGATTTGAAAGCATGTTTCCTGCACCAAGGCACCTCACCACTGACAGGGGTGTTTCAGGATCAGATGAGGGCAGGATGCTCTTTAGGGAACAGCAGCAGTGCTCAGTTTAGTTGCTTGTCTTTTCAACCAGACATAGGCTTCCCTTACTGCTGAACTATTTAGTCCTTCACCACTATAGAAAAGGCACAACTGCTCTCAGATGCAATGCCCTTTCCTTTATGTGGCATTGGAGTCTTTCCACCAGCTTCAAAGAGCCCATGAACAGCCTTTTGGCTGTGTAAGAACTACAAAGTTTGTAAAGCAGAATGCTCTTAAATAAAGGTGTTTTATGAACATACAGTAGAGCTCAGAATAATATAAACTCTTAAGAAAGCACAGCAAACATAAGATTTCTCTTAAAGTATGAAAAGAGTGGTAACAACAAACCTCTTTGGGCCTATACTTGAGTCATTACAGTGGTGTAAAATTATTATAGACCCAGCACAAACAAAACAAAGCAAACAAAACCACGAACAACTCCATTTCAGCCAACACAAGAATACACTTATGCAGAAAAGAGCTTATGCTACTAAAGCTGGTATCGACCCCCCAATCAAATGACAAGAATCAAGAGTATCTCAAGGTACTATAAGCATTAATTTTTAAAAGAACCTATTTTGCTGAAATAAAGGTCAGGAATTCACTTAGAGTACCATTTTTGCAACTGTGACATCTAGCATGGATGGAGTCAAACTGTAGCTGGTTGCTACAGGTTGCTACAGCAACCTGTAAATTTTGAAAATGAGGTTCAATTAAATCAAAAGTCAGGAAGCTGACGTTAGAATCATCTTTGTTCATTTTATAATATTCTACTAGACAGGGATATTCCTGTTGTTCTAAACACAGTCAAACTAAAGGTCTTTCATCTGTCTGGGTGTGATCTTGCTACAGACTTTTAAATGTTTAATACATCAAAATTTATTTTGTTATACTGTAACTGAAGTAACTTACTTTCTAAGTGTTTAATAAAATATTAGTGAAGCAGTAATAAAAAGGTTGCATGGACTGTAACTTCAAAATTAGCTTTTGAGGGAATATTGGAGTTGAATCCTTATATGCAAAACAGTATTTTCCTTCTGTGAAGTTCCTCTATTTAAAAAAGTGGGACAGGGTAACAACAATATCCTTTGGGTAATTAAACAAAGGTCATCTTCCACTTTCCTAGAACAGCTGAGGAAAGATAAAGTTGTGTATTACTGACTTTTACATTTTTCTCTGACCCCTATTTAAGCCATATTAATACCTTTTGCACTACTCTTCCCAAAAGAAAAATGCCCTGATTTTTTTTTTTTTTTTTTTTTTTTTTTTTCTGGGAACCTCACCTCACTGACTTTCATCATTCAAGTTTCAGAGCTGAAAACACTTCTTTTGAAAAACAACAATTCAGCAAAATATTGATTTATTCTTGAATTCCTACCTTATTCCTTCGCTTTAATTTAGTAGCCATAGCTACCTTTGACTGGTCTACTTATGGTTGATAACACAGAGCTTGCACTAGAAGTGTGTTTTGCTGGTCCAGAAGGACTTGTACGACTGGAAACATACACAGCAGACAATAATAGAAAGCCTGTTCTGGTACAGCCACAATATGATGACTTTTGCAATATGTTATCCAAATATATCCAAAGACCCTTCCAATAGAGATACTATTTATGCAAAGTATACTAGAATATGAAACCCAGTCATTAACTGTGTTGCAAATAATAAGAAATTAGAACTTAGATCAAAACAGAGGGAGAGAGGACCATACCAAGCTCAAGAGAGATTTAGGTATGGCTGAACCAGCTACTCAGGGATTATTCAACTTCTATGACAGCAATAATTTAATCACATATTTGTTCACCAGTGTGGGAAGCTAATAGCAGATTCAACTCACTTCCTACTCTGTATGAAAGCTTTTTCTCTATTTTTTCAAAAAGTGACTTAATCCACATCAGATTTTTTTGTGCATTAAAGTTACTGCTTTAACTTTAAATTCTTAATACGATTCTTGTGGAACTTAAAAAACCTCTTAACTTCATGGTGAAATTCCTTGGGATAAAAATTTCTAAAAAGAGTGAGTCTTTAAAGGGGAAGTTGTGGACATCTTCACAATGCAAATTCTGTTCTCCTTCCAGTTCTTGTGTTCAATAACTCTAAATTGAAACTCAAACCTTTACATTTCCATCAGTAGAATCACATAGGCTTTTTTGCCCACAAATTATCCTCTTTATTTTATACATTAAGGAGTACAAGACAGAAATTGAAAACAAAATATGAATGTCTAAAAGTAGCTTTTTGTCCAGTGTGGGCCACTTGACTTCAGTGGCATTAAGTTTCTATTACTCAGCATTTCACTAGTCCTCCTGCTACCTTCTTGGAGGGCTGAAAAAAACATCATCATATATAGGACGATATAGGATTATAAAATTACAAGCCAGGGAAAAATTGACTGAGGATTTTACTGAAAGCAATTTATTAGAGCTTACATTTTTAATTTTTCAAACATGTTAACATCCACCAATTTTTTAACTAGGGCATTTTTTTTTTCTCCAGAGTAAGCAAGCTAATAGACTATATTGAGCAGGAGCATAAAAAGAGCACCTGTGCGGTAGTGAGATAACACAAGATTTCCCAAATGAATATAGAAAAGGAACATATTGCCTAACTAATTCTTTACCTTTTTGAAATAGTTAAGAAGCTATGACAATGATAGCTGAATGCATTTACTGGGACTTTCTTAGTCCTTTGGTAAATTATAGGGATACATTTTATTTTCCTTTTGCAGTCATAGTAAAATAGATCAAAGAAAGAAAACCTTAATATGATATTTTTAAAAATATCATATAAAGATGGTTTTGATACCAATGGGAAGCTGCACTGCTCATGTCCTACCATCAGATCAGGGAGTGGTACATAGATAGAAAGGATATACCAAACACACAATAGAAAATGACTGCTTAAACCCTCTAGTCATACATAAATTTCTCAGCAGATAACAACTTGTTGGATTTTCTGATGATTTAGAACTTTGAACAAGTGGTTAATGAAGACTGCAAACATGAAAAGGAGTTAAGACAACTCTATAATCAGTTTTGCACATTGCAAATGTAGGCTAACATTGAAGGACTTTAAGGTATCACCCATACAATTTCAAAATCTAGTAAAGGAAGAAATTGAAGGAATGCACCAGGTTTTCAAATTCTTCTGTAAATTAAAATGGATGGCAAAGACTAAGCCTAAAAAGTGTACAGGGTACTACGCAGAAGTTGATAAAGAACATTCTAGAATATAAAATAGGGAAAATCTTGCCATTTTTCAATCGCAGAAAATCCACCGATTAGAGAAAGATAGGCAAGTACAAGTGCTTTAGCATAAATTTTATGGAATTTTTCATCACAGTGATTCTTCAGAACAATTATGCAATATGGCTCTAAATTTCAGGAATCTAGGATTTAATAGGACCTTTAAGAAGGTAAATAATTTTTAAATTTCAGTGCAGATTTTTTTTTTTTTTTAAAACAACAATATGAAACTGAAACAGGCAGGCCCCTAAGCAACTGCAGTTTCTTCCTTTTGGTTGGAAGCCATGCAAGACTGGAAGATTCAAAATAATGATGTTACATTATCATACTTAGCTACTTGTGTTCCCATGTCAGGAACAAAACCATGAGGCCTCCCTTGCCAAATCAATTGGTTGTTGTAGCAATTTGGGATTTTATCAATGGTTGAATTCTTGTTCATTTTGTGAATATTTCTGGAAAGAAAAGAAGTCAGCTCTTAAATTCTGGGTGTGAAGACATAAATTATCTCACTGTAGTAACTCATACATCAAGTGTGACCCTGTGACATCATGGATCTACCAATTCAATACTTTCCTGTTTTCTTTGGTTGTCTTCTAGAGACCTGAATTGCAAGATTTGACTCATAGGGAATTGTTTATCTCTGTATTTGCTGAACATATAAAACATATTCCCACAGCATACTGACTGATGAATTGAAGGCTTAATAATTAAATTTAAAAACTAATTAAACCTTTATATGTTTCATGCATCTACATTGTCACTATATCTTCTGTATTGATTTTTTTGAAAGCCAGTGAGAGCTTTGTTGTGTGCTTCCAAAATGCATTTTTAACCTAATTTAAAAATCACATTAAAAATTGATATTCGCACACTCCCAAAGATTGTTCACTAAATATAACCTAAAATTAATTATGTATAATAAATTTAAGATTTTCACAAGGAAGACCTTATTGAGTTAAAATAAGAATGTTTTTAGTTTGTTGAATGAAGAGTGTCAGTACCAAGAGCAATGGAGTTTCCACATTTAACACTTCTGAAATGTCAATACATTGGAAATGAAATAGGCAAATATTGCAACACTGAGACCTTAATTCGGCAGAAAATGAATATGGCTCATGACTCTTACTAGAGTTGTGCCATACAGACAGTAACTGAAATCATTCCTGAAGACAGGAAAAATACCCCGGCTTTCTTGATAGTCTCCTTTGTCTGCATATAAAAAGATTATTTATGATAGAATTCTGGAATAGTTTTGAGGTAACAAACAGAATAGAAAAACTAAGTTCTTTGTGAGGGAGAGCTTCATGAAGCTCTGCAGCTGCAGCAGTTTGAGACTGGAAAGGATTTATTTTCCTAGAAAGAAACCTTAAGAAAGCACAATCTATCAAGTTGTATTTTAATTAAAGTAAAAAAAGAAAAAGGTATAGAAACATTAGTTTTGTTTTTCTGTTTAAAAAAACCCCTTAGAATTACCTTATACTAGCTAGGCTATTTAAGTTCACTTTCAGTCTCAGAAGGTTCAAATGAAATCTGTAAAATCTAAAAATCATGGCAATGAAAGATGATCTTTCTGGCTCCCTAAAATGTTTTCACCAGAAGTACTCTACCACCACTCAGAGTATCTGAGATTCTAAGCAAAGATTTCACAAGAGAATTTAATGAATATGATTCTTGTTATGCTTTAGACTGCATATATCCTACTTCTGTACATCTGCAGACTGAACTAAGACAATATTTACAATTTTTAATGAAGTGATTTGGAGGTGTCATAGACTTTTTAAAAACTTATTACTTTCAAGATTACTTTCACTGCAAGAAACCATCTCCCACAAATGTGTGATCTTTTAGGTCAATATAGGTCAAGTAGAATCATTCTTGCAAATAATCTGTGTGTGTGTGTATGCAAACATATGTACACACATATATAGGTATGCATATAAATGTGAATGTATGTCGGAGAACTCATTCACATACATATATATATATCTATTATAATTATATAAACATCTCACCTGTAACTATTCCTCGCTTTGTCAGATCCTCTTCAAAGCTCTTGGAAGCAGTTCCTGACCAACAGCCGGGTAGATTGCCATGGTCTCCTTTGTGAAAGATTGAAAATATAAAATTGCAGTATAGGTCAGCAGAAGTCAAACAAGAAATAGCTCTGAGAGGCCTTGATCTATCTAATAAACAGCAAACACTGGCTTTAAGGCAGTCATAAAAGAATTCTGCATGCTTTAATATATGCTAGATCTGAACACCATGAGGCAACGATATACTGGCTGTTTTACTTGTGATCAAATGGATTCAGCAATGTGAGGTGGGCAGAATATAAACCTCAGAGAGATCTGTGTTTTTTCCTACCAAGTGAAAATATCAGGATAAATAAAACTTTATATAGAAAACAACAGACACTTAAGAAAAAAAATTTGGATTATAATTTCCAATTTTGAGATTTTCATTAAAATGGTGTAACTGCCAAAACCAAAAGAAGAGTTGAAAAATAATCCCTTTCTGAATTGGAATGGATTAAGTCCTTTATTGGAACTGAAATATCTTCTGGCAGAAAAAAATAGAGCTCTGCCTCAGCCCATCATCACAAAAAAAGGGATAATTAATCTTTCTGTTAATCTTAGCAAAAAAATTTAATCTTAAAATCACAAACATTCTTTGGTTGCCTGTTGATTTCCTGTCTTGTAGAAGAACTGGTTGAATAATGGATTTTTCATTGGAAAATTGAAAACAAAAAAAAATTATAACTTTGTACCAAACAAAGTGCCTCTATTGAGATGAAATTGATATATTGCAGTACAGTAAAAAGTTTTTCTGTATCTACATACATATATATAGAGAGACAATGTGTTGAATAAGTTAATATGATTTTGCAGAAGTAATGTAGATTTAAAATGTTATATAGTAAATATTATATAGACTGATCTAAAATATTCCTTTTATATTTTTAGTTTTGAATTTTCTTTATTTTCTGAACACTGGTTTTTAAAAACTGAGGCTGAGGTTATCTCAGCAATATTTACAAAAAAAGTAATTACTTACTGTTTTTTCTAGCTGCAAGAAGTGTTCAGTGTATATATATTTCTTTCCCTCATATGAGGATAATTATTATGTAGTATGATGGAAGGTTTTTTTATTCCCGGCAAACAATTAGTTGTGATCAAAAATATCCTATCACTAATGCATAGCACAGCTTCAATTTTACTATGGTCAAAAAAATTACACATTCTTGTAAACTACAAAAATTTGAGAGGGTTGCTGTACCAGCTGGTGTCTTATTGTCCATCACCTACAGCAGATGCCCCATTCTAATGTGAATTTTATGGTCCTTCTGAAAACGTTTTCTGTAATTGTAAGAAATGTTTAGAACATGAAAGAAAGATGCTTGCTTTTTTTTAAATTGTGGAGACCAAAACTGGACACAGTACTCCATGCGCTGCCTGACCAGTGCTGGATATTCTGAACAAATATCAAATTTTCACAAGCATCTGGACAAATTTTCCAGAGGAAAAATAAGTTATTATTATATCAATTTTTTTATTATTTGCGCAAAAATAATCAGACTGTGTGACTTTGTTACTGAATAAATAGAAACAAAAGAGACAACCATTCTTAATTCTAGTAGTGAAAAAAAAAGCTCTTTCAAGGTCAACAACATATGTTCATATATGTATCTAGGCACTTTCTTTGATCTTGCAATGAGGTGCAGATTCTTGCCACTACTGTGAAGCAGAGTTTCTTTCATCAATTCGCATATCTTCAAGTAGTTCTCCTATTTGTGTCTACTACCCTGCTAGACCATAATAAGTCTTACTCAGGATTTTGTCAGCTATTAAAGTTTCAAAGGCAGATGCAAGATGTTCAGAGCACTAAGGAAAATACAAGCAACATAACCTATTCACTAGGTTTTACCCCAACATTAATCAGTTAGCAATAAATTTTAAAACATCAGCTAAAATTTTTACAATTCCTTGCAAAGTCAATACAATTACAACTGTAATCAATAACTGTAGATTTCCTGGAAGCTCACTCTAGTTTGTTTTTTTTTTTTTCTATTCACATACATATCAGTCCAGTGTACTGCTGATTCTGAAGGATTGTTTACTAGTTTCAGAGCAGTGACTTCTTGCTTTAATAATCCCCTGGAATCAAAATAGGTTTTTCTCAGGGTCCTCATGTGTGACCCTTTTAAACATTTATACACTGTAATCCAATCCTTTTTCATCCTTGAAAAGAAGAGAGAGCATATTCAGCATTTGAAGTCTTTTCTAATAGAACTCCTAATCCCCAGATAAATCTTGTGACACACACACTCCCGCCAACGGTTTCTGTCCGGGGTTGCAAACAATGTGCCACAGCTGAGCTTCTGTAATCTGTGTAATTGAACCACTACATGTCTTAAAACACAACTATCCTGTCTGCTTATGTTCAAGTCCTTGCTAGACTGCTTTGATGAATCTTTACATAAGCACCATCAAAGATACCATTACTGTAATCTTGCATGACAATAGTTTAAGGAATAACAAAGAACTGGTTGTTACTGTATCTTGAATATCACATATACCAAATTTGGATTTGGAGCATGGAATTATAGAGCAATGAATAAAGAGAAGAGTGCAGGACATGGCAGAAAATATAGGAAAATGATCTTAATTATATCCCAGAGTGAAGAGGAAGAAATCTTTGTCATCAACACCCATTAACCTTCTTTAAAGTACTTAGGATGCTTATGACTCAATACAACCTTCCCCCGTTGGCAGACATCAATCCTGGCACCCAGTGGAACCATGGAAAGGAACAGACTACATGTATAATAATTTAATGGTGATTTCATCTGGACTTTTTTTTTAGTAGTATTATTTCCTTCTTTTCCTCTAGTAATTAAATCTGGTCTGAAAAGAATTCTTTGATTAGATATTTGGGTTAGATTGTAATAAAAATTATATTTCTATATAAGGCATATTCCTGCAGCCTACAAAAAATGCACATTTTAAGACCAACAAATGGTTAGGATTTAGGTAAATTGAGATGTAATCTGGATTAAAAAAAAGAACAAAGAGCCACAGGGATTCAGACTAGAAATCTCTGATAAACCTACATACTTGGAAATCTTTCAAAGAGGAATAGAACACTTCCCAATAGCCTAAATTATGACACAGCTTTTTTTCATGCTTCCTCTACTCTATAAATTGTGTCAATTCTGTCTGTCATTATTGATTAGATCATTACCAATATATTTAAAACAATGCTAAAACCCCAAGCACAAACAGCAAAAGCCTATTTAAAGTCACAGAGGTAATGATTCTTACACATCTTAGACTAGGGGGTTTTTATATTAATCATTATAATTCAATTTAACAGTGTGACAAGTTCAAGAGTTGCTGAATATTCAGAAAGTTTAATAAGTGTATTTGTTCCTTTTGTATTATCTGCATTCCTAGTCTACTCTTTCACACACTGTTTGCAGTTTTAGCTAAAAAACTGAAACACTGGAAAACAGATTAAAAGCAGAAAAATGTATTCTCTTTAATTGCCCCATGATATTATAATTCAATGGCAACATGTGCCATGAGTCTGAAAAGCACAGACTATTAGACGTCTGTTGGAGTTATGCATGTAGGACAAAGAACTACATTCACTCTGAAAACAAAGCTAAATTGTTGAGGAATGATGTAGCCAAAGTGTTCATCCTGATACAGACAGCAATACAGAGAACTGATTTTCTCTTTCCAAGACTGAGAAAGAGACTCAGCTGCTCAAAATGAATTAATTTTATTGTTCCTAAATCAAGCCAACGTGCCCAGAATCAAATACATATTTATTGAAGTTCTTGAGTGAAACCATTTAAAGGCAATGACTACCTTGTAAACATTAGATAACGGAACTGAGCACGCTGAAGAACAAAACCATATATTGCAAATCTGCTCATACAGCCTATTTTCCCACACTGCAGTTCAGCCAGTTGGAGGGGATAAACTTATCTGGATTAAGTGAGGCCTTATTAAGGCAATCCACTGGGCTAGCCCTGAGATTTATATCCTCTTAGCAGGGGCAAACTGAAAACTGCTGCAGTTCACAACCTAAGTTGTTGAGCACCGTGTTTCAGTTTAGTCTAATAAAGGTTTTGACGTCCTGTAGCTGTATGTACTACTCACCCCATTCCCATAGGATAAATGCAGTATAAAGTAGGGCATTTTATGACATTATAAAATAATTTTACCAAAATAAGCCCAAGCAGAGTAGCATCATAATTTTTAATAAATCTAACATTATTTACATGTAGTATAAATTATTTACAATGTAAGAGAACAGTGACCCAAAAAGTAAACCAGTACAGAAAATAATCGTTTTTTATAATTTTTCGGAAAAGAGAAAAGTTGATTACCAATTTTAGTGATTTGTATTTATATAGGTAGCCTTCCTAATACATGTTTTATAACACTTCATATGAGGAGCATTAGAAATATCTAGACCTCTCCTTCCTTTTAAGAAACATGTGTTCTACTTCCAAAACCCAAACGGATGTACCTAGGTGATTCAGTTTGCAGGGCAGTGCTATTACTCATTAGTCTTCATAGGAAAGTTTGAGCCTGAACAGAACATTTAGGTAGGAGAGTTGTACACTGCAGTTCCACTTCATTTCAAAAACCATCAATTATAAATATCTTTTATTCCTAGTCCAAGTCTTTGAACAAATTATGACTACAAAATTTGGCAATAGTATTAATCAGTAATAACACCTCTTCATGTTTGTTGACTATTAGCTAATATGCAATTCAGTAATCTAAGAATTCCATGAAACCAACAAAAAAACCTCTAAACCTACATTGAAATATCCTTAGCTGCTGCAGATTTCTTGTGATATTGGCAAGAATTCATGAAAAACCATAGAGGTGGAAACAAGGCAACATATTCCTATCAGAGCCCTGACTAGATGTTGAAAGAAGGTTTCTTGCTAAGGACCTATCTGTTTGTATTAATTAGTTTCTTGCCCAAGGAAGACAAATTCTTCATTTCCATGACTGTTGAAGTTTACCAAATGAAAAACGAAAAAAATTAAATATGGAATTTACCACAGAGTATTCCTAAAACTAAAAAAAAATAAAATTTTCATATTTTATGACAGCTTGTGAATACCCTCTGATGCCCAGTCTGTAGTTCTAATTCACAATATTCCTATAAATCAAGGAATTATAGTAAACTTCCCTCCTCACGGGCCAGATAACTTTCCCTAAGTGAAAATTTAAAAAACAAAAACAAACCAGTATCTGTAATCTATGTCTTTTGGGATAATAACCAACCAGTTTTTTGCCTTTTTGGGACAATCAGCAGTCATTTGGAGTTCAGCGTGAAAGTACCAGATTATGCATCTGGAACAAGACAACCCTAATTGTGTGTATAGTCTAGAGCATGAGAGGGTGGAGAGAAACACTGTGGAAAGGGACCTGGGGGTCATGACTTATGGCAAGTTGAATCTGAGTCAGAAGAGCCCTGGCAGCCAGGAGGGCCAACCATCTCCTGGGGGGCATCAGGCACAGCATCACCAGCTGGGCAAGGGAAGGGATTGTCCTGCTCTGCTCTGCACTGGGCAGCCTCACCTCAAGTCCTAGGGACATTTTTGGGAACGACAATATAAAAAAATATTCAACTATTAGACACTATAAGATGGTGAAATGTCTGGAGGGGAAGCTGAATGAGGGGGGCTGAAGTCACTTGGTCTGATCAGGCTGGAGGAGACTGAGGGGGATCTCATTGTGGTCCCCCCACAAGGGGAGCAGAGGGAGAAGTACTGATCTCTTCACTCTTGTGACCAGTGACAGGACTCCAGGAAATGGCACAAAGATCAGCCAGAGAAAGTTTAGGTTGGATATCAGGAAGAGGGTTTCCACTGGTGTTGTGTATAGGGGGGTGTGGCCCGGGAAGTCTGTGTCGCTCTGCTTCGTAACACACCAGAGGGTGGCTGGGCAATGGAACAGGCTCCCCAGGGAAGTGGTTACAGCATCAAGGCTGTGTGAATTCAAGAAACATTTAGATAATGTTCACAGGAACAAGATGAGCTCCTTGGGATGTCCTGTGCAGGACTAGGAGTTGGACTTGATCCTGATGAGTCTTCCAACTCAACATATTCTATGATTCTATGATTAACCACATGCCAGTAAAACTGTTTTAACAAAGACATAATAATCAGATGATTTGGTTTTCTGAATATTTTATTTTTCCCAATATGCTACAGATTCAGGTTACTCTCTTTCAGACAAGGTTACCAGGTTTTCTAAATCCTAAATACACTTATTAGACTGGCTGAACCTTAATCTTTGTCTATAAAGAATAACTGTGGTGATGTGTTTTTTCCTGATTCTAGTCCCTCAAATGGTTTATTCTGTATCCCCCTGCCCTCCGTCCTTGTAGAGTTGGTTTAGTCCTTACTGCATCCCTTTATGCAGCTGTCATTTTCCCCTTGGATCCACCCTTTGTTCCTGACTGTTTCAAGCCACTCCTCCTACCCACCTATCATTCCTACCCTGTGCCAGTCCCTCCCACTCTGGAAATCCCCCAATCTTCAACACCCTCGGCTGGTTCAAGTTGTTCCCCACCCTTTGTGTTCCCCATTGGTCACTGTACTGTAAAAACCCCACCTTATGATCCTCCCTTAAGTGTACCTGACTGGCTGAGGATTTGTAGCCTCCCCTGTTTATGAGTCATTATAGGCTGGTATCTGGCATCCTCGCCTCTGCCCATCCTCCGAGTTAAACTGGCTTTGTGAGTCTCTTAACAAATTCATTTCTCAGAGTGGTAACCACAGCCCGTCTCATAATTTCCTACCCCTGCTGTTTGGTGGGTGCCAAGGACACTCAGGAACTGCGGGGGAAGTGTCGTGGCCCCCTTGCTTGCATTCCTGGACTAGGAGTGTGTTGCCACAAATAAGGACTTCTGATTACTTTTCTGTTTTTCTGGCAATCTCCTTTTGCACTCCCCATACTCTCAGTCTCTGAATACAGTCATGCCTTTTGATGTTTTTGATGTAGTTTCCAAAACAAAAATTAAAAAAGGAAGTTCAAGATACCAAATTATGCAGCACAGTATTTTGAAGCTTAATAAAGAAACCAAAATCTGCTAAAAGGTCATTCAAGCTCTAATAATCTTTATCTGAGTTAGAAATATTTCTCTCTCCTTTCTTTTTACTTTGTTAGTACCTCAGACTGTGTTGTTTGCCTTGAACAGAATTCAAACAGAGATTTCCTGGATACACAAATGTTTTATAAAAATAAAAGTTGTATGCCTGTTTGATGGGGAGAAAATCTCAAAAGCAAAAGAACCATATCAAATTTGTTCTCTCTTGCAGAGAGAATATTATGTCTTGATAAATAAACTGTCATTGTTTATGATAAAGCTAGCCAAGAAGGAAACTGTGAAATAAATTTTAAATTGAATCAAGATTTTAAAAATTTAATCCAGGGATCCTTTCTATCTAGTTACAATCAGCAAAGACTTTTTTTTTTTTACCTCTACACTTTAACTGGGATGCTCATAAGATGGAGTAAGGCTTTTTGATGCCTTCTATTTTCTGCACAGTTACTAATTTGGGCTTTCATTAACCTTACAGTCCACAAAATCAGCAATGCAGTAGCAGTTCTTTTATGTATTTCAAAGGCTCACTTCTCTGTATGTGCTTGCCAAGGTACCCATTCTATATTTAATTCCATTGCTCTCAGACAATATTTAGAATGAAAACAGAAAATACTATCATTCCCTAAATACATGGATAGACACTTGTATGCACAGTGTATATAAAATTCTCCAGGAAGTTAGCTTTCCTTGTGTGCACAGTGAGCCCAGGACTGACAAGTGTTGTGAACTTTCTTGCCAGGAAAGTTGCTCCATGAACTTGCCCTGAAACCATGAGATGTTACAACAAATAAGACCTTAAGTCATCCATTAGTTGAATTCAACACTCCAGCAATGTGGTTGTACCTTGTGTGTTGGCCAACTACCTATGCAGATGTTCACAACATTATTTTGGACCGCTTTAGTCCAAAATTTCAAGCTGATGAAACTGTCTAGCAGTCACATAACTTAGAAGTATAAATTGATTACTTCTTTTTAATTGGAAGTTCTCTCTGTAGTTCTAATCTTGCCTCTGATTCACTATGAAATACAAAATATATGACCAAATAAATAAGCTTAAAGTGGCTGAAAAAAAAGGCTTTTCAAGGAAAAGCCATGCAATAATATTATACATCAATTTTTTTTGCTGTTGTTAATTTCCTTCTTAACTTGCAAGATTCATGAGGCAAAAGGGATGGGACACTGTTCTGCTCAAATGGGTGATAGAATATTATCATAATAATAAGGGATTGAAATAAACTTGGTATATAGAGAAAGAAGGAAGCAACATGGTGATTTTGCAACATGTCAGCTTGGACAGTCAGACTTTAACAGGCAGACAGATTTTCGCTTCTATGTTCATATATTTGTATACTATTATTAATATTATTTTAATAGGATGCACCTGTAAGGGGAATACCACTGAATTCCAGGAACTGCATCTTTGCAGTCCTTCCTGAAACTGCCACATTCATTTATTGATTTTTTTGTCATACTTTTCTGAATTTCTCAGGTATCTCTCCTCCCTTGTACACAAGGGAACTGGGAAAACAGAGTTTTGGGTATCTCTGAAATTCACACTCTAGGCCCAATTCTTCATTTCTCCATTCCCATTTTTTCCCCTATGCATGGAGTACAGCAGTAGGAAGTATATTGTTCACAAATGCATGGAAGGTATGTGTGTGAGTGGTAGAGGGTGGGATTTAGCTTCATGTTCAGGCCTTTGAAAATATTTACTCATATTCAATTTCTTACATCAGCTTTATTCTCAGCAGATTTTGCACTTAAACACCATGGTCACACTGATTCTCTGCTGCAAGTGTTGCTATTATCAGCTCTGGATTGATGAGAGAGGAGGGCATTTTTTGACTCCTATTTCTAAACATAAAGCTTTCATAGCAGCAGTTTTCTCCTGACTTTTGAACTCTGAGATGCAGGGAGCCAAACAGAATCAGCAGTGCTCAAGCAAGCTGAATAACATGTGCTTTTGACTTCTGTGGTTCAGTGACATGATGCAAGAAGACAAGACATCAGGCTGTAATCACCACTGCTTTTTGACAGCCTGAAAAATGCTTGAAATTACTGTAAACAGAACACATCTTCAAGTGGCATGTGACAGAGTCTTTCCATTAAAGTTTACATAATACTGCTCATTTATACAGGCTGATAATAAGACTAAAACATGCATTTCAGTTTTTCTTTCCTGTCAAGTACAAGAATTTACAAAGAACCTGAAAAAATGTTACCTGTGTCAGTAAGGAAAGCAAAGGCATAAGTTTTGTCTTATTTTATATCTTAGTTTTCATGTGAGTGGATACAAGATTTTAAATTTATAGCTGCATATCTACATTTCTAAGCCATGAACTTACACTTGGTTCATGGTGTGATTTTTTGAGGCTTGCTGTACATGGCCAGGAGTTGGACTTTGATTATATTTTTGGGCCCCTTCCAACTAATAATTCTATGATTTACACATAGATGATGGACTTTGCCTGCAAAAAACACATTGAGTACCAACAGAACAAAATTATCGTTAGATGTTGTGGGGATATTTAGGGATAAATAAAGCCAAATTTATTTAACACTATGACCTGCATCTCCTTGGAAGTGAGACTTCTGCAACCTTGCTCTAAAATGGGTAAATCCAATGTTTCAAAGAGAAAAGGGAAGCCATGCTTAAATTATGAGAAAACTTAATTTGGAAAGAAGTGTATTAAAAGGCTTTAAATGTAGATTTATCAGTAAGTGACTGACTGTGTGTTGCCCAGTATGTCCAGAATGGTAAAGGTAGTCTCTAATTGTTATGCCATGGACTACTGAGTACTGTCTTCTGTTCTGGGGCCCCCAGAGTGAGGAAGACATGGACCCATTTGAGTGGGAGCAGAGGAAGCCATGAAGGTGATCAGGGACTGGAACATCTCATCTTTGAGGACAGGTTGAGAGTTGAGGGTGTTTAGCTTAATGAAGAGAAAGCTTCCAGGAGACCTCATAGTGTTCTTCCAGTACTTAAAGGTGGCCTACAGGAAAGATGGGGAGGGACTTTGCTTTGAGATTTGACAAATTGTATTGTATTTATGACCACTAACACTTACATTCAATTGTACTAAAAAGTTTCAGCTTCCAAGCATTTAAAATAATTATATAGCTAATTATATGGATTCAAGCCTAAGGTTTTTGTCTAATTAATAGTTGCCTAATTAATGACATAAATTATAGTATAAACTTCTGGGAAGATTTGTGAGGTTAGCAGCCGGCCCGGGAGGGGGCAGAGGGGAGGAAAAAACTTCAGTTAATGGGTTTGAGAAGGCTGGGGATTTTTGTGAATTTGTGTTTATCAAGTCAAGGGCTTTTTCTTTCTTGTCTCATGCTCTGCCAAAGAGGTATTCAAAAGAAACTGAGAGGGAGCACAGGTGGAACAGGTGGCCCAAGCTGATCAAAGGGATATTCCACACCACAAAACATCATGCCCAATAAACTGGGGGGAGTTACCTTGAGGGGTGGCTGATCTGAGTTTGGGAAAGGGTGTCTGGCATTAGGCAGGAGGTGGTGAGCAACTGCAGTGTGCATCACTTGTTTTTCCATTTTTATAATCATTCTTATTATGATTTACCATTATCCCTGCATTTTGTTTTACTTTCCACTATTAAACTGGTCTTAACATAATAGTTTTACTTAGATTCTCCTCCCCATTTCACCCTGGTGGGGAGGAAGGTGGGAGCACTGAGCTAGTGGCTGAGCTGTGGTTAATTTTTGTCTGGGTTTAGAACCACAACAGTCCATTTTCTGGCAGCCTGTGGATTAGATGTTTTCAGGCAGATGGTTTGTAAAAAGAAATGAAAACCAAAAGTCCTCTTCAGAATTTTATGCTGTCCATCTGCTCCCATGTTCTGCTTCTCCTTTTACTTCTTTCCCTTTGTATAATACCCAGTTTGTAAGGGCCTCTACATCCCTTGCATTTTCTAGAACATATTTTCATATAAGCTTGTCCTTGCATTGTTTAACTTAAGACTATATGTAAAATTCAGAAAATAATAAAATAATAAGGTATATACCCAAGTGTCCTGCAAATACTTTTTAAAAATTATTCTTGCTTTAATTATTTGTTTTTATTGCATGGCAGAAAAAGGCCATTTTTTTTTTTTTTTGCAGCAGCAGTCTGGTATACTACTTTTGATGAATATAAGTAGTAATCTAAATTTTGATCATGATAGTTAACTGTTAACTATCAGTTGTTAACAGTTAACAGTTATCAGTTGTTAACTGTTGTTTTTTCATGAGAGAATATTTTAACAAATCTTTAATCTCAATGGAGCTAAGTTTCTAATTTGGTCACGCTATTGTGTCTTCTAGGCCAAGGTAAGCTGGTAAGATATACACTCAGGAAAGAATTCTCTGACTGGGGTAATGTTTTCATTTTCTCTATAGAAGGAGCAAATTTGTGTGTTGCTATTTGGTGTTACTTTTACTGTGAGAAGAATTGTTCCTGATTTTTCTGGTGCACCTAATATTCAACTTAAGACCAAGAATAGTTTTTGCTGAGCCATCTAAAAGGAGTCAAAATACATTTCTTGACATTCTTTGGGTTCTATATCTTACACTTACTAACTTTGAAAAATTAAGTATCTGATCCTTTCAGTTAGTCAGATTTTCAAACCTGGTTTCTGAAGTCTGTTTACTAATTCATTGACTGCAGAGTCTTTTCTCTTAGATGCTGAAACAATTCTGAAAGATTTCTGGCTTGTTAAATTGGCTTTGGGATAATTATATCCATGCATTGGTACATATAGCACTGTGTCTTACCCCTATATATGTAGATAATTTTGGAAGCAATGAAATATTTTTTTCAGTTTACTCCTAAGTAATGGCACCAGTTCTTTGGTTAAAATGTTGTATAAAGGTTTCATCTTGCATTTGGTTAAAATATTGCTACTTATTCATGTGCTTTCTTACTCAAAGAGTGATTTATTTAAAGTATTTTTTAACTGTCTTAAAAAGTTTTAGTATGAAATTAAGACTACAGAAAATATGAAGACAAAAAGGCTCCTAATAGCTTCTATTGTTCTAGCAGCTGCTTGCAATGATGCTTATATCAAGAAGATGAAAATCAAATTCTTCAGAGGGATTGTTTCAATTTTAATGTTTAAAATGTAAAATTTGAGTCTATCCTCCATTTCCTCATTTATTTGTAGAGTCTAATATTAATCTTGAATCGGAGCAATGTTAAAAAAACAAGTCTTGAATATTATATAATTAAGGTATCATGCACTAATCAACAGAAAATTAAAATCTAAAGCAATTGAAAATTTTCTGGATTATAAACCGCACAGTGTTAGTGTTCATTTTAGTTCTCTTGTTATGTAAATGAAATGTTATTGATTCTTTCTATGGAGTATGTTGAAAGACCAGAAAAACTGAGTAGGTTTCATCAAATAGCAGAAGAAAACAAAAGAACCAAACAATAAAAGGGCAGTTTTCAGATTGACATATAAAAAGACAGATTGAATGCAGGTCTTCAATTTAGCACTTACTTCAGCCTGTGCATTCATAGAAAAACTATTAGCTTGGGGATTTTTGTTTCTAAGAGAAGGCTCTCACTGTAAAATAGTGAACTTGAGTAAGAAATAAACCAGAATATTTTTTCTCTATTTTTCACTATAATGAAAGTGACTCTTCTGCTTGACTGTCAGTAATATGTATTTTTTGGGTGATCATAACATTTAGAACAGTTAATGTATCTCAGGACTGTTTTATTTTGGGTGAAAAAAATAGATGCCTAAATAAAACCCAGCAAATAAAGGCACAATAAGGAAAACAATGATAAAAATCATTGATGAGAGATAAGACTTTGTAAAGAGTCATGAGTATAAATAAAGTAGTTATGCTCTAAGATCAGCAAACACTCTTTTGAAATATTTTCTTAGAAGTCTGCCAAGGGAAATGAGATACTTCATTCCCAGATGAAATTGCAGTTGGCAGGAAGCTGTATTTTCCAAATAAACATCTGTGATGAAATACTGCCTGCTTAGAAGATGGTGGCTTGATAAGAAGAGACAAGATATAATATAGGGTTTATTTATTTATTTATTTTCTTTAATCACTTAATACATTTTCATGGACAATGAAAAGACCAACATAAAAATACAAAAGAAGCTCCTAACTTGATCAGAACAACAATTTTAAGAGTACTATTTTGCAAAGAGATAATGTGGGGAAAAAAAAGCACAAAATAAAAGAGAATTTTCATGCCTTTGATAAAATCTTCTGTTTACTAGCAATTGAAAGTACAAAACTGATAAATGTGGAGCACTGAAGACAGTTAAACATTGGCCAAAGTATTTTGGACAGATAGTTATCTGCAAGTCACATTGATTTCCACGACAAATGGAATTATCAGGTTTTTAAAAAAATTGTCCCACATGGCTAAGAATCTAAATACAGGCCTGACTTTGAGCCAAGTTTCCAAATATTTGTCTAAATTCTGTTTTATTTTGTTTTGTGCATTAAACAGGCTTCAGATGAATGGGCAGATACTCTAAGTGACGTTTTGAAGAGGAAATCACTGAATCATGTTAATTCAAAATAGCTATCCAGGTCTAGTTTCCTCATAGTTATTTCAGGAATAGTATCCTGTCTACCTTGAAAACTGAAACTAAATTGATGAACAAACTTCTGAGCTTGGAGCTCTCTTCTTTTAAATATGATTTGTCAGGCTCTGTCCCAGAACTCAAAAGAAATTTTCAATGTAGATGCAGAGTGCAGTAACACTTCTGACAGATATTTGTTTGTATCTATTTGACCTCAAACTGACATTGAGTTTACACAGGTGAAGAGAGCATTATGTATCTGAGAGTAACTACCACTGATGACAAATGTAGTTGAAAAGATAACAAGGTATGCTACACAAGAAGCAAGGATAAATAGGAACTGCATCTGTTGTGTAGCTGGTCAGAAGGTTGGAAGGAAATTTATTTCTCAAAGCACAATAGGCACTCTAGAGTATCCCTGGTGACTTTAGAGTTTTAGAGTACAAATACAGGCATTGGGGCTAATTTAGCTTTTGAAATAACTTTTCCTGAATTTAGATGTTTTGGTGAGTATCTGTACCTATTTTCAATGAAAACAAATTTTAGATGTATTTCTTCATAAGTAAGCCTCTGGTCAGAATGTCACTGCAAACATACACCTCAAATAGGTACTTCAGTAGTGAGTGGATATTGACATTTTTTACTAGAAGAAGGACTTATCAACATTAATGGAAAACATAGTTTTGCTCCTCTTTTAAATGAAGTTTAATTAGATACTAAATAGACAACTTCACTGTGGATAGTTGGTATCTCCCATAAATATGGGAAGTTTGAATTCTGGTAAATTTGAGCATTAGTTACAGATGTCAAAGAAAAGACTGTTCTCCTTAGTGTAAGCAAAAAAAAAAAAGAAAAAGTGTGGGGAGAATTTTGGATGTGTTGTTATATTTCTAGAATAAAGTTGACTTCTAAAATCTTCTTTGGTGAATATGCTGAAGCCACACCATCCTTTTCAGACAGCGTTGTGTACAACAAAGTATTTTTTGCTGCTATGACTAAAGTAGATGAAAAGTAATTGCAAGCCTCTCAATCTCTGAAAAATAATGGTTACTAGAAGGAAAAGGGTTCTTGTAAAATTTACAGAATCTCTTCTAGGAAATCTGCTAAGGGTTTAATTTGGGAGGTAACCATGCCATCTTTTCAGCAGTAAAGGATGGCACAATTTTTAAACTCACCACTCTAGGAAATTACTTTTCTGTTCTCCTTATCCTCATGCTATCTCACCCATGTCTTTTTATGTAATAGGCAAATTTACGTAAGCTTAGAGAAGCAAGAAAAGGAGCTTTTTTATCTGGAGGAGAGGAGTAGTAGCAAGTAGCATGGTGCATTTATTACTTGAAAGCAAGGTTAAACATTGAAGCGTAGGAAGTGAGTAAGATATTAAAGTGAGAGAGAAAGTGCAAACCTTGGAGGCACTGAAGATCAGTATATAACTTTCCTTCATTTTTATTCTAGAAATTATGTCTTTTACAGAGCAATGAAATCTGCTAAAAGAAAAGGGCCTCAGGAAAGCTTTGGGTCTAATTTAAATGGAGATATTTTTTCAGACCATTTATTCTCATTCATATTTTTGAAAACATTTAATGAATCATTCTAATTATATTTAAAACATGGATTAATAACTTCCCCTGTAAACTTCTTTATTCTTCATATATTTGATCACTGCAAAAGAAATATATATTTACATATTTCTCACTTCAGTTTATTATAATATAGCGTTTCTCAGTTTGTACATTTTATCAAAAGAACCAGCATTAACAAAATCTCACTTATATGTTCTGGTTCCTTTCATGATTCATAAAAACATTTCATAGTCAATTTTTCTCAATTCCAATACTGATTTCTTTCTAATGTTTTGCTAACAGTGTTAATTAAAACAGTGCATTTCTTTTTTCTTAGTATGTAACATCTCTTATCCAGAAAAGACTCCTCATAAAGTTGTTTCGTGCTGGTTTTGGCTGGGGTAGAATTGATTTTCTTCAAAGTGGCTGCTATGGGGCTGTGTTTTGGATCTGGGCTGAACACAGATCCAAAGCACATCTAATATCCCAACGGCTAATGTAGAGATGTTTTTGCTGTTGCTGAGCAGGGCTGCAGAGAGCCAAGGCCTTTTCTGCTGCTGATATTGCCATGCTGCTGAGGAAGTTGGGGGTTCTTGGGGGGTTGGGAGGAGGACACAGCCATAACAGGTGGCCCAAACTGACCAAAGGGATATTCCAGACCATGTAGCATCATGCTCATAATGTTAAGTGGAGGGAAGAAGGAGGAAGGGGGAAATGTTAGCAGTGATGGCATTTGTCTTCCAAAGTCGCTGCTACATGGGATGGGGCCCTGCTCTCCTGGAGATGGCAGAACTGCTGCCTACCTGTGGGAAGCAGTGAATTAATTCCTTGCTTTGTGTGTGCATGGCTTCTCCTATTGAATGGTCTTTATCCCAACCCATGAATTTTCTAGCTTTTACTATTCCAATTCTGTCCTGATCCTGCTGGTGGGGGGTGAGCAAGAGGCGGTGTGGGGTCTTGGCTGCTGGCTGGAGTTAGACTGTGACACCTTTGGACAAAATGCTGAGGAATATGGATCTTACTTAATTGCAGTTCATAAGAAATGTCCTTCTAAGAAAGACGCTGGCCATCTAGCCCAATACTCTGTCTCTCAGACTGACAAAGTAAATTATATTTATGGAAGGAAAATAGATATTGTGATACTGCTTTTTTTTACAGAAAAAAAAAAAGCCTTTCAAATGGGAGTAATTTGAACTTATATTTACTTTTATTATATGAAATGGTCATGGTGTTAATAAAAATCAGGGTATATGGCCCAGTGGCATACGAGTAATTTCACATTTGTTTAAAGTGTATTCCAGACCCAAGTCTCTTGTATGTACAGAGATGTTAACAGTTGTTCTGACTAGGGCCTTTGTTTTGCACGTGCGTGTGTGTCATTCACGTCACAGAAACCCAAATAATAAAATATGTTCTTCAGCTACTCCTTGTGTGTGTGAAAGGAAAAAGATCACTCATGTTTCTTTCAATAGGTCATTAAAAATTATTTTAGTTTAAATAAATTGGAATTACAGGATTACAAAATATATGTCTATGCTGGATTTTTTTAATCTGACAGTAATTTGTATGGTTTACAGAAGATAAATACTTGCAGTCAAAACTCTTTAAACAAGTTGTATTCTCAAGAAACACTGAGAAATTAACAGAAAACCATGAAGTAAAAATCAAGAATTACCAGGAATTAATTCAGATTAATACTCACCTCAAGATAGGAATAGATGTGATTTTGACTTGGGAACCAAGAAGCAGAAAAAACCCTTGCCATATCTGTTGAAAGAAGGTAGGACATCATGATTTTCCAGTGTCTTTCTGACATCTCTCACAAAGAAATGTGAAACTGTGGTATTTAAATAGAATAAGAAGAGTTTCCTTTCTTCTTCTTACATCTTTTGACATTTGTCTTTTCCTAATAATATGAAATCTATTCACAGGTTTCCTTTTTTTCAGCTCCACTAATTATTTAGCCATCATCAACTATTGTTCATAAATCATTTAAAGCAGCAGGGAGTCACTAAAGCAGATGCTGTGATTACTTTCTAAAATTGCAGGTGTCTATGCAGTTCAGCAGTCATTACCATGTAAGGTCGCTTAGTGATGCGATGTAAAGAAATGTGGGCTGGGAAAGTATAGGCTGAAGAGAGTAATTTATGTCTAAAACATCTCTCAAAAGGTGCTATCCTTCAAGGTGCTGAGGACTTCCCAAAGACTAACAACTTTTATTTAAATGAACCTGATTTAAGACTGAATACTTCTGAGTATACAGAGAGGGGTCCAGAAAAAAAAGTCTTGTTTCACAGTTGCATAATCAAAATGGTGTTTCATTTTTTTCTCATGTAACTTACAAATTTTTGTTTCATATGGTTTTGGTTTGAAAGACAATGCAATTATTGAGGAGACATTTTTCATCCCAGTGGACAAATGTCAAAAGATGTAAGAAGAAGAAAGGAAGCTCTTCTTATTCTACCTTAATAATTAATATGATTGTAGAGCACCTAAATTTTCAAAAATATTTGGCAATGTTTATATAGGAGGATCTACCTTAATCTGAACATTGCTGTATTCTCTAAAATACTGAGCCCAGAGGCTAAGTGCCAAGCACCCAGCCTTTAAGAAAAGACTAGCAACACACATGGTGAGGTGGATCAAAGAAAACTGATTTCAGTGTCTGGCCTCTTTAGGATTTCCAAGATACATTTTGACAAGCAAAGTCTAAAGATGTTATTAATTCCTTTCAGATTCTAAGCTTTTTCTTGTCATAAAAGAAATATAAAAATAAAACCCAATAAAAAATTTCAGTCATTTTTATCAGATTTATCAGTCATTTTGTCCCACTATAAATCTGGAATATTTTGGTAATATTACTTCTACAGTTGTTTTGTTTACTGTATGGCACAAAACTACAGCATGAAATTCAGTAGGAGCAATATCCCCACAGAAGTTTCACTTCAGAAAGACAAGACATGCATGCATGCCTGGCACTACAATTTTTCCAGCTGAGTGACAGAAAGAGCTACTGCCTACTAGTATTGCAAGATCTTCTTGAATCCTCAGTACAAAAATAGTCTCTCTGGGGAATTATCTTAGATGTGCTTTTATTTCCTTAGTCTTGTACTGCCATACTATTAGTAGAATTTATTCTATTGTCAAAACCAGATCCCCAGGCTTTCAATAAGTATAAGTGAGTATTTTAGAGAAGTAATTATCTTTTTTTTTTTTTTCCTGTGAAATTCTAGAGAGCTATAAATTGTGTTCAGGAAGACTGTAATCAATAAATAATGCAAATCAACTCTCACTAGGCTTTCTTTCACAATAGTTAAGGTATACCAATGTTGGGAATTTGCTGTCTTACATCAAAAGTTGGAAAAAACACTGTAGTTAAATTCCATTAAGTAGTTTATAAAGAGAACACTTTCAGAAAATAAAAAAGTCTTAAATATAGTTCTGTTAACCAGAATAAACTCCAAGTATACACTGATTGGATTTTTTCACTATTTGTGTGTTTTTACAAGGAGGAAATAAGAAAACAGTAATGTGCACAGGAGGAAAAGATACTCAAAGAGATTGAAATTTTGGTCTAAAAAAAATAAACTTTTTTAAAAGAGTGTTTGTTTTAAAATATGTTAAAAAGCATTTGCTCAATAATTTCTTTCCGAATGCAGTTTTTTTAACTATTGCATATTTAGGGGCTTTTTTTTCTTCTAGGTCATAACAGACAGGTTTTCTCTGACCTTAACATTCAAAAACAGCCTTTCACTAGATAACAACTGCTGTTGGTGAGATGCCTTCAGGGATAATACAGGAAAGGAGATGTTGAAGACCAAAACAAAAAAAAAATTGATTGCTAGCAAATAAACTATTTGTCAGAAAATACTGTTTGCATTTTTTTCTATTAAGCTTTGTTGAAGCAGCTTACTACAGAGAGAATTTTAGGTTTTGGTTTGAATGATGACTTTGATATAAATATAAAATGACTAGAAGCAAATCCCCTAGTGATTCTTAGCATTGCTTGACATATATTTTTCTTGACTTCTCTCATCTTATAAGAATGTCTCATGGAAAAGTGTTTTTCTATAAATTATTTTTTTCTCAACTAAATGTTCATCTGACAGATGAAATAGTTAATTCCAAATACATGGGTAATTGACATTGACCTTGATGATTAGAGGTTTTCAAAGCACATCAGAAAAAAATCAGAGAGAAATTTAAGTAATTAAATTATAGACATGTTGATCACTGAAATTTGAGTACAAAGTACATTTTTTGAATATATATTTTTACACAAATAATCTGTTTCTTCATATATACATATATATATTCCCCTTCATTTTCATTTATTTTCACTCTGCCATGCTGGTCTCTTACTATCCTTTCCTTGTTTATTATTCCTAAGGATTGAGGGCTCTTGTACTCTGTTAAAAGTATCCTTAAAGATCTGTCAGCTCTATTCTTCTCCCTTATTTCTGAGGGCAGTTTCCCAGGGTGTCCTCTTGACTAACTTCTTGAAGATCTGGAATTTTGCTTTCTGAAAGGTCAGGTTGCTGAGTTTACTCTTCACTTGACCAATATCCCTCAGGTCTGTGAAATCCAGCAGTGCAGCTTCATCCTTTGTACTTTTCCTCAGATCATAGGAAGAAAAAAATTGGCAAGTTAAGAGAAACAAAGCAACTCTCATTCTCACTCTTCCATAAAGGCTATCTCTGTACCATAAGGCTTTGCTTTTAGAGAGACCATGGGGGTGCTTCAGCTAGTTCTGAGGTTTTCAACACAACTTTTGGAGTCTCATCACTGCCATCATTGCAAAGGACACGAGAACGGAAGAGAACTGGAGACCGTAGATTGCTAAAAAAGATTGCCAAATAGGAGAGGCAATCAAGAACAAAATTAGATTCTTGTGATATATTTTATGATTCACATTTAACTTGCTAATTCATTTACCAGAAAAAAAAAAAGGTGTATTCTTAATATGATTATATAACGATTATATAATGATTGTGGAAGACAAATTACATGACTAACATTTTGCATCACAAACTATGCATGGAGTTTTGATGGTGTTGAATATTCAGAAAATAAAATCATGCTGTCAGCTCAAATAAGGAGGAAACATATGCTTTAGGCAAAAACAACACAGAGGACATAGTGATGCTGTAAAGGCTATAGAAATAGTACATTACTTACACTGATGAAGTAAAACCAGCAATGGCTTAGTCACAGTCATTTTAATCTAAACCCTTTCTGTACTCTTTTCTGTCTGAAGAGAATTCTCTTGGTAAATTCATTTGAAAACACTAAAATTCACAATAAAGGAATATTATACATGTCATAGTAAAGTTAATATAACAAGTGATTTTTAAGAGATATACTAAATAGTGCTTAAATTTATTTTATATATATATAACATCTTTATTGCATCATTGAATCCATGATTTTTGCAGTCAAGAAGGGAGATTAGCCTCTTCTTATCATAGAAGGGTAAGGTTTATAGGGATCATGGTGTTTAAACATCTTGTTTAAACTCCCTGCTCAGGCAGAGTCATCCTATAGCAAAGGTCAACAGGATTTTGTCCAGGTGGTTCTCGAGTATCTCTAAGGAGGTAGATCTCACAGCCTCTCTTCCAGTGTATAATCACTCACATGGTAAAGTTCTTCCCCATATTCAGATACAACTTCCTTTGTATTAGTTTCTGCCCATTGACTCTCATCCTTTTGTTTGGCACCATCGGGAGCAGCCTGGTTCCAGCGTCTGGAAACCCTCCCTTCAGATAAGTGTAGACATTGATGCCCTATAGGTCTCCTCAAGCCTCAGTCGGCCCAGCACTCTCGGTCTTGCCTCATAAGTGAGGTGGTCCCATCCCCTCATCATTTTCCTGCTGGTCCCCCTGCTGGACCTTCTCCAGGACCTGCATGTCTCTTGTACTGGGGAGCCCAGAACTGCACACAGCACTCCAGATCTGGCCTCACTAGGGCTGAGTAGAGAGGCAGGATCACCCGCCTCAAACGTCTGCTCTTCCTAATGCTCCCCAGGATACCACTGGCCGCCTTGCCCACAAGGACACATTGCTGCCTCATGGACACAAGGACCCCCAGTAGTTCTTTGATTATCTGCTTTTCAGCAGGTCAGCCCCCAGCCCCTACGGGTGCCTGGGGTTATACCTCCCCAGGTGCAGGACCCTGGACTTGCATTTGCTTAACTTCAGAATATTCCTTTCTGTCCATCTCCATAACCTGATGAGGTCCTTCTGAACAATGGCACGGCATTCTGGGCTATCAGCCACTCCTCCCAGTTTTGTGTCTTCAGCAAACTTGCAAAGGAGGTATCTACCCCTTCGTCCAACTTACTAATGAATAAATTATACAATATTGGGGCTACTACTGAACCTTGGGGGCCACCACTAGGGATAGGCCCCCAACTGAACCCTGTGCCACATCCCCCTGGGATCTGCTATTCAGCCAGTTCTCAAAGCACATTTCTGTCCACTCATCCAGTCCACACCTCCTGAGTTTGCCTGGAAGGATGTTGTTAGAGACAGTGTCAAAAGCCTTGCTGAAATCAAGGTAGACAATATCCACTGCTCTCCCCTTATCCATTTTATCATAGAATTAAATCAACCAGGTTGGTCAGGCATGATGTACCTTTAGTGGATCCAGACTGATGGCCTCCAAAAAGAGATGCTCCATCACCTTTCCAGGGGTAGAGGTGATGCTGACAGGCCCTTATTCCCTTTTTCCTCCTTCTTGCCATATTTGAAGACCAGGGTGATGTTTGCTTTCCGCCAGGCCCCAGACACCTCTCTTGATCAGTACAACCTTTCAAAGATGATCATGACTGGCAGAGCTATGGTGTTCACTATCCCTCTCCATTCTTGTGGATGCATCTGTGTAAACAGATCATCCAGTTTCTCTTGTTTGTTTCCCATACTTCAGGTGTTGTTGTACAGCTTCATAGCAGTATTTGATTGCATCAATATCCCAGTGGGAATGAAAAGAGAATGCATAGTCCTATAAGCCTTCTTTTGCTATAGGTCTCCCCTTCCTACACCTTGTCTCTGTCCAGCCCGACCCTGTCCCCAGCCCACTTCAAATCTAGATTAAGGCTCTCTCAATGAACCCTCATAAGTAGTGCATGACCCCTTCATTTTCCAGCTCCTTTCTTTATTATTGTACATAAACATCAAGAAGAGATTCTTTACTTAAAGAATTACAATGAACAAGAAAGATATAAGGCCTTTAAAGAATATATTTTAACAAAAACTTCTGCATTCCAAAATTTGATCATTTCATATGTACTAGGACAAACTATTCTAAAATGTTTAAAGATTACAATACCCCAAATTACATATTCATTGCTTTCAATACTGGGCTTTTAATATATTTATTTTTCAGCATAGATCTACTCACTAAGCAAATGAAAAATGTTTTTTGCATCAGACATTGGTCTCTGTTGGAATCAAGGAGTTATTATTGCATGGTATAAACACAAATAAACATCTGTTTCTTTTGTCCTCATACAAGTAATTAACACAAAATCAGGAAACACATTTCTCACAGGAGGAAATCTTGCAACCTTAGTATGAATAAGATTTGCATTCTGACATTGCAGAGTGTTGTTTTCTAAAATTTCAGATAGAAAAACATTGCAACAAAACCAGAACATGCACAAGTAATAAGCTCCCATAGACTATATATTGGCATATCTTATCATAAATTATCAAAATGCCATTGCACTTTGAAAGACTCTTCTAAGCACTACCACCCATCTCTTTGCAAATTCTCATAATACTTTTACAGTTTCAGAGTTTAACAGATATCAAAGTATCACTGGGGTCAATCTTTCCCCATTGTTCCCATTTTTTAGTGTTCTCCCCTGGATAAGGGATAACTTCAGCGATGCTCAGCACCTCTTGTGAACTTCTTGGCTTTGTCACCCAGATGTAGACCTTGTGCTAAATGTGGTGCAATGCCCATTGTAAGATTAGAGAGAGAGAACAACAGATATATTTTACTACAGCTGTAGGTGTCCACAGTTCCTTTTTAGTTACATCTCACATACCTTATTTCTCATACCTAGATGGGTTTTAGAAATATGTAGCCAATAGTGAAGCATCCAGTGAAGTAAATGAAAAAAAAAAATCAATTAACTTCAAGAAATTTTGGAGTGGGAAATAGAGAATGGCTTTATATATTTAGGCAGGTGTTCCTAACACCAGTTTAAAAGCACAAAAGAAGACATGCCACAGAATGAATTTAGATAGCTAAACAGACATCTAGTGATGAAGTAGAGACCTCCTTTGAGCCTACTCTCTACTCCCATTCATCTTTATTCTCCCTTCTTCCTAATGCACAGACATAACATGAAGGAAGCTGCCACCTTGTCTTCTCTGAAGACATAGGCTTAGTTCTTGTTCACAAAATGCCTCAAAGTATTGCAACATGAACAGGATTTTGATGGAGAAACAAATAGATATAACCAACCTGAAAATCAGTGTTTTGAAAAACTTTTTTTTTAGTAAGCAGTCCATTAGTTCACCTCTTTCGGGTAACCTCAAATGCCTTTTGAAATTTCAACTTGTTTAACTGAGAGAAGTCAGAAAGGAGGGTTATTTTACACATGTAATGAAAATAAAAATTGAGGAATGAAAAATGAGGGAAAAACAAACTATGACTAAACACAAAATTATTATGAAAAATAATTCATAATAGTGAAGATAGTATGTGATATTATCAAAAAGGTTATACACTATCAAAAATAATAAGAAAAAATTACATTATAAACAGTTGATTAAATTCACATAATCTTTCCTGACTAATCCAACTTATGCAAAATCAATGAGAAACTTATCATTGTATACATTCAGTAAGTGTAAAATTTTCTGATATTTATCATCGTAACTTTTCTACTTTAATGTGAGTGTTCATAATGTTTTTGGTATTATCAATAGAGGTGGGAAAAGAATACTTTGATAGAGCAACTCCTTTCCAGCTAAAAAAAAAAATAAAAAATCATCCTGGCAGTGATAATTTGGAATATCTACCTGAGTATAGCTTGTGAATTCTGACTATTTCTGTCAATGCATGAAAAAAACTGCCTAGTTAAATATTTGTGGTTTTGAACATAAAGCCCAGTCTTTGTGGAGGGGTATTATAAAAGTGTCTGCATAAACAGGAACAGGAGAGAGCTGGTAATCAGATGTTCCTATCAGATCACCTGCTGCTTCACAGTGCCTTGCAGGTCAGTCAAGCAGAGAGATGTTGAAACAGAATAAGGTCTTCTAGATTTTGTTTTGCTTAACCAGGTCACACAAGTTTGTGCGAGAGAGAAGAAACGAGCACTTTTCTTTGCAGGAGCTATAGAATAGAATATTTTCATCTGGAAGGGCTGTAGCAGTAGCACAGGTTAGGAAAAGGTTTCTGACTTGAAAGTGTTCTGTTACTCTGAGCAGAATCAAGCAGTGCTGCTCCCACAACAGTGGTCCCTGCCCAAACAATTACTTGAGTAGTTACTCTAATTCTAATTATTCCATGCAGGACTTTGTATTTCTATTTTTCTCTGAAGAGCTAACTTCTAAATTCAGAATGGAAATTTGAAATTTCTGCATATTTTGAGTTTCTGTTAAAAATGAAACAATAGTAGTAGTTATGGGAATTGTGTCCATTAGTCTCAGTGGAATGTCAGCTACAGTGATTATTCTCTACTATCACTATTTAAGTTTCAGCTTTAGATGAAAGGTCAATGACCAAAATTAGAAAAGTGAAGCCTTATTTATGAAATTAAATGTGAAAACCAAAAAAAACCCAGTTGTACCTAACCTTGACAACATTAGAGATGGATCACAATTAAAACTTTTCCCTCTAAGGGAAAGTGAATGACAAATTTTTATGATGAAAATTTGCAAAGAATGCTTTAAAAAGTCTACAAATACACAAACATTAAGTGGGTTGTAGTAGAAAAGATGCATTAAATAGAGAAGCACATAGAAGAAATACAATTTATCCCACTGTCTAGAAAGGCTGTAAGTTGTGCTTTCCAACAGGTTGATTATCACACTATAATACTATTTAAGAACCTCATACTTCAAAGCAAAATTTCATAAATCTTAGCTACATCTTCTAATAGAAGCAAACCTCTCCCATCCCTGAGTTGTACTTTGAAAAGCACAGAGAGCTGTTTTCTTCTACAGTAGGTCATCATGCTATTAGCATTCTCTCTTGGCAAGTTGAAGCTTAAGTATCTTTAGACCTTCAGACAGGTATCAGAAGCACAATGGAGTACACATTAGCTTCCATCAGCTGGGCCCTGGCTTAGCTGCTGATCCATCAGGATAGTCACATTTTCTGGCAACAAGAGGAAAATGTATCAATCTCCATGAAAGGTCTTGCTAATACCAAGGTCAGAATAATGGATTTAATCTTCAATGTTAGCTCTTTATTACAATTTTTAAAAAATCCTTAATTTACTGACTTAGTTTGTGAGGTTATACAATCAAGTTTGAAGTAATTTTTTCAGTAGTGTATTTTTCTGTCTGACTGTTTATAAGGCAATAAACAATATATTTCAGTACATAAGGGTTTTGCTATAACAAGAAAAATTTAATTTTTTATATTTAAATACTAAACAAAAATCATAATGAAATAAAGCACAAAACCCTAAGCAGAAGCAAAAAGTTGGGAAAATGCACATAATGTAAGAAAAAGGTTGTTTTTTTAACTACCAAGCATTGTCAAGTATAAACATGTTGACAAGTCCTAGTGACCCTGAGCAGCCTCACCTGGACCTGCACCCACATCCCTGCCCATGGGCTCAGTCTCATTCCCACACATTTTCTTGAGCCATACTGCAATTAGACCTCTGTCCAGCTTGTTCCCTCACATTCTTGCCTTGTTGATTGGATTTTCTGGGTTGACATCAGATCTTTTTTGTCACCTTACTTATGACCACTTGTTCCTGTCACCAGCCCTGCTGTGCTCACCTTCCTTGAGCACACCGTGCCTTGCAGGAGGAGGCACTGCCCTTCCCTGAGCTGGTGTGACTCTCAGCTCCCTGTCCCTGATGTACAGGGAAGATGCTGCTCCCTGACAGTTGTACCTTTCCTGGGAGGCTGCAAGAACTAGAAAGGTTTGGTTTTAACCAATTCTTTGGTTAAAATATGTAATAATATAACCAGTATTGGTTATATCCATACAACCATATAGCTATAATAATATAAAATACATAACAATATAACCAAAATATATAATAATTTAAGCAGTTATTGACGTTCCTTTAAAACTTTTTTGAAAGTAATATTTCCTATCTACGTTCATCGTATGTGGTGTGATTGCAGTGTCTTTGAAGTGTTGCTCTTTGCTATTGTATTTCTCTTTGAAAACTGGCAAAGTTGGTAAAAGGACATTAAGATATTAATGTGACAAAAACATTAGTATGAATTGCAGAGAGGTGGTGGAGAGGAGAGAGGGGGATGGGAGGAAAAACTGAAGAAGAGGAGGAATGTATTAGTTAGTAGGTCATAAGTGCCTATAAAAATTTAATAGGTGGGAACAAAGATGATGGGCTGGAATTATTTAAAATTACTAAAGTTGATAAAAGTAAGAGTAATAACCTGAAACTCAGACAGGAAATAATAATTTACATATTAATACAAAAAGTTGTGATAGTGAGGTCAATTAGAAAAAGGAATAATTTGCTGAAGAATATGGTCCTGCTAATAATGCCTAAGGTGTCAATGAGACTAATATAACACATTACCACATTAACAAAGGCAATCTTTTTACAGAAGAGTGAAATTAAGATAGAGTTGATTTGCAAACTCCTCTGTTGTAGTACAGCCATGGATATTTTTGTCCAGAAAAAGAATGCTTTGGTTTTGTTTGTTTTTTTTTCCTTAATGTATTTATTTTAAAGTCCATTTCCTGATTATTATTATTCTGAAACACTTTACAGCACACAACTTCTATATTTTGTGTTTGATAGTCCCTCTTGGGTATTTATTCTTTATATTTTCTGACAGTAATTGTAATGATCTTACTGCATAGGTTTTTCACTTAAGAAAATTTGAACTATATTCAGTTCAAGTCAGTACACAGAAATCTGATTTTCTTTTCTTTCTTCTTTTTTTTTCTTTTAATTTTGGAAATTAAATAAGAATCTCCAACACTTTTATAAATATACAATAATTTATTTATTAGGTAAAATAGATGCACTTGAATTCTTATCAATGCCATGATGGCTTGTTTTGTGAATCTGTTTAACAGCTCAAGTAGTTACATTTTTAGTGATATTTTGTGAATATACTGTTTCATATTGATATGTTCTCTCTGTTTTCAAAGTGTAAGTCTGTGCTAACTTTACAAAGGTTAACTTGCAAACTAAATGATGTGTTAATCATGCATTTACTTCTGAATTACGTTGCTCTTTTTATTCAAGAAATGTATCTTTTCCTAAAACATTACTTAAATTAAGGTGCTTTATTCTTTCAAGAAATAATTACAGTAGTGTTTCTCTGGAAGAGAGAAGACAATAGTAAAGCACAGTAAGCAATGCTTTCAGTCAGAAAAGTAGGATGCCTTGAGAAGATTTTTTCAAACACAAGAAGGTGTGAATTAACCCATCCCATGGTCTCCGGTGAGTAGATTATAAGGAAGCAGAGCAATGAGGTACAGAGGAATCCTAGAATTTTTGTTAGTACCTCATTTGAAAAGAAAAAACTATCAGAAAGGACTGAAGGGTCAAATTTTCATTTCAGTATTAGCGTGCCATCACCAGAAATACTGCATCTGGGTGTGTAATGCTTCAAGAAATCACATAAACCTGGTAATTTGGAATTCATACATTATGAGAAAGTGCTGCTGAAATACTCCAAGAATGGTTTCTCCACACTTAATTAATTCAGACAATAATAAAACCTTTTTAGAAAAAAATTCAGTAGAATTTGCCAGTTGCATCTGATGAAACGTCCCTAATACCATGAAAAATTCAAATAGAACTGACTTCGCCTCTCTATATTTTCTTAACTAAAGTTACCTTGTATCCAGCTTTAATAAATTAGCTGATTCATGGTAATATATTAATGTGCTCATGATATTTCACATGGAATTTGAGCCTTAATAGCAACAAAAGGTAAAAATAAAAGAGTGAGTTTAGGCAAAAGACACGTTCAACAAGCAAATCACACTACTGATAATAATAAAATGTACTAAATTTTATGTAGGACACAATGATAGGTGACCTGGCCTTTTTCAGAGTGCTGGAACTGTCTTCCCAGGACACAGGTTATAGCACCAAGCCTGTCAGAATTAAAGTGCTGCACATGGTGTAATTCTTAGGGCTGTCCTGTGCAGGGCCAGGAGTTGACCTTTGATGTTCCTTGTCGGCCCCTTCCAATTCAGGATATTCTGTAATGTGTATCAGATCAGAGCATTACTTTTTTTCTACTTATATTCCTTAACAAGTGATGTGTCAGAAAGCAGCTATCAGAATACCAATAAAATAATTAGGTCACATAACTTGTCTGTGTGTGTGAATGTATTAAAAATGCAACCTAATTCAAGAACTGTAGGACATTTAAAGTACATTGACACATGGACTGCATGTTATCCTGATTTTGACTGGGAAAAACCTTATTTTCTTCTCTGTAGCTGGTACAGTGCTGTGTTTTGTATCCCATATGAGAGTAAAGTTGATAACACACTGATGTTTTGGCTCTTGCTAAGTGGTGCTTACCCAAAGTCCGTGACTTTCTAGGTTTTCATGCTCTGCCAGTGAGCAGGTGCTCAAGAATATGGGAGCGAGCACAGCCAGGACAGCTGAGCTGAACTGGCCAAAGGTATATTCCATATAATGTCATCCTTGATATATAAGCTGTGGGGAGTTACTGGGAAGTGGGGGAGAACATCAGTCAGCAGGTAACTACCGTTGTAACATTCATTGCTTATTTCTCTTGGGATTTATTTCCTGCTATTAAAAATATTAAAAATATTAATAATATTTTTATTATTAATAATGAAAATTTTTTCCAGTTATTAAACTGCTCTTATCTTAACCCACTAGTTCTATCTTTTTTTCTTTCCTGATTCTCCTCCCCAACTCATTAGTAGGGAAAGGCAGTGAGCAACTGCATGGGACTTAGCCAACAGCTGGGGTTAAACCATAGCAGATGTTTGCAAGTGGTGTCATAAAGAATCAGTTCTGGAAACATTTTGAAAATGTCAATGATGATCAAACTATGAAAGTACAATAAAGGGTATTTATGACATGAATTTCGAATCATCTATACATAACAAGGTGAGATAACCTGTCTTGGAAGCTGCAGTAATAGGGATGAATGTAAAAGTGTAAAGTTCAAGGTTTATATATTTGAGATTTTTAATGAGAATTCAGAATGGAGCTGCAATCTAATCCCTTGTAAGTAAGGAAAAATATAATTAATCACGAAAGCGATACCGCCTTGAATGGAGAATATGACCGCAGAGTACAAAAGACAAATAATTGTCAGTAAAAATTATAAAACACTACTTTTTTTTTTTTTTTTTTTTTTTTTTTTTTTTTTTTTTTTTTTTGGTGACTGAAACTTCTGTCATTGCTGCACTACAAGGCAGAAAAGGATTTAATCAAAATGACAAAATAAGGCTAGAAAGGTAATAGAAAATATATAACACAGAGGTGTCTTAACTGGGAATACAAGAACACAGTACTCATAAATTCAAGTTCACATCCTAAGAAGGAAAATATTATTTGTTGTAAATTTAGTTTTGCAATGTGCTGAACAATGAACTCTATCACAAGAGTGACATATATCCAAAAATGGGTCTACATAGGCTCTACGTGAGCTCTGAGTTTACATAGTTTTGTGTCCTTTGACGTAACTTTTAGCTGTTACTGTGATAACTATATGAAACAGTAAGATTAACTCAAAAACATTGTTAAAATGTAAAAAGTATCTACCTTTAAAAATTATTTCTCACTCACCTCATTATTCTTGAGTGCTATGAAATCAGATTTGTGTCATAAATATAGAATTCATGAAGCGAAAAGATCTATTAAAGAGCAAATCATCCGGATTCTGAAATACTATAAATTATCATCTGAGACAGATGTGTTTAAATATCTAATTTCAATTTGTTTAAACTGCACTGCCAGTACATGAATGATTAAATCCATGAGCAAATAAAATAATGAGGGAATTTTTTTCAAAATCAAAATCACTAGGTATGAAATAAGGACTATTACTTCCTTAAATAAAAACTTTATACCTTGGTAGTATGTATGTATAAAAATTTTATTTCAATAAAACCTATATTTCAATGTGCAATACATGTCAAAATTTATACAAAATTAGCTCATAAAATCCTTCCAAGTCACATGTTATTTTTGGTAGTGTTCAGATCTGCGAGACAGAAATAAACAAGAATCAGAAGCTTGTCATCACTATTAAATAAGTCTTTGCCTGAATACAAAGAAGAAAAAGTTTTGTTCTGTGTTATATAAGAGCAAACAACTTTTGGAAGTCTTCCAGTTTCCTAATTGATTATAATTGAGTATTTTAAACTCTAGAAAGCAGGGTCTCATTTAAGGTGGTGTTTGTGTGAGTACATAAAGCCAGAGCCAGTTTTGTTAGACTGCTTAGGAAATAACAGTATTTAAATGTGATTGTGTATCACAAGCAGGTTTTCAGTTCACAGAGATCAATATGAACCAGATTCTGACATCATCACTCTGAAAAAAATATTCACTGAAGCCATAAAGTGGGAGAATTTTGTGGTAGACTGTGGCACAATGAGAGAATCTATGGAAGTTTCAGCAGGCACTGGAAGGCAGTTAGAACAATGAACTCCTTGAACTCCAAGGATGGAGATGAGATTAAATTTTGATATTCAATGCCATGACAGGTTATGAAGTTAGGTCATTAACTATTAATCTTCAGAAATGAGTTCTGACCTTAATACTAGTACGTGTGTGTTCAGTATTCCGTTAATGCAGATAACTGTACTGATCTCCTTGGCTACTTGATGTGTTCAAGAATAATAATTTTGCAAAATATGATATAATTTATTAAAATTCAATGCTCTCTGTAGTTTTCATGATGAACCTATTTTAAAGTTTGCATTCAATTGAAAGAATAAATATAAAACTGAACAAGTTGAAAATGCGTTTCTAGTAGTGCTATTCTGCTAAACAAATGGACAGTGATGACATTAACTAGATAAAAGTCAAATGCCATATATCACAGTAAGCCTTGAAGTGTTGCTCTTTCTACCCAATTAATCCTCTGAAATTCAAAGAATATAAGATTTGATATTATTTTCCTAGGAAAAATATATAGGTAACTCAACTTTCCAAAGTCTGATATGATTATAAATATTTGATAAACAAATATACTGCAAGGTATTTAATCAATATATTGCAGAGAAAAATGGTTTCATGCAGACAACTATAGACAACATTCAATAGCGACAAGTTTTCATTTATCATGTTTTCTTTTATAGACTACTCTTCTACCAGCAGGAGGTTCAAATTCAAAGTTTTTTCTAGTTGCTTTAATGTCTCAGACTAAAATGGTAAGATATTCTTAGGCTGTTTATACACAAATATGCAACAATTACGAAGAAGCAAAATTATTCCGGAGCTCTGCTGTAGCTATGACAACCACCTTCCACTGTACTTCATTTAGATAAATAAATCTGACAGCTAATAAGAATGAGTTATAACATATTTTATCATGAAGGAATTTTTTGAATGTTATTTTCTTGGGAAAATATATTAAAAAATGTATTACTTCTCTATTAAGAGAAAGAATTTCTACCAGAAATAGTGTGTTCTCTAACTTAATATTCAATTTTAGTTCCTACATATGAAGCTTAAAATGCATTGTGTCTGTGTTTTTTATTTTACTCAGCTGGGGAAAATGGATTTTGGCAAGAGCCTTAGTTCTAGTGAAACAATATATTTCAAAGTAGTTCACCAATTTGCCTTTGGTATCTCAGTCTCCTCTATCTTCTGATATAACTTTTACATGCATATTTTATATATAATCAGGGCCCAAAGAAGCAAAAAGCAGATTTATAAATTTAGAAATTTAAAAATATGCTGTGAAATCAGGTCCCTGTTATTGCTGTTCAGTGCCAGTTTATGCCTATTTACTTCAGCAGTGCCATCATCCCACGTATCCATCTCAACAATCCTTTTCCTCTTGATGATTCCTCCCTGATGTCACAGAGAAATTAATCCCTGAAGGATACTTACCCAGCAGAAAACTCTCTTTAAAAAAAAGGATAGCACATGTCAGTTTCAGAAAAGACCTAATTTTAGATTCATAACTTGGGTCAATGGAAATGATTCCCCATAAATACTCTCAGAATAAGAACATAGTTCTTACTCTTAATCACCTGAAAGCCTCTGAAATCACAAACGTTTTCCTTTAAAAATTTATTCACTAAATCTGAAAATACCTTTGAAACCCATGACTGCAAACCACATTGAATTCAGAAGGCAACATTCTCATTGGCTAGAACATGCATTAAAACAGTAATTTTTTTTTTCCTAGATTTTTAAAATATTGGCTTATTATCTCAGAATCTATGACACTGGTAGAAAAATAATGTTTATATAATACTGAAGTACAAAAACCCCTCTCATTCTAAGACAGAAAAATAATTAGATATTTTTAGAATGAACCCAAAGATGCATTCAAGAACAGTGAATGTGTATTATTGTTTTAAAATGTATCATTACAAAGTACACTAAAATAAATAACTTTAATAGAATTTTGAAAATGTTCATGAGAAGGTCAGAAAAAAAATTAAAATATTACTTTGAAGTGAAAGGAAGCTCTGAAATTCTTAGTGCCTCACACCAGTAACTCACACCAGTGAGGGTGGCTGCGACAAACCTTTAGGTCCCCTGACTTCAGGGCGGAGGGTGACAAGAAAATAATTAGGAGTGGAAATGATGATTGGCACTAGAAAAAGAATATTTTAATAATGGATAAAAGAAAATAGGGACGATGCCCCAAAACTGTGCACAGTACCCAGGAGAACTCCATGGAGGTAACCAACCGAAGACCTGGAACTGAGGAAAACATGACAATATATAGGGTAGGTCTGAGGGTAAGGGTCCAATCAGAAACTTGAACTGGGAACATAACCATATTTATAAAACATAACTGACCAATCATAAAAGCATAACCTTATACGGAACAACTTCATTAACATGCAATCTCCCATGAACCTTTACTACTCGCCACAACTAGAAAGGGGTTTCCCACTGCCTCAGGTTTATAATTGCTTCAGCTTGGCCAACTCCCACACCTGTGCAACTTCCATCCCTATTACAGATTCTCTAAGGCTTTTTCACTGTGATCTTAGACAGACATAACTACAATGTTCTTACCAATTTGCTTTTTATATTGTAAATTAAACAAACATTAAATAATCCAGCAAGCTTTGCAAAAGCACCCTTAGTACTAAATCATTTATTGTATACCTGTGCTTGTTTTGGGTGAGATAGTTTTATTCACAGTAGTTATTATGGGGCTGTGTTTTGAATTTGTGATGAAAGCAGTGTTGGTAATACAGGGATGTACTCACTACCACTGATCTTACACAGTGTCGAGGCCTAATTAAATGTATATTCTTTTTTTTTTTTAATACCAAATTTCAGAAAACAGACATCTGAAATATTCTCATATCATTCCCAGTTCTTTTTTCAGGAAAAAAGCAAATGTATGTGATAGTTGCACTTACAGTCTTTAACATTCAGCTAGAGTAACTCTAGTAAAGATTTCACATACTTTAGACCACCAGAAAATCATTGGTTAATATAAAGGTATGCTTATCCTTTAAATTAGCTGGTCTTGTACTAGAAAAAATATTTGTTCCAATCTCCTAATTGCTGAAATCATGTATTTGTGTGAATACTTCAAAACATTGAAAAGAAAACCCAAGTTTCCATAGCAATTTTTCAGTGTCACAAAAGACTAGACCGGTCAGAATTTTTTTCAGGAAAATTGAATGTATTATTCAGTCATTAACAGTTTTCCTCATTACTGAGAGAAACTTTTTTTTCCTTAATGCAGCTCTTCTTCCAAGAAATAGTTATTTCATTTCGATATTTCAGTCCACAGCAATTCAGAACACACTTCATCTCCACTTTCTCTTAAATGTAGAGTTTTTATTTTCAAAATGATATTATTTTTTAGGTTTTTTTCTCTGAAATTTAATATCTTTTCTGTATAGATACAAACATATATAAAAGCAAGAATGCAGATATATGTGTTGTAAAAATGTATAAATATGAATTGAAAATAAACATCAACATTTAATTAAAAACATGTTTCATTAGGCTACTAATTTGTAATACTGGATTTGAAATTATTTGTTTAAATATAGACATTTTTAACTATTCGAAAACCTGCTTGAATGATTTAGTTATACATCAGCTGAAATAGCTGACATACTTGAGAAGAATTTTCTGTTGTAGAATTACTATCAAGAGAAGTTTGAGAGCACTTCTGACTTTTGTTTTGAATCCTTTTTCTCCACATTGCAAATGATAATATTTTAAGGTTTTTCAGGAGGATGTGTTTAGATATCAAATATTCTTTGCAGTTATTTTCAATTAATCCAGAGCAATGGATAGATGATGCTACTCTTTAATTTTTGGTTTCTATAAAAATAACAAAATATACTGCACTACTCATTATTATTTGTAAACCTCTCTAAACATGAGGTCTGCATTACTGCTGTTACTTTGATGTTATGGCCAATATCATTTGTCTGACATCTAGAAAGAACATATGATAAATATGTATCTATGAAATCTCTTTGAAGTATGTGCATAGTTCTGAGGTAAGATGGCTACTGCCACCCCTGATACCCCTTTGCCAGGTCAGCCTAATCAACAGAAGAGACATATTCTTAACCAAACTTTTGAAACTTTAATGTCCATGCTATATGCTTATCAGATATTGGGAACAGATATATCTTTAATTTATCATTCTTTAACACCTAATTAAAGTCACGAACTAGTATATAAAACAGGATATTTCCTGTCAGAGGAGTTAATTTTAATACAGGAAGGTGAGTAGTCAGTGATATAATCTGAGATGTGATTTTTCTGCAAATCCTGCACATGTTCTAAAGGAGACTGCTGTAAATGCTCACTTAAAATAATCTGTCTTTGTCACCTATCTGCCCATGCTCAAAATTATTGAGTTTTGTGACCAAAATAAATACATTTCAAAAAATGCATGAAAGTACAATCTGATATCATGCTACCTGGAAAGAAATTATTCTTTCTCACGAATAGTAAATCTCAGTAACTAAGTCAGTAATTTACACAGGGTTTTTTTTTTAAAGAAGTGCAAGCATATTATACACTATGTATGCACCATACATAGTTTTCTGAGGAAATTATTCTGTCATCCAATTATGTCTTTGTAATACTTTCTTTCATTTTTTAGGAGAATTTTGGTCAACTGCATCACAATAACATCAACAATACGAAACTTAACTGCACACCAAACTCCCCAAAATATCTGACTGAGCATAATTTCTAAGCAGATGCTGAAGATACTTCATGGAAATTACATTAATATTTCTGGACCAGAAAAGAGAGATGTCAACTATATTAAAGGGTTTACCATATCTCATAAATGCATTCTTATGATAGAATCCACTTAAATATATTATATGTAGAGGGAAGCAGTAATGAATGTGAAATGTATAATTACAATTTGAGCCTTATGGAATTGAAATTAGGCAGTATGCAAAAGCCATCTGGCACTAAGACTACGTATACTTGCTGTTGCTGTCTTGAAAATGCTCACTGTCAGGAAAAGAATCACCAGTTTAACACCAGGAACACATCTGGGTGGGCATAAGTCTAGTGAGAACTGGTGCCTTTGGACAGCTGGGAGATTATTCACAAAGAACAGCCTGTCAGACAGCAATAGAGATAAATTAAAAGGAAAGAAAAGGACACTTTGTTCTGCTCTTTGTTGAATACTGACTGAATTCAAGATATCCATGAGCTCAAAATCTGGCCTACAAGCAGTAAAAGAGAAGGTTGTCAAAAATGATGCGCTGTCCTCAGGTCTAATAGCACAATTATGAGAAAACAGAGACCAGGGCCTCAGCTTCTCTTTATCTTCCCCAAAGTCCATCCCTGGATTTTCTCACAAGAAAGAATTGCTGGAGTTTCTGCTAAGGCATGAGGAAAAACATGACATTACCAGAGAGGTCTGAAGGAATATTCAAATTTTTTGGTTCATATTTTCAAATTTACTACGACTTGGAAACTTTGCAAATTCCACAGAAAAATGTCTTCAAGGCAGATTTTGAGTATCTGAAATTCAGAAGCACTCTCGGAAGCATGCTGATACTGGCTTACAGCAGGAACTTTTATGAATATTCTTCTAAGATTTCTAACCTATAGTCTAGCAATAGTATTAATTGTTGCCTGGGAAATAACACAGAAGAGATATGGGCAGTCTGAAAACAGCAACAAAATATGAATGCATGCAAGAAATAAAAAATAGTTTACAAATAGTGGCCAAAAAAGCCAATGCAGAGCTGTGCAAAACTTGTCAGATTTTTTTTTTCGTAAGGAGCAGCTGTTTCTTAGAAAATATGATGTATGAATTCCAAACAAAGGATCAGCTTTTAAAGCTTACCGAAGTCCCACTAGGATACGGATCATTCCATGAACTAAGTAAGATTACTGTTAGGAGAAAGGTCAGCCCCTAAAGGACTATCTGTACAAGACTGTGTTAACACAGTAAGCCTCTGAAGTTCAGTGACTGCTCACAGAACCAAGTATTTCTATAAGGTCTTAGTTTGTAAAATGTCTGGAAGTTTAAGATCAGGAATATACATGCAGTTCAATTATTAATGCGTTTTTTTATAACTCTAGTGATTGATCATTTATGTTGTTCTATTGTGGCATGTTTGAAAATGAATGGAGGTCCAACATCTTTTCCTCAATAAAAATCTCTACAGATATATGTGAGCTACTGCTGAGCACATATTTACTTTCATAGTCAGTGCCTTGCTAGAGCATAACTTAGATTGTAAATTGCTCTAAGATATCTTCAATATGAAAGGTGCTTTATAAATCTAAATTGCAATCTGCTTCTGCTCGAATGAACATAAATATTAAGTCTGTGTATGGTAATTCATATACTATAAAGTTATATTGATCCTGTTTATATTTGGGTTAACTTACTTCTGGCATCAATCTGAAAAGAAATGTCCCTGAAGTTATTTCATGAAACTGCCATACAGTGTCAAAAATAACTAGCTCAGACCCTGACTGGATGCTTTATCTTCTTTTCAACATGAGTGATACTGGGAAGGAAACTCTGAGGAAGTAGGAGAATGATACCTGTTCTCTGAAACAGGATTCATGGTAGCTTTACAAACTAGCAAACACAGATTTGGAGTTTTCAGAGTAGAAGGTGATTACAGCTTTCACATACTTTCTTAAATTTACTTGACATTAAAAGCAAGAATCAATTTTTACAGAAGCTTTTAGAACTTATTGATTTAAACACAGTTTGTTAATGATTGCAAGAAGCTTGGTAGCCACTGATGATAGTTCTAGGAAGTAATGTGCTTAGGAAAGAGGTATTATAGCTGGGGTCAAATCTGCATTGGTTATGTGTTTCATTCGGACTATTTAGGCAGTAAGAACTGCTTTTTGTATTTACCATGTTACCTGTTTTGATTTTAAAATTGCTTTTTCTCAAGAGATTTTCATTTCAGAGGCAGGAGGAGTGTCAAAGAATAGCTGTTTACAATTTTCATAAAATCAAACTAATCATTTGGGTTTTTTGCCTTTTGCCAGCATGTCTTATGCTAGGAAAGGTTAAAGATAATGGATTTTGCAACATTACGATAATGTACAAATTACAAATATAACAGCTCTTGTAGTCTAACAGATCCTCACTGTTGAAGATCTTAAGCAAAACTTAATAAGTGTGGGACTCTCCTGGTTGTTAAATGTGTATATGCTTTTCAGAGGTTCCTAAAATCTTTCAAGACAATGCTAAATTTAAGTGATGAAGACTATAGTGAAATGCAGCACTAAAAGCAGAAAAGAAAAGTAGAAAGCACAATGTAGAAATATCTTGGCTTAGTCTCATCCAAAATTTTTTCCTCTGGTAATCCTGAAGACACATAAATATTGTCTTAATTAATTATATTCTGGTTGCACAATTGCCCTGAATTATCAACCACAATATTTACATGCATGTTTACAGTCTAGTTTAATTCTGAAGAAATAAAATTGACTTTTAGTTTACAGGAGGGGTGAGAGCTATGGAGACAAGACTGACTAGGAATATTTTCCTCCTCTGTTCACCTCTTATGAACAGAATTAACTCAAACAGCAATTTATTGTCTGCCATGGCTAAGGAACAGCACTCCCTACTTTAGTGTTCCCACTAAACTGAAAACCATGAACCACTCCCCTCACCCCCAGCCTCTGGTAGAAAAGAGAAAAAAGAAACAAAAACAAAAACAAAAACAAAAACAAAAAAAAAACAACAAACAAACAAAAAAAAAAAAAAAAAAAAACAAAAACACAACCCTGCAAGCAAACCCTGTGGATACCGCCCTTTCCCCTGACAGAAACCCATTCCCTCCTTCCAAGAGCCCAGAGTCTCTTACTTGCATTCCCCCAGTGATGAAGTGACGTGGGATAGAACAACAACCTAGGCATGCCCACACTAGGTTCCAGGCTTCACTTCCTCATGGCTATGGCAAAAAATTGACTCTGTGCTTGCTGAAACCAAGCACAACCCTTTCTTAACCTGCCTTACCATAGCACTCACACTTTTTAGGCCACAATGTCTTGCATATACTTCTCTGGCTTCCTGCCCTATACTGCAACCAGTGTCACAGGTACAGCTCTTTCCCAACATCCAGTGCTGGCAGAGAAATTCCTTAGGGCACCAAGAAAGGCTTAGGGCACCATTTAGACAAGGAAAACACAGCCAATGTCAAAATAGAGCAAAGAGCACAGATACTTCAACAGCTTCCTTGCTTGTAAATTTAAAAGCATAATGTCTAACCTGTAAATGCCAGAATAGAGATGCACTGGATGTTCAAATTTAAGACCATCTGTTTGGAAAACTGTGAGTACAAATGCCCTTTTTTTGAAGACTTTTATTGAAGCTAGGGCATAAAATTTTGCATCATATCATGGGGCACTCAGCACAACATCCTGCTTTCTCTCTTCTCTCAGTTTAAATGGACTCACTAACAAGTCATAGAAGGTGAGCAGTAGCAATCAAGCCTTACATGGGAACCTGGGGATGTCATTACGGAACACAAATCATTCAGGAGAAATTACATCTCTGTGTTCATGACTGCTAAAGGACTGCTTTGGTTTGTTTGAAAACAGGCCAAGGTCAAATGAGTAGTTATCTCTCTTGAACTACTTTTTTGAGGAACTAAGATATGGATACAGACCATTTAATCAAATCATTTTAATTACCTTAATCAGTTTAATTAACAAATACAATTAAGTACTGGTGAGGAACACCTTTATAAACCTTAGGGTTATGACAGCTACATGAAGAAAGCGATAGAAGGGAAGGAAGCATAAAAGGCTCTCTCTGTTACAGTATTGAGGATATGGATGCTCTTGGGTTCTGTCAGTGAGAAGTGAAGGACCTGTGGTCATTACAGATCTCTTTTCTAGTAAGTGTTTTTTCATTCTTTTCATTGCCTAGAAGAGGAAGGAAAGGGAGACAACAGGGCTGTACAGGTGGAGAAGACTTATTTTCCTGTTATTCTTCTCACATGCCATCAAAGGAGGATGTACATTTGGTAGAAACTGCTTGAGGAGCACATGGAGTGAGGATAGAAACAAAATAAAGTCAGCACAAGGAGTGAAAGATACTTTGTTCTACTACAGACTCAAGGATTAAGAAATTAGCTACCAATGAATGAAGTAGCTGATTGAGACTTGCCAAACATCACTTCATGAGAGCATGTGAGGAGGCAGAAAAGCATGAAAGCAGAAAAAGTTCTGAAAAATATTTAGTTTGGATTTCCATTTTTGTTTTGATTTTGATCATTTTACTTTTAGGGTTTGGGGGTTTTTTGAGTTTTTTTTGGGGGGTGTTTTTGTTGGGTTTTGTGAGTGTTTTTTGTTTGTTTGTTTATAGGGTTTTGATTTTGATTTTGGGGTTTTTTTGTGGTTTTTTAGTGTCTTTTTTGTCTTTTTTTTGTTGTTTGGGGTGGTTTGTTTGTTGGTTTGTTTGTTTTGTTGTTGTTGTTTTGGTTTTAACAGAGTTGTTAATACATATCAATATTTGTATGGTTCGGAAGCACCACACTGAGATTTTCTATGTCCTAATTAAACCGACTTAAGGCATAGATAAGTTTAGGAATCAAAACTAGTTTCAGAGGAAACCACACTCTCCAAAGCTACTGCAAGACAACAGTACTTCTGCCATCTTGAATACGAGGAGATGCACATAAACCTTCTACAAGAACCCACTGACAGATGCATGCACCAGGTAGGAATTGTAATGAACCATGAATGATTTTTGGTTGTTTGTAGATGAATTCTAGTGATACATTAATGGTGTTTTATCTACTGTATGTACTTCAGCCTGGTCATGTTTGTTAGATCTTGGCCATGTGTCCAAAATAACAGACAAGACTATCTATCTTAACTAGCTTGATAAAATATAGGGAAACAATGAATTTTTAAATGACTGGGATTGTAAGACACACTGCTTTTCTAGAATGTAGGTAACACAATAGGTATATTCACTCTACACCACTGTCTTAAGTTGTCACAAGTTTAGTGAAAAAATTACAGTGAATTACATCAGGAAATACTATCAGTATGTAGCCTGATCACACAGTGATCTTAATATTATTGTGTATAGCACAATAATATTGTCTATTATTTTTGTTCTATATCTGAAACATTTTTTCCTTGTTGGCTTTTTATTATGTGGCTTAGAATTTGGTGAATCTTTTATCCCCATCCTCTCTAGTTTTTATATATATAGTGGACACACCAATAGAAATATTCATACCATTTTTATAAAATTAGATTAGTGACTATTCATGTACATTTTTAGCTTTCTCCTTTTGGAACTTGGCTCAAATAATTAGCTCAAACAATATTTTATGATACTCTATTATTTTTAATTTTTTGTTTGAAAAAGTAGCCATTTCACCTAGGCAGTCCTTTTTATGGGCTGTGCTAACTGAAAACACCCAACAACAGATAAAATTTTCATATTTTATCTCATTTGATTAAATTAAAGGTCAGCAGGACACTGAAGCTACAAAGAAAAGAGGTCTACTACTATAGTACTAATTGTGGTTTTAACAGGTTAATTTTTTCTTCTCCTAATCAAACACCTGCTTAAGATTTGTCTCATTTCTCGCCAGAAAAAAGACAGTGTTAGTTCAATGCTAGAAACCATTTAGTCTTTGGGGGAATATTTTAATAGACCCCCAAAGATATTATTTGTCTTCTGATGTGTATTACACACTAAGTAATTATGAGTCCAAGAATTTCTGGTGATGGAAGCTGGCATGCCTTCATGTCTCTTGATGGAGATGACTTGTTAAAGACTCAAATATGTTGTCCCCAGTTAGCACTGAATTAATGTAAATGTATTTATATTTATATGTAAATAAATTTAGACACATTAAGAATTAAGAGCAGTTGGCTAGAAACATGACATCAATCATACTCTGGTCAAATCCTCCCCTGATTTACACCCATCACTCTTATGCAGAAGATTCACTGTGTACAATCATAGTGCTATTTCATCCTCTGCTAACAAGAGTGAATAAAATGATCAAGCTTGTAACTGTTGTCAAGAATGATGAATTTATAAGCAGTAAATGTTACTTACATTTATTACAGTTTTGTAGGTGCATGCATCAAGACTAGTCACAAGCTTGGCCTCTAAAACCAGTATGAGTCTATTTAGATTCCTCTTTTGTCTTATTTGTATTATTTTAAAATATTTTGGTAAAATTAGGATTTAGGATTTAAGGAAATCAGTGATAATTGCTAATGGCAAACAGCACTTCTTCCTAAACTTTAAGACATTTCTTTCCCTCCAGTGGTGCAGGGGGACAGGGAATGCTGGTTGCAGTCAGTTTAATAAACCTCAGTCTCTACTGCTCCTTTCTCCTCAGGGGAAGGACTCCTCTCACTTTAGCCCTGCTCCAGCATAACATCCCTCCCACAGGAGACAGTCTTCCATGAACTTCTCCAGTGTGAATCCTTTCCACAGACAGCAGTTCTTTGTGCATGAGTCTCCTGTGCAGTCTCAAGTTCTGTCAGAAGACTGGATCCAAAGTAAGCTCATCTCTTCATGGGCCCACAGTTCCTGTCAGGAACCTGTTCCAGGGTGAACTTCCCATGGGGTCACAGTCTCCTTTGGGCATCCACCTGGTCTGTCTTGGGGTTGTCCATGGACAGCAGGTGGATCTCTGTTCCACTGTGGAACTCTATGGGCTGCAGGGGCACAGCTGCCTCACCATGGACTACACCAGGGGCTGCAGGGGAATCCCAGCTCCAGTGCCGGAAGCACCTCCTGCCCCTCCTTCTGCACTGATCTTGGTATCTGTAGAGTTTTTCTCTCACATACTCTCATCCTCTCTCCTTCTGCAGTTGCTCTTGTACAGAATTTTTTTTCTCCTACCTAAATATATTATCCCAGAGGTGCTGCCACTGTCACTGAGAGCTCAGCCTTGGCCAGTGGTGGTTCCATCTGGGAGCTGGTTGGCATCATCTCTATCGCACACAGGGGAAGATTTTGGACACTTTTTACAGAAGCAATACCTGCAGCCTTCCCTCACAAACACAGTACATTAACAAACTGCCCTTCAGTTGCAGTGAGGCTGAGGAAGGCTGCTCCACAACTTTCAAACTTTATCAGTGAAAAGAATGCAGTCTGTGCCAGAAAAACTTTTAAAAGTAGCCCCAGCATGATATCAAGAATGGGGAAGGAGGAATTCCCACCCAGGGCATGTTTTTCTGCCAGTGAATGCCTCAGTGTGCTGGTGAAACCTGAGAACTGCCCCCCTCTCTCCCATTCTGCTGACCGAAGACGGAAGCTAGCAGCTACAGGACTCTGGAAATAGGGAGGATCTAACAGTAAATTGAAGGTTTACAAACTTGGAAGCCTTTTTGTAACATTTTAAACTATTTTATTAATGAGTTATATAGATCTTAATTCAGTAATTTAGACTATTCTACTGCTAAGAAACTAACTGGAGTAAGAAACTTTTAGCTCTATCTATATGGTGTGTTTCCTTTTGCCCACTAGAAGATTTTGAGAGCAAAAATTACTGTCAGCCTTGAAGGATTACTTTACCAAAGGCTGAAAATCCTAGAGATATTTGGTAAAAGTTGGGAATAGTGTCTAAGAAATGTGAAAAGAGATTTCCTTACACACTTGTAGGTTTGGGTTCTTCAAGTAGTGCAGTGTGCAGAAAGATGTCTGGGTTAGATCATCTGATGAAAATTTAGAAAGCATTCTTTCTTCAGGAATAGTGTTTCCATACCACTGAGAACATGTTTTTTTATTCTTCCAGTGCATAATGACTTACACAAGCATCAAAGAAACCTCTCCACTCTTTGAATCCTATCTTTGTAGGCAGTCATGTAATATAGATATAGAAGGATGCTCAGGAATAATTTCACAAAACACTCCCATAAATATATTGAAGACCCTCATACAGAAATCTAAAATTCTTCACTGTACACAAAAGACAGCAGAAACACAAAGCAGTCTGAGCACCTCCTGTTTATTACCAGTGTAAAATGGGTATCCTCTGTAGTTGTGTTTGTTGAGCTGCCTGGGTGTTCAGATCTTATTTCTACCATAAAGAGTGGTTTGATCCAAAAAGAGGTTATTTTGGCATTCTTAAAAAGCTCAGTCTTGTTTGTAATGAAATCAGAATACATACTTCAAAGAAAGAGATATGTTTTCCTTTTCAGTATAGATATGACAACATAATCCCCTGAGTGGTTTTAAGCCACCGCTCTGTCTGGGTTTTGCATGTGAACAGCATAGGAAGAACAGCTACTTTCTGTCAAAATGCTCTGGGAGGCAAGTTCTTATCAGTGTTTGTCATGTCTATGTATACTAAACTAAAAGGTCTGTGTATCTTCTACATAAAGTCAAGAATTTATTGTGAATATAACTAAAATCTTGGCATTTCAAGTCAGGAAAATCTTTCTTGATTGAAGAATTAAAAAAATTACATATATAGAGAAAAAACTCCTATATTTATGTCTATGGAAGATGCTTTAAAGTAATCAAGTGTGACAGAATTAATTCCATAAGGATACTTAACTTTTCTGCTGTCGATCAGGTAATCCACCAAGTGATCTGTCCACAAAATAAAGTGATAAACACATTCAAGTCAGGAAATATGGTATCCAACTTAATGTGTGGCTGGATAGCTTCTAGCCTTCAAATTCACCCTCTATTTGGATAAAATATTTGGTATCAAATCTGGTTGCACATGGACTTTCTTTGCTTCCATGATCTGTCTTCCTCTTTGTTCTTCTACACTCAAACCTGGAAACACAGCTTGGTTAAAAATGTAAACAGTAAAGATAATATCCAATGTGAAATTTATTACCATTCTACATAAAAAACCAGTTTTAATCAATGTTGGAAAGCTACTCTGCATATATACATAGGAACTTCCTCAAAATTATTATAGACTGCAAAAACACAGATTAGCATCTACATTTTTATTAGGTCCTTATGGACTCAGAACTATGTTTGTAACAGTTTACATTATAAATAATTGTTTAGTATTTATCATCACTATAAAGGAATCACAGATTTGGAAGCTTCTGCAGACCAGCTTTACTTTATCCTTCTGAAGGAGAGTTGGTTTACTGAGCAACACAATTAAAAAGTGGTGGTGGATCATACATAATTTGCTTCCTTATATGTGTTGTCCTGCATGTTGGCTTGTTACCCGGTGGCAAGAGCCAATTCACACACTGAAGTGAGGTATTCTGTTTGTTTGCACAAACTAGGGAGTTAGGTGATAACCCACAAAAATCTGGGCCCCATATCATCAAAATTTTACAGTATTTATACATGATAAAGACATCACCATTCGTTTCAGAGTTTCACTGATTAGTACTCAGTACTCTATTTGCTAGCTACGTCTGTCACTGGTCAGTGAATCACTGGTCAGTGATCTCCCAATGCCAGGATTACCATCCCCCCCATTCTGGTGCAGTTCTGCTGACTTCACTCCTGGTGGCTCTTGTCCAGATGCCCATTTTTCTTGGGATTGTCTTCCTTGTTCCTTAAAACAAAAGATAAGTCAAGCATAAAACATTCACAATGCAGCTGCTTAATCATAACTGTCTAGTTGGAGATACTGATTAACAATTTAAGAAATACCATTGGTATTTTGAAGGGCTAAATATCATAAAGACTGCAGATCATAGGTGAATTTATCTCAAAACTTCATTTAAAGTTTTAAGTGCATAATTTCACTCACAGTGGAGTGTGACTGAGTACACTTAGCTTTAGTCATAAGCTCAAGTTCTCTCCCCCTCTTTGGAAGGACAAACTTTTATTTCCCTGGCAGACAATATTCAGACATTACATTCTCCTGCTCTTCAAAAAGGATGTTTGTGAAGATCTGAAAGGTAAAATTAAGCTATGAACTTACAGAACTACAAAAAAAACCCAAACCTCTCTGATCCTTTATTTACATATGGAGGTTTATAGTTCATTGCAGTTCATAATGTTTGCTCCCTAAAGATGAACTGATGAGGAACTTATGTCTCATACAATGACAGAAAGGAGCTATGTTTCCCGGAGTTTTCAAAAACTTGTCAAAAACAGCAGCGAATAAAAATATTTTCATTTCATTTTAATGGATTCTGATCACTACCTTTGTGTACTCCTGGCCTCTCCTAAAGCAATGCCAGCTGTCAGTTGAAGCCAAGGTAGAGCTTTAACCAGAGAAAGGAGCTGGCAAGTCATCTGGCATTCACAAGAGAAAACAATGGAATCTCTCTCAATTTTGAGAACTGCGCTTCCACATCTGTTATTATTTATTCTTCATCTTTTGCGACTTCATTCATTACCCTCTGTAACTTTTCTGCAGGTGTGAAGATCAGCATCTTCAAAGTAACTGTTGTGTGAGTCTCTTGCAAGTAATTGCACTTGTGTTCCTTCCTGCTCCATTCCTTCTACCCAGATTGTTTCCTTCCTTCTAAGTTCAAAACAATTTTAACCTATCAGCCAATTTTAGCCAAGTAGTAGGAAGAATGTTTGACATGTTGAGGTTGGGTATGAAGTTTACTGTCAGAGTCCAGTTTACAAGTGCAGAAATAAAACAGTCAGCTATGTTGAACAACAGAAATTCAGGAATGCAAAAGAGTTAAACCACTTTTCTTCATCAGTTTGGCTTCTGCAAATTTTCAAGTACATAGACAGTTTGCTAGAGCTCAGATAAGCAGAGGTTTTCTACTTTACAAAATGTAGTGAGATTTCAATGTCCTGCTTTGTGACAGAGAACTGAGACCTTTCAAAGTTTTGTGGCATTTTATCACCAAAAGAGGCACCAAGACTATGGACCTGAATAAAAGAAAACTATTTCCTACTAATTTGTTTCACATTGCATTGCAAAACTCCTGAGCAATTAAAATATTCAATATGTTTTATTTTTTAAATCATTATTTTCTCTGTACCCAACTAAAAATCATAATTAGAAATATCGAATTATATTGCAATGTATCTTATTATCAGAAGTATGAAATACATCAGATGCTTAAAAGATATTTTGGACAGCTTTAATATAATGCAAATAGATTTAGAACACTTCTTCATAATACTGTTGTTAGGTTTTCATGGTAATACAGCAGTTATCTTCTACTCCCTCCTTTAGAAAAAGATAATATTGCTGAAAATAAACTGCCGAACCATATGTTATGGAAAACTTATCTTCCTGGATGGTTTCGAGCTACTGAGACTGATGACTTGAAAAAAATTTTATCAACACCCGAGAGCTGTGACATTTACATGTTGTCTTGTTGGAAATTGGTACTGAAAGAATTATAGACCTGACAGCTAACACATTGAGAGTTTTTACCTGGTTTCTCACTAATCAAAAATATATCTTTCAACAATTTTTCCTAGGGAAAATCTTTTTATGCAATCTCATCTTTTTAAAGGAAATAATTTGGAAATTGATGCCTCCATCTGTCTCATTATTTTTTCCTGGATGTGTGCAAGAAGTAATTTCATTAGTTGAACCTTTGTAGCTAAAGGATACAAATGGCCTCAGGATAATAATTCTTCCACTAATTAAAATTCTAAAACACTGTAGATTTAGAAATCTGATCTGGTGTGTTAGGTGCAAGTCATTAAGAAGTTAACAACAAACTGTCTTAAATCTTCCAAATGAGTGATAGTTAAAGCTTAGTAAACATCAGGATACAGCTTACAACATTTCTAACCAGGTATAATTGAGAACTATTAACAAAACTAAAATTATGTCTATAGCTTTACTTCTATTAGCAGAACAATTACTATGGACAAAAAAATTAAGTGAATTAAGATGTCAGGTAAAGTATCATTCTATGAAGATAGAATGTGGTTTCCAGTCCCTACTGAAAATTGCACAAAAAATTATCTATTTTTCTTTTTGTAGGACATAAATCAGTGTCTTTCCACATATTCAGAGTGTTTCATATATGCACAATAATATGTACTGAGTGAATAAAACACAATATGTGAGGGCAGATTCCCCATAATCATCTTCCCACATAGTAAATATTATAATTAAATCATAAATAATTTGATTTTAAAAAATAATGTAATGCAGTTCAAGCAGCACTCTAATAGCATGTAAACTGGACCTAATTTACTGGGGTTTTTTTTCTTACTAAGTAATAATTCCATTTTTTTCCATATGCTTCCCAACCATTAGACAAACTAATCAACTATGCTTCAGAGTGTGATGTTAAAAGGGAAAATAACTGAAGATTACAGGGCTGATCCAGTGAAACAGAAGACAACATATCTGATTTCCCCTAAAAGCTAGTTGTCAGTGTGATGTTCTTTTCACACATATTAAGTGTACAGGAAGAGTTGGAAAAGAAAGACTGTAGGCTCTGCTTAATTTCTACCACTGCTTGAGACCAGAGAATACTCTTGCAGGATTTTGCAGGAATAGATATGAAATTTGCATCAACTAAAAGCGTTTAGCAGTGCCTTCAGTAAGTGTTTCCATTGTGGATTGCTTGAACAAATACTTATTAAAATGTCCTTAAGTCCTGTATAATGTGAGCAGAAAACAACAGGGGATGAGAAATTGGTCATAAATATCTCTATCTAAATATCAGCAACCAGTCCATACTTGATGGCAGTACCTTGCAAGTACAACACACCAGCAGGTCAGCCCTGGTGGAGAAAGATCACATGTAAAGCTCTTTTTACTATTAATTTTGTTGCTGATATCGTTCTTTGGGGTCTATAATATTTACAAATTCCCAAGTGAATTACCTCAGAGAATTAAAAGTATGTTGTAGTTCAATTCCAGCTTTGGTATTCTTACACTTGTATTTATCCACAGCCACATTTCCACATGGAAAGATGTGCACAGGATGTATTTATTATCAGCTATGCCAAGCTGTTCTACAACATGCAACTAAAATCGACTTTGGGTAATGAAGTCATGACATCTGCCTCCATTTGTTACAATAACCATTTAATTACAGAACTGCAGTAATTTGCTCTGCCTGAAGATTTGTGTGGATTTTTTCAAAGGCGCATATGTGATCATTGTTAAAAGCCAAGGAGATTCTCTAGAGATTAAATTCATAAGCAAACAAAATTAAAGGACAACTACTTCTATAATACATGACAACACAAACTAAAATAAGACATATTTTGTGCATTATATATGATGTTAATAATATGAGATGATTAGTGCACTTAATCAGATGAGTTATATCAATGTTATAAATAGATATGACAGACACATATATGAAAAAAGTCATAAAGATATATCTATCTGCAGAACATAGCATTTTCTACATGTCTTTAGTTATTTCTTTAAATGGAAATTATAAATATCCATGCATTTTTTTTATTTGGCAGCCTTTTAATTTCCTTTCTGCCTATCAAATCATGGCACTCTTGATCAAAACTATTATTTAAACTGCTCTAAATAAGAAAATAAACAAAAGCATTGACATAGCATTAACTTTGAAAGCAAGGAATTTTTTGAGGTGAGTTGAATATTTTCATTTGCATTTTTCATATTATATTGTTCTGTATTGAAAATCAACATAGTAATGGACTTAAATTGTTCCATAGTAAGCAACTTAGGTTGGCAAAAATGAATTTCAAGAATTTGAATTTTAAGATCATAATCAAGCTAGAGTCCAAGGCACTCTGCATGCCTGTCCACTGCATAATGATATATTATTAAAACTATTGAACATTTTTATATTCTTATTTTGTATTAGAGCCTGAAGCAACACAGTGAAAATACTTACTGCATTACTGCAATGTGCTCTCTCCAGAAAATGAATGAATATATATCTGTATATTTCTATCAGATACAACTACCCTTTTTTGTATACTCCCACTGTTATCTGTCCTGGGGAAAAAAGGCTGTGATGAAAGTGCAGCACCAAGTGCACCATGAAACTGTAACTTTGGGATGCAATCAAGCTATAAGGTTGGTGCAAACTCTCCCTGACTTTTGCTAATATTCATGGGCATGAAGAGCTCTTCTAGATTTTAAACAATGAAAACTCCTGCCCCGCTTCCCTCCTCTTTCTGAAATTATATCACATTGTATGCATTTTGTGTCTTGTATTGCCTCAACACCTTCTTAAATCTTTTTCCTGCCTGGAATATAAAATAGATTTTAGAATATTTAGTATGCACATATTGTATTTTTAATACACTCTTTTTACATTCTTCCTTTGAAATGCCCATGGTTTTTATATAATACACTATTACATTGCTGTCATTCTTTTCATGTTCAAACTAATGAGATTTTTTGTACATGCATCCAAATTGTTTGATATTCTCTGATAGAGATGCTTTTAAAAATTTTCATGTCAATACAGATGTAGAAGGCTTCTAATAATAATATTTTCAACTGTGACAATCTTCAGTATTGCATATTCAGTACTGTAATAAAAATCCTGAAATATTTGTTAGTCTTCTAGCTTTTGTAGGTCTATTTCAAAAAAAGAATTAATTTCTCCAGATCTAATAGACTAATTTAGTACTTCAAAGCATTGTACTTAATAAATAAGACTCATTTAACACACACCAGTGTCTTCCTAACAATGATTAATGATAGGGAATATAAAATTGGATCAAAGAGTTTTCTTGTTCTTTAATTTCATCTTTATTCATAGAAAATGCTGCTTAACTTCTTAAAGGTTTACACCTGCTATCCATTTTTACACTTATAAATCTGTAAAAGAGAAGTTTAATTCTTGTATATTGTTAACCTTCTTCCTTTAAAATGGGGAATGGAAATTCTGATAATTGCAAATGAACCTACTACCTACATAAGTTCTCATGAAATACTAAATATAATAGTTCACTTTTTAATCAAAACTGAGTATATTTATTACAATAATAACAACAACTTCATTTTAGGACAACACACATTTTTCCTCAAGGTAGCCTAAGAAACTTCAAGATAAAAGAGAAATTATGCAGGAGAGGAAGAAGAATTTAAAGACAAATTTTAGAGGTTTTCTTGTATTTGACACAGAATGAGATCAGGTAAATAGGTAGCAAAGGTTGATCATAAGGCAACAAAATTTACCTGTGATCCTAAGTCATACCAAGTTATTTCTCACTGTCCTTAAGACGAGCTAAAACATGAAATCAAGTTAAAAGGAGGGGAGAGGAAGTACATGAAGTGTAGCCTTGGGATGCAGTGGATATAACAAAGGCCCTGCCATTTGTCATGGTCAGATATTTACATTTTCAAAGATATGTCAGATAGTCCATCTGACCATAGTCTTTTTTAAAGAAGAATGAAAATAATATAATACTACTAACTGCAGAAAATGATAAATATTCTTTGTGAAATAGAATTATCTTCAGGAAAACTTCTGAAGCTTAGTTGTTTTACATCATATTCTTTCTTTCAGTAAAACCTCTTCACTAGGATGCAGTCAATGTACTGTAATATACAGTTCAGTCTGATCCTGCTTCTTATTTTAGGGATTGAGGCCCTGTAAAAATTTTATTTCTTTTTCCTCATGTTCATTATTGCATCACTATGACATAATGAATAATTTAAAAGTCTTATTTACATCATTAATAATTTAAAAGTCTTATTTAATATGTAACAGGAAACAGACTCTTTGATAGGGAAGTCAATAATCCTGCTCTATCTTACAAAATAGTGCAATTGTAAGGGTGCCTGTAAGTCGTTCTAAAGTAGCATTTTTAGAAATTAGTTATGACCCTGAAGGTGGCAAACAACTTCTGGTGTGGGTTTGTGCCAGATATACATTTTCCTTCTGATGGGTATCTACCTACTTGCAAACATTCCAGGATATGTATAATCACTAAAAGCCTGTGAGGATATCAGATGTTACATCCATTCTGATGGTGAAGAATTTTCTTCAGGATTTAATAATTTTTAAAGTTTTAAGGAAAAAGAAAAGGTGTGCAATAACTTAAATAATAGAAAAAAGAAAAAGAAAAGAAAAAAAAAGAAAAAGAAAAAAGGAAAAAGAAACCCAAAATAATTCTGGACAAGAGAAGGATAAAAAGGTATTTTGAAAAGAATAACTATGTTAAGATTTTATTAATTTGATAAAATGAGCTTTTAAAAATTTGCGGATTTTGGTGCTTTTTTTCCCCCTGCTTGAACTTCATGAAGTGGGAAAACATTCCACATTTTAAGGGCTTTCATATGTGAAATTTGTGTAGTTTTTTCATTTTGCTTATCATACAAAAGAAGTTTTTGTCTTTAATAAACTCCTTGTTTTTCAGTGACTATATGGCTCAATGACGCTTTTTTCTGTTTGTTTCATTTTGTTTGTTTATTGATTTCTTTACTGATGAGAATAAGTTAATATCACAACATGGGGAACATTACATAATGAGTGAACATCAGACAACGAGTGAATCACACTCATTTTTGCTTTCGCAAAAACAGTTCAAGCTCAAACACTGCTCCCGCAACTGGTATTTATTTTCAATTCATTATAAATCATAAATTTTTAAAAAATTCCATGGTTTTTCCTGTATCTATCAGAGGTCTCAACCCCTCCTTTCCCACGAGAAGAAATGCTTTCAAATAATTTTAAAGAATGAGAAAATTATAAGAGTTTTAAGTTTCTAAAGAAAGTTATGCAACTAATTCTTTGCATAATACTTTGAATAAATCAGAGCCCTCATATTGGTGATGGATCATCAGATGTCTCTGTACATGTTTCAGAAATTTACATTGTGTGGTAAGCCAAGAGGTCTTTTGGTGTATTTATGCATATTTATGATTTCTAAAATTCTTGTATCTTTTAAAATAATTGATGGTGTATTATTTTAAATAGCTGTTGGAAGATAAATATACCCAAAAATATTCAAACATAAGTCTTCTTATACCATAAATGGTTTCCAAATGGTTTTGAGAACCAAGGAACCATATTTCTGTACAGTGAATGACATGATTATAAAAATATTCCAGTTGTTTTGAGAGCAAGAATTATGTCATTACCCAAAGAAGATATATAAACATTTGATTCATAAATTTTATAGTTTGTTGAGCAGTATTTTAAATTCTAGTAAAAGTAGGATATAATACTTCCCATAAGATTTCCCAGGGGATAGCTGAGACTATTTTTCTTGGCTTCTGAACTTCAAATCAAGTCCACTGTCAAGAGTCCATTATTTTTTGATCAATCTACTGATGGAAGCCCTGCTTCTAATATGATCAATGTGACTGCATTTAACTCCTTCTAAGCAGAGATTTTTATAAATAAAGGTCCATTCAGTTCTGGATTATTCCTCACTTTCACAGGTGGTGAGGTTCTTTCACAGTGCAGGTAATATTTTGTCGACATGAATTTTTATTTTTTAGCTGGTTTGCTTTTTTACCACTTTATATCATATAGATATTATATTTAAATATTTTAAAATTATAGCAATGAAAAGGCATATGATAATCTGTTAGAAGCTGCCCTGAATAACATTTCTGGAAGAACTAAAGTAGCTCTTTTAGTTTTAGATTTTTGGAATTATTTATTTATTTTTTGTAAAAGCTTTCTCAAGAATTATTAATTTCAAAATAAAAAATGATGTAACACCTTTTCTGGCAAAAATATTACTTTATGTAGTTCTATTATCTCAACCTCAAATTTAAACCTATAATTTTATATGAATTATTTACAATACATTTTTCATTTTTCCTTATGGCATTTCTGTCTGTAATTACATAATTGTACCATGATTTGGACTGAGATTTTTGGCTAGTAGTCACTCATAACCCCATAATTAGTTGTATTTTGGTACCCTGGCAAGTGAAGGAATCTGATGATGTAAAAGCCAGAAATATTATCAGCCAGTCTGATCTTCAATGGGATTACAATGCACATTAACTCTTGTACAATCTACCAAGTACTAATTCCATAGGAAAGTATATGAATCTCACAGACATGAGTGTCCACAGCAGCCCATTTGTTCTGTGCACAGCAATGAACATTCAAGCCCCTGTAGGGAATCTCTGAAGATGCCTGAGCCATCACTGCCATTACTTGCTCTGTCTGCATGAAAAACCAGCTTAGGTAGAACATGCACAAAAGTGCATTTTGAGAACCAATAAAGCAGGTACTTAACCACTCTTTGCATAAGCAGTTGTGGGAGGGATTATTTTTACCTGGGGTAAATTCATTTATTCTCAGAGTGTAGATCTCTCCACATCAAGCCACCATCACTTCTCTCGACAGCAAGTGCAGAGAACAAAAGTATTTGTGGAACACAGCCACAGCCAAGCTGATCTATTTGAGGGAGTTTTGTACTTGTTTTATATGCTGAATCAGACTCTAGAAATGGCTACTTGTGCCTCACAATTACAAAAGTGTTTTGCTAACTAATTCAAGTATCTGCACTTGTTTAGAGAAAAATCCGTTTCCCGTGTCCTATATTCCACCTTAAATCCAGCCTACATATTTTTGATTTTTACTCACTAAGATAAAAAATGCTATTCTCTGTGAAGTACATATGCAGGGATGGAACTTGGTTGTTATAGTAATACTAATTCTTTCAGATTTATCTTCAGGTCTAAAAATATATAAAAAAAAAAAAACTTAAAAAAACTAAAACCCCCTTTATCTATATTTACAATATTTTGCTTGTATAAATATAAATAATACAATTGCTGTGTTTTCCCTGTGAGCTTTTTCATATAACTTTTCTCATTTTTCAAGTTTTGAAATTTCTGAAATAATAACATTATAAATTTTAAATCAGGAATAAACATTTGAAGAATTTCTTTTAAGAGTCTTTATGAACTTATCTAAACAAATGTGGTCATGGCCATTTTCTAATTTTTTATTTTAAATATGATTTAGAATAGTTTTGATTTTGTTTTTTGTGCATCAGCTTGACTTCTCATGTGAAAAGAAAATTTGCTAGCTGTTCATTTCTGTTAACAAAATATACAGCTTACAATCAAATACTTGATATCTCTGATCATACGAATTGGTATATATTTTATATATTTTTAAAGTGAATAATTGGTATTTCTTTCTAAAAAAAATATATAAAGTAATTTTCATTTTTCTTCTTTTCAGAACACATCCTGATTCATGAACATGATGTTGTTGCCAGTGGATTCCAAGAGCAGCTCACCGTAGTACTGATATCTCCTTTTTCCTCTTTCCAATAAGAAATAAATAGTGTTCTTATTTTACTGCCAGCTAGGCAATGCTATTACTTTATTCTTTATAAAGAATATAGTGGTATATATATCTTGTATTTCTTTCCACAATAATTGCACATGTTATCATTGTGCATATGGGGGCAAAAAAGCCAAAAGGAGTAATTTTTAGAGTTCTTAAAGTAGTGGCATAGCTGACACAATCTTTAGATCAAGAAGGTAAAATGGTTCTGAGTGACTACTCAGTAGCATCTGTCCTCTAGCCCCTAAGACTGTGAAAAAACCCAAAAAACCTTTCTGGGAGGAATGAACAGGGTAGCTGCATGTCAGAAATGTGAAGTACTCATATGAGTACTGAAGGTCTCAGCTGAAGTTTTGTGCCCAGTTCTTATTATCCTGTCTCAAAAAAGGAATGGAATAACTGAAGAAAGTAAAAAAGATTTTGAAAAATGAACAACCAGCATTTAGAAAACATGATGTACGAGGAAAGACTGGAAGAACGTGTTTAGCCCAGAAATGACAAGAGTGGAGAAAAGAAATATGTGTTCATTATTTTAAGTGCAATAAACTGGTTTTTATGGAGATGGGGTAGATGCATTTAGACTATAGATACATGCAAAGTTTTTAGGATGCCATCCTGGGTTGATGTTACAATGTATCCCCAATCGTCTGTTTGGTTTATGTTGGATCTGGGAGTAAATGGGGAGAAAGTGTTTGTTTTCATAAAAACTCGCAGACTGGCCTTGAGAACGTGAGTCACTGGCACACAGAGGCAGTTTTTTTTCCTTGCAGCACTCACTTTCGCTTTGCTTTGCCTGTAGCTAGTTTAGCTTAGTTAGGGCTGAAAAGCTTTGCATTTTTTTTCTTTTTTCTCCTTTTTCTTTTTTCCCTTTTTTCCGCCTGTTTTTTTTATGGAGGACCTGGGGGGCGCCGGGGGAGCTGACACCCGGACCCACTGGGAGCCACCCTTCACAGCAACATCCCCCACTGCTGAAAAGAACCAAGAGCAAAGACCATCTACAAGAAGGACTTTGCTTTCCATAATTCATCATCTGGTATTGTTCAATCTATTGTGCTGGGGGAATGTTTTGCTGGTTTAATAAACAGGTTTCTTTCCACTTTCTCTCTCTGACGAGTTTTCTCCTGAACCGGCTGGGAGAGGGGAGGGGGGGAGGGTTTTCCCTCGGAGTTCTGCTCCCAAATTGGCCTTAAACCATCACAGAAGCAAATAAAAAAATATTTTTGATATAAGTGTTTAAAACTGAAATCTTTAGCACAAAGGAAGTTAAAATATTAAAAATTTCTTGGGAGTGTATCTGTTCTCTATCAAACTTCCTTGAATAAGATTGTTATATTAGTTATTCAACTCAGAGAGGACCATGACTTTCATTGGTTTTTTATTTCTAAATTCCTCTCATGACCTAAAATTTTAAAATTATTATGGAACTACTTATAAAGTCCTGTCTTATTGTTCATTATAACTTAAGATATGGGAGATAAACCAGGCATAATTTAAAATGTAGTATTTGTTTATTTGAGATAGTATGTTCCCATTTTCAAATGGGAAATTATGCCTGATGATAAATGGGTTTTGTTGTTTTTTTTGTTTTGTGAGAGCTACTCTTTGTAGTATCATTTGTCCTTCAAGATATGTTTTCTTTACTGTATCTATTTGTTGAAATGATTCATTAAATAATTTCTGCTATCAGTTCTTTGTCTCTGTTGCCTGAGAACAAATTATGAACACAGACCACTATTTCCCAGTCCTGCCTATTACTGCCCATGTGTTTATTTCTGCAGCACTTAAATGTACAGTGAATATACATCTGCAGTCTAAAGTCTGTATCTCTGTATCTCTTTCCTAATCTGTTATTAGGAAACTCACATTCTTCTACACGGATCAATGCTTAATTCAAACCTCAATGTTGAGCAGAATGATCATCATACATTATGGTTCAAACCAAGGTCACCTTTGAATAATGCGTATTGAAACTGAGTTATAATCTTTCAACAATGTTCTCATGTCTTAAAAAATGGTAATGCATTTTATTTCTTGAGAGGGAAAGAAAAAACACAGAAAAATATGAGAGAAATATAAATTTCTTTTACAAACAAACCCTACTTTTCCAGTAAAGGTTTATGCATCTTTCCAGAGTGTTAAAGTTAACCTCTACTTGTTTCAAATCTAGATGAATCTCAGATTTCTTGGTACATGATTTAGGTGACATAGAAAGAATTGAAAGCATGATATTACATTGTTGGCTCAACAGTAAGGCATAGTCTCCTATCTCCCGTGGTTGACAGGTGCTTTGCAGCTTCTCAACTGTAAAGTGCCATCAAGTTCTCCTCTCTGCAAAGATTTCAACAGAGCCTTGGCTGTGTTTTTCCCTTCTGCTCCACCCTCCATTCCATCCCCCTAGTAAGAATTTCATCTAGGGAGCAGCAACTCTATGTTAGCGTAAAATTTCTGTATAACTTCTCATTTTCCTCTAATATTACCCCCACCCATCTTCTCACAATAATGAAAAAAGAAAAAAAGTAATTCTGCACAATTTATTTTTTACCTCAAAAATCTTCTGTGATTGTTACTAAAGAAATCAGTGATGACATGGCGTCTTTGAATTGAACTATATTCTGAGGTCTTAAATTCTCTAGATGAAAAGATTGGACAGAGACAGTCTTCAGCATGACCTTGAATTATATCGGGAATATTTGGACTCTGAATTTTTTTTCCCCTCTCACACATTTTTCAAGGCATTGATGCTTTATTGATGAGAAATATTACCTCACAGTATATTTACTTTCCTCTGCTTTACAAAGTTTAAAGTCAACTAATCCTCACAGAAGTGTGTTCACATTTTTTAAAGACTCTCTGAACTAAAAATGTGGCTTTTTAAGGTTCATTCATCATTTGGGAAATAAGTACCTTTTTGACTGAAGTCTTGAGTGAACAGTTTTACACTTCAGCTGCTAAAGCGATGCCAAATATATGGGTCAAGGATTTTATAACAGGAAGATTAAAATCATGTTTTAAAGGTGCCCAGTCTTAAATGCATAATAAAGAAAAAAAAAAAACAGATTTAAAAATTCTATTTACCCCTATGGATATTTATATTTACTCAGATATATTTAATTCAACAAAGAAATAGATGTTACTTTAATAGAACAGCCACTCACCAGCATTTGATTTTATTGCAATAGACAAAAAACACTGCAATAAAGCAAACCCAATTCTGACATCACATTCCAAAATTACTTGATAACTTAGTAGCCATAATGTTTTAATTATAGTCCCAATACATTGACCTACTACCTGCCAGAAAATGATTAATTGGCTGATTCTATGTTTAGTACTTATTCCTTTACTAACAACTTAATCTCTCTGACCTATTATTTAATCCTAGTTGTAGACATTAGAGTTGTACAATCTGTAGAATGCAACTGAAGTCTATCATATTTCCAAATCTACTTGGGAAGAATTTTGTGAAAGGAGAATTCAAAAAATTCCATAAAGGACCCTGCACCCCAGGGGGAGAGCAGGAAGGAGACTTTCTGTTGCTAATGGAAGATAATTCCATTTAGAATTGCTGAATAAGAAAGCCTGTGTGGTTTTTTTTTTCTTTTAATGCATTGTATCAGCATGACATTACTTTCCTAGCAGACTAACTTGTTTCACTCTCAGCTAATGGCTGGATATTAATTGAGACTCCTTCATGTTTTCTAATATTTTAGTGCTTTCTGAAAACTCGTGTTCAGTTTTTATTTTTGAACAATAGTTTGTCATAGTGTTAGTTTTCCAAATAATTTGATTTTGATGGCAACAAAAATTACAAGAGTACACTGCTTATGTCATAATATATAAACAAATATTTCAACCCAATTATGTTGTGTAATTACCAGGAATTTGATGTTGTCACATTGACACCTTTTGAAGCTGCTAAAACATTTAGTGAATAGATCTATGAATTGAATTACTGACAGAAAATTTTATGACAGGTATTCATATTGGAAAGAAAGTAAAATATTTGTAATGGTAGCTAGTAGGGACGACTTCCAGTTTGCTGATCATTAGAAGAAATCCTAGCATTAAGCAGAATATTAGTCTTGATTCCTGATTGATAAACCCCATTGTTTTTCTGTAAACATCATACCATTCCTACCAAAATTCCTAAATATTACCAAGATGCTTGTGCTACTAGATTACTGAAAATAAAATAGTCAGCTTCTTAATGTTCCAGTGAGATGAGTAACATGTTGGAGTTGTGAAATAATAAGACTTGGCTCAGTAATATATATGATTCCTAGTTGTTTTATTATTCCTTCAGAAGTGATGCAGTATGACTCCAACATCTAGAAAAGCATTTATTTCCATCTCACTAGCTCTGATGAGCACATTGGGTATAATACTGTACTATCTCAATTCATTAGTAACATGCTACTTTTCCAGCTTGTATTGGCTACATGAGGGCTTGAGGAATAATAATAGTCTTGTCCTAGGACCAGTGTAAAGTCTTATCCTGAGAGTCCGTTATTGGAACAGTTCCTGCTTGACAACTTCATTGTCATGATTATGATTGTGAACTCTGCCTGAAGCACTTAGATCCAGATCATGTGAAATAGTTGAGCAGTAGACAGTAATAAGACTTACACAGCTGCTAGGATAGAGCACTAATTTATTTTTTTTTTTTATTCCTACACTGTCACATTTGCCTTGTAAAAATCATCTGGCCAGACACATAGACATACAGCTTAGAAAAACAAAGGTGTCATCCTCAGAAACTGATACTCTATGTATCAGTTGACTACAGTGACAACTATAACTCATTGACTATATTCAAATATCATCATGTCTTGTCAAAGATGATGAAGCATCAATCCAAGTTCATAATGAAATAAGGTTAGTCAGTGTACTTATCACATCACTGGTGGCTTGCTTTATCTGGTAACAAAAGGTGGCCAGAAAAAGGACATTTTGCTCTCAGATATTCATCCAGTCTCTATTCACCTAAACATTTAAATTTCTATGTAAAATTTGATCCTAAAAGAGAGGAATGGAGAACCTCTCCTGTGAAGAAAGGCTAGGGCAATTGGGATTGTTCAGCCTGGAAAAGAGAAGGCTTCATGGTGGCCATCCATAATCTGAAAGGAATCTACAAGAAAGATGGAGAATATTTACAAAAGCATGTAGTGAGAAGATAAGGGGGAATGGCTACAAACTGAAAGAGCACAGGTTTAGGTCTGGTATTGGGAAGATAATCTTTACTGTGAGAGTGGTGAGGCACTGAAGCAGACTCCCCACTGAAGCTGTGGATGATCCATCCCTGGAAGTGTTCAAGGCCAGGTTGGATGGGGTTCTGAGCAACCTTATCTAGTGAAAGGTCTTCCTGCCCATGGTATAGGCGTTGGAACTGGAGGATCTTTAAGGTCCCTTCCAACCCAAGCCATTCTATGATTCTAAAATTCTATAAAATATTATTCTCTTAAATAACAAAAATAAATATAAAGCAAAGATACAGTAATGTCAGTGAAATGTATAACTATGGATAAAATAATTATGAGTGTTTGCTTCTTGTTTTGTAAATTAACAATACAGGGATTTTGCTCTCTAATTGTAAGTAATTGGAAGTTGAAAGTGATTTTACCATATGAGAAAAAGCTAGGGTCATAGAACAAAATATATCAGAAATTCAACATGAATAAAATATTATATTTATTTATATGTGTGTTTAAATTTTAGCATTTTGTACCTTTTGAATATTGGACTTTTCTAACTAAATATACTTTCAGCATTGTGAAGCAATGATGTCTTGGTTTCGATTGATGATGTCTTTTTTACATGACAATGAATAAAAAGTTCTGTACAGCATTATTCCTCCTCAAGGAAACAACGATTTTGCAAATAAATATTAATGATTTTTTATTCTAAGTGCTTTTTTTCACTTCATTATCATAATGAAGAACAATACTGTAGAGTTATTTTTTTAAGGTGACCTTGCAGCATCATTTACAAAACTATCAAAGCAAAATAGTTTTCTCTGTCAAATACAATATTAAGTTCTCAAAATAATTAAGATGAGAAATTATTGGAATCAGCTTGTGTGCTTTAAGTATTCCACCCATACAAAAATAGTGAAATGTGAAATAAAATGTCTACTTCCTTTTAAGACTGGGAAATTGCATAAAATTAGTAAGGCAGGCTTTTTCGCTGATCTTTATATCTTTTCCATGGAAAACCTTTTCTTCCCTCTGTACTCTCACATAACACCAAACCCTTATGTTTACCAAGGTGCACTTCCAAAACAGTGAAGTCAATCAGCCAGTGCTGCTACTTTTTACTTCTGAGCTTTATAGAAAGAAGAAATACATATACATATATATATATATATTTTTTTTTTTATATATATGGTTTTCAAACTCAAGGTATCCTCAAAAACCTTATGGAATATCTCAGCAGATCTGATTTTTTCTTTCAAGATATTTCCATGCAGTTAGTCTTCAATTGGAAGACATTTGTTTGCTCAGTTCTCTTCTACTGGATAACCCAAGTGTCAATCCATGTGCTGGCACACAATTCAATCAAGTTAACAAAGATATGTTTGTCTCACCCAGGTTTATTTTGATCCTCTATTTATACACGCACATATACATACATACGCATACATATACTCAGGCAAACACAAGCCCCAACATCACCACCTTTCAGCAATGCTGAAACAGCATATCCATGAGATGAAGGTGTATTTCACATTTGGAACAGCAGTTCAGTATTAACTCTTGGCAACCGTCCTTAATTCTGCATTTTCCCTTCATTTGTAAGTGATGGAAATAAATACAAAATGAGAGAAAGCCAGACTATGAATGCTAACGTGACATAATGTCTTGGGTTATAGAACCAAAAATTTGTATTCTATTTTTATCTGTTAAAACGCAGTTGGGGAGATGTTACGCAGATTGTAACTCTGGGGGGAGAGGGTCGGATGCCTTCTGATAATGTGCCAACTGTTAAAATCAGGTGGGGCATTGTTTCTTATCTCTTTCCTGTCCTCCCTTCAGGGGGATAATTTCTGCTAATGGGCCATTAAGGCTCACTAAGGGCATGACATATTCCATTGTGAGATGCTCCACCCAGTGGGAGGAGCCAACCATTCCTACCTGGATAAAAACTGAGATGCAAGAGCACAAGGTATCTGGTTCCACCAGATTCCTGGAGAAAGACTGGACCCTTCTCACCATCACTGGACCCTTTTTCTCTCCGGATCATCTCTGCCCCAGTGGAACCACATCTGCCACTCCAGGAGGACTTCCGGACTACTTCAAACACCCTAACCAACAGGGTGTTAGGTTGTATTATTCCATTTATTTTACCTTTTTTTTCTCTCTTCTCCTATTAAATTGTATCTCTGACTTGGGAGTCTCACTGGTTTTGCTCTCAAATCGGCACACATAATCAAAATAATTTGTGGTTTGGATTCACAGAAGTTCATAAGGACAACAGTGTCCAAACAACCTGAGGCTGACATTCTGATAACACTTTTTTGTGACCCCAGCAACTGTAAAGCACCATCAGATGAGTCCAGATTTCCAGTGAAATCAAAGGGAATCTTTCCTTCCCATTGCTTTCAGTGGTTTGATGACCATAGTTTGTGTTCATACAGTCCATGGCTCAATGTCTTCTCTAAAGTTCTTCATTTAAATTTATAGCAGTGAAAAAAATACACATAAATAATTTGAAACACAATTTTTAGTAGTGTGATCCATGTAACCAAGAATTTCAAAGTGTAAGTGGAAAGAATTTAATACTTAGGCCTCACATAACTTTGACCTTTCTTTTTAACTTTCAAGGGCAAGCAAAAAACCCATCTTCCTATGGTTCTAATGAAAGCTACATATTACAAAGTTGTCTGCCACAACTCATGGGACTCAAAGTCTCAAAAGCAGTAATGCAATGTAGCTTGAGAAAATTGTATGTATTGTGTTTACTGATCAATTTACTTTTTGTGCTAGTTCCCAATTGGCATCTAGTTCCTAATACTTCATATGGTATTTAAGGTTAATTTTGTTTCAGCAAAAATAATTTTCAGTTCCAGAGGGTGCTGATAATAAGAACCATATAGTTCAAGACAGAAGAGAGTGAAAACAGAAACAAATCTGTGCAGGACAAATGTCATGTATCTGAAAGGAAGATGCTTCGAACACTAAGTGTCCAGTGAATTCTCCTCTACAAACGTCCTTTCCTAGTTCAAAAGTATTTGTTAATAAATGACATATTTTCAGATTGACATATTTCATTTTGTAAAAATCTTTGCCAGATCTTGCAACTGTGACAAACAATCAGGAAATGTGACTAAAATATCCACCAACAATTTGCAGTATTTATTGGACAGCGTACTAATGCCATACTAATACAAGTAGGATTACTACGAAGGTAAATAAATCAATGTTTTGTACAGCTTTTTGTGATTTTAAAGCTTTTTCTGCCTATTTTTTCTCCCCTGATGGAAGGCTTCTAATTCAGTCTAACTAGGAAGAAGCATGGATTTTATTACCTTTTTGGACTGGCATCACATGGTGAGGTCTACAAAACTGCATTAAAAATTATCCTTTTAAAATATATTAAAGATCCTTTTCTGTAAAAGAATGTGTATTTATAACATGAAAATATATATTAATTGTGATTGTATATAGTATTACATTTTAAAATGTTTTAATAGGCACACTATTTTGTTATTATAAAAAGAGACATGGCATGTAGAGTCAATAATATTTTGATAGCTAGGTAGCCCTTGGGTTTTTTATTTGTTCATGAGTATCCTCTCTAAAATCTTTTAGCCATAAAATGGAAATATATAATCTTTTCGCCTTATGTACATTAACAGTTTTGTTTCAAATTTGTCAGTGCACATCCTTCCAGAGTAATGTTTTTTCCAAATTTTTTACTTTTTTTTCTTAGAATGTGGTTATGTTACTGAGAGCCAGAGTGTAAAATATTTGGATGCATTTATATACAGGTGCAGGTGTACATATATTTATATATACACCTGCAAAGAGACATACACATATATATATTAAGAGAGAGAGAGAGATAAAGCAAACTTTTTTTCACAGCTTTGCTTTTGAAAGCATGTACAGGTTCAGGAAAGAAAATATTTGGAAACTTCTCAATGTATTTTTTCTTCTGTTTATAAGATTTGAGACTCAATTATTAAAATTACAGTATAAATGTTGAAGAAGAGTAATTGACTGCTGAGATAACTTGTTCCCTTTTCATTATTCTTAATAAATACAAATTTATGTATTTGAATTATATTCACCCAATTATGTTCCCCAAGACAAATTCTATAAAACCCAATTTATATAACACAAAACGTATCTGCATAATTCATTAAATGACCATAGCACAGTCAGTAGGACATAGTAACAAATGGAATTATTATATTGCACTCCTCAAAATCAAGTAAGGGTGTATAATTTTTGAAAATATGCATAACAAATGAGGCCTGCAGTGGCATATTTCCTTAAAAGTTTAAATTCAATCTTTGTGAAAAGAATGCTTCAGTAAGTTGATAACGACTTTTTTTCAGTCTTCTATCTCATTTTTTAGGTCTATCTCTGATTATATAAGGTGCGTTATCTGGCAGCTGAAGCAGATAATAGCACAATTTGCAGAAGAATTTACTGCATTGGTTGCTAAGCCATTCTCTGTCTCATTTGGTCACTAAAGCAAGCAAGGCTCAACATCTCAGCACCTGTGACTCTTAGGGTTTCAGCAACCTGGACTTTCAATATGCTAAGACAGATTGCAGAACTTTAATGAGGACACATACCTGAAGTCTTTTCTCTGTGTCTTGGTTTGGAAAGACAAGTATCTGCCAGGGAAACTGGGGTGTCCCGTAGAATGGAGAATGTAAACCCCTCACCCCCTGCCAAATTATAATTTTGCAATTAAGGTCTTTCAGGCAAAGATTTGGGAATAAGAATAACAGTAATTTACTAGGAATATTAATAATACAAATATAGTAGAAAAACAAAACCACCCAACCAAACCAGCAAACAAATAAACAAAAATTTTGGAGAATGCTGACAGAGTCAGAGCTACAGCCTGACACCCTGTAAGTCAGGGTGTTAGAAGCAGTCCAAAAGTGAGTTCTCCTGGAGTAGCAGATGTGCTTCTGTTGAAGTAGAGATGGTCCTGTAGCAAAAGGGTCCAGGGGTGATGAGAAGGGGTCTGGTGATGGTGTGATGGTGAGATGAGGTCTGGTCTTGCTCCCAGAAAATTGGGTGAAGCTAGATGCTTTCATGTTCCTGTGTCTCAGTTTTATCCAGTCAGGAATGCCTGCCCGCTCTCCCACCCCCGCCAGGGGGGATTTGATGCATCTCACCATAGGATGATGAGCGCTCTGGGGAGGGTATAGTCCAGGGAGGTGTCAATGGCCCATTATCAGAAGGCATCTGGCCCTCTCCCCCTTGAGTTACAAGAGATAAAGAAAAAAACATTGCTCCAACTGCTTTTAACAAATGAAAATAGAATACACACCCCTGGCTCCACAACCCAAGACAGTCTGGTAGAAGAACTCTGATTTTTTTATCTATGCAAACTTTTCTGTTAACCTAAAAGTCCTACGTTTGTTTTCCTTAACAATAGGCCAAATGCAGACAAATGGAAGTTCAAAATAAATATGGCAAGACTCAAATCCTGAGCACAAAGAATGAAAATCAGTTATCCAGATACTGATGATCCTGTTGTAATGAATCTTATTCAACTGATCTATCACATTTACTGTTGCAAAACAGCATACAGTAAATGGATAATTAAGACTATTTCAGCATTGAAGATGGAAAAGACAGCTTGAGATGAATGAATGAAAATCTTTTCAAGGACTGTAAGTATGAAGTCAGTGCTGACCATCTTTGAATTGCTTTCCATGCCAAACAGAATTAATGAAGATGAAAAACTATCACTGGTGCCAGCAAAACATGTATTTTGGGTTTCATACTAGAAAGCACAGATCACCAACCTGCTTACTTCTGAAATAGTTGAAATACACAAACAATCAATGCAACATGGGTTTTGTTCTTACTCCCTTCTGAATTCTTTAAAAGTTTTTAATGAATTTGCAGCACAATGTTTGGGTGACAACTTTTCAAAAAAGCAGATGAGTGACTCTACACACAAGTGTAAATTTAAATTTCATCTACTTTACCTTACTTGCCAGAATATTTTTCTGTTTTACCAAATTGGCTAGATTGGCTGCAAATCTTATGGAAAAAGAAAAAAATAAAGTTATACGAATTTTTGAAGGACAATATTTTACAGACTCAGAGAATCATTGAAGTTGGAAGAGGCCTCTGGAGGTCATTTGCTGCAATACCCCCTGCTCATACTTTGTCACCTAGAATTGGTTGCCTGGGACTGTGTCCAGATTGGGCTTGAATATTGGCAAGAAGAGGGGTTTCACAACTTTCCTCAAAAACTTCTACGAGTGTTCAGCCACCCTTAAAATAATAAAAAAGTGTTCCTTGATTTTCAGATGAAATCTCTCATTTGTCAGTTTAATCCTCTTTTTCTATCACAAGCCACCACTGAAAAGAGACTGGATCTGTTCTCTTTTCACCCTCTCTCCAGGCATTTACACACATTGCTGAGATCCCCCTTTGAGCTTTCTCTCCATATAACTCTCTCAGCCCTCCTCAATGGAGAGCTGCTCCATTCCCTTAGTAATCATTGTGGACTTCTGTTGAAGTTTCTGAAATTTTTTCTTTTCTCTTTGCACTGAGGAGCCCAGAACTGGATGCAGCACTCCAGGTGAGGTGTGGCCTCACTAGTGCTGAATAAAGGAGAATGGTCACCTCCCTTGATCTGCTGTCAATACTTTGTGTCATGTAGCCCAGGACCCCATTTGATGCTTTTACCGCTAAGTTGCTCTGTTGGCTCATGTTCAACTTCATGTCCACCAGGACCCCAAGGGCCATTTCTGACAAGCTTCTTTTCCCCAATATATATTGGTGCATAGAGTTGCTCTTCCTCAGGTGCAGAATTTGACATTTCTTGATGAACTTCATGTCACTTCTGTCAAGCCCATTCCTTTGACCTGTTGAGGTTCCCTTGGTTGGCAACACAACCCTCTGCCTTGTCAGGCACTCCTCCAATCAGGTATCATCTTCAAACTTACTGAAGGAATTTGAAAACTCTTGGATGCTCAGGGTGATTTGTCAGTTTCATACATTAATGTGTTTTTTTTAAAAAAATTGTTCTTTAACTCAGAAAATAATATTTTTGGTTTTCAATCTCTGAAGCAATTTTGTAGAGTATGACTACGAAATTCCATGTGAATCTTAAAACAAAAGACTTCAAACAGTAGAGGAATTAAATAAAGTACATTATTTATGTATTTATCATACTAATCTGAATAGCTGTTATTTCAAGGATGGCCCCTTATTTTAGCTTCAATGTTATCTAGATTTTGTACAAATTTCCATGCCTTCTAGTACTGTAAAAATACTGTTGGCCACTAAGAAAGTTAACTCACAGAAAGAGAGGTTTTTACCTCCTAAATACTTCCTAAAGTATTCTTCATTATTTTCATGCCTGCTATTTCTTGCATGAGTTGTTTTCTACTCCTGGCCTCACTAGACTGAAAGTATACTGCTTATCTTTTAAAGCCTATTTGCCAGGAAACTCTGGAATGCTCTGTAAGTTCAAATATATGAACAAAATATTTTATAATTACACAGGTAAGTGGTTGATTACAGCACACAAACCCATACTCTAACATGAGAAATTGGCACGGTGTATTTCTCCCATTCATTATGTGCTCATTCAATTCACTGGGTCTGCAAATTCAATCTCACCCAGTCTGCCTCAAGCAAGAAGGGGTTAAACCTTTCCTATAAAAATGAGGCAGCATAATAAATAACAAAGAATTGTGGATTTCATAACAGTAAATTCTGAGCTGCAAGAACAATTAATTTGTAATTATCAACTCACTCAAATTGAGGATATGCTTTATTTCTTGCCTTCCTTTCGGACACTTAACATTAATGTTCATAGTTTTAAAGCATTGTGTTTATAGTTTTAAATCCTTGCATTAATATGTGCCAAAGGAATTCCCCATCCTATAAGACTGTTTCTTGAATTATGTTTTGAAGTCATAATTGGTTCTGGAAATAATTGTTTTAATTTTAAAAAGTAAAAAAAAATATTAATGAGAGATATACAAGAGAATTTTTTTATATAATGGAATTTTAAAATATATTTATTCTATTTACCTTCTTCTTCACAACCTTCATGAGAGTTACAACCTGTCAGAATCAAACAGTTATATGAAAACTCAGGAGTGATATATTATGAAAAAGTTGCACATCCTATTTCATCTTTCTAATTAATCAAGCCAGGCACTGAGGAGATTTTTTGCTTAAAAGTGTGAAAACATTGTATCAGTGTTTTCCAGTATCTGTATTGTTTCATCTAATATAAATTTTTCTTGAACTATCTTATTTTGGAACTATATATTCTGGTCTATATTAAAAAGAAAAACCAAAAAAAAAAAAAGAAAAAAAAAAAAAAAAAAACCAACCAAAAAAACAAACAAAACCCCCCCCCAACAAAACAAAAACCAACAAACAAAAGAACCTAAACCAATTATTTTTGGAAACAGTCAATTGAAATTCAGTAAGCCATGGCAGTGGTCAATAACCACATCTATCTCCCTAGTCTGAATCCATGAAGAACAAACTCTAAGGCTTTGCCTTTTTTTTTTTTTTTTTTTTTTAATGAAAAGTAAAATGAAGAAAAGAAGTTGTGAAGGTTTTGGGGTTTTCTTTATCAAGCTTTTGTTTTCTGCATCACTATAGACCAGAAGCAAAACACCTGGTAATATTAATTTTGTTAAAGTGAATTGATGGAATTCCTTTAACCTTTTTAGATAAATACTTATTTTAGAGTATTCTGGTGACTTCTTTTTTTTGCTCTGTTCTATTATTGCTCTGTTGCCTGCGCATGTTTTGGTTTTGGGAAATTCCATTCCCAGGCACAGTTTTCATATACAAGGCCACACAATGTAAACTATTGTGTGTTTTCCACATCTGTTCCCAGAGGAGGGACTTTTGTGGTGGTCTCTGAACTGGCCAATGGTTCCCAAGGGTCCCACCTCTGAGGTGGGCACATCTGAGAAAGTATAATAGGAATGAGAAAAATAAACCGGGGTCTCCTCCCTGCAAGGGGATCATCGCAGCCTTCTAAATCACTCCCTGCCTCGTTCCTGTGTGTCCCACAGCGACATTGCTCTCCAGGAAAAATTGTATCTGGAACTTGTGAATGGCATTTCAGTATTGGTCACACAAATGGCGTATCCCGAGGTACTACACTAGCTCTTGTCCCAGTAGAGAATTTGCTATTAAATCAATGCAGAGGACAAGTGATCCTTGCAGCAACATGGTTTTCAATTTACTTTGTCACTGGAAGCAAAAATTAGCAGGCAGAAACTTAGATATTACAAGTAGATGATTTAGATTCATTTACTTTGACAAGGTAAGTTCCTTCAAATTAAGTGTTCTGAAGCCAGAGAGTTAATGGGGACAATTTGTGTCTTCATAAGTCTTCTGCAAAGCTCATCTTCTGGTGCTGGTTTGTTTTTCATTATCCCTTAGTCTCTTTGCTCCTGGGTTGGAGTTTTCTTGGGGTTTTGTGTGGGGTTTTTTTCCATTTCTTACATTACACAACCCTTAAATAAGGGAAAATGTTCTGCATTTAGGAAAAAAAAACAAAACAAAACAAACAAAAGAAAAAATACATTATGAGTTCATATTATTTATGAATTAAAAGAAATAGAAGCAAGAACATGATGGAATCACTAAACAATGTAACCTTGGCAGTGGAAGCATTTCAGGGAGTGGGAATTATAAATTCAAGAGCTGATTATTGTTTAGCAGAATGTAAAAAGAGTATGTATATAAAAAGAGCAGCAGAAAGAATTACAGAGAAGCAGAAAAAAAGCTGCAGTAAATCAAAAGTTGCCAGGGAAACTATGATATTTCACCCCTAGAAGAAAATCAAAAGATAATACCTCTTGGGATAAATTCTTCTCGGGATTAAAAAACCCAAACATAAAATGTTGTGAGGAAAAAAATATTCTGTTGTGTGATCTCGTTACATTAAGAAGAAGAAGATTTGCATACAAAGTAAGTATATCCAGCAGCTTCCAAAAACTCCTTGTTGTATCAACTGTTTCTCCTCTTAGCAATAACTGTGCTAAGTAACCAGTTTTAGGAACCATAGTCATTTTTTTACTGACTTATAATCACTAAACCATTTTGGTTGGCAAGAACCTCCAAAAGACAGGAGCTCTTTCTGTAAAGTCAGATCAGGTTGCTCAAGTTTAACTCAAGTCCATCTGAAATTTGAAGATTGTGAAACATCTCTGAGTATTCCATTATTTGTTCCATTATTTGACTGCTCTCATACAGAATTTTATACAAATGACATACACGGATGTGATGATATGCAGGGTGTATAAGCAGGACTTTCTGGGATCAAATCCCTCAGCCATTGCAAAGATGTACTACAAATTTAAACAGTTAAATATATCTACCTATCTTGATATGGTTTATAAATTACCTGTATTATTCAAACCAGCACAACTTTTCTATCTAGCCATCTATTTTTCAGAAATATGCAGGGGTTTTGTTTGCTTGACTTTCAAACTAAATCTATTGCTGTTTCATAAATCCATGACTTACATTTTTACAATAATACTTTCAATAATAGTGGCTCAAAAAAAAAAAAGGCATGAACGGCCAATTTATCTCCGTGTGTAGTAGGTGTTGTGCATGGAGATGATAACATTTAGTGTTAACTCTACAACTCTCATCAGAGCAAGTTAAAAAAAAAGAAAAAGGCAAGATCAATACTTGAAATTACAATGGACAGCCTCTATGCCATTGCAAATAAACAGGATTAGCAGAGATCAGCGTGTTTTCCTTCCCCCCAATAAAATGTGTAGGAAAACCTAGTGGGGCATTTAGGCTTTCAAAGAAACACATAACTCAAAGAAAGAGCCATGACAAGTGTATGACTTACTGAAAGGAATTCAAAAGGCTAGACATTAGGTATGATCACAGTTTAAAAACAGAAAAAACAATAACAACAATAAAAAAAAAACGTAAATCACAAAGACCAAATGGATTTTAACAAATTTTGTACTAGAGTTTTGTGCCTTTTTTTTCCCCCGTTACTGGTCTTTGAATGGCCTTGAATTATTACTGAGAATGTGTTGGCTCCCTCCAATTCTTAAATCTCAGTGCATCTGCTCTGTGAACAGCCCTGCTGCACACTGCTGAAAACCAGAAGGGAAACATCTTTCTATAGTCTTCCAGAAAATTTTATAGCCTGCAACATACAGGGACATTTATTACATCATATTCTGTTATCTAAGGGTCATATCTGGAAAATTAGAGACTGTCACTTGAAAGAAAAAAGTTCTAATCTGATGCTAGAAATGTCTCTTCTCTAAGTGTGTTGTTCTTTTCTCTAATGATAATATGTGAAAACATAGGTTATTCATGTCCACAAAGTTCTGCCAACACTGAACAGAGAATGACATTGACGTTTTGCAGCTTTCTGTCGCAAAAGCCTACAGCAGGATATTTCCAAGTTTGATTTCCAGAAGAAAATATGTGAAAATGTGTATGGTTTTCATGATTTCCAGTATGCATTGGCTCAGGCACACTAATCCTTTTCCAGACTATTCCTTTTCTGTGTATGTACAGAGCACTAGTGCTCAGCAAATATAATATGTTTATAGACTCAGCTATAATTTTTCTACCTATTAATATAGAATGAAAAGAAAATACTTAGAAGAATTCTTGCTTGAAGCAACATTGGAAAATGTTGGGTTGAAATTGATGGTTAACAATGGGAATTTTGTAGATCATTTGCCTCTTTTGCATGACATTTTCCCCACTTCTAATTGTTGAATGTGTTAAAAAACATTTTTATTATGACTGGAGGGTCATGTATGGAGAGAACAGGGGAATTATATGGCAAAATTAGGCTCCAGCTTAAGAGATGAGCCAAGCACAGTGTCTCACAAGTCAGGTTTTTTCCATTAAATTATATCCTCATATTAAGCAGAGAAATTATTGGTCAGTTGCACATCCAGACAACTACATATATGACATACAGTGATGGTGAGAGAGAGTAAAGCCAGAGCACAATTCTGGAAATGTGTGAGTCAGAGGCCTGGCTGAAGTAGTGTCTGAGCCAGAGCTGATGTTTGAGTGTGATGCTCACTGTCTGAGCTTTGACAGATAATCACATTACACTGGGAAATGCTAATGGAAGGGGAATGAAAGGACTCAGAGTCTGACTTCTTGCAGACGAGCAATTCCTCTACAGAGAACTCAAAATATATTTCACACTCTGCTGTATCTTCCATCTCTAGCAGTCTTGCCATCACAGATTTTTCACGCTGCTCATCAGCCTGTTTGCAGATTAGGGAAAAAAGATATAAAGGAATAGCATTTTTCCTTGTGAACAAGGAGAAGGGATAGACAATATGTGTTCTGAGATGCACTGTGGGGGGCCAGTCTGGGCCAGTACCCCACTCTCATGAGACCCCACCTAGATCACTGCATACAGCTCTAGGTTCCCCAGCAAAGGAAGAGCACTGGCCTGTTGGAGAGAGTCCAGAGGAGGGCCGTGAAATTAATTAGAGGGATGGAACATCTTTTCTTTGAGGAAAGACAGAGAAATGGGATCGTTGAGCCTGAAAAACAGAAGACTGCAGGGTTCCAGTACCTGAAGTGAGCCTACAAGAAAGATGTAAAGGGACTATTCACATGTAGTGGCATGGCAAGGGGGAATGGCCTCAAGGTAAAATAGACTAGGTTTAAATTAGATATTAGGAAGAAATTCTTTACTGTGATGGTGCTGAGGCACTGGAACCTGTTGCCCAAAGAAGACATGGATGTCCCTTTCCTGGAAATGTTCAAGGTCAGCTTGCATGGAGCTTTAAGCAACCTGGTCTAGTGAAAGATGTCCCTACCCATGGCAGGAAGGTTGGAACCAGATGATCTATGGATCATCTATGGACCAGGACTCTATCATTCTAGAATCCTCTTGTATGTATGTTTACACCTCTGACTAATAACTCCTTCTTTCAGTTCTCTCTCTCTCTCTTGTTTGGATTCACTGTTTTCTTGTATGTTCTATCTGATGCATGGAGGGTTGTTAAAGCTTAGTCCATCAGAATGGGAGATTGATCCAGAGGGAAGTGTTTGTGAGTTCACTGAAAACAAATAATATTAACTGCATATAACAATTTCTTCCTTGGGCATACCTGGTGATATTAAGGTTGTAGACAGTTCCTGAGACCCATGAAGATTTCTTGGACCCAAGTAGTTTTCTTGAAAAGTAGCAAAAATGGAACTGAAAATATGTCCAGTAATAACCAGAATGACAGATATTCCGAGAGGAGCGTTAAGTACCCGTAAACAAGTTTGAAAAATCTAGGCAGAAATGTTGGTCTATTTATCAATACTGTTAAAATCTGCTATTAGGGACATAGGAAAAAAAAAACACCTTACAAAAGCAATAAATTGAATTTTAAAAAAATCAAGAAATCATATTGATATATCAAAACCACATTTTTTTCTAATTAAAAACAAGTGAATGCAAAATTAATAATTATGTTGTGTTGCTTTTAGTTTGTGAGGACAATTTTCCACTTTAGAGGGAAGTAATATTTCTGTAATAAGCTTATTCTACATATTGTAAGTTTTTCATTTTCTCTTCATATCTCAAGACTTCATCTGTATTAAACAGAGCTTCATTCTATTATTCTGAAGTGCATTGTTTTCCCAGTATCATAAGTATCATGCAAAGAAAAGGTGGAGAGGTGAATGGGTGTCAGCTATAGCATTTTTTTTTTTTTTTGAGAGCATGGAAAGTGTCTGGAAGTATATATATCTTCTTGTTTTTAGCTACAATAAACTAATCACAAAACTCCTTCCTCTAAACATGAACTTAAACCTTACAATCATCTTTGATTTAACAAATAATATTTTAGCAGTTCAAAACTTGCTGATACAAGGAGTCTTTAGAGCGCAAGTAGCTACCTTGCCTCTGGATAACTTTCTTTTTTTAAATATCAGCTTCATTTCAGAAGTAATTTAACATTTGTTTCAATTTTCCACTATCCTCCATTCATGTCTTTATTAATATGTTCTCCATTTTTTTACTACTTACAAGAGTAACTAAGCAGCCACTAATTTTAGATGTCCTTTGAACTATAGCTGTATCTGCGATATGCCTAGGAACCTGATTTTATTAGGTGTAAGGTATTGTTGCATTGAAATGTAAACTCAATTTACATGAACTGAGTTCAATTTACATGAACTTAGGACAAAAACTGAAAGGGCAAACCCCAAAATTTGAAGCTAAGTGCTTTCCTTAGTTGTAATGATTATCTCCACTCCTGTGCTGCTTTTTCTATGGTGAACAAAAAGGGCCATCTACCAAGCACCGATGTACATTTTCACAAATACATGCCTCTGATAGATTCAGATGTGACCCTGGATGTCAAGAGGCAATATGTGCTGTCAAGCTGCCCACTCACCAACCTCCCTGTATATTCACCAAAGCATGGCAGGGTCCCCTTTCCCTGGAGGAGGTGCAAGAGATCACAGACAAAGCTGCTAGAGTCTGTAGCCAGCTAATTGAAATTCACCTCACTCACCTGTGTAGGCTTAGAGGTGAACAAAATAGATGGCTTGGGATTTGCCCTGTATTCATTTATAATTTATGTGTTTCACTTTTAGAAAATTGCTAGGTCCTTTCAGAAAGAGTACAGGCAAGTGATTCCTGATTACACCCTTCCAGGAGAGACTCTACTGTGCTGTTTGTTACATCAGAAAGTGAGAGAGAAGAGGAATAGGATAGTTGAAGGCAAAAGTCTCTTCCAGGTTCCCTTCATACAGACTTATTAAAAATGGAACCATACTCTTTCCTTACTTTCTGCTGTAGGTTTCCTTTACTAGGAAAAGAAAAAATACAACAGTATCCTTGGCATTAGAGTACTTCAAAGGAGAGAAACATCCTTGCATTATTCTGCACAGTGAAGTTTAAAGCAATAGCTTAGTAAAGAGTTTAAAACGCCTCATCAGTAGTTTTGATAGTTTATTGCAGTAGTAACAGAAGTTCATGCTTTAGAAGCTTAAACAATGTATTTTTTAATATGTAAATGTACTAGAGGAGATTCCTTCTATTCAAAAATACATAGGACATTTGCAGAAAAAGACCGATACAGAAATTTGCTCTTTGATGTAAAGCCAGTATATTTGAAGAAAAGATATGCTCTATTTTGCATCATTCTGGGGTAAGAATTATCTGAAGAAATTACTGAAGTTACAAACAGCTGTTTGGAAAAAAGTCTTTCACTCTGTTTTATTATGCTTCCATTGCCTAAAATTTTCCGTCTGTACAGAAAGCGGTTTATAATAATTAAAAAAAAAAAAAAAGGAGAAGTTGTCATATACATCAATAAAAAATAATTACTTGATCACTACTTTAAAGGAAAAAGTTTTTCCATATGACTTTTGTACTGCCCAGAACTGGACCCAACACTCTAGGTGTGTCTCCTCACAGAGTCTGAGTAGAGGAAGCCACTGGCCACCTCTGCTGCAAGGGAACATTGCTGGCTCATGTTTAATTTTGTGTCCACTAAGATCCCCAAGTCCTTTTCTGCAACGTTATTGCTTGACCACTCAGCATTTACAAGAGCATGGGGTTATCCCTGCCTAGGTGCAGGAGTTGAGATTTCCCTCTGTTTAACTAGATGAAATTCCTGTCATCCCATTTCTCCAGTCTGCTGAGGTCTAAGTGGCAGCACAGTTTTCTTGGGTATTAGTTGCTCCTTCCACATTAATGTCATCTGCAAACTCTCTAAGGGTACACTCTGTCCCGTCATCTTTATGTGTTCTGTCATTAATGAAGATGGTAAGTAGCATTGATCTCAGTATTGACCCCTGGGTACGCCACTAGTGACCAGCCTCCAGCTGAACTTGGTGTCAGTGATCAAAACTCTCTTTCTGAGTCCAGCAGTTCAGCCAATTTTCAGTCCACTGTACTGTCTCATCTCAACTCATCTAGTTCATATGAAATCAGTTTATTTATGAAGATATTAGACACTGTGAAAAGCCTCACTAAAAAAAAAGGCAAAAATCTCACTCTTTGGCTTTCATGAACTGACCTTGTCATTTCACTGCAGAAGGCTGTCAGTGTAGACAAGCATGATTTGCCATTCATAAATCAATCCTGACTACTCTAAATCACTTTCTTGCTACGAATATATTTATACATATTTTTCAGGATTAGTTACTTCCCTAGGGATAGAGACAAGGCTAAAAGCAGTGTAGTTCCCTGTCACTAACTTCTTGCCCTGCTTTGAGACAGGAGTGATATTTTCCTTCCTTCATTTCTCATGAACTTTCTCCAGTTAGCCTGACTTTTCAAATCCTTAATCAGAGCAATTTTCAAAGATGATCAATGTAGCCTTGTAATGAAATCAAACTGCTCCTTCAGCACTTAATCAGGGTGCATTTTATCAGAGACCATCCTACAACTCCTGTGGAGGTTGTCTTGTTTGTCTCTTTTCCCAAGTAACAGTAAGGCAAGAGGAAATAACCTTAAGTTCCACCAGAGGACGTTTAGATTAGATATAAGGAAAAATGTCTTTGCTGACAGGGCTGCCAGTCATTGGAACAGGCTGCCCTGGGAAATGGTGGAGTCATCACTCCTGGAGGTACTGAAAAGATGAGGCACATAGACATAAAACAGACTTGGCAGTACAGGGTCAACATTTAGACTTCATGATCTTAAAGATCTTTTCCCAGTTAAATTATTCTATGACTTGCATATGATCAGTTTGTATAAGTGCTTCTTAGTTTGGTCCTCCTGATCTGAGGGTAAATCTTTTTCTGGAATGAGGCATGTGGATGGCTCAAATCTCACACTGAGACTGTTCTCCTTAAGAGAAAGTGTGTTATCTATTCTTAGAGGCACAGAAACTTTAAGGCTACATTAGAAACATGGCTGTTAATGTGATAGTCCAAAAATGCTCATCTCTTTTTTTTAAGTCTTAATATTATAAGAAAGACTACTCCTCAGGTCTTACTTTATCATACTCCATAAGCCAGTATATCCATCTAGCTCACCAATTCTTCCCTTATCAGAAGATTCTTTTCAGAATCCATGATGATCTAGTATGGCTTTATTTCAAGAGTTTTTTTCACCTCATCAGATGCTTGCTTTCTTTTCACTATCTCTTGTATTAAATAAATCAAAATATTCACAAGAAAATGACAAAAGATAAAATTATTTTACAGAATTTATTTTGGAGAAGTTCGCATACATAGTTTTGTGTCAAGGCCCAAATAAATAAACAAATATATATTGTCCAGAACAGACTTGACTTACAACCACTTAGGATACTTAGAATATATCAAGTTTTTTTCTTATAATTGATGTCACATAATTTATCATGACTACTATTATCAAGTCTAGATAAAGCTGTAAATTGTGTGACTTTCAGCCATCAAAATGCAATTGTAACATCTATTAAATAATTATGAAAGACAAGTCTGGTCTTTATAAAATCTGTTTGCTAAAATCCATGTATTTATTGCATGTTGACTGCAGGACTGGATCCTGCAATGAAATAGCCATGCAGAGAGTTGGACTAGATAAACTCAGTAGTTAGACATCCATCATCCTTCTGCTTCAACAGACATTGAAGTGGGGGGTAAGCATATTTTGTAAACTCCAAGTTTTTCTCTCTATAGAACATGACCATTGGGTCACCTCCCCTGGCATCTTGAAGGAAAAAATAAAATCTATGTCATATCAGCAAATTTTATTTCCACAAGGACACAAAACTCATGTATACATTTTTTAAAGACAAATAAATTTTTAAACAATGGCTTTAAATCAAAATATAGATACTTTGTTTTTCTTGGCAGAAACATTTATCTCTATACTACAGGATATTATCCTTAAGAAAACTTTATTTAGAAGGGTTTTGCCTTTACTTTCTTTCCTAACTAACTATCCACCAAGGCATAAATATTACAATTTTCAAATGGGTTGCAGGTAATAAGCTCTTTTTTAATCCCACATCCCTGAAATTAAGATCAGCTCTATCAGAGCTTCTTTTACCAAGGATGGAAAAAAGCAGCCTTGTGGGAAACACTGCTATTCATTATTAAATGCTAAAACACTTGCTCTGCTGAAATAATGTTCAGCATTGTATCTTTTTCATTTTCTATTTTTTTTCCCTTAAGACAGGGAAGCACTTCCTCGCAGAGGAAGTGCTGAAGCAAACAAAATTTGCATGAATGTTTGAAGCAGTCTTAGACTCTGCTGTCACTTAGGAAAATAATCCAAACTATAGATGTTTAAAGAAGGTCAGCTTGGTGGTATATATGACAAAATGCAACATGAAAAATGTTTTGTATTCATTATGTTCTTTTAAATCTGTTGACATTATTCAAAAGAAAACTGTTTTGCTTTTTTGAGAGAAAATGAAAGGTTATTCTCTCCCAAGCTCTTATAATGACTCTAGTCCTTTACTGCTATATGGCTTTTGATAAATAACTTAATTTCTTCATTTGAAAAAGAAGACTGTTTGGGGTTTCCAGTATGCAAAATATTTTGAATACGTTCTAGAATATTTTGTGGTTTGTTTGTTTGTTGTTTTATCCCATTTTTGTCTATCCTACAATATTTTTTCTCTTTAATTTTTTCCCACTTCCCAGTGAGTAGTGCTCATGATGTTGTATAAAATCACACTCAGATTTTCCTCAAGAATATTTGTCCACATGTAGACCTACTGTTTCATTTCAAATGATTGTAGATGGTGTGTGTGTTGATGTGTAATATCCACAAGTTCCCTTTCTAACTATTTCCCCTTTGATTTCTGAAAGTAAATTTTTCCTTTTGAATAGAGCAAACAATGAAGAAAGTGACCTGATCCTTTTCTCTAGGACAGAAGACTGAAATTAGTGGTGAATAAAGTGTCCTGTCATTAGAAGGTTGCTACTTTTACAAAGATCTGTTTGTGTTTCTAGGGTATAGATTGCATAACAAATTAGCAGATGGCTTCCTATATATAATGGCCCAGATGGATATCTGGATTGTAGGATTTTAATATATCTGATCTTAGGCATCACTCATTTCATAAAAAGGAAAACTTCCAGAAAATGAAGGACTTGATGGTCATGAAAAATACTAGACCCTATTTCATTGTCTTCCTATTGGCTTTGAGATGCAAACAATGGTTGCAATGGGGGGCTACAGGTCTTGAAAAGTGCAAAGCATTTTCTGTTTGCAGTGAGTTCTTGAGGGTGTGAAGGCAAAACTAAGATTTCATGCTTTACTCCTTTTATTTTGAAGAAACTCCGTTCCTTGAAGATCAGAAAAGCATACTTTATGAGTCCTTTAAAATCCCCAAAACCTGGCAATTTGTTTATAGCAGGATAGGACAGCTCAGTATTTTAGTAGACTATTATTTTATGGTAAGTATTGATAACTTAAAAATAATCACCCATATTTAAATCTATGACATATATTCACTTAGTCCTTGAGTAACAAGGGCATTAAAAAAGTATTCACAAAGCATAGGTAGCTTCCTTCATCTGCTGACACTGTCCATAAATGAGTTGGGGAATAGAGTCCCAGACACGATTTCCTTTTGTGTTTTCGGAAACATTTGGCATTCATACCTGTAATCACAAAAAATAATCACTCTATGCAACTGCAGTTTGGAATTTCACAGATGTGACTGGACAGGGCAGTCAAATTTACTTCATGAGGATGCTTTAGAAAGACTTCATTATCAGTGATGGTCTTGGTATCCTCGAATTCTTCCCTGCCCCATCTGTGTTTATCTTTCATTTCAGTGACTCTGAAAGAAGCCCAGTGCAGTGGAATGGTGCCTATGAAGAATTCTCTATGTACAGAATTTTCCAAACCACTCACAACTTCTGTGAAATGCAGAGGAATGATTTCCAGTAAAGTTATTGGTAGAAAGCACTGTATAGAAGAGAAGAACTTTCTCATGGTAAAATATTGAAAGGATTGGTTTGACAAATAGTGATTTTTTTTTTCACTAGGTGAAACCTCATTTGGAGAGTGCTGGAATTTTTTTTTTCAAACTTCACCATTTCCCTTTATTTTATTTTTAAGGGGGAAAATACAGTATAAGCAGAAAATGTGTAGTATTTCAGTCTAAGGTTTCAAGACAGGCAATTTAGACCAAAGACATGAGTTAAAAAAAAGAAGTTAACTGTTAAATATTTTCTCCTTAAGGGTTTTAGTGCCACAGAATACACTAAATTAGTTTTAGCATGAAAGAAGTATGGTAATTACACTATTACCTTTTCCTCCATAACATCAGTTTACAAGAAATGAATTTGTTTTCTTTTAAAATAGAATTTCATTGCAGTTTTTCAGCTGACCTTGCTCTTATTTCTGAAAAAGAATTGTTTCCAAACACACGTTTTAAAAGTAAATTAATGCTTTTAGCTCTGTGTCTTTAGCTGAATCAGCACAAGTATTGCTGAGCTAATGACGTCTCCTATATACCTAAAGAAGCTGAAATCCAGCACTTAATGATGTCTTCCCTAATCTTTTGGCAAGAGAAGCAGTAGGTAAAAGTTTTCCTAGGTTGTTCTTGTAGGAAATTGCAATAGTATGTATCTATTTTCCTAGCACTATGTTTGTGCTAATACAGTTTAAAAGGATCAGTAATACTTACCATTTCTCAGAGTCTATAAGCCAGCTCAAGACAATTGTGCAGAGATGAAAAATTACCACGGAAGTTTCCAATGGAGCACCAATCTCTCTGTGACATTTACAAAGAGAAATAAATGCTGTGCCTTTTTTGAATGATAAAGCTGAAGAATAAAATATGCCCTTTTTTTCAGTTTCCTGTATTTAACTTGTCAGAAATTATTGCTGTGAAGCACCCTCATCTAGCACCAATTGGGAATAAGAAATCCATTACTGCCAACAAAGAAAATTCAATAAACTGGGCTGAATTTACTGGACTTACAGCAATATCTTTCTTTTTCTCACATATCACTGCCAGTGAAACCAAGTATCAATATTCTTAGGATTTATAGTAAAATCTTAAAGTTATGTATATCCTGAATCTGTCTTAGGTAATGTTATGTCAGCTTTATGCTTAGTATAGTTAGTATGGATTAGTAGCCATATCTGAGTATGGAGTAGTAACCATGTCTTTGTGCTTGGATATTGAGACAAGTTGTTTAAGCACAGTGGGCATCAAACGCATCAAAGAGACAAGGATACCTCAGCAATAATGCCATTTAGCAGTTTGGCTCATTCGTGTTAAAATGGGAGTGTGACTGTGGAAAACTTGATCTAATGTGCATTGCAAACCAATGCTAAAAGTTATCCTTTCCTCCCTTATCTCTGGTATAAAGTATAATTTTAAATACTGCAGCTGGTTATTTTGCATCACACCAGGATGAAGAGTTATTTTCACAGCAGAGAGAAAAATACATACGCATAGAGGAAGATTTTTTTAATTTCTGATCTTATGCATGATTCAGATACAACACAGACTACATAATGGTTTCATTCTACCCTATTTTTCCTGTTTGTCTCTGAATCCATATTTGCCCCATTGTAGCCCACTGTTGCAGTCACAGACCCCAGGTTTTTCACTAACTCATTAGTGCAAGGTTTGAGGGCTTGTCAAATCTTTTCTGGATTTACACTTCCTGTCCTTGAGCTTATTACAGCTGATTTTAGTTCATGGAAAAAATTGTCCATTAGTTAGGAAACTTCAGCCTAAGTTTGGCTTTGTGAAATAATCTGATTTTACTCTAAAAATTTCATCATATTAGATAAGGTTTTAAACAAAACTTGAGGGTCAACAACAGAAGAAAGCGATCAAACACACTAAAAACATAAAAGTAGAACTACAGTTAAAAGCGAAAAGAAGTCAACTAAACCTCTCCCACACTTAGTTTTTGTTCTATACAGTGATACAGAATTATTCACAAACTGAGCAGCCTTATTTGTTCACTTTTGGTGATGCAGATGTCTACACACTTCTGTACATCTCCATCTAGGGCAACTATGGCTTCATTCTCCGCTGGAAAGAGTCAATGTGGGCCATGGAAAAGCTGCCGCTTTGTTTTTTGATCCCTAAGAGTTTGTAGGCATCTGCATTACCAAATGTAATGTTTATTCATGACAAGAGTAACTGGGCCCAAAATGGTTGTGTGGACTCATTCTCTACTGCTTCAACCTGGTTATAAAGCAGAGCTCAGAGTGCTGTAATGTGAAATATTACCCTCTGGTTTTGAGGGGGATTCTGTCAAGAAATTTCTATTAAATTAGAATATGTTACATTTCATAACCTGCAGTTTGGTACTATAACTGTTATACCTCATATAGATGCCAAAATGCGTGGGGAAATAGGATTTTTTCAGAATATAGCTATTTTCTTGTCTACTTTTCTTCAGAAGCTCTGAATAATGTTGTCTGACAAGGTTTCGTATTCCTTGACATTTGACTGGCTCCATACATTAATCTGAAACATTACATCCCAAACTTGCCATGAGATGTGGATATCCCAGAAGACTCATCTGCACATGCCGTTAAATATTGTTTTCCAATGGTTGGAATTTTCATTTGATATTTAACAATGGAGAAGCCCTATATGAAAGCAACATGCTTTATTAAAAAATAAGTGTTATTTTATGTTTAAAAAACTATGAATATTACTACAACGTAGAAGTGTAAAACACGAAAAAGCAGACAAAGAAACCAAACAAACTTGATTTCAAACTATGTAAGCAATAGTTTATCATTTTGGAGGGTAGGAGGGCCTCTTTCTCATTTATTTAAAACTGAGATTCATTGTATCTCCTTTGATTGTGACACTTATGGACTGAGATCTTGCCCTTCTGAGGATTTTTTCAGAACATAAAGAAGTTCTGATTGCTAACTACAGCAGCAAGGTCCCAGATGACTGAACTTTCAAGTAACTTAAGGAATCTTTCTTTTGGATGTATGTAATAAATGTAGAATGTCAACTTGATTATCAATACCTTTAACAAAGAAAGAGGGACTTTGGAGGTCTGATTCTGATACTTCTATTTATGTTTCACCCTTAAGCACACTCTACTAGAAACTACAGCATCAAATCCTTAGTCAGAGTAACAGTGGCAGAGTAAAAAAAAAGTAAAAAAAATGAAACTAGTAAATCAAATTGGATAGAAAGTCAATTGAGCTGCAGTTATAAATTTACACTGTACACATTCTACAAGGTGTAGTGACTAAACTTTTTGCAGCAGTCTGACTTCAGTCTTATTCATGACAAAGACTACAAATGTCTTTCTCAGAGGTCATGCATGATGTTTTAATAGTACAGAAGCAACCTTGTCATTTGTGTGGGATATGCTGTGGATTTTTTTCAAATTGCCATTTTGCTATATTTTGATATAAAAAAAAAAAAAGCCCAGAGATTGTCTTACTGAAGTTTTAGCGCAGTTCTATAAAGTGTTATTGGAATGAGAACTACAAGCCAGGTTCTCCACAACAGTAAATATATTGTGATCCTGCTTCAGGCAGTTTCCATATGTGAAACTGGAAAGCAGAGCTTCTGTTCAAAATTGTTTCATGATCATAACTAGTGGCCATTTGTTTCTACACTTAATTTTTGTATTACTGAACATTTTCTATGAATAAATGTTTATTAAAGAGCTAACTTTTTACTACATTTTCAATAATATTCATTGAATATCTGATGCGAAGCCTAAAAGTTTTTGTCATTACCTATACAAATATTTTCTTTACCATATTTCCAAAATGCATTGTTTTGGTAATATTTTGAATGTGTCCAATTTTGCATTGCATATTTAACAACCTTAGATAACCATTCCCACAGTTAACAGACATGTTTCTCATGCATGGACAGTACTGCTTTACAAGTATTTCACTTGTAAAAGTGAAAAAGGCGAAACACATTGATTAACTTTGGAATTAACAAAGTCTGTATTATTCAAGCAAAGAAGGAGAAACCGGTTTTTTTATCTACGTCTGTCACCTTGTTTTTTCAGATCAAGTTTTGATATCTCCTAAATTGTGTACATTTATTCTGCATTTTGTAAGCTCTATTTGATCAGGAAAAATAACTGGAAATGTTCTTTTTGTGTGTCTATGAGCTGCAGGATGATTCTGTATTTAGAAGAATTTCTGCCTAGGTTGCAGTATGAGCATGTTTGGGAAGGATCACATCACAATAGGGAGGATGCTGTAATGAGTTAGATTTATTTATCTTCTAGAAGTCTTATTTACACATAACCAGAAGTTATTAATGCAAGAAAAATTGATGGGTCCAAGACTTTCTTATTCTTTAGAAGGGATAATGCCTCATTCTGCTATGTATCAATTTTCTGTTCTACAAAATGTTCTGTTAATTCCTCTAACTTCACCAGAGAATAATTATTTCTTTTTGTATTTTTTATTTCTGACAGAATGTATTGATTTGGCACATGGTGATGAAACACAGAACTGCAGAACTCCCTTGTATTTCTGGAGGATCATCCATCTATATTAATTTAAATGTCTGTTGAATTTCTCAAGGAAACTACTAAGGTCAATAAATGAACTTTACCTTCCTTCTCCCCCTGGCATCACTGCTCATGTAACTGACTCTCTTTTCAAAGGGTCTCTGGATACACATGTTCAAAGATAGTTTCCATTTTATTTCATCCAGTTTTTTTCTTCATTAATAAAGTGGTGCATCCAGCCGTTCTTTCTGGTCCCTTCATTAACTTGAATGTACTTCTGAACTCCTAGACATGCAGATGTATCATAAAAGATTTCTGAAGTTTCCTTTGTCTGAGCTGTGAAACAAAGAGAAGAGGTGTGAGGATTCAAAGGTGACAAAGCAAAGACAACCTTTTTTGTGTCAGTTTTCTCCCTAAATTTTGCTAACTGTATCTGCTAAAAGCATCCATTTTTTAAAATTATTATTTCAATATTCATGTCTTCACAATAATTATTTTAAAATATACATATTCTTTTTTTAATCTTTCTTACATCATATTTTTACTGAAATTCCTCTAATTATAATGTCTAAATTATACATTGAGTTAACATGGTTACACCACTTCTCCTAATGACAGAACAAAGATGAGGTCACTTCTTACAAAAGTAGCATTTCTGTGGCCTAGCATTGCCACATTTTAGGTAGTACAAAAGCTGGCAGTAAAAACCTTGTTTTAAAAAAAAAAATGTGATGGCTTATGTATTTTTATTCTACTACAACTTAAAGATAATAATGTGTGATTAATTTTTTGCTCTTACTACAGGTTTATTTTAAAAAACACATAAAAGAATTATTTTTTTCAATCAAAGAAAATAATGTCTTTAATGAAGAAAATATTTGTTTTTGAGCAGTGTTTCTAAGGTAAGGACTCCTTCCCAGTATTGAACTTTATCCTCATGTTTTCTGGAAATTTCAAAACCTGCTTTATCTTGTATTTCCATAGCATATGATTCCCTCTTTTGCTGTTTTCCCCTCTGCTTCCATTTTCCTTTCTCCCTCCCACTCCTGGAAAAATGTTCTCCAGGTGAACTGTCCTACAGATCTGTTTTTCATCCAGGATATGGTTTCCTCTCTCTCTCATACTGTTCAGTCACTCCCTCTTCTAAATTCAGATTTCTGAACATCAATGCTTTTGTCAATCTGGCAAGTCATTGGGACAAAATATCACATGGTGATCTTTTTTAATGGTATTTCCAATCATTTCCTCTTAAAAGGGATCTGATGGTAGGTGTTCAGAACAACTCTATTTTTTTTTTTTCTCCTGATTCCTCTAGGAATTCCACCTAGATGAAGTCATTCCTCTGTGATCTCTTCTTAGTGTCTCAATTTGAGACTTAATTTCAAATGTACAGCAGCTTCAATTTCAGGCATATAGCAATAAAGAGGTTTTTTCAATTCCCCAGTTCAGATTACATAAAACAAACTGAAAAAATCCAGCTTGAATACCATTTTATACACGGTGAGAGTTTTAAAATGAGAAACACCACTATACAGGAAATCCTATAAATTAACCCAGAATGTTCGTCCTTTTTGACCTTATGTCTATGATGTTCTGTGTAAATAATAGTGTTATCTTTTTCTAATTGAGATATTTGAAAACACTAAAAATTACTTAGACTCTAAAATTTTGTTGGCTCAACTGAATTTCTATATATCTGGTCTGAGTCACATTGCAAATCACCTGCCTGTAAAAAACAAATGTTAATCTACTTTGTTCCCTCCATAGGACCATATGCTGAAATATCACAAAATTTTGTGACAGAAATTTGTACCTTAGCTCTCACTGTTGTAGCTGAATAATCAATATTTCAGTGCTCCAGTTTTGTTCCCTGCTTCATTTTCCAGCTTATATATCCCTTTTCATAAGATGATGTTTCCAAAGAATGAGGTTATTGTGAATTATATCTTAGTAAGTTTGTATTTTTGTTATATATTCTCTTTAATATCAGTTGAATATATTTCATTAAAATTTGGTGAATGTTTTTATACGGAGCTCTCTTATCATTTGGGACTCATACTCTGAAAATCATTCTTCAGACTTGAAACCTTTATGCATTTATGCCACTGTGGAACTACAATAACATCAAGATATCATCAATGTTTCTTACAATCTAATTCAGAAATATGTTACTGGGCAGAACTCAAAGCACTCTGAGAAAATTCTCAGAAATATCAGTAATCTGGGATTCACAAGAAGAAAAGGATAGTATCTGAGAAATCCTTAGAGATGTCAAAGAAGAAAGCAAGTCATTCTGAGTAAAATAAATTCTTTAGTTCTCATTTTTCATCTTCCTAAAAATTCCAGTGCTGTTTTAATTGTTTTCTTAAACAAATATCTTAAACAAATGTCATAACATCTAAATAATAACCTACAATACACCTGGGATAGAGTTTTTTAAGCTGTCAGCTGTCAACTATTCTGACAATACAAGCAATGATTGAACTTTCTTTTTGTTAAAATAAGTCTCTGAAATCATTGCTACCAGTCTGCACTTGTGATAAGAAATCCCAGGTTGCACATATTGACAGTTTCCCCAGATGCGTCTCATTAGTTCCAGGGTTTTGATGCCTACTGACCTGTTGTTGGTGTTATTGGATCCCAAATGAAGATGAGCAGGAAGGATGGTAATACAACTGTGATCTTATTAGAAAACCATATTCAACTTTAAATCCAGTATAATTAGATTTGTTTTAAGATTGTCTTTCCTTAGTGGATTTGTGCCTAAGGGCCCTCAAGTAACTAGCAAGGTTGATTAGTTACAAAGGAGAGAATACTTCATAAATCAAGCATAATTTTTTTTTCTTCATAATTGCTGTGAGATTTTGGACCAGTTATGCAGTTATTTATCAGAGAATGCACAGAAAATAATTTCTGGCTCATCTCTGTGAAAATTGAATTTCTGAAATAGTACTGTAAGATTAAAAATACTATATTCAAATAACAGCTCTTACCAATGCTCCTCAAAGCTATTTAGCTTGTTAAATATTTTAACTGAGAAACAATTTACCATACAGTGCTGTCTATTTTGCTCTTATTGTAATGAGCCTTACTGCCAAAATTCTGATTAGGTTCAGCCTATCGGCCACTTTTGAGATTAGTTGTACTCCATGTGGCATTCTAACCAAGATAGGATGATTACTGCAGAATTTAAGCATAATACTCTGTCCCTTCAAGAAAGAGCTTACTCAAGAAAGTAAGAAAGACCATGTGTTTAAAGTTTGCTGATGAGCTGGCTGCTTCTCACAAGTTTTCCATTACGAATGGAATTACCAACAGTCTAAGTCCGAATTTCTCTGATATTTCAGTCACAGCAGACTCATCCATGTATCGACTGGTAACACTTAAATGGGTAAGAAATATGACCTTACATTTCATTGTCCCTGCAAAGAGAAAACAGGAAGGCAACAGTGGATTCTCCTGACATACAAGTGAGTGTTTTCCTCATTACTGTCAGAACTTCTGCCATCTGGACTCTGCTGCCCTAGAGAAACACTGACAGCTTCAGGACCTCACTTAAGGCGCTACTTGGCAACATCATAGGATGGGACTGTAAATAATATTAGTAAATATATATTTTAATTTGATGCTGCCAAACCAGGCTCTCTATTTTGTCCTGCTCTGATCGTCATCATCCTTCATAAATCATCTTTGCAGCCAAGCTCAATTCTCAAGGAAACATTGACTAAATGAATAATTCCTTCCAACATAAACATCAAAATGAACTATCCGTTCACACATCCAACATACATAGGACATAAAAAGTCAGAAATTGGGGTGAATTTGAGCTCATCAATACAGTGTAAGAAAACTGTCTCATCCTGGAAATCATAAAGAATAGGTAAAACCACATTACCTAAACTCTACCACTGAAGGAAATACTATTACAAATTCCTCCGCCCAAATCTCAGAACACAGCTGATTGCAAAGCCTTTGTTTCTTGATTATCCAGCATACTTTTTGGCTAACATTTTTTACACTCATGGGACACATCTGCTGTGCATAGCTGATCCTTTTTTGCATGGGAAATAAAGCCAACAGATTATATGGGAGCAGTGCAGGTTGGAAATCTTTCCGTTAGAGTTGTGATAGGCTTGAAAGACAAAAAATACTGTGTATCTTTCTCAGTTATGAAAGAAACAGTTGGGAAAACTTAATTATGAAGAAACACAAAGAACAGGAGATACTAAAGCAAGTGTCCTGAATGTTTGCATTTCTAGTGTTTGAGGAAATGAAGGACACAGTTGCTGAATAAGTACCATTTGCAATGGTAATCTTGTGTCTCAGCTCATGTAGTCCTCCTTTCAGCTTTTAAAGAGACATCTGACCCACAATTTTCATTCTGCTTCTCTGTGGCATTTGCTATTCTTTTCACAGTTGATATTGCATATATGTAAGAAATGACCCATTATTATAATGTAATTGTTATTACTGTAAGGATCTATACAGAGCATAAAGAGTCAGAAAAAGCAATGTACCTGCAAACTGACCTTGTGTTACCACATACTAAGAATTTATTACCCTGTTCCTTTGTGCTAGCATAGATTTCACAGAGCTCTTCCTTTTTATCAGTTTGCTTAGTGTTAGTTTTGTGTGTCACTTGTTAGAAGAACCATAACAAGATATGTTAAAGTAAAATAAAATAAGGAGAGGACCAGCTAGGAATACTAAGATGCTGATCAATATGATATTTTAAATCAAAATGATTTCATTTTGTTAGTGACAGTTTTATCAAGTTAACTTTTATCATTTAAAATGTTTGTATGCACATTTGCACAGACACATATCTGCGTGAAAAACTTTTCCATCAAATTTTGTAGAAAAGCTTTTGTATTTTTTATTCTTTTTGAAAAGAAAACTGAAATTATGGTTTAAAAAAACATGTAGGATTGCTTCTTACTCATCTGATAACTATTTCTCAGATTTTTGACTGCTATTATTTTTGAGCTGAACTCAAATATTTTTGGATTCACACCAAAAAGAACTCAATTGTGATACTAGATCACATGATTTGGCCCATGGATTTATTTCATATTATGCTGTTTCAGCAAGTTTCTCATGACTTTGTCCAAACACTATCAGCGAGTGAAAGCACTCAGGATATGATAGCTTATGGCCACATCCATCATCTTTACTAGCCAAGTATCACTGACAAAAAAAATGTCACAGGAACTGATTTAAAAGCTGGGGGAAAAAAACTTGATCTAAACAACTGTTCTACAAAGCAGAGAATACACGTGGTATAACATGCTTACCTCTGCATCTCCAGAGGCTTGCTTCTAACATTTCTTGAAACTGTATTAATTATTTCTTGCCTAAAAATGGAGTGATTGTTATGCTGATATATTCTACAAAAAAAACCCCAACAAACAAAAAACAAAACAAAACAAAAAAACCACCACCACCAAAAAAGACAAATATTAAAATAATTTAAATTACCTTATTAATAGTAAAAATTGAAGTTATTCATTTTACCCCCAGATATCTTGATTAATAGGTGGAAAATTGTTTTGACTGGTCCATATTGTAAATGTCTGGGACCCACAATAAGAGCTATACAGGAGAAGGAGCCTGAAGAGTTTCTGGATAGGCTGCAGAGACAGGGTTCTGTTTTGGTATAGGATTAAAAAGTTTGGGACAGATATGCATAATTCATTATTAGATCCTGCCAGATGCATATTCTATATAGGTAGGTGTAGAGTTTTCAGCTGTTTTTTGATATTTGAGTCTCTGCTTTGTTTGCAGCCAGGGCAGTGATAAGACTTGAGAACAGTTATGATGGTTATTTAAATCTCATTTATTCCAGGTGGATCTGAGAACACTGAAATATAAAGTACTGGGTGCAGTTTCGTTTAGATATTTTGAAAGATCTCACATTCTGATAAAGACTAATGCTCAATTCCAAAACTTTGACCTCATTTACAACATAGACTTCCTACTTCCAGGCAGCCTTTGTATAAGGAGATTTCAGAAAACAAACAAAAACACACCATTGGAAAACCTGTCCTTAAGCAGTTGAAAAAGTCTTTCTGAGAACTTTCTGAGAACTTCAGCCAAAATATGATCCCACTATGAGGAAAATGAACAGCATTTCTGTTTGCCTGCATTTATAAAGAGGGTATGATATCAGCAGATAGGACAGCTGAGACAGTCAAAATTTGAGGCTTTGAAGTCAAATTCTTAGATTGTTGTACATCAAAATCATTCCATGATGATAAATTCACTTAATAAATAAGTACAGTAAATACAATACAGACCATTGTCTCCAAATATTCACTTTCTACTTTTGGGAAGGAAGAATAGTATTTCAAAGTAATGAAAAAGAGATAGGTACCTGAAAAATCATAAAATCATAGCATGACTTGCGTTAGAAGAGACCTTAAAGATCATCCCTTTCCAGCCCCCATGACTCTTTCCACTAGGCCAGGTTGCTCAAAGCCACATCCTGGGCAAGAACAAGTCCAGACATGAGGCATCCACAACTTCTCTGGGCGCCTATTCCAGTGCCTCACCACCCTGACAGTAGAGTTTCTTCCTTAGAATATCCAACATAAACCTATCCTTTCTGTTACCCCTTACCCCATCAGTACAGGCCCTTGTAAAAAGGGTGCTATTCACCCTAGACCCTGTTCTTTACCCAGCTGGCTCAGTTGAGGGAACTGACGTTGGCAGTTGTACTACACATATGGTTGAAAATACATGTGTGAAATACAACTTTCCTTAGTTAACTAGTCACAATATTACCTTTAAAAGTGACTTGTAAATGGGGGTACATGTGGAAAAATCTATAAGTTTTGCAGTTTCGTTACACATTCACACAGACATATATATATATGTTTTTCAGGATACTCAGAGGAACTGTAGTGAATCAACAATTTAGGTGTAGTTATGATGTTGGTTTGGTAAATTATGCTACTCTGTGAGGCTGAATAAATGATTGGGAACATAATACAGATGCTACTCACTGGGCTATCAGGCTTAATCTTTTCTGGCTTAGGTAGCCATAACACAGAGCCACATCTGAGTATATTAAACTCTACTTTACAATATTTTAGATTTCTTACTTTTCTAATGAAAGCCCTCTTCAGAACCGCTCTCCTCTAATGGTCAAACCTCTCCTAATATCCAGCTTTACCTTCACTTTGGACAGTTGTATTAAAGTGTACATAATCAAATAAAACAAAAAAAAATTTGAACTTTGCAGATAGCAATGCAATTTTCTCAGGAAACAGCTGGCTCCTGGGTTGGCAAATACTCTCCCCACAGAGGTATAGAGTTCACTGTGAGTTAATATATCTGACATGGAGCAGGGTAAATTAATTCCATATTGCTCTGCTTAAAGTGCTATATGTCTTCAAAGTGTCTGGGGTATCTTTACCTTGTCCTGAAGATATTTAAGCCTATTATCAGAGCTTGGAATACTTTTCATAAAGCTCCTGGTGTTAAGTATATCTTTTTCACAGAAAATCATATTGTCTGTCTAAATAACATTTACTCTATCAAAAAACAAACCCAAAGCAATTCTACTCAAAAAGAGATATAATGAAATAAATGTGGTAAAAGAAATGCAAAAATAGAAGGAAAAAATATTTGAAAAGCATCTCTGCATCACTTCAGGCAATATATGCCTTCTAGAATTTGAAAAATGAAATTCAAGAAGGTATTTATGTAACTGAAACAAAACAAGGCAATATAGCAAGTTTTCTTTTTATTTTGATGGTGCAAATCCACCAGCAGAAAAAGAAAAATGGATAAAACCCAAGTAAATCACTACATATGTTACCTTTTTTCTTGCAGTTTTTAATTTGTACTGCATTGATGGAGAAGTTAATTAATTCTGTAATATCGATCTGGATTCAAAATTGTATGCATTTGGTTATTAATGATTAAATTGTAAATAATTCATAAAACATGAAAATTAATCAAATAATTCTGAATGTAAAAGCCTTCTTGAGGGAAAACAAATTCTTCACATGGCTGACTTCTGTTATGCCTCTGACTTTTTATTTATAACTCAGTCCTAGAATTCTATGTACAATACAAGATAAACTTTAAGAAGAAATGTCCCCTTGACTAGGCAGACTATAAACCTATGTAGACTTATGTGTGAATATTTGTCTTCGTTTGGAAAGACAGGTATCTATAGGGAAAAGCTGTCGTTTCCCTTAGAATGGGGAATGCAAACCCCTCACCCCCTCCGAATTATACTTTTGCAATTAAGGCCTTTCAGGCAAAGATTTGGGAATAGGAATAACAGTTCTTTACTAGGAATAGTAACAATACAAATGTAGTAGAAAAACAAACCACCCAACCAAACCAGCAAACAAACAACAATTTTGGAAAACCCTGAGTTTTCCAAAGTTTTCTGAGAGTCAGAGCTACAACCTGACACCCTGTTGGTCAGGGTGTTGGAAGCAGTCCAAAAGTGAGTCCTCCTGGAGTGGCAGATGTGGTTCTGGTGGAGTAAAGATGATCCTGTAGAACAAGAGTCCAGTGGTGGTGAGAAGGGGTCCAGTCCTCCTCCAGGAATTGGGTGAAGCTGGATACTTTCTGTGTTCCTGTGTCTCAGTTTTATCCAGGTAGGAATGGTTGGCTTCCCGTGCTGGGTGGAGCATCTCACAATAGGATGATGTAATGTGGATAGTCTCTTTTGGGGATGTGTGCTTTTAAGAGTGTCTTAATGGTCCATTAGCCGAAAATATTCCCCTGGAGGGAGGATGGGCGGTGAAAGACATAAGAAACACTGCCCTACCTGGTTTTAACAGTTGGCCCATTATCAAAAGGCACCTGCCCCCCTCCTCCCAGAGTAAAGAAGAACAATTCTCCAACTGCTTTCAGCAAATGAAATAGAATACACATTTTTGGTTCCATAACCCAAGACACCAAGACAATAAATAAATTCTAAATTGCATTGATTCTGAACTGTTAGAAAAAGAACATTAAAAATCAAAGAAATGTTATTGATATATTTCCTTTAAAGCTAACTTGAGGTGTTCATTAAATATTTTTTTCAGTGGTTATTGCCCAAAATCAAAGATACATCTGTTTTCAATGTACACTGACTGTGGATGGACTAGCATTTTGTGCAGCAGGCACATTGGATCTGTATTCACTGTATTCACTGCTGTGCACACTAATGTTTCAATCTTGCTACCTTTCTACTTTCTAGTGTCTCTTTCAGATATAAATTCACAAAAGTACTGAATATTTATCATAAACCTCACATACACTTAGAAGCAAATTTATATATGAGTAATGAAAAGAAAGGATAGATTTTCAGGTTTTGTTGTCAGTTTTATCTGTAGACTTACTCCCTTCTTTACAGTCTTCTCAGATCTCTCTAATGAATACACAATAAAGGCAGGTCACTGAAAAGTCATCTGCCAGATCACCTACTGATTTGAATGGAAGAAAATGGTTTGGATCATAAAGTGGTGCTATAAAGTATGAGTCATGGAGATATGATAACAGAGATTGTATTCCAAGCTCTGCTCTATGTTATTTAAATCAGTGCAGCTGAAGTCTCAGTATTGTCTCATTTCAAAAGTCTGTTCGGCCACAGTATCAGAACTAAAATTTCATTTTAAGATCACCTTCAGTCGGATTTATTCACATGTATTTTCTGAGATATGACTTTCGTACCTAACACTGTCTTATGGAGAAAGAAATGAAGTAAATGTTCAGATGTGTAAACTTAATGTTCCTCAATATATTCAAACACATTTACATATCAGACTAAGTATTGACTAGGGTAGTAGCACAGATATCATTATGAAACAAGAATAAATGAGATAAAAACCAGGCAGATGAATGTAACACCTATCACTAATAAAGTGCATAGAAACCAATTTTCACATTAATTGTGAAGCTTGTCCTTTTATTTATGAATTTACCTGCTATATATAGGTAAAACCTTAAAAAAGGAAGGCCTTGTAAAATCATGGCTCAGGCCTGTTATTTCAGCTAAGTAGAAAAGGACCATGGGAAAGGGGCTCAGCTGAACTAGAGGTAGAAAACCAAGTTATATAACCATCACGTGTTCATATCTTGGTGTGTGGTGGTTGGATGAATTATGGTTGGTATTATTTAAAACTATGTATCTGATAAAGGCCTAAGTGCTTAAAAATACTTGGCTTTTGCAATAAAGGCTCTCCTTTGCACCTGCCTGAGGGCTCTGTGTCACTACGGACCCTCACCCACATTTACCTAAATTTTAAAGTAAGTCTATTTAACTAGGAATCTATTTTCAATATTCTAAACAATTCCCCAGTGGAAAGGGAAAATGTTTTGGAGGATTTTAAAATAGCAAGCAGATGTGTCTTCATTTAAATTACTTCAATCTAAAACTCTAAACTACTTTATTTTTTTCTTCTGTTAATGCCAATTATCATAAAGTGGCTCTCCCAATACTCATGATAATCACAGATCACTCTATTTTCATAAATTCTATTTTTAAGGGCCACTGTAGTTTCCATGGTATTAACTTTTTTCATATTTTTTTTAAACTACAATTAAGTGGTTAATTCCATTTCTGTCATCATCTCTTTCAACAGTATATTAATTTTGCTATCATTTTACATAGAAGCAAGAATTCTTCTATATTTTCCGCTTTCATTGCAAAGATATAGGGACTTCTCTTCAGGCCTCAGAGAATGCAATAAATCTGTTGTGTCTTCTATGACACCTTAATTTATTATTTGAAAATTTTACTGTCCAACTTTTGTTTTCATTTTGATAGAAGAAAAAAATCAGTTTTTGTTGACTCTTATTGAAAACCAGATAAAGAAAATACATCTCTTATAAGGCATTATTTAATAGTGTAGTAGGGTTTGGGATTTTCTTGCAATTCTGTTCATCAATTTATATTATGTTCAAACCAGCTACGCAGTGAAATTTTCAAACCCTTATGTGCAGCAGAGATTTCAGCAGCACACAGATGCTACAGCTCTCTGACATTTCCTTTGTCAGAATTTTAAAAAGCCATTTAGCTGCTCAAGACAATCTCCTGTTTCTTTACAGTTCCTTGTAGCTATGACCATGGAGATTTCTTCTCACTTACCTGTCAGCAGAAATTTAAAGGCACTGGCAATAATAGTGAGACCAGTCCTGCTACACTGGCAACCTTTGGTCTTGCACAGGGCTGTCCATGCTCAACCAGCCCTGAGCTTTCTCCAGTATGATGCCCTGATTTGACAAATGAGGAAAGAGAGCACAGAGGAAAAGAGGGAACAGAAACCTTATGGCACAACAGGAAATATAAAAGATTCTCTTGTCTAGACAGGGAATATATAAAGGTTAAGAATGCATATGGTGATTTGTCATCTCAGACAAAGCAGGAAGGACAGACTGAAGAGGTATTGCAAACAAAAGGCAGTATCAGGTACAAACTGGTCACAAATGAGTTCCGAGGTTAAAAAAAATGTTATCACCCCTAAATCTTACACTTTAACTGTCATAGTTCATTATCAATAAATTTTTAAGTGCAATAGCCCCAGGACAAACCTCCTGAATTTTTTGTTTAGATTGAAGATAATTTTCAGATGGAATTTGTATGTTTTGGTGCTTGAGATAGAGAAGCACTGAACTGGCACTACATGTCTCCTCTGCTTCTATATTCCAAATAATCTCAGCTGAACTCTCCAAAAGGTATAGGATGAAGGATGAATAGAATTTTTTCTGTCATTTCACAGAGTCTTTTAAATGTAGATGGTGTGATTTGATAGACTGACCCTCAGTATTGCTGACACCAGGAAGATCTGAGTGCCATGAAGAAGTTTGCAATGAACATAGACCTGCAGAACTGAAAAGCTCTTCGAGTAGCTATGGAAAACATCTTGTTGTCTTCTTTGGTTTATGAACTCTTCCATGCACTTGAGGTCTGATACAACTTATTTTTTCTTTCATTCCTGGGGTCAAACAGCACATTAAGCTTTCCTATTCTTCCCTGTGGTTTATTTGACTCATTCAGTTTGCTCAGCTCTCATTCAAAGTATAACTGCCAAATGAAAACACAGTTTTTCATTTGGGGTCTTAATACCTTGGAAGGAGACTTCAATATTTTTTTACACCAGTGAAATTTTAACCCTGTATGAAAATGGGGAGTTCATTTTCATTTTCCTCTGACATCTACTTTATAACTCATATACTTGTCCAGTAAACATCTTGAGAAAAGATATCTTAAATGTTTATATAATGCCTAGCACAAACTGCTCCTATACCCAGTTGAGGGTTTGAAGACAACTGAAATACATGTAAAGAGTTTGTAAATGACTGTTATTTCTATTACTGCTAACAGACATCATGCTTCAAAGTTATTTAAAAACTTAAAAACTACCTTGCTCCTCCAGATTTACTAGAAATTCCCAAGATCTTAGCTCTCCAGTAAGACCTGGCATTATTTTAAAGATGGGGACAGAGTACAGAGAGAAATTATTTCAGTACATTGGATAAAAAATTCTGCATGCCTGATGTCATGCTCATTGAGGTAATTAAGGTTTCACAAATTACCATAACATTGTGTATCAGTTTACTTGGTGTCATCTTAGAGCTGCTGTTTTCCATGAAAGAAATGGATAGACAGAGTAAAAGGTCTTAAACAACATGACAGACTAGAAACAGAATCCATAAGGTTGGAAAAGACCTCCAACATCATCAAGTCCAACCTTTGACTGAACACCACCATGCCAACTAGACTAGAACACAATTTTTCATGTCCTGTTGTTTCCTGAACACTTCCAAGGATGGCGACTCCACCACCTCCCTTGGCAGCCTGTTCCAGCTACCATTTCAGTGAAGAAATTCTGCCTGAACCTTCCCTGGTGCAACTTTAAACTTGGTCCTCTTGTCCTGTCACTGGTTACCTGAGAGAAGAAGCCAAACTTTCCCTTGTTACAACTTCCTTTAGCTGTAGAGAGCAGTAAGGTCTCCCCTGAGCCTCCTTTTCTCCAGACTAAACATCCCCAGTTTCCTCAGCCACTCCTCATACAACTTACACTCTCTCGAAGCCTATGAGTTCTTTGAGAATCAAAGAACTTCTATACTTTGAGATCACTGCATCATCTGAAATAAAGGGGGGGCAGGGGTGATGGCAGGGAGATCATAATGAATCTAAAATTTTAGAAGAGCCATGCCTTCAATTTTCTATGAGTTAGTGATACGTGGTTTTGATTTTAAAAAGAAAGAACATTTTACTTAGCAAAAGCCTCTAGTTATGAATAATGAAGGAAAAATAAGAAGCTAATCTAGAGAAAAATGGCTTTAAATTGTCATTAGTTCTTTAATTTAAATGGTTGTAGGTTCTTCATAGCAATGTGACTTAAGGACCTATCACAATTCTTATCTTCTAATTTCCTATTTTTGTAAGTTTTTGTCACATTACTGTTATTTACAAGTAGAAGTTTGCATTTAATTGCTTAATAGTTACTCAGTTGTAGAGCATTTGTAAAGATTAATGACTGACAAAGGTTGATTATCCTTGATAAAGTCAAGGCTATATTGCACAGAACCAAAGTGGAATATGAAGTTACAGGAGATCTATTCATTTCCCTCTATTCCCAAACATTTTCATTATATTTATATATATATATATATATATATGTTTGTATGTATATATGTGTACACGTGTGTATATACATATAGGCATAAAATGGTTTTCTTCTAGTAGCAATGCAGTCAGCCCAACAGTGATGACAGAGTGTAGATTTGTTTGCCACCTGTGCCCTGTACAAGTAACAACTCTTTATTCTCACAAGAAAGAGGTCTACAGTAAAAACAGATAAAATATGAGCTCATTAATGCTGACTTTTACTATGCATAGTGAAGTAACACAAACATTGTGCAGGAAAAGAATATTAAAAATAAAACTAAAAATAATTTAAAAATTAGTCAATGTGGCTTTATTTTTTGAAAAAAGCAAAATTCATCATAGATGAACTTTGACATGGTAAAAGCAGTAGAATGGAATGGAGTTCCACATCTTTGCAGTCTCTCCACTGTCATCTGAGCACCCTGATTAGTACTAAGACTGCCCTCAAGTCACAGGTTTCTCTTTTTCACTCTGTTACATAAATTAAGATTACAGAAATTCAGGACCTTAAGATTTCAAAAATCTATTTCTTAATAATTTCAAACAGCAACATCTTGTCTATTTCATATGTTCATCGGGCATTGAAAAAATCTTTCAGTGGGAAAATTTCTGCCTTGTGGGACCAGAGAAAGATTTAGAATTGTGAAGCTAAGGTTTGACAAGACAAAATGGATGTGTACAACATTTCTTATTTATAAAGATACTAAAAACAATCATTTTTCTATATCATAGTGATTTAGTCATACTGACTTTTTGCATAATATGTATAATGTTTATAAGTGAATGCATGTATGTATATATGAAACATACATATGATAGGTATTGTGCTTAAATATATAGAAACATGCAGTATATATTATACTATATGCCATGTATTATACTACAATAGTGATATTAATTACTATTGCATACAAATAAATAAAATTGCAAAAAGCAATACATTTATACCCTAAAGTATTTTGTTCAGACTCATGTCTATTTCAGTCATAAAATCTCCCCTAAAACAGAGATATTTTTAAGTTTTTCAGACTCTCCACTGGGAATTACTTCACTGCTAGAACTATATTTCACCAATTTAAATATAATACAGACTAATTATTTCATGAGGACTTTTAGGCAGAAAATAATGACACCAGCCATCCACTTTAGCCAACTGAATGAGGTATTGTAGTGCTTTCAAGGCAAAGCACCTGGAGTGCGCTGCTCCCTCCGTTCTTAAACTTTCTAGATTAAAGCATTTTGTCCTCACTTGTTTCATTTAAAAACAAGTTTTAAAGCTCGTAGTGCAAAATTTATTACTGAAATATTGGGGTCTAACCTTCTTCCGCTATTACAACTTAAAACAGATATGCTAACTCTGAATGTAATTGCAATGAGAGTTTGAAAGAAAAGATCTCTTCAGATCTGGCACAGATTGACTCTCACAAAGGTGTGTTTCTTTTAACTTTCCCAGAGACATACCAGATTAACAGATGTAGAAGTGGTGCAGCGCATAGGAGATAACTCCTATTAAACTCAAAATCTTAACCCCTTGGTTAAAGTGATGCTAATCCAGGAGTCAAATTGAGTGTCTCCTTTTCCACTCTCCTTTCATACCTGTGTTGCATTAATACAAGGATAATAGTAGCTTATTATTCTTTCATGTAGAACAGTGTATGCCCCCAATACTACTTTTCCTTGAACATAGCTAGAATTTTTTTACCAAAATTTTAGTTTGAAAGGGTGTTTGAAGTATGACAGGTCATTTGTATTAGCAAAAGACAGAAGAAAGAGGACTCTGTCACTCTCGGTGAAGTCTTGCTTGTTTTCATAACACTTTTGCTGTTTGACCCCCAGTAACATCAGGATATTACTGGGATGGTAGGCAGTACACATGGGCAACTACAGCTCTGACTGGCACAAGGGTCTCTGGCCTGAAAAGAGTTTTAACTGTGAAGAGAAGGGGTTCACAGGGCTGAGGGTGCCCCTTGCTGGTTCCCTCCAGCACACTAGAGCCTTCTCTTCAGAGCTGCTCCACCAGCCTGGCCACTGCCCCATAGTTGTGAGGCCTCACCCTGTGATGGTGCAGGGTGCCCTGTGACCTTCTGTCCTCTTCAGGGCAGTTTCTCCAGCCTGTGCTTGCTCCCCTGCAGGGCTGCCCTCCTCTCCCTCAGTGTGAGCTGCCTTACTGTCCTCTCTAAGCTGGAGTGACACCCAGTTTGGTGTTTTGCAAGGCATTAGTCCTTCTCACGAAACTATGTCAATGTAAGAATGTTCAGGATTTAGAACAAAGCTGTTCACAGTGCTCAGACTTATGACCAGCCTATGTCTGGCTGATTGACTGATTGCTCACGCAAGAAAGGTCTGGAATGATGGGAGCAACATTTATTGTGACTTTAAAAGAACTTTTACTTCAGCTCCAATAGAAGTGTATCATCTTACAGTGCTACCATTCGTTCATTCAGAAAAACAATACTAGCTTTTCCATTTGGTTTTTTTTTCCACAGTGACTTAATCTTTCAGTTTTCTCAGATAAAAGTTTTCAGTGGAAGTGTTGACATGCAGATGATACTCACAGAATCACAGAATCACAGAATTTTTAGGTTGGAAGAGACCTTCAAGATCATCAAGTCCAACCCATGCTCTAACACCTCAACTAGACCACAGCACCAAGTGCCACATCCAGTCTTTTCTTAAACACATCCAGGGATGGTGACTCCACCACTTCCCTGGGCAGGCCATTCCAATACTTTATCACTCTTTCTGTGAAAAATCCTATTTTTATGGATATTTTTCCTAATATCCAACCTATATTTCCCTTGACGCAGCTTAAGACTGTGTCCTCTCGTTCTGTCAGTTGTTGCCTGGAGACCAAACCCCAACTGACTGCAACCACCCTTCAGGAAGTTGTAGAGAGTTACAAGATCACCTCTAAGTCTCCTTTTCTCCAGGCTAAACAACCCCAGCTCCCTCAGTCATTCCTTACAGGGTTTGTGTTCCAAGCCCCTCACCAGCCTTGTTGCCTCCTCTGGACGCGCTCAAGCATCTCAATGTCCTTCCTGAACTGAGGGCCCAGAGCTGGACACAGCACTCAAGGTGCAGCCTCACCAGTGCCGAGTACAGGGGGAGAATGACCTCCCTGCTCCTGCTGGCCACACCATTCCTGATCCAGGCCAGGATGCCATTGGCCTTCTTGGCCACCAGGGCACACTGCTGGCTCATGTTCAGCTGCTGTCACCAGAACCCCCAGGTCCCTTTCTGCCTGGGCACTGTCCAGCCACACCGTCCCCAGCCTGTAACGTTGCAGGGGGTTATTGTGGCCAAAGTGCAGGACTCAGCATTTGGATTTATTAAACTTCATCTTATTGGACTTTGCCCATCCATCCAATTGATCCAGGTCTCTCTGCAGAGCCCTCCTCCCTTCCAACAGATCGACACACGCTCCCAGCTTAGTGTCATCTGCAAATTTACTGATGGAGGACTCAATATCCTCATCCATGTCATCAATAAAAATATTGACAGAACTGGCCCCAGCTTTGGGGCCAGTTGACTGGCCACCAGCTGGATGCAGCACTGCTCACCACCACTCTCTGGGCCAGGCCATCCAGCCAGTTCCTAACCCAGCAGAGAGTGCTCCTATCCAAGCCACGGGCTGCCAGCTTATCTAGGAGTGTGCTGTGGGAGACAGTGTCAAAGGCCTTGCTGAAGTCCAAATAGACAACATCCACAGCCTTCCCTGTATCCACCAGTCTGGTCACTTGGTCATAAAAGGAGATCAGGTTGGTCAAACATGACCTACCCCTCCTAAACCCCTGCTGGCTGGGTCTGATACCCTGGCCATCCTGTAAATTTTGTGTGATGGCACTCAGTATAATCTGTTCCATTATCTTGCCAGGTACCGAAGTCAGGCTGACTGGTCTGTGATTACCAGGATCCTCCTTTGCACCCTTTTTGTGAATGGGTGTCACACTGGCCAGCTCCCAGTCATCCAGAACCCTGCCCGTGAGCCAAGACTGTTGGTAAATGATGGAGAGTGGCTTTGCAAGCTCATCTGCCAGCTCTCTCATCACCCTGGGATGGATCCCATCTGGTCCCATAGATTTATGGATATCCAAGTATTTCAGCAGGTCTCTGACTGCCTCCTCTTGGATAATGCAGGAACCATTCTGTTCCCTGACATCATCTACCAACCCAAGAGGACAGTTGTCATGAAAGCAAGTCATCTTCTCACTAAAAACTGAGGCAAAGTAGGCATTAAGCACTTCTGCCTTTTCTGCATCTGCAGTTACTAAGTTCCCTCCCTCGTCCAATAAAGAACAAAGGTTGGCCTTACCCTTCCTTTTACCATTAATTTATTTGTAAAAACATTTCTTATTATCCTTTACAGCAGTCACCATTCTAAGGTCAAACTGAGCTTTGGCCTCCCTAATTTTTTTCCTGCATGCTCTAGCAGTCCCCTTAAATACTTCCTGAGAGACCTGACCGTCCTTCCAAAGATGATACATCCTCTTTTTATTTCTAAGTTCCTCCAGAACCTCCTTGCCCATCCAGGCTGGACGTTTACCCCATTGACTTATCTTTCGGCACACAGGGACAATCTGTGCCTGTGCTCTCAAGATCTCTGTTTAGAGGCATGCCCACATTTCCTGAACTCCTTTGTTTTTAAGGGCTGCTTCCCAAGGAACACTCAGGATAAGTCTCCTAAAAAGACCAAAGTCTGCCCTCCGCAAGTCCAAGGCAAAAGTCTTACTGGTGCTCATCCTGATTTCACCAAATATTGAGAACTCTTTATTTCATGTTCACTCTGTCCCAAGCGACCTCCAATCACCACATCTCCCACCAGCCCATCTCTATTTGCAAATAGCAGATCTAACATAGTCCCTCCCCTGGTGGGTTGACCCACCAGCTGCGACAAAAAGTTGTCCTCCATACACTCTAAAAATTTCCTGGACTGCCTCTTATCTGCTGTATTAAGTTCCCAGCAGATGTCTGGTAGGTTGAAGTTGCCTACAAGAACAAGGGCTGATGATCCTGAAACACTCTCCAGCTGCTTATAGAATAAGTTGTCCACCTCTTCTTCCTGGTTGGGTGGACAATAACAGACTCCCAGGAGGGTGTCAGCCTTGTTGGCCTTCCTCTTAATTCTTACCCATAGGCATTCAACTCCATTTTCCTTAGTTTCAATTCCTAAAACATCACAAATCTCCTTAATATAAAGAGCCACCCCTCCACCTCTTCTTCCTTTCCTGTCTCTTCTGAAGAGCCTCTAGCCATCCAGAGCAGTGCTTCAGCTATGTGAGTCATCCCACCACGTTTCTGTGATGGCAACTACATCAAAGCTCTGCTGATGTACCATGGTCTCCAGCTCCTCTTGTTTGTTACCCATGCTGCGTGCATTGGTATACCTGCACCTCAGCTGGGCTACTGACTTCACCCCTAACTCGGCCTTACCACCCTTGGGCCTGCTTCCAGACAGCCCAGCTGCATCTCCTTCCCCCTTCAAACCTAGTTTAAAGTCCTCTCAATGAGGTCTGCCAGTTCATGAGCTAAAAACCTTCTGCCCTTAACAGAGAAATGTATCCCACCTGCTTCCAGCAGAGCACGTGCCATAAAAGTTTCCCCATGATCAAAGAATCCAAAATTTTGCCCATCACACCAACTCTTAAGCCACTTGTTGATGATGTGGGATCTCCTGTTTCTTTCGTCATTTTTCTCTGCCACCAAAGGGGCTGAGCAGAACACTACCTGTGCTCCTGCCCTATCAACTCCTTGTCCCAGTGCCCTAAAGTCCCTTTTAATTGCATTGACGCTCCTCTTTTCAATGTCATCACTGCCAGCCTGGAGTATCAGCAGTGGGTAATAATCAGAGGGCTGAATCAGCCCAGGAAGTCTTTCCTCCAGCCTCCAAGTAGATGATGTGTTGAACATGAACAATGGATGCTCATACCGTCACCTTGTGAAGCGTGGACTCCAGCACCATTGCAGTAGCCACACATGGAGAAGTAGTAGCAGCACGTTTTCCCAGAGAGTGCGGAACTGAAAAATGCCATTCTCTGACTTTAGCCATTCTTAAATACAGCTCCAATGTGCTCTCTTACACTTCAATCCAGCAAAAACTCTATTGTCCCACTTCTGGATTTCTGCTATAGTCAACAATTGAATGCTTTATTCTGACAGAAACTAAAGTAAACTAACCTCAAGGTACAACTACAATTAAACATGTCAGTTAATGGAAAATGGGTATTGCAAGTGACCAAACAGAATATAGAGATATTTTGCTGAATCATGTTTTAGGATTTTAATCTTAAATGTTCTGTTAGTGTTTTAGATTAGAACAGTATTTCCACCATTTCTGCCACTCCTGTACAGGAGATGGACACTGGCAAAGGTATCTCAGTATATGTCCAGCAGCTAACAAAATAGCTTGTTAGCACAACAGGCTAGACTGAGAATTCTTTGAAAGGAGTATCTTCAGGAATCACTAGCCTTCTGGAATTAGGAGTCATCCTCTATTATATCCCATATATCACAGCTTCAATGTACTTAATGTTCATCTAAGCTTAGTTTATCACATCTCCTTCTGTTATAATCTGAAGTGCAGCTGCTGTATTTTAAATTTTTTTTAGTGAGTTCCCTAATTTACTGCAGGATTCTCAATGCTTCAGTATGTCATGTATTGTTGATTTTTTCCCACTCTTTTGCATGCAATTCATCTTCATGTAGCTCCATTCATGATCTATGAGGCAAATGACTTCACCTGTCAGCTTGCAGTGCCTTACAGATCTGCTGAAAATGAACACATGGGAGGCTGAGCTGAAGAAGCAGTCTGTGATTTGCTTGTTTCTGGGCTGTATCTAAGCTGTGCACAATTCTTCTCCATTTATATTGAAAGTTGTTGTTCCGTCCTCTGGCCAAATAAAGCAAGATGTCTGTATGAAATGTTAGTCTGCTGCTGTGTTGCATGGAGTGTTGAAAATAAGCAAAAGAAAACCAGATACCTTTCCTATATATAAAGCTTGCAGGAGTATTGCTGTGCTAAATATAGCTGAAACATAGAGCTCTGGATGTGACAGCCTGAATATGATCACCACGTTTTAGGGGCTACATCTGAGAGCTGTCTGTGTTTAGTTGAAGATCATTTCAGATACTACCAGCGACATGACTGTGTTTATATATATATATATATAGATAGATATAGGTGAAAATATTTCTTTATATTCTACAAACATATTTGAAATTGTTTCATGAATGAGTCCAGAACAAGGGGGGAATAAGTTTTTCTATCAGAATAGACAAAAGCATGGTTTATAGGGTACTACTGTGTATTCATATTCTTTCTTGACTATTTACCAAGCTTTTTGTTAGTAGGTAGACTCACTACAAAATTCCCTTAATCTTCTTTCAGAACTATTTTATTATTTAATTTCATAAAATAATTATATATTCTCTTTAAAATAAGACTAAAAACTTTCTTGTTCCAAATCCCCTCAGAGTGTCTTACTCTCCTTCCGGGTTCTGGAAAGAATGATTTGTGGCTCTTGCCTGATAAACATTTTACTGATGGCACAAAAGACAACACAGTGTTCTTTTGGGCTGCTTACCTTGTTTGAGTACTTATTTGTGAAAAAGACTTTTCCCACTGTCTGTCCTGACCGTGATTCTGGCTTTTTCTCTTGGTGGTGGTGAGTTTTTTGTTTGTTCTTTGTTTTGGTTTTTTTCCCAAAATACTTTTCAGAATTCCAGTTCTGAAAAGTAATTTTGCTGAGGATAGAAATTTTTCTACATCAAGAGTGGCTTTTATGACTAGGTAAAGCAATAAAAAGTGCATTACAGAAATGTTGATTTGCCACAGTTATAATTTTAATACAGTCAGGGAGACTTTTGTGCTTTTACATAAGTTAGGCAATATTGCCTAAAGTTTGACACATGCCACAGTATATGTCAAACACTGTGGCATAGATTTGACAGAGGCAATAAGTCGTAATTCTGATATCATCAATTGCCTGGTGTTTAAAGAGACTATCAGCCACCACTCACCAGAAAATCTGTCACATAAGATCTGGTATATAGGTCTATATATACCTGTCTGTGCTCGCGGCACTTATCTGCTTTCTTCATGGAGACAAATTTTGTCCTTAAAACACAAAGAGTTGTCAATGCTTTGTACATGAGCTGTACAAAAATACAAATACCATTCTCAAAACTTTACTGTGATTGATGCTTATTACACCTGCCTACTTCCAGGAAAAATCCAGAAGTCATTACTTTCTTGAGTACTTTTCCAATGTTATTATAATACTTGAGTATAAATTGAATTAAAAAGTAAATGCCTTTTTTTAGTACATGATGCTAAGATGTAGTAATGGATTTAGTTATGACAAAACAAGAATATTCTTCACTACTTTTTGTTTTTAATTTGCTTCTTTGTGTGATCATTCCATCTAAAAGTCACCCATAATAAATTCTCAGTAGTTTCAACCAACTATTGAACCCCCTGCCAAACTCAAATATAAGTCCCTCTTGTCCCATTGCTCCACCCCTCTAAAAGTTTGTTGAAGAGAGACTCAATTCCTTGTTCATGGAAATAAGAATTGTGAGAACCCTGTGATTATCCATTTCTTCTGGTAGCAGCAAGTTAGCCAGCACCTGGACAGGTACATACAGGAGACAAATTTGGTATTTACCAGTTCTGTCTCTGTAAGAATGTTCCATGCAGTATGGTGGGCTGCATTACCACGAGTTTAGAGGCAGAGTATCACAAATCTCCAGGACACCAAGGTTCACTGTTTTGGCTGTTTATGAACAATCACATCTGAGCAGGATGATTTGTTGAAGTCAAAACACTTTTCAGAAACAGTCTAGAAGCAACTACAATATTTTCAGTGTGAAGGTTTTGATCGAGAACAAACACTCCAGAGAGAAAAGCTTGAGAGAGAGGCATCAAAAGATTGACCTTTTCAACATGAAGCAAAAATTTTGACACACTTCCAGTTTGAAGTGGCATTTAAAAGGCTTTGTTTTCATGCCAATGCAGAAAAAAACAGATCTGGAACTTGAAAACTGTTAGTAAATCAAAGCACTATTCTCTAGCAAGCTCTACTTCTTGCTTTTAACTAGAATAACCTTAATATTTAACGATATTTAGGGGTAATAACACAAAATTTGAACATTAATATAATATTTTCTTATACAATTTGTAATTTCTTAATTAATATCAAACATCTCTTAGAATCTATCAAGCTACTCCATCGTTAATCTTCATTTTTTATTTTTAAAAAAGCAACACCTATTGCTTAGATTGATGTAAAAAACACATATACAAGAATATTTTAGAACATTGAATGACTACTCAACCATACAATTGGACAGATACATAACCTAAATAATCACTGCTCAAATAAAAATTGCAAGAGCAATTGTTTGTAACATTCTTACCTGTTTTTTAGTCTTTTAGTAGTGTTTTTGTAGTTCTATATTGGCTGAAATTCATTTACTGAACTGGGTATTACTAAGTCTTTAAAAACTACACCAGAACAGTCCCAGCTGAATATAGCATTTAGTCATCATTGATTTCTGTGCAGGGATCATCAAAATGCATGCACTGAAAAGATCAGAGTTTCCAGATCTTACCTAGAGTATGCAGGTGTACAATTAGTGCTAATAAAATGAAAAAGACATTTCAAATGGTTTCCATAGTACCTGTAAAAATGCATTTGAAAAGAAAGGAAATCTCATACAGTCACATTTCCATACAGCTTTATTTTTTTCTTCTATTTGTCATAATATCATGCACCTTATTATCAAAAAATTATTGCACTTATTATAAAAATCTCAATCATGAACCTTGATTTGGACTTGCAAGAAGGGAATTATTTTATAGGGGAATAAATGAATTCAATTAAATGATACAATAAGTAGTATTTTTATTCATATTGATCTTAATGAATTAATTTACTATTTTTTTCATCTTGTAAGGGTATCAAGAGTCCTCAGTACCTACTGTGGACCCAGTTTCATGGATGCTGCTTAAAAAAAAAAACCAAACAACACAACACAACAAAACAAACAAACAAACAAACAAAACCCAAAACAAAAAAAAAATCCAAACCAAACCCAAAAAACCTGTAAAATGTGGAATGATAGTTTGGGGAAGTAAAATCTAGAAAGCATATTCTAGAAGCTATGCAATAAACACTTTACTGATCTCACTACATAGTTGGCATTTAATCTTATTAAAAGGATCAATCGTATAAGAGTGTTTATGAAATGGTTCCATATTTTTCTGTATAGATAGTTTAGGTCCCAAAAGTGTCATTGTAAAGATGCATCGAAGAAATCATGGGTGCAGAGACACTTTAACCACACATACATGAGGACGATAACCTCAGGTATGAAGATCTGGGCAATTCAAAGATGAAGAGCAGGTGCCATGAATCTGTTAAAACCCAAGAGCAGCAGACACCTTTGTTGATCTTCAGGTCTGCAGGCAAAGTGCCATGGAAATTGCACAACTACACTGCTTTCTTGTTTGTAAACATGACCAAATTTCAACTCACAAAAAGGATGTAGAAGCTTCTATCAGTCACTGCTAAAATAAATACTGCAGCAGACACTAAAGTAAAAATTCCCACAGGAAAGATACTGGAGACAGTCAGACTTTTTTCTTAGCACATTTCAACCTGTAGAAGAAAAGAAGCTGAAAAAGACTCTAACCTTCAGAAGTTAAGAATCAACATGGAAAACTTTGCTGACCCAACCAGTCACAGTAAATGAACTTTAAAGCTAGAAAATATTTTACACTGTAGTTATAAGTTGTTCCTGCTAAATTTTTTTTGAGACAACACTTCGACTCAACAGAAACCCCTGCATTCTTTTTGGAACTGTTTGATATCAAGTGAAACAAGCTGAATCACAGTTTTATTGGGTTTTTTATACATTCTACATAGAATATATAAAATTATGTAGAAATCTACATAAAATCATGAATAAAGAACAGTTTTTTCATGCAAACATTCCTGTGATAGATGTTTCTCTGCATGTCATTGGTGAATTTTAATTTTTTTAAACAAGTTACTTAAGAAAATATTATAATTGTCAGTCTTAGCCATCTAATCCATTGCAACACCTAGATACTCGTAACAAGATCATACTATAGCAACAAGTTTTCCTGATCTTTGGAGTTTTGTCGTTCTTAGCCTGGTTAATAGATGCTTATGGTTAATGTAAAGTTGAGATCTTTAAACAATTAGTAGAAGACATTCAGTATCCTAATAATTGATCTTATTCTTATTTTAGAAAAAGAAGAAAATAGATACCAGCAAATTTTCCAGGCAGTTTGTTTATTAGTGCATTTTCAGGATAGAAAACCATTTGTTTATAAAGATTTTGGATGAAAATGGGTTCACTAAGAAACAAAAACTGGAATACTATTTATAACATTTATCAAAAGGTTTGTAAGAATTGCTGTATTGACATTTGTATTTTTTTTAATATGAATGCATGAAGAGATGTAATGACACAAACAATAGACTTAATATAATATAGAGCCAGATATGCTTTTCAGTCTAAATTTTCTGTGGCATTGAAGTGAACTTTGAGCCCTCATAGTAATTTCATAAAAGGTAAACAGTTGAATTCTGTATTTATATACCCTTATTCACAAGTAACAAATTCTCAATATTGTTGTTTATTATTATAAAGAAGAGGACAACTAAAATCTCTCTTATATATCTCTTTTATTCCTGAAAGACTCAAAAAATTTAAAAATAAATTTGATGAATACCAACGGGACATGGATATGCAAGATATGTTTTGCAGAATATGCCCTTGCCCTTTTATCCTCTGCTCGCTTTTCAATTTCTTCCAAATGCTTTGTTCTACTCATAAAGAAAGTGAGACAGACAGGAAAAAAGAGAGGGCTAGCCTTGAATTTTAGACACTATTCTGTAAGGATAGCAGCAATGTAGGACATCTGGTTTTGTAAGAACATCTAGTTAAAATCCAAGACAAGGAAAAGGAAAGCAAAGAAAAAAAATCACACATACAGACTCATGAAGGGAGCAGTAGGTAATGAAATCTGCTAAGGCCGCAGGTTCAATCCTTGTATGGGCCACTCTAACTTGGTCATTGGGCTTGGTCATTCTTCTGGGCCCCTTCCAACTGAGACTATACTGTGATTCTGTGAAAACCAGAATTGCTAGATGGGTTGGTAAAGGCATGAGGCCTCTGGTGACTTTGGACAGATCAGTCACAAGATTGTAATAGGTTAAAAAGGAAATTTGAGTATCCTGGATTTGGTGTGAAAGAGAAAACTTACTGGAGGATATTTAAGATGGATCACTGAGAGTTTGGAAAACCTTTTATTAAATGCTTGGAAGGATTACGGGAATTTGCTAAATTTATTATAGATGGCTTAGGAGAAGGATCAAATATCAGAAAAAAATTGAGAGGGGCTATAGTGGAAGGCAGTCTCATGTAAACAAACTGCACTTGCATGAGTCCTGTCTGTGATCATGGTATTGTCTCTCCTCACTTCTTGGTAAATCCTGTTTCTGTCCTTACAGAGATCTGTGTGAGTACTCATCCTCTTTCGTGTGTGTGTGTGAGATGCTAGCAAGCTCAGACTAACTGCGGAGTAATTTGGCTGACTGCTCCTAGAGCTGGATACAAGTGGAAGCAGGCCTGGGCCAGCCTGGGAAAGGTTAAGGGCTTTGTGTCATTTATATGAGTGTTATTTGTATGCATTTGGTGCATCTAAAGGCACTGCAGTCATGGCTAAACTTGCCTGTTGCTGGTCAGTCATGTCTACTTGCATGTGTGTGTTGGGGAAATGTGTTGATTTTTACTACTGGCTGCATCCTGTACACAGAACCGGGTCGTGAGGTTCATTGGCTTCAGGTTTTTTTTAAGGGGCATAATTTAAGTTATCCTTAGAATGGTTCAAATTTTGCTTGAGTTTTTTTGTTTGGTTGGTTGGCTGGTTTGTTTTTGGTTTGGTTTTTTGGGGCTTTTTTGCGGGGGGGGAGGTTTTATGTTTGTTGGTTTTTTTTGATATTACAAGTTTGGTTATGCTGAAGTTCTATTTTTCAACATAGTAAAGTATTTCTACAAGTGCTGCAATGCCATACATATTAAGGAGGAAAAATGTGGGTTTGGGCTTGCTGTTTGTCTTCCGTTCAGTGGAGTTTTTTTCAAATTTTTAAAAATGATATGTGTTTCCCTTATTGCAGCTCATTATTTTCTTGTTATTTTGGGACTATGGTGTTTCTTTAAAGTAAAATCTAGTTCTTTCCCTTTCCCATTACATTATTATCTAATGACTAAATAGAGCCCTTCATAAATGTAGGCATAAGTAGACATATTTTTATATTTTTTGCATAAATGTTGTTTTGTATAAGTGAAATAACAGAATTGCTTTTCAGAACACAATGAATTGGGTGTTTTTTAAAATCAACATTATATCAAAGGTTCTGTATAAGTTTATATATTTTTATGTTCAGAATTTTGCATAGATGAGAAATACCAGAAAATTATGTTTTTGGTGACCCATTTTCCTGTTCCCATTTTTCACAGGATTTTGGACCCTATATTCTCAATTTTGCTACTGATTGTTGCAGTACAGAGGGATTGTAGTCTGCTGGCAATCACTGACTGATGAAAAGGAGTTGATGGTGTGTGCAATGCATGAGGTATCTTCCCAGGAATCATTTAATCAGAAATTGTGTTTCATATTTTTATGCTTTGTGACTTACCTATTTTCATACTACTTAGCATTGCACAGAGACTGGTAATTTACCCTTTAACTTAGCCTGGTTATTTTGGAGTCTTTGCAATTTATTTTCACACTTGGACATAGATTGATGTATGCCTGTCAAATTGGTGATATTTATGAAAACTTCGTCTTTGAAGATTGCATTGTTGGGTGAGTTCAAATGATTTCACATCATAAATCTGTGAGGCTTCATCTATAAATGTGAGTCTGCTTTGCTGCTGTTTAACTCTGGTTTTGCAGAGAAAGAGACCCAAGGCAAAAAAAAAAAAATGTTGGAAGTCAGAAACACTGAGAAGCCCAATGAGAATATTCCTTTTTTAAAGTGTTTTTTTGACTGAATATAGGTTGCTTTGACCAGAAACTACTCTGAACTTATGTACAGAGCTAGAAAGTTATCATTTCACAATGCTATAGTGCTTTAGGTTTTAGTTCCTCAGTGCATGGATGTCTGTGTCTACAGAGATGGGTACAAATCGACCCAGATTACTCTACCCATAACCTGAGTTGACTAAACAGAGCCAGCTTTAAAGAATATATTCTGCTAGGGGCATATGCAGAAACACAGTGCATATTGGCATGCTCATAACATTAACACAGCTCTGAATAAAGACAGGACTGCCCAGCTGTAATTCCACGGACAGGTATAAATGCATCCTCTGGGAACATGTCTTTTAAAAGGTTTGAAAATACTAAAAGTTAAGGTTCACATGAAAAGGGTAAAACCTATATTTTTTATTTGTTTCTCCTTTAACCCTTGCCTTTTTGCCTTGTCTAGAATCACAGATTATTTTTTGTGCAAAGCCCAATGAAGTCCCTCTAAGAACTGCTGAAACGTGGGCAAACTGATTGTTCTCAGAGCAGATGTTCCTAATTTAATTGAAGCAGCTAGGGCAGAGTTCTGAATCCCAGTTCTTAAATTACAGAATGCTTAAAAATTAGTAAAACCAAACATAATTCAAAATGTCCACTGTAGGATACTTTGATATTACTACTGCTGGTTTTTTTCTAGCAAGGGAGAACAATGACACATCCTGCAAATGCTCAGCAGAGAAGGGAAAAGCCCTACATTTTGTGTATTTTCAAAACCCTGTGTATCTATGTTCCTATATAATACCATAGATTTCTGAGTTGTTGATGTGATCTGAAGCATTTACTTGACTAAGTTCACCTTTTTGCTGCATCTTTCCATTGTTGTCCAGCATTTCATGGGAACAGTGATTTTAGCTGCATGAGTCATTTCTGCATCACCATGATTTCTGTCCTGGACAATGTAGAAGATCCATAAAACAGACAAACCCAACCCACAAAACCCCATTTTTTGTGTGTGTTACTGTGAAGCATTTTCATGCTGTTCTTAAGAAATTTAAACAAATTCTGGATTTTTGCATATTAAAAATACATTTATTATTGCCATGTTATAGATCTGTTGAGTATTTCAATAGTGCATAAGCAATGTTTTCTGTTAGGCAATTCCTAGAATGAGCTCTTGGTAGAAGTAAGCTGCAGAAATATAGGTATCAGATCTGTTTATCTCACTTATTCACTTAAAAATCAAAAGCTTTAAGGACACAACACCAAGATTTGTACCGAAGACAAGTTATATTCTGTCTTGACATGAATGAAGAGAGCATATCATTAACATCCTGAAGTCAGTAACAGTCTGTAATCACTATTGTTGCAATTTTAAATTACAGCCCTCACCTATGAAAGCCAATTTGAATACAATTGCTTTTTGATATAGAGAATTGTAACCTTGGTAAGAGAATTCCTGTCTGAGTGGTTATAGGCAATATTTTCAAAAGCATAAAAGAGATTTAGGAGCTTTAGGTTGTTAATTTCCATTGGGATTAGACTCCTAAATCATATAAATATGTTACCTAAAGTAGCTTTACCACTCAAGCATCCTGGTGAGTACTTTTGGTTTATTTATTTTTACAATTTCTTTGAATTAATGTAATTTAAATAAGTAATCTAGTTGGGCAGGGGGATGGGGATGGGGTGAGGTGGTGAGGAGGTGTGGGCGGAGCTTAGATCCTAAAAAAATAGTCAGGGATTTCTTAGCAGTCTCAAAGCAATAGTGTATGTTGAGTCTGTTGAGACTAGCCAAGCATTTTTTTTACTACAGCATAATAATCCAACCTCAAAAGATCTCTTCCCTGGAAGCAGAGATTTGACTGGCATACTCTGATGTGTTGTTTTATATAGAAATCTAATTAATGTCTAGAATTTTACTAACTTATAAATTTTGCTAATTGCTAGTGAGAGTTCCTCCAATAAATTAACCTTTGGATCTCTCCTTTTGGCAGCAAACCTCTTTAAAAGTAGGATTATAAAAGTTAATTTAATAATATCACAGGAGTTTACATTTAATACTGTCAGAATGGATGAGCAAGTCGGTTTAAAAACACAGAACTCCTTGATTACACCACAATATTTTGGACTAACTTGTTACAGCAGAAACATATTCTATATATTTTTAAACTACCAGTTCTATTGGACCAATTCAATTTCTTTTGGGTCATCTCATACATTGAAATCTAATCTCTGTTGACATAGTTAAAACTATTTACTTGAACTGAATGACAGAAAAATATCAAAATCAAATATCAAAATATCAAATATCAAAATCTGCATTCAACCTTGCAGGAGAGAGCACAGTGTGTTTTCCATAGTGTAATGGGATATTCATAAGAGTGAGAGGGGCATCCCTTAACCCTGCTCTGAATGTGTTATGAAAAAAGTGTCAAGCTATGTGTAAAAGACTGAAGATAAAAGTATGCAACAGAAGAGTTCTCCAGGTAATACTTAAATTTGTAGCAAGAGAAATCCAACTAAAATTAAAAAAAAAAAAAAAAAAAAGCATGCAACCTTATATTTATTTAGGTCTGTTGAATTTGCCAAAAATTACCACAATATGATTTTTGAAAAACAATCAAAGAACAATACCAAAAAAGACAAATATATTCTAGTGAAATAACGACAAAGCAGAGCAGAGATTTTTTGCATTTAGGCAGAGATGTCAAGATTACTCGGTGTCTTTTTCTTTTATGGAATACAACAGATTGGGCATCCTACTGGATGCCTACTGCAGGACTCATCCAAGCTGTTTTATTCTATTGCTTTTCTCTATTGAAACTAAATATTTTAACAGAGTAAGGCAAGTTAGGGAGTGAGGTCTGACAGAATAAAGAAACAAAATACAAACAAATAGACAAAACCCCCAAAGTATCCAGCTCCCCCCAAAAAATCCCATATCACCTTCAGTACCTAGCTGACCCCAGAAATTTTTTTCAGATGTTATTCAGTCCACACTGGTGGATCCCATGATTCATGTGGTCCATAACTCTCTGTGCTCTTGAATAACTCTACTGCATATTTTTCCATAATCACAGTTATCAAGAACACACAGTATTCCCTAGGAATAAACTTGGGTCAATACCCATGGATGAAAACAGAAGGCAATCCAGCAAAACCATGAATATCAGAAAATTTTCTACTTTTATCTTTCATTTTATTTGTTCTCAAATTCAGCTAAGAATGTTCTGATTTCAAAGATTTTCCTTTTACACTCTTTTAACACTGGAGAAACACATTAAACAATTAAAAATAATTTATAATGCATTTTCAGTCCAACCTTGAAACACAGCTTCACAATAAACTTGAAATATTAGTCTTTAGTTCCAGTTTGAACTAACAAGTGAGCACTGAAGTCCTGAGTTTTGAACTTCAATTTTTACAGGATAATTCCTCAGGAGCTGCAGGAGCTCCTCACTAGAAATGAAGGTTATCCTAAGAAGTGCATGGAATGTCAGCTGGGGATGGGTAAGGAGCCAACCAAAGGAGCTTATGGGTTAGCTTTAATGGAAGGGCAGGGATAGGTTATAGACATTATGTGAGGGTCTGCTACAGGCCACCCAATCAGATGAGACCCCTCTAAAGACAAATAGGAGTGACCTCATACCCACAAGCTCTGGTCCTCATGGGACACCCTGACATCTCTTGGACGGACAACACAGAAGGAATTCCTGGAATGCATTGCTGATAACTTTGTTCTCCAAATGAGAGAGGCGCTATCAAGGAGAGGTCTTATGCTGGACCTTGTTCTCATCTACAAGGAGATGCTGATGGGAATGTGAAGCTCAAGGCAGCTTTAGCTGCAGTGACCTTGAAATGGTGGAGTTCAAGATCCTTAGGGCATCGAGGAGGGCATACGACAAGCTCATTACCCTGGACTTCAGAAGAGCAGATCTTCGCCTGTTCAGGGACCGGCTTGATAGAATACCATGGAGTAAGGCCCTGAAAGGCCCTTAAAGGGCTGTTTTGTATTCAAGAAAAAGGATGGTTCGTATTCAAGGAACACCTTCTCTGAGTGATGCATCATGAGAAAGTCAGGAAAAACCACCAGACCACCTGAACAAGATGGAGAGCAAAAAGAAAGCCTACAGAGGGTGGAAGCAAGGACAGGCAGTCTGGAAGGAATGCAGAGAAATTGTCCAGGCAGACAGGAATCAGATATAAATATGGCCTGGGATGTCAAGGGCAACAAGAACAGCTTCAGTAGATATGTTGGCAAAAAAGAAAGACCAATGAAAATGTGGGTTCTGTCTGTAAGGATACTATATGTTTGGTTACTCAGGGTATGGAGACGGATGAGACATTCAATGACTTTTTGTCCTTGATCTTCACCACCAGCCACACCACCCAAGTCACAGTTAAGGGGAGAATGAAGAACCCCTTGCAGTTAGAGACCGGTTTCAAGACCATCTAAGGTTCCCTCAGGACCCATGAATGTATCTCATCAGTCCATGGGACCTGACAACAGACATTCATGGGTCCTGAGGGAACTATCAGGAGAGGCTAAAGCATTATCCACCATATTTGAGAAGTTATGGCAATCTAGTGAAGTTACTACTGGCTGGAAATGGGGAGACATAAGCCCCATTTTAGAAAGGGAAATAAAGAAGACATGAGGAACTGCTGACTGGTCAGTCTTACCTCTTTGCCTGGCAAGATCATGGAGCAGACATTTCTGAAAACTACAATTTACTGTAAGATTTTAACAGGATAAATGTGTTCTTGCCATAAAACCAAAACATAATCTTTATAATGCCTCCCTCCTTTGTATTTCTTATGAAATTTCTTCCAGATATTACAAAGAATTTTCTTCAGTATAAGATCAAATATTGATTTGTCTTGAACTTGTTTTAAACTTACTCATTAAACTAAAGACCAAAATGGAACAGTTAAAAGTAATTATAACTTAATGCATGATGTCACATCTATATTTATGCACATGACCAGAAAAAAGTAGATATATAGAAATACTTTAATATTATTTCATATAGAGGAATATTTTATTTTACCATAATCTCTGAAGAGTTACTAGGCTTTAAAGTATTGCCTCTAAATTCTTCTATCCATTAATCCCTTATACTAGCCTACCAAGAAATTTAAATATTTAAATGTTTAAAATTTTGTCATGTGACTGAACCATATCCTGATTTTTCCTCCATTTAAAAATATTTTCATGCCATTGGTGCCTTATTGATAGCAAAATTCTTCCTCCAGAAATTTGCCAAGCAATATCTTTAACAGAAAAATTCACATTAAAATAAACTCCATGTGAAAGTTCGATTAAGTCACAACTACTTAAAGCTGTATACCTCACTTCCCAAATCTACACTGTCTGTATAAAATAACTAAAACTGAAAAGTTAAGGCTTTGTCCCAGCTGCTTATTTCTATACAGTTTACTATTTGAGCTTGTTTAATGTTTAATATGTGCATGATTTATTGGTATACTAAATGTTATGATGAAGTTAGATTAATGCTAACATTTCTGAAAACAAATGGAGTCCTTCTTATGATTAAATGTTTTTCTGGACCTGCGAGGTACTACAGGCAGGTCTTCTTCAGAGTTCTTCCCTTCTACTTCAGAGTTATTAAAAAATATTTTTACCATGAAAGGACTTTTTACCTAACTAGTAAGAGAAGAAATGGAGCTGACACACCGTGCATTATGGTATGATAAGAAGCTGGTTAGTTATGTTTTCACCTTATAACACCAATTCACCAATTCAAAGCAAAAAACAATTTTACTAAATCCAAAAGTCTAAATTCTGCAAAATCTAGATATACAAGGAAATTTAGACGGCAGAATATTTGTTTTTAAATCTTATTGTAAATTTGCAAAAAAAAAGAAACAAACAAAAAACCACCAACAAAACAACAGACAGATTTACACTGCTAAATAAAACTTGGCAGTACTTATTTCTTTATTTTCTCAATGAATAAGCGATTCCATGAAAGAGGAAATTTTGGAACAGCCACAAATCTTCATGAATTCATGTTAAGTTTGTGAAATTAGTTTGGCCAGAAAAATACATGAGATGTAAATGTAACATAAGGGATAAAAAAGGTAATGGAAATAAATAAAAGCAACTGATTGCTTTCTAGTTTGCCAGCATCAAAGTAGCTGAGGAATAAAAACTCCAAGCAATCTACCCAAAATAATAATAATAAGAGTAATAATAATAATAATAATAATAGTAGTAGTAGTAGTAGTAGTAGCAGTAGCAGTAGTAGTAGTAGTAGTAGTAGTAGTAGTAAAGGATAGGAAGTTTCTAAAATTAGGCTCAAATTACCAAAGACAGAAAATAAAGTAATTTGTCCTACATCCCAGAAAAGAGGCAGGGTCACTGGAGTAAAATGAAGATAATTTGGTCAGGGGTGGCCCAAATAATTGTGTGCTAGGATACTGCCAGGCCCCTCACACAGCACAATGGCAGGTAAGAATTCAAATTAAGACTCTGGAAGAGGAAACACATTCTCTGGGCCCCTCCCAGGGGTGACTCAGGGGATTCTCAAGCCCTAGTGTCCAGGTGGGAAACCCATCACTAAGAGTCACTGGGACCAGATCTTCATGTCACCTTTGATATTGGGCAGGATTTGGAACCTGAGGGTGGGACACAGGATGCAGGGTAGGAACAGGATTTATTACGAGGCATTTAGGGGTGGAACCAAAGGTGGAAGAGGGAGGGCTTTTGGAGATTTGGAGCAAAATTGGAACCAATGAGTAGGTCATGTGGCCTGAGGAACCAGAGGAATGAGGGAGTCTAACTGTGTGAGGGTGCCTGTATATTGCTAAGGGTGAGAGTACAGGGACATTGACTGTGGGGCCTGGGGGAGTTTGGACCAATTCTGTGTGTGCAGGTGCACACGTGTTTGTACACGTGAGGTGCCAGCAGCACGTCTGGGACATCCACATGGAAGACTGAGTGTCTGATCTGAGTGTCTGGTATATGTATTTCTACTAAGGAATTCCATCCTGCTGAGCGGGATGGGGACATCGGTGCTGTGATTGTGTGAATGATCTGCGTGTCTGCCTGTGATCTCTGTGGCCAGCCATGCTTACGTGTATGTACGTGGTGTATATGTGTGCAGTGTGTGCATGCGCTTCAGCCTTGCTTGGGCATGGGAACATGGAGCTGCAGCAGTCTCTCCTTACCTGGATCCCATATTATACATTTTCTCCAAGAGATATCTTCATTGTTTATATATACATGTGTGCAAACCAAAAGGTTTGATTTGGTTCAATATGTTGTGAAATGTAGGCTAAAGAACTTTTATTTTGGGGAAAGAAAAAGCATCAGTCAAACACATTTTATGTTCTTCTGTTCCAGAAAATCATTAGGTGTCCCGATCCCACTTATCATTTTTATCAGTCTTTTAAATCCATAGATCTGTGCTTAAAGGCAGGCTCTGGCAATTTCACCTGATGTCTGTAGAGTTTCAATTCTTTTCTTCCATTAAGACACAAATCAATTTATAGAATTTAATATATCTACTGTGTGTAAAATCCTGTTAATTTAACAAATGAGGACATTGTTTCATTGTAGCACTGAAGTCCAACATTGCAGATAAGCACAGCAGGTAAACCAATGTAATCACTACTTAATCTGGTATGGCAACGGCTTTGCCCCCAGACAGCAGCAAGTCCATAACCTACTTTAGTCATAATAATAACTAATATTATTATTGTATTTCTTTAGCGGTTCCGGTGTTTTCAAATGGCTCTCAGATGATGTTCTCAAATTAACACAGATCATCACAAGGTTGATGAAATCTCCATCACCAAAGTTAAATGTCTTTTAAAAATTCTTATGCAAAGAAAGTGCACTTGTTCAGATTCTTTTAGATATTGCATATAAATGTACTTTTCCATTATAAGCACACATAATTGGAGCACACATAATTTTACAGAGAAATTGCTTCTTGAGATTTTTTTTCAAGAAAGGCAAATGTTGGGTTTTTCTTGTCTAGAATATGAGAATTTGCTTTGCTGTATTTGATCTCCATCAGCCTGGAATGCATCCTGTTTCTCACAGATTTTGAATTTATGGGATAGAGCACTGCTTTTTTATGAAAAAAAAAATCTTAATTCTGCTTCTGCTTTGTCAGGCACTGATGTGCATATTTAACTGATTATTAAAACTTCAAATGTCTTCTTATGGGAATTTTTTCGAGTTTTGAGGAGGTTTGAATGTCTCTAAACATTGTGAAGTGTTTCCTTTTTAGCTGTGTATATGACCTCTGGGTTGCCATGTAGGGAGGGGATGACAGCATGTGACTTAAGGTAAATGTGAGAGTATGACAGTGTTAAACTGCTGATAGTGATGTTTTCACACTCAGTCCAATGATCAAAGTAGACTAAAAGGACTTGGAAGCCAATGTGAACTCATTTTAGGCTGCAAATTAATAACTGAGGATAATCTCTTCAGTTATCTCACTATAAAGACTTTCTTAAGGGTTTAAAGAAAATGCATAGTTAGAGACAACAGTAACCTTCAAGAAATGAAAAATTTAACCTGAAATTAATATGAAAACTATGAACACAGAGTTGGAAAGGTAAGACAGATGTGGTGAATATACCACCAAGTTTGGAAAAGGGTTGAAATTTAGGAGAATGAAGCAGCCTGGATTCCCAACTCAAGGCTTATGAGGTACATTCACTGTCAAAACAAAACATGATCTCATTTTGAAAGGTCCCAGTTATATCTCACAATCTGATCACCCTTTTTAATAAAACAAGTCTGCTTCTCTTCTGACAATACTCTTTACAAATACTCTGTGCCTGGTGTCGTTGCACACACTACCCTTCCCTTGTGGCTATTTGCCTGCAGTGCCTTTCTCCTTGGTGAAGGGATTGTGCCATCGGCAATTCTTCATGGCCACAATCTCTTACGCAATTGCCTTGCAAAGTAGTGACAAAGATGATTTTGCATAGCACTTAAAATATAATAAGCTAAGCCACTACAGGGTAGAGGATGTGTATTCCTGCAGCTCTGAGATGATGATGATCGTTATGCAGGCAACTGCTTTCAAAACTCTTAAAAATGAGAGCTGTAAAAAGACAAAATAACATCTCTTATACTTCCCACCCTGTCTACGGTATGCACTGTGTAAGCAAATAGCACATCTGGCAGCTGACATACATTTTTTCTCTCTTTAATGATATGTATTTTCATGAACAGGAAATGTCTGATTGCAGCATATACATCTAATGACGTGAATTTTAAACCAAGCATTTAATACTTTGTCATCAGAAAAGCTTGCATGACTGATTTGTGATGGGTGACACCCCCAAAATACAAGTTCTATTGAAATTTGATCTTGCAAATCTAAATCTGTTATCTATGCAGAGCTAGATTTTCAAATCTTGCAGACATTGACTGCCTGTTTCATATGAATTTAACTCTTTCACCTGCATTTAGAATCTAGTAAAAAGGCAGATTTTTTTTCCCCAAGTCTTTTGGGCAACAAAAATATTAAATTTTGAAATCTAGTGTTATTTTGCTTTTTAAGCCACATATTCAAACCTCATTGTCTCACTTACTTATTAGTACTTGAATTATTGATATGTAATAGACAATATTGACTTCATAAAACTTAAATGATCACATAATATAAAAGTTATTAAACCCCTGTATTTATTGACTTATTTTGAATTTAAAAAAAAAATAAATTATTGACTGGCTAGTATGTTTAGACAGTTTCTGGTAAACAAGATGAATTATTTAGAAACAGCTTATTTATCCACTCTGTATTGTGTCACATTGGTATATTCTTACATAACGGAAAAATTTAAATACATGGACATAAGGGAAGTTGGACATAAGGGAACAAAACTATGTCTGATGATGTGCAGAAGCACTTATACAGGTCAGTACTTTGTATTCAGCAAAGATGTCAAGGGACAGGGAAGCAGTTCCTATTTTTCTGTTGAGGGATAAGTCACTTCATGTGCTGCCATGACTTTTAAGACTTCTTCATGTCTTCTTCTTTTAAGATTTCTTTTTTATCTTCATGTCTCTAAAAATATTTTTGTAATAAAAATGAAACTATCACTTTAAAAATAGAGGCAATCTTTTTTAAAATGTAAAATTCTAAAGTGAGAAGTCCTTAATCTGTGTTAGTCACTTGAAGACATCACTGAACTCTGACTAGGAGCTGAACCCTGGGATCCTTGTGTAAATTCATGCTGATGTCAGTGTTACTGATGTCAACTATTACAAGTTTCCAGTAGCAGAGAATGTTTTATTGTAAGAGAATTGACCTTTGCTTGAAAGATTAAGACCATCATAATTCTCTCCAAATTTTTCAACACATCAAGGATCGAGCAATATAATTATTATTATTTATAATTTTGATTCAATGATAGTAATAACTTTCAGGGTGTTTATGTTCCCTAAACTGTTATTTGTTTCTAAAAATGTAATTTTCTTTTCAATTACTGGTAGACATCCCATTTTTGACTCACGTTCCAGTATCACAACAAATACCAGTCAGTGGAAGATCTTGTATCTCAACCCACTTCACAACCAGGGTCATTAGAGAATTAAATCCACCAGTTGAGTTATTAATATGGTCCTTTGATATAACCAAATTAGGGCATCAGATTCAAGGGCTGGTGATAACATTGTTGTCTCTTTATTTTTTTATCAAGCAAATTAACTTCAGTGTTGAAGTTGCCCAGGAAACAAGTCCTCATTTTAAGATATGGCCAGGAACCAAGTACCTCTACTCTTTGTCATTTTCAAGATAATCTTCTTCTACATTTTCTTCATTTGGTTTTTATTATTCCTGGCAGTCTTTCCCAATATATTATTCATTTTCTGCAGGTGATCCACATTTGATTAATATCTTATTAATCCTGCATGCTCTAATGGCTCATTGAAATCCTTGTCTCCCTGCAGCACTTGGGCAGCAGCACTTTTGAGAAAATCTTTTGAGGAGGAGACTTGAAATAATCTACCTTGCTTTCTCTTTGACAAATATTAAAGCTATCCAAGGAAGGGAAAGGTAAGGGCAATTGGGAGAGGGAAGAAGAAAGAAAAGACAAAGGACTATACATTACATAGCTCCATATATGAAGGCCATGTGTATAGCATATCTACATATCAGTCATTCTTAGGATGAATGATTACAGGAGTGTTTCAGTTATCTTTATTGTGGAGTCAAATTCAGGAAATTGACTGGGAACATTAAATCCTACAGTTTAGTGAAAAGAATTCAGACTTCCAAAGCAAATCAAACCAAAGGTCTGTTTAGCTCAGTATTCTTTGTAATGACCTAATGTTGGGCCCCGTTTTTTAGACGAATAAAACCAAGGCCAAGTGAAGTTTAAGACTTCCTTTGGTATATCCTCTGCTTGCTAGCCAAGTTTTGTGATCTGAAAATTGCACTCAGACAACCACATTTTGTAGTGATTAATACATCCTCCTAATTGGATAAGTTTAAAACTACTTTTAATCAATTTATATTGCTGGTATCAGAAAGATCTTTTGGTTAAGAGCTTCATAGTCTTATTAAGAATTGTATCCAAATGCGTTCTATTTTTCTTTAATTCTGTTACTGAATTATTTCATTGAGTGATATAGAATAGAATAGAATAGAATAGAATAGAATAGAATAGAATATTTCACTTGGAATAAACCTAAAATGATGATTTAGTCCAATTGCCTGACCAATTCAGGGTTCGCTAAAGTTAAAGCATGTTATCAAAGGCATACTCCAAATGCCTTTTAAAGACTGACAGGCTTGGAACCTCATTCACCTCTCCAGGAAGCCTGTTCCAGTGTTTGACCACCTCAGCCAATCTCAGTATGCTTCCTAATGTCCAGATTGTCTCTGGTGAAGTTTTGGAACATTTCCACATTTCTCTAGGTAACAGAGAGAAGAGAGCAGCACCTCTCTTTCCACATCCACTCCTCAGGAAGCAATAAGGTCATCCCCTAGCCTTCTTTTCTCTAAACTAGACAAATCCATAGTCCTCAACTGCTCCTCCATAGGACATTCCTTCCATCCCTGTCTCCTGCTTTGCTGACCTCCTCTGGACATGTTCAAGGACCCTCACATCCTTCTTAAACTGTGGGGCCCAAAACTGCACAGAGCACTCAAGATGAGGCTGCACCAACACTGATTACAGCGGGATGATCTCCTCTTCTGACTGGCTGGGGATGCTGAGTTTGATGCATGCCAGGGTGGGATCTGCCTGTCAGACTACACTCCCATATCCCTTTCTGTAGGGCTGTTCCCCAGCGACTCACCTCCCAGTTTATACCTATGCTGGGCATTACACTGTCCTAGGCACAGGACCCAGCATTTGACTTTTAAATTTCATCCCATTAATCATTGCCCAATACTGCAACCAAACTAGATCCAATAGATTCATTTTCCTCATCAGGTCAGAGGGATCCCATCAGGCCCCAACATGTTTTGTCTCTTGAAGGCTCTTCTGTGGTTTAGAAATCCAAAGTTTTGGCACAGACACTAATCCTATTGTCAGATAATGGTATAATACTCTCACATGCTTCTACCAAGGTCTTCCCCCCATTTCTGTGATTATTGAAGACAACATCACCTATGCTCCCAAATTTTTTAGTGCTATTCTCAGGGCTCTGAAGTCCCTTTTGATTGACCTCAGACTTTCAGCTGTAACATCATTTGAATACATGAGAGAGTTTGCATTTAGAAAAAAAATATATTCCCCACACCACTAATGTATATCACAAGTTTTTTCCACAGTTCTCTGTTCTGCTTTCCAAGTAAAAAAAAAAAAATCTCCTTCAACCTTTCATGCATGTGATTATTCAGCTTAGGGAGTTCAACAGTGAGTTTTCTGTTCCTTTTTCAATATTTAATTCTTTACATAACTTGGTAAATTAAGCCAGGGATGACAAGAGCTAATCATCCCATACTCATTCAAAATGCTTGAACAGCAGAATACGAAATGGCCTGTGCCACATTTCTTCTTTGTGTCCTAATTGCTGAGTTATTTGTGTGTTTAAGTAATCATAGAACCATAGAATGGTTTGGGTTGGAAGGGACCTTAAGGATCATTCTGCTCCATCTCCCTTGTCATGGGCAGGGACACCTTGCACTAGACCAAGTTACTCAGAGCCCAATCCAGTCTGGTCTTGAACACCTCCAGGGATAAGGAGTCCCCAGCCTTTCTGAGCAACCTGTTCCAGTGTCTGACCAACCTCACAGTAAAGAATTTTTATCCTAATGTCTAATGTGAAGCTATTCTCTTTCAATTTAAAGCCAATGTCCCTTGTAATGCCACTGCACATCCTTGTAAAAAGTCTGTCCCCATCTTCCTTGTCATTCCTGTTTAGGAACTGAAAGACAAAAAAGAGTTCTCCCTAAAACATTATCTTCTCCAGGTGGAACAGCCCCAGTCCTCTCAGCCTGTTTCCATAAGTTATCCAGCTCTCAGGACTCTTTCCAAAAGTTTTTTCTTGTGTTAGGAGTCTGGTTTTGGTAGCAGGTAGGCTACAGGGGTGGCTTCTGTGAGAAGCTGCCAGAAGCTTCCCCATATCCAACAAAGCCAATGCCAGCTGGCTCCAGGACGGACACACCATGGCCAAGGCTGTGCCAATCAGGAATCATAGTAATGACTCTGTGAGAATATATTTAAGAAGGACAAAAAAAAAAAATCTTTTTGCACAGATGTGATTGTGGCCAGGGAAGAACAGAGTGAAAACATGTGAGTGAAAAAACTCTGCTGACACCAAGGCCAATAGAGCAGGAGAGGCAGGAGGTGCTCCAGGTGCCAGAGCAGAGATTTCCCTGCAGCCTGTGGTGCAGATCATGGTAAAGCAGCTGTACCTCTGCAGCCCATGGAGGACACCCACGCCCAAGCAGGTACATGCCATATGAATTCCCTGTGAACCCACAGGAAATCCATGATGGAGCAGGCTCCTTCCAGTGACCTGAGGACCCATGGAGAAGGTAACCCATGTTGGAGTAGGTTTCCTGATAGAACTTATGAAGAGACTCAATGTTGGAGCAGGCTGTGCCTGAAGGACTACACCCTGTGGAAGAATGACCCATATTGCAGAAGTTTGTGAAGAGCTGTTGCCTGTGGGCTGGACCCATGCTAAGGTTTGTGAATTGTCTTCCATGGGAAAGATGCCACATAGGAGCATTTCCCTGCACTACTGGGGGCAAGAAGGTACAGATGGAAAGGAGGGAGATATGGGAAGAAAAAAATGTTTTTAAGATTTGGTTTTACTTGTCATTATCCTGCTCTGATTTTGTTTGTAATAGTATCAGTTCAGATCCCTGAGTCAAGTCTGTTTTGCCTGTACTGGTATTTGGTGAGTGATCTCTCTCTGTGCTTATCTCAACTTGTGAACCTTTCATTACATTTTCTCTCTTCTGTCCAGTTGCAGAGCAGAGTGATAGAGTGGCTCTGCTGGGTGCCTGGGCACCCAGTCAGTGTCAACCCACCACAGGGTCCCAGAGCTCAACACGTGGGGTCTCAGAAGAGTAAGAGGGAGAGAATCATGTTCCTTGACCTGCTGGCCATGCTTCTGATGTAGCCCAAGATGTGATTGGCCTTCTGGGTTTCAAGCACGCATTGCCAAGCAACGTTGAGTTTTCATCCACAAACACCCTGAAGTCTCTTTCCCAGAGCTAGTCTTGATCCATTCTTTGTCCAGACTATGTTTGTCCTTGTGACTGCCCTGGTGCATGTACAGGACCTTCCAATTTGCCTTGTTGAACTTTATGATGTTCGCATCCACTTCTCAGACAAGGTCCCTCTCAAGATTGTCAAGGTCCCTGTGGATGGCATCTCCTTCCTCCAGTGCACTGCAAATCTTGGTGTCATTGGAAAACTTGTTGAGGGTGCACTCATAGACACTGTCCATGCTGCCAAGAAAGATGTTAAAAAATACCAGTCCCAAAACTGACCCCTAAGGAACACTCCTCATCACTGGTCTCCACTTGGCCATTGAGCCATTGAGTGCAAACATCCAGCCAATTTTTTATCTCTTCAGTTTAGAGACAAGGATATCATGTGTGACAATGTCAAATGCTTTGCACAAGTCCAAGTGATGGTGTCAATTGCCCTTCCCTTGTCCACCACTGCAGTAACTCCAAACCTGTCAGGCATTATTTGCTCCTGGAGAAGCCATGTTGATTGTCACCAATCAACTAATTATTTTCCATGTGCCTTAGCACAGTCTCCAGGCAGAGCTACTCAATGATCTTGCCAGACACCGAGACCTGTAGTTACCTGAGTCTTCCTTATTTCCCTTTTTAAATAATATTTATAGGGGAAATATGGTTTAAACATAAATAAACTATAAAATATAAACTGTTTTGCTAAAACTTGATTCTATGTGAACACAGTGCATCTCTGATGAAAAGATAAAAAAATATTTTCTCCCATTTAATTTCATTACCAATTCTTGCATAGAAAATTATAATCTAATTTTTGGATGTCTAACTCACTGCTTTCAAACAACAGAAAATTATAAAAGATCAGAAAAATAATTTAAGGTCAAACCATGCTCATTCTAGCTCTCTAGCTTGTGCCCAGAGCATATGGCTGGGAGTCTGATCTCTGCACACTAATCCAAAATCTTGTAGGAGTTAATGAAATCTGATCGCTACATATTATTTTAATGTCTTAGTGGGTGTGATATGCAACTCATATAATTGATATCTGTATCAAATAAACCCTGTCACAGACAATCAGAATGATTTGTCTTTGACAAATGTCCCACTTACATGTTCTCAACTTGTCTTCTGTACTGAAGAATATTTTGATCTTTGAAGCAGTATTTTGATTGTATTAGTCTGACTGTAGTCATAACCTACAGACTTGTCATTCCACTGTTCCTTCCCAAAGTGTTTAATGATGTGATTGCTGACTGGTGTTTGATTTCTTTTTTTTTTTATGGAGAGAGAAATCCCATTGCCTATTGGATAAATAAACAGTTTTAAGTATTTGTGATGATTTTTCTGAATACCATATTTGAAATTTCATGGAGGTACTTTTCTTAGAATAACCCACTAGAACTTAATCACCTGGTGGAAACTGTGACACATTTGTATCTTATTAAATACATAAGTAGATAAAAACCTCTCTGCCTTGGAGCAGTATTACGTCAAGCAGTCTTAACCATGCTGTGAGTCTTATCTGGCAGAGCAGCATTACATTTAATATTATTGGTAGTTCTGATTTACTAGGACAAATATTTTATCAGAAGATATTTGCATCTTCAATCTTGCCAGTATATTACTCAGTGATTCCAATGTCAAATATTCTCTGACTCATTTATTAAGACCCCTAAATTTTGATGGTTGTGTAACACGTCAGCCTTGTATGCTACATATCTGAACTCCCATGCTAGCTCATAGACTTGGGGTTGTCCCTAATTACAGTCTGCAGATGATGGAAGCTGGAGGCTGGCAGAGGTCAGTAGAAAGCAAAACCTAAAGTTTAATCTGAAATAAGACTTGAACCTGTTACCTAAACATAAACACCTAGTGGTTTGTGAGAGGTGCTGGGATAATTTATGGACTGAGGTGTAGGTTTATACACAGATGTTTGGCCTACTTTGTCAGGTCTGTGAAGATGTTGATTGGTATTGCACACATATTGAGATAATCAAAGTGTGTTTCAGCTGGCTGGTCCAAAGCAGTCTTAGAACCAACTAACTATTTTGACCAGGACCCCAATTCAGTTGCTTAAAACAGTGGTTGTAGTGAGACATTAAATATCAAACACACTACACCTACACGTATGTGTTCTATTTATGTATCTGTATTTTGAAGCAAATCCTTCCACATTCATTTGGGGAGAATTGGCTGATTCTTCAATAGATTTTGTTTTCTGACTGGACGGTACATCAATTTCTGACTGCAGGCATGTAGGGTTTGGGGAGTAAAAAGCTGGAGAAATGGTTTGTCGTGCCATCATATGGGTCCTACTGGGTATAAGAATCTCAGAGTTAGTTGCTAAAATTGACATTTAGGATGAGAACTGAGTAAGATGGAAATGCCACAAATGGCTCTGTGCCTTGTCTTTCCTTAGAGGAAGAGAAGGTGAGCTAGCTGAAGCCTGACGATCATTTGCTGGACTGTGGTGTTACAAGAAGTATTTGTGGTGTAGCAAACATTTTAGAGTAAAAAAGCACTAAATGGAACCTGAAATTTCAATGGAAAATGGGTGTTTTTCTAACCTTTAGGAGAACTGAACTAAGTATGCTTAGTTGAAGACAAAAAGGCAATTATTAACTTGCACTTTTGACTTTTCATATTGCAGAATTATTAGCTCTGTTTTAGACCACTCCAGCTTGTACTCAGTGATGAAACATGAGTATTGCTTGGGAGATTTTTGGCATGAATTGATCCCAAAGAGCAAACAGCACAAGTCTGAGCCAGGTCCCCTCCAGCTCACACAGTAGAGTTTATATATCCAAATACTCCACCTGTTTTCCTGACATTCCATAGAGCACACTGCAGGCATTATATTTTCACACTTTAAAAACTTTAACATTGCTTCAAATAATTTGAGCAGAGGAAAATATATCCAAACTACTTAAATATTATGTGGGGTCGCAAAGAAGGCCCCAGTAAAATTTCTATGTTTTGAATTCAACCACTTCTCTAAAAAGGGAACCAGACCTTAACAGGAGGACTGTAAGTCAGCCCACACAATTTGGTCTAGGGCCAAGGTCACCCCATACCTCTCTCCAGCATAGCGTATGAGTTTTAGTACTAAATTTATTCTTATGTTTTATTTGGTTCTTTATATAATTTTTAATCAAGCTTTATTCAACCTACTTATGACAACCTGTATTCAAAACTTACAGTGTTACATGTACTATGAAAAGAAAAAAATGTGATAGTATTTTTTTTTATGTTTCTTACCCATTTATTAAAAATTGTTTAAGATAGCACAAAGGAAATATAAAACAGTCTTGACAGCAAACAATTTTAAAGCTAGAGTGGCTATTCAGATATTAGTGCATTTCTGCTAATATTCTTACACAAAACATGGAATTTATTTCACCAGCTGGCTATCCAAAATTTGGTTTCAGTTTGTAGTTTATTATTTCTTTATTGACAAGTGTTAAAAAAGACAATTCCAGAGGATGACTCATTCCATTCCTGTCCTGGTTTAGGGCAAATTTGGGAGAAAACCCCTGAAATAGGGTTCCTCTGGAGAGGAAACCCAAATGGCCCCTCCCCCCAGCCAGTCTGGGAAAAATAACTTCCTCACAGAAAAGTGGAAAAAACTATTTATTTAACAAACAAGATGCCCACAAGCACAAAGAATGAATAATATGAAACAATAAAACCTCTCACCTCTCTGAAGAGAGATGGCAAACTGAGGCAGTCCTTGCCGTGGGTGCAGCTCAGCTCCCTCAGTCTCTCACCAGCCCCACTCCCTCCGCAGGGCCAGGCCCGGCGGCCGCAGGTGCCAGCCCTCGCTGCTCCTCTGGGTTTGTCAGTCCAGAGCAGATTTAAACAGTCCCAAGAAAAAGAAATAAACAGTCCAGGGAACTTCTCTGCCTCAGCTAGCTAAAACTAACTAAAAGCACAGGAGATCTCTGTCCCACCGCTGTCCATGCCTCAGATGAACACCGGAGCCAGGCCGTGTGGGAGTCGGGCAGTTTCTCAAAACAAAGTGTGCACTGCTGCTTCTTTCTCCCCCTTTGCTCCCAGAACCATTTTAAATGTACAGAACTTAATATACAGCACACACAGAAGAGACGATTGGGGATACAAGCATCATAGTCACCCTAGGACACAGGTGTGTGTATATATATATACACACACACATGCATATATGAATGTGTGTACATATGCTCTACATGGATAATCTTTTGGAAGTGCCAAGAGGTTCCCTCCCTTAACTTGACATAAAAAATAAATGAAATAAACTCTAATGTCTGGACAGCTGAAGTGAAGACAGCTGAGATTAACCATGGCCTTTAAAGTACATATGCTTTCTTTTTTACCCTTATCTTTCTGTCTTAAACAAAGGAACCTCCCTCATACCCAGGCAAACTGGTAATATTCACTCCTATTCACACCAGCCCATAATGAGAGACTGTCAAAAATTGCAATAATTCAACAGTGAAATAACTCACCTTGTTTCTACAGAAAAATCAAACCATGGGGAAAAAAATGCACCCATGTGTTTCAGTCCAGACATGGAAATCATCAAGAGAATCCACTTACCTAAAGAATAAAAACTCGAGACTGAAAGCCAAACAAAAATTTGCTAATTGAACATAGTCAGCTACGTGCAGAGGGGACAGACATCTGAGTTGAAAACACCATTCTCCTTGGAAATACAAATGATTTTAGAAGGCAAATATTGCAAAGGCCACAGTATTAGCCTTGGTTCTGGATAAGAATGCCCATCTACTTGGGGAGAACTGTAATATTTCCAAATTATGAGCAGCAGGGTCTGCTGCAGCAGCTGCTGGAGCTCGTAGTGGCTGTTTCCCACCATCCACAGCAGTGGGCACAGCCTGGCAACCACCATGGACACCAGAGCCAGCTGCTCCACCCCACTGGTGCAGCTGAACTGAGAGAGGGGAAAACAACCTTCATCTCTGAATAAAAAGTCTCTGTAGACAGCACTCATTTTAATTGTATTTTTCTACTGAGCTACTGAGTCTATTATTTTAGCTTCCAACAGAGTTCTTAAAATCAAAATAATTCATCTCATTTAAAGCAATACTTTTCAGCTCTTGAAGTCACTCTGTTCTGCTGCATCTTTTATGACCAGATTGCAGTCTGTTCTCTGCAGTTTGTTCTCTGCAGAGAGAGTAAAAAATGTATTGGTTTGGGGGTTTTGGATTTGGTTGGATTGTTCTCTTTAATTTAGGGTTTATTTTGCTGACTTTTTTTTAGTGGAGGTATATAAAGCTTCTGGTTTCACTATGAAAGAAGTAAAAAAGAGAAATAAATACTCAACTACCACATGTTAAAACTGCACTAGAACAGTAGACTACAATGTACATTTTTCATGCCACTGTCTAATTTTTATTATCTATACCTATAACAAAGAATTCCTTACTGAGGAAAAAAATTGTCATGTGACAATTCACTCCCTCATACAGTATTTGCTTAAAATCAGTTTCAGTAGTTGGTGGAAAGACACAGCTAAACGCAATTTTTTAAAATTAATTTGGGTTTGGATTTTTGTTTGGGATTTTTTTTTTTTTTTGTAAATTACTCTTTTTCTTTGCATTAACCTATGGAAGTATTTATCATGTGTTTCATTTTACATCAAGTTAAGAGACTGAGCCTCAAATTATGTGCAAAACCAAATAATTAGATTTTTTTTTCTGTAACAGCTGTACCATTTTCTTTTGACCATAACAATCTGCTTTAGACACTATCCCTGAATTGTCATTAATAATATTACTGAATGACTACAAAAGAAGTCTGACTTTCCATTAACACTTTTTATCCAACTTTCCAATGCAATTCATAAAGTTAACTTGCAATGCTAAAAATCACTTGAAATTGAGGAAAGGTCAACTTTTGGAGGATTTTAAGATAGGTGAACTATGACAAATCTCTTGCCAATTTTCTCTGCCCTGCATTCAGACCAATCCTTCTTGAACTTGTACTATTAGATGCTAGAGGAGAAGGGAAAAGATAGGAAAGGATGTAGCTTTCATAAATGCAAAGTCTGATTTACTAATAGGAAGTACTAGTGAAGAGTTTTGTTCTGTTTTCTACAACTTAGGTGTTATAAATCACTAAGTGAAATGACATTCTAAATGTCGTTCTAAATGACTCTGTACATTTTAAAACCCCACGTAGATATGTGATTTCATTGTGTATGAAGCATTTAATATTTTTTAAATGCTATAATAAAATTTACTTAAGTCCAGTGACTGTATATTAGAATATTTTCACATCTTGACATCAGTCTGGAGATTTTCTGTAAATCCATTGGCCGTTTCAATAAATTCAGAAGTAAAGTATAACAGTTGCATGGTAACAATTTTTAAAAGACAGTTGTTGTTTCATACTAAAATGAGATTTAAAAATATCCGTTTCTTTTCTAATGGTGATGTGAAAGTAATTATATTCAGGAACATCCTTTCAATGATTAAGTTATAAATTTTCCTAATCTTCAGAAAGCTGAATATTCAAAATCATTATTCCAAATTATTCTTGCCCAACGTAATGAGAAAAAGTATCAGTAAATTTCCCATAATTTCTCATCATCAGAAATTGTAACACTTTCTTATCAATTCATTATTGATTGCACCTTTAGAATTCAATATTTTGAGCCATCAGAAAGAGATTTTTTTTCATAGTTTATCTTCCCAATAGTTTTTGCCACCAATTAACTCTTCTGAAATGTCATTCTCATCCAGACTGTGACGCTGAGTTTGGAAGAATCTAGGATGCTGCAGGAGGTGAGAGGAGCACAGCTCAGAGCAGAGCAGAAGAAAAGGTCATTATATTCTAGTGCATAATTTAAAATTCACTGTAGTATTACAGCACCGTGTTAGTGTAGTTCTGTTTGGAACATGACCAAAATTAAACTGCATGTTTTGAATTAAAACTTAGGCTTTGGTCATGTTCCAAGCTAAATTACATTAGTAGAGTATTGTAAATAAACCAGTTTTAACAGAGGAATGAAAATATGACAGCTTTTGCTCTGCACCTCTCTACATTACATCATTGGCTCTTCTGTAGTATTGAGAAGCTGGAGTGAAACTGAGCTCTTCGGGATGCCAGCTTCATGAACTCTTCTACTTAAAGTTCAAAAGAACATTCTGGCAAGTGAACAAGTGTTAGTATGTCAGAGAAATGTTAAAAACAGCGATGATAAGAGAGTGGGGAAGAGCAGCATGACAATGTGACACTGCCAGTCTTCATTAGGCTGAATCCTCAGTAGATTTCAAGGGCTGACCTACAAGATGCATGAATTTGGCCATATGCCTTGAATTTCCCATTGCATGTATTTATAAAATCAGTCCTTTAGCACTGTGTATATATGTTGGAACAGTCTGTTAGACTGAATTAGACTTCTGCATAAATAATTCTTAAACTGTCTTCAAAATACCCAACCTCACTGTGGGGAAGTGCATCTGATTATGTGAAAAATAGGTCTATACAATCTAACTAGGGGATATTACTTCTGTCTGAAAAACAAATCAAATTACTCATGTCATCTTAGAAAAATACAAATAAATTTTCTATAATGCATAATTACACACTTTGGTCTCTACATGCCATATTTCATAATCATTTAGATAATGATAAATTGAAAATATTTATTTTGTTTAATTTTTTTTTGTTTTAATAGGAGTGTATTTAGAATCCCTCCAACTAGTAATATCTGCAATGCAGCTAGGATATTTCCACAGCTAAGATGATTCATGCAAGATAGTCTTCAGCCAGACAGCTTGAGCATTGTGGCTGGGAAAGAAGTCCAATCAACATGAATCCGAGGATCAAAGTGATGCACTGATTTATTATCAACATATAATTAACCAACCATCAATGAACTATAAATTTAGGATAAATATCAGCAATGCGGGAGATATACCACATTATCAGACAGTTGCAAAATGTTATACACATAAATAAATACCACCAAGTTCTAGTATTTAAAGGATTGCTGCAAAGGAATGTGACTGCTTTTACAAACAGTCACATGAAACAGATGAGGTTAGATGGGTAAAAGTTACTCCTGGGAAGATTTCTATTGAACACAAAGTAAATTTTTAACAAGGGAACAATCAGCCATTCAAATAATCACCTCAGAGAAATGATCAATTCCACATCAGTGGACGCTTTTTAAGATCCAGCTGGACAGAATACTGGGCCATCTTGTCTAGAACCTGCTTTTGTCAAGAAAGGTTGGATCAGATGATCCCTGAAGTCCTTTTGTGACAGAGTGAAATGATTAATGGCTTAAATATCAGATCAGCAGAGGACTTTTGCCCACTGTAGCAAATGATGCAAAGAAGCAGCTGCTCATCTGGGACCACTAAAGCCCACCCCTCCCCAAATATGCCTACTAACTGGAATTTGGTCTGTGAGGGAGCTTGAGATAAGATAAAGGTGATGCTATTGTCCAATTATTCCACATACAAAGAAAAGCAAACAAGGTTTAGCAAACAAGGGGAGAAGAATGTATCCACAAATGTGAGAGACTGGAATGCTAATGTCTCAATCAACAGTGCAAGTTGAGGACTGCCACCTCAGGCTACAAGCTGGTGTTGTACAAGATAAGGAAAGAGGCTGATAAGAGAGAGAGATCCTGCAAGGCAGGATAATGCTTTTTATCATCCCAAAGTCCTTACAGAAATGGTTCAACTGTGAAGACTCCCCTCTGGAGAAATAACAGAACATGGACATGAGAGGCAGCTGTAGCATATTGGAAGGTGTCAGGGATGACTCCCAAAGTGGTCCATCAGCATTACATCAGTGTGCAGTTCCTGCCCAAGGAGGGGTACCTAAGTGTCTCACCTGAACCTGAACTAATAAAATGCATGAAACACTGCTCTTTTGTGGACTTCTCTCACCACCTGACAGATGCAGTCTGTTGACTAGCACTTCAACAAACAGACATTGAAACCGCAACAACCAAGGCTGGTTGCAAGGTGCACAGATGGTGACATCTTTCTACTTTTACCCTTTCCTTCATTTTCCTTGTACATTTTCTTCAGTATTACCTTAATTCTTTTACATTGCTATATTACTCTAGATTACTGTCTTAGGTTATAAAACCAAAAATGTGTATTCTATTTTATCTGTTAAAAGCAGTTGAGAAGATGTTTTTTTCTTTATCTCTTGTTATTCTAGGGGGAGGGGGGTGGGTGCCTTCTGATAATAAACCAACTGTTAAAATCAGGTGGGGCAGTATTTCTTTATCTCTTTCACCACCTGTCCTCCCTCCAGGGGGATATTTTCTGCTATTGGACCATTAAGGCTCGCCAAAGACAGGACACCTTCCATCATCCCATTGTGAGATGCTCCACCCAGCGGGGGGAGCCAACCATTCCTACCTAGATAAAAACTGGGACATAAGAACACAAAGTATCTGGTTCCCCCAGATTCCTGGAGGAAGACTGGATCCTTCTTACCATCACTGGACCCTTTGCTACAAGATCATCTCTGCTCCAACAAAACCACATCTGCCACTCCAAGAAGACTTACTTTTGGACTGCTTCCAACACCCTGACCAACAGGGTGTCAGATTGTAGCTCTGACTGTGTCAGGATTTCTAAGAAATCTTTGCCTGAAAGCCCTTAATTGCAAAATTATAATTTGGAGGGGGGTGAGGGGTTTACATTCTCTATCCTAAGGGAATCTCCAGCTTTCCCTGGCAGATACCTGTCTTTCAAAACCAAGATAATTACCCTTTCCCACCTTCTTGGTGGGAAAGGTATGCCACCTTCTTGGAATTCTGTTTAGCCTTGTTTTAAAGAAAAGAATTTCTAACAAGGAAACCATGTTTTGTATCAGCACTTGTGAGACATAAAAAACCCCTAGGGAGTCTTCAAGAGGTAGACCCAAGTGGGGGGGTTACCAAGGCAACTGTTCTCCTATTGGATGTACCTGCTAGATATACTAATTAATTAATCTTAAAATTATAGATAAATCTAAAATATAAATATATTATATTTATATAAAATATATTTATATAATATATATTTATATATATATATTATATTTATATAAAATATAAATATAAAATCTAAAAATTATAGAAAATCTGAGCATGCATATAGGTATTTGTGCACCTGAAAGCTTTCATTTAAGAACTGCTCTTTACATTACCACTTAAGTGTTTCTCAGAAAGTCTTTCAGTTCTAGGCGACAAGTTACCCTCGCATTCTGGGCTGTCCTGTAACACCTTTTCAACCTTGAATTCTATGTTTGCTACACCCCCTTTTATTATTAATCTCAAGCAGATGCTTCCCCACAACCATAATCCATGACAGGGGTTGCAGGCCCTCCCTCTTCTGTGCATGTGGGAATCCCTCCTTGCACACACTCGCTCTAGGAAACCTGAGTGTCCTGGCTGCCCCTCCAGGGATGAGTGGTAGCCCCAGGAGATGAGCTCATGTCCCTAGGGTGCAGGTGCTGGAGTATGCCTATGTTGGATGTGGGCCAGATGTAGCAGCAGCTGGGAGTGCCTGTAATGTGTCCATGCTGACAAGCCCAAGAGGAGCCCAGAGTGCTGAGAGGCCACATCTGGCAGGGTCACATTTCCTGTTCCTGTCTTCTCCCACCTGTTATGAATCCATGGGTTTTGTTTGGTTTTGCTGATTCCTCTGTTTCAAAAATCTCTGTAACTCCTTGCATAGTTTTAAGACAGTCATTTTCCTCTTTAGAATTATCAGTCTGAAATGAAGTCTTCTCAGGTAGCTTGGTGTCCTACTCACACTCATGGTAACACACATTCCTGTCCCGCTGTCTGCTTTTCCAGGCGTACCATGGTGAAACCACCACACTATGAAGCTCAGCATGAAACCTATCCAAGAATCAGAGTAAGTTCTGGGTGGGCTGAGCACCTTTTATCAATCAGTGTGTCGGGAGCATTTCATACCAGAGATTTTAATCTTCAGGGCACTTGATTCCATTTACCTGAAATAATTTGGCTTGCAACTGCATCTGAATGTTCAACTACTAATATTATACAAAAGCAAAGCTTGTGCAGGGAATTTACTGTGGCTGTAATGCATAATGCATATGGAAGCCACAAATGAGATCAGGTGAAGATTTTCCTTTCAAAAGAAATTTTGAATTGTTACTTTTTGTATGTTTTACAACTTTAGTCTATAGTACACTACTGACTTCAAGCCTAGTGTAGCCAGTGAGACTAGGGAACTGATTGTCTTGCTGTACTTGGCACTGGTGAGGCCATACCTCAAGTTCCCTGGTCAGTTTTGAGACCCTCATTTCAAGAAAGATATCGAGGTGCTGGAGCATGTCCAGAGAAGGGCAACAAAGCTGGTGAAGTGTCTGAGGCAAATTTCATGAGAAGTGGCTAAGGAAACTGGGGTTGTTTAGTCTGGAGAAGAGGAGACTCGGGGGGACCTCATTGCTCTCCATAACTGCCTGAGAGGAGCTGCAGAGAAGTGGGCATCAGGGTCTTCTGCCATGTCTCAAGGGAAAAGGTGATAGAAAATGGCTCTAAGGTGCACAAAAAGATGTTCAGATTAGATATTAGAATTTCTATTTTTCACTGAAACAGCAATCAAACATTCAAATAAGTTGCTCAGGGACATGGTAAAGTGTCTCTGGAAATTTTCAAGTGACATCTATATTTTGCACCTGGGGATATGATTGAGGTGATATGGTGATTAGGTGGTGCTAGGTTGACAGTTGGATGAGATAATCATGAAGGTCTCTTCCAACCTTGATCATTCTGTGTCTCTGTGAAATCATCACCAAGCTCACATTGTTTGCACAGGTAAGTAATGATATACGTACCTACCACTCTGTTAAAATTCATGTGCCCAACTTTATAAAGCTGACTATTACTATATAAAGGGGTATAATATGTATACCCCTCAAAACCAATAAATGTACAAAGAAAGTATTAAAGTAACATACAAAAAATGAAGAAAATAAAAAATGTTGCAAATAGAACCTTAGACCTGCTCACATTTATGCTCTTCAGTAACAAGAAATGGATCACATAAGAACATCCGTCTGAACCTAAACCCAGCTGAAAAGGCTGGAAAGGACAAAACACAGACTGTTCCCACATCTGTTTAAAACCCTTACCAGTAGGAAAATTTGATTGCTTTGTCATTCTGATTGAAAAAATGCAAGTGTAACAGTATGACCTGTTAGTGAAGCCTGGTGTGCTCAGGTTACATGGTAACTTTTGTCTCCTCTCTATCTGTAAACAGAAAGTAGGACAAATTAAGCCTAGGTCAATGTGTCCTATTTCACATTGAACATCGTTATAAAAAAATCTAGTTCCGTGCTCAGCCACTTATTGATAGGCTATATAAAGTCATACAGTCATTTAGGTTGGAAAAAACCTCTAAGATAATTCTAAGTTAGTCTAGCACTGCCAAGTCTAAAGCTTTAATACCTACAATACCAGTATTCTGCAAGTGCAGGAGTCTGTAATGTTAACTGGAATAAATCATTGAAAAAACCAACAAACTCATGCAGATGAAAAGTATTGCACGTACCTACCTGATATGTTGATTCTGTTTATTACTGGGAATTCACCTTTGCTTCATGGCCCACTTTTAAAGTAGATGAAAGATGTACTTTATTAATAGCCTATATTAAATGCTGGTAAAATACAGTACTTAGCAAATGTAGAGTCATTAGAATTGATAAGGTCATCCCATCATTAAATGTAGCGGCAAAACCAGGCCAAAAGTAGCAAGTCTGTAGTAATGAATCTTAGCTATTATCATATTTTCACACATAAGGGTCTTTTAGAGGTGTTATTGCTTAGATGCCTATCCTATTCACTTCTTTTCTCATTGGATGCCAAGCATATAGGGCTTCATCTGCACAGTTAAACAAAGTAAAATAAAAAGAGCACTGCTCTACCGTATGATCATTTAAAAAACAAATGTACATAGAATACCTTTTAAATAAGTCTTTCCCTGTTACAAATACATATTCTTCACGTAGAAATTACAGTCTACAGCTATAGCATAAATAAATAAATAAATAAATAATAAAACTTTTACTCATGTAAAATTTCATACTGGTTTTAGTAAATTTCACTTAGCAACTGCTGTGTCAGGAAGATGCTTGGCTTAATGCTTGGCTTTGACTTTTAGACCTGATATAGGAAAAAAAGTAGAATTCTAAATATTTAAACACTTTGGGATGACTAGAAGCCTATTCAAGCCACTACGATCTGTACGTTGATCTGACGTAAGTCAAGTCATCCATTCTTCAGCTGCCTGTCTGTTAAAAAAAAGGAGAAAATTGTGGGTTTTGTATTTCACTGTGGTGATGTGAGGAGGCTTGTGAAATGCACAATTAATAAAGTAAATTCAAGACAAAAGTGATTCAGAACATTACATGAACCGGTACATGTACCCTACAACCTACACAGCCAATGTAGAGGAAGAATCCTGATACCCTGATTAAACACAAACAGCGTTGCTGAATTCAGATACTACTACTGCTTCTTGTATGTAGTGAAGCTGTACGTGTTCTGAAGCTTGGTGCTATTGCTAGCCATGCTGTTAATATTCATTCATAATACCTGTTAAGAATAGTGACTGCAAGCAATCTCAGTGTAATCAGCTGCAATAATTTACAATATTAGATAAACATAAAGCATCTGGGTACAAAGGAAGACCTTGAATTTCTTTCAAAAAGAATAGTTTTTTGGTTTGGTTGTTTTTGTTTTGGTTTTTTGGTTGGTCTTTTTGTTTGTTTGGGTTTTTTGTGTTTGTTTGTTTGTTTTGTGTGTTTTGTTTTTTTTTATGTAAAAGTTGCAGACTAATGAAATAATTTTCACTGGAAAGAGTATAAATAACTTGCTCACTATCAGTGCCACATCAGGTGGTCTTCCTGCTGTCCTCTTTCATAAGTTCATTACTAGACTTGATAAAAATCCCAAGATAATGAAGTCTCAAGCAGTGTGTAGAAATGGTCAGTTTAACATATGGTAAGAGAACTTTATGAAAACTATTTTTTTTTTTTTTAATTTGTAATAGATATTTTACAATTGTAAAATAAAGAGGTTTAAACCTGAGTAAAATTTTATACAGAAATTTGTTATTTCATCTTCAATTTTTTCGGCCTTCCAAACAAAGATTTTTCTCTTCTCTCACAGCTACAAAGAGTTTTAAGTCCCTTGTATGATACTGTACTCTTTCATCAGGATAAAATTTCCAGCTACAGCTGCTGATTCAACTACCACATTTATTCAATGAGATTTTTTTCTGGGTCTTATGAAGTGTGATGACAAAGTATTCTCAGACAATGCCTAAAACATTACTTGGGAAAAACTATTTCTGAATTGAATGTGATCAAATTATCTAAAATATAGCTTTTTTCTTTGTCCCAACTGTAATACTTTCTCCAGTATTACTGGAGAATACTAACAACAGCCTTAGAAAGGTATTATAAACTTACAGTATAAAAGGAGAATTCTAAGAGAGGAGGAAAAAAAAAAGGTGGCAAGGGAACATATTTAATTGAATTTTATAATCAGGAAACCTTTTTTTAATTCTAAGATCTTATAATGATGTTCATAGACAATCTTATTTAACTCAACTGATAAAACCAGATATTGGTTTTATCACAATCATTAGCAAATATCTCGATAACTATTGGATTTCTCCAATATCTCTTGAGGATCCAGCCCTGCTCAGAGTAATGGCTTAAGAATAATTAGTGAGATGGCATGATCAGATGTGTCTTGATAAATCAAAAAGGTTTAATAAAATAAAGAAAATAATACAAAACAACAAAGATTAAAGTCGAGCACGGTGTAGGGATAGATTCCACACCTGCTACAACACCCCAAGAATGCCTGCAGACCCTTTATTCTGTCACCTTTTCTACCTAATGATTGAGGATGTATGTATAGGCAAACTGCCAAAAGGAAGAGGTACAGGTTTTGACAAACAGTGACAAGGTCCAACAAGTGCTCCTCTCCTGGACCTGAGCCAATTACAAAAAGGAAAAAATAGAACTTTCTGATTAAATTTCCTAAAATGTCCAAAGGTAAACTGAAATCCTTTCCTTACACAGAACTGCCCACTTGGGAGTGGGGGGTGCATTACTACACATAACTTCAGCAGATTGACAAAACAATGTTGACCCAACCAGCTAACCCACCAGATTTCACAATTCCCTCGGAATGGATAAGGAAACATCCATTCATTTTCTGCAGAAAAGATATACATCATTATGCAAACACCATGTTTTACTAGACAGTATTTCATGTTTTGGATTAATCAATTATTATGGTACAATGTTATTACTACTTGTAAAGCATTGCAGATTCTTGCAGAAACAGGCAGCTGTGAGCTGCTACACGATCTGAAAGCATATCTCAGATCAAAATCTATTTTTTAACTAAAAAATGTCTATCTTTAATAAGACAGGCTAAATAAAATTGCGCTTTATAGATGAAATAGGCCTGTTTCACAATTAAAAAAGGTAAAATTATTAAATCAAGTCACATATCTAATCAGTAGCAGAATGAGGAACAGTATAATTTGAATTTTCTCTTGTGTATGCCAGGTCTCTTACCCTGGCTGCTTTGCAAGGGATATGATCTTAGCACTAGGTCCTATCTTCCTACAGAAAACCATTCATATTCTTTGAGCTCTGGACATCTTCTCATTAATTTCCTTCTGTTCCTCAAAATGTCAGTTGCCATCACTCATCTAACTCTGGAAAAGGTAGAGATAAAACAGTTCTCTTAAAAGTCTGATACTGGTGAACAGCTCTCAAATGTTCTAAAAGACTTGCAAGTGGGTTTGTATATAGGAATACACAGGAAACTGGAGGCTACTATGATGAGCGTTCAAAAACATTCTGCCACTTTTCCAGACTGATATTCACTAACAGCACACTTTGTGAATGGGTAGCTGTTGCTCATTATCAGCTGCTGTTACTGGATATTCACACAATTATTGCTTAACAATCTTGTTCTACATTACCTGTGAGTGCAGCACAATAGTATATTGCAATACATAAGGACACTGTGGAGCTGATGTGGTTTATGATGATCCCTTTAGTCTTTGACGTTCTTACCCAAGGTGAAGGTGGTTCAGTTTGAGAGTTCTTTCATGAAGGAAGCTAAAATCCATTTAAGCAACTCCTTTCTTTCCCATCTTTCCTCTCTCATCACTGATGAGTTTATACTCATCTCCCTTCCCAGAGGAAAAATTATTTCATCTTTTCCTCACATAATTCATATTGTTTCAGGAACAGAGACTTGTTCTGTTTCTGCAAACTAATATCTTCCTTGTCCTGTGAGTTACTTGGGTTTCTTCAGCAATCTTACTTGTTTTGCATTTTTTTGGTTGTTATTTTACACATTTTTTTCTACTTCGATGTATTTCTGTGCTCTAGTTTTGTAACTGTCCCACAAGTGACTCTTTGCCCTTTTCATTTTTAAAACATTTTATTACCTTAAATACATTTATATATTTAAGATGTGGAAAAAGATGATTAATTAAGAAAACAACAATCTACTGGCTTTCCCATGCTAACAGGTAGTAACTATTACCCTCAAAAATCGTGTCTGAAATCCTTAGGATCAATGAAGAACCAAGAAAAAGAGAAGTGGGATTATTTTCTAGGACTGTAGTAGTGCAGCCTGATAGCTACTTATGAAGAAGAAGACTCTAATTCTCCTAGACCCTTCAATCTAACATGAACAGAAACTGGAGAGCTTTGCTGAGAGGAGAGTCTGGAAAAATCAAAGGAAAATGAGAGAAGCACACATAATAAAATACAGTCTTATGAGGGCCTAAAAACTACTGAACTGTCCCACAATTTTTGCTAATGCCTACCTGATACCTTGGTGACCTTAAGACTGCCTCTTCTTAATAAGGCATACTAGATATTGCCTATGACCTCAGTACAGGTTTTTGTTTTATACCTCAATAAGCTTTTTTTATTGCCATAGGTTTGTAAGTAAAGATTTAATAGCAAAACTACAGGATGGATTTACTCCAACACCACTTATACATTCACGTACATCCACATATTTCATATATTCACTCTACATGTGAATATATGAAAGTTCTGAATTATGCTGCCTGAATTATTACTGTTTCAAAATAGTGCCAAAAGGGAGCCAATATTGTCTCTCAATAACAAGAGTGAGTAGGGAGAGGCAAAGATGAGCTTGTTGGAGAGAAGACATTTTACCTGTGGTAAAATTTCCTAAGAAGACAAATGCATAATCAGGAAGACCAGAGTGTAAGTGAAAATTTACCACTGCATCAGGAAGTATATGAATATGACATGTATCAATATCTCAGGGACCATTCACTTGGCAGTGAAGCTGGAGAAGGGTAAGCTGCAGATAAATGGAAAAAAGTATTTCAAAACCAAAGCTGTCTGCTGCTGTTTGTCATTGCCCATGTGGCACTGGTAAAAACTGGGATTATGGCAGGATTACACAGAAGGATAGGCAGAGGAGCACTGATGATTCTGCTTTCTCATAATTAATTGAAAGAGGCACTGTGATATTCTGGGAACAGGAAGAAGAATGTTTTTCTGGCAGGCTGCCCCTCTCCCTAATCCACAACTGCCTACAGTTTTGCCTGTCTCTACACTTTACAGAAAGGCTGCTGGTTCCAGCAGTGGATGCAGTCTTAACTGCCAGGTGGGAACAATCAGAAAATCAATCATAGCCAATTAATCTCTTTTGAACATTTCTGAGCTTAGAGACAATTTTAACAGAAGAGGAGGCTTGTTTACAGTCTCCAGGCTTTTTTAGTTCTGGGAAACAAGTTGTGTGCCACAGCCTTTAAAAATCACTACTATATATTTATGAAATGAAAAAAAACAATGTCTAACTAAATGTTAATCAAAAAGTTCTGGATTCTGTCCTAGCTTTCAGATTTTATGATGGATGATGACTGCTTCCTTTATTAAAAGCCATTCCTCCTTTCTCTAAATCACTTAACTCTGTTTGTTGGTGGACAGTTGCAGCTGTACAGGCAATGCAACAATTTTGCACCTGATGTTGGACATTTATCTTTTTTACATAGACTCCTGTCACTTGTTCTGCCAATATTTTTTAGCAGAATAAATTTTCCAAGAGTATCCTGTAACAAAACCTTGAGCAAAATGGAAAGTGGCTGAGGAAGAAAAAGGTTGGATTGAAACAGATATTAAGAAAGCTTTAGCTTGCAATCTTTTGATTGATTAGGAGACTATCAATTCCTGATCCTTCTTTCTCAATAAATTTGATTTCTGCCTTTCTCTGGAAACAGGATATGTTTGTTTGGTTTGTTGTTGTTATGGTTGTTGTTGTTGTTGGTTTGGGTTGGTTTTTTTTTTCCCAATCCAGAAATATAAATCTCTACTTTTCAGAAGGAAAACCTTTCCAATTGAATTTTAAATCACATTTTGAACTGCTTCAGACATGAAAATAAAGTCCCACTAGAGGACAATGAATTCTAGCTTGGATTTAGGGCTTTACTTTGTCTCTGACAGACTGCCCAACCAGAACTTTGCTTTTAACACCAGATGCAATACTGTTAATTTAAAGGACCATATTCAAGACAGAGATATATATTTCAGCAAGAGATTGCTTGCATTACTCATGGCAAACTAGTGAAACAAAGATTTTTAAACATATAATTTAGTTTTCATTATTTAAACTATTGATTCATTTTAGCATATCATCCATCTTGGACAACAAAATCCTGGTGATCAATTTTGTAATTTTTCATAATAATCTTTCTCTTGCTCAGAGTTTGTGCTCCTTTTTCCTATCATGTTGGACATGAACTGAGAGAATAATATGTTGTTACTTGTTTATAATAAAACATTTTAGTGTTTTGCAAGACAACAAAAGATATTGTCAAGGTTATGACATAATTATCTAAGGGTACAGCACAATTTTAAAGTAGATCTCCTAACACTTTTTAGAGTGCTCTTTCCGGCCTTGAGAAAACAAAGTATCACTCCTAAGGTTGCTTTCTATTAATTACACTATTCTGTTATAAATACTCACTTTGTTGTCTTGGCTGTCAAAAATTTCAGAATCAGCTCAATGTTCTCCTCAAAAAGCTCTAAATCCAGTATCACATTTTGCAATAAATATGGCTTTAAAAATCTCTTAGCAATAGGAACAATACCTATATTTTCATATATGCATATGTTTATCTATGTATGTGTTATTACATATGTGTGAATGTTGGGAATTATCAGACCTGAATGCTTCCTTCAAAACACAAATTTTTTTTTCACTAGCAGAAGTCCATATGGTATGAAAGGAGATTAAATAAGAAGGTAAACTATTGCAGTCTACTTCTTTTTTATCCCTTTCATTTTCCATGAGAATGGAAATGTGAAAACTGTATTGATTCCAGTGCTAAATTAAAAAAAAAAAAAAAAAAAAAAAAGGAAAGAAAAAAAAAGCAGAATATAGTTCTTTAGGACTATGTAATATAAATAAAGGGATTTCAAAAGCTGACTGGGTAATCCGCTGCAAAGTATAAACATATCCCCTCATAATTTATTCTGAAGTTAAAGAGAACATATATGTAAATCAGGATGGTCAGATTGGGTTGCTATTTTGAAAGATTTAGAAGATAATGTAGTCATCCTTCTGTGTACTCTCTGATTGACCATGTGAACTTATGTTATCTACCATGAAAGTCTATCCCAAGCTTTCACATCCTCAGGTTTAACAAAAGAGTTGACAATAAAGTGAAAAACAAAACATTCAGTTACCTTAAACTGATCTACGTATTTACAAATTATGTACCTTCAGAATGAATTATAGCATTTTATGAAGCTTCTGGAATATATGTGAGTAGGTTTCTATTTCTTTAATTATGCTACTCCACCCAATAAAGAACGGGCTTCTCCCCCATTTCACAATTCTATCCAGTGTCTAACATTCAAAATCAGGCAAATTAAAAAATTCTACACTGTTCCTAGAACAATGTCTAATTATATTTTTTAGTACATTGAACCAAGTGTATCTGAGGTTTTACAAAGAAATTGAATTCTTACTGTAATCTCTGAAATATGTGGCATTGTCCTAAAATTAACGAGACTGGAATTTTTTCATCACATTATGGGCAGGAGTACTTTCAATAGATTTTATTTATTGTTATGTATGAATCACAAATTATTATCAAATACAAGTTTTCTTTTTGTGATAAAATGTTTGAATGCAACTCATCATAAACAAATGCATGATTTTTTTACCTGTGGTCCTGAATGTGAATAACATTGGAGGGAAAATAAAATTCTTTATTATATAGACAATAATTTACTCAATCATCATGAAAAAAAATAGTATATTCGTTTAATATATGAATTTATGGGTATATTATTGTCACTTTCTCATATTGTACATCTTTATTATATTTTTTAAAAATACTTATTTGTGTGATGAAATATTGATATTTTCTTTTAGTATTTCATACATTCACATCTCATCTTGGGAAAGAGATATGTTTTGTCCCTCTCTTTTTCCCTTACTATATAATTAGGTACATAAACAGGAGGTCAGACTAGTAGAAAATTCAACAGATTCTACAAATTAATTCAAACAAGATACTTTTAAGGAAAATTGGATACTTAGGATTTTTAGTTGGATTATTAATGTAAGTCAAGGTACCATTCCTACAATTTATTTAAAAAGTACAAGACCTCTGTATCTGTTTCAAAATATTTTTTAATAAGAGAAAATTAACTTAATTTTTAGGCAAGTTCTTCCATTCATTTATTTTTGTTATCTCAGTTTACTAACTTCAGCTTTAAATACAATATTTTCATGCTTTTTCTTTATGGATTGTCAGAAAAAAATACTATAAAGAAATTACTGTCCATGATTTGTTTCTCTATCCTTGACTGAACTGTCAGAACTGTACATTGTTCCTTTAGGATTAAACCACTGGTGTAATTAAGAACTGATTGAAAGAAACATCAACACTGACAACTTTGCATGGTTGTGTCTGCCCTGGTGACTTTTGCTATATCAAGGCAAGTTCTGCCTGCTTTAGGAGCTAATTTCCCTCTTCTTTCCAAACATCCTGAGCACAAATGCAGAAGCAGTAGCAAAAATTGCAATTCTATATCACAGCTCATAGCTGTGGATAACTATAGATAGTTTGTAGCCCAGGAGTTTTGCAGCAGTGGAGGATACTCCTACATCTCCCTTTTGCAGTGATTCTTCTTCCCCAAGGGTACAAGCTGATCCACTCCTTTCACTCTGGTTTCTACTCTGGCACTATGTCAGCATAACTTTCTCTATGGTTGTGGCAAGAACTACGTCCAAGCACAGATCTGACTAAAGAACATCATCCTGTGGGCACCTGGTACCATGCTGTGGGTCCTGCAAAAATGACAGAAGGCTTCAGAAATAGACATTACAACGTTGATCATAAAGCCTCTTTTCTGTTTTTACTGCTGGTTTACATTCTGAAAGGCTTCATTTCCTGAGTGCATCGCTGCAGTGTCGCTTCATGTAAACACTTCCACTCTGAAAACGTTGGAGAACTCTGGCAAATGGCAGCAAGCACCTTTGAGTGGGAGGTGCTGTTGCAGTCTCTGGTGCTCGTTGGGGTGCTGTTCCCACTGAACATTGTCTGGTGGAAGCCAGCAGCAAGCACAGCACTGGCTGGATTTCCCCTGCGCAGCTTGGTGTGACGGAGCTTGCTGATCCATCACAGCCTGTCAGTGCTCCCACAGCATGCCTAATGAGGGGCTCTGAGAGAGTGTGGAAGATAGGCTATTCCTTTCCCATCTATTGATCCTTGCACCTCTAGGTGATTTGTCTTTGATGCTCATTGCAGCATCTTACAAAGCTGCAGGCTAAGAAGCCAACAATTTTTCTTCCTTAACTTGGAGGATGCCTGGAGTCAAACACTAAGACAAATATAATAACAAATGATGTGTACTTAGAAATCATACATTGGACACTAAGCAAAGGAAACAAAGCTTAATATATTTCTGCTGGGATTTCTCTTTTATTTTCCACTAATAAAGGACTTTAGGAAAAAAAGTATCAAATCTAAATAAAATAATAATTTTGCAGATGTCAAAATTACGAGCAAAATGAATGACAATATTTGAAAGAGAAAATTCAGAAACTAGAACTCACCCAAAGAATTAATTTGTACACAGACCTTCTGTTAGTCTTGTGAATATTTATTCTTTACATGCCTGTACTGGAAACTACTAGTTTTTGTTCCAAGTAAAATTTAAAAAATAGCTTGACTTGCTCTTGCATCTCAAAACCTGTTCAAGCCATATCAAACTTCAACTTAAATGGAAAGTGATAATTCATATAGTAGTTTTTCTTTCTCCTTTAAAGCTCTTACAGCTGCAGGTATACAAAATTTTTGATAAGAAGAACACTGGTTTAAGAAATAATCTGAACTGGGTAAATCTAAAGAGTGGGGAGTGGGAAATATGAATAACTAGCTTTGTTGTCTTTTTTGCTCAGAAGTTTTTAACTTCTCCTTCTAGACCTTAAAATGCCTCAGCAATACAGTCATGCAATACTAAAAATGGTACCACCATTTTACTACATCATCTCCACCATCACAGCTGCTGCTGGTCCCAGGCCACCAAAATGGTCTATTTGCCATGTTTTTTCTGTCAGTGTAGATTCTACAAAACTACTAATACAAGATGCCAGCCTCTTCCACTGATGTCAGATACCACTCCTCAAAGTCAATTTTGTCTTCTTAAATACTACTAGGTTCAGTTTTGAAGTGGCATACCTAGGCAGAGGTCAGAGCCTTCATTAGGAAACCCTGAACAGAGCAAGGAATATTGATAGAGTTCATTGTTTCCTAACAAAAATCCTTGTTGCTTTAAGTACTGTGCAATTTTCATTGAGAGCTCAATAGCCATTAAGTCTATATGATGTTTTAATAAGCTATAAAAGGGTAAGATTTTAATTGCTAATTAGCAATAAACATTGATTTTTTTTTTTTTTTGCCTCACTGCTCTCCTCAGGACAAGCCACACAGGCTCTTTAGCCTGTATTGTCAGCGTTTAATTTCAGCTCCTATCTCTTTCCCGGTTCTCACATTTTTTTTTCCACCATCAACTCTTTTTACAGTCTCCAGTTATAAACTGGAAAACTTCCAACACTGAAATTCATATAGAGAGAAAAAGCTGCAGTGGGGTAAGGAAGAATGGGAAACAGAAATTGAAATAAAAGACTAATGAAGGATAAACATTAACAATCAAAATTCAACCTCAGTTTTAGTAATGACTTTTTGATAAAAGGAGTCTTGAACTCTGCTCAGTAAGTATATATGTTAAAAATATATTAAAAAGCCAAAAAAAAGTCAAAAAAACCCAAAAAAAACCACCAAAAAAGCACCAAATCCACATAAGAAAAACCACAACCCCAAAACCTGTCAAGAATAGTTTTTAGAGTAACAGTATCTTCAGTTTACTTGTCAGATTACTTATTGTCCCTGAATTTATTTAAGTACTAGGTTTTCTGACTGACATTAAGATACTGAGGACTTGTAATTTGACTGTTGAAATTTTATGAGAGAAAATCTTGCTTTTCTGTAACTTTTGGAATCACATTATTTTCAAGTAAATGTCCCCATGGAAAAAAAAAAATATTTCCTTCTGCAGTAGCTTTCTTTCTTACCTTTTAATAAATCAAAAAGTTATGTAACTGTTTTACTACTGCAACTTTGACAGACTTCTTTAAAGCTACAGATGTGCCATGAAGAATAGAATTATATGAGAACCAGCTTTATGACGTGTAAAAAAGAAAAAAAAATCATTAATTTAAAACTTATTTTAAAACATATATTTTAAGTTAACATATATATAAGTGTATTTTTTTGTAATACATTTTTATTTTACTTTCAGAAACAAAAGCATGGTTTTGTTCTAATCTGGAAATAAAATGTTTGAAATTATCAACATTTTCAGCAAAATGCAAGTATTGACCTTCAGCCCACTTCATCAGCTTCTCCTGGATTTGGTTTAAGGAGTCTTTTCTCACTCCCTGTTCGTGGTCAAATCACTCAATATTTCCCAAATTCCTGTTTTATAAAGTGAATAAAATATTTATTTACTGTTCTTAACTCCCAAAGGGCTTTCTGTGGGTTAATCAGTTAACTTTTAACTTTGAAAATCTAAAGTGTTATATTAGTGTCAAGTGTTATTATTATGAAACCTATTAAAACCACAATGCATGATCAATTAGTTCAGGTCAAAGGATGTGTAGCTGCAAAGGATCTAATTAAAAGGTGATAAATAGAATTATTAAAAGCAGGTGATCTCTTGTACTACCTGACACTTAAAGTGCACAGAGACCTTTTAGTCACCAATATGCCCCATATTCCTTATGTCACAGACTGAATAGCCAGAGGTTTGAAAAAAGCCAATATTTTGTGTATTTAAGAGCTTATTAAGCAGACTGAAGAGCCCTCCTCTACCATATCTACAAGCCTTTATTAAAAGTGCAATATAAATGTGGCTAGATAATAGAAGAAATACAATAATAAAAATTATAAATTATATTTTGACTACTCAGAAGGCCATGCTGTTTCCTAAAGGTTTTAGGTTGCGAATTTAATGACAGAGCTTTTTAGTGACAATAGAAGCTCATCTTATATTGTAGCATTTGGGTTAATATTGTCAGAAAATTTCTTTGTCTAAACCAGGACTTCTGCTCCAGAGATAATGACATGGAATATTTAGCTACAGTTTGAAGTTGAGAAAATATATCAATACTTTTAGCATTCTTGTCACACTGATTTTCTGGATGCAAGTTGAAAGGGTGAAGGGTTTTATCCATAAAGATGTATTTATACTCTTCATCTTTTGAACTGCATCTATGTTGTGTTTTGTACTGAAAAAACCAAGCAAACCAAACCCAAAGTATCAGATTATAGCATAATTTGAGATTGCACTATTAATTTATTAAGACATTTTACCAGTGGCATTTGAGTGAATATTTTCAACGCTAGGTCTTCAGAGATCTAAAATACTGGTTCTTGGAGCACTGGTCCCCTTTGGGTTGTCAAGTGAACTACAGCGTAGCACTGTCCAACATAAGGAAGATAACCATGGTAACCCCAGTAGACCATGCTCTCCTGATCATTTTACCTAAAGGTTAGTGTATTATTCTCATGAAATGTTATTTGTTAGAATGAGATAAAGCAACTTTTTCTGTTGCTAAAGGAAAGCTTTCAGTGGTAGATAAATTGAACAGAATGTCAATAAAATTTACTCTGGTCAGTGGAAATACAAAAACTCGTATAGCCGTTGAGATGTTCATGATAGACACTGACTACTAACAGCTTCACTGGAGGTCACTTATTATTTAAAAAATGTAGTCATTTTTTGCCAAAAAGATCCACTATTATGTAATATCTGTGATAATATCATGATCAATATTTCTTATGTCATTTAACAGAATACAAGGAACCATATTTAGTCTAAATTATTATTATTGTAGAATGAAGAAAACACTACTCAAAAGCAAAAGTGTGTTCACAGAAAGACTCAAATAATACAGTTTACCAACTGAAATATTGCTGGTTAAACCACCTAACATTTTATGTTACTGCAGATTTTTGTCTGTTTTAGTCAGTTTTAAAAAGCTCAGATAAATGCTCTGCAATTAATCTGTTGGAAATAATTCTTTTAAGAATTTTTTTCTTCTTCTCTATCCCAGTATTTGCCAATTATATTCGGGGTATACATGGTTGCTTCTCATAAATCTGCAAAATAAAATTCTGCTGTTTTCTTTGCAAGTGTGATCATATCAGAAACTTCCCTAAGAAGCGTTATCTTCCTCTTCAGTAGCAAGTGGGTTTCTTCTAAAGGAATAGTATTTATTAATAACCATTAACACTGCAGATGCATATCGCTTGTTTACTTTTTCAATAAAGACAATTTTCTTCAGGCCAAATATGTGGTGAGTTTCTTTGTTAACACTAGGTGTTAAAATAAAATAAAATAAAATAAAATAAAATAAAATAAAATAAAATAGAGAAATCTCAAGCAGAACCAGTAAATCTTTTCTGGCTTCAAGTAGCATCAAAATAACAGACTAAGATGAATTGATTCATCGTCAGCCAACTGAAAATTCTGCAAGTATTAGTCAAATATTCAGGAAAAAACAACTGCAAAGCCAACAATTTAATATTTTTACAAATGTATTTCTATTTTCTTTTTTCTTTCCTTGTGATAGCATTTAGAAAATTTTCAAGACCTTTGAACATATATCTCATTTTCAGGAGTTTTTAAATGTTTTTCATTCCAACTACTAATTGAAGAAAAATGAATGAAATCAAAGCCAGCTGATAATGTTTCCTTGAAGCATCAGATATTAATGGATCAGATATCAATTAAATTTAGTGGCAGTTTCCATAACATATTTGTTCTCAGGGTTTTTTTTGGATCCTCCCATGTCTCAGTCTTGATCACTATTTTTTCACAACTGAACAAAAGGAACCATGATTGAGTTAAAAAATAGTATAAAATCTCCACAGAAACCTGGATAAGTCATCAGATAGACTCCCACACAATGATCATGGGGATTCATTCAAAGAATGTATTCAATGACATTCAACTTGAATTTCAACCCAAAGAAATGAGGATATTAAAAGATACTCAAAAAGTCAGATTGTGATGTGCTCAGTACCTGTAGCTAGGATCAGTGTTCCCAAAAAGCTCCATTCTTAATTAAAGGTAAACGAAGATGCTCTTAAATGTTTTCTGTTCAGATTAGTTGATTTAGATTAGCAAAATCATATACAGCTACATTTATAAAAATTAAAAATGCTGAGCAACTTTGCAATCTAGACCTTACTTTTAAAAAGATGTAAAAAAGATAGCTGAACTCTCTTGAGTATTTAGTTAAGTGTGATTGAAGGTCTCTTTCATAAAATCTGATCTAAATACTGACCATAATAGATTTGGAGATTGTTTTCAGTAACACTATGAATCACACCTGAAGTTTGAGAGCATTTTGCTTTCTTTTTATTAAAAACAATTTTAACAGCTGCCAGAAAAAAGAAATATAAATTCAGACATATGTTCCCTGTCACTTAGATGCAAGAATGAAAAATTAGTAATAGCAGTGGGAATATTCTTTGATTGTAAGGTAGAATAACATTTTTTTTCTATTTGCCTTAATCATGGCATCTCATAACATTACATCATTTTTCTATGGTTGTGTTCTTTGTTTATACCCTAAGAGAACAAAAATGACATAAAAATACTGGAGGCCTTTGTTTGAATTTTGTGGAACTTTGTCCTTATTTATATTTCAATTTCCTTCTAAATTTCATTTTATGAACCAATATTTTCAAAAAATAGAGTACCAAGACAGAAGGTCCATAGTGCAACAGTCAGTCTGCTCTATTGAGAAACATACAGAAGTAACAAAATACAACTTACATAGCTATACAGGGATCAGAGCAAAAGTTAAGGCTTTCCATCCAAGTGAAGGACTCCAAAAATCCCTGCTCAGCTACTGCAGAATTGAGGTGGCACCTTAGCACCAGGGTTCTTCTGCTTTGTTAGGGTTTCCCCTCACTTCTCAGTCTCTCTGGTGAAAAGAATGCAACCATTCAGTTTGAAAACCTCAGAACAGTGCATGTTTCCAGCCTCATCTGATTCACACAAATAGGGATTTACAGAAGGCATTTAAGCTTCCATTTGCTTTCAGATATTGTCAGAAGGAAATGGAAGGTGGCAGACCAGGTTGTAGTTAAGCACTCACGCCAGGACAGTAAAGTCAGGTTCTTGTTTGTACATGAGACATCAGTCTCCCTACAACCCCAGCTGCCACAAGTGAACCCTGTCAAGTGCCATAGGCTGGTTTCACTGAAAGGCAGGAGGAGAAAGAGAAACTACCTGTGTTTTTAGCTGCTTTTGTCAAAGCTATGTTTCTGTGAAGAAAAGAGTTCTCAGAGCTGCTTCCCAGCAGGTCAAGCCCCAGCTTTTGCTGATGCATGGGGTTATTCCTCCACAGGTGCAGGACCCTGCATTTGTATTTGTTGAATTTCAGAATTTTATGCTCTGCCCATTTCTCCAGCCTGTCAGGAACCTTCTGAATGGCAGCACAGCACTCTGGACTGAACAGTTCATAGACACTTTCAAGGCTGTTCTGTCCTTTAAAGATTTCCAAGCTCCAGATTAACAGTTTTGACTAAAGCCTGGACTCCTTCTTACAAATTGATGATCTTGTCTGGAACAGAAATTCAGGTGAATTCATAATTTTCTTCTAGTCAGATCAGACCTTTGTATTAGAATTAATTGAGTCTCATTACATCACTCTGCAGCAGACTAGTTTTCTTATCAACTAATGTTGATATGAAAGCTTAGATTATTAACTGTAAATCAAAAATTTTTGTATCCTTTATATGAATAAGGTTTTTTCAAAGGAAAAGGACATGTTTATATATGCCCACACTTTTTTTTTTTAATTTAGGAGAAAACCAATTAAGACTGCTATATAATGAGCAATCATGCCAAAATAAATCAATTTTCTTCATAATTTCTGTGATGTAGTACTGTAAGTTACACATGCAGGATCAATAATTGGCAATAAAATATCAAGCTATAATCCTTCGACCTCCATGATCATACTTATGTAAAAATAGAACTGAATTTTAAGCATACTGTCTGTAATTTACTACATAAGGGGAAAAAAATAGTTAGGTTTCTTGTCATTACAACAATCTAAAACATTCCCTGAAAAACTGGAAAGCTTTTGGACTGGGATGCACATAAGCATTTAAAGAAATTTCGGGAATCCAAGGATATCTCACCTGCTTTACATCACCACTAAAGAAGAGTACATAACCATTGAAAAATCTGTTAATCTGCCAGTCATATCTAAAAAGACTAATTACAGTGAGGCATTTAAAATGGTAATAGATGCCTTTGATGAGGCAGCTGCATATTGTAAATCACTTCTGAAAACTTGCAAAAGTTCTCCAGTGGAACACAGATTCCCAGACAAGGAACAGTTAAGAGAGGAATATGCAGAATGACAATTTATCTTCAGCCTGAATTTTTGTGAGGTAGAAAATCTATTTATGTAACTAAAATCTAGCTATTGTTTTCTTGTTTTCTTTTTCTACATATTGTAGCGTGGCCCTTTTCTAAAATCTGGAGGGATTTCTGAAGAAATCAGGGACAGACCAAACCCACTGATCTTGAATTGGAATGATAGCTTTATGAAGAGTAAAATATAAGGAGGGGCAGTCCAGAGTTTAATGTAAAGGTTTACATTTAATAGAAATGAAAATTTAAAGGAAATTCTTAAGTTCTGTATAAACCTTCTCAATTAGGCACCCTTTCTTCATTGAAGTTCTTGAAAATAAAATATTCCTCTTAAATGGAATTAAATTTATGTTCTACAATTTTTGCTTCCACTGCAGTATTTTTAGTTCTTTCTTATAGGACAACATATCAGAGTCACTTACTATTCCTTAGAGCTTAAAGATAGTTGAATTTCTTCTTTGGGTAGAGGCTTTTAAAATTTTGGCCAAATCACTGTGAATTTTAATCAACAGCCCAGCTGCGAAGGAGCTTGACAGAATATGACATGGTGGTCCTGGAGGACAGCAAGTTCAACATGAGCCAGCAGTGTTCTCTGGAATTTTCTCAGGACAGGAAATGGTGTCCCGGGCTGCATTAGACAAAGTATTGCCAGCAAGTGGAGGGAAGTGAACCTTCCCCTTCATTCTAAACTGGTGAGGTCACACCTGAGTATTCTGTCATGTTCTGGAATCCTCCTTGCAAGAGAGACATGGACATATGGAGACAGTCCAGTGAAGGACCATAAGGATGATGAATGGACTGGAACTCCTATACTATTAAGAAAGGTTGTGAGGGAACTGGGACTGCTCAGCCTGGAGAAGTGAAGTAGCATGATGGATATCATCACTATTTATAAATATCTGAAGGACAGTGTAAAAGAGGATGGAGCCAGGTTCTTTTCAGTGTTGCTTGGTGATGGGCTCAGAGGCAATGAACACACAATAAAACAAGGCAATGCCACAGTCAGATACGTGGAGGGCAACTAAGCTCGTCATGGCTGAAGCACGACTTATGAAGAGAAACTGGGGAAATGGGTTTGTTCAGCCAAAAACAGAAGGGGCAGGGGTGACCTTGTTGCTGTTGATAGGAAGAGGGAGCCAAGATCTTGAATGCAAATAATGGTGACAAAACAAGAGGCAATGTACACATTCTGAGACAAGATGAAATCACCATCATTAGTGGTGTCAAAGACTCAAGGAGACAAAATCCTGGGCAATGTAATTTAATCAGACTTGCTCTGAGTAATGGGTTTGGATTAGTGCCTTGTAATTGGAGTTTTTTCTATGAACCTCAGGTAAGATTTATTTTCTATTGCATCAAGAATTTTTTTCTGAAGTAACTAAAAAACCCTAGATTGGCTAAGAATGAGAAAGGTAAGCAAGATAGGAAATAACATGCAAGTCCTCACATCCATTTTTTGCTACTGGTGGCAGATGGGAGGTGTTTTTGTCTATGTCCTGAAGATGGTAGGTGAAGGTTGTAAGATCTGGTTTATATGGAAAATTGTATGGAAAATATGACACCATAAGTGAAAAAGACTTCTGAAATTATCCTAAAATACATTAAATTTCCTTTTTGAATGAAATGTATATTTATTTTTATCCAGTTTTAGACTGTATAATCTCAGATGTAAAAGTAAAAAAATAAAATAAAATATTGCTTTTACCAAGAGAAATAAAGACAATTACTCTGCAAAGTTCAAGTCTCTCCTACCTTGATCCTTTCTCCTGAAATGCTGTCAATGCCTAGAAAACTCTGATGTTTTCTATACAATATACATAAAATGTTTTGTTAAAGAAAAAGAAAAAAGTTATGATAAAGTCAAAGAAAAAGCAATAATACCATTTTTGGATATCCTTTTACATTCTTGTTTTACCTGGGAGAAGACCTTTACCTTTACCTTGTTTAACACTGGGAGAAGAATCCATATATAGATATAATTATTGCAGTGTCTTAACTCAAAGACTGAAAAGACTCCTAGACACTTCTGAAAAAAACACCTTATTAGACACATGCAGGAAAATCAAAATTGTAAATTCCTGATTTTAATTTCATTTGAGATATAAATGTAGCTATTTCATGCAGTATATAAGGGTTTTTTCAGATTTCTTCTCCAGAGGAAGAAGAAAATAACATTTATTTCCTTTTTTTCTCTCTTGGTCACCTGAAGAAAACAATTGTTCCTACTCAATAGCTTAATGATATCAGAGGAAAATAGGCAAGAAGGAGCTGGACAAATTGATAAGCAGGAAGGATCTGTGACTAGAGAAATTCACTGCCAGCTGGGATATGGACAGATTTTGTTATTCCAGATGTGACTATCAGTTTTAGGAAGTAAAACTGGATGTCGAATTCTCGTCTCCTGTACATTGAGAGTAAGATACTACGCATGTTTTCTCTACAGATTATAGTATTGGAATAAATATAAACCTGATAAGTGAAATATTGTTTTAATAATTGTAGTTGCTGGGGATGTGTCTAGTGTTTTTCCAAACAGATTAAAAGGAACATTAGCCTGTCATTCAGAAGAAAAGAAATTATGACAGTGTGCTTGATAAAAAATATATACAATCCAGAATACCTCAGGAAAAAATACTGGCATATATTTTGAATTCTCTGAAGGAAAGAACTAATGAAAACCGCACTACCACCGTAATCCCAATTCTAGTTCCTGACTATTGAAACAGTGCAGTAAGGACACTGGATATGGAAGAATTACTAGCCCAGCCCTTCACAATAAATTAGTTTGATATTACCTCATTTTATTTGCAGTAAATCCTCCCAAAGAAAGATGAAATAGTACTTAATGCAGGATAAAAAAATCATTTCCACTGAGGTCAAAGAAATATCCACATAAATAAGGATAGTTTTGGGTTTTGATTGACAATTCACATCTCCAAGACTTGCTTGGAAAAACCTGCATTGTAGTAATTCAATATCCATTTGAAAAGCATTGCAAGGTGGTTTATATGACATAAATTGTTTAACTGCAGGATATTATTGGCAGTTAACAATAACCAGGTAAAAAGGTAATAAACAAGTGTGAAAATGCTTTCAATAGGCATTGAATGTGAAGTGAATGGATAATAATCAAGGATCATTTGTTAGGCTGAAGGTCAGACATGCCATGGAGACTACCTATAAAGAAGCATGATGTATGCATGAGTGATATTTGATCACAATATCAATGTAACCCTTTAAACCATTATGTATGAGGAAATAGAACACAAAACAAGGATAGCATCTAGTTTCACCATTTTTACCCAAACAGAACAGCTATGCTTTAAATACTATTAACATAATGTTAACAATGTGAAAACATGGCAATTATGTCAAAACATATCTTCCCCAAGGGAACCTCTAATTCAGATGAAGTCAATGACAAAACTCCTGCTACCTTCCAGAAAGCTGAGTTTTCATCTCCTTGTATTTTTTAGGAATCTTATCTTCCTGATATTTGTCAAAATGTACCTCCATGATACCAGTCTTTGTTCCCATTCTAGAAAGCACATGCAAGGGAGAAAGAAGCTTATGTTGTTCCAATATGTTTTTTCTCTGCCATGGCATACAACGCACAATCACTTTCATATTGTGGACTAGCAGATTGGGGAAAAAAAATCTATGTATTCTTAATAGACTTCATGTAATCATCACTAAAAAACAACATACACTGGGCACTACAGAAAAAAAAAAAAGTTGAAATAAATGTATGAACATCATTGGGTATCCAACTCATATTAAATATTTACAGCTGTTATAATTTGTTTTGACTGTGACCTTGATAATATAAACAGTTCCCTAGCAGCTTGCTATCAGGCTTGCATTTTAGTAATGATGTTTATAGAACACTTTATTAAAGATATTAAAACTTCTAACAGCCAAGTGTAGAGAATACATCTGCAAGAAAACCCATAACACTAAACAGAGCATTACAAATGCATACTGGAAATCTATTAATAAAGAGAACTAGGTATCTGTTTAAATTAAACATTTATCTTTCACTGTTGGGGGCAAAGGTTGATATCCAACACTAATGAGGAGAGCTAAACTATTGGCCTCATCAGTTGTTTGAATAAGCTGTTGCAATATTAATTTCATGACCTCACTAGCTGTTTGCAAAATACACCTACAACAACATAAGCCATGGTCCTCTGCTATTGATGAAATTATTGATACTAATGGAAAATTCAATCTAAGTAATGTACTCAGTGCTAAGAGCCTGTGCAAAATTTTACATAAAACCATGGAGATGGTTTTATCATTACACCTATAAAGCTGACTTAGTAGAAACTGAAAAAGCTGATCTTTAAGTGGAGTTTAAACATGAAACTCTGTTTCTGTAAAATGATGAGTACAAAGTTCTACCCTACTTTAAAATTTATTTGCAGCATTTGGATTGTAGAATGAAAAGATACTGTTTTGAGGTATGTATTCTGTAATATACTAGAATAGCTGGATTTCCCAAAGCAAAAGAAAATGCTTAGAGATAATACACTACAATAGGAAGATTGCAACATCTTAGCCTTTCTCTCTTCAGTCAATAAACTCTTAGTGAAAGTTTACAAAAAGTTCTGGCTGATTCTTAGTCTATGGCCTATTTCTTGAATAATCACTTAATGCTGTGATAATTCCCTGAATGACACTGTGAGGAAACTGATACTCTTGGACATTCTCATGTAACCCAAGTGTCTCAGTCATGCCCTTCTGTCACAGTTTCCTAGGAATAGAAATAAAATACCAAGTACCTGATTTCCTGAAGTGCTAGTCAGACACCTGTGTAACTGCATTTCAAGACAGATGCAGATGTCTAACAGTTCAGAGAAATCAGCTTCTTTTTTTCATTTCAGCCTTCTTAGTCAAAATAAAGTACTGCTTAGATGCATTTTTCACTCAGTGAACTAGCATTCTAGCACAAAGGTTAGTCATTGTTACTGAGTTTTGGCTATCACAAATATTTAGTCATCTCTGCTATGCTATCTTGGGTAACAGCTCATGCTGATTCTCCATTACAACAAAGAGACATTATTTTCCCTCTTGTCACACTCAATAAATCTGTCCACTGCCCAGCAAATACATCTTGGCAGCTGTCCAATCATGGGAGTCACTAACAAGATGGTACACCTGAGGTCAACCAAATCACTCTTTAATACAATAATCACATCTCAGCTTGGCAGTCCATCACCTATCATTCTTCCCATATGAATAAACAAAACTGCAGGAGAAAATACTCCTGGGTACCCGCTTGCACTGCAATGGTGGCAGCAGCTGGTCCAGCAGATGTTTCTCATGTGATTCAGCACCTGTGCTTTTGCATTGCACTCCTGCAGTGGGCCATATTAATAGATATTTTCTTCACTTTTTCAAAATGAAATATCCATACCTAAAATAAATGTTCAGAGGGATTTAGCAGAACTCTATTTCTCTTACTTAAAGGAAACCATACAATTGTAGAAAAGAGTCTGAAAGAGCCCTAGTAGTCATTATTAGCATAATCTCTATACTTTGTAATTTATGTGTGAGTAGATTTGAGATACCTCAGTCTTTCTGGTATCTTGTAGGTCTGAAAGACATATGAAAAAAAAAAAAAAAAAAAGAGAGTTATGTTAAGTTAATGAAGATGGTATAATACATATATGTATTTTAAAAATAAAACTCTGAAGAACTTTTGATTTGGGGACCATTTATTATTAGGACGAATAATTTCTTGCCTCCTAAATAAAGCAATGGGATTTTGCTGTTTTATATACATGTTAAAAATGTAGGAGAGTGACCCAGTTTTCTACTAGAGGTTTATTAGGCCTTTCTATTTAGATATGTACAAAATCATGTGCATATAAAAATCCTTAGTCCTCAAATAATCTTATAAATCTTAGTTCCACATGGAAACCATTGGTAATGACTAAAAAAAATCCACCCATTTGGAAATCTAATGGTGTCAAAATACATATTTTTTGAGTTGGAATTAATGTTTTTTATGATTTCCTTCCAGCTCAGGATAGTCTATGATTCTATGACTATATTCCATGTACTCAAATATGTCAGAAAAAAGGAAATACAGATAAATCATGCTCATGCTTTCATCAGAACTCCTTCCCATGTGAGAATTCCAGAAGATAAAAAGAACATTTTATAATATCATTCATCTCCATCGGAACCATCTCTTTCCCTACTACCCTCTCCTTTCCAGATAAGTTCATGTCTCTAATTGACCCTTGATAGTTTATGCATTTCACCACTGTTATGAAAAGCACTTGTTAGGGGATTTCTTAGGATAGAGATCAGACTGGACAAAATAAAAATCACAAAAATATGTTCTCTGGAGTTCTTAACTTCCTAGAACTGTGTTTTTGCCTTTTTTTTTTCCCTTCCTAATTTTTATTTCTATAAAACTCTCACATCTTGTGAAAATACAGGCAGCACAAGGCTTGGTGGGACACTCTTGTAACTCAGTCTGTGTGTTAGTAAAAAACGGAGGCTTTTTCTATGCATATAAGTAATGTCTAAACTCTGATACACTCTAAAGTGATAAATCAACATCACAGTAAGCAGTGACCTGGTAATCAAAAGGATCTAGGGCTCATTTGACATTTTCAGTGTTTATAGCAAACAGGTGTATTGCTGAGTAAAAATATAAATTGGACACTATAGCTTAAAATGTCACTTCCTTTTACCTTCTATTTCCTGGGATAAATTCAAAACTATTTAAATTAATGAATAGAACCTGAGGAAATATATAAACCCTAAGCCTTTTCAGTCTTGATTTTTTGTTTTGTTTTTAATAATAATAACAACAGTTATTTTTAGTAGAGACATTACTTGCTTTTCAAAAATAGTATAAATTATAAACTACCCATTTTGCAGATAGAAGTTTTAACTACTACCAATATTACCCATTAAAATCTATCTCATATACTTTTGAGAAAGAGAAAAATGTATTTTAAAAATGAAAAGGAAAAGAAAAATGGATTTTTTCAGGACAGAAATACCTTGACATAAAGTGAAATTAAATGTCTTTCTGAAGTTCTTATGTTAACTTCTACCTTACTATGAGAATTTAGTACATCACAGATGAAAAATGTAATTCAGGTGTCTGGAAAACTGCATAGCACTGTTAAAAATGATGAGGCCCCAAACCCCATTAAGACTGTCCATTATTCCTTTAAAGACTTCTGCTTTGAAAATATATGAACTCAATCTGTGACAGAAGCTCTGCCTCAAATATTTCCTTCCTATGTGTTCATTGACAAAGACAGAGTGATTGTTAGACATTTGATGACCTCTCTGTCCTAGAAAAAAGTGACTTGTCAGTTCTTACATTTCTTCTGATATTGTAAAATGGGTAACAAAACAATTGGAACAGTTACCCATAAAAAGATGTGTGTCAAAGGAGACTCGGGCAGCTCAGTGATGTGACTTTAAAAAATGCAGCATTATCAGAGTTAAGGAAGGAAAAAAATTACAAAGCACTTAATGTCATAAAGTGCTTCCCATACATTTATATAGGAGGCTGTAATTTCAAAAATCCGCTTTTTCCTATTTTTTTCACATTCGGTTGTAAAATGCATTTTGTTATATTTAGAAATAGCTGGGGCTGGTCTCTACCAGCCACTTTGAACAGTAAAAATACATAATGTGTCACACTGACTTAGTCAACTATTTAATTAACTAATGAAGTTGCAGTATCAACAATTTCTAGTTGATAATAATGGAAAATCTAAATCAATATATGTCTATCTTTCTACATTTGTCCATCAGACATAGCTAATGTACAATAAGATTATTAAAAGGAAGCCTCATTCCTGATGTATTTTTTAAATTATGATATTTATGATAAAGTCCCAAACACCAAAAATAACATTGTCCCTAAACCCATCACAAAACCTTAGTTACAACTTTAGTTAATCATCTAAAGATTCATTAACTACTGGGAGGATTTTCAAAATTGCTTAAGGAGGTGCCAAGTGGTAATATATTTTGTTTGTAATACCCCTTAGTACCTATCTGAACCTCTAAACAAATATTTTTGTTAAGTTTTACTCTGATACTCATATCATAAAGTGACTTAAACATCTAAATCAATGGAACTCTTATGTTACTTATATACTTTGGAAATGTTAAAATCACATTAATTGCTAGTGATACTGGAAAGTCAATTTCAGAAACTTTAAAAGATACTAAATTTGAAGCTTTACTGAAAATGAGTCATATAATTGTAGGCAAAGTCAGACCAGGAGAACTGCTAGAAACTCCTGGAATATTAAGGTTTTTTTCTTTCAAGAATTCAGTCTTTACTATTAAAAGCAGGTTATTAGAGTAAATACTAAAGTAAAATTTCTCTGCTATTATGTCCTCAACATTAAATAAAAATGTGAATCAGGGAAAATTTATTAACTTTTTTGCCTTTATATCCCTACCCATAATATATATCAAGCAACTAATTTTACATTTCTTATGATGACTATGGTAGTTGTGCTTAATTTTCAAGCAACAAGACATGAAACATCTCATTCATATGATAAATAAGAATGAGAGTATTAATGGTTCCTCAGAATGCATTAAAGATCGCTCCAACTCAGAAGGTCAGAAAAAACCCTGGGAACCTTTTAAAACCTCAAATCTGATTGTAACTGTTTTCAGAGATGCTTTGTGTGGACCAGTTATGGCAGGAAAAAACTAAAAAGATGTACTGGTGAAGGAGAGAGTTCAACATGTAGTTGTTACTACTTTGGAAGTAGAGCGTATTCCCGAATAGTTTATGTTAGTTTGAAGACTTTCACTGACATAGCTACTGTGGTCAGAGATGGATCGTTCAATGATCTCTGTGGAGCACAGCTGGTGCTGGGAGAAGCTGTTGGCATATATTAAGATATGCAGTCAGACCAGTGATGTCATATCTTTTATTTTGTCTGTGAGTGTTTCACTGTATTGATGTAAAATGTAGTATTCCTTATCGAATTGTGTTATACCATGAGCTCTCAGAATTTCTTTAAGAAAAGTGATTATATATTAGCATAAATTCTCTTACTTGTTCCTCTTCTGCTTAAATGAGAAATTCCCCAAACTAAAATATGGAGGAGGAATGTTACTGATTTATTCCCTCTATTTTACATTATTTTAGATACATTATGTGATTATAAAGCAATTAAAAAAATAATCTCACATGGAAAAATAGACTTGATGATTGCAGCCTAGGTTGACATTAGCCGGAGGATATGACTTGGGTTTCACTGATTCAGTGATAAGTGTGTATTCTATTTCATTTGCTGGAAGCAGTTGGGGAGATGTTTTTCTTTATCTCTTGTTGCTCTGGGGGGAAGGGAGCGGGTGCCTTCTGATAATGGGCCAACTGTTAAAACCACGTGGGGCATTGCTTCTTATCTCTTTCACTGCCTGTCCTCCCTCCAGGGGGATATTTTCTGCTAATGGGCCATTAAGGCTCACTTAAGGGCATGACATATTCTATCATCCCCATTGTGAGATGCTCCACCCAGTGTGGGGAGCCAACCATTCCTACCTGGATAAAAACTGAGATGTAGGAACATGTCTGGTTCCACTGGATTCCCGAAGGAAGACTGGACCCTTCTCACCATCACTGGACCCTTTTTCTCTCAGGATCATCTCTGCTGCAACAGAAGTAAATACGTGTGGGTAAACTGAGTTACAAATGAGCTAATGAGCTAAGATTGGGAAAACTTGTAGATTCTTAAATATACCATTGGCCTTGAGACCTGTGGAAATCTTCTGTGTTCATTTTACTTCATTAGTTCTTTTTTCTCGGATATCAGAACCATATCTGCCACTCCAGGAGGACTCACTTTTGGACTGCTTCCAACACCCTGACCAACAGGGTGTCAGGTTGTAGCTCTGACTCTCTCAGGCTTTCTAAGATTGTTGTTCGTTTGTTTACTTGTTTGTTTGTTTTCTACTACATTTGTATTGTTAATATTCCTTGTAAAGAACTGTCATTCCTATTCCCAAATCTTTGCCTGAAAGCCCTTAATTGCAAAATTATTATTTGGAGGGGGTGAGTGGTTTACATTCACCATTCCAAGGGAGACTCCAGCTTTCCCTGGCAGATACCTGTCTTTCAAAACCAAGACAATGAACAACTTTGACCTGTATGTTTTCAAACATTCTGAGCTTTCTTTAGTTTAGAATGTCAAAACCTGAACAAATTTTCCCTTTGATAGCTGCTGCAAGCTACTGTTCCATCAGAAACTGAAACAACAACCCATCTCACCTAGCTATTTTCACAGAGTTTCTACTAAGAAAGCCAGGTAGAAAAGTGTATAAGCTTGGAAAACCAATAGGGAACAAAGATAAAGAGATAGAAGATAGGGCAAGCAATCTGAAACACAAGATGATAAGCAAAGATTTTTAAATAGTAATATTCTGGAAAGTGTGTTTGGAGAGAGAAATATAAAGAAGATGAAAGTTGTGAGTCAAAAGTCATGGGTGAATACCAAAATTGACTTCTGGACTACACAAGAAAAGAATAAAATGAGCTGTGAGTGTGATATTTATCTAAACAAGCACATAAAATGGAAATGGGCAATTCTAATATATAAGGAATTAGTCACTCATACACACATATATATACGCATGAGGGTCAGTGGAACATGTATTGGATTTATAGTTGAAATCAAGATCAAAAATTTTAAAAGGCATGACAGAGGAATCATTACATTTTATGATCTATATTATTCAAGAAATCAAATTAAGTTGCTATAATGTTCTTCTCTTTTCCAAAGACCTGAAATTAATTTAATATGTAGATTCCTTCCAGTAAAAAACAATAAATCACTCCTTCCTTTTTTGAATACAAGCTGCTAGCATGTGCATTTTCTACCTCTGATCTTGGAAGCTAAGAGAGGACAATGGAAGATGTTGATTTTTCTGCATTTTTCCCAAAATTCTTTCCTTAATCACCCTCACCAAAAAAATGTTTTAATGCTTACATGGACAGAGCTTCTGCTACATTTGGGTTTATTTTTTCTGTTATTTTTTACTGTTTCTTCATTTGTCATCAGAACAGGTTACAAAACCTGGTTGTAGAGCACAGGTTATCTAATTTACTCCAATGTCTACCATTCATCTTCTTACTTGTTTTTAATTTTCTAATTGCCCAGGAGTAGTATAGGGCAAGAGTTGACCCTGATGTCAATATCAATCTTATGGAGATGATAATTTACTTAAGAAAAAAAAAAAAAAAAAAAAAGGAACAGTTGTATTAGAAAACTGGAAAGATGGAATTGATCAGGGTTTCTAGTGTTACTATTCCCTGGGGTATAACAGATTTTGGATAGCTTTGATCATGCAGTAAGTTGGCTTTCAGGTTAGTTTTCAGAATAAGATGGTAGAGATCACCTTATGCCAGATAAGCAGGAATAACTTGTGTAATAACTATCATTAAAATATATATAAGCAATATTACTGAAAATTAAATGCAACAAATTTTCAAATGAGATCCAGTTCCCTTGTAAAACTGTGAAAATTTGTATCTGTAGTCTGAGAAGGACATTGAAAGAGAGAAGGGACATTGAAAATACTCTAGAAAGCACAAAAAAATGAGGCTTATTTTTCTTATAAAATGAACCATGATTTTTATAGCCTTAAATTCCTGGTTTAGTGAATCAAGCTGTGCATGCCTCAAAAGAACATTAGGAACAATGAGTCAAAGAAGATACAATTAAGGCCTTAATATTGTAAGACCTTTTTTTTTTGTTTTGGTGTAGTTTTATTAGGAACAAAGTTTTTTCCTCATAAAATGAAGAAAAATAGGCACTTGTGCTGTTAAGGCAGGTGAAAAAATATAAACAGAATATGAATGCAAAATACATATGGAAAAAAACTAAATTCCTACACATTGGATGCCTGTCTTTTAGGATCTTGATCTGTGGGGGAGAATCTAGCTTCCATCCCAATCAGATGCTCTCCTGAGATGCAAAAGTTACAGATTTTAAGATTTCTAGGCCAAGCAGAACATAGGGGTCTCACTTCCTGAGCAAAGAATTTCAATAGCGAAGCTAATAGATAATTTATTTTTATCCTCCAGGAGCAACTTTCTGAAAGAAATCTAGACCTATCTGTGTGTGTTAAGCATATTGCTAATGTGCCACCTGAACCAGCAAAGGGAACATCAAGTCTGGGATATCAGCAAACCTACTCACAGGGCTATGACCAATGCAAAGTACCAGCAACTTTGATCCTACTGTGTTTCTGTTCCTTCTGATCCAGCCACACACCCCCTGGGTGCTAACAAGCTCAGATAACCTTGACTGCTCATTACTCTTGATGTAATTATTGCTTTCTTATTTCCAGTACCATGATAACAAATGTATATTTGTTATCAAAATGACAATGTCTTGCCTAAGCAGCTGTGTGATTTATTTTTGTTTTTCATGGCTTGCGTTGCCAGACTGATACGTAATTAAAGTGTGCAGCTTGCTGTAAAGCAGAGTACAGTCATTCTACATGAAAAACTATCAGTTGTTACCATTACCAGACAAAGAAATTGGTATCAAAATCTTAGGTTAATCAAGAATTAAAATAAACAAACCAAACAACAAAACAAACAAACAAACAAAAACCCAACAAAAAAAAATCAAGCAAAACCCAAAACAAGCAAGCAAGCCCAAACCAACTAACCAAATGAACTAACAAAAAGGAAACAAACAAAAAAAAATCACAAAACTAACCAAGCAACTGCCTTTAGAATTATAAAGTGTTATGGGGGTTTGGTATTTTAATCAATGAATAAACTACTTAAAACAAAAATTAAAAATAAAATTAGCCAACCAGAAAATAGGGAGAAGTTCAGGTTATCTTACCTCAGGGATATCAGTAAAATCAAGTTAAAATATGATACATTGATGGCAATTAAATAAACTTGCTGAAATGCCACTATACAGTAATGCTGTGATATCCAAATATAACGTAGAGTTTCATCCTGACAAACACACTTATGTCTATGTGCAAAATTATCATTTGACTGAACTATGTGCAAATCTGCACTGTTCATTTTGTGAAACTTTAGCAGCATTCAACACCTATCAGATAGCTGAAAATTGTTGGACAAGTCACAGCTTCTTACTTTATCCTATGTTTCCGTTTCTGTTTTAGAGCTTATCCTCTATTACTCCGTCATTGCTCCTGAAGTTATTTTTCCTGAATCTTTTTAAAAAGCCGATCATATAACTCTAATCTGCATAAGTGTGTCTATCTAGAGGTGTGCCATATTTTGCAAAAAGTAATTAAGCAATTTTTAAAAAACAGTATTAAGAGAATGTCAGGGGAAAAAAATGGAGTCCATGAGCACTGTACAGCAAGGCACTACTTCAAGGTGCTGCTTTTGAGTCTAGAGAACTGGAATTTTGATGGAATGATACACTCCACTTCCAGATGCAAATTAGAAATTGAGGAACCCTGGCATTCACCTTGCTAATCACTGCTCATTTTCTCAAGAAAGAGAAATTTAGATCTTTATGTTAAGGATTCTGAAGTATAGGTAATTGTCTCTAAAGCAGGAACCACTAGAGTATGATTAAAGTAAAAGACTGAGATAAAAGACAAACAGGGGAACAAAATACCAAAATGAATAGGTAGTCAAAACCAAGTGTTTTACTAGAGTATGGAACACTTTCTATAAATTAAAGGAGCAAGCAAAACAAACATATAAGAGCAAAATGTGAGTCTGTGACCACTGAGACAAGAATTTGATCTGGAAACTGCCCCAAAAAAGCAGGGAGGTACAGTGAAATTGTAAGCACACAATTTTATTGGTAAGAATATTTATGCAAATAATGAAATTCATTGTACTTACAGCCACACCATGCCTATTTTTTGTTTAAGTCTACCAAATCTAAACCCAGAATCAATAATATCTTAACGAATTATTTTTTCTCACATTAACAAATGAAACCTATAGTGTATGATAAAGATCGATGCTTTTATTTAATGAGATCCATAATTCCTCAAATAACCTTTAAAAACCTGTGACTGGTATGAGTCTTTGTAGACTGTATTTCACAGGAAGTAAATACGTGTGGGTAAACTGACTTACAAATGAGCTAATGAGCTAAGATTGGGAAAACTTGTAGATTCTTAAATATGCCATTGGGCTTGAGACCTGTGGAAATCTTCTGTGTTCACTTTACTTCATTAGTTCTTTTTTCTGGGATTATTACAGAAACAGAAAGATGGCAGGTGAATTTAGAGATTAATCCATTAGGCTGTACATGCTTCCCTTTCAAAGTTTGTTAATTCCCTTTCCTCTTTGTCAGTTTTAATTTGTCACTAAAACTAGAATGAAATAATTGTGTCAGTGTCTGAGTTCTGTTTCATAGTCAAGGTTTTAGTGCAGGTATAAAATTGGCTTTTGGATTCTACTGACACTGGTTAAATGATTATGGAGTAACACATGTTGAGTCAAGGCTCCTGACATGTCAAATTAAATCAAAATTAGTTCAGTCACAGTCTAGTGTTTATGCACACTGGTAACATATATTGTAAATTTACTATAAAGTTGCTGCATGCAAAATATTACAATGAAATGTAATCATTGCCTTTTTCAGACCAATGGCAAGGAATTATAAATAGTGAAGTTATTTAGACTAGGACTCTGAAATATCTTTTCGTTCTGGTAAGTCACTACCTCATTTAAAATAGGGCTTTACAAAGCACCTGTCTGTCAAATCAATATTCTATGCAATGATTAGGCACCAACACTATCAAAGTCATTCTAACCTTTCAGAACTCTCTTTGGCTAGTTTCCCACATTAGTCATAAAACCAGTACAAAGTCTACTTCCATTCAGCCTTTTACAGCTATTAAAAAAATTGGAACATTTAATTCACACTCTGACATCCTTACAGAGGAAAATGCAGGCAAGAGCATTCTCTAGGCTTTTGTAAAGGGTCATCAAACTGAATTCCAAGGCTAATCCATACACACAAATAAAATTACATGTTTGTTTCTGAAAACAGCTATGTAAAAAAAAAAAAGATCATGTATTTATGTGAGAGTCAGAAAATATCAGGGCTGCGATACTGAATTCTACTGTTGTAAGTCTTATTGCTGCAGACAAGGACAGATTATGAATTTTATTTGAACATGAAAACAAGGTGATTAAACCCTAAAGAACCTTCTATTGAGATACCTAACCTTGACAGAAAAGAGTAAGTATTCATTTTTACTTGTTTTAGACACTTTAATAATGTTATCAGGAGATTGTGTACATGGAATAACAACATTGGCATTAATAGGCTTCCTTTTACAGATATCAGTTAGTCATAAAATTAAGAGCTGTTGAAACAAGACTTTAATTTCCAACATATAAGTGATTTTAAGATTAATTAAAAATCCATCAGGATTATAAAATTTCTAGTGTCTTCAGTAAAATCAAAGCTGAATAAATAAATGAAAATGCAATATTTTGCCTAAAAAGACAACAGAAATATTCATTATTAAAATTATTTGCCTTTCTAATGAGCTATACAAATCAAGTTACATGTATATTGCTCTTGTTAGGCTCTCTGGGCCCACTTTAATTCAGGCATCTGTGTATGCTGTGTGATAATGCTGTTTAGTGATAAAATACTGCCACATAGCATCACATTTTAGCATCTGACACACCACATGCTGGCTAAAATGTTCTGCACTTATTTGTCAGTTGGTGTTTTACCACTGAATTCAGCAGAAGGCAACACAAGTAAGGAAAAATAAGTGTCTAACTTCACCTGTTGATTTTCTTACTGCTTTGGTGATAATAGAAAATTCAATTGGTGAATACAGCAAAAAAGAAATAGGACTTCATATAAAACTAGGTCAATATCAAATACATTCAAAGAAAAGTAGGGAGACCAAGGTACAAAAACCTGAAGTGACTGGTTCCAAATTATTCAGGCAGCTCACAGAAAAAAAAGCAAATAGAGGAACTCATACTTGTAAAGTGTCAGGTCAGCAGCTTCAAAACCCAAGCCTTTGCCATTCTGAAGGCAAAAAAAAAAATTTCCAGTTGTTTGAGAAGTTAAAATACATAGTGGCTCAAGCATTCTGAAACAGAGACCAAAAGATGCTCTTTCCAACTCCTCTGAACTCTGTTTCCTTCACATTACACACACAACCAAGAATTCTAGATGTATCTAAGGTACATAAGAAACCACACTAAGATGAAATTCATATTTTGGTAACAATCAATCATTTTTTGTCATTAGAAAGTCCAGATCCAACAGAAATAAAATTTGAAGGGAAAATGTATTTTCAAGGGAAAATATATTCATCTCATTGAGTTTTCTTTGCATAGGAACACAATAAATACTGTAATATTATAAAAAGTATATTCTTCAGTGATGATGGTTTGGAGCAAATGTCTTTTCCTCTGTAGTTTGTATTATCTGTCAGTGTCCATTAGGAGTAGATTTTTTTTTCCACCTTCTTTGCTACAGTCTTTATAGATGAATAGATGTTACATTTCCCTACCATGGGTAGTAATAATATATAAGTTAAATTACTACCATGAACTATAATAAAGTTCAGAATGACAAAAGACCATTAAAAAACCTCAGCAATAATCATGGATTCTTCGTCATCTATTTCATTATTAAGACCCACCAAATTAATTTTTGTAACTTACATGTATTTCATTAACCACATTGTATGATTTGTGGTTTGAGGGAAGTTTTCATCCTTCATGTACAAGATCTCTCCACTGCATTCCAGAGGAATCTCTCCACTGCATTCCAGAGGAATTAAACCCAAAAGTTCCAGGGCTCCCCTAATTAATTTTTGAAAGCAGTGAATACTTACTATACCAGGGTTACCACAAAGTGTTGATTTCAGTTTTCTTTCTTTTGACCTTCCTCTGTCTTTGAATTTTTGTGTGGCTTGTGTGTGGCAAGTCTTCCCTGTATGCACCAGCTGAGAATTTTCTTCGGTTGTGGTGAGCTCCTCAGCAGCTGAATTAAGTAATTCAAATTTGCTTTGTTCAACTCAAGCTGTGTTAGGATGCTCTAAAAGGATATTTTGAGATGAAATTACATTTTAATCTTCAACTTGATGAAGTCAAGGCACTCATACAGAACTTGTAGGAACTCTTTGCCTTATAGAGCTATACAAAAATCACACTGTTTATTTCTATTTTATGCAGTTTACAAAACATAATTTAAATTTAGTAAAACAGTCCAGTTCATCTCTTTGAGGTAGGATATCTCATCTGTAATCATCAGTGTTCCCAAGATAGAACATCTTCAAATATACAGTTTTTAGAGACAGCTAAAAGTTGCTTCACAACTAGATGTTTTATAAGAAAATGGCTCCACTTCCATTGCAAAAGGGTTTCTTGCAGCTGGTCATGATATATAAGTAGATGAAAAGAGATTAATTAGAACAAAGGACCTCCACAGATGTCCATTTAAGAAAAATATGTTGTTTAGTATGTTGAACACAATATTGTAACACTGAGACTTTCTAGCTGGTCTGTATTAAAAATGAAGGGGTTTGCTTCCTTCCTTCCTATATTTTAAAGAGGTTCTGTGATTACTTCATCTTTGGACAGAAGCCAAGATTTTCTGAGGTTAATCAGGGAGGGACAAGTGTTGGTACAACTCACAGTATGTGGTTCAGAGCTTTTCTTATTTCTCTGCCTCCTGGCAGGTCTGTCTATATTCTTTCATAATTTTTATTTGGTTTTATTTTTTCATTCTTTTCTATATACTTTCATAATCACTGAAGTTCAGGATGGAGCTCTGTGCAGTTTGGTAAAATGAGTTTTACTTTTTTATTTGCATGAGTAGTAGATTCCTTCCTTTCTTAGACTTCTGCCTGAGAATAACACCAGAAAAAAAAATAGTTGGCAGTACCAGACAAACTGTTATGTGCTCACTAATTATGAAGAATCCAGACTAGTAGCATGAATGTAAACCTAATTATATTGCCCAATCACATACTAACATTAGGTATCTCTGACCAGGTTCCTGTTAAGAAGGAATACAATCCTACAGGGCTATGAAGTCTGTGCTCTGGTCCAAAGAAGCACACTGGGTACCTGACATCTGTGTAGGGTCAGAGCACGGATGTCAGTCCTCTCCCACTTGTAGAACCTTCATTTACATTCTCTAGAAAACACTGCGTTCATGTGCAAGAACATAGCATTATTATGAGGGACACTGCCACTGTCTTCTAATTAAGCATCCTTCCAAAATAATTATATACAACATTTTAAATTCATTTTAATTAAGCTCTTGATACACACATTGTATCCCAGTTTGGTTTTATGGTATACTGTGCATAATAAGGGTTATTATTCATTAAGGAATTTTCTCTTCATGTTCTGTGGCAAGTTGGTGAATAGAAATTTATGCTATGCTGATCACACTTAAAATTTCTCCTGTCATCAGTCCTTGTATTAATCTTCCTTTCATTATAGTTACAACTAATGTGTATATACAATGGAGTATTATATATTTTTATGCATATATAATTATATGTAATTGGTTATCATAGATATAACTGAGATATATATAACCCAGTCCAGAAAAGAAACAGACAAATAAAAATTATTTTATTGTTTCCAGTCTCCAGCTTTTGCTTTTCTGAGCAAATAGCCCTTCTCTAGAAGGTCTTTTAAAATAAGCCTGGAAGAACAGCGAGGAATAGAACAGGTTACAGGGAGAGTTTCATTTTTACTTTATTTTGGTTATTATCTAAATAAATGCTCTCGGAGTGCAGCTCAGTTGGAGCTCTGCAGCAGGGTTTATAAAACTCTAGCAATGCTGACTTCAACCATGGTTTCTGCTTCTCATTTTTGCAGGGCTTGGGAGCTGAGCTTCATTTTGAACTGCAAATCCTGGAACCTTCATCCCTCAGTTCAGCACCTCTGCATGATAGGGCTGGTGTGTTCAACTGAGGCTCCTGTCAGACAGAGCCTGAGAGGTTTCATAAGAAATATTTTGCAGTCAGTGAACTGCCATTTACTTACAAATAGCCATTTCATCCTAAATATATCCTATTGCTTTTACTCAGAAAAGATAAAACAAAATTAAAGCATATTAAAACCTTCTGTGACTTCCTTCAAGCAGAAGTAAAATAACCTTTCTTTACTAGCTAAAGAGGGATTAAGATACAGTTACCCAATACCACTTTACATTTGAATTAAAGCATCCATGCAAAGCTTTAATGCTCTCTAGCAAGTGTGTGATGGTTAATTTCTTTTACTTCTCCTGAATGTCCTGTGCCTTTTTTATGTTAACTGCTTGTTCCCCCTTTACAAAGCCCTTAAAATTTTTCATTATTTACCAAATTACTTAAATATGTAGTTAATTTAAAGCATATAAACACATCCTTTGACACTCCACTTGCCCTTTAAGTTAAACATATACTTTCTGAATTGCAGCCTAAAAGTGAGTCTCTTGACTCATAAAGGCTGTTTTGGGGATATCATAGTTCTGCAAAGTGCTGATCACTCTGCTCTTCTTATGATCGAAAGACAAACAACGCATTCTCAAAATTTATTACAAGCTTTGTTCCTTGCAGGAACAAGTCTACCCTCTATCAGTCAGCAAAATCAAGGTCTGATTTATATGTGTCTACCTGCCTTCGCAGTTTGAGTAATTTTGTGCTCACAAATCACTGACCTGAATTCATGTGCCTAAAGTGATTGTGAGCACAAATATTAGCTCTTATCTAATCACCCAAAGAGTATTTGCACCTGTTATGAATTATGCATGCAGAAATTCAGCTCAATTATTTGTATATGCAAAGTTGAATACACAAAAAGCCCATTTCTTAAAATCTAGGACAAGATGTTAAACCCACTATATTTTTTACAGCAAGTACCAGCTTATCAGAATATTGAATATTTTATGTCTGGGTAAGTGCATATGCTTAAAAGTGGTAAACTATGGATTAATATTGGATTGCTCACATAATAACAGGATAATGTGTTTTTTTTGCCTGAATTCTGAACATTTTAAATGCCTTTAGTAAACTTATTCAAAGAACAAAACAAACTGTCATTAGAATTCATAAATTTTGTATTTGCTTATGTAAATTACTGTGTTTAAAAATAGGATTTTTAAAATGTCAGTTCAATCAAGAGATAAAGAAAATAATCAGAAATCTATTAAGAAATTAAAATGGTGAAAAAAATACAAAAATTTTGTGAACTAAGATGACAAATAGTTTCAAAAGAAACATTTACTGAAATGAGCTGAGGTCTTCTGTCTTGTTTCCATTGGTCTGCCTGCTACTGCAAATGAACAGTTATGACTGTATGAAAAAAGGATACATTTTTTCCTATGTTTCTTTGTAAGGATGACTGCTATGGATGTAAGTCAGAAAAATGCCTATTAGCAGGTAAGACAAGGGAAAAGAATCAACTAAAAGCTCATGTTCTGACAGCTGACAAGGAGAGATCAAGAGGGAAAAATATTTTTACAAGTAGAGGAGGTGGACAGACTTACCAGATATCCTACACAGCCCATCCAAAAGAAAGTAATTCTAGGGACAAAAAAAGCTATGCAAACAGGGATTCCACATTTCTTGAGCTTCATAGCTTAATCTTTGGTGTTGTGTCTCTGCATCCTGGTCCCTTCTACAGTTTTACGGCAAGAACCTGCTAGTGTAAATCATGTGATGGGATTTTAGTAGTGAGAATGAATCTGGCCATTCAGTCTGTATTAAAGACTAAGAGAAAAACAGTCTCAAGATAACAACTACCTTCTTTGTATTCAGTATGGAAATAGGGTTTTGACTTCAGACATGAGAGGCATAACTGAACAAACATGACCCAGATTCACACTTGTCTGTGCTATGAATTTTGTTTTCCTTGTTGCACAGTGAGCAATCTAAGCAGTTTCAAAAGACCTACTTACAGTGACTCAAAAATATAGTTGAAAAAATTCCAATAACACTTTCTTTCATTTATTGTAGACAAATTACCACCAGAAAAAAATAGTAATTATTTTAAATTTTGAACCAGCATAGCCTTTTAAATTAATTTATGAAAAAGGATTTATTTTTTTCATATCCTCCCAAATAGTCGTCTGTTTACTGTAAGGACATCTAAAGACTTCAAGTCTAAACAGGAGAGGAAAAATATAGTCTGTGCTATTTTAAGTTCAGAGAAATCTTTAGGCAAAGCAAAACATCCCGGTAATCACCACAGATGAAACAGAAGTGCTTCAAAGAAGTAAATTTGCAATTTTGAGTCTTTTTTTCATTTAAGAAAATGTCCTGAAAGTCCTTGAATTTTGAGTCATGCATCAGCTAGCTGCCTGCAGCATTTCCCTAGGGCTGCTCTTCAGATGTTCTCAGGTTGGGATCTATAGTAACACTGCTTCATATCACAAGTGCAAACAGCTTTTCTTGCATATTTATCTCGTTGCTATCTTGGAAACTGTATGCACAGCACAATAGCTTTTCAAATATTGATGGAATATTCAGTTGTTATCTCCCTTTCAGCTCTCCCTCAAAATGCAGTACAAACATTTTCAGCCTTTGCTTAATATGCTATATACCTGCTTCTTACTTTTCATTGCACATATTCAAGGTTAAAATAAAAATAAAAAATAGCTGAGAAAAGATAGCAGTTAAATTAAGAATAGCTGAACAATAAATAAATTCTTAAATCATCTAAAAGATACTGGCCGAATTTTTGAAAGCAAGTAACTCCATGTTTCTGACTATATTATTATGACCTAACACAGATTTGCCAGGACAGACTCAATTGGAAATTCACCTCCCAAATCACTCAGCTGGCAAATCAGGTTTCTACAGATTGCATGATTATGCAGGCTTTTCCCCTACATCCATTTGATTTTGAGATAGTGTGTAATATAGGATCCAGTAAGATACAATCCTTTCATTCTTGTCAGTCAAAGTTCAGTTAAGACCCCCAAACATATGTATCTATTGTAATTTAGTATAGTATAAAAGCTTCCTGTCACTGCTGGTGTTTAGTTGCTGCTCTGAAAGAGCACAGACATGGGTGTGAGTCCCAAAAATACTGTCTACCACCTCTGTGGAGAAGTGAACATCTCAGGATAAGGATCTTAAATGGCATGTGCTACCTATGTTTGAACACCTGAATCAAGCTTAAGCTCCCTTATAATCAATAAGTATCTGGTCAATACAATAAAGAATATGGAAAACTACTCACTTCACCCTCAGTAGATGTGTATTTATTGTTCAGTTGATTTTCTCTATAGACTCCATTGATTATATCCAAAATAATGCAAATTTAGACAGTGGCTTACCTAAAGACACTGACAACGAAATACAGAGTTTAAGAGTTCTATTTCCTAAGATTACCCCCAGTGCTTAAATTTCCATAAGCAAGGACATGGACTCTTGCTGTGAGATGGAGTTCTGTGTCCTCATATATAAAGTATGCAGGTATGTAAAATGGGATTCATGCCCATTGAAGAGGATAATCTACAAATCCCTGCATACTTTGGTAAGAAGATTGTACCAATACATTTAATTTTAGCATGCACCTCTAGGTTTGTTTTTCTGCTTCTCCAGACTGCCACAGGCTTGGACACATTTCAGGGCTAAGCTTGATTTATTAAATATTGAAATAAATAGATAATATTTTCAGGGACTGGTCTCCCTGCTACAATAGTTCTCAGTATTGGGCATCAGATTATTAAACTTATGCTTTCACATACTGTAAAAAAAAAATCATACTGTATCAAGCCATTGTCTTGGAAAGGAAAGGACTATAAATTAGAGCCTTCTTAAAATGTGTAGGCATTTCCCTGATCATTGTCTTAAATGAGATGAATCTCTCTCCATGAGTAGCTGTCCTTATGGAAGCAGCCTAGGTGACCAGACAACTAAAGTTATAGTTATCTGAGGCTGAGTCACTGTTGTGTTGCCCTGTCTGGCAGTCAATGGGGCTGCTGCCACTGCTGCTCCACCACAAGCAGGACAGGGAAGAACAGGAGGAATGAGAAAACCCATGGAGCAAAATAAAACAGGGAAATCATGCATCAATTACTGTCATGCATTTAATTACAGATTTAGGTATTGGAAATGAAGAAGACAAATATTTAGCCCTTAAAGAAAACATCTTTTCTCTGCCTTTCCCCAGATCACCTTCACTGCAGGCCTCTCCTCCTCACCTGGTTGCTGCTACAGATTTTGCTCTTTCTCTTTGGTGAGGTGATACATGGAGCAGGGGATTAGGGTCAGGGTATAGAACTGTCTCCTGATGTTCCTTGTTCTTTGCTTTGCTTCTGCTCCTTCCTTAATGCTTGTTTCCTCCTCTCTGGTGCAAGCCCTCCATGGTTTACAGACCCTCTGAAAGAATAGCCAGCTCTGCCATGAAGTCATATGTTCTCATGTCACTGATCTTCTTCTCTCAGTGTTTTACTGCTCTTTCTTAAATATGTTGATCCAGATGCACCTCCCACCAGGCAGAGGGGTCCAGCTGTGCCCTGCCATGGGTGGGCTGGCAACATCAGGAACTGGCTGTGTCTGCCACCAGTCTCCAGTCTCCTTACAAAGGCTGCTCAAAACTCACACTACCTTCACCCTGCCCTTCATATGCGGTGCAGAGAGAGGTGACCCCTCTAAAAAAACTTATCATCAGTCTGCAGAGGTAAATCTGCAGTAAGTCACCCTTCAGATGGTAAAAGGGCCAGCAGCACCTTGTTCCCTGGTGTCTTTGCTGCTCTGAGGTAGTGTGTGGTGCCAGGATGCTCATCATCCACTCAGGGAGCAGCCAGTTCAGACCACTGGCTTAATCACTGGCAGCAAAAGTTGTCTGGTAAACCTCAGGACAAAACATTGTGTGAGCTACTAACACAATAGCTATAAGCATTTTCTTTTCCTAGTGTTCAGCGTCTCCTCTGGCCTTGTTTATATATCTGTCTTCAATTTTAAAACAAATACCTGTCTAGCAAGACTCCCCTGAAGTGGTTGCAGAGCTTTTACTGAGAAGCCCTGAATGAGAGTTCCCACTGTGTCACCTTGTCTAACATGGTGGCAATAATTTCAAAGGATTTCAACAATCTAGTCATGCATGATCTTGATCCTTTCCTGAGCCACACTGACAGCCCACACTCAGACTGGTTTTTTTCTCATGAGTCTCTTCCACTTTGATCTCAGAGTTTTAAAAATTTTTCAAGCTGATGTTAAACTGCATTCTTCATAATTCTTTTATGTCTGTCCCTGTATGTCTTCTAGCCAGTTTAGCACCAGTCAATTAATCTGGAGCTGTTATTATCTTCTGCATGTAGGCCATGCTCAAATGCTTCTCATAGTGTCACTTTGCCATAGGCCCTGGGATTTTGGTCCTCATCTGCAGGTAGGCACTTTATAAAGAGCTGCATTGACTGCCAGCAGATACCTGGAAAATTAGAAGCAAGTCCAAGGGATGCGAATTTTAAGCAAAACAGAAAGGAAAGTTACAGAATTTATCTTCCCCCAATGCTTGATGCATTCATTAGAGGCATGACAAGGAGGCTCCACACACACACCCCTGCTATCATCTGAGTTGATATAGAAGAACAGCACTGTGGATGCTTTCTTATGTTTCTCTTATTGCTTGGCAGAAATACTGGAGAGGCACTTGGAAATCATCAGTAATCTATGAAATTTCTGCTGTTAGAAATTCCATGGGTTAGGTATTTGGATCCATCTACCATCTATCTCTGCAATTTGCTCTGACATTTACCAGAAGAACAAAAAAAATGTTGAGTACAAAATATATCCAATGGTTTGAAGACTTTGAGTAGGTTTAAAATTCATAAACATATTAGTATCATTTTAGATTTTGTGAGAAAAAAAAAATTAATAGGTTCACAAGACATAAGGGGACTGGAAACATGATTTCAAATGTAATAGCAAAAATCTACATACGACATTTAAAATTAAAGGCTTTAAAATTTTTTTTAGGGATATGACTTCTGAAACTATAAGGCAAATTTTCTGTTTATTTGCTTGTTTATTTGTTTTGTGGGAGTTCATTAAATTAAATTAATGAAATTAATATGAACTTCGGGGAAAAAAGATCCTAGAATTAGAGAAAATACAGCATGTTTCAAGCTATAAAATAGTGTAAATGCAGAATTATCCAGTAGTAACTCTTTATTCATTTGATTCTTTGAACTGTAAAATGTATTAGGTTGCTTACTAACTATGCACATGTAACTACAGTTTAAATTTATAAGGCTACTTTGCTTAACCATGCATATAATAAAAGGTATAGGTATTTTCTATTCTCAAGCACATATGTAATTGTGATTATTCAGTTTATCAAGCAAGAAGTGAATCAACAGTGTCACAAGGTTTGTCTAGGCTGACATATTCTTCCATTGTTACTTTCAAAGTCCAATGGTTTCTGGGTTAAGAGGGCACAAACTTAGACATTCTGTGTAGTGAAGCAAAAATTGCTTTTTGTCATTAAAAACAAACCATCCTGAAAAATAATGATTTGCTTTAATGGATTTCTTCCCTTATACAGGTGTTCACATGCATCAAGCTACCTTTAATTTGGGTGGTTTAAGGATTTTGCAGAAGCAGAGCAAATATATACAGCTGTTAACAAAATGTAGAGCATCAATGTGTTTACTGATTCTCCACTAGATTTTATACAAAGGGAAGGAATTGTCAATTCCACTTTGATGATAACTAAAGTTGTTATGCTTTTCCTTTCTCTGTAGTGGCATCATAACTGCATCATTTATTCTGCAATTTCGAAGTTGTGACTTGTATTTAGCAGACTTCACTGTTAGGATTTCAGTACAGCTGTAAATATTTTCTGAATTCGAGCAGTCATACTCTTTTCTGTTCAAAAATTGATATTGCAATTCTCCCTCAGAACTGTTAAAATATTTATAAAATGACAGAAAACCATCCATCAAAAAAACCTTAATCTTGCTGTTCACTTGCTTTCAGAATATTAAGGTCAGCCATCACTACAGATTCTTGTTCAGGAACCCTGAGCCATATCAAGAGAGAAAGAAATAGATGCTCCATTTTGGTAACAAGACTCACTACTTCTTTTCTGTAACTGCAGACATGGAGTTTATTTGTGCAAATATGACAGAAACATAGAAATCAGAGATGCATAACAGCTCTGTCCCATTGCCACTTTTGATCTTCTTGGTATGTTTTGATGACTAATAACTACCAGTACTTGGTTGGCCCAGCCTTGACGAAGTGTTCAGAATCACAGCAGCTAGCAAGACAGAAACAAGCCTATAAGAGTGTGAGTGGGATGCCCAAATCGTCTGAGTGGGCAATTCCAAAACTGGTCTTGGTAAATAGGAATACAACCTATCCCAGCAGCTGGGAAATTAAGAGACCTGTGGAGGGGAAAAAGGGAACCTAAGCAGATACACCAGTGAGAAACAGTGGCACTGGTGTCACTCTTTCACATGTGGCCCCATGACACAAGAGGCTCTGCCTGTGCCCCCAGTAACAGCCTCCATGTCACTCACAGCCACCAAGGGGGCACTTGGGGTTTAGGGTATCTCCCCTCTGAGAATATGGGAGCAGTCAGGGCACTCATATCTCCTCAAGGAGGAGGCACAAGCAGGTTGGGGTTCCATCCTGGGTGCAGGCTCCCAGGGGCCTGCATCACCCATAGCTTCTGAAGAAGTACATGTGCATGTATTATTCTGTTGGGGATTAAAAGACTGATTAAGATTTATCAGGATTATATAAGGTATTTAGAAAGCACTTTGACACATATTAACACTTAGAATATTGTGGTTTAGGTGTCCTATTGCTAATATTGATCCTGAATATAAAGTTTGCTGATTCTAGATTAATTACACCTCATTAATAAATCAGTAAAACCATTTGAATCCTGATTTGATTTAAACTACATGACCTGAACAGGTTTTCCATCGTACAGGGGCTCGATTTACTAATGAATGTCTAAAATGCTATTAAGCAGCTTGGAAACATGAAAGCTTATCTAGCTGCACCCACCACTTTGCTTCCCAGTCTGACAGCTGCTATCTGATTTTAATTGAACTCACTTGAAGTGAAAAGTATTTTGCTGGCAGTTCTGCTCCTCTCAGTTGAGCAGTCTGGGATAGGTTAGAGTGCTGAAAAGACCACATTTTTTAATCTGTTTTTAGGGGAGTGGGTTTAGGGTTCTACTTTTTTGTTTGTTTGTTTGTTTGCATTTCACTGCTCATTTGTTTCTTTTTAATTTTGTAGAGCTTTTGGGTTTCTTTTGTTTCTCTTTTTGTTTTTTACAGTCACAGTGGGTCCTTCAGAAGACCCTCTTTGCTCATGCTCTCTTCTTTGCCTCTGCATTGTACTCTTCTCTTATTGATTTCCTGATTGTGGAGAACATGATAAATTGTGTTTGGTACAGAGACATGGTCTTCTATGAGTTAAGGATGTTTTGCCTTTCAGTTTGTGACTTATCACAGAATAAAAATATCTCTGATTGGTTTTGTCACATATCCAGCATGTCTAATCACTTTCATTGGCTTGAAAGTTCAAGCATGATAATCACCCTTGTCTGTTTCCATCGGAGACTCAGAAGTAACTGAAAATAGTAGTGAAATCTCTCCACTGTATTTTGAAGTCTACAAAAACTGGTGCATGCCTTAACTTGAGAAATCTTTTTTAGCCAGGGGCTGATCATGATCAACAATTATAATTTGTAGTATGATTCTTAGCAAGACCAAAAGTTGTTCAGTGAATTGTGAAAGAGAAGTAAGAAAATACTTCTCTTTTCTGAGAGCTTTAGGTGACTCTTTTGATAAATTCCTTAAAGAAAATGTAAGGTTGAGGTTTCTACCAATTGAAAATGCATTTAATAGGCTACTCACTTCTGTAAGTGAGCGTATTTAATTTGCACTAAATGTGTAGTTAGAATATTTATTTTGTCCTCTACCTACAACACTACCAAATTGATCAGAAAATATACTCTGCAAGGTCAGGCCTGGAATTTAATACCAGGTATGGCATTTAAAATTGCCTCATCCTTTCTACACAGTTTGAAACCCTATTAGTTGTAGATTTTGTAAATATATATTTACTGGTATAATGTCCTATGGACATTATCCTGTAGGCTGTTATCTTTCCTCATTCTTCTTTAGTTTCTACTCCTGTGTTTCCTCCCTCTATTATTTTTTTTTTTTAATCATCCCTTTCATGTCAAAGAAATAAGTAGCATCTTTATGTATAATATTTTCTATCATCTTAAATGTAATACTTGTCACAGAATCCCAGAATCATAGAATAATTAGAGTTGGAAGGGACCTCTGGGGATCATCTTGTCCAATCCTCTGCCAAGGCAGGGTCACTTAAAGCAGGTTATACAGATAGGAATGTGTCTGGGTGAATTTTTATTCCCGTCTCGATGTTTATATATCGTAATATCTGTCAAACCACATAGACTGGTTCAAGTACATGTTACGTGATACTTTTTTCAGAATTAATTGTTTCATAATTTTCAGTGCATTGACTATTTGGGATGAAAAATTTCTTTTGACATATTATTAAATTGAAGTTACAGAAGAAGTTACTACCTGATAGATGGTTAGTATACTATCCTTATTTTGAATGGCAAACTGCCCAATAATGTGGACTGATATACAATTTAATTATTATATTGGAATAACTTTCATCTATTAATTTTTACAGTGATGACATTAAAATGCATTAAAGAGTGCTAAAACCGTAGGCAATTTTCCAGACCAGGGTATCAGATATTTAAATCTTTGGTGTATGAATCCGGATAACTCTAAGGATGATTGAGATGATCAGATACAAGTGCCCAAGGGAACTGACAAAGATTCCTTCTTTAGGGTAGACTACTTCTGGGGGAATTTTTTGAGCCCTGTGATTATTTTGACAAAAATTCCAGGCAAGTGACTAAAAGGCCAGTATCAGGTGCTTCAACAACAGGAAAAAACTGTATTATTACATGAGACTTCTGGTATATTAATTGAAATGTATTTTACTGGAACCTGATTGATTTTCCTTCTTAATTTTTACTCTTAACACAAGGGACACATATTATTATTGTTCTCTATCCTCTATGCTAGCTGTGCAGATTAATGTTTCTCATTCTTATTAATCCCATTAATCTCAGAATTAGATAGTATCTCATAGCAATTACTTACATATGCTAATTATGTGTTCTGTAAATTAGCTCTCTAGGTTTAAAATTGCTTCATAATTAAATTGATTGGACTACCTTAAAAAAAAAAAAGAATAGTACCATCTTTTTATTTGTAGATATATATTTTTCTTATCTTTGAATATTCCTAATCCTTAAAATACCTCTTTACACTAAAGTTCCTTTATATGTCTAATCCTTCAGAATCTGATTCAGAAACCACAGTAAGAAAAAATACTCATGGGAAGTTTGATATTCTGCTGGGTTTTTTAACACAAGAGTAATCACACATGAATTTTCAGGTGTACTTTCTAACCAAAAGATCAGACTACATATTTTTAAGTTTTTGTCAAATGTTCTTCCACTGGTATTTTAATACTACAGAAGTTGGATGGCAGTTCTGGAGACCATCTAGTCCAGTGTACTGCTCAAAGCAGGTTATATTGTATCATGTCCAGACAGTTTCAAATATCTGCATGAATTGAGAACTCCACAGTTTCTATGGGCAACATGTGCCACTGTTGAAACAACCTCACACAAAAAAAGAAAACTCTTATACTTACATGGAATTTCCTGTGCTTCAGTTTGTCCCCATTGCCTCTTGTGGGGCAACAAGGAACAGAGCCTGAATCCATTCTTTTAATATCCTTCCTTCAAGTTTTATATTGGTAAGATCCCTACTGAGCCTTCTTTTCTCCAGGCTAAATATTCCCACATACCCCAACCTATCCTCTTAGGTGAAATGTTCCAAGCCATTAATAATGTTGGTGACACTTTCTAGACTCCCTCCAGTATTTAGTACTTGGGATTCCAGACCTGGGCATAGTCCTCCAAATGTGCCTCCCCAGGGCTGAGCAGAGAACAAGAATCTGCTGGCAACATTCTGCTTGATGAAGCCAGGGATACTGATTACCTTCTTTTCTGAAAGGTCTCATTGCTGTCTCACGTTCAGCTTGGCACCCTTCAGGACCCACAGCTGCTTTCCAGCTGGTTCCCAGAGTATACTTGTGCATGGTGTTGTTCCTGTCTAATTTCAGAACTTTGTACTTCCCTTTGCTGAACTTCTTGAGGGTTTGGGCAGCCTTTTTTCTCAGCTTGTCAAGGTCCCAGGCTGGTGATCCAATATGTAGGTCCTTCAAACTCACAGTCATGCTTTATTGCCTGCCAATATGCATCCAACACCCCCCGGCAGAGCTGTCCTTAGATTTTTCCAAGGTGCCAGTTAGCACAAGAAAATGTAACCTCTGATGATGAGATCAGGCTGAGAAACGTAGGGCTGTTCAACCTGGAGATGACAAGGTTACATAAAAACCTTCCATTACCTGAAGATGCCCTAAACAGGAGTTGGAGAGGGACTCATCATCAGGAACTGTAGTGATGGGACAAGAAGTAATGGGAACAAACTGAAAAAGGGGAAATGTAGATCAGATGTTAGGAAGAAATTCTTTACTATGAGGTTGGTGAGACACTGGAACAGTGCCCAGGGAAGCTGTGGATACCCCAAATGTTAATATGCATTCTACCCATATTGCTTAACTTCAGTGTGAAAAATATTTTTACAATCACCCTGTAGGACATTGCTTCTAACAGTATATAGGAAATCTGCTATAGATCATATGGAACATTGGTGCTTTATGTATTGAATATACTTGAAGTAATCTCTGACCTTACTAGTTTCTCAGGGAATAAAGTAGTAAGATTGTTATTTGCTATCTGAAGCTCTCTTTCATCATCTGATGGTTTAGTGTATGGTTAGTGGTGTGATCTTGAAAGTGCTCAGTGTAGGCTTAGATCTGTTCTCTGTTAATTCAGTGGGAGTTTTATTACTGGCTTCAATTCAAGCACAATAAAGTCTACATGCTGTCTGCTTTTGAAAAATCTCACCTAATAGCAAATACTATTTATATTTGTTCTTATTTTAGTTTTGGTTTATATGCCTCTTTATTCTGTGATTCACTAATGCCTTTTCATATTCTCTTGTGCTGTGTGTTTAAGAGTTTTCCCACTTTTATTAAACTATTTGTTCTTTCCATATGAACTTAAACTGAACATTTAATTTAGCTACTATTTAGATTACTGCAATGTCATTCATTTTGGCATATTTTGAAAGACATTCATAAGCAGGAGAAATTGAAATTGAGACCTTTCATGAATTTTTTTAAAAAACTTGGAATTTTAAATTTTTTATTACTAGCTTCTTTAATTAAAAATATTCTTAGAAGTATTTTATTAATGGGTCATATATTTCTGTACACATAGATCATTATAACTAAATCACTAGAGTGTTTAAACCAGAATTCTTTTAGAGTAATAAACATATCTCTTCTAAATATACCTACAAGAGCCTAAAAATGAATTTGCTGCTTCCAACACCACTAAAGTTCTGAAAAGTTCCCATATTTAAAACACATTTAAATTTAAAAGGTCTTAGCTACTGCATTGTTTTTATTGTTATGGGGCTACAGACACAATTTTAGTTTAAACAATTTGGTAGCTATGTGACTGAATGTGTCATTTTGACCAAATATTTAACAATTAGAGTGCATGTCTTCAATGAGTTTTTCAAACTTTCTCCAATGCCCTTTTCAGTCCTCTCTTGCCTTACATATGTAACAATGGAATATTTTCACTAAGTTTTCTGTCCTCTATCCATTTGAATTTTTGAATTTATTTTACATTAAAAAATAATCATTGACATTGCTCTACCACTAGCAACATTTTTTTTGGTATTGTTTTTAGGTAACAGCTCACTTGCAGTGATAAATAAATAAAATCAAAAGTTCTCTTAGCTAGAGAAGAAACATGGATAAATCCTTTTCTTTTGTTCCGCTCCTCTCTGGAGAATCATATAAAAGATTTTTAGAGTGTGCCAGTATAACCTACTAGAAAAGCAAGACTCGAGCAGAATTTTTACTAGTCTATTTCAAGGTAAAAGCAATTCCTTGTCAAGTCCTGGTAATAGGTGAGGAAGATGGAAGATTGTGTGGTTAATATTAATGGAGAAAATTCAAGTAACCTTGATACTGAGTAAGGAAAGAAAATGTGTTTGAACCCTCCATTGATTAGTTTAATATAATCTTTGTTACTTTATCGTTGGTTTTATTTTAATTCATTCAGATTTTTCCATGCTGAAACAAGCCTTAGTTTTACTTATTGCTCAACTGTTTTTATTGTTTCAAATATACATAAGTGTTCCACAAAAATGTTTTGTTATATAGATAAGAGGGAAGTATGCTGATTTTGTCTGTAAGCCATTCTACTGAAGCTCTCATAAAGGTCACAGAAACTCTGTGTGGAAAGCCAGACTCCTCAGTAGAAAGGTCATGCTGCCACTAAGAGAAGAGGGATGGTAGGATGAGCATAGAAGCCACCCCTGTTAAAGGAAGGTAGAACTATCAGACAATATCAGAATGTCTAATTTTCAGATCGTAACAACTCATACAAAACACAGTACTTTTTCTTTCTTCCCATCAACACAGGAGTGTTCCATCTTACAAAAAGAATAGTTTTGGTCAGTGGTTAGAGAAAAAAGTTACCTTTATAGCAAAGGAATAGCATAAATTTCAAAAATGACAGTTAGGTATCTTAAGTGAGCTTGCCTCTTAACTGACTAACACACTGTGATTTCTAATCACGTACTGTGATTTTCCTACCTGAAGGAACAGCTGTTAGACGTGGTTAGACAGCTGTTCCCTGTCACCATGTCCTGTCCCAGCTCAGAGGAAAGCTGAGGAGGCAGCTGAGTTGAGTCACTTCTCTCTCCTCAGCCACAGCTACAGACATTTTTCATTTAATGATTTCTGTATTATTTGCAAAATGGATGAAAAAATCCTTGAGCAAGATGTGTCACAGTTTAAAATGTTGGAGTGGGCAAAAAATCTTTTTTGCATGAGCCAGTAGCTCCAAAGACATGTTAAGAGAATGTCTTGTGAGACTTTTGATCAAGTTTCCAGTACAGGTCTTTGATTAGTTCACCTTGTATTTTCATTGCCAGAAGTTCTGGAGAAGATAGAAAAACACAGGAATGGAGGGGAAAGTTGGGGGAGAGCAAGCTGAGTTTAAGGAATAAGAATTGAAGTTACTGTAACTGTTTTGAAGTAATGTCTGGAATAACAGACTGATGGAGAAATAAAATAGAATTTGTCTTACAGATTTGGGGCTTAGCAGAGACCCAAAAAACTTGTGACTCAGTAGAGAGGGTCTGAGATACTGGTCTGGGATTAATCCCAATTCTATTCCTTCATCTGTCAGCTAATCTTCCAGTTTCTCCAACAGCGATAGGAAAGGCTCTCAAGTTCTCTTTTATCTTTATTTCTACCCACTTGCTCACTTTTCTATAGAGGGTAGGTAAATATGAATTACAAAATGTATCTATTTCTGGGTGCAACAGCATAAATACAGAGGTCAGTTTAGGGACCTCTTGGATTTAGATGTTAAACCATTTTCCTGGCATTTTGATCTTCATGATCCCTCAAGTCAGAGAGAGTTAATGAAGAGCTATGTGTAATTATCTTATGTAATTCTGTACGAAATTGGTTGTGCTCAAAAAATCCCAGCTTTGCTTTGTATTGACTGAGGTGAACAAGTAGTTTATTCTGCATATTTGGCTTTTGGGGGCCTGTTGATATAAACACTTGAATTAAATTCAGTAAGTAAGAAAAATGTAAGAAGTTAGCACCAGGAGATTTCAGCTCTATTTCTTTGTTGTCTGTTTATTCCTTTTCACAGTCTAACTGTACATTTGAGGAATTCTTGATTATGGTTTCTCAAATGAAGATAATGTTTACCTTTTGTTTCTTTGTTGTATATAACAGGAAGGTTTTGAGGACAGTATGGATTACACAGATTCCCTAGATAGACAGCCACAAAAAAGTGGAATAACACCCAAGAATGTACATTTCTTAAATGCTTGAATTAACAAGTTTCAATCTACCTTCTTCCTGTAAAACCAAAGTTTCAGTTTATCTATATGTAACTTTTTTCTGGCATCACTCTCAGGCAATGAAAAACACAGTATCACAGAATGACAAAATGAGTCATGTTGCAAAGGATCACAGTCGGTCATCTGGTCCAACATCCCTGATCAAGCAAGGTCATCCCAGAGCACACATGGCACAGGATTGCATCCAGAAGGTTCTCCTCCTCAGTGAAGGAGACTCCACAGCCTATCTGGGAAACCTGTTCCAATACATGGTCTCCCACAGAGTAAAGATGTTCTTTCTCATATTCAGGTAGAACTTCCTGTGTTCCAGTTCCTGCCCATTGCCTCTTTGCCCTGTTGCTGGCACTGCTGGGAAGAGCCTGGATCCCTCATCTTGACACTCATCCTCCAGATACTGATAGACATTCATGAGCTCCCTTTCAGTCATCTTTTCTCAAGGCTGAACAGGACAAGTTACTCATGACAGGCTCCAATCCCCTCATCATCTCTTTGTCCTCCACCTGACCCACGACAGCACTCCATGTCTCTCTTGTGCTGAGGAGCCCAGAACTGGACACAGCACTCCAGGTGTGGCCTCTCCAGAGCTGAGTAAAGGGGCAGGATCACCTCCCTTGAGCTGCTGGAAATGCTTTTCCTAATGCACCCCAGGACAGCATTGATCTTCTTGGCCACAAGGACCCACTGCTCGCTCATGGACAGCTTGTTGTCCACCATGACCCACAGGTCCATCTCCACAGAGCTGTTTTCCAGCAGGTTGGCCCCCTGCTTGTACTGGTGCCTAGGGTTGCTCCTCCCCAGGTGCAGGACCTTGCACTTGCCTTTGTTGAATTTCAGTTGTTTTTTTCTGCCCATATTTCCAACCTGTCAAGGTCCTTCTGAAGGGCTGCATGGCCCCCTGTAGTATTGGTCACTCCTTTCTTTTCCAAAAATACAGTGTGTTCATCTAATGGCTTCTTCATCAAAACTTTCTTCTACCTCTGGTGCTAATCTCATGGTTAAAATTCAAATTTAAATATACTTTACTCATTTGGTAGGCTGTGCTCTGGCTTTGTGATAATCCATTATTGATAGCATTCTTTAATACCTATTCAGTTTTCAACAACCCATCTTAAATCATTTTTCATCACAGTCTCATTCAATTTAAGGATGGAGTGTACTTCAGGAAGACCCCTATCTAGTGAGAGCAGAGGGTGGTAAAATGTGATGGGACTGGTAACAGAGTCTATCTGTTAATTGTTATGTTATACTTGTTTTATTTTATACTGATGATTTTGACATATTGACTGCTTGAGTGGCAGATTATGAACTAACATTTTTGTTTTCAGATACCAGGGTTACATTTTTCAGATACTTTGATGAGTAAACATTATTCTTATCTCCCTTTTGGCAGTGTTAAGAAACAAAATATTTCTACACCTTGTTGGTATAACTGTTGGAAAAACATCAGTGAGCTCAGAAGTAGAAGCTGCTTACAGGTTCAGGATGATGCCATATGCCTGCTCTGATACCTGAGCCTGTACGTTTGCTCTCTGGTCCTTGCATATCATTACCAGTATTAACCGTTCCTTGTTGTATGATGAGAATGCATCAACAATTGAATTAGATCTTTTTTTCAGATAATAAAATAGGTATGAGCATTGTTTCTTTTAGCTGCTTGCTCGTATGATTTTACTTGAGACAGGCAGATATAACTGTATATCTCTTTTGGCTCTCTTTTTAGTACGGGTAACCCCATGGACTCCTTCTACTGTGCATTGAGAAAGCTGAAACAGATTTTTCTTTTAAAATATAAAAATAGTTACCTTGATTCGATGAGAGGTTTCATCCAGATAAATGTTATTGTGGCCAGTCACCTGTATTCAAGCAATGATCCATAAAGTAAAGCCAGTAGTAGACATTTCTCTGAAGGAAGTAAATTTTGTTCCAAGTGTTGCTCTTTATCTTTTAAGTCAAAGTGACCTTTCTTAATACTGAAATAAATATTACAAATTATTAAATAATTTATTGACTTTTTTTTATTTCTACTTTTAATTCCAATGATTTGTAACAACTTCCTTTTGTTTTATTAAGACATATTTGTAGGAAGTTTAATTCAAATAATATTTTGGAAATTTGGCCAAGAAACAAAAGCCATATATCCTAGTCCATATAGTAATGTATGGGGTGTGGATCCAGTAGACTCTGGTTTAAATGTGTTGTGATTGCATCCATACATCTCCTCCATTTAAGACATCAAAACATTCAGAAATTAAGAAATTGGGTACAACATCTTTGTCTTTGATGTTTCAAGTTATAACTGCTGAATGCAGAATAAATATAGAGATAAAAATCTAATTGAAAAAAATTAAAAACCAGAAAGATCACCCTCAGAGAAAAAAAAGAAAAAAGGAAAAAAAAAGTGAAAAAGATTTTTTTTTTTCTATCTGTAAAAGCATTTTATGAAACATTGATTCCAAATTGTCTAATAAGTTTATTACTTATTTTCTCATCTGGATATTTTTTGGTGTTGGCTACTGTGAAGTAAAAAATCATGTCATTTAATTCGCCCATGAAAATTTACACAAAATCAACATTTATCAAACACAAGACTCAGAATCTAAGGACTGTTTTACCAATGCAAGCTAAAACCTTTCTAAACCTAGTTTTGACTAGTGTGTGCATAGCAGGAAGATAAGCTACTCAGATATTGGTGTTGGCAGCATTGTAAGTTTTTGTCATAATTTATTTTTTTGAGACTCTTTTCTGTCTCTTAAGGTGTTGCATCTCTGCCTCTGTATTTCTGAGTTTGTCAATTCTTTATACTGACTGAAAGATGTCTTTCTCACTGGATCTGGACATGACTGTAGGTCAAAACTCCCTGTTGCCTAGAACATGACAGACTTTGGCGTGAGAAGCATAAAGTGACGCAGAAACTTATCTTCAGTCTTGACTGCTGTCATGATTCCTACTTCAGAATGCATTTATTTTCATCCAAGGGTCTTTTTTGTATCATATTTTGATGTATTCTGCTGGGCAATTAAAGGAAAGGAAGCCTGATTAAAGATAGAAGGAAAATACTTCATCATGAAGCTGTGAAGATGAGTGAAGTAAAAAAAAAAATTACAAAAGCTCAAGAGCTCACTTTATTAAAGATGTCAGAATCTGTATCAAGGGCACATGTTCAGGTCTTTTAATCACGTAAGAGTACTTCTCTGCTTCCCTTATGTCTTGGGTACTTTTGAAGATATCAGGATTTTGAAGCACACAACCCAGAAAAATGCATAAGATAAACCTAAAGAAAGCAAGTGTTCCCATGTTACTCTATTTCTGTCTCTACCAAAATGCCTGCTTACTGGATTTGCACACCACACAGGTAAAATATGCAATGAAATTAGGATGATTATTATTTGGAGGCAGAAAATACAAAACATTAAATGGATGAAGAAACAAATTTAATCACTGAGAATGTGGAATGATCATATGAAATGCATTTGCATAAATGTCATCCTGGTTATATTGAGCTAATATTTATATAGTGTAATAAAGAAAAAATATGTGTATTGGTGCATTATGAGCTCAGAATATGAATCTGCCATGTTCCCTCTCTAAATGTCTTTCTTACTTGTGTCAACACCAGAACACAAAACACTTGCTTGTTTAGTTGCTGGATTAATTTCCTCCTTGCTCATGATGAGCTTCACAAAGAAGTCAAATAAGCCACTCAGGTTACATATATAAAAGATTTAGGACCACATAATTAGAGCTGAAGCTATAAGGACAGGAAGGTAACTAATTATCACAGTAGTCTCAGCTTAAACTAATGTGAAACCCAGGCTGTACAGGCTTGGGAAATCAGAGCAGGTAAGGAAGGTTACACTGAATGCTCAAAACAGAACTTACACCCCAGTTGTTTGCATTTATATTAATACATCTAAGTTGATGCCATGAGCAAGTGCATGTGCACTGTCATCTGGACACAGGATATGACTTGTAATTGATGCAAAGTAGCATACTTGTGTTGTCTTCAATAAATGCATTTACCTAAGGTCAGAAGCAGCCTTTCTCTGTGTGATAAGCACAAGGACTCTGACTTGGTAGATTGAAATAGGGAGTGAAATAACCAATGAAAAAGAGTAAGCTGGGACTACCCAAACAAAACCAAGAATTAATTAAATGACTAAAAGAAAAGGTTTATCAAAAACCAGCAGGTAAGCTTTCTGGCTAAGTCATCTGTGATTCTGGATTATGATGCGAAAATGAAGTGTTTATAACTTCAGTGTCCTAAATTTATTACAGTTTTAATTGGAAGAATCCTTTTCTCTCTTAGGATTAAATCAGGATTTTAAAACTTTGCAGACCTGTGACACCAAAACTTTTCTTTGTTTTCGTTGAACATCTGGGAAGCAAATATACTGATGCCTGACCTAAATTTGAGCCTGACAATGTGTAATATAGACATGGCTGTTTTACATGTCATTTCCTGTTTTGAAAAAATAGTAATGTTGAAATGTGAACTACAAAAATCTTTTTTTTTTGCTGCTTTGAGAATTCATCAATGTTTGATGGGTTCAGTAGCCCCCTTATTATTTCAGACAGTTTATCAAGCAGTCCTTCACTGCTTGTACAATTTACAGCCAACAGCCAATACAGGTGAAGTCTTAAAAATGAGCAGAAGTCTCTCATGTTCACTGGTCATGGCCAAACTGATGGCATGGGACTGATTGTGTCCTTCTCTACTTTAGATAACACATCAAATTCATTTTATTTCAGCAATTCAGTATAAGCAATTACTTGATAAAAAGTCTCAATGAGTCTGTTTTCAAAGAAAGCCAGGATTGGTGAGGACACTGACAAACTCATGACAGTTTGTCTTCTGGAGCAGCACTCTTCCAGGTTTGTAAAACCTAGAGCTTCTTCAAGATATAAAACTTTGTTCCAAAACAAAATATTTTCAGGGCTGCATGTAGCAAGGGCTAAATTATGTGGGGGACCAAACAGAGAAGAAATATATTGAGTCAGCTGTTGGCAGCTACCTGGCAAAAGGCAGGATGAGGGTTAGGAGGGATAAGGAGAAGAGGGAAAGGGATTGGGCAGAATCACAAGAAACTGAGATGGTCAGATGTCTGCTCATTGGCAGCAGAAACATTTTTGCAAGGCTTGATTCTAAAAACTGACATCATGATTTTAAAGCTCATATTCTCATGTCTTTTTCTTTTTAATCAGGAATGTGTATTTCACATAACAGATTGCATTTCAAAATAACTCTCAAGGGAATACAGAACTGATGAGAATTCATTATTTAGCAGACTGACAAGCAGCAAGTTATTTTTAAAGTGACTAGCATAAGGACAGGTAAATGAATCTCATATAAACTAATCTATATGAATGATTTAAAATGAGATTAGATTAAATGTTAATCATCCACTGTGCTATTGAAACATTTCATAGTTACTGGTTTTATTCACTAATAAATAGGTACAGTGAATTGAAAAGAAACATTTCACATTTTTCCATGAGAAATGTATATCTAGATTCCCCCTTTCCTCTCCTCATGATTTAGATTTTGAAATAAAGGATCCCCTATAAAAAGGCTACCATAAATGAATCAATAAACAAAAAGAATTCTTCTCTAATAGGATATGAGGACACTAGTGAAATTAATAGACTCGACCTTGGGGTTTTTTTTCCTTTTATTATCTTGCTAAATGGCAGGGTGGAGTTGTTTTATTTAGAGATTTTCATAATTGTCAAACCATTAATCTGTGTTCTACTGTAAGGACAGGGATGTACTAGTCAAAGAAGATCTATAGTTGCACAACTTTGTTAGTAGAACTTTATGGGTTGGGCTAGTGTGAAAGCAAAGGAAATGTGCATGCAGAAATATGAATGCATTCATACATATACATCTGCATGTATAAGAAAAGCTACAGGCAGATTTTTTGAAATATGTCAATACAATATTCTTATGCCAGTCTTCAAAAAAACTATGCCATAGAAATTTGTCACATAGATTTGGCTTCATTTCCACATTCTTTCTTTGTATCTGCTATAGATAACTGTTTTCATAGATCAACTATAACAGAGAAGTTGAAGTTTTAGTTGCTGAAGATTTCTCAGCAGTAGATGTTCTACGGACAAAAGTTTCAGAACTGTGTCGTCACACTAATTGGATGTCACAAGTAAAGGAAACTTCAAAAAATTCAGCATCTGACTAGTTAGGAGCTGGAATTTAGCAAACCTGGCTTAGTTTTCAGAGTTGTCAGTCTGAAAGGCGTGAGGAACAGGGTAATTTACATCTCTCAGTCCTACTGGTCCTGTAATTTACCACTCACTGTAATTTTTTTTACACTGTTTCTGACATTCCTTCTGTCCAAGAGAACTGTAAACATAATTCTAAAGATTAGCTACCAGGGCAATTTCCTGCTGCAAAAGGTGGATCCTAAAATAATTTTCACAGCAGTGGGATCCTGATTGTTCTCTATGAATTATTCACTGTTCAAACAGCATGCGGGCAGATACCCTGTTTACTCTTTGGTCTCAGTCTCTCCAGCTATTAACATTAATCACTGTTTCTGCTTCTTGCATAATATGCTTTCATATTGTTATTTCTTATATTATACTCTTGAATAATTTTTTTCTTCATAATAAAGAAAAAGAAAGTGAAAATAGCTATTTAAAAATTCAGTCTTTTGAGACTTTTTAAAAATTCTTCCATACTGTATTTTATGAGAGTTTCTGCCTCTGCACAATGCCCTTTTTCTTCTAAGTATGTATAGATATTGTTTTCTTATTTCCTTTGCTTTCATTAACTGGCATACACTAATCCTTTTTTTATTGCATGTGTTATTTTATATGTATGCACCTCTTGGTAACTACCTCTTACCTACTTCTTTCAATGTCCCTTCTCTTCCATTTTCTGTAAAATTTCATTCTGCAGACCAATTATTTTGCTCAAATTTCTTCAAGCCCTATGTTGGAGTTTTTTAAAAAAATCCTCATATCATATTTTAATGATGAGGAAAAGCTTGGCTTTATCTTTGATTTACAAATCTTTTGGTAAATCAGTCAGCTCCCTCAGCACTCGGGTGCATCCCATTGAAGGCTCACAGACTTAAGTATGACAAGTTTGCTTAAATATTCTTTGAGCTGGCTCTCTTGCAACAGTATGTTTCCTTGTTCCAGATTTTCTCCTTGGCCTCTGGATCCATGGAATCCTTCCAAAGGCTGGTCTTACTAGTAAAGACAGGAGTAATTAAGTATCTCACCTTTTTCAATGTCCTCTGCCAGCAGGGTTCCTGCACCTTTCACTCACAGAACCAAATTTGTCCTAATCTTCCTTTTGCCACTGATATGGTCATGTGCAGATATTGCAGCACTCCAAGCTGGGATGCAAGCCATCCCACCATGTCTCTGTGATCCCAACAAGATTGTAGCCCCAGAAATGCCTACAGATCTCTAATTCCTTGTGTTTATTCCCCACATTATGTGTGCTTGTGTGAAAGGATGGCTGGGGGTGAAATTAGAGGAAACTGAGAAGTTATATTCACATCCTATCAGAGTTATAATAGTACAGAAATTATAGGGCAAAGGGCAGTTGCTACTGCCTGGATGATGTGTGGTTGGCATGTGCAAAACCTATTCCATCATCATTCCTAATGTGCAACCCAAAGTATCTAAAAAGAGGGATGGAGTGGAGGGCAGAGGAGAGTGGAAACATCATGACCGGGCTCTGTTGAAATCTCTGCAGGGAGGGGAACTTGATGGTATTTTACAGTCAATAAACCACACAGCACATGTCATCCAAGGGACACAAAAGACGTCCTACTGCAGCAACTGTGCTGAAATCACTCTTCTCAGATGAACTTGGCTCATTATAGCCTAATTGTAATATTTCATCACATGTCCATCTCAAAGTTACTTGCCACCAAGGTACAACCACCCCTCACTTTTATTTAAAGTATAAAATACTTTATATTTTATTGACTATCTTTAAGAGTGAAGCAGCACACTTAGACCAATCAGCTACAAAGATATAACAAGAATCACTCAAGCTCCACCTCAAGATAAAGAAATAATTTAAAAGTAAGCTGAGACTGGTGAAAAGTTGGGGAAGACTCCATCATGGCTGCTGGCATCAGTCAGTGCACTGAACCTGTCTTGTCCCTATGGACATGCCTTTTGGGTAAGAACCTTACTCTGTGCATGCTGAATACTTTCATTGGGGATTAGACCTTGTCTGTGTATTGTTTTGAATATGTTTTTGCAGTCACTGATAATCCTTGAAGCTTAACCTTTCATAATTTTATATTAATAAAGAGTGTTATAAACTGTTAGTGTGAGCACTTCATGGAAGTTGCTGTCAGTGGGGAATGTGCTCAAAGTAGAAGACCCATTAAGAGGTCATAAAGTGGGAATACCTGCTGAGGGGTCTCCCTTATTCTATTGGTATTTTCCTGAATAAGTCATTGGAACTGTCCTCTGATCCAGTGACTGTTCAGTGAAGGGTCTGCATAAAGAGATGCAGACAGACTGGTTGGGAATGAGGGTTTTGGCTTTCCTAATGTGCTGACAGACAAATCAAACACTAAGGGTCAAAGAAATGTCCTCACACTAAGGGTGGGAGAAATCTCCCCTTTTCCTGTTACAATTTGTGTGCAGGCACTTCAGAGACGACCCCCAGCATGCTTGTTTCCTTGAAATTGTCTAGATGCTTTTTTCATAATGTGCCTACTGGCACTTCCTTTCTTGCACACCAGTGCTTGAGGTGACTCTGCTTAAGCTTATGATGTTTAGATGCAAGATGAGCCAGACTGCAAGTACTAGAACCTGTAAGATACACACCCTCATAACTAGGCTTCTTAGAAGCTTTAGATTCCACTTCATCTCAATAACTTTTCTCTGGCTGGTCATGCCAGATGTTTTACTGGTATTTTTCCAGAGTCTGATCTAGCATTCACTTGAAATTAATATAACTGTTGTTATGAAATCCAGTAAACATAAGATCAATAACAATAGACAATATATTCTGACACTTAAATATATTTTGTTTTACATGCTACTTTTATGTCTACAAGGAAAACACTTTAGTCTACCTTATTATGTGCATATTCGCATTTCAGCTTCAGTTGTCATGCTCATACACTTATTTTAAATTCTGTGTTTATTTTCAATTTACTACAAAAAACAAGACTTCATTAGAAAGTAACTGACAGACAGTTCTCTCTAAATCACAGAGCATTAGGTCATTGTCAGTTTTCCAAATTTGATATAGTCTTAATCTGCTACATTTCACATTCCATTTTAACTATAGGAAACTTGAAACAGACAAATCAATTTATTGAGGAGATAAAAGCAAATATTTTTAATTATACTTAATTTACAGTTAGTTCTTTGTTTAATTTTGAATTCAAGTTTATTCCAAAAATTATTTCACAGAGGGTCCTGCCTCTGTTTTCTTTGTGAAGCTTGTTTTAGGTACGGGTCACACGTAGAATCATAGTTGGAAAGTACCTTAGAGATCATCTAGTTCCAAATCTCTGCCATGTGCGTGGACAACTTCCACTAGAGCAGCTTGCTCAAAGCCCCATCCAATATAACTTTGAATGCTTCCAGAGATGGAACATCCACACCTTCTCTGGCCAGGCTGTTCCAGTTTCTCACAATTTCCAGTTTCTCTGAATAAAGGTGGTGAGAGTAAACAGCACCCTTAAACCCACCCTCTTTCAGTTTGAAACCATCCTTCTTCGTACATGTCCATCTAAAAACTCCCTTTACAGTTTTCTTTTAGGTCCTTTTAGGTACTGAAATGCTCCCTAGAGCCTTCTCTTTTCCAGGCTGAGCCTCCCCAACTCTCTCAGCCTGTCTTAAGAGAGATATGATAGGAGTCTTTACATTACTCTTAAGTGGACTGTAAGAGACTCGCATAAGCAACACATTTATATTCCAGCTACGAACCAGCTGCAAAGGATAGAATTTTAATCTCTTCTTTGCCAGTGGAGTCTGCTTTTCCAAATAGAAAATTTCAAATGGGACAAAATAGGTTTTCTTGCCTTGGTTTTCTTAAGGAATTTAGGATTTCACTGTGCATGGAAATTAAATCGAACAGAATGCTCTTGGAAATTAAGTTAAACCTCTCTGCACACCTCCATCTGCTAAAAATAGAGAATAATTAAGCTACAATATTGTTACTATTTCAAACTAAAAGCACTCTTGGTTGGAAGTGATAGCATTAACCTAACTACCTTAGAAGACTGTATCATCATTCCTTCTACTGCTTCACATTAATGTTTCATATCATCTCTATGCAGACCAGCCCCAAGCTGGCCAGTCTTTGGTTTATATGAAGAAACAAACAGCAAATGTGCTATAAAGCCTATTATGTTTAATTCAGTGCTATGGCAAATTTGTCTAAAGAAAAAGAAATCAGTAGTAGAATGATTTTTAGGACATCAGTTGCTGAACTTTGGCAAATGGAAGTTAATTTTATGTAATGTTAGCACACCAAAGGGGTAAAATGCCATTTAGTAAGTCAAGAAAGAAGGAGCTTTTTCTGTACAACAATTTAGCTTTTTTGCAGTTTAATAATTTTTATGGGCTGTTGAAAGTCAGTTCTTTAAATGTACTGGTTCTCAAATATTTCTTGTAGGCAGATATAATAAGAAAAATATCTTCATACTATTTTTCAATATCTTTATTTCCTGTAAATTTAATATAAGTAGAAGATATTTAAAGTGCTTTTTCAAGAATCACACTAAAACTTGAGGTTTTCTCTCAGAAACCATAGGAATAATTTAGAAGACCTAGAATTAAGAAATAGTGTGCTTTATTAAAGATGTAAATTTAACAAAAATAATTCCTTGTTGCTAGAAACATATGTGTTATTTATTCTGAAAAAAACCCTGAATAGTGTTAGAGTGTATAGAGCTCAATTTGAAGAAACTGATACACTCTTATAGAATTTCATAGATTTATAGAACCTTTCTAATGTCCATAAATTACAAACTTAAAACATAGATTAATTGGAATAAAGCAACAGAAATGTATTAATAATTAAAATTAATGACAACAATAACATTTTCTGCTACTCTATGTTAAAATTTTTAGATTTTTTTTTTCTCAGAGAAGGTAATTATACAGAAAATTTTAATTGGCTTATTTATGTTTCCAAACTGCTAGAATAAGTTGAACTTTGGTACCTTTTTATTATGCCAAACCCAGCCTTTAAAGATATCTTTTACCACATTTTTTAGCTAGTATTTCAAAGTAAATAAATGAATGTAATGAATGTAGTAAGTAAATGAATACCATTCCTAAACCACCACACCTAGTGCATTCTGTGGGACACATATATTTTGCAGTACTGCATGTTCTACACCTTTAATTAAATCTCTGCATTGGAAGGACAACTAAAGCTGTATTTATAGAAGACAAAGTTTCCACTAGTCAAGATTTCAATCTTCAATCATTTCTCAAGTGGAGAAATAGGGAACAGAACTACTTTGAATAACACAACTTTTTTAAGTAATCTGTGTATTTGTCCTCACACAGCAATCTCTTTCTTAATAATCTCTTTCTCAATAACCATAACCTTATTTTATGTGTTCTAATCCAGACCATCCAATTTTAATATTCTAAAAAGAGACAAATAAATGTTTGTGTAACGATTTTTTTTTGCATTCCAAAATTCTAGAGAATGAGCAGCATCACAACTTCAGTCTGCATATTTCACACAATTTTGTTCATCTTGATAACATATTTTTTCATTTTGTTTTACAGTCCAAATTTTCGGTAAAGTTGAAACCCTGAACCTTCATTTGGCCTTTTTCACCACGGCCTTCTCCTCTTCTTTTGTTGCTGGTTTCAGGTTGTCCACAGGCATGAGAACACCACCTAAGTTATCCCACGCCTGTTGCCAGATCAGCATCAAAATTGGACTGCAAATTCTACGGTCTCTGTTTCTTGAAATTGTGCAAATTTTGGTGATTAAAAGCCTGAGCATTTATAAAATAAAAAGCTTTTCTCTTTACCGCATTTCAAAATTAGAGTAGTAAATAACTGGTTTTGAAGAAAACTGAGGAAAATTAACACACAATTTCCTGTTTTCCATTTTGCTCTGCTTTTGAAGAGCAACAATTTTTGTAATTTTGTGGATATTTTTTCTTTCAATCTTAGTTAATTGGAGATACTACTATTTTCTCCAGGATGATAAAGTTTGCAACGGGATCAATATTTCTCAGTGAAATTTGTCTTTAAATTTATATTTTCTGTTTCCCTAATTTTTTTCCCATATTGATAACTCAATAACCTCAGCTACCTTGTTTTCCTTCTTATACTAATGGTTTGGATTTTTTTTTTCAGTTGGAATTTCTAATTCCACAACCTTTAACACAACTAAGGTATTCTTCTATTTATGTCCACTAAAACGTTTCTGATAGCCCAGTTGTCCTGATTTACTCCACTGTCAACTCCGTCAGCTTTCTTGTTTTCCATATTATTATCATAACACTGTGCAAATGCAGAAAATAGTCTCACCATCAAAGTGTTGATAGTCTAATATAATTCAGGTGGTAGATTACTACCTGAAGGCCCTGTGAACTCAATCTCAAATGCAAGTGCAGCCACTAAATGACAAAGAGACAATATAGCAAGAAGTAACATGGTATTAGCCAAAAAGGTCCAGAAAAGGACCATTTAAGTGCTGATGAAGCGTGCATGAAACTCAGGCCTTAAAACCTCATTAGTGAATATAGATGTGCATCACCATTGGACAACTTTATGGAGATGACAACTCTTTGATATTCATCAGGATATACCAGCTATTCAGTGAATGTTTTATAAAGTTAAGTAGCCTACATTTAGTCCCACAAAGAAAAAGTGTCACTCGAAGCAAAAGAACTAGAAAAATACAGCAATGTGATAATTAAGAAAGGGATTTTATGCGACATTACTAAAATCTGGACTTTACTTGCATGAAAAGACAACTGTATTATTTTTCACAAAACACACTATTATTTTTTAATCTTTTTCTAAAAACAGTTCCCATTAATTCCCATATCTTCGAGATTAGTCAGAATAATACAGATACATTCTTCAGTCATCAATTTTTACAGGGTTTAGTAAAATGGGGTTTTGAGTTTTAGTTACTACTATAATTAATACAGCAAAAAGCTAGAAATAAATTACATGTTGTGTGATTTTTATCTTTATTACAGCAATTATATGTCATGATCGGCTCCTGGAGTAGTTCATCTATGCCATTTTTATGCAGTTTCTAGCAGAGCTGTAGTTCAAGCCTGAGTCACACAGGATGTTTCCTGATGAAACTGTTCCACAGTCCAGCTAGAATCAACCATAACATCTTTCTTCTGATGCTTTATTTACTGATCAAAAGGTCCTCCAATTTTGCAGGGTAATCATTTTTCTAGATGACCTCTATTAACTTCCTTCAGAAAAATCTGGATGAAGAGGATAAAAGCAGTCATCAGATTTATAAGAGCTGAAAGCTCTTTTGTTTGCAAAGGACTGTAAATATAAGACATGTCTTTTCATAAAAAAAAAATCTCGGAAGTAAATATGGTGTTACACTTACTAAGGAAGACATCTAGACTTAAGACTGAAAGAACTAATTTCACTGAAAATTACCCTTGATAGAAATATATCTTCTTATTCCTTTAAAGTTCAAAATTTGCATTTAGTTGCTAGTGACCAGATAACAGGCTCATATGGATCTATTTATTGCCTTATCTGTCTAGTAATAATAATAATAAAAAAAAACCATCATAAGATTCTATTTTACATTAACTGTCTTTTTTCACTTCCAAAGCACTAGCCACCTCAGGTACTCTAATCTCAATAAAGGAAAGTTATTTATTTACTGAAGGCTTACCAAGATTGTGCTTCATTACCTTTTTCTGGGTTCCAGCTGGAACTTGTCAATCATTATTTAAATCTGTTAAATCTCATGCCTGCAGCAACTTTTATCCACGATTCCTGAATAAAAAGAGGAGAGTGAGATATGACTGCATTATAAAGGGAACTTAACTCCTGAAATATGGGAGCACAGTATGTGTCAGTGTGCCCTTTATAAACTGACTCGAGCTGCTTTAGAGAAGCCTGGGCAAAATGGTTCACAAAAAAGTGCATTTTGTGTGTATATGAGCTCACATGGTTTCACTTTACATTCCTCTTTACTGTTTTCACCATGGAGGCAAAATATTTCAGACGCGTTAATGCATAATTCTTTGTTTCATCTGTGTTTGATGTTAGCTGATTATCACTGTATTAGAAACAAGTTGGATAATCCTCAAATTTTACCTCTCTTACTGTAAGCATGAGGTAAATCCTTCTACTCTCCTCTTAATCTTAGTACTTGCTTCAGTAAAACTCAGCAAGTTATTAACTGTTATAAAGCAAAATTTTGTTGTAAGTCAATGATATAAGAGCGAATTACACTCGGCCACTCACAGTACAATCAGATTCTGTGCCAATTTTGCTTGCACTTTTTTTCATGGGATTTCAAGAAAATATTTCCTTAGGCTCAGAAGTAAAAATGCAATAGTAGCATATGAGACTATAATAGGCATGGTGTTTTGATGTTGAATTTAATAGAACACGCAACTTTCATTAAGGCTGGCCAGAGACTTCTTAACCAAATGGAAAAATTTTACTTTGCCTTGGACAAGGATTAAAAGTCTGACTACTGTTGCCATGGAAAGACAAAAGGAGCAAAATCAGAAAAATCAGAAAGACCAGAGAAAGAATTGTGAAGATCCATGAAGGACAGGGTTGTTACTGTGCATTCATGAAAAAAGAGGTCAATTATCATTTTCCCAGAGGACCCACTTGTCCTTTCTCTTATTCTATCTGAAATTAATAAATCCTTTTCAATATGAAGGAAGATGTGATTTTAAACCCTCCTCTTGTGTGGGGGTCTAGCATTGTAGATTTCTCACATACCCACACATCGGACTAAGTATCTTCAGGAGTAGTATCATGTTCCTATTGAATGTACAGTACATTTATTTCCAAGGTAAAAAAAAAAAAAAAAAGTACTGGGGTCAGCATGAGCTGTTGTATCTTAGGGCAAACTGACTTCTGCCAACTTAGAGGTTACTGTGGAATTGGGCTCATTCTTATCTCCGGTTGGCAGCTCCTTCCTTCACCTGTCTCTTAATTGCCTCTGACATACCCTGGTGAAAATTAACCCAGTATCTCTGGCATGTAAGAACTCTCCAACCTGCTGCTTCCCCTCTTAAACAGGTACTCTCCTTTTTAATGAGGGGGAACATTGAAGCAGTTTTCTCTAGTGCTATATGGAGTTCAATCTTAGATTTTAATTTAGGGCATAATCTGTAAAGTCTGGTCTTTTTTAAGGAAATCAAGTAAATCATCCTGGGGGAGTACATAGAAATTAGATCAAAATATAAATGACTACTTAGAACTGCTTAAAATATAACAAATGCACAGAACCATATAAAATGAAATTAATGAAACCAGGAGCTATACAGAAATTATAATCTGAGCTTCAGTTTGACTTCTAGTCTTGTTGTATAATCCAGTTAGTTCAGTAATGATGCTTTCTTCATCAGGAGATACTTAGAGTTGCCCATATGAAAGCCCATATCTGTGTGTTCAATCAGCAGTGCCCCTTTTTTTTTTGTGGTGTGTTTTTTTGTTTTTTGTTTTTTTTTTTTTTTTTTTGTTTTTTTTTTGTTTTTTTTTTGTTTTTTTTTTTTTTGTTTTTTGTTTTGACAAATCACATGAATCACAAATACAATATGAAACTGATGGGTTTGGAATCAGGAACTTACTAAGCTCTTTACCTGTGCATCAACTGTTACATCTGGACCATAGGAGAAAATCTTATGGGTTTGGGAAGCACATTTCTGGTGACTCCAGACCACATTATTGCACTTGGAGCAATAGTCTTTAGTGTAAGGACTGCACAGGAAGCAGTCCTTACACTAAAACAGCTGGAGCTGGCAATGGGAGGTAGTAAGACTTGATATCAAGACATCTATGCCCATTAAGAAATACTTCAGAGTATAATACTGCTCTTCAGAGAACACAGACATCTGAGAAGTAGCAAGTTAATCATCAACTTCTTGTCCACCCTCAGACTGAGTTCTTTTTGTGAGATGCTCAAAGCAGCAGTGAAGAATATCTAGGATTCTTTTTTTTTAGATTCTCCTTGAAAGACAAGACAGGGAGATTAGGGGAGATATAATAAATCTTGCTTGTGGGTGTTTATGTGGGCTGTTTAGATGGTTTACTGTAAAATGTTTAGATAATAAAGCGCAACAAAATCCAATATGGGAATTCATCCAGTAGACAAAACGGTATATGATGAATCCTGTTTTAATGATAAATGAACAATTTTAATTGTCCATGACACTTTTATGCTCTGTATTGTCTCTAGTATCTATCCATATGGAAATGATCAGCCAAATAAATCTTATTGCTATGAAGTACATTTTAGTCCCATTTAGACACACCTTGAACACAAATAAATAATGGACCTTTTAACATAAATATGTCATTCAGTCTGGACTGGAAAATCAAAGTTAGTCTACAAAAGTTGTTTCCATTTGCATGTTTTTGAAAAAAAAAATAAATTCTAAGCCGTGAATAAGCCATGAAACCTAAGGATTTTTTTTTTTATTTTTTTTCTTTTTTTTTTTTTTTTTTTTTTTTTTTTTTTTTTTTTAATTTTTTTTTTCCCTGTGGATCTTCTACTTCTCTAAGTACTGCCATAATTTTGGGAGAAATTAATGGAAAAATATATGGTGGGAAAGTCATGCAATACAAATCTGGGTTCTTCTCTAAGATGGTTGCAGATTTCTTTCAATGTGATATAGCAAGTTGGATGCACTTTTATTTTCCCATGGAGTGTGAATCCTGAGAGAAATGGTAGGTGTGCTCAAATCTGCTTCAGAAAGGAGTAATGAGGAAGTTCTGTGCTGAATTGATGCCAAAAGAAGCAAAAATCAATGCCAATTCTTAAAATGTATCTTTTCGGGGTTTATTCCTCAAGAATGAACATTCAGGGCTTCCCTAAGAAAATGCTTTTCTATGTCTCCTTCCTTTTACTGTGTTAAACCATTGCAAGAAGCTGGGAAGAACAATGAATGCCTGGAAAAAATATCATCCTGATGGTTTTTAGTTATGTATGGCATTGACGTCATTCAAAGATTTAGCAAAGCTGAGCTGACCTTTGCCTGGGTGAAGACAGCTGTCACATTTCTTGCTGTGTTTGTGCCATTCCAAAGCTATTGATGACTCATTCAACCTTTGATACATGCAAGAACTGCAAATATATCTCACTGTGGCTGGCATAATGGGAAAGACTTTATGTTAGGTAGACCAATATATAAAGATCAGTTGCTGAAGGGGTTTCAAGACACAGTTTAATTTCATGGCTTTTTAATTTCATTTGAAAATCATAGAAAATAAACAATTGATTATCAACTTCCATTCTGGTGATGGGGTTAATTATTTTTTTAAATCAAGCATAAAAAAATGCATTTTATCAAACTAGTGTCTAGAGAAATAATACTTTTAAAAATCTAGCAAGAAATAAGGTTGTAAGAATTTTACAACCTTATTTTCTATTATAGTATTAAGAGGAAAAAATGAGAATAGTTAACACTTGCAAAAACACAATACTGGGATGCAGAGGATCCCCTGTACCATGACATATTCCATTCAGACTGAGAAAGGGACTGAACAAGGAATTTTTATCCTAGAAATATTGTTAAACTCTGCAGGTATAATTGTGTGAAACTGTGTGAATAACCTATTATGACATGAAATCAAATCTATTAGTTCCTCTTTACATCTGAATTTTTGGGGATAGATATTCTTTTGGGGCTCATTTTAAAGTAGATAAGAGTGATGATTTGATTATAAAGTAATATTTACTAGGTAAATATATTTTCCCAGAGCTCATCAAGCTGTATTTTATTCGGTATTGTTGACATACAGTGTAAGTCAATTTTAGAGAAAAGCAGCTCTGATTTGTGCTGCCCCTAAGACATAAAAATATGTCACATGAGGCAATAGAGAAGCATCAGTGATTTGTACTACATTCTGAAGTGACATCAGTTCACGGGGATAGCAGTTCTTGATTTTATATTTGAGAATGCACAAAAAGGATCAAACTATGCAGCTGCATGCCTTGTCCCTTAATAAAAACTTTATTTTGAATAGAGCTTGCTCTTCTATTTATAGTAAGAAAGAAAAAAAAAAGAGGCTTTGAAAACCGGTGAGATGCAGTTTCAGATCTGGAAGTGAATTTTGCAATTTGAGATAATCTCTAGTGTTCATTGTCAAAATGATTTATGAGATGAGTTGAAAACCACACTTTTCTTTTCTAGGCAAGGTTTCTTCAAAGAAAGATGCTGAGCTGCCATGTAGTAACCCAGATGGCTCAGCTTCCCCATCAATTGCATATTGATCTATTTATTGAACTTAACCCATTTACTATTTAAATACTACCAAGGCATTTAGTGATATATCTATCAAGGGTTAACCTAAATTTTTTATTCATAATACTAAATGTTTCATAGCATATTTAGCAGCCCAAAGTGATGTCCTTTGATTACCCAGCCAGTCATTAAACTCCTTTCAAATTGAAATGCATGACAAATACCAAAATATCTGGGTACAGCAGATATGCAAGTTAATGTATTTCTTCCTGTGATCATATATTATTGTCAGAGGAAAAAATATATAGATTCTATTTCAAGATAATTTGCTTCAAACAGAATTGCTTTAGTCATGGAATCAATACTTTTATAGTGTGTAGCTGCTCAGAAATGGATCTCCAGTTTGAAAGCTAAACAATCAAATTATTGAAGAATTAATGAATACTTCCTATGCACTTGTTAAATGATGGCTATAATATAAGCAGAAGAAACACTGCCATGAAATATCTCCAGTAATTTTCCATTTAATGTGTCCTGTATGTAGTAAAAATGTACATTTTACCAGGTCCTTGAATACGTATAGAACCTGTGTCATGATGCTATCTATTATCAATTGAGCAATGTTATTAAGTACTTAGGAAAATAACATTTTTAGGAGTATGTTATAACTGAGCAATCCTACTAAAGTCATCTAAAATCTTACTAAAGGAAAGGAAGATCAAATAAAAAAATTTATCTATGTAAAAATTGTACATTCGAGCTGATTTGAGGCTATCTCACAGCCTTTTTTTTCTGATGGAAATAATGTGTTTTACAGGATTTTCACTAATATTGGTGATGCAGCTTCATACGATGCTGACTTGCATTTACTCATGTTATTTGTCATGGAGCCCTGAAAACAAAATATTCAATACTCTGGACCAAGTTCAGATCCAACAATTATGACATTGTGAGTCCAACAGAAAGTTTCCAATGCTTACTAGGACTGTGGAATCAAAACAGGAGGGAAAAAATGTATAAAAGTCTGGGGGTTTTAGTTTTTTATTTGTTTATTTCAGGAATAATGAACAGAGAAAAGTTAGAGCTGTAGTCAGATAAGACTACCAAATAAAAAGAGAGCATTATTATTGATTTTATATGACTTAATATGAAACTTTACATTTCATAGAAAGAGCACACAAGTTTAAAAAGATACAGTGCTGAATAAAAAATGAAAAATGGAACTTAAATCATGAATATTCTATTTTTCAATCTTCCCTATACTGGGAAATGGATGGCACCTACTTTGCTTTCTAAAGGATATAAAACCAGCCTACAAACATTGTTGAATACTGAAAACAATTAATTATAAATTTACATTTGTCTAATCCAGGGATCTCAAATGGCAGCAGTGAGGGTGATGGCCTTGCTTAAGTCAAATATATGAACACTTAATTTTATGCTATGCAAATATTAATCCATAGTCCATTTACCTTTGCAATGTTTTTCTTTCCTGTAGCTAGAGTTCAGATTGTAAATGGCAGTGGAACTAGAACTTTACCATATTTAACATTTTTCCAACCAAAGGATCTAAAACTGAATTAAGACAGTGATAATTTATCAAGTATTTAAACTAATATCTTGGATAGTACAAACATAGATTCAAGACTTCAATCATGAGTGTACTTCTACATTTTCACTATATTATAACAACTATCAAGAGTTATATGGCGTTTATTCTTTTTCATCATATAACTTCTGCTTTTAGGAACGGCTTCTCTCCCTGTTTTAACTGAATGCCATTTGGGGTAGTTCTGTGTTTACATAGCAAATACTGTAATATAGTCCCCAGTATCCAACCTAACTGTCGTGAGAGCAGAGGGTTCTCAGTCTCATCTCCAGATTTCTAGCCAGCTGGGTTTATAGACAGCTGTATAATGCAAGACACGATGGCAGCAATAACAAAACAGGTCTGGGACCTGAAGAAAATTTGATTGTTATTAATAGAATATGTTTATTTTTGTAATTTACTTTTGTTTAAAGGTAACATGAATGTAGATGAAATATAAATACTCACTGCTCATTGTTTTTTTCTTTTACCAGCTTGTTCACTTTTAACTAAACAGTAGAGTCAAACACAAAAAGCACCATTGCTTGTGTGCACTTCTCCATATCATATGAATGTTATGTGCCCCTTCAACATTTTCTTTAAACTATAATTTGAGGCAGAAAAGTATAACAAACTATGAAGCTATTAAATAGTTAATTATAATATCTCAGACTGAAAAAAAAGATGTTTACCTTTAATAATAACCTTTTGGTAAACCTTTATAGAAGGCTGAAAAGTCAGAGCTAGAAAAAATGTAGTCCAATGCTTTTTTGCTATCATTCTATGTATTTTATTTTTTTTTTACTAGTGGTTATTCAGTTTAAAGCAGTAACACCCCATTGCATATTGAGCAATTATTCACCTGTGATGTCCCTTTAATACCAAGGGATCACCAGAGCTTCAAAACTTGATCTGAAATTTATTTTTCAGTAAGAGTTTAGATTGCATGTGTTGCAATGATTCTACAGGCAACCTGAAAAAAAAATCTTGCTGGAAGTATGTTTAAATTCTTTTTATAATATTCAAAGTATTTGAAAGATAGAAAATACTTCTGCAAAAATAAAATGTATTCACTAATTATTTCATTACATGAAAAAGGAAAGGAAAAAAATTACAGATGGTGCTAAGGCCAGTATGGCTCTATTCCCTCAGTGAGTGTGTCAGCTCTTAAGGTCACATTATTTCCCCTTTACTGCACTACAAGGCCAGTAGCATGCACTCTTCCCATGCTTTACTCTAAGTGGCTAAGGCCCTCCCTTGTTCAGGGGGATTAAACACAGGCTTTCCTACTGTGGATAAATAGCCTGGTCAGCAGGTTGCTTATGTTGAAAGCAAATGAACCAACCAGACAAGCCAGGAACTGCCACCGCTTTTGTTTCTCTCCATTTGTGAGTGTCTATGACTTCCAGACATGCTGAAGACAATTTACACATCCCCACCAGATTGTCTCTTGTGAGAACTCAGACACCTCTGCTATATGTCTGTGTTTAAAAGTGATTCCACCTGTGCTCAGATGTTTAATTTATAATATCCAGGGTATGGCCAGGTATCAAATGGATTTCAGCATAATTAATATCTCTCCGGTACTGACAGGTTTTCATTTTCCTTAACATATAAAGAATTTAGCTTATAGTTGCTTTGACATGGGCTTTCTTTCATCTTTAATCATAATAAGATGAAGGTTCATCTGAAAGCACTTATTTTACTTTCTGCATATAGCCATATCAAGTTGTAGCATTAAGGAGGGTTTATATATGAAAGCATTAAAAAAGGAAAAGGTTCTGAATAATTTATAAAGGTGAGCAACAAATAAGAGACTAAAGTACCAGAATAATAACATAAGCACATGGGGACTAAATTGCTCAAGAGCTGGTAAGGAAATATGCTGCCCTTTGCCTATGATATCTATCATCTATCTTACCTGGTTAATATATTTTTGTAATCTCTCTGAAATTTACTATCCAAATTCATTATCAGTTATTTCTCTAAAAGGCTATTAAAAGACCCTTTTACTTGCTAAAAAAAAAAAAAAAAATCAGTTTCCTATTCAGAAAGCATAAATTGTCAGAATACTTGTTAACAGCCTTGTTTCATTTTAGAAATGAAAGCTGAAGATTCTCCTATAAACAGAAAATGTCTATAATCCACCAGGGTATAATGAAGCAAATGATTATTTCTGAAACACCTACCCTGCTTGTCAGCCCCTAAGCACTTCAACAAAGCATTCTGAGTCATTCTTATAAAGAGGTGCTGTGACAGAAGAAATGAGCCACAGGTTGGAGATCCTCGGGCAAACGCAGCCCAGTGCATATGGTACATCATTACCAGGCTGATTTTAATGAAGTTTTAGAGCCTTAAATTTCACATCACAGTTGGTGCTCATATGCATTTTACTGTTATTGCCTTTCATTTGCCAAGTAAAGATAATTGATGATCTTTACTTAGAGAATTTGTAGATTTTGGAACTGTCTATTTTTAAGAGGGGTTTCTACTATTCTTTCTTTGTGTAAGTATGCACGCTTCCCTTTATGCTGATTTTATTGGATCTAATGATTATTTTTAATGTTCTTAAAACGGAACCAGAAGACAAAGTTCTTTACACAACTAAGCAAAATTCCATTAACAACTTCACTGACGTGAATGAACTTCTTGCATATTGAAAGCTTACCCTAATCTTGAGAAAGAATGGAAGAACAGGGTCCTTACTGAGTATGCCTTGTACAAAGTCATGAAGAATCTAATCTCTCAAGCTATCACTTGGCAAAAGAGATTACATCAAAAATAATGGAGGAGTTCTTCATATTTCATGCTCTTTATACAGAAAATAATTGAAACTATTGACAAATAAAAAAAAATTAACAAGAGAGAAAAAAGTGGAACAGAAATAAATAGAAAAGAAATAGGAAAACCAGTTAAAGTGAAGGACTAAATAAGTTCAACTTTCTACCAATCAGATTCAATCTCTTTTAGAGAAGGATATATTAAAATGACCACTTGTACTGCATCATATCACATCCATCTTTTGATTGCTGTGTTTTGATGAGTCATCTTCCATGCCCAATTCAGAAGCTTCCTGGGTTCTTAGCCCTTCTCAGACTCAGGTTCACAGTCACTGCCTGTCTAGAGGACTTTGTTAAAGTCTTTATATTGTTACCATTATGCTTACAACAACAGTATTTGTGAGAATATACATAATAGCTAAAAATTATGAATTAATAAATAAATTTTGCCAGCTTTGAAACTTCTGTATCCAAGGTCAACCAATTCCAGGTTCTATGCTCCATGAAATAAATATGTAAACTATGAGAAATACACATTTTAAAATCCCCTTTAAATACTAAAAAAGCCTGAGCACAAAGTGTAGCACTCACTGAAGCTTTTTAGTGTGTGCTGGATATTCTGCATTGCATTTCAAATCTGTCTTTTATTATATTAGTAATAGATTAAAGAAAATAAAAATATTTTACTTTTAAAGACATTATCAACCTTCAGCTGACTGTATTTTAGGATCAGACACAGACGGTTTGATTCTAAATGACAAGGTTCTGAAGAAACATAAAGAAAATATCAGCAGAGGCAGCTCAGTCACCCATCTAGCCCTTGAGATTTTATCTGTAGTAGTGACCTTCCCTTGTTTGTTACTGGTTTTCCACTTCTCTTGGGTCTTGTTCCTCAGTTATTATAACAGTAGCATGTGGTAGTACAAGTGTCAGAGCCATTTTCCACTTTCTCTGTCTCCCACAGTATTCAACAAGTATTTGGCTGGTTCTCTTATGTAGATTTGAAGCTCTTTCTCAATCCCATTCTGAAATAAAACTCTTTGGAGATTAAAATCTTCCTGGTTTTATTGGCAAATATTTCCTTGAAGACCTTGCAAAGCCTCTAGCTTGAAAAACTGTCACCTGACTGTTCTACCATTTCAAAGTTGAACCATACATACAATATTCACTTAAATTTTGCAGCAAAGTCTACAGTTCCTGTATAAGAGAAAGCATGTCTTACTTATATTGCCATTAAAAAATCAAGTTAATTTTATTATTTACACATAGTTTTTTATTTGAAGTGAAAGTTCAGAATGCCTTTGGAAATAGAGTAGTTTAGTATGCAGTCCAAAACAGACATATCCTTTAATTTTATCTCATCTGTGGAACTCAGTACAGGATTAGGATACTATAAAACAGAACCTTTTTGTTTGTTTCTTTCTTTTCTTCTCATCTCTTTGGTAAGATATCTAAAAGGTTACATTTATTTAGGCTGAATTCTGCACTGAATAGAAGGTTTAATCAAGCATTTAATTGCTTAATGTTCCTTTTGGACTGGTAACTATATTGGTTCAACTTTGGAGTAGAAAAGATAGTTGATCAACTGAAGCATAAAAAAAAAGCTTTCAAAATGTGGGAAAGGGGGAGTTATCGTAGATACAGGAGTTTTTATTGTTGATGATCACACAGGAAAGATGATATCGAAACTGAGGATGCTTGCCCAGACCAGCCCAATGTTCACATTTTTACATTAAATCTGAGATGATTTATGCTGTGGCACAGAAATATAGTGGAGGAGTTGGACCAAATATTATAAAGGTGTTGGAATATATTTATATTAGACTCAGACCATACTGAATTAAAAGGAAGCAGATTACATTAGGATGGTGAACCACCCTTGTTAGAGAAATATGTGATAAACACCTCCACAGAAAGATTTTTGCAAAGGTCATATCTGAAAGAGATACATAATCCAGTGAAATGATGCAGTGAGTAAAAATTCTGCACCTTGGTGAGGTTAAGGACTATGGCTGCTATTGTGAGCATTCTCAGGAGACCATACATTAGAAGGACTGTAGGAAGGGACACACTTACAATAACGTACACAATGGCCAGAAACACCAGCTAATTTCCTACCAGACTTCAGTAATGCTAATACACAACTGTGTACTGAACAAAAAGCAGTAATAATTCCTCGTACTAGAGGGAGGAGACTGTTAGCCACCTTTCATTCAGGGTAGCAGCTGTTATTGCTTTGTCTTGTAAAAATGGTATACATCTCGTCCATTAATTATAAATTAATGTGTATTTAACAAAGTAAGGCTGGAAGGGAGTGAAAATAGGTAGCACAGCATGGTGAGGAAAAGGAAGAAGGAACAGAGTCTAATTGCTTTCTTCAGCTATATCATGGATAAAGAAGAGAGGACTCAATTTCTTCAGAGGTGCACATTGAAAGGACAGTGGGCACAAGTTGGAGCAAAGGATACTCCAATTAGATTAAATTAAAAAATTCTCTATAATGAAAATCACCAAAGCATGTAACAGGTTGCTCAGAGAATATATGGTTTCTCCCTCTTGGCATGCACTTGGGTTACAACAAGCCCATGTAGTGGAGGAAAAGTGACAGGAAAACTGCATGACAGAAAAAGACTTGGGAGTGCTGGTCAAGAGATGACTGAACATGAGCCACCATGTTCTCAAGTGACCAAGAAGGACAATTACTTGCATCAGAAATAGTGGGATCAGCAGAACTGGAATAGTAATTTTCCTCCTGTACACAGCACAGGTGAGGTCTCATGTTGAGTTCAAAGAAGGGAACAAAGCTGGTGAAGGGTCTGGAGAACAAGTCCAGTGAGGAATGGCTGAGGGAGCTGGGTTGTTTAGCCTGGAGAAAAGGAGACTCTCTATATAACTACATGAAATGACATTGTAGCCAAGTGGGGATTGATTTCTTCTCTCCCAGGTAACAGGTGATACGACAATAGGTAATAGCCTAAAGTTGCATTGGGGAGATTTAGTTTCAATATTTGAATGCCTGAAAGTATGGTCAAGCATTTGTCAGGCTGCCCAGGAAAATGGCTGAATCACAATCTGTAAAAGATGTGGGTCTATGGCACTTAGGGACATGGTTTAGTAGTAGTGGACTTGATAGTGTTAGGATAACAGTTGAACTCAATGATCTTAAATGTCTTTTTCAACCCAAACAATTCCCTGGTTCTATCATTCTATGTTCAAAGAGTTTTCAGACAGGGTCCTGAGCCACCTGAAATAACTCTAATGTTAGTCAGTAATTCTACCACTTTATCAGGGTGTGGCGCAAGCTGATCTCCAGAGGAGACTCAATCTACAGATATGTTATTTATACAAACATTGAGGCTTCCATGTTAAGAACTAAAACAGTGTGTCCAAAGAACATTAGTGTGTCAGTTAGCTAAAAACACTGTGCAGAGAGGCACTCATTAAACTCCAAATTTGGATAAGGCAGCTCAGCAGTGTAAACACATGATAACAGAACAGGACCACTAGACTTGCGCTCTGGGTGAATTTTTTAACCCTGATTCCCAGAGAGAAGACTCATGCAGTGACCCACTTCCCAATTATCACTGTGTCTCTAGCTGTGACTTACTACACAGATGACTCATGGACTGCAGAGAAAATATTTACCAAACAGTCTGCCAGCAGAGGATGAGGTAGGTAGAAAGAACCATGTTAAATAGAGATCAGCATAATTGAATTCCATTTGCTTAGTGATCCTGCACCTCTCTGCTCTGCAGATATTTTTCTTTAAAAATATTATCAGTAGAAAAGCTGAAAGAAAACTTGTCAGTGTTTAAAATTACCTTTAAATAGAATGAACACAGAGGGACAATACTTCAAATTAGCTCAAACAGAAAGCAAAGTAAATCCCAGACAAATAGTCACCTAAGGTTATGCCTATGGCAAGCAGTTAATGGGTAGGTAGCCAGAGGCTATCTGCAAGTCTAGAGGGCAAAATAAGCTGACAATTCCCCACAATATCTTTGTGGTGAAATATGTGCTTCACAAACTAGCTCTTCAGCCATAGCTCTCTGGTGTGGTGTCAGCATTTAAGATTTGGAATTCACCTGAAATCACCAGGATATAAACTGCAGCAAGGAATTTATATTCCACCTTTAAAGTTAAGTTCCTCCCAAGACCTGAAATTAAGCTGGCAGAAAACTATGGAGGGTCAGAATTTTTGTTGCTGTGTGGTTACAGAGATTATCCTTTTATTCTTCAAATAATTACGTTACATTAAACAATTTAATTAAAAGAGAAAAGTCTGGGGAAATTTTTTTCAAGTTCCACCTCTGGCAGAGGTTTCAGTAAAAGAATCATTTTTTCAGTATGAAAACCCACAGGTAAAGTAGTGGCACTGACAGAATTACTAAGGATGTGGGAAGATCTCTCTTTACCTCCTACTCTGGGGCAGTAGGTTAGCTCTGAATTGCTAGTAGGGGTGTAGATTTTCACATAAAATTTACCTTAGATAGTCCTGAAAGTGTTGTATACTCATGTGGCAAAGTGCAGCACTGAAAGAAAATATTTGCTTGCATCTTCAAAGTGGTATTAACAACATTAATTTGATTCTGTTTCCAGGTTAATTTACCTGTGTCTCTCAGCAGAGATCATTATCTGGGGCATGACACTAGCATTATTGTATTGTTTCCAATTTCTAAGCTGAATGCTGCTGAGCTGTTTCAGGAATCTTTCAATAGTTTGCATCTGGGATCTTATGTCTAAGAAAGCCAACATAGCCTATTCTTTATTTGACAGGTTTGGTCCTTTGTAGGGCTTAGTTTCTTAACTATCTTAAGCTGTCCAAACTGTAAAAAAATACCATAATACCTTCTTTTATGGATTCACTTTGCTTTTTAATCTTTCTGCATGGAAAGTGACACTTGAAGGTAATCCAAAGGGGAAGTTGCCATCCCTAGACCCAGACTGTAGAGTGTTAGTAGAACATAAATCTGTACAAATCTCTGTATTTTGTATTCTTACAGTACTTGCTTCTCTATACTGATGATTCTGAAATATTGAACTAATACATCAGGAACTGATACAAAACTGTACCTTAATTAACACAGCCACAGAAATTACCAAAATATGCATTAAAGGATTGTCTACAAGATTGGAGATTTTCAGTTCAATGGAAGATTTTGGGATTTATTTAATGCCCAAGATGTCTTTGAAGGCAGTGAATCATACCTCTCATTCTGTGATTAGGAGAACAAATTTGAAATTAGCTTTTCTAGCTCACTAGGAGAGCCTGAAATACTAGCAATCAAGATTGATGTGGTGAAGGGGGCAATTCTGACACTGGCATGCATTAACAGTTACCTAATGGTATAAACTCTGAGACTGCACAATACAAGTTTCAAGCCACATGTAATTTCCAGACAAACATCACTAGGACAAGCTTATGGCTGAGATCACCAGAATTCTGCTGTGCACAGAAATACGATACATCAGACAATAGTCCTTGATAATGAATAATGAAAGCTCTTTAATGATGGTTTTTCATTATCTCCTACTTGCAGTACAGAGTATTTTCTCCTGCTCAGTTGAAAATTTTGTCCCTGGTTTGTGTCAGCTTTTCCCATGATCCCTCTACAGAATTCCAATATATATAAATTTTTATGTCCCTGTGAAATATTTGTTGGATCCCCAACGAAGATCTTAGGAAAGTAACCTGAAACTGGGATGAGCAAAGCAGCAGTGGAAAATTCCATCTGTAAAGATACACAGTTAACCTGCACAATTTAAGATTCACAGTTATATTAAGATGCACAGTTCAATATTAATTTAAGAGTCTGCAATATCAGACTTTGGAATTTATTTTTTGAAAGCTCCCTCAAACTGAGGAAAAATATTGTTTTATTACAGCTGCCAATTCCTGTTACATTTAACCCATTTTCTTGTCTCAAAGTATAGAACTGCAAGAGAACCACACATAGAGCAATTATCCTCCGAGATTTTAGATCACATTCCTATTGAAAACAGTATACAAAATGAGTCAGGAAACATATCTTTGAACGCATTGTTTCTAAAAATCACACAATTACTGTCAAACATATTTCAGTAAGCAGTAAATGAACCCTGCTTGCACCATAAATCATTAATGTTTAATCACCAGCCAATGCCTCACTAAGCTCACTGGCATGGAAACTCTAAGATACTCAAAGGATAGTTCTAGCAAATCTGGCATGCATGGTTGGCTTGTGTGCTTAATTACTGTTTATGCATTGGCAGTATCCAAGCAGTTGTATGTAATAAATAGAACACTGTCACACTGTCCAGATGGTTTTAGATCCAGGGCCTAGGGAGTATGTTTGAAGATTACAGGCCTGATTTACTAACAATTCACACTAGCTCAATTGCTGAAAATCATGCTAATAGCATACGTTTCAGCAATTTATTCAAAATAAATATACTATTAATGGTTAAAAACCTACTTTATGTTCCATTTAGCCACTCTTCAGAAGAGATACAATAATTTTATTTTGGTTTGTGACATTTAACAGCTTTATTTCTTTAATGTCCAGCAGGTTTGAGAGAAATTATTTCTTTTACATGGAACAAAGGAGTGCCCAGCAAAGATAATTCAAGCTTTCTTTGGAAATTATAGTTTAGGATTAGAATGAGTATAGGCACTTTAGTGTGATGATGTGCCTGAATAAATTTACACTGTCAAGAATTAGAGGCAAAATTACATGTCATCAAATTAAAAATGGAATCATTAATTGTTTCAGTCCTTACTTACATATAAATAAAAAAAAGACAAATTATGCTATCACTTTCAAGATTAAAAGGGAAAAAAAAAAAAAAAACAACAAAGAGAACACCAAAACCAACAAACAGTAAATAAGTTTAAGAAGAACTACTGTCTTCTCCATCCCAAAACAGGATTTTACCCACATTAGTGAAATTTCTTTAACTAGATTTCATTTGGAGAATAAGAAAAAGGAGAGAGTAGGAGATAAATTAGGAGGAAAGAAAGTGAATTTAGAGAGGAAATGTATTTTATGTAATAAATTAATGTTTAGAAATCCTTCCATAAACAAAGAATATGGACAATTTGAAATCAAATTTTCATTTCTCTGAGAATATATGAAGTCATCTCCTACTTTTCACAAGAAAGTCCTATTTTAAAGATTATATAGGACAGCCACTCAATATGGAAATGAGAACAGAGGTGAACTTTATCCCCTCTACATAAACTGAAGATTTTGTTTGCAGGACATGAAAAGAAAGTATGTTAGCAGCAGGTAATTGAACAGAGTAAGAGAGGTAAAACCAAAAAGACTGATTAAAGGGTAAGAGTAATATTTTTCCCCTGCTTATGAGGGTAAAACCCACTACTGTCAATCTGATAAATTGTCTTGGTAAATGGATAATAATTTAAAGATTGGTTTTGATTCAAAATATGGTCTGATTTGTCATTTTTATAGCAAATCATAGACCGTATTTGGTAACCATCAATCATATTTCATTGTGTTTCAAACTATCCATGATGAAGACGCTGCTCTGTAGCTTCCTTTTCACCATAAAAAAACCCTGAAACAAACTACCTGAAGAATTTTGGTATTCTATCCAAAACAGGATTTATAGTTTACAACCAACTATTTCTATGGTGCAGTTCAGTTCAAGTTAAAAGAGATATCTGAAATAAATAGGTGAATAACTGCGTCTCCACTGGCTGCAAAAGGGCTCTAGCAAAGTGGTTCAGCTGGTGGGAGGTATAAGTTTATCAGCCACAGATAAAATATATCCCAAAGAAATATAATAATTGTCTCACTAACCCAGTGTGCTGATTTTAATACCAGCAGGGAAATTAAACACCAAATAAGTCATTCCCCTTCCCCTGTCTATAGACAGTGGTTTTCCCTTGAAGAGGAAAACCATGGACTAATGCCCTGAGAACTCCCTTTCTAAGTACAGTAAGCAAGAGGCTTACTCACCTGTTCCCTCACTTCAAGTATGCAAATTGTTGCTAGAAAGTTTCTAGTTCTTTGTGTTACCATAGGCTGATTTTTGGTGCAGAAATTTTAATATTCCTAGTCGTTCTCCCCTACTGGACCCTTCCCTCAGACCCCACCTTAACTCCTCCCCACACCAGAATGTATAAACATCCCTGACCCTGGCCCTGTGATTTTCACCCTTTGTTCTGACTGCCCTTTTCCAGCTCACTCCAAATACAGTGTATGCCTTCTTATTTGCTATTTTTGCATTATTAAAATTTTTTCCGGACAATTGGATCAAGGCTGCCTCTCTTTATCAGGTCGCAACTGGGGCAAAGTCCTGAGGAAACTCAGAGGGGTATGATTGTCCAGACTCAGACCCCTGAAAGTTTCACCTGTCCCTTTCATTAAGGAAGGAACAATAAATAAGAGATTATGAGTTGAAATAGCAATTTACTAAAAGCACGAGAACCATAATAGGGTGAGGAAAGCTCCTGAGGTTTAACATTCCCCCCACACCGAGCTGAAAACCGCTGGAAAAACCAACCAACCAAGCCACACCAACCCCAGAAGTTGTTCATCCAGACAGGGGCTGTGTAGCCCCTGGCTCAGCTCAGTTCCCCCTGCTTCCTCCGCCGCCCAGCTCTGCCCTGCGCTGTGCCCGGGAGGGGAGGGGAGGAGCGGGCAGAGCGGGTCTGCCCGGCGGGGCTCGGCCGCTGCCTTGGAGCTGTCCGCTTCAGCACCAGGTCTGTGTACTCCCGCTCCGGAGGAGAAATAGAGCGCGGAGCCAGCGGGCAGCAGGAGGGAACAAGTTTGGTGGGGTGTTAAGAGGGCAGTCCACTTAGCTTCACCAAGTGAGGAAAGATGGAGCACATTCCCTTCTGCTCCTCAGCTTTTCCTGCCAGAACCATACAACCCAGCAAGAGCACGGGTGGTTTGGAATAAACAACACGGCCACACACAGAGACAAAAATCTCCGCCACCTTTCTCTGCAAGCAGGATGCCTAGGAGCTGCCTCCTATCTTTATTTTTATTAATGCTATATCAGTCATGTTCTGCTGCTGACTATGGGGAACTGGATTTAAAAGTGTAATAATATTTACATTGTTTTAGAATATTGATATAGAAACTATCCATAAGTCTCCTTACACATTAGACTTAATTTGTTTTTTTCAAGTCATCATGAAAAAGGAAATAATACATATATTGCTTGTATTCAGTGCTTCTTCTTGATTAGGTATAATAAAGTAGTTAAATGTAAGCATTTCCTAAATGGTCATAGAAGCTCATATCTCTTTTTCTGGACTGTATAGGATATAGCTACCTAAGTATGTAGCTATTAATTTGTATAGTGTGACAGTCAGAGTTGAATCCCCAGGTATTTCAGTCATTTAGTCATTCTGCATTGTCCTAAATTATTAGTTTACATCATTTAAGGTCAGAGCAAGAGCTAGAAAGAAGTCTAACTGGAAGCTTTCAATCATTATTATTTGTTTAAATAATCGAAGTGTTTTTGAGATACTGTCTGTAGTCAGGGGATTTGTCAGGGGTATTATCAAGACTATTTTAGATGGATGTAGAAAATTAACTCTAAGGATTGAAAATTGAAAAGATATTTTTCACATTTTTACTACACTAAAATGGAAAACAAGAATCAAATTTAAGAGCAACCTCTCTGTAATATCAGTAACTGAGATGTTTCCAAAATCTGATGAGCACAGCAATTGCCTTGCTTAAGGAAATTTTGGATCAGAATCTGGGCCGGCATGTTGGTGCCCTTACTATATGTGCCATATTCTTCACTTATACCCTGAGATGTATTGCTGTACAAAACTAAGTCATATCTGTCAGAAAAAAAGGGCATAAATATGATAATATTCCTCTTGTTTTTATTCTCAACTTGTCAGAATTTTAGTAATAACTTCTCTTACATGGAGCAGAAAGACTGGAGATTCTCCATGTTGATCACACAGACCATTACTTATTTTATATGAAACAAGTTAGATTATCTAATTGTAACTGTCACTACAGATTTTGAAGTTCTTTTTTTGAGAGATACAGATACAACTCAATTTGCTACAATTTAGACAAACTCTTGCATCCAGAGTTCAGCCAATTGAATGCATTAGTCTAGCAATGTGATTTGTGGTCCTAATTCTTGAATATGTTACCTTGAAAGACCTCCTTTTTCCTCATGTTGTTTAAAGTTGCCTATTTTTACTGTGATTTTCACTATTTACTGCTTCAATTAAGAGACAGAATTTTAATGAGTCTTCCTCTTTTGTGGAGATTATGGAGATTATTATAATTATGGGGGTTACATATTTGATAATTTTTTATTAAAAATTTTAATGATTCGACTAGAAGATTTCTTTCATGCAATCTGCTATGAAAAACCTGTGGACAAGTTTCATTCCAAATAATTGTGATCATCTTCTGGGATTTAAAACCAAACTTAACACAGATTGGTATATTATATGTTGGCACAGCCAACATATGATTGTTCTTCTAGACAACCTAATATTTACTTTCTCCAGGTTCACATTCATCTTAATTTATAGGAAAGGAGAAGGCTCTGCTCTAATTTACAAAGCAGTAGAGCAGAAACATGAAAACTGGAATGACTCATACAGATTTACAATGTAAAAAGAACAGAATTCACCTGTTAACATATTTTAATAACAATAGGTTTCAATTCACTAAGAGGTTTATCAAGTCAGTAATTTTTCATGAGTGCTGAAGTAATTCCAATGACATAGTCTTGTGCTTATCCTCTTTATTTATCTATTTATTTATTTATTTATCTTTTATAGGCATAACTATTGCATCAAGATGATCAATCGAGATAATTATGTATCAACATTTTGCCATTTGCTTCCTCCAGAAAAACACACCTTAACTTGATTAATTCACTTCCATCTGAGGTAAATAAAATAATAAATCTCTGCTGGTAAATTTTAAAATTCTGAAGCTAACACTTTTGAAGATTCTTGCTTTAGTGAGGCTATTCCAGTACATCTTGGCCTCAGGCTCATAGGTTTCCCTTTATGAGTCCTACACAAATTTATACTGGCACAATCATTGGAAAGAACTTTACAATTCTCTCACTTTCCATTTACCCTGGATGATGAAAGACCAGCTGACCTGGTAAAAGAAAGAGAGAGGGGAAAAGAACGTAGGAGGCAAAATGGAAGCAGGCAGGTAGCAGGGAAGAAAGCAAAAAGAAATGTGAGGTTCAGACTCTATGTGAAGACTGGGATTGAGAGGTGGGAACCTGATGACCGCCTGGCAAAAGGAGATCAGAAATAGCATAATTATGAATAAATGGTCAATGATATGGCTATACAGAATCATCATGGACTTGAAAAATGGGACTAAATTAAAGGAGAATAGGCAACTTAAGTTCCAAAAGTCAAGTTATGCATGATGGAACTGAACTAAAGCACATCTGAGTTAACATCAGCTCATGTACTGAAGTCCTGAAAGCAGAGTAACAGTGGTGTAAGACCGCTCTGACTATGAAATACACTTTTTTCCTTTCTGTATCGGAAATAGCTTTGTCTTCATTGCCCTGGCAGTTTTTTACTATCCTTTGTTTAGTGTGCAAGTGGGACTATAGACATAAGACAAAAATACCTTTTTTTAAAAAATCACAAATTTATTAAAAACATGCTTATTAAATATATCACATGAAAGGGAAGACCAGTGAGATAGGTATCAGAGGAAAAGGAGACAAGTCTTAAAAGTTAATTGTCTGCAGCAGTTCAACTATATTTCACTTTAGCTGAAAAGGGATTTTTCTCTCTTGGCTGGATTTTCAAAGTGCAACCATGTGTACAGATTCTTAAACTACAGTACTATTCCTTTTCTCAAGCACAAGCCACTGAAAAGCAGTACTTAAAGTTGCTATGAAATGTATTTACTAAAAGGATATGTCTAGAAGTTGTCATCTCTTTACATTCTTATCTTATGTTTTGATAAAGTGTATCACAAGTCCAATATATTCTCGTTTCCTTATGACACTGGCTTTTATATCCGAGTGAGACTGGTGAGATAGCTGTATAAAGGTCATCAGGAGGACAAAATGAGAAAATATCTTTCTGGCTCTTCTTCTGGATATATAGAACAGTTTTGTTTTGTTGAAAAATAAAGATTTAAAATTGCAATACAAGAAAAAAGTATAATCTTTTTATGGTTAATGTTGGTATAGTAATATGCTCAAGAACACAAGTAGATTATATGTTATTTTTCAACTAGCAGCATTATTAAGTAATGGCCTACAGATATTGACATTTGTAAGATATAAAAGGACATTCTTGCACCACAAACTGAAGCTGTGCATTTATCTCCTTTCAATCTTTTCTTCAAATGAAGTTACACAGTGATATCATCCAAACGGCTATCTATTGCAAAGGCTATAAATGCTGCAATAACAAAGTTAATAGGATAATTTCAAGTTGTCGTTCTGAAATACTGATTAAAGCAATTGTTAAATTGAAATGGTTATGCCTGTTTATAGGGCATAAATTTGAAGACAATTCTACATAAACACATTAAGAACTGTACTTCAGTAGCATGATAGCCTTCCAAAGATCTGAAAATTGGTAACTAGTAACTGATAGATAAACTTAACATTACTCAGACTCACAGAAACAAATTAAAGTGAGATAAAAACATAAAATCTCATCTCCTCTAAGCCTCTGTAATTTTAGCATATGCATTGTTTGAACAACTGGAACTTATTAATAAACTTTGTGCAGAAACATATTTTTACAATCCTGGTGTAAGAGAGGCATGATAAGTAGATAAGTGAGATGGGGGAACGATCTGGTTTGTCGAACTAGTGAAATAAAAAACTAGTATTAAATCAAAACTAGCATGAATGGAAAAGAGCTATTAGCGCTTGAATTCATGACTCAAGATGTCAAGCTGTTCGTGCATTCCAACAAGAAGGTATGACATATCAGACGTTTTGATTTCTAATGCTTAAAATTTATGCAGCTAAATCAATGAAACAGGCTAGACTGAACATAGAACTGTAGCAGTGTTTGTATATGTTCAATTCTCTTTTATTACAAGGCTTGTACTCTAACAAGTGCAATATTTTTTCATTGTAGAACATGATGTTTTCTCCTCTCAAATCACTCTGTCAGGTAAATGGAAATTCAGTGATGGACAGATGATAGTTCATAGTCTGTTTCTTTAGATGTTGAATACTGATGCTACTAGGTTGCATCTCCTTTCTTACCGTAGCCTGTAAATGCAGAGAATAATTCTCATATTGTGACTGTGGCTGTCACAATTAAACTAGCATGGAAAAAACCTTTAGAACTTTCTTTCTGAAAAATAAGCATCAAGCTGTGATTGCCTGACTCACAATTTGGTTACTGTTATGGTATTTGGAATGTTTGGTGAGCTATGCAGTGCCTTATTTAGAACTCAACATGTATGTTATTTACCCCTGAGTTAAATCGCTGCTATGCATTGGGCTTGAATCACTCAAGACTTTCAAATCTGATTATAGCAGAATATTTTCATTTTAAACACTATGGGAATATAATGAATATAATGGGAATATAACAGGCAAACATACTGTGCATTGTGCATAAACTTCAATTTCAAATGTGTCCTCTGGGATTACATTAAGACTCGTGCCCATGAAACTGTCCTTTGCTAATGTGAACAATAGAAAAAAGGCTCAAATCTGATTATTAATTATAAAGGAACAGTTCACAAAACTATTTATACCCACAAGCACTACATTTAAATATGACCTTAAAATATTGTAAGCAGAAATTTTATATTTTTTGATAAAAATCAATAAATTATAAGAATATTTCAGCCAATGCTAAAACTATGTGTCACACTTAATCTCTATAAAATAATTTCCCCATTTCTAAGCTTTTTTTTTAAATCTATTTAATGTTTTTAAAACTTATCTGGGAAACATTTTATTTTTTAATGTTTTTTCTATTTTCAGTAGAAATACTATATGAAGTGCATTCCACCAAATGCACTTAACAATCACATCCATTATTTTATTTAAAAGATGTATTGGGTTTGTTATTCACCTATCGGCCATAGAAATATAGTTTAGAGACAATTTAGTTATGTTCCTTTATTTCTTCACCTACTGCATCCTCTTCTGCTTTTTGCATTCTTTGGTTGCTGGTAAGTGTCATAAAGTTAATTACATTTGCCAGATTTGTATTATTCATCAAGTAGTGCTACAGGGAGGTTTTGTTGTTCCACTGAGCCATGGACAATCCACTAGTTAGGTACTTGATGATAATAAATAGTACTTATCATTTGAGAGAGCTCATCAGATTTGCTGACAGGCATTTCAGTAGTTTTTCTACTGTTCCTTGACTTCTGTGTTACAAATATTTAGGAGTATTCATTGAATACTGAACTTCTTCATTCCTCCTGTATCTGCTCTTCTTTCCCCGAGTTTATTTTGACTCCTTAAGACTGCTCTGAATCATTGTAAACTTTTGGCTGTATTTGTGTTAATAGCCTTAAAATTGTTAGACTTTCTCATGTCTGTATCCATGTCCTTAGTAAAGGAAATGGATTCTGACCATAGCTTTGTTTTCCTGAACACTTTTAACTTATACTCCCAAATATTTTCTCACTCTTTATTTTTGTTAGGTTTTTAATTACCACTTTGTCTCTTAGCAGATAGCTTTAAAAAGAAAGTTACATTTTCTGCAAAAGCAGAATTATGCGTTTTATGAGAGATGGGTGGTCTGTAATAACATTTGTTCACTTTCTCTCTTTCAGTAACATTCTTCCCACCAAGCTTTGTAGATGATGAGTTTCAACATGAGGAAACTGACCTTTTACAGTAGAAAAACATTTATTATAGTCTGGAATTATGCTACATTTCTCCCTTAACATAAACAAATATCCCAGAAAAGCATCATTTTTAGAGTGACAATCAATGAGACTTACTTGTCTGAAATTATATTATTAAATTGTTGTTTTATTTTTAGAAAATTCAAATATAGTTAAAAAATAGATTCTTAAAATTGAACTCTCAGGACTAAAATATAAAATTCATTACTCTGTATGAAATACAGACTGGAACTTAAAGACATGCTCATTCTTTCCTTTCTTTTTAAACTGGTGATTTGTAACACATCTTTCATTAGCAGCTTCTCTAAAGTATAAACTAGAACACTCATCTATGATGATATCACAGGTCTTGTTCTCGTGAAGGGTAAATCATTCTAAAATGTTTTATGACTCGAGCTGTCTATTATTTTTTTTTTTAACTCCAAATAAGGATGCTGTGAAAAAAAAATCTGCTCTATGGTCAATATATAGTTTTGAAAAACTATCAATTTTCTGTGTAAAAGATACATTCCAGTCTTAGACAAAGCAATTTATGGATGGAGATGTATGAGAGTCTTGAACATAAAAAGCAGGCTTACATATATTTTCCATGTGTAAAAACTCAAATATTTGAAGATTGGTAAAAAATCTTCTCTATATTCATGTATGTAAAAAATCTTGGTTTGAAACTGCAAATGATTTTACAAGATAAAATGGTCATCCTGGCAGAGGCATTTTAAAGATATCACCACAATTACATTTTGGACCCTCCTTTTCAAGAATTATATATTTTAATTTGTTGCTTGTTGTTTAAAATTGATTGTGCTGTTCTACAGAAGTAACAAGACTAAATTATTTTGTAACTGTTCTAATTCTTCAACCCAAACATTATCTAGCTGCAAGATAATGTGTGTAGAAAACATTTGGTACATTACCTACCACTCTGAGAAAAATGGCTAAACATTTTAATCTTAGAGTATTTCATATTTTCCAGTTTGGTTAATAACTCAGACTTGTGGCAAAAACAATGAATTGAAAACCAGGTAATGCAATTAAATGTCATCCACCCTATATATATATATATTTGTCCTACATAAAATAAGTAGCCAAAATTAGCTAAAATTAGTCCACCACGTGGTTTAATCTGTAGAAATGTCATTCTAAGTATATTACATGGATTACACAATTAGTGTATATCTTCAGACTAAATTGATTTTCAAACATCTTTATATTTTACAAGGAAATGCAATACATGTGTAATACAAGATTAGATAAATCTTGTGATTCTAATGGAGTTAATACCACTGAGATTTCACTCTTTTTCACTGAAATATTTTTGATTAATATGCTTTTATTCCCAAGAAATGAAAAGGATTGTATATAGAACAGAATAATTAAAAAAAAAGCCAAAACAAAAACCACAAACACTGACAATATCAATATCAATATCAATATCAATATAATTTAAGATTTGGATTTTAAAAAGTGGTTTAGATCCTATACTCTTATACAAATGGAGTAAAGGAAATATGAAAAAAAAACCCTAATCCCAAATTAATTGAACTGAGAGCAACATAGGCAGCAGACCTCCACAGATAAATAGATGAAAAATCAAAATTTATTAATTCATTCACAGGCTACCTGAAACTCCAGATAATACAGTCAGGCTTTTTGTATCATTCTTCTCTATTTAGGCAAGCAGGAGCAGAATGAATTTATTTCATGTAACCTCATGTTTACTTGGGCATCTGCAGGTTGCTTTGGACTGCCGTAACCAGCTTGACAAACAGATACAGTGCACATATGGGAAGAATGATATTGAACTCTAAGAAGCTCAAGATGGCAGAATAGTCCTTGAGATTTCATTTTCTGCTCTAATGTCTACACCCCAGAGACCAAAACATCACTGCAGAGAACATTAGACCAAGACAAAGAAAACAGCACTAACTACAAAAATGCAGCAGAAAACTGAGGAAGTGAAAGGTAACTGCAGGAAAGTTTGAGGCAGAAAAACAACCAGATCTCAGCACAACAGTGCCCAATAGATCGGACCTGTTGCTGCTGCATGATGCATATCATGCCAAAACTGAAAAGTTATTGACTCCTAAATGGAGAGGTGTAAAAGCACTCCAAACAAACCGACTCTTCATTCTGAGCCGGTTATACAACTAGAAATACTGCTCTCTAACTGAGAGTTTTAATTCCAATGATACAATCAAAGTGTCTGCAGTGACACCTGGGTCATAGTTAACATATGTTGTGCATGGGCTTTGAGGTTGAAATGCAAAATAGTAAAAATGTATTTTCAAAGAGGCATTTCATTATAGATATTAAAAAATCCTCTATAAATAAGCAAGAATGAAAAACTGATATTTAGAGAAACCTAAAATGAAAAAGTATCAGATTCTCTATTATCTGCCTTTCTAGATGTTTAGGATCTCGACATATTTAATATTACCAACTTTCAGAGCTTTGCAGTGTTTGATACAGAATTTTTTCCATTTCTAAAAGAAAAAAAATTATGCAGTGCTTTTGTAATGATCTACTACAGAAATGCAATTGTTCAAGGATAAAAGTGTAAGCCATTTAATAATTAGTAAGCCATTTTGGACCATCCTTGTTCTACAGTGTACTCTATCAACACTGTCTTAATTTTGTCATTAAAACTGTTGAATTTGAAAGGGGAATCGTTGTTGCAGTATGACACAAAAGAAATGGCACTCACACACTGAGATGTCCAAGGCAAAAAAGGGGAAATTTATTTACAGACATTGACATTTATAGAATTCCAACAGTGACCATGGATTGGAGGAAGAAAATCTTCCTCTTCAACCACACTGGTCAACTCGACAGTCCATCAGCAGTCTCCTCCTTATGAGAAGAATGCAAACATGAAAGGACAGTTACAACAATAGGTCATTTATATGAAAATCCATGACAGACTCCATTACAAAAGGTAAATACAGAAGGCTGAAGTAGAACTTTAGAAAAACTTTAAAAAAACTGAGGAGAACAGAGAAAACCCAGAGCAACAAGAATCCTAGTGTCCAAAAATTATACCTAAATGTCTTTAAGAACAAAAAAGGGATCTAGAACAGTTGGCAAATATTTATCTGAGATAAATAAAAGAAATCAAATGGTTGCTGCCTAAGCCAGGTATATGAGATGCCTGGCTGTATACCTGATACTGCTAAGATAAAAAATGTTAGTATGTTGAAAGATATCTGAGCCTTGGAAGTGATTGGACAGTATAAGCTGAAGAAACAAAAACAACAATATGCATATCGAAATGTACAGGGAGTAGAAATGTCTGAAGGAATTCTTTCTAGAATGTGAAGAAGTCTTATTAAATGGGGTATTTAAATAATTACAGATTATACTGAAATATCTATTAGCTAAAAGAGCAGCACATGTCATAAATTCAAAACAAAAGTTTATGTAAATATTTACTTATATTTGTGGGGGGTTTTTTTTGCATTTGGAAATTTACAATGTCATCCACGCACATAAGAATTGAAAAATCAAGTTGTAAAATTTAGGTGATGTTTGCCAGAGGTGAATCAGAATATAAATCAAACAATAACGACAACCTCATCTCCCATTTTTTACCTCTTCTCGGAGAAAGAAAATAATTACCTGCGACATTTCACTCTTCTGATCAGTCTGATTGGCTGAAGTATTCTCTGTGTCTACCCTTTTTTTTCATACCACAGCATCCCAAAGGGGTTTCTGTAGCAAAGAGACTGAGAAAGGCACAGTATAGAAATGCTCTGGAACTGCTCTGAGTTGCAGGATTGTGAGCAGCAGCAGCAGAGAGCAGTAGGCAAAGCATATGCCTTCAAACAGGCTTCCCAGAATAGCAACAAACCCAAAGAGGTTCAGTCCCATCAGAGCAGAGGAGGAAAGCAGAACAGGATGACAATCTGCCTATGCATTTGAATAAAATACTGAAGTTGTTTAAGACTGTGTCACACGGTAGGTAACATGCAACAGTCTAATTGGACATGCATTAGTAAAAGAGGTACAGCCACGAGGTTCCCATTTTACAGTCATGGGGAAATCATTTATAAAATTCTCATAACAGGATTCTCTCTTGTTATAAGTACTGTAAGAAATGCAATATTCCCACCCTATCCCAAAGTCAAAGAACATCATGAAAAAAGAGGAAAACCCAAACACCATTCCCCATTTTATTTGTTTTATTTTGTCTTATTTATTTCTGAATGTCTGTGCAGACAGCTATGCCAGACTTGAAATTTAAATAATAATATGAAAGAAAATAGTATGTTCCAGAATTCCAAAGATTCTTGAGAAGTTAGATATGCACAAAATTCTCATGCTCTTCTAAAACCTGAATACATCCCCCTTTACTATGATACAGAAGTTCTCAAGCCATTTGTGTGTTCAGAAGCCTTTTCTCAGCAACTTATCTCCTCCTGTAGCATTTGACAGAATGATTCCTCAACATATGAACTGATAATATTGTTTCACAAAACTACAGTTTTTAAGAAATACCTCTCGACTGATATTCAATTCTAATAACTTTCCAACTTTCAGACTGAAGGTGTTATTGTCTTTGTTTCCTTTAGCAAACACTTCACTTATGTTCAGCAGTCTCATGCAAGCATAGCAGAACCATGTTTTGATTTTTCAAAGCTAAAAATTTAAATAAAACATCAATGTTGTAAAGTCAGTGCAAAGTATCAGTAAGAGAAACAAACTAAAAGTAGGAAAAATATAAAGAATTTGAAGTATGGTTCAAGGTGATGTTTTTTTCAATGTGGCTATTTTCAATTTATTATAGCATTACAAAAACTCACTTCTTTTTTTCCACTTTCCAATTCTTCATGTTATGGGTAAAACTAAATTTTTACTTTAAAAATGCTGGAATCCAGTTTTTGGGTCATTTTATATATTTTTTTTATATTTTATAATGTGTGTTTACAAACCATTGCAAGATAAACTTTCTCAGGTGTTGCTTCACCTTTTGTAAACCAACATCAGCTATTAAAAGGTGTTGCTTCACCTTTTGTAAACCAACATCTTCTACCCAAAATTAAAAACATCTTCCAAGCAGATGAAATACTTAAGACTATAGTTATAATTTTATGCACTTAATTTTAAGAAAAAAGGTTGACAAAATGTGTTTCAAAGGTTGTCTTCCTCTTTTCTTGTGTTTTGTGTTTTTCTGTTGTCTTGGTGACAGTTTTTTCTCCAAGTAAGATAAAAAAGTTTTCAAGGGTTGTGTTACTAAACTTAGGGATAATATGATATTCTTTGTCAACAACTATGGGCCTCTGTACCTGAAAAATATTAAACATACATAAAAGGAAACTAGAAGCCCAAGAAAGAAAGATTATACTGATTGACAACTTGATATGTATTTTCATCTTGTCCTGGGTTTTTTTCTTTTTACTTTGTAACTACTTATTTATTAATTTCAGTGCAGTGGCGTTTGAAGGGATCAAAATGAATTATGAAAGAAATAATACTGCATAAATTAAACCCCAGAAATCCTATTCCATTTTATGCAGATGGAATTCCTACCCTGGCATGATTTTTATACAGTATCTGCACTTCGTTAGCAGTAGATTTGCCATATCTGTTGATAATAGCTTTTAGTCAGTATGGAGTTGTTATTGTTCTAGAAGTATGTATTACCCATTAGGAATCTTTGAACTGTTAAACTGCTTTTTATCTCATAGCTTAATTTCAAAATTCTTTGAACATATTCAGTTTCTTTTTATCAGCATGGAAAGTATTTCTTACACAAAATAAAATGTTCTTATAAATATCTATTAATTTCCTTAGAGGGTCATGATTTCTCACAGACTTCTGTTCCTTTGATTTTATACTTGCATGACTTAATGTATGCTTCTTTCCTTACTATTAAATGTTATCAGTGAAGCTGGAATCATAAGGATATTTTTCTATGTGACAGCAGCAGGTGTTTTCTAATTTTCTTTGAGACTTAAGTTCATTTATTGCATTGCTTAATATTTACAAGGTAGTAGCAGCTCTGAGTAATCATTACAAATCAATTGATAACATTGCACAGGAGGTTTTTGAAGGGTGGAAGTGAACTCTGTCAAAGAAGGGTGATAAATCAATAAAAGCCTATGACTGTTTCATGAATTCTTTTAGAATGTTCTCACTTTAAATAGCTGGAATATAATTTTTTCACTACAATGACAAATTCATATAATGGAAATTTATGTGCTCCTCAGCATCATATAACAAAGATAAATAGTGTTGATGGACACCTACGAAGACAATGTCACAAGTGTAAAACACATTTCCTGTAGCTATACTGCGTGTATTTCATAATCATCATCAGTTTCAGAGTGAAACAGAAATGAGTGACATCATCTGTGATGCAAGAACTGCACCATAGATCATCAGGTGGGCAAGAAAGACAGATTCTTTTCCACACAGGTGGAAAAAAAACCCCATCAAAAATTACAATGAAATAATTTTTCTATGATAGCAGAGAACAATTTTAGAACTACAAACTTTAACCAATCGAGTTAACTTACGGTTGTGGTCACATATTGAGAGGAATAGTAATAGATAGGCTGCGGAATAACATCTAAGTCCTAAATCCTGTTTCTCCCATTTCTAAGGCTATCAGGAATTCCCTTGATAATATAAGCATATTCCTTTCTGAGCCAGTCAGAACAGATTCCTGTAATCAATAAAAATCTGACTGAAGAGTTACTAAAGCCTTGTGCACCATTGATACAATTTTTGAATGGTCTTCAAAATAAGTCTGGCTAATTATGCCTATTTCCACTTTGACTCTTAAGAACTTCACTTAACTTTAGCATACACACCTCAAAAGTTAGATGAATCTACCTCATTATCTGGGCTTTCCTCCAAACTCTACCAATAGTCACTTAGGGAGGACAAATACTAAGCCTCAGATATTTAAAAAAACAACCCAAAAATGCTGACTTTTAAGATATTGTGACCTTACCACAGCTTCTAATCTTAACCTCAAACTAAACAGCAAAGTTACATACTCTTTTGTATTACCCAGCCCAGTTTAAGTATTAACAACTGTCTTCAGAGGAGGAACTGAGTCCAGGTAGGGTTGATGAACTTTTTGGTGCATGAGAACTTAGGACCAAGTCTGACCATTAAGAAAATATTTGGAAAAACACAGTAAAGAACAACATTTGACTTCACAATTTTTATAAAATATATTAACTTTTAGTGACTAAACAAAATAGTCAAAATTTGTTTGATTACCATCAGATTGTGAAACATTAAGTGCAAACGCCTCCATATGTACAGCAAATATGAACTGCCATTCATGTTATAAATGCACGCCCCATGACTGCTTTCCATTTGTTTTCTCTTAATAACCATCAACTGAATTCACATGAAGTCATTATTGCCATTTAACTGAGAGAGAAGTTTCAAATGTTGTCTGAGACGATATAAACAATAAAGAATTAAAACATATGTCATTGTAGTATCTAAAGAACTTCAAAATTAAAGTATTGTGATATTTTTTTCATTTATACACATTGACCATTTTACTACCGTTTAGTTATCCATACAAAGAAATATGTGTGTTAGACACAGGAATAAGAGGTGGAGTTTCAGTGCTGTGTATTCCACACCCTTCACATCATTGTGAGCTTCAAGGGAACAGTTCTTGGCAGGAAAAACCGAGGTGCCAGAAGCAGAACTCTTTTTTTGCCTAAGTTGTGGGAGTGGTTTTGTCCTCTCTAAAAACTATGGGTGGAAACGAAACGGAGGGCTCCTCTTCTCCTTCCCAGCTCTCAGGAGAAGTACCCACTATGTGGGCCACCCCAGGGAAATGCAGCCTGCCGGCACTGTCACCACCATGGCCACACCAGAGAGAAAGCTGCCCCACCCCAGCTGCGGTCCAGCCCAGGGCTTTGGCAACGGCGTTTTCTGTTTCTTCATTTATTCTGGGGTGAGGGCAGTGACACCATGCCTTTGTTGGCTAAACCATTCCCTCTTTTGTACAATCTTTTTACTATCATGGTTGTGTTTATTGTAAGGTCTTCAATTAATTGTGACTTAATTTATAAAATCGCTTAGTATTTTTACCTCTGCTATCAAGAATGAGGAGGTTTAAGGGGACTTGGTCTCCCTGCTGAGTTTTTAGAAACTATCACAACATATTACCATGAAAATCTCAGTTTCCCCTATTACAGACCATTAGAATTTTAATTAAAAAAAAAAAGCTTAATTTTGCTAATTACGTGATTAATTTCACCACAGGTAAGCCTTCTGCTTTGCAGAAAAGAGATGGCTTATATATTTAAACGTTGAGTAGTGTTTCTCCTTAACTTGCTCAATTAGGAAGCCTTGAATCTTCAGATGTTTTGCAGAAAATATGGATAAGTGTTCCGTCGTCTCAGGAAGTGCTTACTGTCATTAGGAGATTTCTCTTTTTCTTTTTCCTCTGAAGTTCAAAAGGTTTGTTCAAAGATATTAATGAATCAGTTATATTTCAGAAGGGGTATAGAAAAAATATAATATTAAAGAAAGAAATATTTTGTAAAATTAAGTACAGATCTTTCGCTGATACATTAAAAAATATTTCCCATTTTTAGTTATGGACTTTTTGAAAGAAGAAGCACTTTGTGAAATCTTGATGTCATGGTGTCCTTTATGATAGCCTGGAAAGAGAGAGTTGACTATGAATCCTAGGAATCCTGAAAGCCCTGAATGCTTTGTTCTACACAGGTCCTAAAAAATTAGATATTTTCTTTTCATGCTGAACCAAAAATCAAGGAATGAGCAGGTGAGTGACTCCAAACAGGAAAACAAAGCACAAAATGTAGTTAAATTTTTTGTCAAACTGAAAATTACACTTTCATAGTAAATGTTGGCATTCTGTGTCTTCTTTAGTTTAGATTGCAATAAAGTAGGGAGTGAATTTGTTAAAATATATAATTTTAATTTTTATATATTTTTTAACTGACTCCGCTGGTTTCTAACGCGGTTTCTGAGTCATTTGAGTGCTCTGAATCTGTGTATTTCTAGTAAATTCAGTATTTTTCTTAAATAGATCTGCCACCTCTGATATTACTAGACCTATCTTATAGGTGGAGAAACTCGAGATTCCTAGAGAAGTGGCTTGCCCTGAATGAGTCAGCACTTCCCAGGAGACCAGAGAAAATAGGAAAATCTCCTGGGGTGTTGTTAGAAGCTGTACCAGTGCTCTGCCTGTACATTGCCTTTCTACTGCAGCAGATCAGAGCAATGTGGCTTACCAAAACTAAGCAGCTAAATAAATTAAATCCATTCAGATATTCTGAAGTAATCTTCTTGACAGAAATCTTGAAAATATCCCCAAGTTAAAATAAAAAAGTAAGCTTTGGTTCTTGGATTTTGATTCACATATTAGTAACCCTCAGGTTTCATATTTAAAAGTAGGAAAAAATAACTTCCACATAACCTAGAAGCTGGTTTTGGAGGAAATAAGGCTTGTTTTGCTTCCAGTCTTTTGCAAGGGCCTTATTTCCCTGGTCTCATTTAATTTGATTAGATTGTTTGCTTTTGATTTGTACATAATACACAAGAACCCTTATCTCAAGCTTTAGGCTTTAGCCTTGACATATAGTTAACAAGTAATCATGTATTATAAAACCAACAATTTAATTTTTACTCCTACAACAAAAGATAACCAAATAAGAAAATGAATATAACTTTTCCCATCCTTCAAAGACAATTTCTTCTCACACACTTACGAAAGATGTAGAGGACAAAAAATTAATTTACAACAGATTTCTCTTCCAAGTCAAGGAGTAGGTTAAAAATAAATTGGAGAACTTCATACATACTGCTAAATTTTATTAAATTAAGAGAGATCTGTTCAATGACTTCTTATGATGACATTATTAATTTTGAAAGACACTCAGAGTCTTATATTAAAAATTACTCTATGCTGCTCCAGATATAAGCAGAGCCAGAAATGCTGTGGACTATACCAACTATCTTCCAGGCCTTATAACAAGATAATAGAGATAAGAGGAACAAAGCATTAGAAGGATAGATAAAAGTCTGGTGAAGGAGGCAAGAAAAGACCTAGAGACTTCACCAGTGGAGCATTCCAATGTACACACACAGCTTTGTATGAAGGGAGGAGGAAGTAATAATAAATTTACAGGTAAAAATGCCAGAGTAAATTGAACTACCCATGAAATTCTTGGGATGTTATCAGGTAGTTCCTGTAGCCAAAATAACAACTACCAAACCTCTCCCTGTAAGTAGTTTTGTGAAATGCATGTTGAAGTAAACTGCAAACTTCCATGGTACTTATTGGCATCCCGGTCAACACCAGTTTCATTTGAAATGAAATATTTTGAGGTAATTCTTGCCAAAATTCCCAGGCACCATCTGGTATCTGAAGACTCTGTTTCAAGGGGGTCTAGATGACACTGTTAGAATGCTAAGTAAATTCGAAACAAACACCAGGATGTGGTTCTATGTGCAAAAGGTAGCTGAAATATGAAATGTTTTATGAAAGGATGTTTAACATTACATAAGTTCAAGGCAAGGCCTGACTTTATCATATGTGAGGGCTAATAAACAGACAAAAAGTATATTTAGCTCTGGTAGTTCTTGAGATGAAAGTGCTTGGAGGGGTGCCATCAGAGAAAGCATCATACATTCTTGTCCAGGTCTTATGTTCTAACACTCTCACATTTACACTTGCTTTTGACAACTTTCAGAACTAATACAACTTTACATAGGGTTTTGATCTGTTGCAGCATGGTCATTCTAATGTTTTTATACTTAAAGTCAAGTGTAGGAATTAAGGGTAACAAGAAAATTTCAGAATAACAAACTGTAACTGAAAAAAAGAAGAAAAAAAATTCTGTCAGATGAGTGAAATGGGAAAATCATGACATCAAAGACTTTGTGAAGTTGTATTTTCAACCTGAAAATACTGGAAGAAACATTTAATGCTTTGATGTCCTAGGTTTTTTTTTTTATCCAAGTTAATTCAGAATTCTGTACTCAACTTATTATTGTCTTCATCATTTTTTGCCCTCAAAACCATACAGACTGCTATAAAAAGTTGAGATTTGGGGAATATTCTTCAAAATAACATTGGTTTTAAATTTGTCAATATCACCATAGAACTCACCTACAAAAAAGTAGTAAAGGCTCCTACTGAAAGTAGAAATGTATTTTGGTCTACACTTTGAAGTGTTTTTATCATACTGATAAAACTAGTAATTCATTAATGTAGTCTTGAAGGAAACAAATCATTAATCAGTAATCATTATATGTGTGTATATATATACACACACACAAGTTGCCTCCTAAACGAGATTTCAGCCAGGATGAGCTGTCTTTGTACTTTAGTGTTTTAGAGAAACTGATTTTAAGAATGACCTGCATTTCCTAGTTTGATTACAAACAGTGAATTCTACTGAAACTTCCTGATCTTTTCTATAGAATGATTTCTTAACATGATGATGTCTATTCCTTCTATCCTTAAAAGACTTTGATCAAGTGTTCTGAAATGTCCAGATTCAAGAATTTCTTACTTTTCTGTTCATTATGAAATGCTCCCTGTATACAAGGAAATATGTTTCTGGTGGGGAAGCCTGAGTGTGCCTGTCACAGAATATCTAGAGAGATGAAATTAGTTATAGCAGAAAAGTATTCTACCATTGGAGTCCTGCTGAATGTAGGCAAGAGATTTCTGAGAACAACTTCCATAAACTAAAGATTTTTAATTTGATTTTAATGTAATGCCTCAAGTTAAATTTTGTTTTCCAGGACTGGAGCTTTTTGTAGTATTTCAGCATCTCCCTATGTTCCCCTCACTACCTGCAATAAATAAACCACAAATCCTGTGATAGGAACTGCAGCACATAAGGATGCTGTTCCAGCCACACTCTTAATTCCTTTCCAAGAGTTCAAATAGGAAACCACAAAAATAAATTTATAGGAATGTGAGGAAGGAATGTATGCGGACAGATTATTCCAGTTTTATACGCAGAGAAGGATCTCACAGAATATAATGAAGTCTGTCAGAACTTTAGAAAAATACGACTGCTAATCCTTGCATTTGTAGAACAACATAATTAACAAGTGTGCAAAAACCACCTGACACACCTGCAAAGAACAACTGTTTTCTTTGTTCTTTGTGAGTCAGTTGGGGGAGATTTCTTCTAAATCTCTTTGCTTCATTAGGCATGTTGAAATTAGTTTTCAGCTTTCTTTCTATTGCATTTCTTGATTATATACCAACACCTGTTTAACATGGACTTTTTTTGTCAAATTAATTTCAGTGTTTATTTTGCATTTGCAATTGCCATTTGTATAAAATGCATCCTTGCACTAAAGGTTCCACTTTTCTCTGTAATTTTTATTCAGTTACTCCATCTGACTTGATTTTTTATCAAATTAATTTAAGAGATATCTCACAGTTTGCTTGAAAAAAAAGTAGTGTTAGGGAGGTCAAGATATATTCCATTTCTTAATTTCATTTAAATTTCTTATTTTATACATTCTGTATTTTATTTAGGGAACTGAATAAAACAAAACTGAAACAAAAAAGAATAATATTGCACTGACTTGTAGCTGCGCTGAAGAAGGTCACTCAGGACCTACTTCTACAATGAGTGAGGTGAAACTGTAGCCAGTACCTGAGATGATTTTGTTTTGGGAACCAATGCCATAAACGTTCCCACATAGTTTGTTTTCAAGGCCAAATAAAGAACTACACAGATTCATAAGCATTTTTATTCTTAGCAGTTTCTAGACGTTTTTGTTTGAATCTTTCAAGAGGCTGACCCCCAAGAGTACAATATCATAAAATATCTTCATATTGTATCATGTTTCTCTGAATGGTGAGGATTGGTGAAGCTTTGTGAGCTATGACTGAGTATGCAAATCTTTTTATCTTTCTTCAGTGCTAGTCTGTCTGTTGGTAGAACATTCACCTCCTCATTAAAACTAAAGCACAAAACCAGAATTATTTTCTATTCCCCACACAACCCACTGAATCTCCTCCTTCATTTATCCCATAGAGAGGAATTAGGCCATCAGTGTTTTGACTCTGTCTAACCCTGTGTGGTGAGCAGAAGTGCGGCTGGCAAAATTGTGTTGACACCAGGCACTGAACAGTGAGTTGTCAGAGGAGAGGATTGTGAGAGGATTTGTGCCACAGAGATGAAGAAAATGGAGGAGGGGGAGCAGAAGATAGAGACCTCCCAAAACCGAGCAGACCAATACCATGTCTACAGCAAGTGTAAAGTCACCTGATGTCTTTATCTAATCCGCTATGGCTTCAAACACCCCCAGGACGCACAGGTGATGTTCAGAAATAAAGAGAAATTCCATAATAATTCAATGGCTGTATAATATAATTCCCTGAGAGACAATCTCCTGGGTTTGGGTGTATGAATCATATAACTTAAACTCTTTGATTTGCCTGAGTCTTTCACAGTTTTAATCCACTTGTTACTTCATGGCTGCACCTACTACAGTGGTAGGAACTTTATAAATGCAAGTATTCAAGATGAAATAAAATGAGACTCTGACTCTGAAAATAGAACAAAAATTATAGGAGTTCCTTAGAAAAACTGTACTTGATCATTCTTCCCTTCTCAATAATTCAAAACAGTTTCACCTTCTTCCTTCAAAATGAGTGTTCATCACAAAACTTTTTGCCTGGTTGCACTGCTGCTGTATGCTCTGTTATGGTCAGGATTCAACACAGAGTAAAATACAAAAGTAAGGGATTAAATCTTTGTGGCACCCATCATGTAAATGAACTTTATTTCTGCTGTATTTGATTAAAAACTACCTTTTTAAATCTTATTCTCTCTCCCATTTTTAACTGTGGGAATCTATTTACATTTAGAAGTCAAAGTGGGAATGTGTCAAGATCTGTCAGGAATAAGGCAATCAAGCCTCTTTCAGAAAAGCATGAACACTTGTCACTCCTCTACGGGGATTTGGCAGGGACTGGCTAGCTGGAAAGTAAGAAGTATGAACTTTTTCCCAACAGAATGAGTGGGTGCAAAAGAAAAAAAGTTTTTCAAGTATTATTCCATAAGTTATTCCTGTCCAAAAGAATTTCCTTGTTAATTACTTTTTTTATGAATGGTCTTTCTTTTCTAGATATATCATTGGCTTTATGGAAACAGTGTCAAATCCAACTTGTTAAGAGCAACATGTAAATTTGGTTCTCTTTTTTAAAGAATATGCTATCATCATCATCTTCATCATCTTATCTATAGTTTTCTTTCAAAAATTGAGAACTCATTCCTCTCAAACATATTCTTTGCAGTCTCTTCTAAGCCACAGCATGTGAAAAATATTGATTTTCTAGATCACTTTATATTAAGAACAGTTTCATGCAGAAATAATATGTAATAAATAGTGATGTTTTTAATGACAGCTATTTAAGATATTTGTTCTTGGAAAATACTTAAGAGGTCTGTATTAAATCCTGTCTTGCCTTCAGCAATGTGAGCACTTGTGTTTTAACTTCCAGCTCAAAAAAAGACCCCACTTCTAAAGAATTCTCTCCAAGTTCCTTTTTAATGTTCCAGCAACTTGTTCTGTTCTAATCTATTTTCTTTCACTTCTCTAGTGTTTAAGTATTGATGAACTAGACAATCTATCACAGTAGTTACAAAGAACCTAAACCCGACTCCAACAGCTAAAGACAAAAACCTTAACTGTTTTTGATCACCATCTGTGTGATTTTATAGACATTAACGTACCATTAATGTTACCATTAACTTACATTAACAAACAAGAGGTACCATGATAAAAAGATAATGAGGTGCTTCAATAAATCTTCCTCCTTCACATTAGATTTACTCTATTGTGATTCAGATCTTTAATAGAAGACTGAAATGAGTTATTGAAGAAATAACACCTCATGAACTAAATCCTAAAATCCTATTCAAGCACATAACCGTGCATGTAGGAATGTTAATATACAAAATTTTAAAATATATTGGTGTAGTTTTAATGAGACACATCAGCTCCACATCTAAAAAAAAGGAATGGAAAACAAAGGGAGTGCTTTCCACACAGTGGAAACCTCATGATTCATCTCCTCTCCTAATGATTTCTTCTCTTGAATACAAAAATGATGCTATCAATGACAAGATGTAAGACTTAGTTTTGTGTTAGAAACTAATAATTTGTGAAAGTGAACTCAGTTATAGAAGGCAGTAAATAATTTTCATAGATTTAAAAGTTCAGTGTAACACTAGAAAACAAATTTTTAATGAAACCACACAGATACTGCTTTGATTTAAAATTTCAATTATCATGGAAAGATGTTTCTATACTATTTATTAAAATGCAGTATAGAGAAATATTCACAATCACTTTTATTGTCATAAGACCACATCTGGAGTATTATGTCCAGCTCTGGAGCCCCCAGCACAGTAAAGACATGGATCTGCTGGAGGAGGTTCAGAGGTTAGCCATGGAGATGGTTAGAAGGATGGAGCACCCTCTATGCACCTATGAGGAAAGACTGAGAGCGTTGGGATTGAAGATTCTAGAGAAGGCTCCATGAAGACTTTATTGCGACCTCTCAGTGTGTGAAGGGAGCCTACAAGAAAGCTGGAAAGTGACTTTTTTAAAAAGGCATGTAGTGCCAGGACAAGGGGAAATGTGTTCAAATTGGAAGAGTAGGTTTAAATTAGATACTAGGAAAAAATCTTTACTGTGGAGGTGGTGGGGCCCTAGAACAGATTGTCCAGAGAAATTGTGGATGTCTCCTCCCTGGAAGTGTCCAAGGCCAGGTTGGATGGAGCTCTGGTCTAGTGGAAGGTATCTATATCCATGGCAGGAGGTTTGGAACCAGATGACCTTTAAGATCCCTTCCAACACAAACCATTCTATGATTCTATGATAAAACCAAAGATGATGTTTATACTCAAGGATCAGTTTTGTGGACCAGTAACAATCTCATACAGACAGCTAAAATAAGGGGAATTAAAAAGCTGGTATAAAAAAGCAAGTGACTGTATGGAATAAAAATAAAGAAAATAAATCTTTATTTCTTGGATTTAAGATCTGATCAATAGTTGCAACGTTTCATAAAAGTAAATGTACTAAAACCAATTCAAATTATTTATACACATAGTCTAGTGTTTTTATGAAATTTTATTTTTCAAAACATTCATTTTCATATGTTTGAGTCCATATGCCACTCATCAATGATTTAGGACATCACAACAAAATTCTGGTAACAAATTTCAAGCTATCTGAAACACACAAGAAGCAGAGGTTTAATGACACTTTCAAACATCCAGCTTTATTTTCACACTACAAGCTGCCTAAAAAAAAGCATCTGTAAAGACCTGATAAACACATTTAGAGAAACTATCCAATTTTGACATTCCGTCTTAAAAAGTTTGACAATCAAAAAGCACAAGCTGTTTCTTCTTTTCCAAAAAGAAGGAAAAAAAGTGTATTAAAACCTAATAAAATTTAAAGAATAAAGGAATCGAAAAAAACCCCCATCTTTCATTAAAACTTTTAAGAAACTTAAATGTACATAGATAATCTTGAACTCATTTGTTTTCTTCAACAGTGCTCATTTCTCAGACTGTTCACTATAGTTGGGAATTTAAGCATTGATCTATACGTATCTAAGCTGTCTTTGATCAAGTCTTGTCACAAGCATATTCTGCACATAGAGCCGAGGAAGTTGCCTCATGAGTAACACCATTCAAAAGTTTTATATACCAGGCTAATGCATTTAACTGATTTACCAGTTCTTATTGTTAGGAAAATATACCCATTCAGACAGTAACCATACTCTACATATGTTTTTGTGCATTTATATAAATTACTAAGATTATTAAAAGCTGTGCTCAGGTGAAGTCTGAAATTTATGTTTTGACCACTGAGCTGTCAAATCATTACATAACTTGACTTTCATGAAGCATAAATCCTGACCCTAGAGCTCTGAGTTTCAGCAATAATCTCAAAGATTAAATTCCAAGCTCTGACAGCACCTTTGGTTGAGTGAGGAGTCAGATGTGACACCTTCCTCTCTTCCCTTCTGTAGAAACTGTCATTATGTTAGCTCAGCTGAATGAGTTCATGTAAAAGCAAGCCTGTAACTTTAGCATATGCAGGCAGGGCTCCCAAAGGCAGACAGCACCCCTACCACTGATCAAAGAAAAACTTTACCATAGTTCTATACACAATTGATGAACTACACAGGCCTACAAAAAAACAACCAACCAAAAAAACCAAAACAAAACAAAACAAAACAAAACAAAAAAAAGGAAAACCAGACCAAACCAAAAAAAACACAAAAACCTCAAAACAAACAAAACAAAACAAAAAAGCCCTAGCAAGACGTCAGTAAGAATTGCAAACCTGGTTGAAGAATTTTTTCCTTTTACACACCCTTGCAGATGTACAGGGTTTTCCAGGGTGTGCTTTTCCATTAATAAGACTGACATTTCAAGGACAGCTGTCTTTAAAGATGCTGACTATATTGCACATGGAGTTTTACCTTTTCTTGCCAAAACAGTGTCATGGTGGGGTTTCTAAAGCAGCCAAGAGTTCATAACCTTTGATTTCCTCTGCTTCTCTATACAGTAGAGTGCTGCTTTTTTGTCACATCCTCTATTTCTGTAGGGAAAACATGGGATTTGTCCTAGCTTCTCTGAAACTCCCTTTGTCTCCAGCTTACTCTAACACAATTTCCCATAAAGAGAAACTAACACACTGTCATTGCAGAACACGCTTTAAGGCATAATATTGATAGCTTCTGTATGTATTTAGTGCCTTCAAGTTCTGTGCATAGTTTATTTATCTATGCACAATCTTAACTAGAGGCTGTATTTTCTATAATCCTTGAAAGTCCCTAGACTGTGTTCATGACAAAGCAAGGTACATTAGGATATTTTGTATTACTGTATTATTACCTGTTTCAGAGGATCCATTTACAGATAAAGAGAGTATGGCAGAAGTACTTTCAATATTTCAAAATAAAAAACCACTGTGTTCCTCTCCATGAGAAAAATCACCATATTATCTGTAGATCTCATATGTAGATATTGAAGAGTTCTATTAATAATCAAAAAAAAACCTACAAGTTCCAATGTCCCTTGATTACCCCCGAGGAAATAAACACTTTCCCGGGTTATATATCTACTGTTTTCTATTACCACATAGTAACTGGTATTTTCTAGTGTATATTACCACGTGATTCCACTCCACTTAGGAAAACCCCAAACAGTAAAGCATTTCCATTGCAAAAAATCTGTGCTCATCTAAGTAGAAGACACTGAAGATGATTTGCATACATTTGTTGTAACCAAAGTGTATGTCCCTTACAGAAGATATGTCTCATTTAAGTAAGGAAATTTGGTATGTGGAAACAGAGAGAAGCACCTGAACATCAGCTCCATGCTGTGTTCCTTATCCTGTTCTAACAATCTAATAATCTTCCAGTCCCTCTAACATTTGCACAGACACAGAGAGGTTACAGAAATGTGTTGCATGCTTCTTTGTGCAATGAAGATTTAAACAGCACTAATTACAGTAGACAATTTTAAAGAGCTACACAATGACAAAAAGAAGTTACTGAACTTGTTCACGCATACAGGACATGCCCCACAAACACATGTGCTGTAAAATTCTGTTTCTCTGTAAAAATGTATTCATCTATGCATAAATAGCTAAAATTACTTGTGAAGTCAACAGATGCGTGAGCCGGAACCCAAGCCTTGCTGAAAAGGCAGTTAAGGAGTGTTCTTTCTCCATGCATGCTTATTTTGTATTCAGCCAACTGATTCAGAGGGGATTCTATGAGACTGAAGAAAGCTTTTTACTCTCATTTATGCAGGCTCAGACTCTGGGAATTAGAGATACTCCTGAGACATACTTTATGATTGTTCCTTGTCTTTGGAAAAGGGGAGACAATAGAGAGATTTAGTCTTTGAACAGATTACAAAAGCAAATCTAAATATTTTAAGGGATTCAGCTGCCATGGTAAGGAGTTACCAATTCATAAATCAAATAAAATTAAATCTTTTACTCTTCCATTTGCTAATTCAATGACATAGGTACACAACACAGACGTTACTGAGGTAACTTGTGTTCCATACTCCTATCCTGTAGCCATCTGTCCTGTCTCCTGACCAAGTCTATTAAGCACTACGCACGCTCTGAGACTGTATAAAATCTCAGCAGACACAGATGAATACCTCACAACCCATAAATTTCTATTTTTACTTTCCAAAAATGCCAAAGGGCAATCTCTGGGAAATTATCAACAGGAATATTACTGCCGTAAGGCATACTTCATTTTTATTATCAGGTCAATATCCTGCACATCCCTGCTTATCTTAGAAGTTTCAGCTAGTTTCTGTGATCACAAACTCTTTTTACATTTCTGCAATTTTGAATTCAAAAATTCCTTTCCATACTCTACTAGAAATGCCTATGGCCTGACCTAAAATATTTCTCTTTTCCTACTTCAAACAATATCAAATCCAACACTATTTTTTTTTACTCTTTTTACTTCCTCAGATGCTTCTTCCATATTTGCATTCATTACTTCCTGTTGGCTTTAATTCTCTATCCTTTTGCCTCCAATTCTTACAGATTTCACCAATCTCCTGCAGCTTCTCCCTAACCTCTACTACCTGGCTTATTTCCCCTCTCTCTCTCTCTCAAAAATGTTCAAAGAGATGTGAATAAAATACACTTTGCTTATCTTTTAAACCACTGTGCAGGTTATTTGCTGGCTTATTATCCAAATTCAAATCTCTTCCTCAACCTTCTCCAAATTTCATTAGAATTTCTTGAGTCAATATCTACCATTATGGTTTGGGATCTTTTTTTTTTTAAACAATACGAACTTAAATTCTGATCAGGCTACACAATGCCATTTACAAGTCCATTACTTGTCACCACTAAACCTTTCCAGCTGATACTATGACTTCAACTTTCCCAGCATAATGCCATGCATAAATCACATTTAGTGATCCTTACTTGCATAAGGATTTTTGGATTAAAAAAAAAAAAAAAAAAGTAAAATTGAATCATTTTGACAAAACCAGGTCAACTGTATATCCACCTATGTCACTGAAGATGAGGAACCTCTAGCAGGACAAAGATGATGATGCAGAGATAAATATCCATGAGGGTAGGGTGTCTAGGCTGCAGTCAGAGTGGAGTGTCTGGTAGCCTAATTGTTTAACTCCCAGTCTCACACTTAAAGAAACAAAACTGATTTTAAAAGGGACAAATAAGCTAAATGTAACATGATAAAGTCTTTGCTCATTTCTTTATCCATCTACTCCATTATTATTTCCTCCTGAAACTTTAAACTCTTTTGAAAACAGGGATCTTTTCTTACATATTGAGGAAGCTACAGGAGTGTTTTCCGTTTTAAAAAGCTAAAGACAATCCACATTGTAGGAATTCCTCACAGAGATTGTAGCAGTAGGGAGCCAAAAGGATCTCCACTGAGCTGGAAACCTTTGCTGCAAATTTTTAATAATGTAAGTAATGTTTACTCACAAAAACTTTCACTTCAAATCAATGCTCTACTTGTAAAAAGATCACTTAAATGAATGCTTGCAATACAGACTCCTGTTATTTTTAAGAACTGTGGTTTCCTACAGACTTAGTTTATTTGAATGATATATTTTGCTTCTCTGTGTGTATTACAGGCATGTACATTACAAAAAGAAAATGAACATGTGAAAAATGTTGCTTATATTAGAAGTAAAACTGCTTTTCATACTGATTTAGGATTTTTATTATTGAAATATTTTAATATCACATATCAATCACAGAATCTACTTCTTACATGCAGATGATTACGTTTAGACAGAAGGTGAAAATATTCTTTTGTTGTGATAAATGAACATCAAATTTACTGGGAAGAGAGTTATTTATTATCATAAATTATATGTATGAATGGTTATATTCTAATTGTTATTCTAGAAACTATCAACAATTAGTATTTCCAGCAGATTGTTTAAAGTTATCAACAATATTAACTTTGGCAGACTGGTTCATTTTTTCGTTATTTCCTCCTTCTCTCCTCCCTCTGATTCTAAATCACAAAAATGGTCACTAGAACCCACTGGTTTCTCCTGGGTTTATATTATTCCTTCTGAGCTGCAATGCAACTCTCTATCAGCATCACTATAACCAAGAATATATACTTCTTTTTTGAACAGTTAAGTAAGATAGGCTGTAGATGAGAGGAATATATGAATAGAAATGCACTTCATTCCAGCTTGCAGTCATGTTGTGGAATACAGAAGGGAAAAAATATTAGGCAAGTTTGAGAAAGTTTAGAAGAAAATATTACTGGACTACTTATTTACTTTTACCTACTCTTGAAATAGCTAATATCTCCTAATTACCATTTTCTTGATACTGATTCAAAGCTCATCCTGGCAGTGCTAGGTTAGTGTTCCTACCAATTGCACTGCAGGTTACTTCCTAGGTGTTGGCTAAGAGCTAGTATTCTTGTAAAATACCTATAATTCTATCTTGAGAAACTGATAATTGCTCCTCTTAAAAACCTCTAAAAATATGTCTATCAATATTGTTTTCTCCAAAGTCGCCTTGGTGCTTGTAGTTGTATTTCTCATGTATCCCTTTCAGAAATGAAAAAAAAAAAAGTTCTCCTAATGACAAAATCCAAAGTCTTCTGATAGCTATTCCTCTGTGCTTGAGCAAGGCTGCTACTGAGAAAAAATATTCTATGTTGAGAGATGCAAAATTCACAGGAGGAATTTTTCTTAAACAAAGTACTAGTGAAAAATGGTATCTCCTCTAGAAATAACCTATGGTGTTATTCCCTTTGTTATCATGTTCTATGTTCTAAAAGAAGTGAAAATTACCTAAAATTTTCCAATTAAGTTGCGAGGCAATTCCCAATTAGATTAGGAAAACATGCCCTTCAAAATTTACTAGCAAGCAGCATTCACTTGAATAGTTGATTCTTATATTTTGTTATTACTTCTTTGGTGTGATTAGGCATTTTACTTAACATATTTCTGTAGTTTGCTTTAAGCTTAAAATGTTCAAAATGTTTTCATTTGATATGTGAAACCGGGAAAATGGTTTAACCAGTGGGAAAAAAAGGAACAGATACTAAAGTTCCTGAGTTGATGGGGAAAAGTGAAGTTTTAAGGCAAGTGTGAGCTAGGATGGTTTTTTTTAACAGTTATGCTATGGCTTGCGTAAGAAATTTTGTTGTCTGGCTTGGAACACTGCATATGTCAAAGTAAGCATACTCCAATACAATCAGCAATGAAGTGCTTCTTTCTTTGAGTGTTGCTACAATAGAAAATTTACCCATTACAGAGTGAGCACAAACTTGTCCCTCTTTCAGAGAAAGGTACATTTTCACAGAAAAGCAGAAGCTTTCTTGATACCTGAATTGTTAATACTCTTGAACAGCATGGGCTTGACTGTCAGAAGAGTTGGGAACTTATAAGAACATTTTGTGATCACTTGGAGTTTCTGAAGATCAGACTATATCAGGTTCTTACATAAACAGTACTTTCATGGACAGTTTGTGATTTGTTTTCTATTTTCTAAAAAAATTTAACTGGAACACCCACGGAAAATTTGCAGACTTCATTCTTTTGAGGGAGATGGTGTTTGGGCAATAGTTGGCAATCAGAATATAGATTGACTTGAGTATCAGTGGTCTTTGCAGCAATTACCCATCTAAAGCAGCTATCAGATTTGAAGAATATTGATTTTTTCCAAGATTTATTCATGCTCAAACTGCTGCTTCAATCACAAAAAAAAATCTCAAAAAATAATAGGATTTATTTGGATGGCTTTGTACTTCTTGTCTCTTTTACATTGGCAACTACTAAAAAAAGATTTAAAAAAACTTAAAATTTGGAAACATACACTTCAAAGACATTTAGCTTTAGAATTGTAAATGGTTCTAGTTATATAATTTCTGCTAAGAGCAACTGCATTTTTATGTTTCGTGATGACTGTATTTCAGGCTGGATTGTGCCTTTGGGCATTATCCTGTAATGGAAGTAATTTGCGATGTAAACCAGAAGGAGGATCATTCCCAGGAACAGTTTTCCAGTCTTTCTCCCTGTTTGCTAGGGGGAAGGAAGTGTGCTGCCTGAGTCATTTACACGATGCAAGGTGCTCAGAGAGCTGCACCAGTGCAGAGATTTAGCTGTCTGAGAGAGCCAAACACAAAACCCCAACAGTCTTAGTGCAGCTGCACTAAGAAAGGTGGAAAAAGGGAAATCTGTCTAGATGGTCCCATGAGGTGATTTACCTCAAAGGAGAGCAATGGGATGCTGTCCTAGAATATAAAACTTGACAAGTAGAAGGTGGAGAAAATAAACTGTGATTGTTGAAAAGAGCTTGTGTAAGGATAAAAATAAGAGAAGTTGAAGTAATAAATGCTATTCAGAATGCCAATATATCTTTTTCAAAATGACTGGCCTCAAGTTAGCTGATGTAATTATAGAGTAAGTCTTCTCTTGTCTAGAAATTCTCTGCATTTATGAAGGGCAGACGGGATGGCAAAGGTTAATGTCAGACACGTTCTATTACAAATTCTATTTCCATTAAAAAAAGAAAAAGTTAAAATGTATATAATTTTATTTTGAAGGAGTTGTATTTACCTGTATTTTGCCTAGAGCTTGACACCGAATCCTTAACACTCTTACATAATGTTTCCAATCCTCTCCAGGACAGCACATGAATAAAACAACATACACAAAAACCCTCTAACCTCCAGCCAAACTGCTATGGACTGCAATCATGTAAGATCTCATTAACTGGCTAAAATTAGCTCTTGTTCATAACTAGAATGCAGGGTCAAAAAAAAAAAAACAAACTATATGTGATGTGTACCTATATGCACATATGGATATATGCGTGTTTCCTGCATGAAAAAATTTGTTTATGGACAGTTAAATGCCAAGCAAAACTTACTTTCTTCAGGAAAATCTTGGATTAAAATTGCATATGCAACCTTATTTCACCTCTTAGTGAACAGCCATTATGATAAACTGTATAGTCATACATTTACCTCTTCATCCATCCTTGCCTTATGCAACACACACAAATGGTACTCAGAACGCAAAACAATGCCCTGTAGTAAAGAAGGACATTGTGTGTAGCTCATGCTCCTCCACATCTCTGAAAACTGAAGCAGCTGAAGGCAAGAAGGCCAAGGATTGTTGATAAGTTTAGGGAGACAAATGCTTACGTGGTAAACTGAGGTCTGACACACACAAAAATACATTAAGGTTGCTGAATCACTCAAACTAAACTTTAAAAGATTAATACATGTTTGTTCATTTTATGTACCCAGTTTTAGCACATAGGATCTGATTCACAGAAGATAAAGCTCCTCTCTCCCATTGCTTCTACCAAAGACAGGTTTCTCAGTTTAGATTAACTTTTAAAAATGTCTCCAACCCCCTTTCTCAAATTGCCAGAAATTCATGATGTTATTTTTTTCTCTGACTTTTCAATCCTCTGTACCACACATTCTTTTGTTCTTGAGTCGCTACTTGTTTAGCCAAGGGTACATTTTGCAGTGTTGTATCTGATTAACCCTACAAATGTGCACTCAGCTTTCAGTGCCATCATGTTCAACCATAAGTGCCAGACATCAGCCATTATTTAATTCCGGCCGATAGAAAACAATTAAAACAAACAAACAAAAAAAACAAACAAAAAATACCTACATGTTAGAAGAAAGAAACAAAATGAAAACAAAACCACAGCACTCCCAAAAGTATGTTTTCAATTCTCTTTCAATGGAAAAATTGAAATATTGTCATATAGACAATGAACAAGAACAGTGAATTTGGTCATAAGCTGCCTTACTTTGTACTGTTCCCAGACTTACTTATTGCAAAACTAACAAATAAAGACATGCTTATTATAAGTTTTACTCTTAAAAACAGAACAAAACAAACAAACAAACAAACAAACAAACAAACATTAGAAGAGCAGAAGGCAACAATTTTGAAACTAGGAAAGATGTTTGGGGAATGAGTTTCTCTGTGATTTTTAACGCAGATATCACTTTTCATCTATATATATAAAATAGCATGTGAATATAGTAGCTTAAAGACACAGAGCTTGTTGTTTGCTCTGTCCTCAGATCAGGATTGTTTCAAAAAGCACAATATACTCGGGCTGAAAGATTGAACTTTACACAGAACAAAGCATTCAGTAGCTAAAAACTCCTCCCTCTCGGAAAGCTCTCTCATCTGACAAAAGCAAGTAAAAAGGGCTCTTTGAAAGAATTCCCTATTTTTCATTCAATTTCCCTACGTAGTGGGTGTATCATTGAGGTACTTTAACTGCTCTCCTTTAAACAGAGATGCCTTGCTATTATTCCTTTTGTCATTTGTTATTGAACTTTTTTACCCTCATTCTGCTCAGACACTTGGAAATTTCAGGTGAAAAGGTGGTAAAAGAGGAATTGAGTTCCCTTCACTGTATAGACAGTGTCTTAAAAGAACTGTAAGAGAGGCAGAAGGAGAACAAGTACAGATTTTTGTTAAAATTAACAATATATCTGTAGGAAAAAAAGCAAGAAAAACAGTGATGGCATGCAGCAAAAAACAGATGAATTAAACTTCTTTCTAAAAAGTAACATCCCATATTTATCACATGGAGTGTACTTTAAAAATGTGAAGTAATTTAACTTGATATTGTCTAAGGTACAGCAATTTAATCAGAATAAAGCCAGCACATAAATTGATTTAAATGATGATAGTTAAATATCTAGTAATTTGGAAGTTTGAGAAATGCAGTTTTCTTTCTTTAACAGTTTAAAAATGTTAAGTTAGTTGGCTAACTTCAAGTAATTATTTCATTTAGCAGTTATTGCTGATCAACAAATTTTCCCTTTACTGTTTTCATGGCAGACATAAAATAACATGTACAAACAAACAAAAACACCCACCACAACCTTATAAACCTATAATTATACTGAATGGACTCAAAGGGATTACATACAAATTAGCCATTAAATCAGTCTCAGGCAGCTGGATCTTCAAAAAAGGGGAACCAATTATTTTTATTATTACTATTGCAATTTTTGCACCTGGTATTGTTTTAGCTGACTTCTGCCAGTGTGGTAGGAGATACCAATAGCTGTTTGCAACTGTTTGCAACTTGAGCTCAGGCTTTCAGGCTGCTGAGTCATAGTGATGGATCTTTGCAAAGCTAGCATCTTAGTGCTGGACTCCAACTATTTGCTTACTACCTGCAAAGAGAAGCTTCTTTATTTTAGGAAAGTGTAAGTGCACTGAAAGTGATATTAAAAAAAAAAAAAACAAACAAAAACCAAAACAAACAACCAGCTGTGTGTTTCTCCAATACCAGCTCCAGTAGAAAGGGAAGAAAAATGCCTAAGCAATGTGTATATATAGCAGCAGCACTATGCTGAGAGAACAGAAGTTTAATGCAATCAAGAAAAAGAGATTATAAGCAATTAGGTAATCTCAGAATATATTTATTTCTGCTCCTTTGGGGAGGTGGAAGGGGGGAAGGGATTGGTACTGCAAAGGTACAGGAAAGGGAGATGAAATATTGGGATTGCATGGTATGACTAAAGACCAGCAAGCCCAGGATAAGTCACAGAGCACTGGCTGTGTACTACAATGTTTTGGGAACCTTAGGGAGCAGCTCTATGCTCTCTTCAGCTAAGCAGAAGTGTAGAAGTGCTCGTTCATACACTTTCTGCTCAGAATTCTTTGCTACTTTTGAAGATAACTCTTAATCATGTTGCAGTGGAACTCAGTTGCTGTTCTGCAGACGAAAAAGTGTAAAAAATGCCAACAGCCATCTTATTTGCATGCATTGTATTCCTCTCAAAAATATCTAAGTGATCCTACTTTTCCTTCTTTTTGAACTGCATTCTTCTACTGTTTACTTTGTTCATGACCATGAGCACTGTTCATGACCAAGCAATGTGATGAACTTTGTCTCATTTTAGTCTAGCATTGAGTGTCCAATGGCTCCTGGAGGAAACTTCCAGCAGTAGAGGCCAGAAAGTAGAAAGTAGACATCAATGAATACACATTTCCTGGGATTCTGTGAAAATAGCATTACTCCAAGCTCTTTCTTGCTTTTTACCTATTCCAAACATGTACTTCTGCCAAATTTCTTGTACCTCTTACCCTCTAGTGCTTACCTCATCTTAATGGATCGTAAGGAGAAAAGGGACAGAAGCATACTTTGGTGATTCCATAGGTAAACTTCTCATGAAAGAGTTGATTTTTACAATATTTACAATGCTAGCTACAGGAGGATGTCATTTATTTACATTTTCTGATCCCCTCAGCACTGTTCTTGACCTGGTCTGGAAGCTGCCCCCAAGCCCAGCACCTTTCAGTATTTACATCCCAATTTGCCAAGTGTATCATAACAACTTCTTAATTCACTTACAGAATAACCAGTCAATACATACACATTGAGAAGAAGAATATATATATTTGCAAGTTTACTTTATTCCTACATCTTGAAATCTACTGAACAAATAATACATAAAATATATTGTCCAAAACATACATATGCTGATCTTCTATATGTGTCAACAAATAATTTACAAGTCAGATCTATTGTAAAACTTTGGATTATTAAAACACCATCCTTTAACTTCTGTTGTTGTTATCTCAGGAAGACATGTGTGCAAAAGTACATAAACAGTAATGGAAACTGAAAAGCAACAACAAAATAGCGTTTTTATTTAGACCTTGTTTCTGCAATTATGTTTTGATGTTAAATATCATTAAAAATGCCTTAGTCATTGATTTACTTATAAGTACTTCAGTACTTATACATGCCATACCTAGAGCAAGGCAAAATTGAAGTGCACTATCCAAGGAAATTCACATCCCACACCTGAAATTTCAAGACATGATAACTTGTGATACTATCATGACAATATAATTGAGTTTATTGTCATATGTACCTGCAACTTAGTACAGTTAAGTTAATTAGTTTCCACACTAAAAGTTTCAATTTCTTGTAATTTTTTTTTTAATCTTTAAGGACATTCTCATTTGCTTTTTTGTTTGCTTTAAACCTTCTCAGACGTACAGCTCTACTCCTGGGACCCAAACATAGCAGGGGAGAAAACTATGAAATGACAAAAGAAGCCCAAAATAAAAAGCAAGCAATAAATCATAATTGGTTATATATATTTTTAAACTTTGGCCAAATTTTTTTATACTTCATAGAAGAAGTTGAGAGCAAAGAAGAAAGGGAGCATTTCTTTTCATTTTTTGGAAACACTGGGGAAGAAATAAAGGACAGGAAAGAAAGAAAGGAATGGTCAGGGCAAAGGAAAAAAAAATCTTTGTGTGAGGATGTGAAGAAGGCAGGCTGGTGCCCTCACCAGTCTTTTATATGGCAGGGCATCCTCTGACTGGTCAGAGTAATTTTTGTAGAGTAATAACCTGACTGTATCTCCTGACTCCTGACCTGGATGAAAAGAGACAAGTTCAATAATAATAATAATAATATTAATAATAATAATAATAATGATGAAGTGGTGCATGAAGAAGAAGGGGTAATACTGTCTGGACTGCTCCATCACAGTGCCTTGTTTACAGATGCGCATTTCTATTCCTCTCTTATCTCTTGTGGCTCTTCCTTCTACTGCTGAAGCAGTAAATAAGTAAGTTTGTGGGTGATTGTTAGCTGCGAACATTTTGGGGGCCAGTGAAGTGAGGACACAGCCGAGGCGGCGGGTTGTGGCCTGGCAATGCTGAGCATGTTTTGCTTCAGCTGGAGCCGGAGCAAAGCTGCTTTCAGCCCCAGCCGCCGCTCTCTGCGGTTGCTGCGTTTGTTAATAAGGAGACAAGCGAGGAGAACTAAAAAGGGAAAAGCAGCGTCTTGAGGGAACTCTCAGCAACAGTAGCACACAGTCTCCTCCAGTGTATTTTTTTTTATGTTAAAGGAAAGGGAAAGAGAGCTGCCATCCGGCCAGCCACGGAGCTGCTTCACGGCCGCACCTGAGAGCGGAGGGGCTCGACCCTAAACACTTGCACCGCTGCTGGCAGCTGCGGGCTGTGGTGCCGCGGGAGACTGCACACCCGGGGTCAGCCCGGGCCGGAGCCCCCTGCCCTGCGCCACGCTGCCTGCGGCTGCTCTGGGAGCGGACCCAGCGGCGAATGGCCCCCTCTGAAAGCACTTAATTCCCACCTCGGCCAGTAACTTTGAGATGAGAAGCATCAGCCCTGCCGCTGGAAGGGCGGGAGGATGGGGAAGCCGTGCAGCTGGGCAGAGGCCGGAAACAGGAGCAGTAAGGGATGGGACCCGAGGTACCTGTCCTCGCCCCCGCTGCACATGTGAACCGCTCTCCGGAGGAGCCGGAGCAGCGCTGCTCAGACATGACTGGGCGCACAGCGCCTGCAAGCCCGGCGCTCGGCACGGCAGCACCCCGAGCTGCGCGCACACCGGAGCAGGAGTGGCACAGGGGAACCCCCCACCCCCCCGCCCGTTGCACCGATAGCAGCGGTGCCCTGGAGCAGGCGTGACAACAGGAGATGTCCCTGCGTGCCTTGTCTGCCTGCCGGGGTACTCCGCGCACCCACGCTGAGCCGAAGCTGCGGGAGGGGCACCCCCGCACACACGGAGGAATCAGGGCTGGCATCCCACGCAGACGGCGAGCCGGGCGGCGGGCTGCCCCTGCCGTGCGCGCACACGCTGTACCCCGCGGGCACTGCCCCATCCCCCGCCGGATCGGCGGCAGGGGTAACCCCGGCGCAAACGCCTCGGAGCACCGTGCTGCACCGGGGCCGCCGCCGGGGGCACCTCACCCCTCACCCGGGCAAACCCCGGCACTCCGCTCCGCTCCGCCCGCCGCCGGCCCCGCTCCCGGGGGCGAGCGGCATTGCAGCGGCGGGGCCGGGGCGCCGCGGCCGGAGGGCAACAGGCGGACGGGCGGTGTCAGGCGATAACTTCGCGCAGCGCCGGCGAGCAAGTTGCGCTGCCGCGCAGGACGCGCCCGCCTCCGCACCCCGCCCGCGCGGCCGGCTGCGTGCCCGCGCTCGGCGGCGGTGAGGGAGCGGAGCGGAGCGGAGGGAGCGTGTCTGGGCGCGGGGGCGAGCGGCACCTGCCGAGGGCAGCGGCGGCCGCCGCGGCGCGGCGCGGAGCGCTGGGCGGCGGCGAAGCCGGGCGGCTGCGGAGCGGAGCGGGCTGGGCTCGGGCTGGGTCCGCGCCCGGCGCCGCCGCTGCGCCCTCCCGGCTGCGAGTCCGCCCGGCTCCGGATCACGTGGCGGTTGCCGGAGGCAGAGACTAGAGAGGAGAGAAAAAAAAAGCGCCTCATTCCTTCTTCCACCGCCATACTGTATTTTATAGTAACTCTCATTTTTATTCCTCCCTTTTACTCCCGCTCGGTGAGTACCTTTCCGCTGACATTCTTGTCCTCCTTTTTTTTTGTCCTGTTTTTTTTTTTTCTTCCTTTTGGTTTTTTTTTTGTTTTCTTTTTTTTTTTTTTCTTCTTTTTTATTTTTTTTCTTCCTCTTTGATTATTGTTTAAATGGATTTGATCTTTTGCTGATGACAAGTTTTTTTTTCCTAGCATGCGATGGTTACTAAACTGTGAGCAAAAGGTGCTGCTGGGGCCGGGAGTCACTGGGAATGAAAAACGATAATATTAATAACACAGACTTGCCAGTCCAGCAACAACTGATATACATTTAGTAGCTATATATCTATATATGCAACTGGTTTTGTTGTGACACAGAAAAGCGATGTGAAATATGATGCTTATTTTTTAAGGATAAGAGAAAAGGCATGTTTCTAACTCTTTTTGCAGAGGATTTTTTTCTGGTGTTGTATTATTTTTATTTTTGGGTGTTTTTAAGGGCTTTTTTTTTTTCGTAAAGAGATGGGAATTGCAAATGCATTTTACAGCAGCGTTTACACAGAGTTTGTAATCTTGCAATACTGGTGGAAGCCACAGAGCAAGATGTTAATTTTATTATTTTTGTTACTGGTTTTTTTTTCTCTTTTTTTTTCTTTTTTTTTTTTTTTTTTTTTTTTTTAACAGTGCAACCAGCAGGGTTTTTTGTTTTTCCTCTTCTTCAGTTTTTGATGCCTGTTTATAATGTGAAACTTTTCTTGCAGCATGTTGCAGTCATCATTTTTAAATACTTTTTTTTCCTCCCTAAAGATAACAAAGCAAAACAGAAAGCCAAAGAGATGATCCTTACTTTTGCACATTTTGCACCTTCACTTTTTATTCTTTTGCCAGCAGTGTTTTATGATGGTTATTGTTATCATGATGATGATGATGATAGATATATACATATATACAAATAAATACATTTTCAAATGATGGCAGTGGAAGGTTTTCCTGGAGAATGAAGTGCGGTTTGGTTTCCTTGTCAACGGAAGATGAAGTGAACAACTGAACATCTCCCCAGTGCAGGTACTTCATCTCCTTGTAGGCGTTTCCACGCTGTGTAAATTACATTGTGAGATTTTTTTTTTTTCCCCAAAGAAATCTCCTTACACCCCTTTCTAAACGTGTCTGTGCAATACACATGAGGACTGGACTAAATATCGCTGCCTTGTGATTGCTTGGATGTGTGCAAAATGTTGCACTAATTGATCCTAGGTCGGTTAAAGCTGAAGAGAGGTGTTTTATGTGTTGTGCTGTATAGAGGGGAAGGCAGCTGGGAAAAAAAAAAAAAAATATCCAGACACCTCTCCTCCTTGTGTTTAAAAAGAACCCAAACAAACAAAACAACCAAAAGTAAAGCCCAGACCGAAACTGGAGGGAACCTTGAGATCCTCCTTACGAGTACAGATGCTCACAGGACTTTAGACAAAAACAATAGCTCCGGCCCTGTATTGTGGTGACTCGTGTGCTTGTGTGTGTCTGTTTAAATTTATCCATTAGGAAATAGCTGTGAAACAGTGAAGGAGGCTCCCTCGGAGAGCTGGCTCGCTGCCACATGAGGCATATTTTGTAGCCCTAAGGGCAGAAAACCCTTATATCCAACTTCTGCTCCTCATATTAAAAAGGCGTAAACAAGGCAGCAGGTTGCCTCTTATGACTCTAATTCATTGGGATGGAGATTAATCAGAAGCTGATATTTGCTTGAAGGTGTTTCGTTTTGTTTTGATGATTAATAGTGCCACTGGCTGACAGGGAGTGGGAAACTGGTACTTTCCATGATGGTTACTGAGAGTTCAGGATTGGAGGAGAAACTGTTACTTTTCACTGAGAGCACTTAAATGCTTAACAGAGGCTGCCCCTGATGTACAGACAGGATATTGGTTCTGTAAAACACAATTTGGAAAGATTTTTCCAGATGACAGGGTGTGTTGGTTTGGGGTTTGGTTTTTTTTATGGTTTTTGGGTTTTTTTATTCCCTCCCAAAAGAAATACGGTGTAATATTATGCTAAAGTTCAAGTGCTGAATGTTCTGCAGTGTTGTCTGTTGTTTACTTTATTGTGATGGGACTGCTTACTGTATTTTATATAAAGAACATTAAAGGATCTATAACTGACTATAAAGGTATGCCATGTATTCAGTTGTGGAAACTAAAGTAAGTTATATGGGATATATTTCTTTTGTCACTGTCATGCAAGCAAGTATAATTCATGGAATTACAACTGCATTTGGCATTTTGAGGCTTCTAATGCTTATATTTAAATTCTTGCAATGTAACAGCTTCTTTTAAAGTAGAAAGTGTGAGAAATGTATATATAATGCAATTAGTCATGTTGAAAAATAAATAAATTCATTTATCTTTGTAGAAACATAACTACTATGTATTTACACTGGATTTTTCCAGTTTAACTGTAATAAAAATATTTCCCACATATTTATGCATGACTTCTGCTCTGACATGTTAAAATACTTTTGGCTGCATAACAGGGTCAATAATTCATGTGTCTAAAAACCAGTTGAGATATTTGCATGATAGATTATGATGACTTTTTAAAAATAGTTACTATCTGTTGGGTCATTACTCCACACTTTAAGAAGACTCAGTCTGCTTATTTTTTCATGATTTAATTTGAAAGCCATTAAAAAACAAGAGGGTTTGAAACTTTATTCTCCACCCCTCTGTTTATTTCCATCCCTCCTTATGTTTAAATGAAGTGTTTTCTTTTAATTATGTGAAACTCCAAGAAAGCAAAATATTTTGATACTGCTAAAGCACTGAAATCAAGTAACTAGGATGGCAGTTTCCAGAATGATCCTTTTGTCCTTTCTTTTAATATTGCAGGTGTGTTGTGTGAGTAATTTTGTACACATAGTTGCTAATCCTGCTCACCTGGTCTTATCTTGAAGTCTGAGGAGGTGCATTCCTAAAACTTTCTATTTAGCACCCAGTTTTCATCCACAAAGCACCTGTTGTCTGAGTGGTATGGTATACATACATTTCATTTGCAACAGTATGAGGTTGTAGGAGTTCATATATATCAAACAACCTTGGGATCTTAAAATAGGAGCCAATTTTGAAAGAGGATCCTTCTACCTCTGTGCAGTATGTGGGCAGAGTAGGATTCAGGTTGGTGGAATTGGTTTTGGTTTGTTGCTTCTGTAGTTATGCTATGACTAATGTTGAAAGCGTGTTTTAGAAAGCCATAGTTAGTGTCAAAGACAGTTATCCTTTTGTACTTTTGAGATGAATAAAAATTTTACCTACAAATTGCAGCTTTGTTTCTACAAGGGTTGATATCATTATGTTCCTTATATAGTATGGGATATAGTCATACTGCCCTAGCTCCCAAAAGTGATGAGTGTCCAGACTGAAATGACATCTTCTATTTTTCTTTGCCTCTGTTTTGGTATTCAGGAAGCATAGGAATTTAAGGTACCTTTATAAACCAAAATCCTTGGAAAGCAGGTTTTCTTCCTCCATAGCTGTTATTGTGAGTGTTTACTTGCAAATGAAAAATAACAGGTGAACAGAAATGAAAAACTGTATAATGTTCAGTGTGCTGACTCATGAATACATGGTTTTAGCTGCTGTAGTGGCCTGAGCTGGCAAAAGACTATCTTCTTACATTTTTCCACATGGGAGATAGAGCTAGAGTGGCCTGTGGAGTCATGAAGTCGATTTGCTGTGAGACTAGGCCGATCTCCTTGTTTTGTTCAGATTCAAAAAGCTCTGGCTTAAATTTAGCTGGGGTATCACTCTCACTGCACCTCTTGAAGGCGGGGCAGAGCCTCACTTTTCATGGTTTTAGAAACACAATTTCTTTTCTCTCCTAAATTTATTTTCAGACAGTTTATACTCCTTTATTTTTTGTGCCACTGCTGACCTTAAACAGTAAGGCTCCTTCTCCCTGTCTTTGCTCTTCAGAGAGTAGTGTATTTTTTAGAGAGCAATTGCAGCTCCTTTTCCCTCACAATTTCTGGGTTTAATTGGGAGAGGTTCCCAGAAGTGTGGCTGGTGTTGAGAGAGGATGTTGAGACTGGCTCTGCCCAAAATCATGCTGCAGCAGAAACAGGGAAACTGCATTCGAATTCTCTTCTGCCCGAACTGGTCTTTTCTGCTTTCAGCTGAAAATATGGCTGTCTGATTTCTGGCTCTCACATCAGCCCAAACATTTCCACCTGAAGCCACACACACAGACATGCCTTCTGGTGAAAGGGGTTTGAGCCATGTGGATCTTCCCTTCACTCTGCCTAACCAATCTGACTTTCTTTGGTTATAGTGCAACAGGAAAGAACTCTTGGGGATTTCTTCTGCAATACTCTGGTTTTTAAACTCTCAAGAGTTTTCTATATATTGTGTTACTACTTTGTATTCATACCAGGGGAGGGAATGTGACCAGATTTGAGGTGATGCTGTATCACAGACTTTTATCAGGAATAAATGTGAAAGTTGGCTACAGTGTTCTTTGAAATTTTTACCTTATTAGAATCTCTGCAGGTTGCTTATGTCTTAGCTCTCTAGTCCCCTAAAGCATTGTTCTGTGGCAGTTTGTTTCTCTTTTATAGTGTAATTTTTCCCTATTTTCTTCCTTCCCTGCATTTTGGGTTTTAAAAGATAAAAAAGATAAAAAAGCTTAATAGTGTTTAAAGTGTAGGATTACAAAGACTGATAGGTCTGTCTTCAGATGAACATTTTAACTTCCTTTGGAAGGCACCAGAGGATGTGGTGCTCTGTCAAATTCTGAAGCCAAATCCTGTACATTTTAAATACTTATAGAATATCTGACCAGAAGGCTAAATTTGAGTATTTCCTGATGAAAAGTATGTAATCTGTGACACTAGGTGGTTATCCAGTTTTTAGCTCCCTTAAACTCAGATCCAGACTGACAGAAGAAAATAAAATGCTGTGTTTACGTGGTATGAAGTTTAAAATGCAACATTTTGACCTTTGTGAGGGTACCAATCTTATTTTATGATCTTTAAAAAATTACAGGAGTAAAATGGCTTGAAGATTATTGTTTTGAACATGCACACATTAGAATAATTTGTACCTTTTTCCTCCCTATTTTTTTTCTATTTCAAAATGGCACTCTAATCTCTATAATGTACTAAATCTTTCAAAAGCATTTATACTGCAGCTTTGGCAGTATTTTCTGAGAAAGTTTATGCTTGTACAATGAAGTGGGATTTTTCGTCTCAATGAATCATCTGCCAACAAATTAAAAAAAATAATCAAGTAGACCTTCAAATTACTAAGTAAATTTCAGGTTGCTTAGTGTGAATAAAATTACCATGTTCTTATTGTTGTGATATTCTGGAATAAAAATATAGATATGTAGATGAATAGAGAGAATCACAGAGACAGTTTTAAGGATGTTTTTACATGATAGAGAAAAAATCTTATGTTGATTATCCTTTGGGGCTTAACCAATACTTTTGTTTAATAACTAAGAGTTTAGCTTTCTTGGTTTTGGACTTATACAGACCTTGAAAAAAGCTACAGAGTTAATAAGTTGCCTCCCTGGTCCATCGCTGTGTGTCTCCTGGCTCCTTGCATCCTGGCTGGCCTGCCAGGATGCTGGGGCTCAACCATTATACAGTTGCATTTCCGTTTCAGGAACAGAGTTCTTTTTGTTCTCTGATGCAGTTTCTTCATTGTCATGGTAGTAAGCAGAATAATTTCTATTCTGACTTGACTGGCAGAGGTTTGAAGAAGCAGAGGTGGATTTCTTATGACTGATGACCAGCAGTGGGTATGAATGTGGTGGAATATCAATGACACTCCCCAGACTCTTTATTTTCTTTTGCACTCTCACAAGTCTTTCTCCTAAAATACCCAAAGGTCTAATTAAACTTGGTTTATACCAAGTTTATACCAAGGTCCTTCTCAGGTGGCCTTCTCCTGATATCAGTGATTATTGCCTCTACTGATCTGCAGTCTCTGAGCAAGTCAATGTGGAGCTCTGGAAACAACTCCTGCTTTCTAAGGTTAATTTTATGGTCCTCTGAGAAAAACTTCCAGTTCTTTGGACAGGCAATAACTTATAAAAGGCAGTACAAGCCGTTATTACTATTATTTAAAGAACAAGAGACCATAAAGGATGCAATGATAACTGTTGGACCTCAGCGTTTATTGAATAACCTGATGAAAGTCCGGTCCCTGTCTTCCACTGTGCCTCATACCAACAGCCTTTATTTCAGCCTGTTCCGTCACTTTGGTTGTCTTCTTGAGTCAGCTGTGTGCTTTGTGGGGTTCAGTGTCAACAAAAAAGGGGATATCTGGCACAAATCAAGTATTAATGAGATCCTTAATTTGACTGAAATGCGGATAAATTTGTTCTGTAGGAAAGCATCACATTGGTACAGTTCATTCAGTAAAAAACCCTCTGTTTCTGCTCAGAATTTTGTGTAGAAGGTGAACAGGACCTATTGTCAAAGAGAAATGACACATCTCGTTAAAGCTTTACTATTTGTAGGAGGCACTGCACATGTATACCTTGCATGCAGTATTTTTAGACTGACTGAAGAGCTGGAGTTTCTGTCTCAAAGAGTTACGTTTGCACGGTGTTGACAGTGCTAGTTTCCCTTTCTGTTTTGTTATAATGGAGTGCAAAAGCATCAAAATGTTTGCACTATGCTAGACATGTTCTTTTTCAGGACAATACAAATGAAAGTAACAAAGATACCCTTGTGAGTTTTTGCACACCAGGCCTGCACTCCAGGCTTACTGCATGTTAATAGCTCTTCTTGTGGGTAAAGGGAGTTACAGGAATAACTCACTGACTTTTTACGATGAGACACCATGCTTTTAGTAATTGCAGCAACATGGTTCTGAGCTTGATCCCTAATGCAAGTTACTGTTTATAAAGGAAAAGTCATTCTATCTGGTTACAATATTTTATCAATCCTTCACACAATAAATATTAGAATAGAAGTAATGTAAGATTTAAAAACGTGCTGTGCAAACTGTCATGCAGTGTCTATGAAACAGGCCCCCTGAAGGTATAATTAAAACAAAACTTCCTCTTTGGGTACCTTTAAAAGGGATTAATGCTACTGTTTTCTAAGTAGGGCACACACATCTATTCTCTTCTTGTATTTGCCACTGATTTCACAGGATAAAACCCAACACTTGAGGTATTGCTCAGTAGGTCAGTTTTCTAATGTACTCTCTACTGCACAAATTCACATCCACTTTGTTTTCTTTTTTCCAAACTGCAGAAGGGTGCAATTAAAATTTCCTCCTGCCTATATACCTTCCAGTTAAATGGGAGTTCTTTAAATGACACTGTTACAAGATTCACTCTGGAGAGGTTACCATCTTCTACTTGGACATTTGTAAGTTGTAGACAATTAATGTACATTATGAATAATGAAAAGAGAAACTGCATTTATGCCACTTTGGCTTTACGGGGATAGTTTATCAGGACATTGATGCTATTTTTATTGTTTATTATTTTATGAGAAAAGCATACTGGATTATCATTTGTCAGCATGTACCCTGCTGAAAATAGGAAATAGAAAGGTTCAGAATCAGGCTCTGGTGCTATTAAAATCAGCCATACATGTGCTGGTCAAAATTTCATGTCAAAACATTTTTTTTCCTGTAGATTTTTGATAAAGTGGTTCACACAAAAGGCTCTATTCATCTCACTTAACCTTGCTGTTTAAAAAATGGGGCTTTAGAACTAAGCTAGTCATCATTTTAGCCATCTAAAAGTTAGTCATTGAAGTCTAACACAGTTGCTCAAGGCTTTGTAGTCAACGGAGATAAATATTCTCTTCCTGCAGAGAATTACAGATTACATCCCAACAGAGGCATCTATGGACAGCTGAGATGAACAACCTTCCTAAAACACCTCTCTCTTTGCACTGATGAGAGAGAACCTAGATGGTCCATTTAAAATAGATTCCTAACTTTTTGATGGATGAAGTTAAAGGAGATGAATTGCATGCTCCCCCAACCCTCCACTTCTTCAAATCCTAGTTTTGCATTGAAATATTTGCTTAAAAATTCTTTTTTGGTCACTAGACTCTTTATGCATTTACATTTTTGCTTGGATTTATTTTCAACTTCTCCAGCAATTCTTTTCTCAGGAATATAAATATGTTTGTAAATATTTTTAATCAATTCCAGGTGATGACAGAATTCCTAGGGATATCTGATGAGGCCAGGATTTCACATCTTTTTTTGTACCTCTTCACCCAGTTTTCTGTCTTTTGTAATGTGATCCAACAGCAATTGATCCTTCAATGTGTTCTCCTCACAGAGTCCTATTCTAAGACCCAGGGACTTAAACTGTGGGGTATGATCATGGACCTCATTTGAAAACCTTTGAAAATTATTGAAACAGAAGAATTATGGGGGTGCCAATGGAATCAGCTAATTGTACTGTATATATGAATCATTCATTCTACAATACATATGTATATAGTTGCAGTTAAAAATCATTAGCATATCATCAGCAGAAGATCTGAATTTGAAAGTTCTAGATGTCTCTGAAGTTGGATTTTGAAGCTATAAAAGGCTTTTTAGTTTATGGGCTAAGGTCATCCAGGCAGTGTAGAGGAAATATTCTGCTACTGATAGCATACTGCTGCAATCTTAGTGTACATGCTTCTTTTTAAATACTCCAGTAAAACCTGTATTTTTGAATACTAGATAGATTTTAGTTTTCCCTGTCTCAGGTAATTTTTTAGAGAAGACTGGAATTTTCTAAGACTGTTAATGTCTGTAAAATCAGCTCTTCAATAAAGTTTATTTCAGTGCCCTGCTTCAGATCTGTCCCAAGTCATTGTGTGTAGTAGGACAACACCAAGCAACAGCTGATTTGTGACATTACACAATATGTTGCGATGTCATCCTCTTCTCCCACAAATTATGAGTTCTCCTATTTCACTCAATAGATGTTTGGGCTTTCTGTAAGATTTTCTACAGGTACTGAAATATATGAAAATAGTGTACATGTTTTCACCACGGGTTTTGTCTCATTCTTGGCCTGGCACTAGCTGGGTGCCTGTGCAGACATCATTAAACTGCTCACACAGGCCATGTTTTTCACTGACAGCGTAGTATGAAACCAAACTAAAGCTGAATCCAAATTAGAAATGAACCATTTAGTATTATAGGAGTAAGCACAAAACTCAGGGTAGTGAGAGTTAATTGCCCAAATACCAAAGTATTACTGCCATGATAAAGTAAGCTGCAGCTGTAAGCTCTAGCAGCTGTAATATATTGGTTTGTACAGGCTCAGAAATCTTACACACTTATCAGAATTGAGAAGGGCAGTTAAAAAGTTGGAGTTCTCAGCACTTTGAAATAACTGCTTCAAATAAGTGCAGTAACATTCTCTGGGGACTATAAACTGTTAGTTGCAGCTACAGTGTCACGTTATACACTTCACCACCTCTTGGTCTTTGTTCTTCACATTCTATTTATATTTCAAACCTAGGCTTTTGTACCATCCCTCAAAAATGCATTGTCTGAGCAGTGTTCACATAAAACAGATTTACTAGGATAAAACCCTTTGCTGACTTCATGAAGTTTTTGCCTCTTTTCCTGCTTTCATTTATGCACCATAACATTTCCTTTTTCACTCTTGCATCTCTGCTCAGAGTGAGGAGTTATATTCCCGTGTTGTCACGGGAATATAAAGGTCTCATGACCATAGATTGTCAGAACACAAATAGTCCCAACTGAATTTCTCAGTCAGAGTAGGGCATATAAGCCAAACACAAATTCAGTGTCTCTGGTCTCTCTCTGCCCGCTGCTCTGGGTGAGTAGGTAGTCTAGGCATCTCGGCCGAGGATCACACATTTGGAGACAGGCTTGTGGAAGGCAGGATTAAAAAAAAATAATTGCAGTTCAGTTTAAGGAAATAAACTATTTCAGGGATGCCAAATTTATTTATTTTTAATTTGATGTATGAGTTAACGTCATATATAGTGTGACATTTCATCTCAGAAATTTAAAAATGGCTTCAGAAATTCATGCTACTTGGTCACAAATATTAATGAATGTTGTAAATACTCATCATAATCAGAATAGGACTGTCTACTTTACACTCTCAGATCTTTTAAGATCGAAGTCAATCCAGCTGTGCAGACCTGAGGCACACTGATCTGCATTGACAGCAGAAAGCATATTTTCAAATGTTGGGTGTATTCATTTAAATTTCTGGATCTTTTTTATCTTTTGTGTTTGGGGGCTTTTTTTTGGTGGGTTTTTTGTTTGCTTGTTTGTTTTTCTTTATTTCAGACTTGTTAGACTTTCCCTCCTGCTCTGAACCTTTCTCCTGGCATCAGCACAGCTCAGAAGGATGAACAAAAAGGAAGTCATAGGAGAGGGGATGGAAGAGGGGAGAGGAGTTGAAAGAGGAGGAGGGGCAGAAATAAAAATGGAGAAAAAAATCCCCAGTGATTCAGCTAAGGTTCCAGACAACAGGGATGTTTTCAATCCCCACTCTTCCTTACCTTGCCCTCTAACTTAGGCTTCTCTTCCTCTCTACTTTAGCTTTCATCACCACTACAGATACTTCACTAATTTCTTTTTTTTTTAATTAAAGAAGGAAACCACAAGAGTTAAAGTGTTGCAAACAAAAATTATACCCATCTTCTCATAAAATATAACACAATTCATGTAAATGGTTCTTAAAGTAGGATTTTTTTTCTTCCTAGTAGTCTTACATCTTTGATTATGAAAGAATGAAGTTTTTTCATAGTTCAGAAGCAAGACAAAGCTTAGATTTCATGTTGCTTTTATACCCAAGTTAAACCTTTTAAATCAGTTTGCACATGACTCTTTGTTTCAGTTTTATTCATCTGGATCCAAACACAGAATTTGTACTGGTTTTTATTTACTTATTTTTTACCTCTCCTTCCTTCAGGGTTTTACTTCCAGGGGTCCTTCTTACTCCTTATCCTCTTGAAGAGAGTATAAATTTAAACTATTCCTTTCTTTCATTTAGTTTGAATTCTGAAGTGCATTATTCAGCTTTGTAGTTAAATACTTGTGCCAGAGTAAAGAATGCTATCTGGTATTTTCCTGTGCAGTGTGACCCCACAACTCAGTGCTGGCCTGGCTCTTGGCTTGGTCTCAGTGTTGAGTCATTCTTCCCAGATGGAAGGTGGGCCACTGTGAATGTGGAGGACTAAAAAGACACTTTGGCTAAGCCCTCTTTTCAATCCTTACGGGTACTTGCTTCCTCTCAGCTCTTCCCACCAGGAATCCCTTACATCTCACAAGGTGGCTTTGCAAGTGTTAATAGAAAGAGTAGGTTCAGTAACAGGAATACTTCCTAAGAAAGTATTCCTTAAATCTAGAGCTTAAATTGGTCCTGTGGCTCCCCTATACCAATCTGCCTGATACAAAAAAGGCAAAGGTTAGCTACTGAGTCGATACAAAACAAGACCCAGTTGTAAATTAGAAGATTTAATTCTTTAAGTAGAAAATACTAAGAATTCCCAAGTGCTTTTTAGATACCATAATCAATTCCAGAAACTGAGAGAAGAAATGTGTTAAATTTCAAAATATTCTGGATGGAATAGTATTTATTACAGATGCTGGTGGAACAGGCCAAGAGCAGAACATTTGGGTCCAAAAGGCTGAAATAAATTTTATATCCTAAAAAGATTTTAGGGAAAAAAATTAAATACTATAGTCAAATGCAAACATGCTATTTAATAAATGAATAAATAAAAATTACATAAACCTGCAAGAAATCAATTACTTCTTGCAGGGATTTTGTGTTTAAGGATATGTCAAATTTTATTAACATTTAGGAGAACTTAATTTTAATTTTTCTGACTATTGCCTCATTACTTGACAGGAAACATTAAATTTGGTTACTGTTGAAGTCAGCCTGATGTATTGTTTTTATGTGTTTAGAATTTGATTATTTGTGCTCAGTTTACTTGAGTCACACACTTGAATAGCAAGTTTCTCATGTCAATGGGGTAGTCAGAGCCTCTGAACTTGGTATTTCTGGTCTCAGGGCAGTCTCTATGAAAAGTGGGAGCCCTTGGAACAATTTGGTGAGATACCCAGATTCCCCAGAGAATTGTACTGAGAGCTGTGCCTGTCCCACAGGACAAACAGGAGTCCCTCTGTGCACCAGAACATGCTTGGTAGAGACCATGTCCATCTCCCTGCTAGAACCAGGGAACTGCTTTCAGCACTTATGTTTCCTGGGATTTTTGAAAGTCAGAGGGTTTGTAGAAAACTTTCCTGGGCCTTCAGAAAGTTGTAGTGTGAGGTAGAGCTTATTTGTTTAAAGGTAGCACTGGTGCAGATAACCTCTTGGAGATTCAGGCCATGTTTTTCAGCCTTAAGTGTTATTTTAGGTCAGTTAAGGGAAGCCTACCTTAACTTTAGGTAACTTCACTGACAGTGCAAGAGAAGTTATGCAATTTGAAACTTGTCCTCAACTGCTGTTGAAATGTGATGTAATGTGTCCCATGCTTTGGAATTTAGGGCCATCTGCAAAAGGGAGAAACCTGACTTTCTTGCTCCTTTGAGCAAATATTCTGAAAACACAAGCAAGATGAAGGAGCTGTGCAAACAGATCTAAAGCAAATGTTTTGCAAAACACAGGTGAACTGACGATGTCCTTCTTACTGACTCAAACTGTTTGCCTCTTCTCAGTCCTGCCATTCTATCATCTCTGCCACAAGTATTAGATATTTTAAGTTTGTAGTTTGCTTTGCAAGACTTACCTTCTTCAGTGTGCAACAAAATAACTTCATACTGCAATTACCGTTTCACTTCAAGATGTAACTACTGTATAATCCATAATCATCAATTTCTTTTATGACCAGCTCTTTACTATTATATTTTACAGCCTTTCAGTGCATCGATAAAGTATCTTTATAGAAGTACAGTAATAGACTTGGCACCTTTAATTCTAGGAACTTCCTAATGAAAACTTCAAAAGCTTTGATCCTTTCCTGAATGAGTAATGCTACTTACATATTTTTATAAACTGTTTCTTTCAAATTAAATACTTTGTGACCTCTGGAAAGTGATAGAAAATGTATCTATTGGTATTGGTTGCTTCATGTAGCACATATGTTTTGAAATAGATTGCTTTATTCTCCTGACATTAGACTTCACCTCTGAAATTCAAAGAAAGATTTCCAAATTATGATACTTGCCTCTCAATTGCTCCTCACACCGAGCAACAAACAGTTCTGTAAACTTTTGAAAACAGAAAATGATGAAAATTTTAAAAGTCAAGAGAATTTTTGGCCATCTCTAGTAAATACAGAGTTAAAGGCCTTTGTTCAGCACCTTTGTGAATGCTTTATTGTGTGTGGAATGTAGATTACTGCACATGATGGCTTAGACAGATTGCCAACATATACACTGATGACTATATGTATACATAGTCATCAGTGTATATGTTGGCAATCTCTGTTCAGCCTGGAAAACAGAATTGCGGTGAAAACAAAGCTGAATGAAAGTTGCCATCATCATCAAGAAGATATTTCACACACAAAAGGTACTTTAAGTAAATATACTAAGGACAAGGCATACCAGGTACTCTTTGAACATATAATGTGTAGCTTTCTATGTGTGGCTCATAGCAACTGAGACAAACAGGGAGTCAGGTATTGCTCTCACTGGCAATTGTGCAATGCTTTGAGTATTAGTCCACTTGGGTTGTGACATGAGAGAGTTTTTTTTTTTTTTATCTGAGGACATAATTTCTTAAAGATGAGATATTGTGCACAATATTTTCTCTTGAATGTATCTTTCTTTTCTCCCATGTATTTTGAGTTGTACAGCACATACCACAGTATGTAGAAGGTGCTCCTATGTATCCATGGATACTCCTATTGTTTTAATTAAGCCTATAACAACTTTGTTATTGAATTCATTGGAAGCAAGGTCAGCCTTCTTTCTTCCTTCAATACAATAAGGATACAGTAGGATTTGTTTCTTAAATGTGGAACAGGGTATTAGTGCAATAGAGTAGACACTCTGGTACCTGTTGATCAGTGGTTTTTATGACATTAGAAAAACTGGATTTAATATAAAAAGTTCAAAGTGGTTTTTTCTAGGAAATTGGTTGGTATGTAGTTTTTCTGGTACACTAAATTTGAAAAAGAACTCTTATAGTGATTCAAAAGCAAAACAGCTCATTCTGTTTCTGCTGGTAATAAAGAATAAGAAAAGTTTGTTTTCAGAAGAAGCTAGTTGGTAGTAGAATACATAGAATGCTAAAATAATAATGCAAGAATAAATTAGAGTGTTTATAGTTAATTTTATAGTTTATTTTATAGTTTATCAATATTAATAAGTTGATGCAGGAGTTGATGCCTTGTGCAATTAGACAGATACCAGGAGAGATCTCATTGTCATACCAATTAATGATCATATCAACTAACAGCAACTTTATATTGAAAAACAAAACTGTAATATATACTGTAGAAAATACGCTTAAAGTGGGAACACATTTTTTAAAATGAAAATAAAAATTGCAATATACTTGCAAGAAGGTGAAGTAGGAATACATTATTAGATCAATATTGCAGCTCATATCAAACTCCTGAAATGATTTCAAGTGATAGGAGCTTATAAGTTTCTAAATTCTGACATTTCCTAACTTTGTATTCCTTGACTTTGCCAACTTACTTATCTTTTTCCAATATAGTCTTTTTTGACTGTGTAAGTGTACAGTCTATATTTACTCTATTGAGGGAGATTACATGTCTAGACAAATATATTTGAAATTTCATTATGAAATATGCAATAATGTTAGCGTAAAAATACAACTATTTATGAAAATTGCTTTTGGAGCATTGCCTTGTAACTTCTTATTGAAGCTATAAATTTGAACAATATTTTCTATTTGCACCAATGCATGAGGAAGTATTAGAATAAGATTTTAAATTAGGAGCATGCTTTAATGAACAAAACACACCACTCAAGCCTGGACATATCTGTATCCCAGCAGAAGCTCTGGAAGGAATTCCTCTGGTTTTTTTGACATTCAGCTTCCCATATATGTTCACATATTTCATTTAGAATGGTAACTTTTCTATAAGGACTAATTATAATAAACAAATTTCATCCAAGATTTTTAAAACCTTACAAATGCTTATCATTTAAGTAATGATAGGAAAGGAAACCTTTATTGGTTTATATAGCCAAAGTTCAAAGGACTCCAGCAATGGAAGTGAGATTAACAGCTTATTAAAACCTTAGAGGATGAGCTCCAACCTCAACTCCACATGATTCATTTGCAGATTTCAACCTATCATTAATGTTCAAGATTCTGCAGTAGAGTATGTATTGATTACTAACATTTTTTCCAAACAATACACACAATGTAAATATTTAAATTCTTTTCAATGTGAAATCATCTAAAGTGTTTACATGCATTACCCCATGAACTCATTCAGTCAGATCCCATCACCAGCAGTATATTGAAAATATAATCAGTGAAAAGTTCCATAACCATTTTACAATATTCTTTCTATTAAATTTTTTTTCTCATTCTCATAATGTGGTATATAAAACTTCTCTTATACTTGACATATGATATCATTGTTCTTGTATTCTTTTTGTAAGACCCTAGGAAGTTCTTTATCTTGGAGGGGTTTTTATGTATCTGTCTTCTTCAAAATCTTTTAACAAATTTCAACCTAAAAAGAAGGGGGGAAATAGGGGAAAAAAGGGTCTTTATTAATAGAATAATAAGAGCATGTTTCAGAGCAAGTAAGAGTAGAAAAAGACATCAAAGCCAAGTTAACAAATAATGAATTTATCATAGTGAAGTCTTCAGGAAACTTCATTTTGTAAGGAAAAATTTAAAAAGACATGCAGCTAATTTGGATTTTTAAATTAGCTGACTTTCATGGAAGCAGTTATGTTCCAAGAGTTAAAGAGAATCTATGAGAAGCTGCTGAAGTAATTCTTTCATATACTACATTTTTATGTATGTGTGTGTATATATAACATATATGAAATCCTATATATTACATGACCTAATATTTTATGATGTATGGTGTCAGATAAGATATAAATTTCTGCTTAAGACAGAGTATTTTTTTAGCAAATCCCACATATTAAACTACAATTGAATCATTAAAAATGAAGATAGTTGTTTTCACAAGGCAGAGTAAAAAAAAAAGTTTTTTCAGTGAAACCAAATGTTAGTTGATATAAATTAATGGAAAAATATTGCTTGAGCTAATGTGGTTTAAGTACACAGTTTCATTTGCATATTTAGTCTCCACCTAGTAGACACAAAACTTGCAAGGTCTGTGGTGTGGTAGGCAGTGATATGGCTTTTGGCTTTGGTTAAGATCCCCCATGGTTGATCAGGTAAAGACCTGTCAACCTCCAAAAATGCACATCTCTTCAAAGTCTCTAATCATAAGTTTATACTTCATATGATCACATAATTAAATTAAGTAGAAACCTACAATTCACTTGTTTATCTGAGAATAATAGATATTTTGTGGACAAAAAGTTACTGTGGAGTTGAAATGCAAGTGTTTCATCTTGGTGGAAAATACCCTTCTTACTTTATTCTGCAATATTATATTGAAACCAGATAAAGTGTTTTTGAAAATCAGTACTGATGTTTTCTGTAGTCATATTCCCAACCAATTAGTAATGTCAAACTTAACTAGCCAGTAATATATTTACAGAGTCTCAATTCAACTGTCGGCTAGAGAAGGGCATCTACAATTGCCATTTTTTGGCATCCATAACTATATGACAAACATGGCCAAAACTTTTTCACGTTTAGGGGGCACAGTTAAAAAAACAGATTTATTGCAACATAAATTAAGCCACAAATCTGTAAATGTCTTTTCCATGAACACTTAGAGGAAATTTGCCACCATCTACATTTTTATTTATTTACCCACTTGTGCTTTGCCAAATCCAACAAAAGGCATTTTCCCCATCTTACTGTTAAAACTTCTTATAAATTAGAGTATTATGGATTGTGGTGATATTGTGCATCTAGTGTGATAAAAATGGTCCTAATCCAAACCAGTAATTTTCAGAAACATTACAAAAAAAAATTAATATTTGAGGATACATTGATTCTTTCTTATTTTAGATGATAATGGAAAGTTTAAAATTTTTTATTTTCATATTTATTTAGAAAACTTAATGATGAGAAGTTTAGTTGTAGACAACAAAAGGCAGGAAATGGGAGAGAACTTGGTCATTTAGTTTCTAGGCTCCATTTAGGTAACATTTTTCTCCAAAGTCTTTTCCTCAGCCTCTTTTTTTAAAAGGATTTTTGGTTTTTTGAGTACACATCAACAGTGTCAACGTGTGCAATCCCTCTGCCTCCTTCAGCTTCAATGTCTCTAGCATCTTGTAGAGTTTATATGACTTTCAGAAGTCTCTGGATATGCTTAATTACATCAAAGTCACACTGGGCTAGTGTGGTCTCAAAGACTGAAACTTCTCTTTCCTGTGCAGTCCTCTGTAAAATCTTCTGTTTAAACAAGAGCTCCCTGAACCTCTTTCAGATGATCAGTCTTTTGGGCTGTGGGCACGGTTTCTTCAGTGAGAAGTTGCAGCATAAACAAAGAATATCCTGTTGCCTTGAACTGGAATGAAGATAATTTATTAGAAAAGAGGAGACTGGTCCAGCAACACCTGTATCTCTTACTGAACATATATTAATTAATTAATGAGGTGGGGACTTTCCTATTAGAATGTTTCTTGTGATTATTAGACAATGTGATACTGATTGCACTTTGGAAATAAGTATTAACATTACTTACTTTCATATTTGTTTTAAAGCACAAAATTAAAAGAAACCCCAAACACTGAAGTGCGGACAAGGATTATCATTATTTCCTTCAGAGAAAGCTGAGAATATGAAAATAATTTTCCTGCTGATGTAAATTGCCCATTTATTATGAATTATTTCTTTTACATATGTGCAATACAGTTACTCTTCTTTGAGTTAAATGAAAAAATCTAGTTAATTTTACTCATGGACTTCAATCTCTGACTGCTGATGAGAGTATTGTTACATCTAATGGAACACATTGAAGAGCCTTCCCTCCTGCAAATATGTAGAAGAATGTTGTGAGATAGAAAAAAAACTCTTGCAGAATGTGCAAAGGTGAAAGGACCAAAGCATCTAGTGGCAGGATGTGTATTCCCAACAGAAATAGTTGATGCCTAGACCTTCTCTAAAATTCCCTTCTACTTCCTTTTTTTTTCTCTCTTTAAGGTTTCGGTTTCACATGGAAACCTCCTTCTGTCCATTGTATGTGTCCCTCTACATAGCTACCAACATATCTGAAAAATTTTCACTGATCCTTTAGAATTATATAATTGTTCAGGTTGGAAAAGACCTTTAGGATCTTCAAGTCCAGCTGTTAGCCCAACATGACTGTGTTCACTACTAAACTGTATCACCAAGTGCCTCATACACATGTTTTTTGAACACTTAAATAAAATACAAATAACTCCATAAGCAAATAGTAAAAGGCAAGAAGTCCACCCGAAACTAATGTTTATGTGAATTTAAGGTAAAATTAACAAAAAAAACCCTGGACATTTCTGAACATAATAACCAATATTTGCAGCTGATATAAATTGGTAGGATGTCTCCACCAAATCAGTGGAATTGTTTACCTGGTTGTACTCTCATAACTTTTTCACAGCACATGTGAAAGGGATTTACTCCCTTTCAGTGGTAAATTGTGCAAAATAGGATGGTTAGTTCTATACTGGGAAGGTCATTTCAGTCTTATTTCAGAATAACTAATGGAGCTTTGAAAATGTTAAAGTAATGCGTGTGTGTGGCATATGCAGATGATGGGAGAAAATGCTATGCACATGAAACCCAAGCACAGAAATTATGAACTTGAAACTATCTTCTCAGTGAAAGCTATTTAGCTCTAGAGTCTCTCCTTTGCATTTTGAGAGGATTTAGAGGAATGCATTATTCATAGCGAAACAACAGTTAGAAAGTCAGTTGTTTCTGATGGAAGGTGGTGGACACAAGCTTGCATATTTTTTCTCCTTTCATGTTACTACTGAAGAAAAATCTGTCTTGTGCCTTGAATACTGTATTGATTACAATCAATCAGACGTTTTAAATAGACTAAGGTATGCCCTACTTAGGGAAAACTGCATTGACAAAGGAGTGTATTAATGAATCCTAGAAATTTTGGCATTAATTATGCCTGCTGAGTTCTTAAATGTAAAGGAAAAATGTGGTATCATTCAATAATCCAATTTTAGACTGATTATTAAAGATAAAATGGAGCATGTTATTAAGTTAAATCTTGAGAAGGGTTAAATAACAGAAAGGTTTAAGTGATACAGTCATCAGATGTTCAGCTGTCAAAACACCGTTTTTCTGACTGTTTTTCTTTGGATCAAGAATTGCTATTCATTCTGGGAAGTATGCTTTGGAGACCTCATGTCAGAGAGGGGTTAAAGGATCATGCCACGAGAGACACAATTTTAACTCTAGGATCAGATCTTTTGAGAAAAAAAATATGGAGTCTTTCTCTGTTAATAAAGAGAAAAATATCCATGGGTTAAAAAGTCATTATTGTAGTAATACTTTTTTTTTTGTGTTTTAGAACCAATATTATTTTTTCTATCGGTATGTGTAATGAGCCATAGCTAATATATGGTACTGAAGTTAATATCTCTGAAACTCAGCTCTTCAGTATGAAAAAAACAGGGAAGGTAGAAAATTAACATATATTTCCAGATTTTATCCCTTGTGTATGTATATTTAAGGTGCCTGAGCCTCAGCTATCACCTCATGGATGGAGTATAGGATGATAACACAGGCAGATATTGTTTTGCTTTTGACTTTGTGGTGTGGGTATACCCCAGAGTGTTTCTGCCTCTTTGTCCAAGTTATTCTATTTATTTGGCTAGTTGGAAGTACAGTCACTCTTGTTGATGGACGGTATCATAATGAAACTGCAATTATGGAAGAAGAGCTGTGCAGCAGGAAATGGGAATAAGATAGTTTCCTTATACCTTGCTAGGGAGTGCCTACACTGCTGGCAGCTCTTTCAAGACTGATAAATAAGGATCTTTGAGATGATATTTTAATATCTCTGAAAGCAGTAATACAAAGGAGAAATTTGAATTTGAATAACTACAGTGCAGAAGCTTTGTGAAAGTGAATAGGAAAATATAATGGATAAATATTTTAACACTTTAAGTTTTATTCAGCTTCGAGTGTATTTCTGAGGCCTGAGGAAACTGCCCTTAGTAAAGGACCTAAGATCTTGGAAAGCTGAATCAGAGGGATCTGTCAACTTGCTTCTCACTCTTGTGATTCATCAGATTTGACTTCTGCTTGTGGCTCTTAAAAAGAATTTTTTAGGCAGGAATTCTCAAAGTACAGGATATTCTGTTTGTAACTTTTCAGGGTCCTGGCAAGTACCATTAAGTAGAGGATTAAGATAGCTGCTGGTAGTTGCTGTTAATTGTCCCATATTGTCACGATCCTTAAATGTCTTAAAAGGCAACTTTTTGTGAACTCTCTTCAGTGCTACAAAAAGGCATGTTTGCTGCCAGAATGTGGCTGTTAGTCAGGCTTTGAAAATCTTTGAGCTTTTAATATCAAAATGTTACACTGAAAGAATCTGCCTCTGTGTGGTGATCCAAAAACAAACGGGGTACTGTCAGGCTAGAGAATAATAATATTAGTATGGGATTAATAAAACCTATGGGTGACAGTAGTAGGGCATAAACATTCCCTGTTGTTCTTTTAAATTTTTACGAAAAGGTGCACAGGAGGTCCTTGTCATGTGCTTCCAATGACTACTCCTTATTTGCCTCACCAATGAAGGGGCACCTAGCAGAGGATCCCAGATTTAGATTGACTGATTTTATCCTGAGAATTTTTGTAAACAGTGCCTTTAAAGATAATTTACTGGAGTTTTCAATCAATCTAAAGCTCAACTGAAAACCCCATTCTGTGTTTACTAAATACACTTAGATTTCACTGGGGACAGAGCTGGATTTGCAACTCAACCTACATCTATTGCCTTCTGGTTGTTCTGATGCTTTTGAACTGTGCCTTTCTCTGCCTTGTTTTTTGGTTTTTTTTTTTTTGTTTTTTTTTTTTTTTTTTTTTTTGTGGTTGTTGTTATTTGTTTGTTTGTTTATTTGTTTCCATGCCTGAAATGGAAATAAACCTCCAGTAAAGCCCTGCATCATGAAAATTCTTGCTCGTGGTTACCCATCATTGTAAGTGTTACCCATCATTCTAAGATTTAAAAGTAAATGCTTTACTGTCTGTGCTTTCAACCACTGCCACAAAGTTGTCTACAGATATGTTGAAAATGTAACCTCCAATATTAGTAAACTTACAATCTATTCTGGATGTTGTGCTCAGCCAAAGGTCACTCAAACTGGTAGGAAGAGTAAATAAAGGGCTGGAACCTGTGGAATAACTGATTTCTCCACTCTGTGTTTCGTTTTTGGCAAAGAACTTCTAGGTAGAAATATTGCCTACTTTTACATTGGTGAACACGTGTTCTGAAAGGGAGGGTAAAGAAGCTTTTTCTCCTGGAATAACACATTAACTGGTAGAGACTTGGGGGAGCTGAGTGGTTTAAATAAATAAGTAATGGTGTTTGTAAGGATGATATTCTTTTATGTGCAGCTAAGAGCTTTTTGTTGGTAAAATGTGACAAATGAGAGGCTTAGAAATTAATCAAAGGTAGGTTCTGCTCATGCTGGGCCTGTGTCTGAAGCTGCCTCAGATCAGCCAAAAAAGGAGACTGCTCTCCTTGTGTAAGGATGGTTGGATTGGTCTGGTTAGGAAAAAACACAATGAGAAGCAGCCAAAATTTTCCTACATCCATATTTAACCAAAAATACTAAACAGTAAGCTTCTTTTTGTCATGGGAAATACTTTGTTATGAGGTGGTTCATCATTGGTGTTCATTCTCTGCTGGTGGAACAACTCTTTTGGGAGGCAAATATCATCAATATCTATCTTATCTGTTTGACATCTATCTTATCTGTTTGACAAGCCAAAAAAAATAAATAAATCAAGAAACAGACTTCAGCTTTTGTTTCAATTATTTAAAGCATATTTTCTAACTTTTTATTTGAAAAATCTGTTTGTAAATCTAGTCTAGAAAAATGCTGGTTTTATAAGCTTCACGAACACATGAATACATTTCATTTGGAATGAATGAATTATACCTTGCCAGCAGACAGCTGTAAATACATAAAACGTTCAAGCTTTTTGAGGTTTGGCTCAAATGCCAGCACAAAATCAATGACAAAAATCAATGTCTTATATGTGCAATACTTTACTTAATCATTTTAAAAAATTATTTCAAGAGCCAGATCCAGAGCAAATTTTCAGAAATAGCTTAGCTCTTATAGAGTTCTATTGATTTACTCCCATGCTAAATCTGGCCCACTGTGGAAGCTATATTTAATATACCTGTATCTTTTAATGTATTTATTTATTACTGATGAACATCATTGCATTTTACACCACCAGAAAAGTGGATTATGTTTTCGGCAAATTCTTTACATACACAGAGTCTGTAGTTGTGTCTGACGTGGAAAAAATTGACATTTATAAGCTCAGGATTGAGTTTTCCATTTCATTTTGAGTAATTTATAAAAGTTCAGTGCTTGACTTTCACTGATGATTATGACTAGTAATTTGCATGAATGATTAGGATATCCTTTGTGAATTAGGGATTCTCAATGAAATTTACAGCAAGTATGAGCTTTCAGAAATTTTCTTTCTATGTTGATTTGATATAGATTGTTTAGATTTATCAAAGAAGCTGCCCCAGGGTGACAGTAGCATAAACCACTCAGGATCATGGTTTAAGTATTTTGTAAGGCTATATTAAGAAATTACAGAACTACTAGTAGACATCACTAGGTCTCTTTGCCATTGAAATACAGACAATAAGTAGGGTAGACTCTTTAGAAACAGTTTATTAAACTTATTTGGTGTGTCGTGTGATTACCCATCCATACTATTGCAGTACTGGGATTATTGGTGCAAATGCTGTGCATTGCAGTGCTGGGTGTGGAATGAACTGCAGAGTAAATTTTCTGGTATAGGTGAAGAGCAGGACTTTCAGAAATGAAAACTGTGATGCTATTGACTTGACTAGCTGCTGATTGTGCTCATCATCTCTAAAAGAATCAGGAAATAACTCAAGTGGAAGTTAAAATATGTTATCTTATAAAACCAATCATGTCAGTATTATTTTGTTAGTATTATTTTACTTTCTCAGTTCCTGACATCATGCATTTGAAAATCTTTACTTAATACTTTATCAAGGTAATTCCTCTCATTTAGTATCAATCAGCACAATTCTCATGAAAAATATCTATTTAGCTAAGTAGTAATTTTCAGCCAACTAAAAAAATGCAGACTGCATCATGTATGCCTTTTTCCTTTTTGGCCAACTGTACATTTTTAAGGCAAGTAACCTGACTTTTGCCATCTCTTTAATTGTTATACTGTTTCCTTTGGTTAATAACTAATACTTCCTTTAATTTGCTTTCTATCTCTGGCACCTCATTTTTTAATACATTGCTATAGCCTGTATTTAATAACTAAATCTATTATTGTACAGAATATATTAATTAGGTCATACAGCAGTTAATACCATTGGGTGAGAAAGCTGAAGCAAGGTAATTTATCCTGCATAAAAAGGAGTCATGAATCATGGGTGGCTACTGTTTGTGCACAAGTAGTTAATATGGATTTCCACACTTAAAATATGAAATTGTCTTTAGGTGGTTTTTTGTCATATTTTTGAGAAAAAAATGTTGTTAGTAATATAAGGAAAATTGTGTCTCTTCTTCCATTTGCAAAGCTCACTGATTACATGATGAGACTGACTTCAGGATCAGATATCAAATGTTAAGGTGTAGTCTTTTTGAGGTCTCTTCTGACTTACTTTCATAATTCTGTAATTAAATTGAGGTAGTGAATAACACAATGCATATTCAGGTTTGTGAAATATTTTAGGCAGCCCCGTTAAAATTAGACATTATATGACGAGGTTATATTTTATCTGTTATATATTTGTCTATGCTATTTATTACTGCTTTCTGTCCTCTTGGCATCACACACTTTTGTAAAAGATTGGAAATACAGAATGTTATCAATGTTAGTTTCACTTCATAACAGCAACAATACCAGCCAATATCTCATTCAGGAATTTAAGACAACATTAATTAAATTCTGCCATCCAAAGGATGAGTATTTCGCAGCAAGGAAAAAATAATTTGTGATTAATAAGCACTGAAAATCTGTTATTCAGAAGTTTAGCATTCATAGTAATATCTAATTATGTTATGCCTTTGAACAGCATTACCATATTACTAAATAAATAAATTAATTAATATCATGGACAGGCATTTTGTTGTTATTTATATTTAAAACTTGGAGTATAGTTATAGGGTTTTTTGTTCCATTTGAAGTAAGGGAACTTCATTCCTTAATGTTATACTTGGATTCATTGTAGGGGAAATACTTGCTTTATGATTAACTAATGAAGATTACACAATGGCTGGAAAATACCCTTAAAATGGAGAATATACAGGGACCACTTTGAAAACTGAAGATAGAAATGTAAGACCAGTCATGAGAAAACATTTGCTTTATACCTGGCATTCATTCACAATGGTTGTGTGTAACATTTGTGTAAAAGGGCACATGGTTATCTTCACACTCCTTGAAACGTTTCTCTGTGCCAGAGGGCTGTTCAAAAATTCCTTTTCCTGCCAGTAGCCAAGGAGTTATTACCACATTTGGAAACTGCCAGGAAAGCTGGGTCCTGTCCTATTTCCTCTGGCCATTCTTTGTACTACTTGTGAGAAAGGGAAATTTTGTCCCCCACTGCACCAGCTCAGCATCACTGTGGGATCTCTGCACGCTGTGCTCATCACCCCTGCATCCTGCTTTCTGCTGTTGGCATGCTGGGAAGCAACCGCAGCGCTCCGAAGCCTGTCTGCTGGATGTAGGTGAACATTTATTCACAGCTGTAAAATAAGTCTTGTAGAGACAAGTGTTAGACATGACAGAGGGAGAGAGAAAGAGTAAATCCTCGTTCTGGGTTAGTTAAAGGAAAGCTTTTGTTAACATATGAGAGCCCATGGTTTTGTCTTGGCTACATTGCAATGATAATCCTGCCTGAAGCTGCATCTTTTTTAGACAGACTTATACCAGGATCAGTATATGTAGCAAGAGATCCACCGGCCAAATTCATTTTGCTTATGCCAAATAAAGTCAATAAGAATGGCCATAATTCTTACAAAGTAGAATTTTGGAAATGGCATCATGTCTGAAGATTAATTGTTACAGCTGTCTCAAAATATGTGGCTTTGTAAAGGAACATTTTTCACATCAGCTGTACTGAGCTAATCACCATTGTCTTTACTGCAATAAAGATTTGCATTGTCTTGCTCACATCTGTGTTTTCTGAAGCACAGCATTCTTATGGTCTTCTAAGAACTGATGCAGTAATATAGCATTGCATTTCAGTAGTTACAAAAGACAAGTGTCAAGCCTTACTAGAGTGAAATTCCCTTTACTTTTACGTAGAGATTTGACTGATGCATGGAATAACCTGTATTTGATGAAACTGCTCTCCAGGAGGGAGTGGGACAGACTGCACAGTGGGTTTTTTTTGACCATAAACTCAGCTTGATGAAGACAAGGTAAAGTGACAGATTGAATGGCACAACCAAATCCATTATTACCATTGTTTTTCCGGTTCAGAATACAAGTCCACTAAAGACAAAAAGTGCTTCAATTGTATATCAGACTAGAGTAGTTCTGCCATAATCTCTTTTTTAAGAGGTAAGGGGAAGTGATTTTCCTTCTCTCCAGGAGGTAAGAAGGCCATGTCTGTGAAGGCTGGGTGCAAAAGAGTGAATGTCATCTCTGAGAAAGTAGGCAGGATCAAGTAAATTTGCCAAATATGCTCAAATTAGAGCTGTCATTTGTCTTTGACTGAACAGATGGAAATAGAGAATGGAGACCATAACCTTCAAATGTCACTGGGAAAAAAATTCAGCTAAAAACAGAAAGCCCATCTAAGAAAAGAAGCAGCATGATAGCCCTAGGCCTCATGTTTGTTTAAAATTGGAGGACTGATCAGAAAACTATTTCAGGTAGATTTTGTACATGTGTATGTTATTGATGAAAGGTAATTTTCACATTACAAGAATTTTGACTAAGAAAAAATTGCCAGTATTTTTTCATAAGTGACTAAGCTGTGGTTTGGGAAAAGAGTCCATGACAGCGGTAGAATGTTCCTGTACATCATATTTCATTTTAATGAAATTAAAATGATGAATTAAAGTAACTGATACCATGCTTTCTTTCATTGTTTTGGACTTTTTGACACATTTTCTTCCTGTGAGACTGCACACAAGGTTTGAATTGAGTTCACAAGTAATTAGGTACCTCAGGTTTTGTACATACTCACTTTGAAACATTTTAACTCATATTTTCATCTTAATATTTTCATTGCAATCAAATCAGGATAGTATCCAGACATGCAGATTGTCCAAAAATAATGCATATTTTTAAATATTAAAATTGCTGTGGAAGCTAATATGTATGTCAAGTACGAGACTGGAAAAAACCAATAGGCATAGTAAAAAAAATAATAAAGAGAACAAGGAATTTGCAAATGAATATGACAGGTGTGTCAAATTGGGAAGTATTGCACTGCAGGGAGTTTACATCTGAAGCTTTGGTGGAAATGGTCCTGAGACTTTTTTGTGTAATATTATCACTATTGATATTGGTATATATTGTGAGTGTGCTGGAGAAATTTGCTCATATAGGCAGAATGACATCAGTAATACAGAAAAGTATTACTTTCTGTAAAAGTGGGGCATCATACAGGAGGTGATGAATAATGGATGTGGTAATTGAAAGGCAAAGGTAATTGAAATATTAGGTGAGGGTCACTTATTAACATCAGTTTTCTGCTATAAGGTCTCTTCCATTCCTGTATATTTTTGCTTTTATTAATATTAGATAGTCTATATTTTGTTTTGCCAGTGGTTAATTTTTAATTATTTTTCACATCACATCCATTAGACAAACTGTTTTTTAACACAACTGGAAAACAGTGAAATTATTTTTTTCATTAAAAAGAACTTCAAGACAGAATTACCTTAAACATGAAAAAAGTATTACTCACTGCATTGTAAACCCCCAAATGTAAAAATTTGTAATGAAAGCTGAAAAATATTCCGGCTTTTATAACACCAGCAGGCAACCTAAAAGGAGTTGAATCATCTAAAACAGATGCTGCCTTGTGATGGAAGATAGATTGGCCTGTGAGCCTGAATAAACTTTGTTTCTAATTAGTATGCAAATCTCACCTGCTCCAGGGCTCTTCCTCTTTCAAAAACTATGATCTAGTTAGTTTTTCTGTGTTTTCTGGTGAATAATCTCACCCAGGAGGTTTCTTTTGCATTCCAATTTTCTTCATACCTGTAATTTTTAAAGGATGCTGTACTCTTTTAGGTCAATATTTTCTTCAAAGCATCAAGATGACAAATGTTAGCATTTCAGAAATTAAAAGAAAAAAAGCTGAAACAAATAAGGACATATAATAATAAAAATATTTTTGCTCAAACCTATAGAGTAAAATTCTCTTTTGCAATGCATGCTTATGCATATCTAAAATCCATACAAAGAGGACTATAGACGTTGAATATAAATTTAATTCATTTGGTAAGCATTTGACTTGATTAACAGAATATTTAATACCAGAATGCTAAATAAAATATAAAAATACCTTTAAAATTAGATCTCAGACTATTAAAAAGTGATGGCTTTCAACAGAAGTGGGATCCCACGTAGTCAATGTCACTGACATAAACCATGTAATGTTATGAAGTATAGACTTCTAAACATCTGTAAACTTCTGACTGTAAACATCTGTAAACTCAAACCCAATTCCTCTTTGCTTCCCTTCCTTTTTTCCTGATGCAATTCCCTGTGTCAGCATGGAACATAAATGAAGCATCTCAACAGCTGGACTTCGTTCAGGGTGAGGATCTTTTGAGGGATATATTCATATCATCCACTTTCAGACAACTCCTTTCGGGACTCTGCCTTCTAAATAAGCAGCCCTTTTTCTGCCCTTTAGATAGGAAAATTAGTTTTCTAGGTTTTAATAATCAAAATCTTCATAATCTAATGCCCTTCCACTGTGCAAATAGGTTCTTGGGACTGAATGCCTGTGGACATACACACTGGTCTGCACACAGACACATTGTCAGGACCTGTGATGGCAGTTCCTGAGTGTTTAGGGGGCTTTCCGAGTGCAATTTAAAACAAGACTGGACATTACCCTGTGTATATTTAATGGTGTAAGATCTCTTCTATGAAGTGCATGAAGTGATTTAGCTACTCTTGTTCCATACATGCAATTCCCCTCTGATGACTTGAAATAAAGAAAAAGGAATTAAATATACCTGTGTTTTCTTTTCCAGCTATGTGCATCCTTGGACAAGTCACATAGATGTAGACCCTGAAAAGTTTTCAAAGCCTCCAATTAATTCCAAAGACATCTTAAAAGTTTGGTCTTTAATCTTCCTAGCCTTTGATTTCCTTAGCTCTAAGATGAAAATGTTACTATGCACATATCTCTGCAGCCCTTTGGAGACTCTTGGATGAAAGGTCCTGAACAACTGTAAACCATGTTTTTATTATTTTCTTACTGGCCACTACAGGGAATTTTGCATGGAATATATTATCATTTTGAACTACAGGGGTTTGCAGAGTTTATCAAAATAAGGAAATTTGCCCTATATATTTATGTAACTATTATAAAATAAAAGCACCAAACATAAATAATGAATGAAAGTATTTAAACTTTTTCCCTACAATTTTCTTATTATTTGATCTGATTGGATAGGCAGCACTACTGAAGCTCTTCTGAGAAAAGTCTCATTCTCCCAGGAATAGTGCTTCTCAGTACAAGGTAACAACAGGAAAATGTTCTAGCTTTAGGGAGTCACCTGATTCTAGCTCAGCACTCAGATGTGGGACCAGCAATCTTGTTTGATAAAGTAACAGAAGTATATTACAGGTGCCAAACTATAAAATTGTTTGAGACAGACAAGAGTGATAGGTTAAAGAGAAGCTATAAGCCCAAATAATCAAGAAAGAGGAAGTTTTGCATCACTATGATTTTGATTTGGGCCATAAAAAAATGCACAGAAATTGCTGGAAGCTTTGTTTATAAGCAACATATAAGTGTGAAAAAATCAGTCTGTGCTCTTCAGTGGCAGCCAGGTAGATAGCTGGCAGGTCCTTGGCAGCTGTAATACAGTGGCCTGGGGGAGCATGTCCAGAACAGTGTGTACTACCCTAGAGGTTCCTCCTGCTTCTGGTTGCACAAGTCCCTGTTGTGGAAGAGATTTATTTCTCCCATCTGACTATTTTGCTTTCAGGTTAACTCTGTGTAGGCTATTTACAGAGCCATTTTCCTGCTGTGATTACTAGAAGACAGAGCCAAACATGAATCAGAGAGTTCTAGTTCATCAAGACTTATTTTAATTACTTAGGTCTCTACCTTCATTTAAAAGCCTTTCTCAGGCATGTTCAAAATCTTTTCAGAGAAAACAAGGCTTTCTCATGTTTGTGTTTCAATTAAGCTAAGATAAATTTCTCATCCAACAAATGCTAAAACTACCACAAATCCCACCCATCTCAAAAACAGTGCACAACCCAGGCTGTGTATTGGGACTGGAAAAAGTCATGCTGCAAGCAAACCTGTTCACATATACTAATATTCTTCAACTGAGCTGCCTAAAAATGCTTTGCAAACTCTTATTTTATCACTGGAGCTGAAACTCAAGCATATCATATGAGACAGTGTCAGTTTTTGTGAATACATTGAAATTTATGTGAGAATTATGGACTAAAGGTGATGACTAGAAGGAGAAATACCTCTTCAGGTAAAATAGAAAAGATGCCTCTGCTATGCTCAAAGAGGTGGAAACTCCCAGTGTCCCACCAGTTTCAACTCTTGGTGATAAGCAACTTAAGCTTCCAGACTGGCAAGGTACTATTTTAAAAATATTCATTTTAATATAGGATGTTATTAATTTTAAAAATTAATTTCTTGAAAAAAATCTCACCAAATCTCAACCTTTTTGTGGCATTTTGAACACTTTGCAACTTTCATCATTTTGTTTCCTGGTTTAGTCCTGTGTTCCTATTTGCGAAATTATTTTCATTATGGTAATCTTTCATACAAAAAAAGGCTTATAAAATCAGGTTAGGGCAATGCAAATTTAAGGAAATCTAAAGGGAAACCAACAAGAACATTTCTTTGAAGGTCTAGGAATAATTTGCACAAATGCAGTAAAATTTTCAATGTGTAACTCGGATTTAAAAAAAAAGAGGCTGAAGTATATTTACTTCTCAAGTTAATGATGAGAAAGCAATATTCAAGAGAATGCAATAAATTACCTTTTCAGTTAATTATTACAAATATATCTAAGGACTTTGCAATATTGGTTATAATTCTGACTCAGCAGATTGGGGTGAGTATATTATCTTTGAAACCTTCCTAACAGAGGTGAGGTTCTTTGTACTTTACTTCTTCCTTTCCAGATTTCTGTTTCTCTTATTGCTCTCCAGAGGGTCAAGCTCAGAAGGAATGATGAAGTAACCACACAGCCTGGCAGATTTCTCTTTCTTTCCCTTCCTGTCTCACACAGATCATTGAGAGAGAGCTGCTCTTGAGGCAGGTTTCTCAGGCAGGTGTTACCAGACCAGACAGTGATGCATGTATTTTTTTTATTATTATTAATATTATTAATATTATTATTATTATCCTTTCTTTTAAACTTTTTTTTTCCTTAAAACAAGCTTTTTTGACTTCAGGTGACAATTAATATCTTCTATCTAGAGAGCTGAGCCTTCATCATCTTTAAAGATGTGCAGTGGGTAGGGTGAGTTTAACCCACACTTCATACCTTTTTTAATTTCAAACTTAGTTAATTTTCTATAGATAGGGAAGAAAGAGTGAAATCATCTTTTTAAAATGGAAATTTCTGAATTTGCCAGTCATTTTTGTGGTGGAATAAAAATGCTTATAGGGAGTGTTTATTAGAGTTATATTCAGGAAGAAATCAACACTAAGGATATTATTTGATGCAAAAGGAATGAGACAAAGTAACAGGCTTTGGTACTTAAAGAGACTATTCAATTCACTTAATAAAAAGCAGAATAAAATGGTTGTTACCAAAGAAAGCTTATACAACTCTTTTGAAAATGGCACTGAAAAATTGTCACTTTGGCAAAGTTTAGAAGCACAACATCCTTTCTGCTGCAACATCACACACCTGTACCCCATTTGTTCCTACAAAAGCCAGGAGACCTGAGCATCACATGAATCTTATTTCTGTCAACTCAAGGTACTATGTGAAGATAGAGAAGCAATTTCATCCAAAGGATACCACAGTTTCTGCTCTAACGAAAACATTTGCCAAAAGCCTTGAAAGCCCTATAATTTTCCAGTTTATATTTGGGAAACGTTGACTTGAATATTAAAATTTTAACTTTCTCAAACAAATTCTCTTTTAAAAATCTACTTATGTTTTCATAAACAATGCCCTGATTTAATTTGCTTGAAATGTTTTCCCTCGTTTAAGATGAACAATCAAAAGACCTGGCACATAATTTTAGCTTCACTCTTTTTCATTCTAGCCATCATCTCTATGACACAAAATTCTTGAACAAAGAAGAATCATTTTCAAATATTCACAAGGGAAGGAAATGCTGTTTTCCTTGTCAGGGTTTCTTTTTTGGTTTACTTTTTGGATTTTTTGATGTTCTGGTTTGCTATACAGTTATAATCTCTCCTGCTTTGTAGGGTGTGTGTAATAAATGGGGTTTGAAATTCCTTAAACATTTTAGCTCTGCTTCAGCTATTAATCTCAGCAGCCATTTATTGGTTTGTATTCTGCAAAGCAATGGAGATTATCCTTTAATTAATTCCATTGAGGGGTTCAGCTGCCATCATCAACTACAATATGATTTCATAAATTAATCTTGTTGGGTAAGTATAATGCACTCTATTATAATATTTATATTAAAATGCAAGTAATAATACTAGAAATCCTGTGCAAGAAAAGGATGTATATATATGTGTGTATCTCCCAAATGCATTAATTAGTATTATATTAGTATAATAATATTAGTGATTAGCATAATACATTTTCATACTTTCAAATCATTTTGCATCTATTTCAGAATTCATCAGAAAATAAAAAGATAATGTTTTCTTAAATCCTACACATTTTTCTTAAATTGTGGATCTTTAGAACTCTGCCTGAGATCTAACTTTCTCTCCAATTTGTTTGTACTATTGCAGCTTAATCAGTTATAATAATGCATACTGGTATATGTGAATATGTGTATATGTATATATGTATATTTGATATCATGAGTATGTGACGGAAAGCATGAAATACTGCCTAAAGTATTTCATAATGTTTTGAACTCAGGAAGCTTAAAATGCTTGGCATGGGCACCTGTTCTGCCACAGAACTGTTTATGTTAGAAGACTAGTTAAGTGGGGTGTTTTTTCTAGCATGACACTAAGCTGAGCTTAGCTCTTGATTTGGTTCAAAATTAATTTGTGTGCTGATAGTGTTGGTGTCAGCACAGCATGTTTGACTTCCTGGACAATGCTGGAAAATTTACTTTCTTTGATCCTGTTAAGTGTTAAGATTTCAGGCATACCTAAATTTTAATAGAAGTAGCAGAAACAAGTCAGGAGGTGAGATGGCTCTTTTAGGCTCACACAGGCTAAAGTCAGGAGATGGGCCGGTCTCAAATTTCAGACCAGTTCAAGCTGGCAAAATAAGGTACCATTATCAATGCTGCTCTTTTCCTAAGAGCTGCTTTCAGTAGGATTTCTTGCAAATTGGCAACTTTATGCCAAGAAATTAACCGGTGTGTGTTCTCTCTAAAAGTCTTCATCTAGCATTATTATTTAAGTTAATTAATTAATTAGAATCCTCCAGACAATCTGCAGAAATAGCTTTATTAAGCCCCTGAGCTCTGTAAGATACTGCAAAACCACTTTGTAGAGTCGATGTAAATCCTAATATTTCATTGATCTGGGCAAAGAAATGCAGAGTTTAAAATGGAGAAGTCTTCTGTACTAATTTTAACTTTTTGGTTTTACAAATCAGAAATGATGAGCTGTTTTGCATCTTAACAGATAGACATTGCTGTGATTAATTAGTAATTTGTGGTGGGATTCCAATATATAAGTTTACTTTTGGCATTGTAGATCCAGTGTATCGATCAAGTAGTTCAAGGACAGAAGCGGGCTTCTGTGTTAGCTAAAATTTTATTAAATGTGCTGCTTTGAGATTTTGTAGCAGATAACAATAGAAATTGCAACTGCTTAGTGTCCTATAGACGATCACATAGCGTTGTATGGCCTAGAAGCTTGTCATCAGTCAGGGCTGGCATAAAAGCAGACTCACACCAGCAACCCCGACTCTCCTTTGCACTCTGTGTGTCACTGATGTGGTTATGTTGTGAACAGTGTTGCACTCTGGCAGCAAAATCCTGTTCTAGTGGAAGTAGCCCTGGGAAGGCCTGTCTGTGCCTAAGCAGCCAGCAGCAGTGACAGGGTGCTGCCAGGACAGGCTGTTTAAATGCAAACCAGCCAGCAAGAGCTGCCACTCAAGTCAGCTCAGGAACTGATGCTACAGCAGCCACCACCCAAGCTCAATGTGCTTGCTTAGCAGGAGACCCAGGAGATGAGGTTGTTCCCAAGAGTACATTCATGGTTCCACTCCTTCACAGAATCAATCAGGTTGTAAAAGACCTCTGAGATGTTTGAGTCCAGCCTATGACTGGACACCACAATATCAACTAGACCATGGCACCCAGTGCCACATCCAGTCTTTCCTTAAACACCTCCAGGGATGTGACTCCACCACCTCCCTGGGCAGCCCATTCCCATGCCTAATCAGCCTTTCTGTTAGAAAACATTCTTCCTAATGCTCAACCTAAGCCTTCCCAGGTGCAGCTTAAGACTATATCCTCTTGTCCTGTCATTAGTTGCCTTCCTCTGGTGGTTGGCATATTTAACTCCAGGAAAACAGCATGTAGAGTAGAAACATATCCATCAGGACTAATGTTTGTAGATGAAATGACCATCTTAATTATTTTAATAGACAAAATATAGTTTGTAATCTGTGGATTTAAACATGGGACTTAGTTTGGGGGTTTGTTGTTTTGGTTTTAGGATTTTTTAAATTGTTTGTTTCCAGTATCATTGTTTCCTCTTAGACCTCTCTGTTCACAAAAAACAGCTAGACTCTGCAAGTATTATAGAAAAATGGTAATAACTACTTTAGAAATCAAAAATTGCTCTCAAAGCATTGACTTTGTGATCATATTTCCATAATTTCTGTTTTACTCTATGCAATAGCAGTTATTTTTTGACTCAGACTCCTTATATATTTTTAGTTAATGAAACATAGTGATATGTTGAACTGAAAAAACACTGGATCTACTGATAAATGTGATTTGTATTGAACCCTTAATGATAATAGTTGGAGCAGGTCAGAAGTGTTGCCAGATTATCGTAATGACTCACAATAGCTGTCGAGTAATAATAACATGTATGTGTAAGTTGTTTATCATCTGTGCTGACTATTAATATTAATTCATCTGATAACTGGATGAGAAGCAAACCCAGTTCATTGAGTATGAGAAATTGGAAACATGGTTCAAAGCCTCCACAGTCAAATTGTCCAGGAAGAGACACGATACACCCAATTTATTAATGCTGGGTTTGTTACCTTCTTTAATTATTTAATAGAAAAACTTTGACAGTTTAATTACGGTGTACAGTTAGACTTTAGTGACCCTTTTATTAGGGATTCTGGCCAATAAGAAATAAAAATTTCTTGTCCTGTAGAAATTTTACATCTGAGCAAAAGAATGCTCTTCTAAAAACAAAAACTGTTGCCTTAGAAGTTCATATCCTGACCTGTGATGGACTCTTTAGTAGCTTGTTATCATTCTCCTGCAATATTGAATGACTAATCAAATGAAAAATTTGATTGCTACCTGTAAGTCAGGTAGCAATATGTAAGTCCCCATATAACATTCCATAATATAGAATTCTATATAACAACATTTTATTTAAATCTTTAAAACAAGGTACCAGTCAGCTTAATATTTAATTTAGGAACTTAAAAGGAAAAGAAGCTTTTTCTTTGAGAACTGTTCAGTGACCAATTATGATAACTGGGAACACCATTACTGTGTGTATATCCTTTTAGGTAGGCTCTTCACCTGCAGTGGGGGTTGGGAACCTGTTCCATTTTGCCTGTGAACCTATTTGCCTGCCTTGTTCTTTTTACATCTGTCTTGGACCAGTTCTTTAATGCAGCTAGCAGAAATTGTCACTCATGTGACCACTCTCCCAGGGTTAAGCGTGGGAGCACTGGGAAGGACCCAGGAGTATCACTCACCTGGCCTTTCCCATTGCATTGGTGGCAGTGACACATGGGGAAGCATTGGGACAGCTGTGTCTCCTCCTGCTGTATTCCATGAACATGAGCAGCAGCACTGGGAGTCTGGGTTGAGAGGCTGAAACAATTTTTGAACCTCACTACATGACTGGTAAAGGTAATTTGTGTCCTCCTACAGAAGGTAATAGTCTTTCTGAATATGCAGTTTATGAAAACAGGAACCTGAGAAATGAGGAAAGTGGTGGTTGGGTGCACACAAGGTACAATGCTTCATCCCTAAGGTGGGTACCAGGCCACCAGAGCACAGCAATTTTGGTATGAAGTGAGGAGATATGTGCCACAAGGGCATGTGGCATGAGGCACTATGAGCAGAGTAAAGGTTGATTACCAGCTCCATCCACCGTGTTTTAAAAATTTTTGATTTGGCTAGTGCTTTAAAATGTGTACAAATTTCAACCAGTCAGTGTAGCATCAGACTCATGAACAAGGATTTATGAGATTATATTTATTAGTTAAGATTGCAGTCAAGGCATGTAATTAGTTAACGACAGACATATTATGTGATTTTTAAATGTTTTTCTGTTTCTTAAATCATGCTCCAGCAATTTGTTTGAACAAGCAATCTATGACAGAGCAAAAAGTGAAAGAATAGACTATCTTAAATGTTTAGACATGGTCTATACTATCAGGTTGAGATATGTGATACTTCTTTTTCTGCCTCTTCATGGCATCCTTTGACCATTCTGTCACTACACCCCTTCATCTTCTCTCCATCCAATTAAACCATTGTGCCCTAAGAACCAAGCTGCAAGTAAAAAGTCTGCTCCTTTTCCTCTTATTCCTCTCTTGCCTTGTGTTGCATCACAGACAACAGATCCAGCATAATACACTTCCCTTCTATATTTCCACTCCACTGCCCCTACCACCTCAAAGCAACACCAACAACAACCACCCACAATCCTCCCCTCCCTGCCCTGAAATTCTCAGTAAAAGGCATGCTGTGGAGTAGTTATAGAAGGCAGAGACAGCTAAGAAATGTTATAGTATAGTCAGAGTTATGACTGGAAATTTACGCCTGTGGAAAATGGGTAAATGTGTCAATAGTAAGATTACTTAGTATATGATCAGATTCTGTCAGATTAAGATGACTACAGGCGGAGAACCTCAACAGTATGGAGTACTTTTCAAAGCACACGAAATTGTAGGACAAGATGTGTAAACATGGATTTTAGAGTATAAAAGTAGCTAGCTTTAAGACCAGAAGAAAACTCGGACATATTTTCTTATATTTTACTCTCCAAAAGTTGTTTTTTAAAATAAATCTTGAATCAGGATGAAGTAAGTTCTTGTAAGTGGTGCCCTTTCTTCAGAAGGCAATTCGTGGTAAGTTTTGATATCAGTCCTGTTACTATTTCCATTTGTAGAGTTTGACACAGAACAAAAGAGCTCTCTCTGAGTAGGGCAGAGAGAGTACCTGCAGTAGCAAGGTGGGGGTGGGAGAACAGCTCTGGAAGCATGATATGTTTAACATCTAGAATATCTTACCTCTGTAATGCGGTGGGAATGGTCTTTGTGTTGGATCAGGTGATGAAGTCCTGGTGCAGGGCTAAATTCAGGAGAGATGTTAATTCACTGCATTTTTCCTGGTCTAAAAGCCAATATACAAGATGCAATCAATAAAAGGACTGATTAATTATGCCTGACAGGAGCACCATAAGGAAGGCCTGAGTACAGCACAGTTGTACACAGGACTGATTGCCAGCATTACATCTGGGGATGAATGAGGAAATGGGGACTAATGAGACCGCTACTAATGCCTCCTCCTGCCACCTCCACTGCACTGCCTAGCCTCGGTGGAAATAGAATGCTAATCAGACAAATGAGGAGCTGATTGTGATCAAGGATTTTGGACCATTTTATCAGACATTTACTGCAACATAAACTACATTTCTCACCATCATGGAAGATCAAGAGATAGGAGAGAAGTAATTGAAATTCAAGGTGTTATATCCACATGGACAAATTGTACAGTAAACATAAAATTAAAGCATCCAGATTTCCTAGATAATGGGGTTAACTATGGAGGGTTTTTTTGTTTTCAAAAAGGTTTATGTTTTCAAACTGGGTAATTACTGAAGTTCTGTTGAAATCAGTATAATTATGTTGATTTACACAAGCAAAAAATCAGACCTAAATAGAAAAACAGAAAAAGAAAAGCACTTTCTCCCCTCTCCTCCAATATTTAATCTTCTTTGAAATGTGGAAGGATCCTCATGCAAAATGAAAGCAGATTTAGGAATAGAGGAATATCGAAAAAATAGGTGACTCCAAGGGTTTGTAATAATGATTTCTCCTGACTATTGCACTGTCTTATATAAAACAGAAGAAAACTTCTACCTCCACAGAAAAATTTGGTAGATCTCTAGACTTTCATTTTTTACAGATAGCAAGAAATCTGAAAAAAGTAAAACCAAGAGCTCTGCAAAATATGTTTCTGATGGCATGATGTTCTGTTTGGTGAACTGCACCATTTATCTTTATTTCTATGTAGGTGATGCTCTCTGTGAATACTTTTGGTTTGGACCATGATAAAAGCAGATGCAGGAGATCTGTATGATATAAATAATGATTCTGCTTGACAAAATACTTTTGACATTTTAAGCGGGGTACTGTTGAGCAATTTGCTCTGGTTTGTTGCTCTCCCATGAAAGAGCTAATTTAGTCCAGTTAAAAGCCAGCTTTCTCATTGGCTCTGAAAAAAATTAGTACTTCATATGCAGTCCATATCCACAGCTTCCCTGGGAGCTGGCATTATTAAAAAAAAAGCTAGTCCACTCCTTTTCAGGCGTGGAAAAGTGCTGATGGAATATTTACTATCACCTATGTCTCCTCCTGTAGAAAGACACTAAATCCACTTGCAGAGACTTAATAAGCCACTGGTATAAAAATCTGCATGTCGAATACTAAAAATAATACTGGTGAATACATTTTTGCTTGCTGTTGGGTTTATCTGCTATATTTTTGGAAGTCACTACAGGAAAAAAAACCCATGCCAGCAGATCCATGGAAGGTTATAGGCTGGGATAGAGTTAATTTTCTTCTTAGTATCCAGTACACTTCTGTACTTTGGATTTAGGTTGAGAATAATGTTGATAATAATACACTGACATTTTGGTTGTTGCTGAGCAGTGCTTATCCTAAGTCAAGGACTTTCCAGTGTCTCATGCTCTGTCAGGGAGGAGGAGTACCCAGAGTTGGAGGGGGGCACAACCAAGACAGCTGACCTAAGCTGACCAAAGGGATATTTTGTACTATAAAACATCAGGCATGGCATAAACCATAGGTTGGGTGGAAAGAGATTATTCTCTGCTTGGAGACTGACTGGGCATCAGTAAGCAGGTGATGAGCAATTGTATTGTGCAACACTCGTTTTTCTTTTATCTCACTCCCTGTCCTTTTAACTATCATCATTACTATTATTATTATTATTATTATTATTATTTTACTTTGTTCCAATTATTAAGCTATTCTTATCTTAACCCATGAGTTTTACTTCTTTTTTGGAGGTTCTCCTCCCCATCCCAGCAGGGATGGGAGAAGTGAGCTAGCAGCCACATGGTATTTAATTGCCAGCTGGGCTTAAGTCATGACAGAAGGAAATAAAGGAAGTTTAGGTATCAACTATTTCAGCTAAGCAGCTAAAGGGAAATTTGTCAGCTCCGTTACACTTCTCTGGACACCCTCCAGCATGTCAATGTTTTTGTAGTGAGAGGTCTGGAACTGGACAAAATACAGAAGGTGTGGCCTCATCAGTGCCAAGTACCGGGGATAATCCCTGCCCTGCTCCTGCTGGCCACCCCGTTGCTGATCCAGGCCAGGATGCCTTTGGCCTTCTTGGCCACCTGGGCACACATTGGCTGCTATCGACCAGCACTCCCAGGTCCTTTTCCTCTGGACAGCTTTCTGGAAAGTCTTCCTTAACCTGCATGGAGTCATCGTGTTCCAAGTGCAGGACCTAGACCTTTGGCCTGTTGAACCTGGTGTGATTGATGGGCCTCAGCTCATGATCCTTCAGCAGTGCAAGACTTCCACTCAATCTGCAAGCTGACTGAGGGTGATCTCAATCCCCTCATCCAGGTCATCAATAAAGATATAAAATAAAATTGGTGCCAAGATTGAGCCTTGGTAACCCCACTTATAACTAGCTGCCAGCTGGGTGTAATTCCCTTCACCTCCACTCCCCAGGACTGTCCATCCATCCAATTTCTTAGCCAGGAAAGAGTGCACCTGTCCAAGCAGAATTTAGCACAGCACAGTTCAGGTCTTCAAGAGAGATTTTATCTCACAGAAATGATAATTCTTTATATAGTTATACAAATGTTGTATTATAATAACCATTTCCCCAATTCTTGTGTTTTATCTTCTGTCCTCATCTCTTCTTAAAATAAACCTTTTAACAATTAATTTATTGCTTTCATTTGGTTTGGTTCTTCAGAAAATAGCATTTCCATCCTCTGTTGATATAGCTGTAAGACTTAGTCTACTTTCCTTCATTCTTATACTCTGATTATCAAGTTTCATAGCTGCTTTGCCAATGAAATGCATTTATGCTCTCTGAGCATCCAGTCTCATTATCTGCTAAGGTCACAGGGCTTATATTATGAAAAGACTGTTAGCTGAGGTGATTGTTTTGAGAGATTTTGTTTCACTGGTTGTTGTTAAGATAGCCCAAAACCTACCCATTAAAATGGGATTTTTACTTCTTTATAAGTGCAGCTTAGTGCCATATCTTTAATAATTTGTGGGTGACAAAACGAAATGGAGTGTGATATTTCCATGTATCCCAGCCATTTCATTTGTGCTACTGAAAAAAAAATATCCTTGTGGGTGTTGGGAAAAATGGCTATACAAAAAAATGAGAAAGAATTTATTTGGATTTGGTCCCTTGCTTTTTTGCAAATCTCATATCCCTAGACTCTGTTTCATCTCTGGCTGGTATTGGATATTTTATTGTCACTTATGATGCTAATTTACAAAAATGGAAATAGTTTCATGTCTAAAGCCTTCTTTTAGTAATATCTATATGTGTTTGAATAGAAATTTGTTTCATTTTCTTCAACCAGAAAAATTTCCTTAAAATTAAATTTGACTACAAGTTTATTGGGATTTTATTTTCCTTTAAGTATTTTCAGCCGATATGTTATTTAAACTCTGACATATGCTAAAAATACTTAAGTTTCCAATTTATTTAGAAAATGTCTGTGGTTTACAAGTGTCTCCCAACACATCTGCTGTTTGGGAAACAGCACACAGAGGATAGATTTGGCCTAATCTGCAGTCAGCTCTTGACTGTTGGATGAGTGTCTCGGAAGAGTAAACTGTGTAGGGTGCCTGTGATCCAGATGCATGTCACTTAGTGCCATCAAATTAAGTAAGTTTCATTTAAGGTTTCATTCAGCTACTAGGATTTCAGTTAAAGGGTACTTGATTTTAGTCAAGTGGTTGATAGTATATAGAAAGGAAATACCTTCCTTTTTGTTCCTTTTTTCCTTTTTTTTTTCTTTTTTTTTCTTTTTTTAATATTTTGTTAAGTATGGTGGAGAAAAAAAACCAGGACTGTATTTGGCAATGTGATTAGACATAGTGAAATACACTAAAAATCACAAGTTTCAGTGGACTACATGGGAGACTATGACATTCCAAGTAAAAATGCACAAGGAAAATTATAGGTAAGACAGAACATCTTTAAGTGAGTTCATTTGCCTTTGCTGTTAAGAATTTTCAGTACTGTCTTTGGTTCAGCTGAATGGGGTTTTATTATTTTAATTAGCTTAATGTCTTTGGCAGAGGACAACTTTTGGAACAATACAGGAATAGGACGGGGGTAAAATATAAGGAAATAGCACCTCAGCATCACTGAGTTAGCCCATCTGTAGAAATAATTGCTGATGCTTGACAGAAAGCTTGCAGCATCACTGCTATGTTCATTATCAGCCTAGATATATATTCAATGCATCTCTAACATGATAAATAATTCCTTTTGAAAGAGAAAAGGCTGGATTTTTTTTTTAGAAAATCACTTGTAAGCAATGGAAGTATCAAGCAGGATAATTGCAAGAAAGATTTAAAATGAGCATAAAACGACTGTGGCAAGTTGCTTTCATTTTCCTGGTAATGCCTTACTTAAAAATGGAGAATAACTTTATTCTTTTTAATGTACTTACAGAACTTTTTCTCTAATGTATTAGACATATTACCTCTAATTATTACTCTAATCTGGATAGAGATTCTCTGCTGTGTCTTCCTGAAAAGCTCATGTAGAGCCATTTTACACTTCAAATAAATTTAGTCATTCCTATAGTGCAGGAGTCAAGGGTTTATCATGTGATGGAGCAGACTCTAAATCAGTCTTCCCTGTGTACCAGCCACAGTAATGCCTCTTCTTTGGCCTATATGCAGACTTACAAAGAAAACACTGTAATTTCTCCTGGAAAAATGAGCAGAGCCCATGGCAGGGCATAGGGGCGTTGCTTAGTTTGGAACTTGTGGATGGTGCTGGGCTGATGTTGCTCTTAACCTAAAGCTTTCTGCTTGGATGCAAATGGAAATAAATGACTGATGTGATCTTCCATAAGGCTTGTATTGGTCATCTCAGTGGGAAGAAGGAAGAAAAGTGGAAGATATATTGCACTGCTAGGAAACAATTTTTAAACCACACTGACCTGCAGCCTTGTGTTTTTCACCCTCAAGTTACTGGATAATTCAATTCCAAGCATCATGATTATTTGGTCAGTGAAGGAAATTTACTAAAAGCACATTTTGGAAAATGATTGCTCTCATTTATCCTTCTTTTCACTTTCTAGAATTTAATTTAATTTGTAATCTTTATCTAAAGAATAATAAACATGAGAGTCTTTATGTATTGAAAAACTCATAAATTTGAGGTGAAAATCATTCTAGGAAAAAGAAGCTATACAGTGAGCTATTAAATTTATTTTCAGTAGGATTCAGCCTGTGAAACCTTTACATTTACACAAACATTGGTGAGAGAGCAAAGAAAAAGCATTTTTATATTGTGACACGTTATGGACCTAAGAAATAACCCCTACAAATATTTGGAAGTTTATTACAAGGTTGTATAATTAACCTTTTTTTGCTTTTAGTCTTCCTTCCTACTCCTTATGTTTCTGTGAATCATTAACTTTGTGGCAACAGTGGGGAAGGCAGTTATTTTGCATTTGAAGTCATAAAAAAAGTTTGATAAAATGTAGATGGTGTTCTCAATACAAATCCATTGTAATGCTGTTCCAGCCAAATGTTATCTTTTTTTCAATAGAATCACGTATAAAATATGAAAATATTGCTGTACATAAACATGTGCTGTTTTCAACCATCACTGAAATCTCAATTATTACATTAGGTATTTTACACTTCTAATTTTAAAATTCTTAAACACGGTTTACTTTTCATGGTAAGAGATTTCCTGTATAAGAACCATGGCACTGTCCCATAGTTCATCCTTCTTTTTCTATTATGTTCATTTACATTTCTGGGGGTATGATCTCAGTTTACTTCTGTTTATCTCTACCTATTTAATTGAAATCACTGTTTCTTCTACATGGTGAGTAGAAAAAGATTTAAATATGATAAATAACAGCAGAATCAGACTAAGTCAAAGTCTATATTTTAATATTTGTACAAATAAAGGTACTATTCTCTTCCTTGTCATTATCATTCTCCATACACTGCGGAGTTCCTCAGTACTTTCTAGTATTGTATTCTAGTATATCTAGTACACACTTTAGAGTATTTAGTATGCCTAGTGCACATATTAAATGTGTCTTGATTTCTGGTTTTACCAATTCCTCCTTGCCTTTTTCTCTTCCATGATAGAATAAACTCAGGCCAATCTATAAGAAGTTTATTATACTCATGAAAATGCAGCAGCATTGCTTCCTTATACTAGAATTTATGTGCAAGAATTAAAAGAAGCATTTGGAGGGCTATTTAAAAATTGATATAAATATATCTGCCTTGATTAAAGACAAGTAATTTAACAGAAACTGTTAAATAAACAGCATGTTGTATTAGGTGGCAGGTTTCTGATGCCAATGAGTGAGGTTGCCAGCAGCTTTCAATCATAAGTCTCTGTTTTCAGTTGCTGATAGCACTGCCAAATATAAACCATTGTGGTGCTAATATTCTATGCTGAATATATCCCTCAGATATTTTGCTTTTGATTAAACTCATCCTCAGTAAAGCCTTAAATTACAAATTCTGTTCTCCCCACCATTCCCCCAGCACCCAGTTCCCTGCTCTGCCCCCTGCATTTCATCCTCCTGCCATGTAGGAGGGTTGAAGAGGAAAAAGGGGGAAAAGAAATGTCTGGACAGAAAAGGAGCAAGAGGAACTGTCATAAATAAAAACATAGAGAGGAAGAAAATAGATAGAAATGACATAAATATTCCAAATGGAGGTACAAGAGATTGAATGCCAGCAGGGGAAGAATAGAGGCAGTTATGTTAGGGGGATGAAAATGGGCTTGTGTGGGATAAGACAGAGAGGTAAATGTATGGGCAGGAAAAGGCAGACAGGAGTCAGCAGGGGCTCAAACAGGAATTTAGGAGCTACAGTGGGAGAGGCCAGGCTAAGGAAAAGACTGACAAGAAACTTGGTGCAGAATGTATTATTTTTCTTAAGATATCAAAGTTAATTACATCACTTATGTGTATCTACTTTCCCTTATTTATAAAATAGCAGAGAAATTTAAGTATGCCCTCATTGCCTGAAGGATAGGACCAGCTGGAGACTAACAGTGTTTCCAGTGTTGTCACTGGTTTAGCATGAATATCCTTGCTGAGTACAAAAAGGGATCATCTTCCTTCAGCAGTGATATCTGGTAATTGTTTTTTCTAAAGCCTTGTTATTGCACTGCCTCTGAACTGTGCCAAAAGAACCCTAAGGCTGCAACTAAAGGACCCAGAAATTATATAACACCTGAAAATTAAGGTTACTCAGGCAACCTGAATTATCACTCCAGGCATGTATTTATTTTGATCCAGTCTTTCACTCTACCACAACCACCACCACCCCATGCTATTTTCTATCCCTCATCTCCATTCACCCCTGGATCCTTATAGGGTAGAAGGTCTTCTCCTCTGCCCTTGTTACATTCTTTGTTGGGACTGGAAGCTCAGGTCTGCTTTGTGGTGGTGGGGATAAAAGACTTCCAACTGGTTTTCAGTAACTGGTTTTCACAGTGAGCCTTTTTCTTGCTTGCATTTGAAGATCTGTGTGTGAAAATACAATTATATGCCTACCTTGTTGCTTAATGAGTTTTGATAAATGTCATTGATCAAGTACAGAACTATGCTTTGTTTTCTGCCTCAGAGTTATTTTTTTTTAAATATCACTTTATAAGAAGAGAAATTTAGTGATAAAAAAATCTGTATCTCTATTACTATGCTACTATGATACTACAAAAAAAAAAATAGGATTATATTCATCTGTATAAATACTATAAATGGAACACTACCCAGATTATGAGCATTTCACTGACTACATCAAAGACATTAAAATTGCCAAAGCACTGGAAGCACATTTTTTCAGCTCTATTAGAGACCCAGGCCATCCACAATGGGAGATGGTGGTTGTTGATTATTTAAATTCACCTGCTGGTACATTTCTGTTGTTAAGAAGAGAAGAAAGAGCAATGTAGTGGATGTGATGCTATGGAAGTGCTTCCCCAGGCAATTGTGTTTCTGCACAGGAAATCTTTGTGAGGATCATGCCGAGATCATGTGGGTTGGGCTACTTGTAGCTGAATCAGTCTCAAGCCCTTTTCTACAAGACATCAACACACAGGAACAGGAATATATCCTTGAATGCTCCATTGCACTTTGGTGGAAAAGTTATTTTGCAAATATGTCTTCTCCCAGTAAGTTAAACCATTACAAATTTAGCAGGGATTGTAATGCTGCTTTTCCCACCTGTGGCAAGTATTTAATTGAAAATCATTTGCTATGTGATGATAAAACCATCATTGTACAATGAAACCCTTTGTAGAAATCACTGTCCTTGCCAAAAGTCAAGCAAATCAACATTTTTGGCAAAATCAGCATATACATTGCAGTCATCCACATTAACAAAATTAAGGTTAGTAAAGTAACCCTTCTGAGAGCTTGTTATATAGTAAAATTATTGTGGCTGTGACAGTGAAAGAATACAAAAGTGACAACACTTCTTCCTACAAGCATCTTTAAATAGTTGCATTCTGTCTTCTTGATATCATCTTGTGTCATTCCTAGTTTTAATATGCATGCAAAAAATAGCATATTTTTCCTACCTCACAAGCACAACTGTCTAAAAGTCTGAAAATGAAAGTGACACTGATATTATTTTTAAAGAGGTAAATTAAGATGAAGGACAAATATGTGTGAATTTAATACATCTCATATGTCTGAGAGTGTGCTAAAACAACATAAAATCATGTTAAATACCCTCAAACTGGAGCCAGATCAGAACTAATTCCCATTTGTCATATTAGTAACTGAGATTTTTAACCTTTTACGGAAAGGCAGAATTTTTGAATAGTAGTAGCTTCCAAATTCTTTCTTTTGCAATGTTTAATTCATTTGAATTTGCTTTTTTATCACGTGAGATGCATATTGTATAAAGAATAAGGATATGGAATGCCTGGAGAGAGACAAGAGTTCATTGAATAGGTCAGAAAGAGTAAACATTTATTATTGATATATATATATATATTTAATCTTTGGTATCAATATGATTGCAAGTGCAGGTGAGCTGCACATGTCCTTCCCCCTTAGAGCTGATCACACAGGACAAGTGCTGGGTGTTGACTCACCCCAAAAAGAGCACTACAGATCTCTCTACAGTGAAATCTGTAGTGACCCTCTCCAAATGGAGGCTGCATTTGGAGTGCTCTTGCACCCACCGGATGATAAGACAGATTTATTTCTCCATGTGAGGACGAAGCTCAGGTCACACCTGCTCAAAGAGAGCAGGCTCCTGGCCATACTGATACATTTAATCTCATTTGCCATTATAAAGGCAAACCACAAGACTTTTAATACTGAAGGTGTAGAACTGGGGAAAACCCTGAAGCTTATCCTGAAGCTGTTAATGCACAATGACAGATCTAAATGGTTTTTATATTGAAGGAGTCCACAGGCCTCTGGCCCCAAAATCTTCCTACTACTTGTGAGCTTTAACAGATGTATTCTTCATGTTTACACAAAAGAAACCAGCTCACACTTCAAGAGAAAGAAAAATCTGTTTTGCCCAGTGAGATCCACTTAAAAAAATACTAGATAAAGAATTTGCAAAGCTGTTGGTGAGGTGAAGAGTGACTCATTGAAGTGATAAAGAAATGACAAAATGAACAGAAAAAACTTGTCAATGTTAAATAAGGTCCCCCCATGTTTTTTCTCTGGAAGAGGAGAACTATCAGTTCCAAAAGCTTCATGGATTATAGACCTTAATAAATATTCTATAGCATATTTGTGGATGCAAGTATCATGAAGTGATTCATGATACTTGATACATGACATCTTTCATGAAGTGATCTGTAATTCATGAAGGAATTGCATGGTTATGTCAGATGCTGTTTTGCCATGGTTCTTAGACAGACACATAGGTAGAGTATCTGAAAACTATTCATCCAGTCAAGCTCAACAACAAAATGTTTGTGCTGCCTTAAGTCTCCTTTTCTGCTGTCTATCAAGGCTAAGAAGGAAAATCACAATGGATCATGTAGGAGGGGAGAAGGAATCAGCTCAGAAACGGGCAAGAATAATCAGGAGAAACAGAATGATAATTAACTGACATAATTGTCATCACTTGGACAATTACATGTCTCAAAACTATATTTACCAAAGTAATTGGATATTTTTTATCCAATACTTTATATTAAATTTGTAAAAATTGTACATAAAAATGAGAAAATTATTTTGGATGAATGAAACCTGATTGTTTTGAAATAAATATTCAAGAGATATTGCCACCACTCTAGGAAAAATCACCTGGAGTGGGATTTTTCTAAAGATTTAGCAATAAAGTTGGTGATCAAAAAATATGTTATATCCCTGATTTCCCTAAATGTCTCTCCAAAAAACCATGAAAATTTCTGCATGTAAAGAATGCTTTGTCTTCTAAAGAAGTCACTATCCATTTTCCAAGGGAGACAGTATGGAAATCACAAATTGGAGTTAGATGTAAAAGGAAAGAAGAGACTCAAGGCCATAATTCTAACATCCTCTCTGTTACACAGCTGAAAGTGAATGAAATGTCCTTTTTTGCAAGACAGGAAGAAACAGTTGATATTGTGGGCATTGAACTCTTCAAGTTCATATATACCTACTAAGAGATGTTCTGTGCATAGGACAGTCATAAATGGGTTACTCATTCTGTTTTCAGCAAATTTCAATGCTTTTTAGAGCTGATATTTCTGCTTAAGAATTGGATAATAAATTTTAATGATATTTTACTGGTTTTTACTGGTTTGATGGTTTTATTTGGTGGAAAATGTGGTAAAAAGCAGAATTATTTCAGTACAGTAAGTCTGACATTACAAAAGTGTTTGATTTCATTATACAGGGCACCTCTGACTTTGTAATTTAATTAATTCTTCTCCATCTCATGCATTCTGTCCAACTTTAAATTGGTAACTGCAGAACACAATTTTCCTTCCTTTGATGATGTGGAAATAAGCATATAATCATCCAGGCAGTCAGTGATTGTATACCCAAACCAAATTTTCTGAAGCCTACTATGGTTTCCTGGAATGGAACAGTGGTCCCTCTAAGCCTTACCAACTTTCTGAGACACAGACCAGAGTTTTGGCAAAGTGAATTGTGACTGATTTATAACGAGTACCCCATAATTAGTTTTAGACCTGTTCCATGGTCACAGTTTAAACTATTTTAAAAGGACCCACATCTTCATGGAAGACCTTTGGATGTGTCTTTGCAATGTGCTCTAACTAGATTTCTTCCTGGTGTTATGCCAAGTTTCATCTCACATTTGAACTACAGAATTAACTGGGAAATGTCATAAATACTTGAAATATTTCTCTTTGTAGCAGAGATTTTGCCCAATGGAACTTTTATAAGTAGTCAAAGTCAGTTAAATGCTTGGTATAAAAATAACAAACTTTAAAAACAGTGGAACCCACCTTCCACAGCTAGTAGATAATGCAAATTCTTCAATTGCAGTGGCAATTTCTTCCTCTGAGCTTCTGAGAGAGAGAAAATCAGCATCACTAAGCAGAAAATTTTCCCTAGATTTTTTCACATTTTAGCCTCCTGTCAGCAGTCTGGATTTTTAATTTAAAAGACTTAATAAATGCTGAAATATTTTAAAAAGACCCAAGGTTGACCCTTGTTCTGTGCTAAAAGTTCCTGGAGCTACCTGCTATAGAGGTGATTTCAAATGTCCAGACCTCCAGAGAGATTAAGTAGCCTCCCTTCTGTTGCAGCTTCTCATTTTTTCAACACATGAATATGCATGCAGATAGAAGCAAAATTAACTGTGTCATTAAAAGAATTAATTGAGACTACATGCCAAAAAAAGAAAAGTAACTCCATTGTGGTTACAGGGAAAAAATAGGTCACTTTGGCCAGCAGGTTCAGTTTTCATTTCTGACCTAATTAAAAAATACTTTTCTGAGAAAAACTGTTACTTGCAGATTAGCAATCCAGTATCATATGTCTTTCAATTCATTATTTATGAAGGATATTTCTATCCTAGGTCATACAACATAGGATAAATCTCAGCTTCAGTGATGTGTTAATGAGCAATGCCAAAACATGTATTGATTCATTACTTTCATTTAATGACTTGGAAATTTTTAATACTCCTAAAGTATTAGGAATGCTCCACCATTCCTCCTCCATACTCAAATTTCTAACATGTTTTAAGGAAAGGAGCTTGAATCTAGGAATCAACATTTTTCTAAGCTTTAATAAGAAGCTGAGTAACTTTTCAAGCTTGAATATGACTGAGTAGATTATAATATGGAAAATGTTCTTTTAAATTTTATATTTACTTAACAAGAAATTACTTACACTGTATGGGTTATAACAAAAACATTATAGGATTAAAACTGGCAGGTATGCAGTGGTGCTGTTGTACAGATACTTTTGCATTTGTTCAATGTCTTGAGGCAACAACTTCTAACAGGATAACTGGAAAATGCTGACATTGGAAATAAAATAATTTGATATTTACAGTAGCTTTATTTTTATTCCCACTGTGTATAATTTTAGTAAGGGTGCTCAGTTATTAGCATGTTAATAATATTTTCCCACATACCTTTAGATATGCATTCTCTCCTCTTAAAGTTATTCTATAGTAATTCATGTTATGTTGGCATAAAGCACCAATATTTAATAGAATTGTCTATTGACTTCTTAGAGCAATGAACAATGACAGCATTTTATGTTTCTAATGAAGATGAAGGAACAGTTTAATGTGTGTTTTTCATCATCTTAATTTAGTTATTAAAGTGAATGAAAAAAAACCCTGATTTTATAAAAATGGGTTGGTGGTACAAAGTTTCAAGTGATTATTTTCTAGAAGACCAGTGAAAAATTAACAAATAAAACACCATAAATTAATGTACCTATATAATGGAATTTCTTGGACATATATAATAGATCAAAAATAAATTTGTAACAATTTTACAGCTTTTTCTGCTGACTGCATAAAAAGCTTATCTGTAATGGGTGTCTTTTGGTCATTACTCTAGTTAATGTTGGAAGCTTTTCTTTTCATTGTTTCATGTGCCAAAATTCACAAGATCAGTTTTGGCCTTTCTGGAATTTTTTAGAAACTTTCTCAGGGTTTTGTGTTCTATAGGACCTGTGGAGTTGTATGGATTCTATTTTTAATCAAAATAACTTATGAATCAGGCTAATCTCTGCTCCAAATTTGTAAAACCTAGAAGTGTAGAAGGAATATGTAGAAGGAAGTGTAGGAAATATGTCAAGAGGCAGCTGGAATCACCTACCCCTGTCAGCCATTTTTCCCTTGAGTGGGGCTGTCACAGGAATCTAGCCCGAAAATAGTGCTTGATATTGCCACATTACTTTCACTGGAAATGTTTTAGAAGGCACGTACCACAATCAAGAATGATTTCACTAGTCATAGATGAGCACCTAAATCTCAAGTATCTCCAAATAATCAGTTTGAGTTAACTCTGAACAAAAAGTCTGTAACAGGAAGAAAAGGTCCAATGTCAAGCTGTAACTGCAGCAAAAGTCAATGCAGGCCAAATACTAACAGCAGGGCTGCAATTTGCACAGGAAAACTTGGTTTAAAATGATAAAACCTTGGAAATCAATTAAGGAATATTTATTTCTTTAGTACTGACAATCTTGTTAAAAGTTAATCAAGATGTTGCTCCTAGCTCTGGTAAATTTGCTCTAGTAACCTAGCTCTGGTTACTTTCTGGAAATTTAGGTTTTAAAAGATGACTGTATTTGGCATTTTCTTATAAGCAGCATCATATATCTATGTATCTATACATCCATATATCTATATATCATCTATATATCTTATCTATATACCTATATACCTATATAACTATATACCTATATACCTATATACCTATATCTATATCCTATAGATATGGATATCCATTTGTATATACAATCTAAACTTAATCTGTTTATAACAAAATTTGATCTTGCTAGTTACATTTGTGGCTAAACTTCCTTTTATTTAGTTTTGAGGGTTTTTTTTTATTAAAATCAGCATTAATTTAATTGCATACAAAACCAGAATAAAATCAAGATATTAAGTATCTTTATTTTCATAGCTTACAGCAGCAAACCCCCTCAGAACTCACATTTTTTTCTCATAAATATAATGGTTTTATTTGGTGAATTTTTTTCTATTTTTTTCACTGGTTTCCATTTTTCTAATAAATGAAATGTTTGAAATGTTTTTCATTTACACTTATTCATTTGAAACTGAAGGAAAAATAGAGGGAAAAATGCAGGAAGGTCTGAGGAGTATTATGATGCATACTTTTAAAGACAAATAACAGTTTCAACAAATAAACAAAAAGCTAAAACCCCCAAAGAAACCGTGGTGGGAGAAAACTGAACCAATTTGCACCCATTTGGTCTCTTTTTGCAGAGACCAAGAAAAGAGCTCAGTTAATCACTTAATCCAAAGATGTTTTTCAGAGCTTGGCTTAGGCTGCTCCGGGCTGTTCCGGGTTGCAGCTTGGAAACCTCAGGGGATGGATCTGGCAAAGGCTCCCTGGAAAGCTGCAGCCCTGGCCAGCCCTGCCCTGCTGTGAGAAAGCCTTAGCAGCAGCTGCCCTGTCTCTGCTGAGAGAGAGGAGCTCCTGGAAGAGGGGAATGACAATGCTTTTTTACAGAACTGTGTTGAAGGCCATAGGAAGGAGCCCTGAGTGCTGTCTCAGTTTGGCTCCTCACACATCTTAGGCACAGACTGAAAGTGATGCACAGAGAAAATGCAGGAGCCAATGGAAACAGTTTTGTCTCAGAAAAAAAGGTTGACTTAAGCATTATGCTACCACCTATAATAGTGGCAAATAGCTGTTTTCAAGTGTAATGTCTCTTGGTTTTCTCTAATAGGAACCATATAATTATTTTGTAAAAGAATTATGTTCCAAACATTAAGACTAGACCTGCAAGACTTAGTATGTTAGATTGAAAGGCTAATCAAGATGAAATTTATGACCTGGTGACCATTTCATCACTGACTTATAAAGCACTTTCCATTGTAGCTGCAATGTATAGACCAAAATTCCATAGAGTATTTGTAGTGCATTAATTTACAAAAATATCTAAAGTGTTCAGATTTAGGAAGCAAACAAAAAACTTACTAAGTTTGTTATTAATCAAAACGACAAACTCAGTTATGAAATCTTAATTCATTCTGGGAGTAAGCAAACTCTTTAGATTTTGCCCTTTTAGCATTATTTTAGCCATGCTACTTAAATTCCTGTGCAATTATAAACCAAATTTTGTCAATAACAGATAGATTCAGGTCATTAGGTTTTAATTAATAGCATAGACTTATTTGCAATGGTTGAATACCATCAAAGTGACTTCTTATATCTACTGAACATGTATCTAACTCTCTAATTATTATTTTTGTGTAAAGAAATTTAGCACAGTAAGGCAATACAAGTTCACCATTAAGACATCTCTACAATTTATTTTAAAAGTATGACTGGTCACCAATTAAAAAGTATTTGTTTATTGATAGTTTTCATAGAAGTAGTGATGATATATTACAATACAATTTCAAAATAACACAGCAATGAAGACCATTTACTTCAACAGAATCTAATTAATGAAAATAAGTATGCAATAAAGGATCAAACAATGCTTACCTGAAAGACAACAAATAGTTGAGTTACACTAAATTATACTATATTCACAGAACTATAAATCTGTGAGAAAGTTTGATTCCAAACCTACAAAAAAATTTTATATTTTGCAGGAGTTGTATGCACAAAACTGTATTCAAGTACTGGACTTTGAACATATTTTACAGATCAGTAGGATTGGTTTTGTGCTTAATTTTCAAGAGTACTCTAAATCTTTTTAGAAGCCAGACACATGAATAAATATGTTCAGAATTCAGCTAAAAATTACACAACCACAGCCTATACTTTTATGTTAGTGCAGGTTTTCAATCTTTATGACTTAATGTTTCTATGCATGAGATTAAAATATTAGTTAAGAAGAAATCCCTGCTGGTTCTATCGTGTTGCTCTATCCTTCTACATTGTGTTAGAAAATGGCTGTAAGTATAAAACCTTTGCTCTCACTTAGAACGCTAGTGGAAGCTGCTTACTGCCCTGTGTAGAGATGTAATATTATCATTTTACAGCTAGCTAAAAACCCAGGAAAAATCACCTTTATTTTGTCACTCTTCTCCTTCTCTAGTGTGACCTTGTGTTGAGAATTAAGTAGTGTGTTAAATCTGTTGGAAATCTGTTTATAAGGAAACAAGATTTTATAAAATACTTCCTTTAGATTGGTTGCAATTAATATTTTTTTGTTTTATGTAAGATAAGTTCAGTATTTTGATAAACTGATTATTTAATAATGATTTCTGGAACTTTAAGGTAGAGAAAGGAAAACATCTATCATGGAAATTAATATATTTTTTTAAATCCTTTATTAAAATTCAGACCCAGAGAGGGAGTGTACTTGTCCTTTTATAATTTTTTTCCCAGTATCACAGCATACTAGAGCCTCCATTATATTCTCAGTAGGGTTATGATTGAAAAATACAGGATTCAATGAATAGGAATTCAAAACTTGAAGCTATTTGAGATTTCTTGGATATTGAAATGCACTCTGCAGGGAAAAAAAACAAAACCAAACACCTTTTCTGGAAATAAGCTTCTTGCCATTTAACTGATGCTGTAAAAAATATAAAAGAAATAATGCCTGAAATAACTTTCTAAGGTTTATGATAGTTAAGATCCTGTTCTTACATTTTAGAAACAGCAGTCATGTCATTTTTTATTATTGGTTGTTTATGGTTCCAATTCCTCAGGCTCCAGGCTCTGCTGCCATAACTTTCAGAAATAATTTGCCAAGAGAGTTAGCATAAGATACAAGGCATTGTTTTCCAAGAATAAGTCATAGCTTTGGCTTATTCTTGGAGGAAATGAATGATAGCAAAACAAAGGAAAGGACACGGAATGGATCCCGATGGCCGTTGTTTTCTAAATCTCGAAGGCTGGGTCTAAGTATGAAATGGGAGAGCAGCTGAGGGCCCCTGTGGGGCTTGGCTTTGTACAGGGCCCGTGTGTCAAAAGGAGGCTGCACGTTGGGCTACGTGCACTGAGCCATTGCACAGCTGTCAGCTCGGGGAGCAGAACATTTGCAATTCAGCCAAGTGCTGAAGGAGCACAGCTTACCAAGCAGACATGGACTAAGTGATTGAGGTGAGGTCTGTTGCACAAAACTGTAATGTGCTGAGTAAATGTTCCCTAGGCAGTGTTTGGGAAGAGTTAAACAGAACTGAATACAGCCAAAGAGGTCATTAAGAGCAGCAGACTCTAGCCAGTATGAGACACTGGATGTTCGTGAGGGAGAGCTGCAGGTTTCACAGCTTCCCCTGGTTAGGTGTGTCATAGAAAGGCAAAAGAGAAATCATCCAAGAAAAATACTCCCTGTTTCATGGGGCTTCCCACTGGGACATATGCCAGGATAGAAGAATAAGTTTTAGGATTCATTTCTCTCCTAGGCCTCATTCAGAATTTTTGGTAGGCACTCTCTGAATTCAGGAACTGCAGCTGAGAAAAAGTGCATTTTATTAAATAACTTTTTACAAGACGTAAGAATTCAATGAAATAGCATAGCATAGCTATGCTATTTCAAGCAAGTTGGAAGGGCATTGAAAGACCTTCTGATGCAAACTTTCACAGGAAAGGTGGCCGTGGCCTAAATATTGGCCCAGTACTGGCAGGGGATTCATACTTACCTCATCCTATCTAAGGACACTGGCCATATGTGCTTAGGAAAAGTAATTATTAAGCCCACATTGCTACTGAATAATATGCTACTGTTTTTTGGGTTTGGTTTTTTTTTGGTGTTGAGGAATTTCATTCCTCTGTCTTTTAAAACAAATAATTTTCTTTTGATGGAGTTTCACAGGGGAAGTGTGCTTTTTGGCTACATGTATGTGGGGTATGTGAAAGCTGTAGACATTTATGGTGGTTTTCATGTTGAAACCAGTTCTAATTACCGTTCTTGTGTAACTGAGAAGCAGCACAAAAGTTTTGATGACTGCTCTGAGTACAGATTCCTAGATTCGGTTGCACTCATATTTAGATTACAGGTGTTCAAACATTTAATTTTTGAAAGTACTTAAACAACAGTGAGACCAGTAGGTAAATGCCTAAAACTATCTGATTATATTACATTTATAATTCCCACTTGTGTTCAATCCATTTCAGTTGCCTCTTATGTGCTAGTATGTATCTGATTTCATCTGTGGGTGCTTGGATAACTGTAGTCTGACTGTACATCTGCCTTATTTTTCTTAAGTGTTTTACCTCAGTTTAAGAAATTGCTCTGGTGTGGGTGTCAAGAAACTTTGAAAATCCAGACTGCATCTAAGGAGAGCTGCTCTCTGAACCAGAGCTGGAGGTTCAGTTTCATTTTGAATTGTGAAAGTCTGATTTTCCTTGTAACTATGCTAGGCATTCATTGCCAGTATTATCTTGTGATAATGTCCCACAAGTACATTATTTTTTAGCCTAGTATTCTGTGACTCAAAAGTATGTGTGCTACAATACACCTCCTTAAGCTTGGGAGACTCAGACCTGCAGGTACTGCTCTGCATATGCAAAAAAAAAAATAAAATAAAAAAAATTCCTGGTGATATTTCAAGTAATATGATAATATGTTCCAGATACAGAAGGCAAGATTAACATTTAGAAAGAAATTCAACAGTATCTTAAATTAATAGAAATAAAATCTCCAGACTTTAATGCATAACAACATTCTTCCCTGGTAATACAGCAGTGATAATGAACTGCAATAACAAATATATAATTTTTTCCCTCTACGGATAAACCTTTACAAGAAAGGTTGCAATCTCTCTCTACCTCTTATTCACTTTTGCTTTTGTAGCATGTCATGTAGTATGTATAAACTCTATTTAGAGAGATAGTTTGCCACAAAATTTTTCACAATGTAAAAGGTTACTTACTCACACAAAGTCAAGCATAAAGGCAGAAAATGCCTGTTTGAATGAGATTTTTTTTCTTTTCTGTATAATGTCATATTCTCTGCAGTACAGGAGGAAGTAAATGGTATTAGAAGCAGTAAAACTCATTTCTTATTATTGCTGTAATACTGACCTTGGCATTTTGTAAAATAGCCCCCTATTTAAAATAAAAGAGAAAAAAGAAAAAAGTGAATATATTGTTCAAATTAGGAAACAAATTCTTGAGAGATACTTAGGGACTAGTAAAAAGGACTCTGATTTCTTGTGTTTTTCTGTCCTCTAAATGGAGTTTTGAAGTATAACACCATACACAGCCACTGGGAATTTCAGACCCATAGGACTCTCTACCTTGTTTCAGACAGTAGAAATAAATGTTGTTGATATTACAGGAAAAATGTTCAAACCACAAACTCTCCTATTAAACACACAAACCATTATGAGCCATATCGACATGTAAGACAAGAAAAATAGAAAATAATTTAAAAACAAAAACAAACAAACAACAAACAACCCACACTTCCAGTACCCTAAATACAACATTGCACAGCAAAATATGCCCTAAACTGAAACTCACTCATCTTCCAAGGAAGTACACTGTGTTTTCCTACTACTTGTAACTCTTCAAAAGGCTTGGGTGTAGTCCCATGGGGTCAGTTGTGCTAATGTCACGAGTTTATCTCAAATGACTCAGAGGACTCAGGTCAAAAAGAAAAAAACACAAGTGTAAGAATGCAGAAGGGTATAGCATCTCCCTCTGCCCCCAGGAATAACTGCAGAAGTGAAAACACCATAAGGAAACAAATGTATAAGTGTGATGGACATCAGAAGGTTAGTGCTTTTTATAATCACATTTTCAGGCTGAGAGCAAGAACCTTATTTCACCACTGGTCTAGCTGAGAAAATTATTAGCAGCGATATATTTCATATGTTTTATGTCAGCCGTCAGCACTTAACCAGCCTATTAAAGTAGAGACACCTTTCAAGGAAGAAACCTGCAGGAAAACTGCAGATGGAGAGCAATTCAAGGAGTAGAATTTTTGCCTAAATGAAGGTGAGTTTCACTACATTGGTTAAAATACTCAAGTTATAATGTCTGCATATAGGATTTAATGCATTTCCCTGAACATAGACATCACGCTGACAGCAGGTTTGGAGCTATTAGGGAGCTGTACCTTTCTGTAACTGGACTGCTCTACAAGAAGGATGCTCCAGGATGTCTCTGATGGTACTATATACCTATGTTTAACCCAATTAATCTTCTAAAAGTTGTCAACATAAAAAGCATTTGTCTAAGCCATCATTATTCCTCATGATGGTCAGTCATTGACAAAATGTATGTCTGCTGTGCGTTGATGTGAGTATATGTGTAGGCTTTGCTGTCTGTATTTAATGAGTACTTAGACACATTGTACATAAACAAGAATCTATGTGTAGGCACCTAATTTACATGTCTTCATTCTTGAGCTGAATCCTACCCTTTATCTATGGAGATTTATATAAAGTACTGCTTGGATCAGAATGTGAAATTCAAAGCCACAGATAAAAAAGGACTTAAGATGATCCTGAATTAAGAAATCTCCACATCTAAAAGAGATATTCATCAACTTAATAGAGGCCTAGTGACTTGATTTTAATTCTTTTAATTGAATGTAAAACAGATAATGTTTGTGGACCTCATTTGGATTAAAAAAATCAAACACCAAATAATTATTCAAATTCAACATAACATTTTAAATATAAGTGTGAGCTCAAATCTAATGTTAAGTGACCTCTGATTTTTATCTGAGAAAAATAAATGTGCAACAGTTCTTATTTACAGTGATAGATTTTCAGTGATAGAATGGCCCATTTAAACAAAAAAACTTCTTGCAAGTTAAAAAGATTGGAAGAATGTAATGATGTTAATAAAAAAATAATTCAGGAAATTTCTGGTGTTTAGAAAATTTACAAGAGACCCAAAACAATTGATTGGAAAGCATAATTTCACATGAAATGCAGAAGAATTAAGTGAATGTTTCAGAGCTGCTCATCTCAGACTCATTTTCCACTCCAGATACCTGGAAAACAGCCACAGTTCTGGGTCATCTCACCCAGATCAGTGCTTCAACCCTCAGGTTAAAGGTTGAAATGACCGAGTCTTACTTAGGTCTCAACTATACCACATATTTTTTGCTCTAGTCAGTATGAAGGATAAAGCATGATCCAACATGAATAAAACTGTACAAGAAAAAAAGACAACTGAATTGCACCAGAAAGTTTTACTTTTTTTTTTTAATTTTTTTATTTATTGAAAGGCAAAATAAAATTGACTAAAATGCAATCAATAAGAGCAATTTGTCATTGTAACATAATTTTGCATTAATATCTTCATACTTTTCCGTTCTCCCTATAGAAGCTGTTATACTTCATGAAACTACTCTAATTTTTACTGGATGAAAGGGAGAGGGACTGACATTAGCTACAAGGCAAATGAAGTAGCAGCTTTGAGTATCACCAATCAATATTTTTGCCTGTGGCTACCATAAAATGCTGGGGTGGAAAAAGACAGGTTTGAGTTTCCCACTGTGCAACAGCAGAGTGCCTGTTCTGAGGCTTCCTCAGCTCATCCTATCTTCCAGGCTTTGGTGCTGGAAAACTAGAACTGAAAACAGAGTTCCACTGAAATGGGAGTGGATGTTCGAAGTGACAAAGTGGTAAAAAATTTCTGGGCTCTTCCTGTTTCCGCTGCTCTGGCAAACCTCTAAATCATACCCAAAGGGCAACATTTGCAGCAGCAGAGCTGCTTTATTCCCCCGACTGAATCATTGCTCATTTGCCTTATCTTTAGTAACAATTATCATTTCTCATGCTGTGCAGGCCCAGTGAATCTTAGGTGATGTGGATTCAGGCTGGGTACAGGACTTATGTACACACCCTGCGGTAGAATTGTTAAGTACAAGAGGATGAATCTCAAGGGCAACTCAGAAAACTGAGCAAGTCTCTTTTACAGATTCCTTTTTAGTGCTATCATTTGAATGGATCATTTTGAACATTGAGTCATAAATTTCCAAAAGATTATTTCACTCAAAAAACAAGAACTAGATAATATATGGGATTTTGGTGCCCAGTTATGCACCAATATACAGCAGTCATATTTTCTCATGTCAGTTATAAAATCAATAAATTTGCAGGACAACATGGACATGGAAAAGCAGGGTGAGGCATTTTCACCTATGGATGTACCAGGGCTACCAGTTGTTATATGACTGCTTTTGCTTTGAATACTACAGTGCCTCTTGATGCTGTATAAATATGACCAAGGTTTTCCTTGGTAATTCCTTTGACTTGATAATTCATTCTGCTTAGGCATTTTGCTTTGAAATAACTTTTATTATTGAATTTAAGATGCTGTTTTTATTACTACTAATAGCAACCTATCTCATTCTTTCCCTTCCTTGTTCTTAATTAAAACAAACAAACAAACAAGACAAACCAAACCAAACTACACCAGAGCAAAAGAATTTAAACTCTAATAAATTTTAAAAAGTTTAAATTTAGAAACCTAAAATAGAAGGTTCAAAAATAGAAGGGTAGAAATTTAATTGTTGTCTTTTTACACAATACAGGTTTGGTCCTGAATGTAATTACATGGATAAAGAAAATCTGCCTTTTTGAGCAAGGGATGGATTTTTAATTTTTTTTAATGACCCTGACTGGAACTTTTTGGAAATTTCATTCTTGAAATAGATCTCTTCTACTAACAAAGAGAGCCAAATTTTACCATGGAGAATTACCACCAGGTTATTTGAAGCACTGGGAATTGTCTGTAATTCTGTTATGAAATGAAAATAATTCTGAAACTATCACCTTAAAAAGGTGTATACACTAACTTATTAATAACCATTTCCAAGAACTTGACAAAGTGGGCAAGAAGGTTGCATTAGAGCAGGAGAAATCCCCAAGAAAAAATTTTGCCAACTCTGGCTTTTTACTCCTAGAATCTCCTCAGGATATTAACAGAACTGTGTGAATCACAGGCAGCCCACCAGCCCTCAGGAGCAGCAGAGCACAGCAGAAGAGTTTATTCTGCTCCTCACCTTGACGTTGCTTTTAGTCTGACACCCAGGCAAAATACCACTATTTTAATACATAAATGAATAAAGAAAATTATTCTTAGATGTGCACAGGGGTCCTAACTGGGATACTCAGGTAACATGAGACTTATGTTGATAAAAGTCAGAGGTCATAATATTCCTCTGCCTCCGTTTCTCTATTTTTTACAGTGAAGGATATGACGGGTTTCTTTAATCCTCCTCAAAACTGTTACAGTGATGACTTGACTAGTAATCCCAGATGAATATGAAGATCTAAAGGATTATGTAAATATGAACTTTTTTCTTGTTATTGTGGTGTCTAATACATTGTTCTCTCATCCTCCCTGCCATCAAGCTGCCATCAAATGCCGTTTGTACAATAAATGTATTATGGCCTTAATCCATGTTATTATAACTTTAGAAGCCATAATAGTGTTTCTTACTGGCTTGATAAGTATACCTTGGTAGCTAAATTCAAACTATTTTTCTAATTAAAGTGAAGAGGGCCATAGTTTCCCCTAAGCTTTCTGGTTGTTTGTCAGCACAGAGCTTTCATGGGGTTTAATTCATAGAGCAAAATTTTTCTTAACACTGACTTGGGAGCAGCATTAGCTCCCAAGTAAGAGCATTTTCAGTATTAAACCCCTAGACCTCCCTTTATGCTCAAGATTAAGCAGAATCTCCTTTCTACTGGGGCTAATAATTCCTTTTTATCTGGAGGTAAATGAAACTTAAACACGATAAATACCACAGGAAAAACAAAGCAATGCCGGCTTATTTGTATGTTTATAGCCTCATACAAATGGATAAGTCTGCTCAGTTTTTAATTACTTCTGTTATTAAACCTCCTTATATAAGCAAGAACAGTTTTTGAAGAAAGGAACAAATGTTTAATGTTTCATAGCAAAAATAACTTTCATCAATCACCTGACCTTTCTCAGCTTGCTTTGAGGTTTCTTCAAAGAAAAAAGTCAGTTGGCAAAACTTGGAACTTTCAGATGTCTCCCAGTTTTATTCCTAACTCAAGACTTAAGATACCTAGAAGGGTTTCTGAATTCAGCTGACTATTTTCTGTGCAAGCAAAGAGAAAACAGGAGGAAAAGATGTAAAAGCATCACAATAAATCTGCAAGATTTTTTCACCTTTTATTTTTAGGTTTCTTTGCTTTGTGGGAGGACAGGGCTTTAAGTCTGCCTCCTCCCTGTTAAAGGCAAAAACTGCATTTGACAGCAGCCGGGGAAGCCCCAAAAGGGCTTGGCATGCCGTGCTCTTGTGCTATGCTAGCTGAAATCCCTCCTCTGGTTCAGAAAAGACCTTCAGTTATCTTCACAACTTGCAGATAACTATTGAAAAGAAAGGAGATCATGAGGGTGGTGACCTGAGAAAATAATCTTACTAACAAGGTGTGTAGAAAGTGACACACCTTCACACCAATATGAAGACTGTTATTAGATGGATAGTACTGCATTAAGGAGTATCTCTAACCTAACCTATGGACCATATTCCAGGCAAACTTTCATGCAGTTCTCTATGTACATATTAGTCAGTAGAAATCACAAGCCTCAGATTATTCACTTCATCAGATTAGTTTAGGATTTCATATTTAAAGTAGAAGAGCAGTTATATAGATTCTTTAATAATTTTTTAGAATTCCCGTCTTATTCACTCACGTCAAAACTGTCTATCCAGACCAAAAATGTTAAATTTTATTTTTGCACATGTTTGTGGGACAGAAGTTGGGGGTTTTGGTATGCAAGGTGGTACTATTGCTACTTAAATTGTGTATCTGTTGAAATGCAGGTAATGACTAATCACCAGCTAATACTTGTTCAGAAGTACTATTCCTCCTTTCTTTGACCTAAAGGAATTCTCTCAGTGAATGCTTTATCTTAAGGAGCTTTTAAATGAAAAAAAAAAAAAAATCCATTAAAGCAGACTGTAGTTAAGTATACTTTTGGCAGCTAATATGGTGCACAGGATGGTTAGGAGAATCTGCAACACAGATCCCTACAGATTTATCCACAAAACTGCTGAAACAATGGAAATTCTGTCATTATGTAGCAATTTGGGCTCTGCTCCAAATGGGAGAATTCCTTTCAAAGTGTGCATACTGCAATTGTATTAAGTTGATTATGTTTTAAGTAATTTAGGTGCTTGCTCAAAGTTGCTTGCTCAAAGTTAGCAGTGTCATATGAAAAGTGGGAGAAGATAGTGAGAGGAAGGGGATTAGGACTTCCAAGGTAAAATGAACAGCACAGTGGTAAGACAGGGCAGGAAAGGAAACTGCTGTACCAGGGAGTGCCCCACAGGGAGCTCTCCAGAATCAGCTTTAATTAATGTTCCAGTCCACAACCCTTGTACAAAAGCTGAGATCTGATAGAGATTGCTAATAGCATAATGCTATCCTTTATCATTTTAACTCAAAGGAATATATCATGAATAAAAAGAATGACATAGAAGACTGGAGTAATAGAAATGGCCCAAAGTATCATAATGTAGAAAGGCAAGGCCAGGAATGTATGGTTACTTAATGTAACCTCTAATCATAAAGTAGGTAATAGATTACTAAGCAAGAGAGGGACCTTGGGGCAATCCCAGAAATAATATCAGACATGAATATTTTGCAGCCATGGAAAAGAAGAGTATATAACCAGAATTTATCAGATATGTTTTCAACAGAGCGAGGGTATAACTACACAGACCAGCAAAGCCTCCTCTTAAAGACAATAGCTTTGCTTAGGAAATGTGATTTCAAATGGGAAAAAAGGGCACAGAAGGGCTGCAAAACTGGTGATAGGGAGACAGAACCTATGATACTCAGCAAGTGTGAAAGGCATTGTTTCATTCAGCCAAACAAACTGGAGGCTGTGAAGGGAGAGAAGTGCTCTGTATAGTTAGAAGGCTATATGTTAACTCTAAGGAAAGAAAAAAAAAAAAAAAAAAGAAAACAAAGCAAACCCATATATACTGAGCAGTACAACAAATAGTTTTAAAATGGCATAGAATAATTCCTGATGGGAATTTGGACATTGGCTCATTAAAGTATTTGGGTTCAGGAAATACAGAAGAGATGGAAGGAAAAACCAAACCCAACGGCTTCCAGAGCGCTACAGCTGACACCTTTAAGGAATGTCTCTTGTTTTCTCTTGTGACCAGCTGGAAGTTGGATGTAGTTTGGGGGGCAGACATTTTCATCTTGATGTGAGAGCAAGTAGGTAGGGACTTTATCAACAAGTGACAAAATTAATTATAATATGTATCACTTGTGTTAGTTTCTTGTACATTTAAACAGGGATTGAGAAGAAATTTCTGTGGAGATCAGTCAGGTTAAGACTTAAACTTCCTATTTGCTTTCCTCCTAGTATCAAACACAAGATATTTTCATTAAGTTTTGCAAGCTGGAGATACTGCACTTTAGCAAAAGTGAAAGGCGATCACAGGCTTATTAGCCAAATATGGCAAGATGATCCTGGCATTGCCAGACTAATATCTGGAAATGTCTGGAAATATCTATAAATTTAAGGCAGTCTTTACAAAAGAAAATAGTCCATTAAGGTTTCAGTGACTATTACAGAAAAGTAAGTCTCTAAAGCTGTTCCTTTCTACACATTTTCAGCTGGTAAATTTACTTCTCAGTGACAGTTTACTTCCTCAGACATAAAGTCAATGTCAAAAAATGCCATTTGAAATTTTTGAGAGTCCATTATAACTGTCTTTTAAGTTTCCTTGATTAGCACAGAAAATATGGAACAGCTATTAAACTGCTGTTCCCCTAATAAACATTAATTATAAGACAGCAGGTGATTAATCACTGATAATGAGCTATAGATGACTTTTAATGGTCAGCTAATAGTGTCATGGGCCTTTAATTCTGAAAATAATTAAAATTAATATCAGATTGTATGGTGAATACACATGCTAAAATGTTCTTACGGTCTGAAAGGCAGACACCCAAATATAGAAGGAATATCTTTTCCTGTGGCCATGACACTTACTAACTCAGTGCTCTAGGCATGTGCAGAAGGGGAAACATAAATTATTGATTTAAGGACTGTTTTAGACAGAGCATGGATTTGGATTATAATTTACGGCTGTTGTTTTTCCCACTGCAGGTAAAAGTCCTAACCAGCATTTTGCAATTATTCTCCTTTGTTGTTCCTGGCACAAGAAATCCTGAATTATAGCATGGAGAGTGAATCCATAAGGGGAAAGAAATCTTTTCCATCACTTTTCCACTTCTAGAACAACCTATAGATTATCATTAAGGCACTCCCATGAAAATAGAGATGTGACTTGCAGTCTCTCCCCGGTTGCAAAGAAAATGTAATCCTGGCCTTTCCTTCTTAGATGGCTACAAATGCTGCTCTGTAAGGTTCAGTCTTTACAGGAGGAAGAGCAGTTCTTTAACTGAAAGAGAGTTACAGCCCTATAAGGAGATCCAAAACCATCAACATTTTGCACCTTAATATTGCTCAGAATGAAGCAACGTACTTGTTTTCACTTCCTATCCCATTGGGTCATGTCAACATCCTGGAATTCACGTGGTTTCTGGGAACCAAACTCTGCCATTGTATTTCTGGGAAGTTCTCTCTACCCTGAGAGGTGCTTAGCACAGATTGCTTCCCTTCTTTAGGGCTACATTTTCTCCCAGGACAGGTCTAAGCTTTGTGTTCAAACAGGTTTTACCCATACTGAGTAGTTCCTTCAGTATCTTTTATCCCATACTGTGTTTGGCACTGGTTGGGGAAGTGTTAATTTGCCATGTCCAAAAGTGTGTGAATGATCATATAGCACACGCAAATGCAGGATGGTATTTGAGCCCATGTCCTGCCTCTCTTCATTTCCTATTGCAGGTAAAGTCTTTGGTACCTACCTTATGTCATTGCAGATTCTGGAATCAGGGTCTGTTTATTAGGGTTTACCAGGATTGTGTCAAAACTTTTCTTTTAAGGAGTCTCTTGGTCTAAATTCATGGTCAAATTAAGAATTCTAATGTTACAGCCATATAGAAAATCTGGTTGATATAAAATTAAAGAGAATTTGAGGAATATAAGTTTTATAAATTTTTGGTGTTTTTTTTTTTCTGTGGGGTTTGTTTTGTTTGTTTTGTTTTGCTTTTGGAGTGGTTTTTTTGGTTTGTTGGTTTGTTTGTTTGTGGGGTTTTTTTGTTTGTTTGTTTTTTGTTTGTTTGTTTGGGGTTTTTTTTGCTATGTAAAAGCTGCCAATGGGTATCAGGTTTAAATGTCAAAAGCAAAAGAATCAGTTCACCAAAGTGGGAACAGATGGGAATTCAATGTTGAAATAGTCTTGGTTTTGCAATTTTCATACTTTACACTGTCCTTTTTTATTTTTTTCAGTACCTGCCAATATGCCATTTTGTCTTGCCTTGTATTAAATCCTGATCAGTCAAACAGGTGAACAGCTTTACAAATGTCACCAGACAAAATTAAGCAAATTTGTCTGCCTACATGAGCAGTTGCTTTATTTGCAAGCTTTTCTGAGAGCTCACGTGAGCTTGTAAGGTCTTGGCACCTGATACAGGAATCATGAAACTGAGTTTTATTCTAAATTTACACCAGAGTTATTCCATGCACATCACTGGTGAAGCTAATTTCACTTTGCTTTTTGAATTAGCAAAATATTCTCAGTAAATGTAAATGAGCAACTTGAAAAGGTCATAGAAATTAATTTAGGAAGGGAAAGTGAAAGGGAAAGAGAAAATCAGGGAGCAGAGATACAGGGAAGAAGAAGCAGGAGTGAAGAAAAAGAAAAATATTAAGAAAATCAAGAAACATAAGAGATAGGTAGCAAAGAGCAGAACATAAAAACAGGAAGGAATGTATATAGAAAGATAACATCATTAGAAACCACCTTTCACACTGTTGTAGATTGAATTCCTGTGCTTTATTTTTTGATTTTGTTTTATGGATTTTCTTATGGATTGTGGCTTTTCAATGGATTTTTTTTATATTTCACAAGATTAAAACATAAAATAAGACGTAAATTAATACCATCATTCAGCTGACAGTGTTCACACTTTCAGGTGATGTCCTGAAAGTCAAATTATGAAATTATAATCTTCCATTTCAATATGCCTTTGCAACGTTGGAAGGTAATACTCTAGCAAAAAGAAAATGAGGAATTTTTGTAAGTCACAGTTGTACATAAAAGAAAATCAATCATGACCCTTCTTCAGCAAAAGTACCATCTTTAAGGCTGAATATTTGACAATACGACACCTATAGCTATTGATGATTTATGTACTTATTTTTTAATTAAAAATTATTTCATGCGAGGACATACAGGAAAATGGAAATTTTCGGGAAAATTGATGAGCATTGATATGACCTTACTGCTAGATTTTTGAGAAGACATAAACCCAACTTTCTAACTGCTTCTAGTCATTAAAGAAGTGTTGTGCTGTAAAGCGCCCATTGGGTGCAAAAAATTACATTCTGCCTACTGACAATTGCCTCTTCTATTTCAAACCTCAAGGCCTGCTTTTTACGTGTTGCTAAATCCATCACATGCTTATCTACCTTGCTGAATTGTCACCCTGATCATTTATTAACTCAGCTAAAGAAGTGTCCCAGTTTTAATCAGCGTGATGGCAATTTGACTTCTGTACAAAATACAAGAAAGTATTGCACATAGGATCCAGACCAGAATTTCAAAAGCTAATCATTCAAGAAAATGAAACTCTTGGTTTCTTGTGTTAATTAGTCCTCTGTCTCAATGCACATTTCTTGTATGCTGTGAAACACATTTTAACAAAATCAGAGGATACTCTTCCATTGAACAGTTGAGTACTTGCATAGTTTTAGACATGTGCAAAGCCTAATCAGCTCTGAGCTGCAGATATACGAATTACAATTTTTATTTATAAAGGGGACGGAAGCTCAAATTTCTTGATTGGTCTTCTGCCAACACTGAAGCTGGAGATTTAGAATAATGTTGAATCATTTCACAAATGCTTAATTGCAAAGGCAAGTGATTAGAGCATCCTTAACTCTTTTTAAAGATAGTCATGTTGAAACAGAAACTAAGTCTTATCAAGTAATAAGGTGATTGTCAGTGGAAAAGATAATGTGTATGTGCGAGATGATACTGTAATCAACAACCCCAAGAGCTCAAGAAGCCGCAGCTACAGCTACAGTGGCTCATGAAAGCACTGTGGGATCCTGGAGGAGAAATGGCAAAGTACAGCAAGATCACTTCCATTTTAGTAATAGGGCTGCAATTAGGACAGGATTGCTTTTTCCTTGTTTTGCCCTGTAATTACATATAACAGCCTTGATAAGATTAAGTGCTGTGATAAATTCTGCATTTTTTGCTTAGCTGAAAATGGGAGCTGTGTTTTTAGATAACCAGATAATTTAAAATCTCATCATCAAGCTCATGTGTCAGGACTTATCCAAAGATTGAAATCAGTCAGATTCTGTTTCATGTTCAGGCATATCATTTTTGCAATGGAAAGAGACATAATGCTTCCATAGCAACACATTAAATACATCAAGTCCATGCCTTGAGAGCTACTGACATTAGTTTAACATAAATTCTCAACAATTTGTGTGAGAAAGGGTTGCTTCAAAGATATATGTGTGTGTGTGTGTGTGTGTAAATGTGCAAGTACATCTGGTATTTCTTACTGATGATTAAGCAAATCTTACTCTATATACCAGTGAAGCTAAAGACAGCCCCCCCCATCTCATGTATTGTACAAAGTCTGTTAATAGAGGGACATTTAATAGCTGTACAAAGTGTATCTTAATGAACCTTAGGATGGTATAGCTTTCCTAGTAATTGCTGACAACTATGTTGCTTTACGTTTAACATCATGCATGCTTATCAGAGATGCCATTGACTTGTACTTGTTCTGTTTATTGATTACTTAATTAGTTTCCAAGATAGCTAATCAGGGACAAATTCAAGTGTTTAAGCATCTCTTGCTGTGTCTCACTTTGAGCACAAAATGGAGGAGCATCTGTGTTACTTGGAGAAATAAATTAACACCACTGAACTGAACTAGATTAAATCATGATATAGGGTACAAAGTTTATATAAAAATATGAAAGTAACTTGGGGGAAGCTGGTATGTTACCTCATCCTCCAAAAACTTATGGGAAAGAGGGTTTTATTGGCTTCCCAAGTGATAATGCAGAGATCATTTTTTCCTTTTCCTTCCATGCTGTTGTTTACTAAATGTAGCCTTTAACAGCCAGGATAAGAAGGTTTTTGCTCACAACAACCTCCGGGGATTTCTCTGTCACAGAAATAAAATCAAGCAAATGTCAACATTCTTAGCAAGCATTGTACATCACAGTTGAAACTGTGTCTATAATTGACTGTGGAGGGTGCTATCTGTCTCAAAAATTTAAACACTGAACATAAGCTCACACAGTGTTTTATTTTGACAAACCCAAAATTATTTGTCTGTAATGTGCCCTTTTAAAGTGGTATTGAGTGTCTATCTTGAATAAAAATTTCAGAAAATATTGAGAAGAAAAGCAAAGTAGTATTCACTTAAAAACTTGATATTAAATGTATAGGTTTTCTGAGAGACTGTGATCCTTAATTAGTTGTTCAGCATACTTGATGCAGATTCACATTACTTGGGCTTATTGAATCTGCTTTATAAAGCAAAAGGCTTGGTGTAAAAAAACCAGTTTTTCTCAGGTTTTAATGAAGTATTTTATGTTAATATAAGAAAGGACCTCTATTGCTACATAACTAACATTTTTACACAGAATTCATCATAGAATCAAAGAATCATAGCATGGTTTGGGTTGGAAGAGGACCTTGAATATCATCCACTTCCAACCTCATGGCCACGGAGAGGGACAGCTCCCACTAGACCAGGTTACTCAGAGCCCCATCCAGTCTGGTCTTGAATTCATGTCTTCCTGTGGCCTCTGACAGTTTTGCCAGGTGTTCAATGTACTTTTTACAATTCTTTTTGGAAGATGATCAGAAAAACACAGCACATTAGAAGGGATCTGTCCAAGCTTAACACATGATTTTTAGCCCTTTTCCCAATATAGACTGAAGAGTCCAGTGCACAAGATTATGTCTTTATTACCTGAGAAACTGCTCTGTTATGATACCTACAGCTGTTTAATATGAGCACAGAGCAGCAGTAGTCAGGGCTCCTATTGTATCTTGTAGGCAAGAGAGATGATAAGATTCAATTGACAATCAATCTCAAATTTAAACTCAAAGGACACTAAATCAAGACAGAACTTTAATAGAAGTCAGTAGAGAGGAAAAGTGGAGGAAGATAGAAGAAAAAAAAATTTTCTGAAAATCTGTCCAAAAAATAATTTGGCACAAGTGAGACTTTGAAATAAGGAATATTTTAACTGTTGCCATAAAATCTATATATCACATTTATTCTCAACAAGTATACCAGCCTATGTTTAACTTACACAGATATATGATTTCTTTTTTTTCTAATGCAACATGCAAACTCATCTATATGTTATTTAGTAATAGCGGATGCTACTAAAATATTGATTCCTATGTTAATCACTATTCCAAAAAATAACAAAGCTAGAAGTAAGCATTCCTGAATCTACCACTTGAAAGAAGCTATACCTTCTAATTACCACTGACCAGTATTTTTCCTGCTATTCTGAAATCAGTCAGAATATAATATCAATAGAATTCATGATTTTGAAACTCCTTAAGTTGAGTAGTGACATTTTTTGATAAGTCTGACTTTTCCTGAACTACTTTTGCTACTGAAACCGGTAAGGATCCAAATTTAATTCAGATTTATGTTTGCATGAAAAAAAATCAGCATTTTTTATAGTATTCCTATTAAAATACATAACCAGGATAGATAACTCCTATATATGGGTAATTTTATAATTTAACAAATCTATGGGTTATTTTATTATTTGAAATCAAATTTCATATGAAAAATTGATTAGACTGAATTCAGCAACTCTTAGAATAAAAATGTTTGTTGTTTGAATAAATGTTAGAATAAAAATGGCCATTTTCATTTAACTACAGCAACAAAAATTAAGTCAAGATGCTTCCAGTGAATACCTCTGGTGACTTGATTTCTTCATCTACTCCTTCTTGAAAATAAAAAAGGATAATAGTTTCATAAATACTGAACGTAAATTCAAATAAGCATAACAATGTGGGATGTGGAGCAAAAGCAATTCTGTAAATACTACCATTACACTGTTGGGTTTTGGGTTTTTTTTGGAGGGGAGGTTGTTTTTTGGGGGGTTGTTTGTTTGTTTTAACCTGGTTTATTTTAACTTCAAAAGAATCATTATCATTATAACTAGCAGAAGAGAGTCTTAAAATCATATGTTTGAAAATGAAGCATCTCCTGAAAAAAACCCCAAAACACGTGTTGATTTTTCAACACAGTAATCTCCTAAAATATTTGTTGATAAAACACAGAGAACACAGAAACATGATGGCATTGAAGTCTGACAAAGAAAAAGAAATAATATGGAAGCTTAAGAATAGCTACTAATAGAATCAGAAAATTGGAAGAGTGCAAGATTTGTTTGTCAGTATTTATGTGACTTGCATAGCCTGATCTTGCAGTAATTTGAAGGCATATAATACAAGAGTCAGTGCAGGGTCATTATAATCCTCTTGAAAACCTGAACTATAGACCAAAAGAGTAAAAATTACTTTTGCCAGTCATTTGTTCTCCCAAGTATACAGTGCATATGAAGCGTCATTTACTGTCAACACCAAGAGATTTCACAACACATTAAGACACTACATATTACCACAAGGCTGTCCAAAAACCATTGGATCTAAAGGATGAAATTGGTGAGTCTATTTGTCTACTTGTAGTAAACTCAGGTTCCAGCTCTGAATAAGACAAACCTAGAGACAATGGGAGTTTCAAAACATTCAAACTAGGAACTGGGATGTAGATGAATATTTCATCATTTTATTGTTATGGATGAATAATTATTTTCCAGAAAGACATCTAGTCAAAACGCTGATTTCCAAAAATAACCTGTTGCACTTCATTTCTTGATGCAATATCACACATTAAAGAGATGTTCTGAAAAGCTGAAAAATAGTAACTTGTTAAAATGCCAGTCTAAGATGCTCAGTGTTATCGAAAGCAGGATCTTAGTAGTTCCCTTAACTTCACTGAAATTCTTCCAATCTACAAGCTTAAAATGGACAAAAATACGACCTACTTAATAAAGACCCGGTAGTTAATTACAGTCAGTCTCAAGTCTCAAATCATCTTAACCTAATAATCTTTCTGCCTCCCCCTCCCCCCCAGCTTTAAAAGAGCTACATTCCTTGTGCATGGACAGATATTTCAGAAGGGAATGACTTTCTGTTCTCCCTGGTGCCACTCAGGAATCACACAGAGGTGACAATAGCAGGACTGCTTCAAAAAATTTCCAGAACAGCCAAGAACAGGAGACTCCAGCAGCACAAGCAGTAGCAGGGTAACATTGTCTCCCTCCATTTGCCAAGAGCATTTCTAAGACAATACTCTATATCCTCGGAAATGTCAGGATTTTTTGGATTGCCAGCACGGCAAGCCCATGGTTTAGAAAAAGTCATCTAGTGTAGTGTAGTTTAATTTCAAATCTACCCCAAGTTTCCTGTCCCTGCTAGTGGATGCTTACATAGATTAGATTGTCCTGCAAGATGTACTTCATGTACATCTGGTTTTAGTTGCAAAACTGTCTTTATTGGTGAGCAGCTTTTCTCAGTACAGTAGCTATCAACTCCACAGCTTCTGGAAAATCATACTGTCTTTTATTTAAAGAAAAAACAATCCACTAACAACAGATGTCTTGAATATTTTTTAGACTTGATAAATTAAAATTCTTCAGTCTATGCCTGATCAGCTATTTAATACCCTTCCAACTCCTCAAATTATTGAATTTTAAATATTCAAATAAATTTCTTTGCTCAATGTAATTTTTAGAAAGCTAAACGACAAATATCTATCTGAGATTTGATCATGTTTTGCAAAGATTTAGTACTGAGGAAGAGCAGAATTAAAAAGAAAAAAAAGAATAATAATGTGGGGTTTTTTTAAAAATCCCAAATTATTATTCATTTTCCTTTGCTTTTCAACAGTTATGGGAATAATTGTAAATCCACTTTGATTCTCATCAAGCAGAAATCATTCTCATGTTAAATTTACCTTTTCTTAATAGAATTTTAAATCCTGGTTTTTTACTACAGTGTGTTAGCTGTTTATTCTTTTATGAACATGCATCAAAAATGCATTTTCTTAGCTAAGAAATGAATCTCAGGAAAAAACCAAAACAACAACAACAAAAGCGAAGTTTTTGAGAACTGTACTCTGTTGTACTTTTAGTTGATGCAGCAGAAATATCTGGAAGACATCGTTTGCAAAACTGAATTCCTTGAAAATTTTAAACTGTCCAACTTGCCATGTCTGCAAACATAAATGTTTTTGGAGTCATGAACATAAATGTTGGTTTCTGTTCATGTGTAATGAGAAAAATGAGAACTGTTCATAGATTCTAAAAGATCTTAGCGATCAGTGTTTAATGCAATTCCGTACGTGTCAACATGAAAAATCTCATTATTTTCTTCAGTCTGCTTAACAAGAAATGCAGGGTCAGCAGAATTAGCCCTTCTGTACAGGTGGTCCTGAGGCTGTTCCAGTCCAACCTGAGGGCTGCTCAGCAGCTGCTGCCCAGAGGATTCCACAGCACAGCACTGATGCTGCTTAAACAGCATTAACTTTAGCCCAGTTACCATGCTAAAAATATGATGCTGCAGAGAAAAATTGATTTTTGGCTGTTAAAGCCCTGTCCTCCTTTATGCTGAGAAAGCTCAGCTGAATACCCACGGAGATGCTTCTGAGGTCTATTAAGAAGAAACAGCATGGAGCTTGCAGTCACATCAAAGATACTGTATCAGATCAGTGCTACATAACAAATTACTACAGTCTTAAATGGTGAGGAAAACACAGTGTGAATAAGAGAGGCTGATATAATTAATGTTTCCACTTTAATAGTTATCATTTGGAGAATTTTAGTTTCACAGTAGGTAAGCAGCTTGAAGAAATACTTTTATTGTGTATTGTATTTTAGTGTTGACTCACAGACTGTTGTTTGATAAATCAAGTTCCAGCATTGATAACGATATTCAAAAGTATAAATATCCACATCTGATCTTTTTTACTTGTCAGAGAACTGTATTTCTATGTTATACTCACTTACTTTTGAAAAGCTGGTTGATTTCTGTGGAGTATAACTAACATCCAAGCCTTTTGAGGGTATGTTGGGGTTTGGGGAGTCTGTGATTTGGTTGAGGGTTTTTTTGGTTTGATTTGGTTTGGTTTGGTTTGGTTTGGTTTGGTTTGGTTTGGTTTGGGTTGGATAGTTTGGGGTTTTTTGGGGGAGTTGCTATGTTTTGTGCAAGCAGGAACATAGGAACAAACAGTTTCAAGATCAAAAATGTTCCTGCTAATGTCTCTGCTTATGAAAACGCCCATCATGCTGTAGGCACTTCTGTCTGAGATTTTTTCAAAGAAATCCTCCCATTTATACTTCCTGTATTGACAGGGGGCATGCTCCAGTCATGCCAGACTCTTCTGAGAGACAAGAGCAGTGGACATAAGCTGAGAAGTGTGGATTCCATCTGAACACAAGAAAAACAAACAAACAAAAAAGCAAACAAACAAACAACTTTTTTTTTAATGTGAAGCTGTTTAAACACTGTCACAGTTTGTCCAGAGAGGTTATGGAATTTCTTTGGAGATATTCAACAGCCATCTGGTCATGGACCTGGGCAAATTATCTAGCTGGTGGTGTGTGAACAGGAGGGGTGTACTGATATCAAGAGGGATGACATCAAGAGGTCCTTTCCAACCACAAAAATTCTGTGGTTGTAACTCTATCTCCATATTGTGACAAACCAGGTGTGAGCTGTGCAGCTTCTAGGTACTGAAATAGTTTAGTGAGTACTTGCTTGGAATTGCTGCACCACAACCATCATGCAGAAGTTATTTCATCTTCCTTCCATTCTACTCACATCTGAAAATCTGTTCTCTTGTGAAGCCACATCTTTTTGTGGATTTTACGAGCAGCTGAGATACACAGCAGTATTTGTGTTGAAAGGCAAATATGAGTGCAAGGTGATGGCAAGCAATATTAATCTGATCTTTACAGTTTTTGAAAGGTACCTACAATGTGTGTGCCAGGGAGCCCCAAGAGGCCAGTTGATCCACAGGGCAGGATGAGCTGGGAGTTGAGAGTAAGTATGGCATGGGCAGGGCAGGGCAGTGCCCTCCCTCATGATGCACCTGGGCAGAGTGGTGGGAGACAGAATCCATAGGAAGTCCCGGACAGGATGGAGTGACAAGTCAAGTCCAAGGTGAGCCCAAGGAAGCCCTCAGGAAGGGAGAAAAGACAACTTACAAAGTAGGTGCAAAGTCTATTTAGGAAACCCACAAACCAGGACATCAGGAGGCAGGTCTGAGCTCAGGGACACCTACAATTTAACTCAAGGCAGCTCTTCATTTGCAGGCATGAGCTTGAACAAAACCCCGGCGCCCATGGGCAGGGTGGGTAGATGCTGACAGTAGATGCTACTTTTACGTAGTTTGCATTTTACCAAGATCTGAAACAATTTTCATCAAACCATTTATTTTTGTAATTGTGTTTGGTGCCTACAGTTAGAAGTATTTATCAAACGTTAATACAACATGTTTATCCTTTTCATTAGTTTTCTTTCCTCCCTTAAAAGTATGAAGTGACTTTAATTTTTTCTCTTGGTAGCTGGCAGTTCTATTGCATGTACAGAGTTTTAAAGAGAAATCCATGTATTTCTTTGTTAGTTCTTTCTATTATTATTATTATCATCATTATTATTATTATTATTTTGATGTACAAAAGATATGAGGTAGGAACAAACCGCTTGTTTTGATGAATTTTCTTAGAACTTCTCAGAGTCCCATAAAAAAAAAAAAAAAAAAAAAAAGCGCACAAGGCAAATTCACACACCAAGGTATTTCTATTTTTTATTCTACATTGTGTGAAATAGGGTGCTCAGAGGTAATTCGCAAAAGACTGGCTCCCTGATCACCAAAATGTTACACCACTTATATATGATAACAAAAAAAGTATCAGTCTTCAGTACAGATTACGTAACTTTTAAATTAATTAACATTCAACCCGCATTTGTTGGTTGTATATCCTGCTCAGCATTCTAATTTGTATGAATATGCAGTTCTTCCCTTCATTTGAGTCTAGGGTCTGTTTTGAGTAGGTGGCCAATGAGTCCCAACCTGCTCCTTCTCGAATTACCTTTCCCCCAGTTTCTTCTCAGTTCTGCTGACCTCACTCCTGGTGGCTCCCGTCCAGACAGCCCATTCATCTTGGGATTGTCTTCACTTTTCCTTGAAACAAAAGATTAGCCAAGCATACAACATTAATGATGCAATTGCTTAATCATAACTGTCTAGCTAGAGCTACTAATGAACAGCTAAAATCAAAGTGCAAAGTTTTTAAAATACAGAGGTTTCAAATCTTGAGGGGCTTAATATCAACTTTAGTAGACATAGGTCATGACCTGGTACAGCACAATGTAAACAAATGAGGAACAATGTGTTGTAAAAAGAGACATGTAGATATACAGGGTCCAATTAATCCTTAGATGTTGAACTAAAACTAGTGGGTTTTAGCCTCTTCAGCCTTGATTTTTATTAGAAATAAATAAATAAATGTTGTCCACTGAACCAGCTTTTCAAGGGCTCTTATTCTAGTTGTCATGCAGTTTAAATACACAATGAACATTCATTATAGCAACATTAATCTGGCAGACATTACACTTCAAATAATGGCTGCCTGCCTTAGTTCCTGGTTTCTCCTTTTTTAAGCATTAATTACATGTGTCAACAACAATCAATTTCGAGTAAGATAATTGCAGGTATGAAAAAGGTTACCCTTTGCAAATAAGTACTTGAAAGATAATGTCTTCAAAGTATTAGGATTTTATTTACTTCAAATGCTTCAAGAATTTGTTGGACATCCCTAAGTTTAATTATATATCCAAAAGAGACTGTCCATTATAATTTTTTGTGTGTATACACTTACCATAATAACTAACAGATTTGTTTGGGGATTTTTTCATAGCAAACAAGACAGGCAGATTTTGTTTGTTTGTTTGTTTTGGGGTTTTTTTTGGGTTTTTGGGGTTTTTTTTTTGTGATTTGGAACAAAGTTATAGATACAGATACTTGGATATTTATAGAGATAAAGATATAGATATTTATTCCACTCCAATATATTAAATAAACTACTCAGTGGTATTCCTTTTCAGCTACATCTAACACTTTTTGTCAGGCTGCCTCAATTACAATAATTTTGATAACAATTTCTAGTGCCAAAACTATTGCTCATGTATTTCATCACATAAATGTTCGTCATTCTGTTAGCTATGGATCCAGTGTATATTTCAGGGTTCACAAGCATGTCCTCATCCACAAATTTTGCTTGGCTTGTTTTTCTAAATATTTCTTGTTTTAGTTTCCCTTACTTATAAAGTCAAATCAAGTGTGTCTTTGTCATCCAAGACAGATTTTTATAAATATTGTTAAAACCAAGAAATGCTATTTTAATGCAGCATTTCATTATTTTTATGGACAGAAGGTCTCTCCAAATATCTTACACTTTTTCAAATTAGAAATCTTCTTGAGCTATTCATAACAGACGTAATAGAGAGCTGATCAGCATTTTGAAGTGATAATACAGTTTCAGAAGCTGTAAGAGAGGCTGCTTTCCTGTCACCACATCCTTCACAGTGGACTTTTCCAGGTTCTTCAGTTTTTCTTCTCAGGTCATGTTTTAAAATCTTGTGATAATTTCACATACCTGTAGCTAGTATTAACCTCGTAGGTCCTTCCAGTTTCTCTTTGGTCTTAGATTTGTCCAAGACCCATCTCCTGGATGAAGCTTCACCAACGTCTAGAATGTTCCCTTATAAAACATTTCTTTAAATCTGTCAGAGTGCCATTGATTCATCTTGAAACAAAAGCATGATGCTTTTTTTTGGGCCAATATGCAGTTTGTGGGTCAGTATAATGTCTAGGTAGTTTTTTTACTGCACTGCTGCATACTTATATTTTTCCAAATATTTAATAATCTGCTCCTTAGAGCAGAATTCTTGTTCTTTTTCAGCTCAGCCATTTGTACCACATGGTAGGTCTCTGGAAAGAAGAGCCTGAATAGTTATAGAGCAAGCATAGTGTTCTTTAAATAGAGGAAAACAGGTAACTATTAATGGTAAAATTAAATTTAAAAAAAAAAAAAAAAAAAAGAGAGAGAAAAAAAAAGTCTGAGACAAAGCTTGCTTCAGAGTATTCAGAACAGCCCCAAACCATAATTACATTTTTTTTTTACCAGAGTATTAGAACAGCCCCAAACCATTATTACTTTTTTTTTTTTGCCAAAGAAAATTATTCTTTTTTAAACATTTGTGATTATACTTATGATACTTCATGGAGTATTTTTTTTTTGCATACATTGAGTTCAGGCTAAATTCCAGGAAAAATGGTAAGGAAAACTTCTTGAACTTTTGAACTGTAACATATTCAAAGTAAAAAATGGTAGGATTATGAGACTTCCTTCAGCAGCTAAGTGAATACATTATACATCGTCAGTACAAGTTTTATATTACATAGAATTTCCAAAGCCTTTTCTTTTTTCCCTAGAATGTTTATTTTAACTATACAGAGAGGAACATATATTGCTATAAATACTTTTCTGTCTGACTGTGTCTCCACTCTATCAGTGATGTATTTAGGGTATTTGGAAAAGACTGTTTGAAAAGTTTCCCCTGTGATAACTTGTTTTGAAATAACTAAAGCTGACAATGAACTGAAGAGCACAGTAAGATAAAATGGATAGCAAATATTGAACTCAAGTGTATAGCAACCTCCTTTGTTAGCTGCTTAAAGCATATAAATATATGGCAGCTCATTATAAGACCTTATCTGATTTAAAATTATGAAAGGGTTTTTTAAAAGATAATGACTTTTTACTCATGTAATCTTCCAACACAGTGCATTAATAAACATCTAGTACTTTCAGGAAAGGTTGATAATTAGTTGTTAGGACTTAGCTGCTAATGACAGCTATAAAGAATATATTCTTAATTTATATTTTATGCAGGTACTAATGGTTAAAGTTAGAAGAATAATTAGCATAATAGGACACGATGATTCATGCTGTTATTGATATTGTTGCAGTCAACTTTATGCTTCCATGCCAAAATTGTTGTATTTTTATTATTTTGGCTAATGGTGTGCAACCCTTACATCAGACTTCTGTCTAGACAGTAACAACTTTTATAAAATATTTACTAAGAGTCTCCATGACCCAGGATTTTTCTTGAAGCTTAGTTTTTCTCACTTATTTTCACTTTAGAGACTGAGAGCTACTGAAAATGTGGTGTGATTTTCTGATTTGGAGACCTTGAATTATCTTCTCCTGGAGGCTTTATTTTTCTGAATGTTACTTTCAATATGCAGATTATACTGAGGAATGGAAGAATTTTAGCATATTGTGTTTATTAGTCATAAAGAGGGGGCAGAGTGGTGAGAGCTGTAAAGTTCATTTCACATAAGCAGAAATCTAGCTGCAACAAAACCAATGAAACCAGACATCTTGACTAGAAAGAATATATTATTTTTTCTAGTATATTTATTCTATCAGACCTGAGGCATTAAGAGTTAAATAATCTTTCATGTGGGGAATACCTGTGCAGAGCACACTAAAATCTGCCAAATTCTAAACAGGTTTTACTCTCATTTAAAAACTGCCTATCCATATAATTAAATATTATAATGGTGATCCACCACAGTCATTTCTCTGGAAATGGGAGGTCCAGAGGGTAAGAACATGCTCCATACTTCTGGGATGATCTAGTTCAAGTGTGATGCAGAGTGGTTATGTTTAGACGCACATGGAGAAAAAGAGAAGGAGAGGCACATCCTGACATCTAAAGCAACAAATTGGCATCTAAAATAAAAGAATGTCCAGACTGTGGAATTTTTTTCAAGGAATCTTCACTCTAATAACATAGCTATATTTCAGTGTGATGATATTTGAACACATAAATGCTATTATGTGGGCATCTAGTTTGGTTAGGCTGTTGGACCCATATTTGTACTGAGCTCACATCTTTGAATTTCAGAGGAAGGAAAACCAGATACAATGCAGGGAAGAAAACTCAATAACAGGAGCTTATAGTATGCTCACATCCCATCCAGAAAAAATAAGCAATCAGAAACTAATATGGCTTATGAACCACATCTGCCCTGACTGCTAGATGTAGCTTTTGATTAAGGAACTGGTAAACAGAGCAATAATTCACTACGGTTAGAAAATAAATTATGGTATGTGGAATACTGGAGATTTTCTTCAACTACGTAAAAAAAAAAATCAGGAGCAGAGAAAAGAATATTTAAGCGTTTCTTTATTCATTCAAGGTACACTGTGCCCAGGTAAGAGTTCTTACAAGAATGAAAATAACAAGAAAGGAATTTTATATGTACATTTGAGCCAAAGAAAACATCTTTCAAACTCATATTGTATGAGATATTGCTAGCACTATTGGTAGTGCTTGTAAGCATTTGCTACAATTGAAAATGCCAGCTGAATCGATACCCACCAGTGTGCTCAGTAGTTATGAGAATCCATGTGTGTGACTTGCCTTGTAGATGCTTCTTGAGAAGGTCTGTTTGAATCAGTAACTTCATGCACATGCAAACACGTGCATCAGCGGGAATATCTGCTATCTATTGTTCATCATTTGTCATTCTTCAGTTTTAAAAAGTTTTAATCATCCAGTGAAGGCAACAGCATTGTTATGTGTCTGAGGGGACCAATAACACAATGTAATGACCAACAAAAAGCTGAATTGAGTGACATTCAAACACCTCATAGAATGAAATATTTACTTTTATTCACTAAATATTTGCTATGACCACACAGCATATTTTTAATGGTTTATTAACAAAAAGAAAGGATATTATCACAATTTTGGGAGGTTGTTTTCTTCTGGGATTTTGGGGATTTTTGGGGTTTTTTAGTGTTTGAATTTAATGTTTAAATACTTAAATTGACCTTTCTAGGTCAAAAAGTTTTCCTCACATTAAAAATATTCAGCCACTGTTTAGTACTAAAGAAATAATTAATTATAATATTTATAATTATAATTAAAATAATTATCATTAATAATGATAATCAAAGTTCAAAGAGGGACAAAGTCAGCTGTAGAGTTGTAGTGAATCATTTTATCGCTGCTTTTTATCTAGCTACAGAAAGAGAAGTCCTCATGGTGAAACATGAATGCTCAACCACAGGAGAGGATCTGATATCACAAGTCATAGTACTGAGATATTTGTAGACATACAGCAGCTTTACACTGAAATCAGGCCTAAAACAAAGAGACAATGCTAAAAATTTGAAGTCTGGAAGTTTAGCTGACAGCCAGGTGGAATAATTTTAAAAATAAGAGAGCTTTTTTTCTTTTTTTTTCTTTTTTCTTTTTTCTTTTTTCTTTTTTCTTTTTTCTTTTTTCTTTTTTCTTTTTTCTTTTTTCTTTTTTCTTTTTTCTTTTTTCTTTTTTCTTTTTTCTTTTTTCTTTTTTCTTTTCTCTTTTTTCTTTTTTCTTTTCTCTTTTTTCTTTTTTCTTTTTTTCTTTTTTCTTTTATTTTTTATTTCAGGCAGACCTCTATCAAATTGGCTGGCAAAAAGCCTGGAGATCTACGGACCTGATATTTAGTTTAGTTGCTACAATCTTCTTCCTAGTATTTAAAAAAATAACTAACAATGGACTGAATTTCCCAATCCCATCAGAATTGCTTTAAAATAACAGGATGGTGAGGAATCCTGTTTTATGCATGTCTTGTTTTATGAAATAAAAAATAAGCTGTAACCTTTCTGCTAGGAATCAGTAACAAAGAAGGCTATGCTGAGAATAGCTAGAGGATCCCCTATAAATTTAATCAATAAGTGTGTTTCAACCTTTACTTGGAAACCTGGAAAAACTGACTATCTCAACTGGGCAGTCATGAAAGCTGATGTTTTCTCCTCTTGTGAGCTCTCAGGTGGGAACAAAAAACCTTATTGATGGAAAAGGAAAAGAAAATGGATTTTGGAAATAATAGCCAAGGATACTAACAAATAAAAGAGATTTATTAACAGCCTTGCAGTTTCTTGGGCAGCAGGTTTTTCTTTGTATTCCCATTTGTCAGAAAGAGCAAAATAATGAAAGACCTTCCATGTGAATTGACTGAAAAAAATTAGGTTTTGATTTAGAATTTTTTGTTAATTCAGTCTCAGTTCAACTGAAATTGACCTACACCACTCAAAAAAAAAAAAAAAAAAAAGCTGCATTTTACTTTTTAAGGCAAGTTGCTCAAAATTATTGAAACACATATTTCCAAAATCAGGTGAGTTTTCTTCATCCTTTACAGATGCAGTGTCATCTCAGTTATACCACTATGGCATAGATGCCTTTAGATGCATGAAGTTCACTGGATCTGAGGACCCTTGACAGGATCTGTTATAGAAACACAAAATTACAGGCATCTCTTCAGACTGAAAAAATATCAAGTCAGCTTTATGCTTCCATGCCAAAGCCTCTTATTATCATCTCAAACCGTCCTTGTAGCTGTCCACTGGGCTTGTTCCAGTTCGATTGCTTTAGTTTGTACTGGAGAACTGCAACTTGTGCACAGTACTCCAGTTGCAGCTTCATAAGCACAGAATAAAGGGGAATAAACAGCTCCATTTACCTTCCCCAGACATCAGTGTAAAGAAGGACCTTATCTGTGCTGGTATAAATTTATTGTCTTCTGACACTCAGCCTCTGGTGTGCAACTTAGGTCATTACCAGACCCCTAGAAGTCTTCCACATGTAACAAAATTACTCATTATCCAAATATTCAATAATTGGGGTTTTTAAACTTGTAGTTTTTGCCTTTAATATGCTTCAGGCTGTCACTTCCTCTATGACCTGTTCAAGACTGAGCAGTCAAGTCCTCTCCACAGCCTCACTGAAGTAGGTCCTAAACTGCCCCACATTCTCAAATAAGTGCGTGTTTTATGTCTTCTCCTAACTTGAAATCTGTAATCTTGAATTTTTTTCCAGAAAAGCTAGCGAATAATATGTATTGAGATACCACTTATTCATTTTACCCTTGGCAGCAGCACCCAAACAGAACAAAACCAGTTTTGACCATCCTTCCAGGAAAGACTAATGTTTTAAGATAAAACTGTCCATATAACTTTTAAAAGGAAGAACCTCTCTGAAGATTATCTGTCTGTGGAGCTATTATAACTGGATACATATCATTTATGTCATTCCCTTTTGTCTATATGATACCAGTCTGGGATAAGAGTGAGAGAGTTTTGATAACTTTTCAGTACATTGCAAGAAAAAGAAATATGACAGAAGAACACATGTGATAAATTAAATTTGACATGTTTTTTATCTATATAAAATGGATTCTGAACAGCTGGTAATTGCAAATATTTTAGAAGTCATTTTTGATGCAGAATATTGCTCCTGTGCTCAACATTAATGAGATGTGAATAGTACTTCATCAAATTGACAGTTCTCAGGTTTTTTTGATGAACATGTGATACATTACTCAGAACAGTGCATAATGGATACATTTACCTGTGAAGAGAAGAAATTCTTAGTTTCAAGACCTGCTAGTGACCTACTTTGGCCATGCATTACAGAGCTGTGAAAACAAATTTATGGGGACATATAAATGGAATAGATAGAAAAACTTCGGGTAAAAAGAAGTAGAAAAAATATTCCAAATAACAATGAAAAAGTGAGCACTTTTATTTACAGGAACAGGAAATAAATTTCACATTTATAAAAAAGTGGGTAGACCTGGTACCTATTAAAGAATTCAGGAACACTTTCCTTTATTGAATGACTAGGATTTCCTCTTCTGTAAGACTTTTTGCTGCTGTATTATTTTATTGAGTCTGTATTGTTGTTATTGAAAAAAACAGGCTACGATGATACATGAAAGTAGCAGTTGCCTCGTTAGAAATTTCAGGGAGAAGAAAGAGAGATTGTCCAAATATTTAATGTTATTCACCCACATAAGCAGTATTATTACCTTTGATTTCACTGTGAAAAGACTACTGTTCATACTCAAGTCTAGGAAGACACTTACAAAGGCATCCCAGATTGGCCCAGTCAGATGCATACATACATGGTTTTGAATAGATCTGCATAAGGTCAGTGGGTGAGCTTTCATGTCTCAGCATCATAATTCTTGGGGGTTGTTAATGTTTTTTTAATTATGAGTAGTGGTTGAATGTGCACACACTAGCATGTAAAATTTATCTTTCCATCCTTACCTGTATCAGGGGGCTAAATATTTGAATTTCTTCCGGTGGTGAACCTGAAAAACAGTAAGGAAAATCCTAATAGAAGAAATGTGACAATACAGTAGGGATTTATAAACTAGTTAATCAACACTGCAGGTAGAGACTGAAAAGGTAAATATTTCACAGAATCACAGAATTTTTAGGTTGGAAGAGACCTTCAAGATCATCAAGTCCAACCCATGCTCTAACACCTCAACTAGACCACGGCACCAAGTGCCACCTCCAGTCTTTTCTTAAACATATCCAGGGATGGTGACTCCACCACTTCCCCGGGTAGGCCATTCCAATACTTTATCACTCTTAATGGATGGAATTGCTCCTAATTTTCAAATGCAAAAGCATGATCATATGCAAGTATGCACCTTCTACCAGGTGAAATCGGGAATTTTGTATGGTGGGTCATGGTCACAGTATTGGAAACTGGTAAAATAACTATCTGCTAGGTTTGATACTTTGTAGTGCCAAACTCCAATGGAATGAAATGGAGATATTTTGAAGAATCTACTTTGGTTCCTTAGAAAAAGGAATTGATGTACTTCTCATTTCTCTGAACTTCATTACAATGTAATTATTAGATCTGTGAATGAGAAAAAAGGATTATGTTAGAGGGATTTATTTGCTGAAAAGAAAAATTAGGATGTATTATAAAAATGCAGGGAGCTCAGATAAGAAAACTTGGATGTCCTTTAGCACTGGATTAGAAGAATTTGGATAAAACTCTATAGAAAAACCCTCAAATATTCTATTCTTATTTTTAGGGGTTTTTTTCCGTTTTTATAATTTTTTTTTTCTCAATGTTCTTGGTTGCACAGCTGTTTTAAAAGATCTGTGTACATTGCTTAATCACAAGTCATAAGAACAATCCAAGTATCCTCTGCCTTCGTTTCTGTTCAGAATGTAACCATACATGAGGATAGCCTGTCCCCAAGGATTCCACAGTGAAGACCAGAAATTAGCTTTATCCTCATCTAATTTTACTACAACTATCCAAATATGAAAAAAGAGAAAATATTATATTAACCTCTATAAGGACATTATTTCAGTTGTAGATAAAGACTTGGTAGTATTGTAATGTTGGCAGTTCCATAAATTCAAATTTATAGTGTAGATATTCAAAACAGTGCAAATATACAGCAGAACTATCTCAGGCCTTTTGGCCTAAGAGAAATCTGATCCTGTTCTCCGCATATACATGAAGGAATTAAAAAGATCTTTAAGAGCAATGCTAGCACATATAAAAATATCTTCATTTCAGAAAGGCATTGGAAGGAGTTTCCTGGATATTATTGCCATCAGGTTTTGGATTAGTTTCCTCAAACGAGTTATGAGGAGTCTGAACATGTTACAGAACGGATCACTGGCTGCTGGTGACAGCACAGCATACGGTATCCTGTCATCCAGAAAATCCTTTTGGTTTAAATATTCTTCGTTAAAGGATGTTTGCACAGAAAAAAAGAAAAAAAAAAAAAAAGGAAACCATGTGTTACAGAATGTGGAGAAAATAATTTATTTGGCATTGATGGACTTCATGTTATTGACTGATTTAAGTTCAAGACATACATGTTCCAACCATGTTTTCTAAATTTGGGGTGTTCAGTAGTACAGCTCATCAAGCACAGTCTTGGTAGTTCCATAATATCTATTTATTTATCCTTTTTTTTTATCCTTTTTTTAAATTATTTTTGAAAAAAAGATATCCTGGAAAAAAAAAAAAAACAACTTTATGTCTGTGTGAAAAATAATAAACAAAATTTTTTCTCACTCATAAAACTTTATTCTTTTTTTTTTCTAGAAAAATCCAATGCTACATAGTAAAATAAGATTGGGAGGTCTTCCTTGCTATTTTTATAGCTTATTTATAGAAATACCATAATAGGAATCTCTAAGATAAGTGGCAGGAAAAAATTCTGAAGCTTGAAAGATCATGGGAGAGAATTGAATAGTGCTGAAAGCCATTTAGTACCTCAGCAGCCATCAGGTCTGTGAATCAAACCACAACAATATAATAACACGATAGCTAGGTGAATGTAAGCTGTCAAGATCTCATTTGTAATTTAGGACCCACTAAATAGAAAGCAAATCTGCTTTAAACTTGCTAGATACCAGTCTACCGTGCTACAAATCTGAAATCTTGGTACATTTGCAAATATTCACTGTCATCTGAAATGGGGCAAACCCCCAATTTGTTCTAATTCTATTAGTCTCAGTTTACTTTGGGGGAAATTTCTCTCTGCCTTTTACATCTCCACAAGGGTGTTAAAGACAAAAAAAGGCACTGGAGACTTTTTGTTATTTTTTGATAACATTGAAAATTATTTTTTAATACCAAAACACTGATTTTAATTCTTAAGTCTGAGAGTTTCCTTCCAAGTAACAGAGGCACAATTCCAAAGCTCATTGCATTTTTAAATACATTTTGATTAATGGACACAGTTTCACCCCATGAAGACCTGACTTAAACCTATGGGCATAGGTTTCAGAAAACCTCTACAGGAGCTGATGAGTGCAGTAATCATTTTCTAAGACTAACATCTCTTCAAGAATTCTGCTTGTTGAACCCAGATTAATTTTTTTAAGCAAATAGCAATGCTATGAAGATTTTACAGGTTTCTGTATAACTATAGGAGAGACAAAAATTATAAATGCAATTTTAATTTCTGTATCAATAACTCTATTTTAACAAGGTTTAAGGAGCATAAATATTTGATTCTGCTCCTCAAATGAATGCAGTTAAATAAGCAGTAGCAATAATTATTCTGTTTCTGAACACAGAGTTCAAGGGCCTCAGTAGATTAGAGAGCACAGTTGCAGACTGAAAGGTGAAATATTTGAGTTTTAATGAATCACGAGAATCTGCTGTAACATTCCTTCAATTATAATAAAGTTCCTGAACCGGTGGGGTTTTTTTTAAATAAAGCAAAAAATTAACCTTCCAAAATACTTTTTTTTAATGGGTATATAATGAATGTTTTGATTGGTCATTTGATGTGAGTTTGTAACATGTATTTTGCTTACAGCTCAGCCACAAACTTTAACCATAAACTTCAGATATTGATACCTTCAAACTGAAAACAAAATATTCCAGTAATTTTCAGATCTTTATGCTACAAATTTTAAGACAAATATTCTATCACAAGACATGATAAAATTAAGTGTCATGGTAGTGCTGCACTGTTTGAGAACTTTTTCACTTTAGGAGGCTGGCAGATTCCAGATGAGACACAGTTGTACTTCTTTGGAACTGTGCTGTAGGAAAATACCTTGTGGTTGCATAAAAAACTAAATACTGATTTTAGTACTACTTGCATTTAGTGTTTTATGAAGCAAAGATAAAAACTAGGAAAAAGGAAGTATTGAAATTTCAACTCTGAAAATTTCATACTTCCTGCTGTTATGCTGCTAAAATCTTAGAAATTTAAATCATTTAGCTGATTTTTTTTCTGTCAGTTCAGAGTGATTGTGTGATCCCAACCCTGCATCATGTTGTGATCCTGATATTTTGGTTGAAATTAGTAAGAACTGTAAAACTCAATGTTTTTCCCTACAGGAAAATTATATACATAAATGATGTATATAATATTCCCTTGAAAAATATTAAACAATCACTGTGTCGTGTCTTTTACTCTATTTCTTATGGTTTTAAACAGAAGAGTTACAGCAATAAATACAGAGAAAAAAAAATTCACCCCCAGAACCTAGAATTGTGAATCCTGTTAGGTAGGCATATCCACAATCTCAGATTTTGTAAGTGTAGTAGTGAAAGATGATTTACAAAATGTTTAAAAGTCATTTGATATGCCTATATTTTACTCCCACAAAGTTTTTCTTCTGGATGCATTATTCAGTGAAACTGATGGAGACATGATATACAACATCAAAACCTAATCAATAAACTGATGAAAATAAAAATATACATGATTCTGGATATATTAGCACTCACCTTTCATAGTGAGTCATAGAAACAACCAGGCAATAATGTTTGGGTTACTACTTATGACCACATTGTTATTTCACAGATATGCGCTCTTAAAATAATATAACAATGGTTTTCTTTGTATTCTAATTTATTTGTAGGTTGAGCTAGACATCCTGAAATAGAATTTAATCCAGTCTTTTTTTTTTTTTTTCTGTGTTCTACTTTCCACATCTTTATGTCATAGCCCATTCTTTAAAAATGAAAATTCATTATGTCATTTTGCCTGCGTCTATTAACTTCACTGCAGTCCTGCCTGTTTTATCTGCAAAAATGTAGCTTCTTGTCAGGGTTTCCAACCAGATGGACTACTAATACATCAAACTGCCAGCCAAGAGAGCTCATTTCTGACAGGCACAAATAAGGGTTGGAAAAGAAATTTTCAGATGCAGAAACTAAACAGTCTTTTTACATTGTTGTTTTTCCCACACATTGCCGTAGAAATTATGAGTCCCTTCTTCTTTATTTTGCTTGGGAGACTAATAAATAAAATACTGTAAGAATGAGGTTTATATTTTAAGTAGTCTATTGAAAATGTAGTTATTTCTCTGACTGCTTGCAAACTTTTTTTTCCCCAATAGAGTCTGAAAATTATGAAACAGTTTTTACTTGGTTTTGCATTCTTAGCATGCTAATTGCATCTGCATCATATTCTGCTCATTACCATTTTTTATGCACCCTAATTACCCATCTTTAAGACTACTGGCCTAATTTTGAATGTGAGGGAACAATTATTTTTCTAGAAGTATCATTTTGGGGGTGGATTGTTATTTCTTGTTTTTTTTTTTCTCTAACTCCTTCCAGAAATTAATATTTTAAATTTTTCAGACAGAATTTGCTGTTTTAACTAATAAACCTTTGTCTTTCAGAGGGTGGGAATAATGTCCTTATAGCTTTTAGACTTTTGCCTTTAACTGGAAAAGCTATGCTGGTGATGTGCAGTACTCATATTTTTTCTCTTTCCTAAGAAGTTTAAGAAGGCATAACTCTATTCTTAAGTAGCTTAAGGGATGGAAGTCAAATTAGAGGAGCTGTGGAGATGAGTAAACTTTTTTCTTAGCACATTTCTTACCTATTTTGAGCACAATCACAGTAGAATGTACGTATTTCAAGGCTTAGTAGTTTGACACTCAAATCAACAATATTGCTGTTTCTCTAAGAAACATCCCATTCTTTTTGTACCTAGACAGCTGAATAGGGACAAGAATCAATACCTAGAAGGAGCATATGATTGCACATTCTCTGCATGGAGTGGTCTCAGGAGTAAAATGTGCTTGCTGATATACTGTTATTGGTTGCCATATGTTCTTATTCTGTTTATGTAGAAATAAACATCCTGGATGTGCAGTGACATTTGAAAGTTACATTCCCACTTACATGTAACATATGCATTTCAGTTAAGTTATATATTCAGGGCATTTAACATATTTTCTTTCTGAAAATGCAAAAAGAGGATCCAGATTGTAATTTGATTCCCAGCATTGTTTTTGCTTCCTTCTCTGTGCATAATTATTTTATAATGATGAAAAAGACTGACACTGAATCCTAAAATACTGAAAGTCAGTGTAAAATTACTATCAGAATTGATATTCTTTTCATTTTGTTGCAGAAGACCAAATGTAGCAGAAATGTGGGAACAGGCAAAACACGTCTTAAAATTAAATGAACTACAAGATGACTTGTCATGAATCTTTGTCATCATGAACCGTAACAGAATCATATAGAGGGTCAGGACAATATTACTATAAGTTAATGGACAGGCAGGACAAGATAGCTCAGAACACCAAATAAATGATAACATACCAAAAATAGACATGAAATCACTATTTTGTAGAGTGGAGATAAATCCCTGTAGTAGGAAGGTCTGTTAAAAAGATTTTGAGTAGTATACTAAAGATTTGAAAGAAAAGTTTATGGTCAAGATAATGTCCAAGGTTTGTACTGAAAATAAATAAAGAGTCTGAGTCAAGGCAACAAATAAAAACTATTCTAGATTTAATTGTTTTTAGAAAAATCAAGTAGTGCTCAGACTAAAGAGGTGTAATAAGTCCTTTACCCCAACTGATCAGATCAACCCTGCTCAAGAAATGATGCAGGGCATTCAATAAAAAATTTAATAGACCTATCTATGTAATATACTTTTGTTAAAATGATCACAAGTAGTTAGAGTTAAAGACATAAAACCTCAATGGTTAAGTTGATTCTTGGCTTAAGGTGTTAATTTCTGATACGAGTGAAATTAGAAATTTTTGCTCTTTTCCATACTTACATATAAAGATGGTAGGCAGTAATTCACTTACAGGTATTAGTCTGTGGAACAGTTTCCCTCAACTTTATGATTTGACACAGGTAAAAACAAAACAAAACAAAACAAAACAAAACAAAAAAAAAAAAAAAACCAAAAACAAAAACAAAAAAAAATTGAAAGAAAAGAGCAAGGTACTAAGAGAAGGAGCCTAAAGATAGTTCATGGAATCATTGTTATTGGCAAACTTTTCTGAGACAGCAGTAGATGTTGAATATAAATACTTTATTTTAAGTGTTCCATTCACAGAATTTGTATGAGTCTAGATAATGAAGTAGAGGATAAAAGCAAATGAAGAATGGTGGATACTTGGGGAGAACTTATACTTCCATATCATGGCTTAAAAGAAAAGTAAGGTGTTATGGCTGAAAAGAAGCAGAAACATTTGCCAGAAAGTTAGGACCTGAGGAAGTCTGTGCACAGGTGAGGTAGGATGTGAAAACAAATGAGGTGAAGAAGATACTGACAATAGGAAGAGACTGTGCACATAGAAAGTGAATAGATGAAAACTAGGCAAGTCAACAGAGAAATTACTGTTAACAATATGAGAAGACTTTGGAGAGTTTTTGTTAAAACTTTCAGAGAGCTAGTTGTTTATAGGCATAGTTTTGAATTTTTATAGATGTGTTTTTCCATATTAAACAATAAATATTTAAGAAATATGATGATTGCAGCTCATACTGGTCCAAAATATAAAAAAAACCCGTGACTGACAGAGTCAGATGGAGTAAAAATTAAAAAATGGGAAAATTTACCATGGCACATATTAGGAAAAAAATCCAAACATATATCGGCAAAAAAAAAAAATTGTAGGATTTATATGTATAGGTTAGAAAACAGTGAAGAAAATATAACAGAGTACAGCTAAAACTGTTGTGGATGCTCCATTTTCAGATGTCCAAAAGGATACTCATTCACAATTTCTTAATAATAGTAAGCACTATATAAATATACATGTAATTACCATAAACTTTGAACACCCTTTCTGATTACTTATTCAAAATCGAACACTGTATTTTCCAAATACATTCTGACAATCTTAGCAGAAAAATTACCACTGGAATTCAAGGAAAACTGAAGCTGAAATACTGAAACCTGTATATTTGTTCAGTTTAAGACAAGAGGAAAATTTCCAACCTAAAAGTTTAAAAGACTGATAGGTATCAACTAGGAGGAGATAGAGGGAGAATCTTTACAAAAAAGCACTTCTTAATCCTGCACTCTGACAATACATATTTCAGAGCATGTATTTTAGCAGTTAAAGTAGTGGGGTCATTTAAGAATGCATCAGTCAAGAGATATTCTTTTCCTTACAGCAGAATTTTCATAAAGATAGATGCAGTTATATCATCTACTGAAGTGCTGTGCTTCTTCTGCTCTCTTGTTTTTGGCAATAATGGAAGCAAAATGAGAACAGACAATCACTGCTGTGTCTGCCTTACTGTGCCAGTTTCTCCTAGGCTGAAACCTGAGCCTAGCTAGAACTACCTATATGTTCAAAATACATCTAGTGGGGTGCTGAATCAATTTTCTTTTGTTTTTAAGCAGATATTCTTTTAAAGTTCATCAGATGAAAGTGTTACCACCTGAATTATCTCAATACACGGCCAAGCCAATTATGCATCCAACATTTTCTGAGTGAGAAGACACCCAGTGATGCCCCAAGGAGTAGTAATGTGCTCAGAGAGCAGCTGAGACACACAGGTTGTATACAACAGATGGTACTAAGCATGTGTCTTAGGCAGAGCTGCATGACATTTACTCTAAAAGTGCTACTTTTTCTTAATATATTTCCTTGATGTTTTCACTAGATTGTCAAGTTTCAGTCAAAAGCTGGGGAATGTTCACTTCAGACAGGATGAATGAGTGGGAACCCACTTTGGCAGGAGCCACTTTTTCCTCTTCAGTTGTTCATTAACACACTGCAGAGGCACTTCTGAGTGGTATTTTGGAAATTAGAACTTCTGATTTCTCAGTAATAGGATATTAGTTGAGAACAAGAAAAAGTTGGAGAAAAAATAGTCTACCAAATTCTGTGCAAGAAATTGCTCTGCTAGTTGCCCATTCAAAAAAACCCCAACCTTTTAAGCGGGACATCCTAGCTCAGACACCTATGAAAGATTTCCCACTGCACAGAATATTATCACTTTCTAAAATCATCAATGCATTTAAGAAACTTACCAGGTGGTGAAGGCAAAGGACATTCAACATCCAAGCTAATCAACCATTCAACATCTTTTCTGTTTATGAGTAGCACCAGTGTCAGGTACAAATGATCTATTTAGCAATCTTGTCATACCTGCACTTACAGCCCTCTGACTTCACAGAGGCTATGTGAACGTAGCCTCTCCTGCTTGATGTAGATGCACAGTCTGCTTTGCATATATATTGAGGGGATTTTAGATTTGATTTTTGGGGAAGGTTGCCTTTCAAGGGTAGAAATTGTGATGAAGGTCAGGAAAACTTGACAAATGTAGTGACCAGAACATGGTCACAGCAATCCTTGACCTTCCAATAAGTCAACTTGCATAACATTTTCACTATTGTACATATGTTTCTTGCTAACATTTCACAAAAACACTTATGTCTGAAACAGCTCCCTAGTGTGGAGATATATCAAGCTCCATTAAAAATGAAGCCAGCTGTGCTGTTGATAGGTGTATTAGATTTTTTAATATTTTTTTAATGAAGCTTTATGTGATAGATGGGAGAACGTGGTCTTGTATAAAATAGATATTTCTGAGAGTTGTCATTGTCAGGGACTTAAAAGCAAAGAAAGGGTTTTCAGTTTGTAGAACCTTTTTCTTCAAATTCTTCAAATTCTTCCACTTGTATTGTTTCATACTTGTAGGTTTCACTACTAGAAGCAAAAAGCAACTTCCTCCTCTGGAGAATTCGAACAGTCAAAGGAGAAACATAAAATCCAATGGCAAAACTAAACTAAACCCCAAATTCCTTTCTGAAATTAAGATACCTTGCACTGAATACCAATGAATACACTGTGAGCAAAGACAAAAGCTTATTCTTCTAAGTTCATGCCATTGAAGAATTAGAAAATGCTCCAGCCACCTCTCTCCCATGCGCCCCATAACTCTTGATGAGCACCACAGCCAGGAGTGGTGTGAGTGGGACAGTGCCTGGGGTGCAGGAGCTGACATGCATCCAGCCCCATCTCTGCAGGCTGCTCAGGCTGCCACTCTCTCTCTAAGGAAGACAAGGTATATCACTAAGGCCTGCCTCAGAAGGAAGTTTCAGTTTTCAGGCAAAACAGTAAATCAAAAGAGTCTGTAGAAATCCAAAAGTTTTATATAACTTCAAAGGCCAGCTTCTTTCTCTGAGGGGAACTTTTTTCCCTTACTAAGGTAATTCAGGATTAAACAAAGCACTGTCCCAGATGAATCTGATAAGCAACCAGAAGTCCACAAATATCTTATTGCAACCTAGTACTGCCTTTTTCTTTTTCTTTTTCTTTTTCTTTTTCTTTTTCTTTTTCTTTTTCTTTTTCTTTTTCTTTTTCTTTTTCTTTTTCTTTTTCTTTTTCTTTTTCTTTTTCTTTTTCTTTTTCTTTTTCTTTTTCTTTTTCTTTTTCTCTTTCTCTTTCTTTTTCTTTTTCTTTTTCTCTTTCTTTTTCTTTTTCTTTTTCTTTTTCTCTTTCTTTCTTTTTCTTTTTCTTTTTCTTTTTCTTTTTCTTTTTCTTTTTCTTTTTCTTTTTCTTTTTCTTTTTCTTTTTCTTTTTCTTTTTTTCTTTTTCTTTTTCTTTTTCTTTTTCTTTTTCTTTTTCTTTTTCTTTTTCTTTTTCTTTTTCTTTTTCTCTTTCTCTTTCTTTTTCTCTTTCTTTCTTTTTTCTTTTTTTTCTTTTCCTTTTCCTTTTCCTTTTCCTTTTCCTTTTCCTTTTCCTTTTCCTTATTCTTTTTCTTATTCTTTTTCTTTCATTTTTTTTTTTATTCCTTTGACAACTAGGTAATTGTCACCAGGATTGGGTGCAAAAAGATTTCTTTTATCCTTCCAATGAGTGTGGAAAAACAGTAGAAAAATTTGTTTTTAAAAGCTGATTTTCTGGATTAACTTTTTGCAGAATCAAGGTGGGAGGACTTGGTGCTACAGTTGAAGTGCTGATGACCATGAAGATTAGAGATTTGTTATCTGTAAAACCCTTCTTAGCTGAGGTCAGTTCCTTATTCCCATTAGTTGACTCATTTGTTTTCCCTTCTCACACAGATGTTTGTTGCTTGGGTTTGTCTTTTTTTTTTTTTTTTTTAAGATTAGTGTACTTATAACAAGGATGTTCTGTGTTTAGATAGTTCTTCCATTAATTTGATGTAGCCAATGCTTCTTATATTTCCTTTCTCTGAAAAAAACCAACCAACCAACCAACCAAAATATAAAAAAGGATGGGTATATTAGTATATCCCGATATAGTAGACTCTATCATTTCTACATATAATTTTAAAAAATCCCAGGTTGTTTAACCTTGCTTAAATCATGACAGCAAATGAGGTTAATTTAAATTAACTGCATACTGCTATAAATTAGTAAATAAGACAGTCAATTAACCAAATTAAATCTTATTGGAAATTGGCTGCTGCCATCTGGAAATTTTTTATTAGACTTTATAGCTGGCATGACCTTTAGAGTGCAACTGGCAGGATGTTTTATTTCTCTATGAAATGCTTGACTTGGAAGAATAAAGTATTTGTAAAATATTTTTAGTATTCCTGTACTTGATGGATAATTGTAGTGGAATATAAAATATTCCTGTCAGTGAAGAGGCAGTTGAATAGATACGGAGTTTCGAACTGCAAAATCTGTGTTTCTTGTCTATGTGCTGGAATCTGTTTTTCTGTAGTCATTTTTTTCTCTCTTGTATTAATGACACAGTCTTCTAAAACACTGTAGAATCTATTACAGTTTGGCCTTTATCAGTCAATCTCTAAGGTGCTTATTTTTTTTAAATTTGCCACTCTTTAAAATGTCCAGAAAAATCAAAGTCATGAATACTGTTTTAAGGTATCATTTCTGTGGTACTAAAGCAATTCTCTCTATAGGCAGCTTCAAAGAGCATTATCTAGTTGTGTTGAATATGTGTGTATGTTTTCCCTGCAGGAGAACAGCAGGGTGATGGAGTCCTGGGGGATAACTTGCTTAGTGCTAGCTTGGGGGTCACTGCACCCTGCTTTGCACGCATAATTTCAGGGCAGGTAAAATGTCTATGTTAGTGCATGGCATTGCCCTTAGCAATGCCATGTTTAGTTGGTGGGAGTTTTGTAGTTTGCTGACTTCATACAGACTGCTTCACCTGCTGCCTGTGTCAGTTTATAGACATGAACTTATATTGAGGTAAAGTCTCTTTTCCCTGTTTCCACAGGGACTTTAGTGGCAAGTGATAGGCTGTCCAGGCTGGTTGCCCAGAAACTTTGTGGAGTCTCCATCCTTGGAGATACACATAAACCATCTGGACACGAACCTGGCCATCCACTGGAGTTGTCCCTCAATAAGTGGAGGGTGGTGTGGACACGATGACCTAAAGAGGTCATTTCCATCCTCAGAAACTCTGTGATTCTGTCCTTGAATAACCCACGCTCATGTCCACACATTTGTCTCCAAGTGCCTTCTTCTCTCATAACAAAAGGTCACATTCTTCAACTCAGTCGGGTGACAGATCCTTGCAAAGAAATATTTGCCAAACTCCCAAGCTGTGACCTAAGCCCTGGCCTTTTGCCTGGCTCTTAGAAGCCCCTGGGATAAAATTATTTGCTTCAAGTCATAAACTGCTTTTGCCTCTGTCAAGAAATGTGCTACATGATGCTTGACTAATGCGCAGTAAAGCTGTCACTGTACTACACCCATATGCATGAACAGACGGGCTGAGGTGCCCAGATGCCACAGCACTGGTCATATGGCTCAGAAGTTCCTTTAACTGGAGGAAGAGTTTTGTTTTTTTCAAGCTGAAGAGAACAGCAGAAATATACAAACACAAGTAGGGGGGTTTTTTGTTTGTTTTCTGGTTTGTTGGTTTGGTTTGTTGGTGTTTTTGTTTTTGTGGTTTTTTTTTTTTTTTTTTTTTTTTTTTTTGTTTTGTTTTGTTTTTTTGGTTTTTTTTTTTTGGTTTGGTTTGGTTTGGTTTGGTTTGGTTGTTTGTTTGTTTTTTTTTTTTTTTTTTCCCCAGAGATCCACTAGAACCAGTTTGGGAAGAAAAGTATTTGGGGAGAAAGGGCACTATTGTGACACAGGTAACAAATATTTGTATGAATACAATTTTACAATCTGTTTTATATACAAGTTCTATCAAAGCTCAGGATAGTTTAATCACATTTAATGATTTAGCCTTGTATGATCCACAAATGTGCTCTTTTATTTACTGTATTTATGGTGTTCTCTTATGCTGTGCTCACTTCCCTAAAACAATTGCCATGCATTGCTTACTATAAAGTCTACAGCTTTCCATATTTAGAGAACTTGCTTGTATAAATCATGGTCAGTTTAACAATTACCTTGAATGTGTCAGATTACTGGGAAACTAAAAATCTGGGTTGAACTCAATTTTGATAGTCACTGAGATCCAGAGTGTAAGAGCATCTAAGCTGTCTTTCCTAACCAGGTCCTGGCAGTTTGGCAGCTGCTGAAAACAGGTAGAATTCATGCCACAGACCATGGAAATGTATCTGCCACCAGAGGTATGTCCTGGGGGATTTTTACTCTGTGTTGAGAGAAATGAAGAGCTCCACTACAGAAAAAAATTACGCCCTTCTGGAGGGCAACAAGGGGCTGAATGATCAGGGAGAGAAAATCTGCTGGAAGGTTTTCATGTGATCTCTTCTACAAGGAGGCAAGGGTATGGTAGAGCAGTTTCGATCCTTAGGTATCTGGTTTTTTCTCAGTTTCACATGATTGTCAGTATATTGAGACAGAAACTTGGTCTGGAGGCACTTTCAGTGCTGAGGTGTCCTAACTTCTTAGAAGTGTATTACTTCTCAGAGTGAAAAGACTCAGACTTCTGCTACAACTTCAGAGGCCAGATTTGTCTTAATCCTTTTCAGTTGAGAGGTTCATTATCTAGGGAGCCTTCAAGAGTGGAATAATGTGGAAAAAAGCTGGATAGGGTGGTGGAAAAGTTTGTTTGAAACAAGGTAGGGATCCATTTCCTTGCATGCATTTTAGGTAATATGAAAACATGTATACTGACTGTCTGGTATATTCATTCAGGTAGACCCTTGGGAATACAGCTTTTGAGGGATGACTAAAGGCAATCACAAGGGAGAGTGGGGTGATGACATTCTAAGGTTAATACATGCTCTGCTTTTTGCAATCTTATGATATTACATTTACACCAGTTTTCCAATGCATGCTCTCACAATATAATTTTGTGTTTATTTTAAAAGGTAGGGTGGTGCTTTTTTTCTAGCTGTTTTCACAACCAGATTTTTTTTTTTTAATTTTTTTTCCAGATAAGAATTTTTATTTGTGATAAATATTGGAGAAGTTTTTGAATTGTGCTAAACCACTGAAAACACTGATTTGAAATAATAATAATTTATACCACTTTCTTGCCAGTGTCTACTGTATTAACATGAAAACTAGGTATCAAACTTATTCTCTTGCACACTCTTTACTGGACTAAAATAATAGCTATTCCCTTGCAAAGGTATGCTTCAATACATAAATAACACTATGTTAAGGGTAGTGTGAAATTATACTTACTGTGATTATAGTGAAATACAACGTATATCAGAAAGTTTCATCTGAAGCTTATAAATTCTAACTGCAATTATCTCTGCCAAGGGCTTCTAATTTCTCTTGGTCTTAAATTTTAACATGCACTTGTTTCTAATTGTAACAGTACTCTGCTTGCTTCAGAGTTTTGCCTAATCACCTGAGCTGATAGGTCTGTGGAACTAAATATATTTGTACTAAATAAAATGTCTGTCTCTTCAGCTCTACTGAAGAGTCCCTATGATGCTGTACCAGAGCTGAAGAATATTAAACCACCACAGTCATTAAGTCCATTAAGTCCTAAAAGCTGGATATTAGGATAAATATGGTGTATTAAATATTTGACTTTAGTTGATGCTATATGAGCTTCGTCCTCATTCTTATTACTAAATTTAACTAATATTAAGTTTTAATGTATTTATCTAAAAATATATGCATCATAGAAGATTTTATAGCAAGCGCTAGGGTTTGAGGATGAATGAAACCTTAATATGTACTGAGCACAGGTGAGTAAACTGTCCCTTGCAATTGAAAATTAGCTTCTCAGCTGATTTGAATTCTCTGTGCTGTACAGACACCTTAAAGTAACATCTTTATTAAAAAAGTTATTCTTCAGTGAAAAATTGTATGAAGTCATTCAGAAGGTTAAAACTTTATTTCTTTGAGCACATTCAGTAGTACATTACTGTAATGGACAAATTTTTGTTGTCTTCCTCTTTTCTATCCTTTTCTATTGATATTAATCATAGAGTTGCAGTTTCTGTGTTGCAAATAGTTCAGCGTGAAAACAAAAACAAAAACAAAATAATTTACTGGCTTGGGCTTTTTCTTTGTCAGCACTGTGGAAACCAAAGCCTGTTTATTGGAATAGGTATAGAATGACTTTTAAAGTGAGATGGGAGCTCTTTGGTTTTTCAAAGGAAATCCTGTGACTACTTTCTACAGGAGGCAGTTCCTGGCATCTTTTTCTACAGACATTTGACTCCTCCCCTTTAAACAAGGAAGAGATTAGAAACTATTTTGCATCCCAGGTTAGTTATCAACAAAAGATGATGCCATGTATCTCATGAGGCTTTTATACACTGTTGTAGTGTTATGCTATAGCAAATAGGATGAAAATCTTCCAGAGGGATAAAAATTGCCATCTTGTGATGTGATGGGGAAAATTCATTGGAGGTGCAAACTATATTTCCATTAGGAAATACTCAGTGGATCTTTTTATTCTCTAACATTAAACTTTTCCTGCTTTGACTTCTGAAAAAAATAAAAAAGAAAATTAAGAAGAAAAAGAACCTGTCAATGTTGAATGTATCTATCTGGGAAAAGATCTGAAAATGAGAAGTTGAGGTCATCTAGGGAAGTGTTTGAGAAGTCAAGACAATCTTACTGATAATTATATTCTAAAGGAGACTAAAAAAAAAAAATACAATTAGTTCATTTTCTCCTGTATTCAAGTGGAACTTTATTCAAGGAAAAGTGGTTATGTAATTTAGCTTCTGTGTATTACACGATGTTTCAGAACAGCTTACTCAATATACAGAAATCTTTCTCATAAAGAAAGAATCATTTCTTTCTTATTTAGCTATAAGATACATTAAATAGAAGGTATGCTACTGAAGGTAGATGGAAAAATTATGAGACCATTTTAGATACTAATGAGGACAAATATAATTTGTAAAGCTACTTAATTATCACTTAATAGTCTTTGAGAGACTAACCTTTCTTGTAGGTATCAGAATTGCAAATAGCTAGTCTGAGCTAACTGAGTGTTAAAATGAGTGCTATGAGTGGCACTTTAAGTATAGGGTGAAATAACCTGTTGTTTAGAGTGTTCTTTAGCATTTAAATTTTTCTAAACCTTTATATTTTATGCCTGTTGTTATGTCAGTATGGCTTTTTCTGTGAGCTCTTTTCTGACTGAAGTTGTATGAAGTGGAACAGGTATGTTTTGATAAGTTATCCTTGTGCAATATCCGTATCTCAATGTGGTACACAGCAAATTTTGCTTTCTTCTCGTATTGTAATTTGTTTGTCATAAACTTTATGAAACATCAAGGGAGACTATTACAGTTGACAGACACAAGTGCTGCACCACTGACTTAAATGGATTTGTGCCTGCCTACATCCATCATAAGTTTGGTTGTCTTCCAAAATATTTTTTTCTCTTGGAAATGGCAATTTCAGCCTGTTCCACTGGTAATGTTGCTAGAATTAATGGTGGCATTATGCAGTGAAATGTAACTGGTCAAATTATGCCAACTGTTTCTTTCATTACATGGCCTTATTTTTGTTTATATTTCAATGTTTCTGTTCTATGAAAAATCCCGGGGAGGGGGTGGGGGGAAGGTTGAAATTAATTTGAGTACAGAAAAAAATCAAAACTTTCTGTTTTAATAATGTTACCCAACTGTCATTTCTATGTTGACATGCATAAGCACTGTAGCTTCAAACAACATTTTGCTAGCCAGTCATTTTGATAAAATTGCCTTCCCTGTACTGCATCAGATGTTAAATTGCTGAATTTCAAGGTCCTCCCTGTTTATTTCCCATTTAGTGTCAAATGCCTCACTCTTGCTCCCAGCTGACTCCTTATGTCAGCACCCCACCATGTGCTTCAGCAAGCCCTCCTTTGCTGTGCACCGTGCTTGAGAAGAGATTTTTGTAGGTGCCTGTCGGGCTACTTTTTGAATGCCTTCAAATCCCTCCTTCCCTTCACTTGGGTGCCTGCAGGGATCGTGCTGACAGTCAGGCTGGTGATGTGTTGTGACCACAGCCAGTATGGTCCCACAGTTTCTGTGCACTCCCCTGTCTGCATCCATCTGCTCTCCCCTCCCTTGCGCTCAGGACGTGCTCATGTGCCTGTCGCTGTTGTGGGGGAACAGCAGGAGGACTGAAGTCACTTGGCATTAGCTAATGAGGACACAGGCTCAGGGTGCATGGGGCACCTCGCTGGGCCCTGGGGCGCAGCACAGCTCTGGCCCTGGCTGTAGGAGCAGACACTCCTCACCAGCTGTCCTTCCTATGCCTGTGTGTGGAGATTCTGCCCCATGGTCACGGTCCCATCCCAAACCTGACCTCTTCAGGTAACTCTCAGCTTTAAAAACCAAACTTTTATGAGGCAGTAATCTGAAATACAGTAAGTGGTGGAGAAAACAGGAAGGAATATACATTTCTTGTTAAATTACTCCTAAATTTCTGATAAATAACATAGAGATATACAAAGTTAAAAGGAGATGCAACTTCAGTATATATTACATTGAAATCAGATGTTTTCAAATCCATGCTAACAATGTCAATTAAATATTGAAAAGACCAACACAATATGTTGGTGCTGAAAAATAGTATCTCAGTAGATGACTAAAGATAATTTCACTAAATCAGCAACATAACAAAATTGTTGATATTTTAAAAAGTTGTTCACAAATATAAACAGAACAAATTTTAAATAGGTGATACAATAACAAGGTTCTACATTACCTGAGATATTTTAACATGTACCGTTCTGGACAGGATGTCTTGTCCATGATTTCAGCATAACTGAGTCTTCTCTGTGAGCATTTATTAGTCATGTTTATTTCCTCATAATTTTAGACTATAAAGTAATCCTATATGTTCTTGGAAGTTAGGTGTTCAGGTGTTTATACCTGTGAATAGGAGCCCTAAGAATCTACTTAATATCTTTACAACCTGGATTTCTTTTAAAAATTTGAGGACTAGATATTTTAAAGCCACAGAATTTACATTACTCTCCTTAATCACATAAGCAGTTATTTTTGGATAGACAGAGTTTAGAGAATTTCAATTTCAGAGGGCTGGATTCAAGGCTTTCTAAAGATTCAGCTGGATTATGTTTTGTCCATAAGGTTTTCCATAAATTTTGTCCACAAATTTTGTCAAATGTTTATTTAACTTAGTTTCTAGAAAAGGATGATTTTTATTTGAAAATTGTGTTTGACTTTCAGAGTAATTTCACCTAATATTGGCCGAATTCCTTTTTATAGAATTTTTTTGATTTATAGGGGACAACAAGTAATTTCTAGTTTTGTAGACAGACAGCTTTGGGGTTTTCAGGAAAAAGTAAAACTATGTTCATTCCTAGTTGAAACAAAACTGACAAACAAAACTAACCAAAACTCCCCAAAACAACCCCTTCCCCAAATTTATTACTTAAGTGTAAGTAAATATCCTCGGTCTTCTCTGGTGAGTGTAAGAATAATTATTCCCTTTTGTATGATTCTGAGGTCCTCTGATGCTGGTCCGATGACTGTCCCAAGTTTCAAACAAGAGCTAAGCAAGACAACAGAAAAAATGTTCTCTAGAAAGATCACAAAATATCTGGACAACTGAAGTGTTACAAAAATTCAATATGTAAGCTTTCTTAGCAAGAATGATAAGAGGAATCTATTTTAAGATCATTAGTCTGAAATCTGAATGTTACCGCTGCTGGTGTTATTATCAATTAGTAGCTTGTGGCATATGGTGGTAGCATCATTAGAGATAATAATAGTTAAGGCTCTTATACAATACTTGCAGTTCTGCAATGTTAACCTCCAACTCAACTGGGCCAAGAAAATGTACCTAACAGAGCTGAGCATTCTGCCTAGGAAAATAAAACCCACTGATGTGTAAGGTTATGGGTCTTTGCCTTAATCTGGCAACAAGTTGCTTTTTAAAATAAAGTTTTAGAAAAGTGACGATAGTTGGTACTGCAAAACGTCAAGCTCTTAAAATAAAAGCAAGTTTTGAATGACTTCTCAAATCCCTTTTTTCAGGGGGATGTGAAGGTTTGTCTTATTAGTTGCAGAGCTTTTGGGGAAAAAGAATGTATTAGGAGGAATATTAGAACACTAATAACAGGAGGGAGAGCTGAATATGCCTGAATACAAATGTAAGTACTTTCCAGGAATTCTTATTAAAAATGAACTATTACTGTAGTTGAAGACATAACTCACTAAAGCCAGTAGCTTAAAATGGAGAAGTCTCTCTAAAACTGAGGTGGTAAAAGAAACAGTGTCAGTAGAGCAAACATTGTGACTTGTAAAAATTTTCTTCTCAGTCCCTGCTTTCCCATCCCTCAGTCCTTGTCTCAGAATAAGTATAGCCCCAGAGGTTATTTTTCAGGGGATAATGCATCCTGGTGCTTAGCCAATTTCACTGTCACATTGGGAATACATACTTACACGTCATCTTATTTCTTCTGCACTTTAATTAGCAAATATAAACTTCAACTGTCCACAATAATAGCCTTTAACACCTATTTTACTACTTGATCTCTCTCATTTTTAAGATTATTTTCCCCTAGCAAGTACACAAAAACTTGCATAAAGTAGTCTACCAAGACTCTATTTCTCAGTAATGCCTAGAAATATCAGTACAACTCCAGGTATTATTGCATATTATGTGGTGATTTCAAAATTAATTTTTGGGATATTAGACACATGTAAATATGGAAACATGAAAATAAGAGCAAGATTTTCAAAATATGTTAATGCATTTGGTTTTCTTTTAAACAAAATGAATTTTTGAGATAAGGAGCTGTACTTAAATTTCAGAAAACGAATCATTACTTGTCTGAGGTCAGATAGCCCTATAAACTTTTCACCTCTTTTCTGTTTCTTACCAATAATCTCCAGAAGTGGTTTATAACAAGACTTTATAAAATTCAAATGTTAAACACAAATTTCCTTTTAATTTTTTCTTTTTTCCTTACAAGAATATGTAACATCTTAGAGCATTTACTTGTTTTTAAGGGCTGCCAAGACCTATTTGGGTTTTTCCATTGAGTTCTGTCAAATTTCAGATGGTTTTGCATATTTAATTAATATAAGAAGTTACTTTTGTTGATAACTTAGTCATGCTGAGGACATAAGCATATAGTGTTAATGATTTTAAATACAATACTTATTTGCATAATATTGATGGTATTACTCTAAGACTGAAAAAATCATCTACAATGTCTGAATGAAAAAGCAGGCTGCACATTTATGAATGTCTATATTCAGTTATGCTCTGTGACAATGCTTTTTCTGAGGAAACACATGCCTAGAAAAATAGGATTTTAAGAGAACTTGAGAAACTTCTCAAGGCGAGCATGGCAGGGAAAAAAAAATGCCCACTTTCAAATGGCCACTGTGGCTTCCTGAAAGCATTCTTGTGAGTGGAAAAGTCTCCATTCACACTCCTTGTGAGTGGAAAATTTCACCTTAAAAAGGGACATGGTTAATTTTGGAAGGGAAAGTGTTGGGGAGAACTGGCCTGCTGCTGCAGTCCAAGGTGGTTCTGATAGATCAGGGCAGCTCTAGAACATTACAGTCTCTTAGGACTGATAGCTCCTCATCTGAAGAGGTCTTCAGCTGATGCAGGGTTTGTCATAATGTCATGGCTAAAGATTTGCCTTTGGAATTCCTGATGTACCAAACCCCCACATGACTAATATTTGTTCTCTGTTGACATTTCTCATTCTCATGAATGTTTTTGTTAATGCTTCTGTCTCTTTCTGCTGTTGTTGGACCCACGATCGTATCTTAAATGCTGCTTCACTGATGCAAACAGCTTAAACTTGTTTAACGTTTGTGCTTATGCACTTCTTGTGCATAAAGAACCCTTCATAGATTATATTAAGAAATAATTAAGTAGCCTTACCAAAACTGGTTGGTTGTTTGTTTGGTTTTGGTTTTGTTTTGTTTTTTGTTTGGTTGGTTTTTTTGCTTGGACTTCATACCTAGGAACCTTTTAGCTTTGGAGATTCTAACAGTGTACATTCTGCTGCTTCTGACCTGTATTGATTTCAGTTGGGTAGCTATTTGTTGTACAAGATAACTATCTATTCAGAATATATTCAGGAGTGTGAATAGTAAAGCAATTCAGTAATTATAAAAAAACTTTAATTTAGGGGAAAATGTTGTGGTCTTGCCTCTAGTCTTGCTATGGTTTTGTTATTAACGGTTTAGGAAGGTCTTCAAAACTGTAGCTAAAAATCAGTATCATTTTGCTAATAGCTTGCAATACTTTTCTATAGAATGTTAATATTTTAAAAGTAGAACTTGATTCTAAATCAATTTTATTTTTTAGTAAAGAGTAGATTAAAGAAGAGATGAAAAAGTCTTGATACACTTGAAGGAAAAATGACTGTTCACTATGTGTAATACTTGATCTGACTTCCCACACAACAAGTTTCCCAACATTGTTAATGAGGAGGAGATACTTTAGTGTTCAAAAGTTGAACTGTGGACAGCCCTGGTCTGGATTTGGGGAGTCAAGGAGGGAACACAGGAAGTTCACTTGCCATAAAGTTTTTCCCAAAAGACATCATAATAAACCAGTGACTGACAGAGGGAAGGAATTTTTCCTTCTCCTCCTTTCTCCTTCCTTACTCCAAGGTCCAAATCACAAAGACGGATCTGAAAACACAAACTGTCTGGACACACAGAAAAAACTATCTTAATCTCACAATGATTTGGAAGGTCTAATCTTGCTGTACCATGGTAGCTTGAAAAAAGGATCTGTGCATTTGGGCACTATACTCATCCTTGAATGATTATCTTTGCTCACCCTAAATACAATACCTGCTATTTTACGCAGATTAGCAGAGTTTAAACCTCTGGGGCCAAAGGACTTACTATAACTCTGCCTTATTTAAAAGGCTTTAACTTAATTTAAAAAAAAAAAAAAAAAAAAAGGCAAAAAAAAAAAAAAAAAAAGCAAGCGACAATTAACTGAATGTACGCAAAGGTAACTCATAGGAATACTCCATATGAAGCTGACAAAACATTTTTCACTATTAAAATTTACATGTATAGTAAATGTCTCCAAAATCTGGGGAGATATATTTTTTTAAATTATTCATAAAAAATATTTTTTGTAAGACTTTTTTTTTTCCCCAGATAAAAATCCAAAAGGGGTTTTTGCATTGCTAGAAAACACAGCAAAACTGTTCATGTGATGCCTGTGGAAAAAACTACTTCCTACAGCTTGCCTTTCTTAACAGACTTTTACTGCAGCCATGTTCTTCAAAAGTCTGATCATTGATGATTCAATAATCTTAATTATAAAAGATGTTAGTTTTTTAATTTCAATTTTTAAAAGACTTGATGTAGATTGGCAGTTTCCAAACTTGAAGAGACAGTTTCTGTATTGTTTTCAGTACTGCCATGAATAATTGTGTTCCAATTAGTTATTTCCACAGAAGTGCCTGTGTCATTCATTTGGGAAGAATTCAGTTCTGCACGTTGTTTTTGAGAAAATGAAATTTGTTTTAATAAAGCTCTTAAATATTAACAGGTAAGGGCTCTTATATTCTGTTGTGTTAAGTTGCTGTCTAAAAAAAATCCCTGGTACTCTCTCCAGTTCTTACAAATTCTTTTTTACCCTCCTCAATGATACATTATTCAATAAATTATAGTAAAATTCTAATAGCATAACTTCAAACTGAAGGATAGAGATTCTAACAATTTATTCATAATATACTGAAGGTTTTGTGCCTAGCCCTCTGTTTTAATTCATAAATTGTTTAGAAACACAAAATCTAGAGTCAGCACAATAAGCTAGTCTTATGATAAAATGAGAAATATGATAACACGAGTGTTATTTCATGTCCCATCTTTACCTTAAAATACTTTAATGTCCCCAAATTCAAGGAAATCTAGATATCCTAATTTTCAACTTAGCATTCATTTGATGTATTATAATTTCAGATCTCTTCAGATAGCTTTTATGTAATACAACAGAATTTACAAGATTTTCACAGTAAGCTTTGAGCTGAACATGTACAAGATGCACCACTTATTTCAAAAGCGGTTTGACCTTTCTGCAATCATAGAATCCTTGAATCATTTGAGTTGGAAAAAGCCTTTGTTATCATTGAGTCCAACAGTTAAACCAACACCGATATGTTCTCCACTGAACCACATCCCCAACAGCCACATCCATGTCTTTTGAATGCTCCCAGGGATGAATCCCTCACTTCCCTAAGCAGCATATTCCAATGTCTAAAATGTGAAAATTCCAATGCCTGAAATCTCAAGTTTGTGAAATAAGAATTTCTGAAGGGTCCTTCCTGTGGTTGCTTCAGCTTCCAGGACAGCACTGTAATGCTGGGTTTCTCTGACTTCCTGCTCCATTTCTGATAACTCTGTGTGGTGCTGGGTGAACAAATATTGCCCTGCTCTCTGTCGTAGGTACGGTCAAGTGGGTCCACAGGCTCAGAGCTGTACGCTGCTGTGTCTGTAGGGTGATCTCAAGGGAGTTCTCTTTGGACTTCAGCTGCTTGCTTTCTAGCTAAAGTGGGACACGGGACCACTACGTGCCCAAGGATTAACTAATTAGGTGTTTTCAGTGTTTTAAGGGCTGTATTTTATGGGATGAATTTAAATTCCCAATGTTAAGCAATAATTTAAATCAGAATGCAATATACCTTACCTTAAAGATTTTTTTATAGTCTTGATTATTTTTTCTCTAGCAGCAAAATTTTTTTTAAAACTTTTAAATCACAGTGTATCATAGCCTAATACAGTGTTGGAACTGGGTACACCACTGCTTTCAAATGACAATCAAACAATAATGTCTTGTAGTCGAAAAAATGTTTTTACCCGAAGAATTTATTTTTTTCATTAAATATCAGCTAAATTCAAATTAAAAGTACGTAAGCTGAAGTTTTTATGTATATGCACACATATACAAATGTGCATATACGTACACTGGATACATGCATTTTTTTAATTAGATGTAAAATATCATCACTCATTCCACTAGAAATGAAAAATTTTAAGTGTTGCAATTAGCTTGGGGATTAAGGCCAGTACCTAAATCCTGTTGGAGAACACTGATATTTTCCCAGAACACTATGCCTACTTCAATATCAGTGGTCTAGATGCATATAAAATATACGATGTTGGCATTTCCAATGTTTTAGTTACTTAAATAATAATATTTTTGCATGTATAACTCGGGCAGAAACACTTGACCTATACTACTTTAGGTGGACTATCTGAAGAAATTTTTAATATTATATGGTTACTTTCACAATGTAAAATCTATTCTAAAAATATTTATTTAAAGCAGAGTTGGAAATATATTCTAATCAATTCCACCTAGCCATGTTCTTGTTGAATATTAACATGTATCATTCTGCAGCTGAATCAAAGTCATTCTTAGAGAAAACTATTTCATCTTTTTGAAACACCTGAATAACACACATCATTATGCTAAGTACATACAGATTCAGCCTCTTGCTGAATATAGAACTATAGAGAGGATCAAACACTTTACCTGTCTCAAAAATAGGCCAGGTATTTCAGTTTTGATAACTGTGGATTATCAGAGTTCCCTTTCATTTGTTGATGATGTGTTTTCCTGTGGTGTGCATCACAGAGAGAAAATTGAGATTAGTGAAAATAGCCCAGATATTTAGAAATGATGAAATAGCAAGCAAAGAGATGTTGGACTGCACTTTAATGAGTAGAAATGTGTATACACACATAAAACAAGTAATATAGCTCATAATTAAATTGAATCAGAAATATGTTGAATAAATACATTGGAATTATAATGTTTAGTAAAAAACTTCACTCTGCAGGTATTTTTAAAAAGCTTTCACAAAATAGTGTGTTTAGTGCATGGTTTTCTTTACAAAGAGAAAGACAACAGAACCAAAGCAAGGTTTTGAAGTCAGTTGAGCTACATGAAACAAAAGATTTGTTTCTAAATTTTCCCATTTATATACATAGGTATATATGTGCATATACCTATGTATATAAATGAAATAACACAGTATTGTGAATCTCTTTCTTGAAAATTAAACAGCAGTAACGCCAGCCAATGAATGGGTAAAAAATATGAGCTTTTTAATTTTACTATATCTTTCAGTCTCACAACATTACAAAACCTTCTAATTTTGATTCACTCAAACGGCTTTCTGATGTTTTAAAAGTCATTAAACTGATTTTAAAAAACATTGAGTGGTGAGGGGATGTAATTTTTATTAAATTAATTGATTTTTCTTTTTTTTTTTTTTCCTAATCTTAACAAAATTAAGCTCAGAATATATGATTAATGTTTATTTAGAAGATACACCTGTGTTGGAATTTTTTAAACCCTAGGGTGCTAGGTAATTCCTTAATACTTTTTGTATCTCTAATTATTAGTTAGATTTGCTCTTGGTTGTATGTCATTTTAACCAATATCAAATACAACAAAATATAGGTATCAATGTCATAGGCAGCCTTTTCCAAATTCATTCATACTTGGTGACTGGATTCTAGTACCCTGTTCATAAAATCCCTGGTTGATTGCCACTTATGTGTTATATTATACAGATTTAGTTAGGTGGTTCAAAAATTACACTTGTACTGTGCAAACAGCATAAATTATTTTCACTTGTAAGCACCATCTTTTTCCATCAGTTGGTATGTGTCTTCTTGAATTTAAATTGATCTTAAATTATCCAGCACTAAATGTTGGTCTCCTCTGGTAATAATAATGACTGTATTAGGAAAAAATATAAAGTACATAGAAACATGAGAGATAACAGTTATCTCTATATTTAGTTCTAGTCTCTAGGTCTTTAAAGAGGGAGAAGTGTTTGGTGGAATATAACTGTCACAGTAACCCAAGTAGGACACTGGTAGTCTGAGGAATTTAAGGGGTTTGGGATTTTCCTTCAAGATGACACATAATAAAGTGAAAAAAAAAAAAAATCTTAGGGCTTCTTTTTGTTTGGTTTTGGGGGTTTTGGGGTTTTTTTTTGTTTGTGTTTTTGGGTGGGGTTTTTTTGTGGGGTTGGTTTTTTTTTTGGGTCATTGTTTTTTAGTTTTGTTTTTGTTTATTTGTTTGTTTGGGGGGTGTTTTTTTGGTTTTGGTTTCTTGAGTTTTTGTTTTGTTTTTGTTTGTTTGTTTCATTTGTGGGGCTTTTTTTGTACGTACATCTTGAATAAGATGGCTGAAAAGCAACTCTGGGGGCCATGTGACCAGAATGGAGTGAAGCCAGCATCATGCAGGCTGGGTACCAGTATGGCTCATACAGTAAGGAACTGTAAGAAAGAACATGTAGCTTAATTTGTGCTTTGGGTAGCAACAATGCTATAGATTTTTTTTGGTTTTTTTGGGTTTTTTTCTCTTGCTTTTAGCCTATCTTGCTGTGACATGCCTCATTACATTGCAAAATTCTCCAAGCTAGTTTACTTCCCCACACTTTATCCTGTAACTCCATTCCTTCTCATATTCCCAGCCAGAAGGAGGAAAGCTTTTTTTGGGCAAGTCTGCATAGGGAAGAGTGTTCTATCAGCAGCTTGGAAAGATGCACATACCTGTGTATACCCATGTATTTTTTTTCTTTAATACTTGTCATTTCTGTAGCAGTTGCCTCATGGATATGCAGAGGGTAGAAGGATAGGAATGATGGGATAGGTTTAAGGAAATGGCCAGAACCTAGAGTAACTAGGAATGCTACTGAGCCATAACATCCTTCATTATTTTGGTGTAAGGGATAAACTGACTAATTGTTGTCTGGAAGCTGCTATTAAGATCTATTATAAGAACAAGATTTAAAAGTTTTCATAGTAACTGTAAATTGGAGGCTTTTAAAAAATACAGCAGTATTTTCAGTGAACACGACTTTTTGGGAAAGCTGTTCCAACTGAAGTTCAGGGGACCTAACAGTTATATAGTTAAATGCTTTTCTCAAGCTGCAGAGAACACATAGAATGAGCCACATGCAGAACTTTGTAACCAATCAGTCTTTCTTGGTGGACCTCAGTTGTTAGGACTTGGCAGTCACAAAGGGCTAAGAGGAATTTTAAGTTATATAAAAAAGAAATTCTCATCGACCCATACCTTAAATCAAGGATCTTCTATAGGTACTGAGTTTTGCAGTTGAAGGAATATCCTTTAAGCTTCCTAAGGCTTGTAAATTATTTTTTGTATGCAATTTTTTTCCTGCCACATCAGAAGTGAGGTATGTTTTAGTGCTGTGCATCTCTTTATACATTAATGGAGAGGAAAAATTGGAAGAAATACAAAGAAATATTGGGGAAAAAAAATCTAATACTATAGCAATTGATGGGTAGTATCGCACTGATTCAGAAGGTAAAGATTTTTTAATTTCTCTAGTCTATATTGAAAAAGAAAGAAGCTACGAAACAAATTCTTTGACATTTTCATCTTTGGAGCTCCAAGCAGTATATTAACGTGCCTTTTTTGACAAGTTTCTTACTCTCTTTTAAAATAAGTCTCCTAAGGTCAAGCTGTGCCCTTTTAGAGTATGGGAGCTGCCTAAAAGAAGAGAAAATTCATGGCTGCAGCACCGGTGAAATAAAAGTAGCTAGGATTTTGGTCTTCAGACAAATACCTTTTACCTTCTGTGCCCACATACTCAGGTTAAAAAGGATTCAATTATTTCCCGGGATACTGTAAATAACCCAAATTAGAACTGTAATTTCTAGCCATCCACTGACTTCTCTTTTCCTCCAGTGTTGGTTTTACAGTTTTCAACAACTGTTCTCTCATTCTTCTTCTGAAAATGAAAATTTGCTCTGCAAATGTTATTTGCATCCCCAGCTTTCCTCTCCAGAAAAGCAGATAGGATCTGACTGCAAACAATGGCTTTTCATTGACTGTCTCTGAGCTTCCTTATGGCAGAAAGAACACCATCCTCTTAACTTCCTGGTATTCTTGCTGGAGGCACAGAAAGATCTGCAATATATTTAGGCAACCAGTGGGAGAACAGCTACTTTCAAACAATCAAAAATAAAACCTATGAGGTGTAGGAAAAAAACAAAACAAAACCAAAAGAAGATCAAATAATAAAGCCAAAAAACACCAATGGCTGAAGCACTCTTCAAGTAATTCTGAAGCTAGGGAAACTGATGGCATATAATAGCCATGAAAATGTTCCTTCTTCCCAATGAAATGTCATGGATTAGGTTTTAATAAGTACTGATATTTACTAGGCAAAAAAATCTGACTAATGTTATGAATTGTCTCATTTCATGTGTGGTTGCAAATTCACCATGTTTAAAAAGAGAAAGCAAGCTCTGAAGTCATTTGGCATGCAAAGACAGGCTTACAAAATATGTACATCTTTTGTAGACAAGAGAGAAAGATGATATTTACTTAAACTAGCAGGGGTTTTTTAACTATTAAACTTAGGAATTTCTTTGTATAATAAGTAATATAATAATAAATGTCATTTAATATTTAATATTAAAGATACATAAATTATTTAAATTTTAGAAATAAGTAAGAAGTCCCTGATACTGATTTAAAGAATTTAATAGAAGTTCTTCAATCAACAGTATTGGCAGTTCTAAGCACAACCTGTTTAACTCCTAATATGAATTATGATATAAAAGACTGGAAAGACCAATGAATGAGAAAACACAAGAGGGCGAAAAAAAATGGATATATAAGTCTTCTTTATACAACAATTACATTATAATTGTGATTATAATACTCATATTTTAATTGGTAATCAAAATATATTCTGGAGATAAATGAATAGGAGTTTTTGTATTTCTTGTCTGTCCAGCATTTCACCCTTACTCCTCCATATCCACTGAACACCATTTTCTCCAAAAGTGATGGATACTAATCATCAGGTGTGAAACTTCCACATTTCCATGTCACTAAGGTTGATTGGACAGATAACCAAGGACTAAGGAGTACCTTTTAAAAATTTAGAGTACACTTGGAACTTAAAAGGAAAAAAATCATTACAAGGGATTAAAAAAAAAAAAAATCTTTAAAGATTTTTTAGTCAACGGACTGAAGAACAGACGGGATTTTTTATTGTTCTGATCCAAAGTATAACTAAACCACAGGATCTGTGAAATGTAGACTTTCCAAATACTTAAATTCCTCCTTTTGAGCCTGATAGGTTAGATTCTGATTTTAAATAGCATTAAAAAATATTTAATTTTTCTTTACACCAATTACCTATAAAGCTTTCATGGAAGACATGTATTAGGTAAATTTTGAAACAGTAGGAATGTTCACAACATCTTCTGAAAACACTATTTCCATGATTACAAAGGTCTCCTATTTCACAATTTATCATATCTAAAGCTTTTCATTTGCCAAATTCCAAACATCATGCATACAGATGAACAAGTAGAATGCATTAATGAGGCAGATCACCCTGAAAATTACATAATTGGTAACACCTGTAAGCTCAGATTTTCAGTGATAATGAATTTAAGAGTTATTGCATGAATCATACATAATTTATTTGAGTCCTTAGTGAATAATAAAATCTCAGAAAGTAAAATGTATAAATGGATAAAGATTTATCTTAGAAAAATTACCTATTCACAGAATCACTAGTTTGCATCACAAAATCAGTGGTTTCCCAGTGAATCTCTGTTTTCCCAATACATGATTGGAAAAAGAAATTGGATCTTCTGAAATGACAGCTGATGAAACTTAATTTTTAATATATATATGGATTTAAATCTTCTAAAACATTAAATATGCAGCAACTGTAATATTTAAGCATTATGTTTTACTGTGGATCAATAAAGGATGAAATAATTTTTAGAAACCCTGGAAATAAATTTTAGTAAGAGCAGTATCAAACTTGAATGCAGAAGTACATCACTGTCACTATGGAATTTGTTTCACAATGGCAGCCCTGAGATCAAGAGAGTGGGAGTTCAGGCCTTGCTCTATTTTAAATCCTCAGAGATTTGCAGGAAATCAGAGCAAATAAATTAACATCTCTTGCTTTGAATTACTTACCTGTATGTATAGATGGAAGTTTTCCGCCCTGAAGGGTTTTACAGCACATGAGTCACTGGTGAAGCTTTGGTGGGGGGAGAAGAAGAAATGTTTCAGAAGGAGAAAGTACTTTCATAAGGGGATTATACTGTTATCCGCTTGAAAGCGGTCTTTGTTTCTAAGGTAATTTCATTTGGTATTCTAATCCTTTCAGGTGGTGATGTTTGCTTTGCCTTATTGAACCTAGAATAGGATTTTTGCATGCTTTCTTGATTTTTCTAGCCATTAAAACAGTCTGTGCCAGTGACTTGGCATAAAACTAGTGTTATCCTGCCATACCGCTCCTTGCACGTTCCTGTGAAGCTCAGCAGATGTCTTCTGTAGCTTGCTTAAAGTGTAGCTGCAGTTACAAAAGTGTCACCATGTGGAAGAGCAGTTTGAGAACAAGTTTTCATAAACAAAGAGAGAAGAGTTGGTAAAACTATCTACTTGGCTTTTCACACTGATTCCAGGCACAATAGGCTGGTAACTAGATATCCACAAAAGGGTGATTACTATTTATGTTGCTGATGAGAAAAGTATACAATAATTCAGTGGGAGAGTGGATTTTGTACCTAGTGCATAGATTATCTGAGACTACCAGTTCTTTTATGATGGTTATTTAATGGAAATTTTCTAAAGTTGTCTCTCACCCATTTTGTTCGTTTGTTCAATAACACCGACTGAAGATGCAGAAGCCAAATCTTGAAATAAATTTCAAAGATCACTTAGAACTTTACCAGTGAGATATGACCACCAAATAATCTTTAATGTTGGTATGTCCAGCAAAAGCAGTATGATTAAAAACCAGTAAACTGTGAAAACTAACAATCAGAAAGATCATTTACCTTTTATGGGGAAAGGCTCCTACTCTGATAAAACATGGCTAAGAAAAGTTTTGAAACTGTCTTTATTACGGGTTATTTCGAAACCAAAACTGCAAGATAAACACAGATGGTGATGGGATTTTTTTTTTTTTTTAATGCTGCAGTTTCTCAGAAGAAAAAGAGCTATGAATGGAGAGTGGATGGAACCATTTTTCTGCTTTTGGTCACCTAGGCTTGTTCTGATTGTTCTCTGAGGACATGTTATGTAATCAAGCAGAGTTTCAAACATCATCTTTTTAGATAACTTGGGGCACTTAGCCCTTAAAGCACAGCTACTTGGTGAGCTATGCTTGCCCCTCTGCCCAGACATGGCAGGAGTCTCTCTTTGCAAGAGCTCAGTCCAGTATGTGAAACACTTTCCATGTCACAAATTGGACACGAAGGAGTGCAAAGAAGCAGTAAGGAGACCATTCTCTGAACTGGCCTATAAAGGGTACAATAATGAGCATGTCCTAGTAGAATGCAAGGTAGATTCACAAATGCATCTCTTTGCCAGCCTGTGAGACATGGTGTGAGACAGAAATTGCCAACACAGGCTGGATAATTTGAGGGACTGCATTTTTATTTAAAAGGAGAAAAGTGGTGTGTTTTGGACAGAGGTAAGAATGTCAAATTAGAAATCAAAATTAGCAGAAGTCAGTTTTTTCCCTTCCCTTTCTCCCTTCTCGAAGTCCAAGGATGATGTCATTCCTCTTCTTCTTGTTCCTTGGATAATTTTCTTCATGGGGTTTGGTTACAGCTAGGAATCCCTTTAGCTCATGAGTTAATAATGGAGGGTGCAAATGGTGACTCCTTTGGATAGCAGACTAAACAAATTTGAGAGGCAGTCCTTCCTCATCTATCTGACTTATTTCTAGCTCATACAATTATTCTACCTCATACATTTAGTCCTACATTTCATAGACTTCAAAGCACAGACCAGATTCTTAAATGAAACTTCTTGCTATCAGCACTGATGTTCATTTTTCTTGACCTGCAACAACATAGATGAAGCCTTTGCTGTAAATAAATGAGGAGTGTTTTTGGACCTTACTCTTTCAATGTGTGATTTGTCTACATTGGCATATAAAGGTATGAGACTTGAAGATTTTGACAGTTGTGGGAATGGATGCATTTTCAGGAAATCCCCATGATGTAGTTATTCCTCAGTCAAGACTATTTCAACTATGTTTTCTGTACATGCCCCTCTTTGCCCTTGCTCCTGCCAGCCAATTCCTACTATCTAGGCAGAGGGAGAAGAGGAACATTTCAATATAATGTCTGTAACAATAATTCTACCCAAATGTCTCAAAAGTAGGGGCTAAAACTTTGCTTAAAATAAATATGTTAATCCATAAATAGCTTTGGTAAGATTTATCACAAAAGATCACCTTGATGCTAGAAAGGACCTTTTTGTCAAATGATTGTGATTTGTATCTGATCCTGAATAATTTAATAGTCTTTCTGTGTTAAAAATATTTGTCACTGGACAGCATTATTTACAATGAATTTTATTCAAATTTTGCTTATATGTACCTGTAGTCTCTGTTAACAGAGGTATGGAAAGGTTCCTTATCCTTTTAACATTCCAAGAAATATATACTATACTGGGGAACCAAGACCCAAAACAATTCTGTGACTTGCCTTTTGAAAGTCTTTGATCTGAAAACCTAATTTACGTGTCCCAAGACTGAGATGTCTTATGCAGACACTTTCTCCATAATTAGGCAGACTTCTGCATATACTTCATCTTCAAAATCCACTAATCAGCAAACAGTTTGCACGCATTAATATTTCAAATGTATACAAAAGTGTTAACTATTTTGCTTTGCTACAGTTGAGTCAGACTCAGATAATAAGTATATCAAAACTCAAAAAATTCTTCTCTAGTAAACAACACTCTATATCTACACCTTCACTAGTGTTATTTAGGAAAATGCCTGTTTCTGAGAAACTTTTATCACAAGTGTACTATTCTCCAAAAGCAAGATTTATACTCCCATTATTGAGGTATAAATGTACTTTTTTTCAGCAACCAAGTTTATGAAAGAATGCTATTTTTCCACTGTATAAATAAAGAAAATTACTGCAAATACCATCTGAAGTATATGATCTGATCCGACACAAAAAACCCCCCTCAAATTAATTACTCCCATTAGTTCAAAGTAATCAGACTGTCTGTACACCTATGTTGCTAATCAGTGACAAAGAAGAATGAAGTCATTATTTACCAGCAATGCAGATAAACTTGGTTGAAATCACCAATTTCCCTGAATTTATGACAGGTAAGGCTATTACTGAATTTTTTAGTTCAGAAGCCTTCTCCCTGTCTCATATTCACATTTGTGGATAAGTGGTTAAGGTGAACTAAATTCAAAATAAGTCAACAACCAGCTTAGAAGGCAGATCCTATTTGATGACAGTGCTAGCTTGTCACTGATATCCCAGACAAATCAACCATGCATTTTAGTAGCATCTATCTTTTAAAGAGGATTTGCTGAAACAGGAAAATACAAACCTTTGATTCTCACAGTGAAATGACATAATAACTGATTTTTTTGACTGGTCCTAAAGAGTCAAAAATTCTTGTTAGCTAGGTGTCATCATAGAATGTGTGTTTTCTGTGTGTTTTCTTGATTTTCATACTTTATTCTAATTGAATTGCAGCTTCTTCTATCTATTTTAAGGATCAATACTTCTTCACAGGGGCAGGATGAATAAGAATCAATCTGAACACTTCAGCTCTTTTATCAGGAATTGCTTTAAACAGTAGCACTTTCTCTGCAGTAATCTGTGTGATTCTGTTAGCAGCATCAGTCACTGACAACAAGACACCTGAACTGTGTTTCCTTCCCTGTTCATTGGGATTTTTCATTGTTACAGAGACCAATATTCTTTCTTATAAGGTTAGAAAAGATCCATAATAGCTTTTATACCATTATATTTTAAACTCTAGAGTTCATTAGCATACTCTTCAGCTTGTTCACTTTCTGACTCCTTGCTGTTTATGAATTATTCAGGGTAGACTTCACTTGAGGTAAATAGTTTGATCTAAAGTTTTTTGTATCTGGATTTAGATGCAACGAGAAGAGTTAAATGCCCAGAATTTTAAGTGAGGAGGATTGCAGAGGCTCAGCTATTAAGATGGAAGACAGTTGCTGTTGGTGCTCTGGGGCTGCCATTGAGATCTCAGCACGGTGCTATTTGTCATTCTGAAGTAGGTAGGCATTATGATGCCTGGAGTATAAATCAGCCTTTACACTGTGTCAAGTCCTGAAGCACTTTGAACACTCTAATCCACTTCTGAGTTAACAGAACATTTTTGGTTTTACAAGCTTTAAAGTTTCCCTTTTTAGTTAACCCTGTCATCTTGTTATTAATCATCATTATTTTCTAGAATTTTACATACCTCCTCAGATTCAATTCTTAATGTTTTGCTTCAAAGTTATGGTGATGTCACTGAGATGAGCTTTAGTTTTAATCATCTAGTACAGATGAAGTTCCAGCAAAATTAATATTATTAACTCTGCTCATGTAAAGTGGAATACTGCCTTGTCCTACTAGCAGGTCAGCATTATTTGGATGCTGTACCAAAATATGATGTCTGTACCTTGTATCCTTCACTCACTTTTGTGTAGTATCAGGTTAGTGTACCACTAACAGCTCATGGACAGAGCTGAAGTTAAAGAGTAGTTGTTTCCCTGTGGCTGGTTTCTCTGCGTGTCTGCAGTCCAGTAAATATTAGCTCAGCACAGCAAAGCAAACTCTTTTAAATGCTGATTATCTTCTTTCATTTGGGAAGCTAGTGTACATACAAAGGGTGAGTTCAGAAACTATATATACTGTAGGTTGTCAGTTCATTGAATTTCAGTTTCTGTTCTTCCAATGGCTGAGTAAACATTTTAGCCATCAGCGACCATTTTGCTGATTGAATATTGCTATATATAGTATTACATAGACTTCAGTCTGAGAGCACCACTGTGCAGTCAGTTGAATTTACAGTGCTTTTGCAGGTGGAGTTGTTAGCATTAATGAAACCCATTAAGGTCACGTTATTTTCCTGCCAGGCAGCACAGTCTGCAGGCGCTGGCCGATGCGTCATTTGCTGCGACAAGTCAGGGTTATGGAGCAGGCTTTTGCTCCTGGTGAACTGACAGCCACCCGTGCTGCTGCTGTGCTGGGCACCAAGCTCCCCTCTGCTGCCCTGGTGCTCCACACAAGCTAGCAAGAGTGAAGGGAAAAGATTCTCTCAGATTAAGGTGTTACCACTAACCTTAGAGAAATGCAGGCCATATTTTGATTCTTTAGTCTTTGGAACAAAGGATCCTTAAAAGGCACGACACAACTGAGGACAGTGCTGTCAGATTCATTTATTTGTCTATTTAATTATCTATTAACTTTCATACAGTGCAACATAAACATTCCAGATCTAATTAACCTAAATTAGCTTAGCCCAAAAGTTAAGTTGCTGTGGTTTCTGCTAAAAAGTTTGTTTTCTTGTACAGCCACCCAGAGTTATTTTCATTCAAATGTTCATGCTCAGTAAGGAAGTATAATAGTTCAGTGGCAGAGTGATTGCTTGTGCTAGCAATAGCACACTGAAGTTATATGACCTCTCATTAATCTGTACTTTGATAAGGTCCTGGAGTGGTAGGATTAATGACATTCTACTGAAAATTATTCAAATCCCTGCCTGTGCACAGACATTCTCTTTGGAGAAACACACAAGTGATACTGAACCTTTTACTGCCTTGGAGAATAACTACAGTGGTCCAGAGACAGAAATTTACTCATCTTTATTGTGGATGATGTGAATTGCCTAAAAACAGGCAGCTTTGCTTTTCTCTTATTATTTTTTCTGCATGTGATTTTACTTCTAGAAGTATTCTACTTATGCAAAGGCTGCTTTCCCTATTCCCCCATCCTTTTCATTTTATAATTCAAGCCCCCTACAGCACACTGAGAGCTATGTAACTAGGCTAGCTTGGTGACATTCATTTCATTTGGTCCACAAGGATTTTCTGGCTGCTTATGTTTCCCTTGTGCCACATCATCCTCATCAAATCCTGGTTTTCCTCTTGGCTCCTTTCTGTCAGCCTGCATTCTTCTGGGCGTTGTCTCTTCAGCCATATCTCATCCCATGCAGTGCTTTCAATTCTTGTTACCAACATTACCTCCCCTGCGAGGATTATAAACTCTGCTCCTAGTGCAGCAAAACTATGTGGATTTCATGGCCAGGACAACCGTTCTCTATGGAAAAGAAAATGAGCATGCCACTCACATTTTAAGATCTATTCCAGAAATTCATGGACCTGAATGTCAGAGGGACTATTAATGTTTCTGGTGCAGCCCTATACAACAGCTCACAGAATCGCTTCCTCAGTCATCCCTCTATATAGCTGAATAAGCTCTAATTAAAAGGCAGCCTAGATCAATTTATGGGAAACAATATATCTAGCAAATGGAGAGTTTTCTATATCCTTTAACCATCATTGATGAAAAGTTTATCAATTATTCAGCTTGGAGTCCAACTCCTACTCATGACTTTCACAGCTGTTTCTTAGACAAAAGAAAAATTTTATTTTCTAGTTTCACAAAGTGCTTTTCTATGTGCTACTATGCGCCATATTTATATCAATTGGATTTTTCTTAGGTCAAAGGGCAAGCCCTTATGCATGGCAAGCCAATGCTAATCTATTTAACTTTCCATTTTTGAAGTGTAAAAACTGGATGTCGTAAAGACTGTAGTCCCAGTGTTGTACACAGTCATCCTGCTTGAAACATTCTTTTTTTCTATATTTAGGAATTGCATTATCCATTGTTGAAGTAGCTTTCTGTTGACAATTTGTGCTCAAAAGAGGAATGCCCAAAAAAATACAATTTGAAAAATCATCAGAAAGTGAACTTCCTCCAGTGAAGTGCGGGGTTGACCAAGATCGGCTGATAGACCTCCCAGGTTAAGGAATGTTTGTTTCCTCAGCACAATGACATGCCCAAGTTCTATAGATAATTTCTACCAATAGAAACCATCCTTTAATTTGGCTGTGGATGGTCCTGAGGCTGCTGTGCTGTCCTGGTTGTGAGTACAAGAAGGGGTGGCTCCCCAGAGATTCTACCTCACCTATCGTCACTGGGCTGTTCTGTACCATCCCTTGGTAAACATTTTGGGCTGATCCTGTGCTGAGTTGCCTTTTGACAGCATGCATGCTGCCTATGCTGCTTCTCAGCAGTTTGCAAAGCACTGCTGTACCTTTTTCCAGTCCATAGCAGAATGACACTAATGAAGAGGTTCACAAACCTTATCTCTATTGCTCTCCTTCCTAAAACTTTTAGACTGCTACCAGTTAAAAGAGGCTACTTTTTATTCTTGATGGTATATTGTTACTGGAAATAGAGGTCAAAAATTTTAATTTTGTTGTCATATCACAATCTTTAGAATTTACCACATATGTTTGTAAAAGTTACCAGTAGACTTTATATGCCAATGCCTTTGGAGTCCTCAGTGTTATGTAGTCTACGAGAATATTGCTGTTTATTAAGCTCATACTTCTCAAATTACATTAGCTTGTTTTAACAACACAAAAACAGATTTCAGGAACTTTTGCTTAAAATCTTTTATGGCAGTTTGCCTTTGAAACTGCTACAAAATTGTAATGGCTTTTCATTTTGATTTGCTGGCAAGAAACAAGTTGACTGCCCTTTCTTTGAAAAACTTCAAGGCTGAACAGAAAATTATTTTGCTGACATACTAAATGCTTTTTGCAACTGAGCTGATTTTCTTCAGTAATAAAAGTTGATTGGTATAATGAAAAAATGTTTTATGTAAGCATCACGTTACTGCACCAGTGCAGCCCTCCAGCCTTCTCTGAGACTCTCAGGCCACATTCATTTGGATCAACAGGCTTATCCACATGGTACAAGCTCAGAACAGAAAATGTCAGCCTCAAACTATTTCTTTGATTATGTACTCAGATTAGGGAACAGCATGTTAACATGCTCTCTGAAATGTATCTATGTGTATATATTTGCATAAAGAAATGCATATATTCACACATAAACAGATATTTAAATGTTATTTGTACCTTTTAATTTATGTTCAGCAGTCTAGTTTCTATCTGACTGGAAGCCTGTAGCTGCTTTCTCACTGCTAAGTGGTAGTTAGTAAATTGCAGTTTCTGAACAAGTTTTCTGAGAAGCAAAATTCACTGCTGTACTTCCCAGAGTAAAGCAGAAGAGGAGTTTGCTGTTGCATGAACTATTGCTATTTTCTTACTGAAACACAAGGAACCACTGATGCTTTATATTGCCAGCTCTGTACCATCTAATATAAACTTAAGCTAAAGATAGATGCCTTGATAACTGCCTGTTCACTAATGACTTCTACTGAAGCAGTTTAATATCACCATTCGTTTATTTACACGCTCCTCTTTTTTTTTCTACAGCATGCTTTATCTTCTGTTACTGAAGCATTTAAATCGAAGAACTTGTACTCCAGTATGCTGTAATTGAGTTTAAATGTTAATTTTCCCAATTTCCTGAAGTATATAGTTAAAAGGATTTCATATCTTAGGAATAATAGTATTTGTTTTCACTGGAACAGTAGAAAATTCTCATTGTTTTTCTGTTTCAAAAAACCCTCTTCATTTACATACCCTCTTTTCTGTATCAACCTGATGAAATTCCTCAGAAATCTCCACATAAATCTACAGAGGTTTCCCCTTGCTTGATGCTGTAGAACAGGTCTCAGTTCCTTTTTTACTTGAAATTTACCTTAGATTATTTGATTATTCTTTTTTATTTTTCCCAGTTTATTATCAAAATAATTTCTGTATTTGATGCCTTAGAAACACAAAATGGAAAAATTTCCAGAATTCCAAGTCTAGTTGCTTACTGCTTTTATAACTCTCTTAGCCATTTAATAAAGCTCTTAAAATCAATATGTTGGTTGCTCAAGGAGATTTTCATTTATTCAGGATTCCAGATTAAGCCTCTCCTATCCCATGTATACTGTCTTTTGGAGTTGTTCCTGTTTACAGCTAGTTTCTGCTTCACAGAAGAAGAGAAAAATATCTGCAGGAGCTTAAGAGGGCTTTTTAGTCCAATAAATTTGTCATGAACCCCACAGATTTTACTCAGAGGGCTCTGCCTTTCATAAACTTAATTACTCTCTCCACCTGTTGTGAGGGGCCAGATGTGCCACTGCTGTTATTTCACCCTTTCTAGGGGACAGAGCACTTCCAAGGGTTTCTGTAGCTGCACAGTGAATTTGTTTGTTTTTCATGCTGCTCACACACAGTAGAAGGCTCCTTTAAATAGGGCTGGCAGAAGTCCATGCTGTCCCTCACTGTGGGAGCAATTAACTCTATTATATAGATAACCAAGCTCATAGAAATGAGGTATGGGTACCATTATGTGCCCCTGCAACATTTGTTTAATTGCTAAAGCACTTGTTTATGCACTGCTTTGTTGGGAAGAAAATGTATTAAACTATAAAACAATGATCTGTCAGGTATAAAGCCTGCAACCTTGAGGGGATCATTATGGGGCTCAGATCAGAAGAATTTAAGAAATTTTGTCATATATCAAATGTCTGAGACCTAAGCTTCATCTTGTTGTTAGCTATAAGGCAGTTTTATGGACTGTCAGCATGAAGAGAATATTTACATATTTTTATCAGCAAGTAATTGTTTTTTTATCATTTGTGTTTTCTGTCTTCTTGTATTACACTATATCATGTTGTTCATAAGAAGCTGCAGTACTGTCATGTTAAGTGGCATTGCTATGTTACCTCAAAGCATCTGATTTGCTTCCTTACTGTTGTTTGGTAGAACAATGAAATTAATGAATTGTGTTTAAGCCAGTGGCAGCTTTGATGCTTTTTAGCTGGGAGATATATCAACAAAATTTTATGGTAGATGTGAGTATGCAAATATGTGTAATGCAATGAAGATTGAACAGATCAGTGCAGTACAAAATGGCAGAGCATATGTTATGCATTATCAAGATAAAACTAACTAAGAAAAACAAGTGCTGTACACAAGTAAAGATGAAAAATGTTCGATACCTTGTAGCTTTGTTCTATGTATTTCTTTGTGAGCTAGCCTTGATTACCACATGCCTGTTCCTGCAGTCTTGGATATAGACAGTGAAATCAGCATTGAAGGCTGCTGCTCAGGTTTATATAGAAATTCAAGTACTTGTGGCATGTTGTGACCCTTGCATTTCACAGTTGCTTCTGGAGACAAGTAGGAGAACATTTCAAGGTCCTTTCAAGGTAGTGGCCATTCTTCATAATTTCGTAGAATGTATTTTAACAGTCTTTTATGAAGATTTAACTCGGGATTGAAGACTCGGTATCCTAGAAAAGAGCTGTATCTATCTCAAACTTTATTAATCTAAAAGTTATTCATTCCTGGAAAAGCATACCAAACTTGCACCTTAAATTTTGTGTGTAATAACCTGCTTATGTATTGATAGTGAGATGCTCATCTTCACCTTACATTTATGGATTCAATCCCATAATTTGGTAAGGCAAACATCTACTTTAGCATAAAGTGTTGTTTGAGACTTAAGAATAAACTGACAGTTCTCAATTACTAACCTCTTCATCCTTTGTTATCCTATATTTAGATGCCAAAATTCAAAAAGTGGAAGAAATAACATATTTTCTGTCCCTATGGGCTTTTTAGAGCAATCAACACTGTACTGTATCAACCCAAGCTCCTGGAAATTAAAACAAGACCTTAAATCTAAACAAATTTTCTAAATTATTAGCCTTAATTTAAGAATATTTTATTATGTAATTTATTAAAATACTGATTTCTCTTGGGAAAGTTTAAACAGAAGATACTTCTACTGGAAATCTAAACCTTCCCACACCAAAGGTATTAATTTATTTCAGTCTTACTGAAGCATTATACCTGAATGCTGTTAGTGCTTGAGGTTTAAGTATAAAATAGCATTTTCAATCCATCTAAGGACAGCTACTTATGCTAATGAACTTTGGAATGGAAGAAGGTGGTACAGTCACTTATTGAGGAGGGCTAAATACTAGATAATTTTTTAAAATTATGGTATGTTCTGCTTTACAATCTGTTGTTTTAAAATATAATCTGAAGACTAAACTGCTTGTTGAAACTCCAGCACACTTCTGAAACATCCAAATAATTTTCCATGTTGGTCTGTCACTCAGGTATTGATCCTGGCTGCCTCTGACACTTTGAAATCTAATGAGGTGACAGTCCAAGGTCTTGTAGCTGCAGGCTATTTCTTCCAATATGTCATAATTTTCCTGCTTTTTTTTAAAGCTACCTATATCTATTTCTCATTTTAGGTCAGATAACCTTGGACTATCAAACTGTAATCTGTTGAAATGAATAGTCCTCTGGCTGGTACAGTGACTTTCTCAGGACTTTCAGCATTGATGATATTCCACTTTGCTCAGTGTGACTAACTTTCTTCGACTGTATATTTCAGTTGTGCAGATATGAGCTTTAAAAACTAATCACAGGTTTTCTTAAACCCAAAATATAAAAGTCTATATACACAACCTGGTTCTGGTTTTTTGACCATCTTTTTTCTTCTCCATTCACAATATGTTTTTTAGAGAATTCCTCACAAATAGCAATCATGAGGATTGGTACAAACTCAAATTGGTGCTGATAAATGATCCCAGATATTCCTTACAGCTGGGTATCTCAGAAAAACTCATTCAAACATCTTTTGGAGGTAAAATGATAACTGGAGAATACCTGAGATTTTTCTGGTTCTGTAAGGTTCTTGTTACGCTTTTATAACAACCCCCCGTGCATTGAGCTGAATTTGTTAGCAGAAATCTCTTTCTGCTCACTGGAAGCCACTTGGCCTTCACGACTTCTGAGAGCTCTCTGGCAAGGGAACTGGAGATGCTCTGTCTGCTATAAAAGCTGACTGAATTGCTGCAGCTACAGGGGAAACCTCTAGGCCTGAAGCATGATTTTTGAGCAGAACAAGTGCTTCCCCATGAGGTCATACCTGATCTATTATAGGGTCTTCTTTAAACAGAAACAGACTTTTTTTGGTTCTCTGTGAGAAAATTTTCCCTATGTCACAACATGAATTTTCATAAACAGCTTCTCTGGACACAAAATTTCTTCCCCCAGACTGCTCAGCCTTACAATGAATAAATCTTTAGGCAGACCTAGAGAAGCTTGGATGTAGTTTTTAAGTGAGACAGTCCAATTAAATGAGAAAGTACACCTGAATAATAGATTTGATGTTTTTTTATAATAGTGGAATTTTGAGTTATTCTAGGAAATGTCGCACACTATACCTTCATGGCTTGTAATGAAGTTATTGATCAAGTATGACATGAGTGTTGCTCCATAAATCCTGCATGCTTTGGGAGCCACAAAGGATAGAATAAATTAGATATCATTCTTAGACCTTTGTACAAGATATTGCTGGTTAATGACATTTTTACCAATGCTATACTGGTGGCTCTTTTTTTGGATGAACACTCCCAGGCTAACCATGATCAATCCGGCCATAACCTGAACACAAAATCATCAGGTAAACAGAACCTTATTACTCACCTATTAGTCACAGATTTTTAGGCAGTGAGCATCTAGAAGGCTGCAGGCAGTAAAGAATTTCTCACACGGTTGTTTCGATGTCAGTAGCACAAATGTCATAGTGTGGTGCAAGGCCTGCAGGCCTGCATGGGGGTGATGCTCATTTCTCAGATGCCTCACCGTCCCATCTGAGTCACTGGAAACTGATGCCTTCGGAGGGCTGACCTGAAAGAGAGACTGGACAGAGCTAGAGAATAAAGCAGGTATTTATTGAAAGGCCTTTAGGGTACACCTTGGGCAGGACAGGGCCTGACCAGGGCTACACCCAAGGTGGACTAAGAATGGTTACAAAATGGCTGACCAGTCACAAGATCTTATACTTTTATAAGTTCTGGTCTATTTGCATACTGGGGTTTAAATGTCCAATTACAGCTCCAGGTTGTGAGGTCTCATCCTTCTTGTTCCTCCCTCCAGTCCACTGCTGTTTGTGCTTTTGGGCCTGAAAGTTGTTCTTGGTCCTTAGCATGAAAAGGATTTGTTTTGTCTGCCTACTCTGTGAAGAAAGCTTACTAGCACTTAATGTGAGGCTCAAAACTACACCCCTAGGCAGCATAGAATCTGAAAAACATGAAAGGTAAAACTTAAGGCATCCAAGGACAGCACCTTTTTCCCAGGGAGGGAATCCTCAGCCTCGCTGCCTGCCAGAGTCTGTGTCTGCAGTGACAAAGTAGTATTTCAGAGCAGGTGTAGAAAGTTACTCCAGGGTATGACCCTATTTCTATACAGCTGAAAATACAATACTTGTTTAAATACCCTCAAGAAGGGCATCATCCATGCTTTGATATGTTTACCTTTCAAACTTGGTCAGGAAGTAAACCATGGCTGATATTTTGTTGTGTATTGACTGGTAGCCTCTATTGATTTCTCTATTTGTCCTTGTGACAACTCATATTTGCACATTTTTAGATCATGGGGTTCTGTTCAACTAGAAATGATTGCTTTTTCTGATGTTTGGGTTTTTTTTCCTGTAGGCTTTAGTACCTTTACAACCAAGCTAACTTCTACATGAATGAGTATTTCAAGAATAGACTTTTTAGGAAGCTTTTACCTCTATAATCAGTTCTCATAGTATTTTCTTACAAATATAATGCAGTGCAAAACCAATAATCATGATGATTATCATAAAATGCAATATAGGCTGAAGAACAAGCAGCTACATCTGCTGTTCTTCTTGTTGGCTCAAGAGTCTTAACATATTGCATAACTTACAAAGAGGTCAATGCAGTCATTTCTGCCTCCAAATGGACAGTGCTGAACATTTGAATTGTGGATTTGCTATTCAAGTGTGCTAATAATGCAATTTTAAATACCTGTAGTTCTTGGTGCATTTTTATTTCTTTAGAATAATTTTTAAAAAAATCCTACCTTTTCCATGAAAAATGCTGAGGAACACACAAATGCCCTTATTGACCTCTCTTGGGTCTTTGGCTGGACCTTGCTGAATTCATATTCATACATGAGGGAAAAACAACCTTGAAAATGTTAAAGTCTATTAAAGTAGACCAGCATAATAAGGTTATGTGTAAACTACAAAAGACTGAAACCTGCAAATAGTAAGAAGTTGAAATCACTGGTAGAGCAACATTTGCCTGTGGCAAATTTTCAAATTAAAAATCTATTGTTTTTTACTATTTAATCTGTACTATCAGAAGATGGGGAGATATAGTTTCCCATAAGTTAAAAGAAAGTTTGTATATTGTCACAGACCCTCAAGGGAAAAGAAAATTAGAAGACTATTCATCTAGAATAAAGAAAATAAATTATCCCATTGAAATTACTAATTTCATGATAACTTAATGCTTTATCTTTAAATAAATCTTACTCTTCACCAAACATAATTTAGAAAATCTATTACTAGAAAATATTTCTAGGAAATTGTTTCCTAATTCATGGGTCCAGGTCTTTTTGGAAAAGAAGAAGAAGAAGAAAAACTGAAAAATAAATAATCAGATGTTTCTGTGTGATGAGAGAGAGTATAAATTTCAGCATAAATCTGTCCTTGCATGCCTTCTGCATGATTTCTGGATCATAGAGGTAAGGAATTAATTATTTTTTCTCAGGCCTTTTGCACCTCTATCTTCTGCTCTTAAACTCAACAAGAAATTACTATGGAATAAAAGTCTGATCTTAAAATATTTTCATAAAAATTTATCCACAGAGCAATTTAATCATATAAGTATATATGTTCTCTATTTATTCATCTAAAGGAATGCAAAAAACTTGACTACTCAGCATTGCTCTGCAGTACAGAGTAGAGACATACCAATGCAATAAATGGTATTAACAAATGACTTAATTTCACAGAGTCAGTATAACTAAGGCCTTAGGCATTTTTATTTATTTCCTATTTTTAGGATTAACTAGCTAGAGCAGAAGGACAGAAATTAATATCAAATCCAGTTCTTACATTTTTATCTTCATTTTATTGATCCTAAATAAGCTTAGTATACTTGGAGGGTGAATTCTATTAAGCAGAAATAATCAAGGGAGTTAGTAATGTATTCTTGGACAAATCTCACATTTCTACTAATAATTCATAGTCAGCATGGAGATTACTGAAACATTCATAAGAAATACGAATATTACTTACACAAGTGGAGGAACAAGAGAGGTCCTTGGTCTTAAAATGTCATGATGTCATGGTATTTATTAGAGGAAGTATTTCCCTTTATCCAAGACATGATAAGAAAGGTTGTTATTATTTTTTGAGTGTTTTCTCTCTTCAGAGATGGGAAGAGAGATGAGGAAGAAAATATATAAGGAAAAGATATAAAGGAGAAAGAAAATTTATATAAAGAAGAAATCTGTTGTTCAGAAATCCTCCTATTTCACTAATATTAGGGTCTTGGATGACCTCCAAATGTCCCTTCCACATTTGACCATTCTCTGACTTTCTGTTTCAAAGTGAGAGGCAGAAAATGAGATCCATAATTTTAATTTATATAATATTTTTAATAGAATTTTTTCTTCACAATATAGGGGTCTGATCAGTGGGTATTTCAGATTAAAGACAAGGCACACATTTGGACACACTAAAAGTATGTCAAACTAGCAAATTTTCTGAAATGAATCAATTAGATGGAAGTATGAGTAGCCTAATACTCATGGGCAGTAATTTTTTTCAGAAACATCTGCTATTGGTTATTCTTGGCTACTGGAACAGACAAGCCATTGGTATAAATCAGTAAAGCAATTTTATTTGGACCTTGCAATATAGGAGCAAGGTGAAACCTGATGTGCTTCAGATTAGGTTACTTTTTGCATGTATTTAATGTCTTCCCTATCTCCTGACTGTGGTAAGTTATAGCACAGAGATGCTTATTTAAAGGTTTTAAAGATGACAATGGAATAAACCAAGTAGATTGGGAGAGGGTAGAACTCATAAAGGTATATCCTGCCTAAATTACCAGCTTTTGTCATATATGACAAAGGAGCAAGAAGATACAAAATGAATCAAGATATTCTTGTGGAGATGAGAAGTGCATATACACAGATTTTGTTTTTCCTTTGAGTCAGAGGACAGTGCAAGCTGGTTACTGAGAGGACTTTATGCACTTTTATAATGTTTAATAAACAGTATTTTATGGAGAGGAAGCTAGCAGCTGTCCTTTTTTTTGCTTCTATCCATAAATCTGCCACATCACTGATTCTGACAAAGTGAAACTCTCTAGCTTTCAGTTTGTGCATAACACTGTTGCCAAACTTCATAAAGATATTTTATGGCCTGTTGAAGTGCTAAGATTCTAGACTTCATGAAAAATGAAGTCTCTAAATGGATTTGAGCTATATCACTTGAGGAGGTTAAAAAAATATCACTGAGAGTCACAGCTATTAGTGACAACACTGTGGAGAAATCTTACCCTCCTTATAACATAGTTCTATTATAAAATACCCAGCACACAGTGTCACTAATGATGAGCAATTTTCACCCAGACACCAAATTATGGTGTCTAGGCCCAGACTGGTTAAAACATTTAAACATACTTTGTATGACAAAAAAAAAAAAAAAAGTAGCAACAAAGACTTTTTCCATGCCTTGTTCTCTCTCTGTGAAATGCAGGGGATGAGGCATGGTTATCCATCAGCACAAATTCACCAAAGCAGGAGCTGCTATAGTCCTGTGCTTTTGACTGGTCTCAGACTTTCTTAGCTTTTCCTTTACAGATAGCAGCTTTGCAGCACTAAGCAATGAGGTGTTTCAGAAAGATGTGATCAGAAGCTCAAATCTTCAAAGGGTGAAATCTTGAATTATCTTCTGAAATTTCCTTGTATGCAGTTGCATGAGTATCAGGACTTTCACAAGGGAAGGGATAAGAAAGCATATTTGGGGAGGCAGTACTGTGATTCTCCCAATATATCTTACCTTAATCACTGTAAAACCTCACTAGTAATATCTTCGTTGCTAGTTCATGGTCTCATAAACCCAGGTCCCATCAGTCCAAGTTACTCAGCACTGATTTCTACCCCTCCATCCTCCAGATACATGTTTCCAATATATAACCACTACCAAAATTCCAACTTCATAGGAGGGTCATCTAGAGTTCATCTCTTCAGGAACACACACACAGCAAAGTAAAAATCTATGTGGCTTGTTTGACTTTTTTTTTTCCACTCAAAGCATTTTTTGCTTCAAGTCCATTATGCATAGGGGTCTAATTCTTCTCTTGCTTTTCTGTAGGGAGATTTCTACTCTAGAATATGGAATGGCCAATCCCAAATTGATCAACCAGCTAAACATGTTTTTCCATTCCTCCCTTCCTTCTCTAATGTAACTACTTCTAGAAACTTTGTTCTAGATTCTTCAGTAATCTGTTAAATATTAATGTGTAGATGACCAAAGCTCCTTTTTGAGGTCCAATGTTGCTGTTTGGCCTGGTTTTCAAACTGTGAGGTAGTAGTTGCCTCTGAGTCTGTCCTATATGGGGAAAGCTTCTGATGCCTTCTCACACAAGCTCTCCTGGCAGCCCACTCCCACTACCAAAAATTTGCTACTTAAACAAAATTTTGATCCAAGAAATGAGAACTAGAATAATAGAAAAGCATTTTCAGTAAAATAATAAAAAAGTCCTAAAATAGCATTCCAGAAAATTTCCAGTTTGATTTAGGATGATGGGTCATTTAAATTAAATGTTTAATGAAGCCATCAAGGTTTTAATTTTTAGCAAGGTACTAGAACTATAAAGGGCTTTTGAGATAGATCTTCATTTTTATCCCAATTAGGTGAGTAGTCCACTCCAACCTAAAATGTTGACTTGATGATCTTGGAGGCCTTTTACACCTTTAATGATTCTATTATTTGAAAGTTTTGATTCTTTGGATCAGATATGTTAACTTGGTTCACCACCAAAGGTGGAGCTATGAGGCAGACTGTCAATGACCAAAGAGGAGCAAACAGTGGTGTTATTTTGCTCGTATTTATGTTTTCTGTTTGACTTAACTTCCAAAGCTATTCCTTCCTTCTTTCCTCTTTTATTTCTGGTTGCCTAGGTTTTGCGCTGTAAGTATCAATGTAGGACAGAATCTGTCCATATTTTTTTTTCCTTTACCTGAAGAGAAATGAAATTATTCTTTAGTTTCAAGTTTTTGAACAGACTTTTATGGAACTACATGCAGTTCTTTTGACTTATATTTTTCTTCTGTGGGCAAAGGTTCTTTGGATCACTTTTATATGCTCTCCTCCTAGGGTTTAAAACCCATTTTCTTCCTGTGTATCAGGCCTTCCTTCAATCACACTGGATGTTTGTGTGAGAATTTTTTCCCCATTCCACCCCTGCCTTTTTAATTACTATTTTAACAGGATGTTTGCATTTAAATGTAACACAATTATTCTGCTGTTTTCTATTAACTCATTCCTTAAAGAGACTTCCGCTGTTACAAATTGGATTTACAAAAAGAAAGAGAAAGGGAGAGGCAGGCAGGCAGGAAGGAAGGAAGGAAGGAATGGAGAGAGAGAGAGAGAGAGAGGAAAAAAGAAAAAGCTTTCATCCTTCCAGGCATTTGGTAGCTCTGCAGGATTAGGAATACTCTTCTCTTAAAAGGGGGTTTTATGTGTAAAATTCTGACACAGTAGTTCACATCTTGCCTGGAAGTAGCTTAAATTAGCTAATGTTGGAAAGATGATAACCAAACTTCATTTATCATTAATTTAATCAACATCACTAATACCCTCTTCCATGACTCTGCTTCATGTGCTTATGCCATTGTACTTCACAGCTGTACAGGTCTTCATTTACACAAATGTTTTAAGGACATTTAAGAAACCCACCTGCTTCAAATTTGCCAAATGCTAGTAAGCACAAACTAGGCTTCTCTTGACATAAGTCTGAAATAGAGAAGAAAATCAAGCAACATTTACACTGACAGTAAATGGATATTTAATTAGTTGTTATAATGATGAGACATACTGATGAGACATACTGCAGTATTCAGTATTATGCTCATTATCCAGTGTAGAGAGTGATTTATATTCATTAATATAATTGCTGATTCATATTCCAATATCTCCATGAACTGGTAAAGTTAATGTACAAAGGAAACAATAAAAAACACATTTAGAAAGGGCTAGGTGAGAAATAAAAAACTACTTGAGGGAAGGTAGCATGAATTTTAAAATTTGTTTTAGCTGTTTGAGAGAGCTGCTGCATTATATCTGCTAAATTAAAGGGAATTTTCATTTAGTAGAAATAGAAACAGTTCTGGATGATGACTATTGTCAGTTTCAGCTGGGATAGAGTCAAGTTTCTTAGTATCTGGTGAAATGCTGTGTTTTGAATTGTGTTAATAGCACACTGATGTTTTAGGTTTTGCTTACTCTAAATCAAGGACTTTTGAGTTTCCAGTGCTTTGGCAGGGAGCAGGGGCACAAGAAGCCAGGAGGGACCATGGCCAAGACAGCTGAGCTGAACTAACCAAAGAATTCCATGCCACAGAATGTTCAGTAAATACACTGGGGGGAGTTGTCCAGGAAGGGCCAACCACTGTGTGGGGATTGTCTTGGCATCAGTCTTCTCTCTCTTATTCATTACTATTACCATTATTATTACTATTATTATCACCATTATCATAATCATTATCATCATCTTTATTATACCATCATCATTAATATTAGCAGTATTATTAGTATATTCTACTTTGTTTCAATTCTTAAACTGTTCTTATCTTAATGCGAGCCTTCCCTTTTTCCGATTTTCCTCCCCATATCACCACAGAGGAGGTCAGTGAGTTATCTGTGTCATACTTGTTTGCTGTCTGAGGTTAAACTACACCAACTATCAATTATTGAATTATTATGGTGAAATTAAGAAACTAGTTATCAGAAAGTGGAATAGCTTTAAAAAATAAATAAATTACAGTACTGGAATCAGCAGCTTGTCTCAGTTTTCACTAGCTACCAATGCAGAATCAGCACTACAGGAGGACAGGGCCACCATGGCAAGGATGTCTTTTCTTATTCTGCCTCCAGGTTTTCTCTCATCTTTGTCACCACCAGTGCTGCTGCCTTCCTCTCACCACACCTCCTGACATTGGAGAGCAGGAGAAAGGCTTCAGTGACCTTGATACATATCCATTTCCTTTTCTTTGGAGCAGAGAACAGACCTTATTAAGTTCATATGTGCATATTAAGCCTGTAACCATCTGCTGCGATTATGAACAGTGTGGTGGTTGAGTTTAGCATTTGGAGAGGAGGTCTGAAGGTCAGCTGTGCTTCAGCTGTAGTGTGGCACCTTAGGTTGACTTGAATAAGTGAAAAATAACATCAATTAGTGAGCAGCTAAGTTTTAAAGAGGGTTAGCATGTAGGGTATGTGAGATCAGGAATACAACACCAGAGGAGAATATGTTCATATCTCAGATACAACAGGAATTGGAATATTCACAATATTCTTAGGATGATGGACTAGATTTTTGACAGTGATATTTTTCCTTCTCAAATTATAATACTTAGAAAGATTGGACTTATACCTTGGCATGCATTTGCTCTGTTTGGAGCAGACTCCATTATTTAATTGTTTTTTGGAACCTGACACTCCCTTTCCTGCATGAGGAGATGGAAAACATGAAGGAGCAAGTCCTCCTGATGGGTTGTGGGAGCAACCAGCTCTCAAAAATATGAGTGCCTGTAATGTAAATTTTGATGTTTAGGACTCATGTTTTAGAATTCTGGGAATCATGCACCTAGGTAATTCTGTTGATTTCAACGTTTGTTTTCTTTGTTTAGTTGCTGATTGCCTAGATGCCAATAATTTTTTTAAATATAAGCTCAGTGGTGCCACTGCATGTTTTTTCTACAAGCCATAATTATGATAATGAATACATTATTTCTGAGAATGTTTCAGTTACTTAGATTAAAAGGATATTGATAATTTAGAAGGTAATCCTTGATTGGCCAGGGTTTGCTTTGTTCAATTGGAATGTTTAGTGTATCCACTCAGTTTTGGTAAATTAGGGAAAGTAAATCTCTTTCCATCATGACCTGATAAACTCTTCTTTCAAAGTGCTCTATGCTCTTGTGAGCAGCTGATTAAAATATGGGCCTGCAGCTCAAGGACTGGGGCATGGGGAAAAGTTCTGTAAGTCCAAACAAGAATGATTCAGTGTTTAAACTCTTCCTGTTGCATGTTTTGTGAAAGGATGAAACACATATGCATGAACAAGGGCCAGTGTGTAGAAGGTCATTATCCTAAGCAGTTTTGGAGTATTTAAAGTACAGTAGGGAAACTAATACCACTGCAATAGTTTTTCAGACTTGAAGTTAATGTTCATTGACATGATGTCAAGGAGTACAGAAAGGTGGAGAACTTGAGGATCAGCCTCAGCTATAATTTATAGGCAGTGTTTCTTTCATGAAATGGAATTATTAGAAATTAGCAATAACATCATCAAAGTGTTATTAAAAGCTGCTAAATTTCACTAAAAATATTTTGATTGTAAATACTGTTTTCTTCTTTTTTACTGGGAAGTAAGGGAATGTCTGAGGAAGAGAGAGTTGTTTGAATTTTTACCTCAGCTCATCTGATGACCATTGAACTTGGACTTGGCTCCTGATTTCTTAAATCAGGACAATTACAGATTGTTAATAACTTCAAGGTATTGTTTTTGTATGAGTTTGCCACTTAGTTGTTTGATGAGCAGGATTCCACAGATATTTCTTGTTTTGCTTTTATTTACTTACATAGGGGACTGTGCAAATATGATTCAATGTGTAGTGTTTTATCAGGGATTTAGAAAACTTTGGATACTTTGAATGAATGGGTTCCAAAGACTGCACTTCTGAAAACCAGTTTGGTTCAGCCCAATGAATTGTGTTACTAAACTGTTTCACTTGCCTTGAAAGCCATAAATAAATTAAAAATAAATAAATAAAAAACCCTTTAAATGTCTGTATGTAAAAAATACACTTGAAATTAACCTTTAATACAAAATTAGATAATGCATCCAGAAATCCTATTCTATGCAGTTTATTCAGTACTGAAACATTCCTAAAGCTGTTTTATACCTTCATAAATTATTTTTTATATTCATAAGAAGTTTCCTTTTTTATAAAATTCGAACCCAAAGAGAAAACCATTGAAACTTTTAAATATTTGACACTTCTGCACATTTTCAGATGTTGTTTTCAAACTCTGATTTGAGGAGACCACAGGCATTCATCTGTGTCATTTTATGTTTACAGATTTATTTAATTTTCAGTGGGTCCTATTCTGGTATTTATCTGTTTTACATCATCTTAGTTCTGATGTGAAGAGGACATGAGATAATCAGAATCTAATTTCTAAGGTTATAACTTGGAAAAAATGTTGCTTAATTTATTAATATTGAGTATTTTAATGTTTCTATAATGGGTTCCAACTGCCATAAGCTATAGCAAAAAACTTCCTAATAATTAGTTTCAGCAGTTAAGATTTCAGTACTTGCTCCTTTATTGAATATTCATTTCTGTCTCAGCTGAGGTTTTTGTTCTGCTCTCAAGGGAGCAAAGCTTTCAGACCATTACTCCATTGTTTTTGTTTCTTTCAGTATAAAGATTTAGGGCATGACGCCAAAATAATGCTCTGTGGATCCTCATTGGTGTGCTTTACTCAGCTGGTCCCTCCCACTCTCTAATTAATCCCTAAAAAAAAATCCATCTGTGTAATGATTAAAGACTGTTTAAATTAAGAAATAAATATTAACGTGTTCAAGTAACAAATATTAGTCTGATATTCTGTGCTTAATAGTAAGTAGTGGCTTATGTTATCTGGAGCTGAGAAGAGGAGAAAAAACAGGGGGTCAGTCAATTTACTTGCAGGCATTAGGAATTGTGGTTGATATTAATTCCCTAATAATTGTAACAACTTTTCTGCAATCCTCAATGGTACATGGCTGGCTCATGTGTGTAGCTTGGCAGTGTGTGTCATCGTTGCACAAATTTTCTAGAAGAGCAAGTAACTGTATCAATTACAAATGAGCTATTACACTCTAAATTAATTATTAGCTGTGTAAACCAATACGTGTGTGGACTGAGGCTGGGAGACTGAATTTTTACAGTTCTGACAATTTGGTATTTATTCTGCTGGGGTAGGGGAGCTGTCATAAAGGGAGCAAAAGGGAGTCAGCTGAAATAACGCAATGAACTATATGTACATTCCTGGCCTATTATTTAATGGTAAATTTAACTCACTGAATTGCTTCTGAAAGATTGCAGCTATTTCAATTCTTTAAGTAACCTGGGAGTAATGATCATTGTCAGAACAGTTAAAAAGGTAACAAACTTTAAACTTATCCTGCAATATTTACACTTCCCTGCTTACTTGATGATTCTTTAAGTATTAAATGAGTGACACTTAACCTTTCTCGAAATACCCGTTTTGCATTTCTCAGAATATTTTGTATACTCTGAGTGGAGAAATCCATGTGTGCCCTCAGTGATGCCTGTGATGTGATTTCAGGGTTGACCCCTTAGTAAACAGGTTGATTTCTTCAAAGTTTTGGTAGCTTCTGCTCTTTGATGATGACCTACACGCTTTTCTATTGCATTAATTCAATACTAATACTAATACTAATAAATACGAATAAATACTAATACTAATACTAATACTAATACTAATACTAATATTAATACTAATACTAATAAATACTACTAATAATACTAATAACATGAATACGAATACTAATATTGATATTGGTATGAATAATTTTATTAATATTGAATACTCTTCAAAACTGTGTATTGTAGTTAGCATATGGTGTTTCTTAACCACCCTGTGTTCTAATTAGTTGACTCAGCACTTGAAAATATAGGTATACTTTTGGTTCAGCTGTAAGAAATTCCTTGGGATTCAGATTACTGAAAACCTTTACTCAGCATCCATTGCCATTCTGCTATTGTTACCTTGGAAGAAAACCTGTAAGAAACAGAGGTCACATGAAGCCTGCATCAGAAATATAACTTGGTGGGTTTTTCTTTTCAAAGTAACAGATAAACCCCCCCAGTAGTTAGAAAGAGCAACAGATTGTAAATTGAATATCATCTAGTGCTGTATTTTTATCTGCTTGTTTTAGCATATGGCTGGAAATTTTAGATGAGGAGAGTTGAACCATTTATGTTTTGTGTAAAGTGATGAGTAAAACAGATGAAGGAGTAAGAAAATCCCTGTAGGTCATCCCAAACAGTATTCAAACCTTGAATGTCCCCCACATTCACAAATGAGGTGTGTGCTTTATTGAATATAGGACTAGAAAAATCAATCAGTGTGAGGGAAAAGTGTATCTTTGCCTGATTTCAACACTCAAAATACTATGTATTCTCAAAATGTGAAACTTTCAACTGCTACTTTTTCCAAAGTTTCCACTTTCAAATATTTCCTGTCAGCCATGAGACCTAAAAAACCTAGTGAGATTTTCAGTAAAAAAATTGTGATTCTTAATAGTTTATGAAAGGAGAAAGATTTCAATAATTTAAATGTAATAATTTTATAATAAACTGTGCATATTTATCTAATGTTCTGTGATTTGAATATTTTTGAATAGCAAACTTCTGAAAATTATGGTTAGTGCATTAATTTTTATAGATAATACTCTTATTTCTATCTTTCCATCTATTTAAATTAAACTATAGCTTATTCCAGCTACTGACCACTCAGGTGATTTGTTCAGAGATGTAAAATTTAGTAGTAATTTTGAGGGGGTTTTTTAGTAGATTTTCAGCCCTAATTATTTTATTTATTCCTTTGAAATTTCCCACAAATGTTAGTTATAAAATGTAAATAATAGTTAAAATTTTAAAAAATGAAAAATTAAAAACAAATCACCCAAACTGAAGCCTTGCAGAAGGCTGCAGTATTAAGTTCATACAGAAGTAGGTTTGTTTGTTTTTTTGTGTATGTGGGGATGGACTGCAGATGAATTTTTCTCAGAAAAAGTCCTGGAAGTGAGTCTATGTTTTATGCATATCAGTTCCCAGTTCTTTAATTAATGTTCATAGATATATGAAGTTTTCACTAATTTCTCAGTTCTTACAAATCAAAATCACATTGATACATCATTTTTTTAATAAAGATTTTTTAATTCTGGAACTGCCATGGGCAATGATCTGGGCTTTTTAATGTAACATCTTTTTCAGGTTAATGTTTCAGGTTAATGTATCCAATACTTGAACTTTCTGCAAAATTAAACTCATGTGCTAATAATAGCAACTTTTTAGCTATGCTCTTGTAAAACTAAGAGCTATTATAACAAGCTTTGAAGTGTCCACTGGAGACAGGATTTTGAAGTTATGGTCAAGGACAAGCAGGCAATCCATGATCTTCAAAACTTCTGGTAGGTCAAATTGTATACAAATGCTTTTTTCCTTTGACGAAGAAAACGGAACACTTTTCCCCTTATCAGAATTGAGCTAGCAATGTAGTTTTCCAAGAGAGAAGTTGTCTGATGTTTTTAGAATAATTTAACTCCATTAATGAAATCATAATTGCCCTCTGTTCATCTTTGGTTATTTAGTTAGGAAAATATTTGCATTTTTCTTCCTTTTGTATTGTTTCCCTTTTCTGTCAGCAGTCAGTGCTGCAGACAGCTATTATAACACTTGTCTCCAGAAGCTTTCACACCATGATATTTGTTCATGCTAGACATGTTATATTAGATACAAGGCTGCTGTCTCTGCCAGCAAGCCTTACTATCTTGGAGACTGCTCCCTTGATTTATGCCGAGCTGGCTTCCCTGAAAATAGCTTACTCGTGCAAGCTTTGATCCCCTCTGGAATGCTCTCAGTATAACAAGAAGGCAGAGATATGGTAAGAAGCTGTATAATGGTGGTGTTGGTGCAGCAAATTTCTGATAAGTTTCTGCTAAACCTATCCAGGGAAGCCATAGATCCCACGGAGGCTGGCAGCCACTGAAATGCAGAGCTACAGTAAGAAGCTGAGCTGCTAAATTGATGTACGTGTCACTAGCTCAAAGCTATTCAATGCTCTTTCTGTGAATATTGTTCTGATTTTGTCTAATTCTTTGAAAAAGGATTTTTATCAAAACTCCCTAGCACTGGAATCTTGCTATTTTTGGTCCCATTTGTAAGTGAAAACTTCTAGTAAATTTAACAGAACAGTTCTCCCTTTAGGGACGTGTTTTTTTACATGCTAAGACTTTAAATGGAATTCCACCTTCTCTTTTTTGGAATAAGAACAAAAAGCACCAAACAACAATCAAAAAACACCCTTAATTTATCTAGGTTTTACCATATTGTTTTCCTTATAATATTTCTACTGGCACAGTGGGAATTTGAGGTTTTTAATTAATAAGGATACAATATTTATATTTAGAAGCCTTACTAACTTAATTCCTGTGTTTGCTCTGTATTAATTACAAATATATATTAACTGAATATTTACTTTTTAAAACCCAAAATGTGCTGTGAAATCAGACTATAATCAGAGTTAAAAGATTAAAGAATTTGTGTTTATTTTTTTATTGTGATCATCGATTTTGAAATGGAAAAGTTACAGAAAGTTGTTTTATTTGAAGTATTTTAAAGTTGGATATGGTGCTGAAAGACAATAGTTTAATGAAGAGTACTGAGCTTTCCTGCAGTGTCTGATGTATCTGCATGTTGTTATGAGACACTGGATACATTCTGTTTCAGCCAAATGAAAGTGCAGTCAAATGTTGAACTTGAGAAAGTAGATGACAATCTTTGACACCATGCTGCCACCATGATGTTTTAGATAATAGCAGTAGTTGCATTTGGAGTTGGATTTAGCTGTGTTGTAAAGCAAATGCAGTGTCATAAAATCAAAAAATGACAGTAACTAGACTCTTCATGTGAACTTTTCTGCAAATTGAATATAAATAGCAGATATATATTTTTGTTTATGCAGCACTTGAAGTGAAATAGGGTTTTATATGGAATGTGAATTTTCATTTCTAAATACTATAGATTTAAATTTATCAAGATTTTAAAAGCAGCCTGGAAAATAATACACTTACAGTGTTTGAAGGGATGCAAAGATGGAAACTTCAGAGGTTTTTCATAAGCATAGCATTCTGATGCTGACAGCATAAAAACTTGATGGTATGGAGATAATTTTCATACCTCTTAGTGAGAATTTTTTCAAAAAAATTACTGTTGAAAAAAATTGTATTTCAAGCTGTTTATACTTTTACAGACTAAGAATAACACAAAGAGCAATGGTTAACTATAGATTCAAAAGCTACTATGCTTTGTAGCTAAAAAGTTCATCCATTGTCTGTCTTAACTAACTCAAAATATAAGCACTGCAGAATAGCAAAAATATTTTTAATTCCAAAAAGAAAATTTGTCATCTTTATCTAGACAACTTGAGAAAAGCTTTTGTTGGATTTTACATAATATGCAATATGTATTTATACTAAAAATATTTCACCTTAATAATCTGGATTCTAATTTACTAGATACAGTTTTGGTACTGTGCACTGTTGGTGTAATGTTTAGGTGTGTATCCTCCCTTAAATGTTATGAGACTATCCTTTATTTCACTTCTTAAAGGCCAATCCTGTCTTTAAACATGTACTGGACTCCAGCTGCTGAAGTGTATCTGAGGTCATATTTCTGCCTTCAGTATTTGTCAGTAGAGCCACACATCTAAAACCTGAGAGCAATTCTGCTTTCAGTTGCAATCATATGGCAAAGTTCAGTCCACGGGGGGACTTTAGGAATACAGGTGTTTTTTAATAGTTTGTTTCTTAAAGTACCTTCTGTCGTTCCTTTCATTTTTGTGCTTTGCTGGAAGATACATGAGATGTGACTTGTAGATTTAAATAAAGAATAAAACATGATGACATTTAGAACAGATTTCTACAGAAACTTTGAAAATGCATCTTAAAAATCTGCCATCAAAGTAGTCAAGTTACTTTTCAAAAACAACATTATCTTTTGTCAGTTATTTAAATCTCAAAATTTGTGGTTCTTTTCTTTGACTTCTGCTCTATAAAATCTTTCCTTTGTAACTGTATGTAATGTATGATTTCAAGACTCAGTACAGGATAGCACAACGTCTCCAAAACTTTTCTATCCCCTTCAGAGTATGGTTTTCTTCCACTGCACTTCCTGCTATGACAAACAGTAGGACAGGACTAGTTGCATTCTAAAAGGCTCCAATTATGCCTTCTTTTTTTTCTCCACAAAAACTTCCAGTGGGAACTTCACTTAGAAGGAATTACGCTTCCAAGACTACTCCCATAAGTTTTCATATGTTGCTCTTAGAGCAATATAATCACAGGTTTCATGTACCCAAACCCCTTGGGTTTTGAAACACGCAAGAAGATCAATGTGTTCTCAATAAAAGGCTGAGCAGCTTACCACACCTGAGTGTAAAACTCAGTTAAATGCCTGGAAAGGCATGAGAAAATGGTTACCGACTCACCTGTGGGGTCAGTGGTTGGAAAAACACTTAAAGATTCATTAGACAATAACCTTGGAAATGGAAACAGGTGGTTTTGTCACAGTGATATTTTGCTATAATTGTGGTGACATAGG